>CM051238.1:217406152-218649069 GCA_027917425.1 Gastrophryne carolinensis
TGGCCAGCCCCCAGCTAGAGGTGAGCAGAGATGCAAGCGGTGGCCCACTCTGCACCATTCAGCTCACTAGCTGCTGTGATATCACATCATTTTGTATAACTGAATGAAGCTGAGCGCAATGACTCGGCAGCAGCTGACTCACATAAATGTACAGTGGCTTCCTATCTGCTGCACACTCCGCATGTGTTACACGGCACTCCTTACTCACCGCAATTTTATTTGTTAAAGAAAAAGTTGTCACTGATCTGACCCTGCCTCTGGGGGCCTTCTGGCAGGTGGGGGCCCAATGCATTTGCATTGTATGCACATTAAGCACGATAAGCACACCACTACTGCCAATATGGCTTTGTCAGATACATTTTTAAGAGCATTAGAAGGTTTGACACTACACTATGAAAGATAACATTGGATGATCAATGGCAGACTGCAGTTGGCACAGGAGCCCTATTGGCAGCCCTGTCAATGTATGTATATATAAAGTGCTCAAAAACATTCAAACCAGACTGTAGTTAAAGGAACTCTAAGCCCAACTGCAACATTTAGCCAGTAAGTAGCTCACCTGATGCCTGTCTCAGGTGCCTCTCCTCCATTTCCTGCAGTGCAGGTAGAAGCAGTAGCAGGGCTCCAAATTTTCCCCCCTTTTCAATTTTATTCCTTCAGGATCAAACTGAAAAGTGGTCCTACAGCCTCCTTATCCTTTGGTACTCTCAGTATGAGTGAGAACAAGCAAGCCACAGTTTTCAACAGCTTTCTCTGACCACAGCAGAGCATGCTCAAAACTCATAAAGCTTCTCCATGACCTTCTTCATCCCCTTCCCAGCTCAGCCACAAACCCAAAAACTGATGCAAATAAAGCTGTTTTTCCTAGAATACATGAGGTATTTACACACAATCAGATTTTAACTTTGAAGTCCCTGTCCAGGCACATACTAACTTTCTCCATCCTTGGCAACAGTGTAAAGCAAGCAATTTCAAATCTCAAAATCTGAAAATATATGTAAATACCTTATCTATTCTAAGGGAAGCTGCTTTCTTCACCTCATTTTTCAGTCAAAATGTTTAAAAAATGCTACACTTACCAGCGGTGCAGGTCCGGCACTCTGATCACCTGATCTAGGTTCCATGCCGCCAGAGCGCAACCTTTTTCAGGAGCTTGTTTTCATTCATAACTGATGGACCGCAGGAACTACGGCACCCCCCCTGTTCATGGCAATGGAGGGGGCATGCCACAGTGCTTATGACAAATAGCGCAGGGTGGTGCATGGGCGTTAAATGGCATACGAAGGTGGGTAAGCCATGGACATTGCCGCCGCCGCCGGCCTGGCAGTGTGGGACTCGGTTCAGACGATCAGGTGAGTGCTAGATTGCAGTGCTGGTCAGCGGGGGGTAAAAGGTAAGCTTAGCATTTTTCTATTTTGACTGAAGAATGTCCTAATTTTCTGGATTGTGACTGAGCTGGGAAGTTCATGCCATGGGGCAGCTGAGTGCAGCTGGGTGATGCATTTGCTCTGCTGTAGTCATAGACAGCTGTAAAACTACTGTAGCTTGCCATGCTCACTCACACTGAGAGAGTGGCTGTCAGACTTATTTTGCATGGTCCTGGAGGAAAAAAAATTGAAAGATGGGGCAAACTTCGGAAACCTGCTATGGTATTTACCAGGTGTTGTAGAAAATGGAGGAGAGGCACATGGGACAGACAGTGGGCAAGCTGCTTGTTGTCTATTACCATTGGGTTTACTGTCCGATTAAAAAATAAATAAAAAACTTTACTAATAAATCTATATAAAAGTGGTAATTAAAAAATGTCTACTACAGAAAGTGGCTCATATTAAAATAGTTACTGTAGTAACTGTTACTGTGCTAGTTATAAACACACTGGGTAATAGCTGAAACAGTATTTAAAAAGAGTGAGTCAGATATTGTTTGTGATAAAAAAATGAAATGCCTGTCACCTTATATTAACATCTGCTGCTTCGATGTCCTATTGATGCGTGACCACACAGATCATTGTGAAGGATTCAACAATCATTTTCAAACAGAAGAGTCTTTTAGATTTAAAAGGTAATTATGTCCAGTGGAGAAATGTGAAATTCGTTTCCAGGGTGGCGATGAGTCAGACCAAATGTTATTGAAGTTGTAGTCTTAAAGGGGAGCAACCACCTTCCTAGAGTGTATACGTTTCTAAGTCCAGTGGTACAGGGGAAAAAGGCATCCCAATTCTTCATCCCAATTTTGGATGCCCCATAAAGAGGCAGAATTGGGATGCCTTGCTGCCTTGCACCATCTCTGAGCTCAGAGAGCAGCATGGTAAAAAGGTGATTGGCCCGCGCATGCACTGTGTGTTAAACCGGACCTTCACCATGATTTAATGAAAAGCCCAAACTCTTAAAAAACAATTCCTCGGCATCTAAAATTAATATATTTTACATGTTTAGTCACTAATTTATTATACTTTCCCCCACTGGGCTGCAACTCTGTTCGGGAATTTAGGATACGGGCGCCGCCATCTTGACTCAGAAGCATCACACTTACTGAGGAGAGGAGAGTGGGATAAGGTACAGGGGGGCGGGTTATAGCTGTGCTTTGCTCAGACAGAGCAGAGCTGGGGTCAGGGAAAGGTCAGCAGTCCCAGAATGCAGAGCAGCACAGTCACTTCCTGTTTGCAGGCACTTCCTGTTTGCAGGCTGCCTGCAAAAATGGCAGCTTCCATAAGCCGCCATCTTGGATGTTTAATGGCTTATAAAATGCAGTAGATGCAGGTAGGATGATTTTTAATGTGAGCAATCTGTATGTACAGGGTGTGGGAAACATATAAGATAGACTCTTATTTAGAGTGAAGGTCCGCTTTAAGGAAAGAATGTGGAGTAAGTGAGTGATTCCAAGGGATACACACAGCAGAGCATTCCACATCAGGAAGCCCCAGGCTGATGGAACAAGAAAATATTGGGTTTTGTACCTCTTTAAACTATTTAACTTGATTTGAGTGCCAAATCATCCAGATTAACTGGAGTCACAATAGGTGTAAGAGTCTAGAACCACTTATGTTTTATTGTTCCAACTAATATCATTTTACACCAAGAGCATAGGTATGATTGCACCACCCTCCACCATAACATAAAGTGGTGATTCTAAATCAAGTGTTACCAGATATTATTTTAAAGGGTCAAGGCTGCCATGAAAGAAGTACAAGCGTCATAAGTAGGGGGACAGTCAACACATTAGTGATACCCATAATGTCTTTCATGTTCTATTTTATAAAGGACCAACCACATTTTGGGTCCTGGCATAAAGTGGAACAATCACTGCCCAATGCCGACCAGCTGACTAGGTGCGCTCCTGCGCCCAGCCTATCTGAATGATGAACGCACTCCTCAGGGGAGCATTGGATGCGTGCATTGGCACTCCCGATGCCAACGCGAGGCTCAAAACAATGGCCTCGCAAAAATGAATGCTTCCTAAAGAGGACCCATGGATGTTACAGGCAAGAACTGGTGAGACACAGGCTTGTACACGGAACCTGGTGTAGTTCATTTTGGTGCTTCTTTTTTCTTTTTTAAAAGTACTAAGATAAGATTGCACAAAAGACACATCCTGCCAAACTCGCATATTATTGTATTGTATTGCATGGGTTGTTAACATTCCCTTATGGTAGTAGATCAATTAAGTCCCTGCATTTTGCTGAAATATTGGAGAAAGAGACACACAGGGTTTGTCAGCTCAGCAATCACAGATCCATGTCTTATCACTCTTTGTTATCACTGTCTACCTGTCTACAGTCAGCCCAGTTCCCACAGACATATAATCATGATCCTTGTGTCTATGAGTTGCATCAGACACTGGCAGCCAGTCAATCTTGGTGAAAATGGCTGTTTTGGCCGACTAATGTTACTTTCCTTGAGATAAATCGGCACCCAATATTACATAGGGATCCTTTCCTTGCATCTCGCTATCTTTGCATGTCTATGGCAGACACTTTTTACTTCAGAATTCTAAAACTTATACAGAAAAAAAGGCCATCTACCCAGTACCTGGGCAAATGCAAGTCAAGAGACTACTGAATGGAACAATGAAAGCTGTCTTTGCATGTGTATGGCTGACACTTTTTACTTCAGAATTCTACAACTTTTACAGAAAAAAAAGGCCATCTACCTAGTACCTGGGCAAATACAAGTCAAGAGACTACTGAATGGAACAATGAAAGAGCGGAGAGACTTGGTGGATCGAAGCGTTCATGACTAGATAAAAAAAACAGTATTAAATAAAAAAGTACACATATCCACCTTAATGGCCATTTCCTGTTGTATTTCTTCTTTTTTATAGTTTCTGTTTGAAGGCAGCTTTTATCATATTTTGATGCCACATACACAGAAGCCTTCAGTGTTCATCTTGAGTCGTCAGAATTGCATGGACATCTAACATCATTTGTATAACCTAAATGTGCAAATGCATTGGCTACATTCAAACTGAAATTCTTCTTGTTAAATATGACCAAATTAATGTAGGATGCATATATCTGGCAGAACTGGGATGTAGGTACATTTATTTTAGATTGTTTCTGTATACAAGTACTTCCAATGTGCTTTAGTTCAAATAGCTCATAACTATTATTTAATAAATTGTATGTCATAAAATGTTCTAACATAAGATGTGTAGCTGAAGCTTCTCCAAATAAAAATGAATTGCTTAAAATCATGTAAAATGTTGCCATACCAACTTTGATGTCTAATCAGATTTTCTTTCACAAAGTAAAGGTGCCTAGCTATCTATAGGGAGCAAGTGTGGTCTCAGCTACTGTGCGATGAACTTGGCAATGAAGTGCTAATGGCTGCCCCCTTATCTATACAGGTAATTACCCTGGTCTTGTCTCCTGTAATGAGTGCAGGGAGACAGGCATCTCTGTCTGCTATCAGGACAGGTGTCTGCACAGTCCCACTGATAGGAAGCTCTGTCTATCTGTAGCCAAGACTTTTTTTTTTGTTTAAATGATCTTTAATGTAATGGTAATGAATACCGCACCATGTGTGATACAGTATAGCCAGAAAGAACAGCTTGTGCCAGAATGGTACAGTAACATCACGAATGCTAAAATGAAGCATTTACAGGCAGTGACATTTCACATATCACGGTTTCTATATTCAGAAGACAGCCATGAATTTTCAAAGCACATGTAAAGATATCTCCTGCTTTTCCTGCCAGACAATTCCTAAATCCAAGCTGTAATAGGCATCTATGTTCTAGAAACATATAGGACTTGTCACATCACTGCAGCTAATGGAGGGCAGGGGCTTTTTCTAACAGAAAGGCAAACTTGATATTGAAAAAAGTCATTTACACAAGTTATAGGAGGCTGCATACTAATTCTATAATATCCGAATCCATTTGAACCTTTCAGCATATGTTACCATATATATTATTGTGCCTAGGGCAGCATGGTGAATGGGAGCAGCAACCTTTTGGGTGAAACCTCCACTATGGTTACGTTTTGGGGATTTTACTTGTCTTACCTTACTGAACATTTGCAATTAAACCTAGGGAATAATTTATGAAATGTTTGTCTTTTCTGAGACGCTAGCCTATCAGCGCCCGCAGTGCTGAGCTTGCGCTCGCCTCCAGCTGTCTGCTGGGCACAGTGCTGGCCTTGTATAAGGCAATGCGCTAGCGACCCTTAGCACCGGCTGGGAGCGCAGTTAAAGCGCTGCATTTAAAAAGAAAAAAACACAGCATCTATATAGGTGCTGTCAACAGCATACAGCGCCTGTTGCAATCCCCATTTGTTATTTTTGGGGGGGATACCAGTCTGCTAAAAAAATGGGAATTGCATTGGGGACACTAGAAAGGGATGACACATGTTTTGCACAGGCCAAATCACAAGTTAGCAGCGCTACAGAAAAGTGGATCAAATGCATTCAAAAACAATTCCTAACAGCCCAGGTATCCCGTGGCACATGCACCAACCCTAAAAAAATAGCCAAATAGCCAAATAATTAAAACTAGCCCACTGAAATGTATGGGATAAGGCCACACAGTGCAGGGTGAGCGTCTGGTCTTATCTGGCACTGTAGGGAACTCATCCCATCACTGGCGCTGATGATAGATGCGACACGACAGGCGTTCTGGATTTTTGACTTGATAAATACACGGTTTTCACTGAGACCTGACATTCATCTGGCACTACGTGGTATTAGCATTTCTTAAATATACCCTATAGTGTCAAAATGAGGAGGGGATATGGAATACATGGTAACCAGCTGATCAACTGTAAACCTGAACCCTCAAAGCAGCTTGACTTTTCCTTCCTTTAAATGTTTTGCATCAGTACCCAACTTGGCTCCATGGCATTTTATGGGCCACTGATTTTCATTTTTTGTCAGTAATCATTAAGGGGTCAGATAAATAATGGGTGTGCTTTGGTATGAAGAGGCGTCATGACTAAAGAGTGTCTAGGGTTGCACAAGCCCTAAAGGCTATAGCCTTGATCGTCAGTACCATGTCTTGACAAAATAAGTCAGACCATAAGAAGCAGGTAGTAATAGTGATTAAGCTCAGAAATCGTCAGCAGGTATATTTGCCCCTATGGACAGTTGGACAGGGGGCTTCTGTTGCGACTATATTGGTTTCATTATTCCAGAATGACCAATGTTTGTTTACTGCTGATTTCAACAATAATGCTAAGCAATGCTCCTGTATACCACGTCAAAGATGGTGAATAGTAGGATCCACAAACAGGCTCTATGCTGTTAAGGGCAGTTTTGTTCCTGATTTACTGAGCAGTGAATGGCTACCCCCAAGAAGAATGTTTAGAAAGATAAAATATTGACTTAATGACCATGCCGTTACCAGGAAAAAACCTGGGGGCCTCCATGTCCCAGGGGCACCTTTCGGGGGCCTTCATCACCAAACCTGAATCATGTATTTGTGGCACCCAAATGACACATACAGAGAAAATAGAGTTTGGTATAATGTTTCTGTGCATGGGCCCTTAATGTAAGCCTGTAATGCTTGCATTCAAACGTGGGGTCAGCCCCCAGAATCAGTGGTGAGCCCCTGACATCCCAGTCCGACACTTTGCTATATCCCTTGCTTTACATCTTGCTACTTCCCTAAAGTATTGCAAGAGGCATATTTTCGCCCATCTTCCTTCTATAAGTCCCCTCTCCCCCTGGTCTTCTGAGGTGCTAATTATTAAGCAGGGATATTCCCAAACCCAACCTTCTGGGAAAAAATATATCTGATATCTGATATTACAGGCATTACCTGTCATACAATATGTATGAATGTAATGGGGGGGGGTGGAGGAGGGGTCGGCGGTCGCATTGATGGGTTTTGATCCCCTTTAATACTTCTGCATACCAAGACATCTTAGACAACTGTATGCTGGAAACAGTTGAAAGCAAAATGAATGTGCTTCAGTGCAAAAATCCATAAAGGCATGGATAGGTGCATTTGGTGAGATAGAACTTTACTGGATCACATAGAAGCCCTGAATTCAGCACCAGTGAACACCTTTGGGGGTGACCTTAAATGGAAATTACAAACCAGGCCCCATCATCCAATGTCAGTGCCTGACCTCACAAGGACTCTTCTAGTTGAATGTGCAAACATTTTGTAAGGGTAAAACCTGATAATGCCTAAAGATTTGGAATGGGCTATCAGAAAAGCTCTAGAATATGTATGTGAAATGTAGTCTGTTTCCTATAGTTAATAAATTTCTAGCGCACTGTTTTTCAACCTGTGGCACACGTATCAAGGGGTACACCAACAGGGGATGACTGACTGAATCATTATCCCTTCTTGCTTTAAAAGTACAACATACAATATTATTGATCCCCTTGGGGGTACTCGGTTGGAGGGGGTACTTGCCTTTAATGAGGAACAACACACAGGAATTTCACTCACAACTTTGTGTTGTTTCTCTGTGGGGTGGTATCCCAAGTTCGAATGTCCCGCTGTGTGTACCCCCCAGGTCGCCCTGTTTCACTCACATTCCTTCCGCTTAGGCGAGAACGAGTGCGCTGATTGGCTGAGCGGCACGCTAGAGGTGAACAGGGATGCGGCAAGTGCGCACAGACGTGGCAAAGGCTCCAGGAGAAGGTGAGTGAAACTGGGGGTTCACAAAATGGGGCATTCCAATTCGGGATACCCTATGGAGTGGAACTCGGATGGCTTTGCAGTCTTTTAGATTGTTTCTCTTTAAAATGTTGATAAACATTGATCTAGTTTATAAGAAAAATGCATATTATATGTAAAATAGAATTTATTTTCTTCCATTTCTTGCATCAAATTCTGAAACTTATTTTTACCAGCTGGGTAAAGCTGCACATTGGTTAGGTAGAGACAGTTTGATAGGATGTCTATCATTCAGTATCAACTGCCTACAGGATCAGAGCATGAGACAGATAATTAGTACAGTCTGTTACGCATGCTAGGCTCCAGACTGAAAATTGTCCCGATTCCAGAAAAAGCAGAGGACATGATAACACCTGGTTAATACAGGGAAAGCGTCCCTAACAGACTATAAAAATGTGCTGAGAGACATGAAGCAATTAGCAAAAGCAAAGCATGTTCTGTTGATAAATTCCATCCTTAGGATATGTCAGGTCAAGCTAATATACCACAACGCAGACTGGCCCAACGCAGGAGACAGCCAGTCTGTCCGGGCTCACTCCCTTTGCCACTTAGCGTGTACATAACAAAACCCCAATTTGTCTCATTTTAATATCCCGGTCTAGATGATGCACTGGTGTTGTCACTTTCAAAGTAATGAGATCTATTATGCAAATGTCACTTTCAAGGAAAGTCTGCCATGCCTGGCTGTCTCCACCTCTTTAGTTATCACAACAATCACCTGAGTGGGCAATGAGTCCAAGTTGTGTCTTGTGTGTTTTGATAAGCCAGGGATAATGAATGGGCTGGACTCGGCTGCCATGTATATAAGGGGCTTAGAGCCAAGCAAAGGCACTACTTCAGAAAAGCTTCACCTGTCAGCTAAGATGGCAGCATTCACTATGTTCCTGTTCCTCAGTGCTACCTTAGTTGCTGGACCAAGCAAGGCCTTTGACATTGGATTATCTACAAGATGTGTCTCCATACCTAAAGAGTTGGGCATGTGCCATGATGTGGGCTACGCCGAAATGAGACTTCCCAACTTGATGGGGCACACCAACATGGCAGAAGTAGTGGCCAAGACAGCAGACTGGCATAAACTTCTACAGACTGGCTGCCACTCCTATGCCCAAACGTTCCTGTGTTCGCTCTTCTCACCTGTCTGCATGGACACGTAAGTACTACTCTCCTAATTACCTCATTTATTCTTAGTAGAGGAGTTTTACTGCACATGTAATTATATTTTGCTTGAAACTTTTCCCAGTCTGGATTTTAAGCTTTTTAGTTATTATATTCGATGACATACATAAGTTTGCTGCAACCTAATGTCAGCAAGTATTTTTAGAGAGTCAAGATAAATGATCTTGTCATTAGTCATATATAATAATCATGAACTCAGATGTTCTAGTTCCTGTGCTAATAATATACAGCTAAGCAGCAAATCCCAGTATTGCCATTACTGTATAGGCTGGCTTGACGCTATAAAATGATATGTTTAGATTAGATTAGACCTATAACTGATCCTTATCTCTCCTTTTTAGGTTTATCCCACCTTGTCGGAGCATGTGCGAGGCTGTGAGAGACAGCTGTGCCCCTGTGCTGGCATGCCATGACCAATCCTGGCCTGAGAGCTTAAACTGTGATCGCTTTCCTGCTGGAGATGACATGTGCCTTGACAACCTTGGAAAAGAGTTCCAGTACACCTACAAAGGTAATTATCATCCTAAACGTCACAAGGCAGCTGTGGGGTGCTTGAATTGCCTCTATACACATAGCCTTTAGTTCATTAAAACAAAACTGTATTAAAAAAATGCAAAGAGGGACAGAACACCTTACTATGCAGAGCAGCACCACATTCACATATCCGCTTTATTACCTAGGTTAGATAGTTCATCACTATGCAATTTGTCTTTATATGATTGGCAACTATTGAAAATATGTAGACTAAACTATTCCATTTTGATTGCAGAGCTGCCAAAGCCAACATGCCAGGGATGTCCACCAATTGAAGAGACATATTCCCCTAAGAATGCCCTGAATGCTTTCTGTGACAATAACTTTGGTAAGTTATATATAATAGTATAATGGTAATAGATAAGCAGCAGTCTGAAAGTTTATAGTCTAGGTCAGGGGTTCCCAACCTTTTTTCATCAAGTACCCCTTTCCAATCATATCATATAAGTAGCACCTGAGTGATGCATGTGGGTTGTCCCTGCCCCAGGTAAAAAACACAAAAAACAACAAATAAAACACACACACAAATTCAAGTCCCGCCTGATGCAATCTCAAGTACTATCACCGGTACTGGTATCACTGGTTGGGAACCCCTGGTCCAGGTGTATCTACAGTGGCTTGTAGAGATCGCCACACCAGGGACCACGAGGTCGGGGTGCTGTTGTTGCTCCTCCACCCTATTTATCCGATTTGTGATTGTATATCACAATGCGTATCATGTACAGAAAGAAAACACTATTTCTCTTTGCTGTTTCAATGTCTAGTGTTTTGACAATTGTATCTAACTTACTCTAATTAAAAATGAAAATCTTAGAAAGACCCATTTGGTTGTTGTAATAGCCAACAATGTGCTGTTTTTTTGGATCTCAATGTACTTGTTGCACAGTGATTGGTGTGTTTTTACATAATACTGAAGAAGGAAAAGCATTTAGACAATTCCCTGTATGTAATGCGGGTGTATCCTTGGAGACAGTGCTAGGTGTTGTAAAACAGAGGGAGGCTGTGATAACACTAATTGGCTAATAGTGAAAATGCTTTTCTTTTCAAATGTAATTAGCTCACAGATAGTATTGGATAAATATGTTATTAGGCTCCCAGTAATGGCGAGGCTAAAAGAGTTCAGAAAACTGCAAATCACACAATGGGTTGTTATGGACCTAAAAGCCTGTGTATTTATAACTTTTGATGAACATATAGGGAGATAATGTATTAAAAGTGTCCCTTTTCTTTCTACCAGCTGTGAAAGTGAAAGTAGCAAAAAGGAAAATTTCCCATGGACTCCATGATTACGTGGTTGAAGGCCCAGTTGAATTCATCAAGCAGGGACTGCTGCTTCCATATGATACACGAAACATGATTGAACAGTGGCTGCGTATCAATGACAACTGCGCTCACCGCATGATTCATCACCACAGGACCATGGTCTATGTCATTGCTGGTGACATCCAGAATGGAAAGGTTGTGGTTAACAGAATCTTCCACTGGCAGAAGAAGGACATTCAGCTGGCACTGGCGACCAGGAAATGGAGACATCATAAGTGTTAGGCTGGCAATTGGACTTTCCACTGTAAATATTCATGGCACTCTTATTAGAATAAAATGTAAATAGATATATATATATATAAATATACATATATAAACAAATATATATATTTTATAAAGACAGGCGGCAGTCACATCAAACTTATCACTGCCATGCTGCACATATCAATTTGTAAATATGATAATAAATGTCTATAGAATAAAAATCTATTATCCTAAAAAATGTCTTGTTCACTCATCCATGCACCCATTTCAGATCCAACTGGGAAAGTTGGCAAATAATTATAATATTTATAAGAATTCATCAATTAACTTTAGGTAATTACACCCTCCCTAGCAACTCTTTGCCAGTGAGGGTCCTGGTTCCCTCACAGCATCAATTAGCCCTGCATTACTTTTATTTTCCTAGCAGAGTTTGTTCTGGTGTGGGGGGGGGTAGAAAATATCTGCACAATAGCTGCTTCTCCTTCGTGCCGTGGGGCCATAAAGGACTCCATGCCCAATTTACTTTTGACCCCACTTTCACCACCACCTGGCAGTAAGGATGTGTTGAGGGGGTGAACAAAGAGTAGCTCACCTGGTCCATGCCGCAAAGGATGCCAATCTTTGCAGCTTTGTTACGGCAGCCACGGGAGGAGGGGTTAAAATGGACCAACACCCAGGATTTTGACTATCCTGGGTTTTGGTCCACTTCGGCGGGGCACCCCGATGTGTGAAACCCCCCAGAAAGCCCCAAAAACTCACCTCTCCCCGCTCCCACGTGACCGCTGCTGCCAATCCCCGCCGACGGACAAACGGGAGGCAGCAACAGACAAGAGAGCACGCCTGCCGCCTCCCGCGCGCCCCTCTAACAGGGCGCACCCGCGCCGGCCATTCACAAACGGGAGGCGGCGGCAGGCGCCGCTGGATCGAGGAGCAGGTAGGGATTTAGGGGTTTCACACAGTGGGGCACCCCTGATCGGGGTGCCCGCAGTCAGGGGGCTGATTGGTCCGGGAATCTTATAGATTCTCGGGCCGATCACGGGAGGGTGTTGGTCCACTTTTGAGTCACCAATTTGGTTACTTTAGTGTCCCTTTAAAGTGGACCAGTCAAATCTTGATGATTTGTTCTTGCTCCACTTTGTGAAACCCCTCAAATTGTGTACTCAACTCGCCTTTCCTCTGTTCCCACAGCGCATGCACAGACTGTCTTACAGTCAGCTCTTTATGCCGAGCATACTAATACATGGCATCAAAGGTCAAGTCCAGCCAGAGTGTCCTTTTTGAAAGCATCCCCTGCCACCCTTCCGTAGTGCTGAGGCAGGGCGGGGGGTTACATAAAAAACACTCAACCACACTCCAGCGCCAATGATCGGGCACTGCGATCTTTCCTCATGGCTCCTCATGCCATGGCAGGGGGGCTGTGCATAGTGCGGGAACACATTCTAAGGTGGCCATGAATGTCTGGAGGAAACGTAGTGTTGCACAGCGCCAGGGCAGTTTCTAGGCAAAATAGTGCTCAGGGCGGGCAGGAAAAAAATGATGTGCTTCACCCATTCTATGGTGCTGCTGCTGTCCCATGCAGGTATGTGCCATGCTGTGCCTATGCCTTAGCAGCAGACAGTGCCCCCTACCATGACTGAGCCTAATATGGGGGATTAGGGGCCTATCTTATGGCCTGGGAAAAGGTGCCCCAATGGCCTTGGTGCCCAGGGCACTCGATCTGCTTGCCCTCCCCTAGAAACAGCCCTGCTATTATTGATATGCATATTCCATACTCAAAACTTTTTCCAACGTGCCAAGTGGATATGCAGGTTTATCATGCTGCAGTGGGTGGAAAGGTTCTGACCTCCTGTGTGTGGTCCGGGATGCCCCACTTCTGATGCCGTGGGTGTGGGGCAAAGACAACTCTGTATCCAGGGAGCTGTCAGAGTGGTTTACAGCCAGACTGCCAGATGGAAAGATTGGCAGGTGGCCAGACTCTGTGTGCGCCGCTGTGATGGCGACGACACAGTGGAGCATCTCAAATCAGGATGCCCCAGGGGCACCTAGTCCGCCAGCTCTGGAGTCTTTTAGACTGTAGGGCTGGCACTGCCGCTGATTGGTCAACCTTAACTTTAGAGACATCCCAAATGGGCAATTATTAAAGCGGCACTATACTCAAGTCACCACTTCCTCACCACTGCTCGTATATAAACCTTCTAATGCATACTTTATATAAACAGGCAGCAAACCAGTGTCACTAAATGGGGCCAAAACACAATAACAAGAACATTACTGTGGTTTTAATCTTACCCAACTGTATCCAAGACCGAAATAAAAATGTTTAATTAAGTTAATCATTAAGTTTAAGATATTTACCACACTTGGGTATAAACTGTACGAAAAAGAAACTTTACACTGCAGAATGGACTATACGCATGGACATGTATATCTCAAAGCAGGACCACCATAAGGCCCCCCCAGAACTCTGCTGATTAAACAATTGAAGTGGCTGGCATGTAATACTGGTGATGCTGTCAGTGCTGAAGCTACATGAGAAAGAAAGCAGCTTCTCTTCATGCCTTTGATTAGGGCCCCCAGACACAACAAATTATAAGCCTGCCCCTGAGGACATATAGGCATAATTTGTGTATTTTGCCTTGTGCCTCCCCCCCCCCCCCCACCCCGCAGTCAAGCCTTCATCGCTATAAGCTTACCTGGCAGCCCCTAGCAGAGTAGTGGGAACAAGTTGGTCCAAAAAGTTATGGCTGCACTGTTTCTTCTCAGGGAGCCTAATTTTTTTAGCCACACAGCTCCACACAGCGCCACTTTTTTGGTCTCAGCGGCATTCAGTGTCTCATTTAACAATAAAAAAAACGCCCATGTGTCCACCGTCTAGCGTCTTATTCAACAGTAGCGCCAAAAAGGATGCAGCACTAGGCTCTCTAGTTGAAGCAGCACCAGATGAAACCTGATGCTGTAAGTCAAGATCCGCGTACAATAGGCAGAACTGGATTGCAGTGTTTAATGCTCATAATTAATATTACACACATTTATTTGTACAGAATGTGGTTTGTCAACTAGATGGGCCAAAATTGTTAAAATTGATTTTAAAGGCTTTTGTTAAACAAACTGTCATTTGAAGAACAACAGATAAGGCGTAGCTTAAACACACTGTAAAGTTTGCCCCCAGCAGTGATTTCTTGTAACTGTAAAGACCAGCATCGGAAAAATACAGCGCCAAAGATTTCAAGAAGGAAAAATGTCATCAATATGCTGGATTTTTTTCATTTTATATTACTGTGGTAAGATTTACCGAAAATATACTTATATCTTGGACTGTGATTGACTTGCTCTTCTGAAATCTTCAAACCTAGCCTTTCTAAATATTTTAGTGAAAAGCTTATTTTGGAGAGTTGAAGATGTTTTCCAAATAGGTAGGCTAAGCTTTAACAAAAAGACCCAAGTGGATTACCTACTAAATTATCTATTTTTAAAAGCTCTCAAATAAGGTTGAAAAGCTCTTTAAAAGTTATTGTATACCTCCCACCATCACCGTTTTGTACTAGCAAATCGGTAGATGATAACAGCTTAGTACAGTATCATTTGCATTCTAGAATTATACATATAACCCTGTTGAATAGAAAAAAAACTAAGCTTTACAGAGAAAGTATGTCTGCAAATAAATGGCAATCGGAACTACAATGCTGTTAAAAGGCAAATGGCCAACTAGTAGAAATAACTGTGAAGCTGCAAAAAGATAATTACATTCAGTTCTCAAGCTTTTAAGGAGCCAAAACAATTGGAGGGTTTGGAAAGCCTAGTCTGATGCCTACTGATTTACTAATAAGCTGGCGGCACCAGCGGGTGTCTGCAGTGTGCCCCCCCATTTAGCAGATAGGCAAATTAAGGCGTTTAATTGTTCCAAATAATGGCTCGTATTGGCCATAACAAGCATTATGATTTATTTCTTGTTCTTTCTCAATACAAAAACATTTCTGTTTTTTAATTGAAGCATGCTCCATTCATTCGTATAAATCAAATAAAAAAATAACAAACAACTGAAAAAATCAAATTTGAAAAACATTAATACATAATGAAAATGTTGTATGGTTGATTAAGGTATTAAAACCATGTCTAGCCAAATTATCTTTGTGTGGGTAAAGCAAATTAACAAAAAAATCGATGGATGTCATTAGGGCTGAAAAAATGTGATATAAAATGTGGGCTTATCCAGCCAATGTCCAGACTCTATTTAAAGCCTTTTCCATAGCTGTATTTTAAAAAAGGAATGAAGGGAAAATAGAGTGTAATAACATTACTGGCTAGGGCTACTAAACCACTGAATGTATTTTCACTATAACTAGAAAATTGGCTTGACCTCACATGGGACTTTGGGGTTTATTTAGGAAACGCTAACGCCACATAGCGAGACATAGCGGCAGGTGTTTTTAGTGAGCACCTTCGGTAAGTTTTTTCACTTTATGTATGTATATAAGAGCGCTGGGTGCTTTCTTAGTCCTGCCACTGTGTTCCCTATAGCGCCACATCACATCAGGCGCTCAGCTTCAATTAGCCATTCCAGTTATTGAAGTTATTTTTGGTGACTTCTGGTTAGGCAATTAAATTTTTTTTTTTTTTGCTCATTCAAGTAACACGGGATCCCTGGCCTGTTGAGAATGTTTTTGGCGTTCATTATTGTACTTAGGTTACCTGCTGCTAACTTGTATTTTCATGCCTGCCAATCAGGTGGCATGCCATTTATATGTTCCCGATGTCATTCCATTTGTTTTCTGGTCACTGTGCAGCCATCCTCAGTTAAAGCCTGTTTTTTTTGTTTTGCACATGGCGCTGTATATCTGAGTATTGTGGTTTCAGAGCCGCCGTGCAGATGATGTTCATTTGCATGTTAAATAAAATGGATTTCTGGCCCTCACCTGTTGCTATCTCCAATGGAAAAAACAAGCAAGACACAGCACCATGGGTAGCCTACATCACCAAACACTAACAGCGCTGTCTGCCTGTGTGGCCAGTGTTGAGGCTGAGGCACTAATAGCATCTCTCCACAGATGCTCAAGTGGCGCTACAAGGCGCTAGTGATCAACTGGCCTCCACGTTTTCCTCTGGATTACATAGCCTGAGCAGGTTGGACCAAAGTCTCATTTTTAGCATTACACACTATGTTACTATGAACATTAAACAAGTATGGCCAGCATAACCTATCAAAGGCATTGAAATATTGGTGTGGGTATGTTTCAATAATTCCAGCATCCCCTTGTGTCTGTGGTCAACATTAGGCAAGTTAGGTGGACTGAATTTACATATAATCACTTGAATACTGGTACACGTGACTGTCCTTAATTCATAATAGAAAACTGCAGTTTTATTTACAAGTGCGTTTTTTAGTGTGCATTTATCTGTTTGGTTCCGTTATAAGTAGTATTTGATGCAACTTTAGTCCGGCTATAGACTCTTTGTCTGCAGGTGACAGTGCTAGACAAACGCAGCCATGTCAATAGTTGGCACCGTAGCCCTGGAATTGGCCTAATGTTAATGGCGCCATCCCCAGACTTTGGGAGGAGTGCAGCAAGACATCAGGTCACTTTGTTTACCTGTCTGCAGATTAATGAGGTGATGTAGAAATGTCTGCTGGTAGTTAACATGACAATAGACTTCTCAGGAACCAACACTAAGATCTAAATGGCGCTGAAAAGGTTCCTGTGTGGGTTTTTATTTTTCACTGCAGTAGGTGGCCATGCATTGGGCAAGGCAGTTACATAAGCAGTGCAATCTTAGAACACATATATAGCATGCAGGGTAAAAAAAATCATCCCCCTAAACAAACCCTGGGGGACCAGAATTAGCTGGAAATAAAACCTCTGAAGTGGTCTGAAGCAGCAGGAACAAGTGTTGTTGGTTTATGTTATTAGAGAAGAATAGTTGCCCACATAAAATGTAAAACCGACTGACTGCATATATCAATGCCATGGCAACTCTG
This sequence comes from Gastrophryne carolinensis, assembly GCA_027917425.1. Taxonomy (NCBI): domain Eukaryota; kingdom Metazoa; phylum Chordata; class Amphibia; order Anura; family Microhylidae; genus Gastrophryne; species Gastrophryne carolinensis. The sequence goes on from CM051238.1 coordinate 217,423,491, forward strand.
TGGCACTGCCTGAGCAGTGGGATCATATATCAACATTAGTATACAGGAGATTATACGCCTGTACGCCGCTTTATTGTAGCTCTTTTACAAAAACAATATAGTATAAAAAACCTGTATACCCATGTAAATTGGTAAAAGAAAAGCTTACTTACTTGTTGTTGTTTTCTTTAACTGTAAGAAAAGAAAACATGGCAGGGAGAACTTCCAAGAAGGTCAGGAGGCCCCATCATTGTTGCTCCTCCACCTTATTTGTCATATTTGTGCTCACTTCATGGCACGGGGAGGCTAATTTAAGACTAGCACCACGTATTGCCACATGAGCGTCTATAGCGGCGCTTAGTGCGTCCACAAGTGGTAGCTGCAAGCGGGTGTCTGGCGCTGTCACCTAGCTTAGTAGCTGGACAAGTGGCGCTGTACTATCCCGCACAGCATTGATGAATGTGATGTCTGGAGGGTGCTGTAGTAGGGCTCTCCCTTATTCACTGCATAGCCAATTGAGAATGCTAGGTAGTGTCCCGAGGTCAAAGCGCCCAAGACTATGCTACATCTAACAAAAGGACAATGCTGCAGCGAGCGATAGGTGCGCCTGGCACTCAACGCTGAAGCCCATATTCAAGAAAAAACTACACACAACCAGCGTCGGTGCTCTAAAAATGGGCGCTCTAACGTCACCAGACGCTATGTGATAAAAGTCTGTTTCTAAAAACATATACACCAGCACCAGAGCGAAAACATGGGGAGGCCGATTCATTAATAGCGGCAGGTAGGGACAGTTGAGAGACTGTAGCAGTATTTTCACAGCGCCCGCTAGTAGTCGCTCTGCTTGGCCATTGTTCGGTTGTTGATAGCGACGGTGTGCAGTAATGTTGAATACGGGGTGACGAGTCGCTATTTGACAGGTTCCGCGATGTATGGGTGCGCATGATAGCGACTGGTCAGAGCGACCAGCTCCCACCATATTCATCAAAAAATCACGCTCAAAATATTCTCGCGCTGTGAAATGCATGTTTTAAACCCCAGAGCGCTGGCGGCGATGTGTTAAAAGTAGTTTTTTAACCCCCAAACCACCATATTTTTGGAAACCAAAAATAATTTTTTTTTTTTAAGAATTTAGTAATATGAATACAATAATATCAGACCTGTAATATCAATTCTGCACAAATTTTTTTTTTATTATTTTTTTACCTTAAAAAAATTATCTAACATGGCAGAAGTGGTCACAGAATTTTTCACATTAAAAAAAAAAAAAAAAAACATTAATAACAATTAATTATGAATATTTAAAGATTGTTCCATTGAAATGCATTGGAGAGCGCCAGGTAGCGAGAGGTCATACCTGTCGCTGTTCAAGGTCGGACGCTGGCGCTGTGGGCTGAGGCTGGAATCATTATGAGTGGCTATCTGGCGCTATCTCAGTCGCTAAGCATGATCGGCTTGATAAATGTGTGATTGTGGTGGGGAGCCGGCGGTCTCATGTCGCTATTCCTTCATAAATAAGGGCCATGGAATGACATTGTTTTAACACGGTGACAATGACAATGCAATGGCAGACCTGCACATACTATTCTGCATTAAAATCACAATAAAAGTGTTTGAGAGGCCACACAATTATTTGAACCAAAAATGTAAAGCTTTAATTTAGGAAAACACTATAGGGTTGATTCAGAGCTCCTTTCTCGCCATTTTATTGCGTGAAAATGTCCATTCTCGTTCATTTTTCCTCCTCGTCTGATTCAGCAGAGCCCCTTTTCTGCATGAATTTTTGTGTGAAATGTTTTAATTTTTCTGTTATTTTTCGTTTGGTAGCAAGACCTCCATGAAAATGTTGTGAAAGGGGCTCTGAATCAACCCTTATGTATACACAACCAAATATAACACCATTAAAATGTATGGGAGAGCAATACTGAGCAATGGCAAGAGAAAAGGGAATCACCATTGCCTCTGCTTTTTCAGTCTTTAGTTGTCCAGCGGCATCCAATTAAGTTAAAAGATTGCCTTGATGGGACCATATTTAATACTCACACCAGGGCCCTGTCACGATTAGTTATGTCACTGCCTGTACCTACCTTGTCTCCTGAGCCAGCCTTGTAGGAAACAAGTTCGATTCGTGCGATTCGCCGAATTTCCCCAAGAAATTCGGGTTCGCCCGAATCGAACTTTCACGAATCGCTCATCTGAAAAAAAAAATGCCGGCATGGTGGCAGCGGGCAGGCCGGCTACACCTGTCAGGGCAGGCCTCCACGCTCCGGCGCCGCTCTCAGCTGTCATCAGAGGGCGCGTCATCAGAGGGCGCCTGAGAGCGGCGCCGGCCTCCACGCTCCAACCATGCAGGTAAGTGTTTGCTTTTAAACAAATGCCGGCATGGTGGGAGCGGGCAGGCCGGCCTGCCGCCCGCTGACAGCGTAGCCGGCCTGCCCGCTCCCACCATGCCGGCATTTTTTTTTTTATTTCAGGGAAAATTCGATCGGCACGAACCCCAAAAAATTCGGGTTCATGCCGAATCGAATTTTCCCTGAAATTCGGAGCGAATTCCGGTTTGTCCGAAAATATGTTATATGTATGTTCGGTAATGCCAAAATATGTTAAGCTGCACAAATATAGCTATTTACAAAAGGATACTGTTGTGTGGAATAAGATACAATCTCCAGGATCGTAGATCTCCTCAGAAAAAAAAAAGAAAGCATGTAACTCTAACATGTAATTATAGAAATATATTATGACTATAGTGAAATAAAAAATATTCACCAATAGGGTCTATGAGGAGTTTCCGCACTGGTCCTGAGGAGTGAAAGAGGAGGAGTGGAGAGGTGGCTGGCCAGGATGCGTTAAGGACAACAATGATGTATACTAGTACAAGCAAATTGCAATAAAGAAAATTTCCTGGTCAGTCCAACCATCATCCTTCCAGAGAAATATAGAACATATGATCACAAAAGTGCATACAATAGATCAAATCATGACGCGCATCATAATTAAGCATTGCAGTGAAGTGACATAACAGTTACCACAAAGTATGGCGAAAGTGATCGCAAGAACCTATAGCCTACGTTTCGGAACCCCCTGGTTCCTTTCTCAAGGCTGTGATGCAGGAAACACCTGGGTATATATTTTGCACCCCGTTAGATTTACTTTATCTAATTTGATATCTCAGTACTATAAGGTGTGCTCAGACCAAGACTATACTAACATTAGAGAAGTTCTCCCCTGTAAAAGCAGAATTTCACCCCTGATTCTTCTTTTTTCTTACAGTAAAATAAAAACAAGCCTAGCAGGATTTTTGTGGAGTGTATAGGTAACCTGCTATCTATATTATTTATACATTGCCCTACAATGGAGACCTGTACCTTTCAAACAGGCTATCCCTTAAGTGTAAATATACTTTTTTTTTTGTAAATTAAAACATATCAAGTCACTGGGATTCCCTGGGAATCGCCCTGTCATTACCTCTCAGAAGCAGAAGGGCCAAGTTGTTGTGTGTAAAGTTGTCCGGTAATGGCGGTAATGGCGCTGGGCTTCCTCCAGCTTCCTGTCACTGAACAGTCCCCAGAGATCAGCAGGTGTGGGGCACAGGCTGCAACTTCCTGTCATAAATCTATGTTCAACAACATGGCTTTCAAGTTTCTCTGCATGTGACTGCTTATTGTTACCAACTTGTGTGCCAATGCTTAGACCTAGCTAATATAGGAATCAAATATTCAGCATAATGTACAGTTTGTTTTTCCCATTATACTGACTTTACTGAACCTCACTGATTGGGGTCCATGCCACGGCTAGTAAGGCAGCACTCGTAAGCTGGTTTTACTGACTAATCTGGAGAGTGCTATTATTTATTGTGTCCATCCAAATGAATCCATGCGAAATACCTACCCAATCCATGCACCCGAACCTTTAAACCCTTTTGATTGCCAGTAGATGAACTAGTCACTGGAGCTACCAATCAACCAGAAATGCATAAAGGCGAGCTTTCTGTGGGGATATAGGCAGACGGGCATCACAATTGGGCATTTAATTGGGATGAAACTAGGGACTGGTTTAACTCTTAAAGTAGTTTAAGTTTACAACAGAAACTTGGATTACCTTTTTCAGTTCTTGAATCAGTCCCCAGCTTTGGTCCATGTTCCCTTACGGTGCACTGATTTTCATTTTCTAGCGATGTGGTAAAAAACAATTGTGCTATGAATTGGTGTCATGAATTAAGATTGCATAGGAGGGCATGAACCCTAAATACAGCCTTGTATAAGCATTGTAATCTTAAGAAGGGACTAACCCATCTGCAGAACTGTACCAGCACCCACTTTTTCCCTCACCGTGAACTAGACCCATAGACTGGTTATCACTGGATGCATGCTTCCAGGACCACCATCCAAAGCATTGCCTAACAGACCCTCCACAATATGGATGGAGAGCTAATTGCCACAGAAACCTGAATGATGATATTGGACAAGGAATAGAAAAGGTGGGAAAATATCGTTCCCTGAGTGATTACAATGAGAAGAGCTGGCACTGCTCCACAGACTGGCTGTCTGAAGCCATTATCAGATCTGTCATATCGCTTGCATGGTATCAGGCCTAAAGCGTCACTTTTCTCAGTGCAATCCAGCTGGGTTCACAGTCTCCATTCCCTGAGGCTATCAGTGACCATCAGGAGACATTACGGAAGCTGTATTATTGTTCTGTATATGGAAATACACAGCACAGCCTAATGTGTGAATGTCCTGCTGCTTGACAGCCTCACTTTACTGAGGAGAAAGATTTATGTAAATCTATATTTGTACTTTTATTTACCCTCAGGCAAAAAGGTATACACAACATAACAAAAGAACAATGGTGATAGAGCTGGATATAAACAGAAGCTGAATACAGGCCAGTATGACTGCGGGTATACTGCAGAGACACCTAAGGGCTTTATTTAAGGAACGCTAACGCCACATGGTGACACATAGCGGCAGGTGTTTTAGGTGCGCTCACGCTGAAAGCAATATTTATGAGGGGCTTATTTATTATTATTTGTGCGGGCGCCACTTGAGTGCCTTGTCCGAGATGCTCAGCAGTTCTTGCTCCACAGCGTCAGCTTCTGGCCGCCGAGACTTTCAGCTGTAGCGCTCCCAGCCAAGCAGCGCTCGCAGCGTATGGTTTATATAAGCCTATGTGCTAGAGACACCTAGAGCCAGAGCGCCGCAAGCTGACAAAATTCATAAAAAAAAATACCAGGCACTCCAAGAGGTGCTAAAAAAAAGGAATTCAGGAATGCAGCGCCTGTTGGATTCCCAGAGTTTTATTTTTTAACGTTTTTTTTTTAATTATTAATGGGAATTGCATTAGGGGCATTAGACAAACATGACATAGCTTTCTCATAGCCCAAGTGAGATGTTATCTGAACAACGTCTGCATAGCGTTTTTTCATTTGTTTTTACACAATCAACTGACAGGGTATCCTTGGGATGCGTCAGCCGAAGGAAGCTGAGTGCACTGCTGGCCACATCCTCCGCTCAGTTTCTAGCTGTGGTGTATCTGCGTCACCCATTCTGAAAGGCCAGGTATGGGTGCATGCACAGCTAGAGGACAGCAAGGATGTGGCTGTGGTGCGGAGATGTGGTGAGGGCTCTGGAAGAAAGTGAGTGGAATGGGGTTTCACACGGTCGGGCATCCCAAATCTTGGGATGCCCCAAGGAGTGGAACTCAGACGAGTCTGGAGTCTAAAAGACTAAAAGACTCCAGGGCCTCCGAAGTCTCTAGACTCTAGGGCTGTCTTCTAGCCTGTCCCCGGGGCATACGAAATTGGGATGTTCAGCTGTGTGATACCCCTGTGCTGGCAGGTATACTCACCTTTGCCAGCGGCCACATCTCTGACTTACCTGTAGCTGTGGCACGCTCATGTGCACATCTATTCAGATAGGCTGGGGACTGGAGTACTTCCCAGTATACAGAGAAGCCATTATTTGGCCATCTCATCATCCAGAATTCTTGAAATCAGCCAGGGGAGGGGGCTAGTGCCCCCCTCTTGGGACATGGCTGTGCCAACTCACTGTGGCAAGGTAGGGGACGGGGCCACAGATGCAGAGCCACCAATGATTGACTGATAACACATGACAGATGTGAAAATAAAGAAAAAGAGGTCAAGTGATTGCTACTTACCCTTCAGTGCCGACTCAGAGATCAGCCCAAAAAAGAAACATTTGACAATGTTAATTAAAAAAACAAATACTCTGGATATTTATTTCTACTTGGATCATTTCTATTTTGGAGGCCACCAACTCCAGCATAGACTTGTCTTAAATATATAAGCTGCATGGGAAGAGGGTACAAATGAAAACACCAGGTTTGGGAGCGGGTAAGTATTGTACACTAAAGTTGGAAAAAAATTAAACAATCAGATAAGGTAAGGTATAACAGGGAGCCCTATTCATACCTCCCAATTGTACCTCATTTGGAGGGACTGTCCCTCTTTTGAGTCCATGTCCCCCTGCCCCTTGTTGTTCTCATTTGTCTCTATTTGAGGTGTAATATGTAGATTTGTATGTAGATCAATAAATGATTCATTTGCCTATTTAAAGTGTTTATATTGTTTTAAACCGGACCTTCACCATGATTTAATGAAAAGCCAGAAGCATCACACTTACTGAGGAGAGGAGAGTGGGATAAGGTACAGGGGGCGGGTTATAGCTGTGCTTTGCTCAGACAGAACAGAGCTGGGGTCAGGGAAAGGTCAGCAGTCCCAGAATGCAGAGCGACACAGTCAGGAGGCACTTCCTGTTTGCAGGCTGCCTGATAAGATGGCGGCTTCCATAAGCCGCCATCTTGGACGTTTAAAGGCTCATAACATGCAATAGATGCAGGTAGGATGATTTTTAATGTGGGCAATCTGTATGTACAGGGTGTGGGAAACATATAAGATAGACTCTTATTCAGAGTGAAGGTCCGCTTTAACTGTTACAACCTATCTCCTATCCATCCCTCGATGTAGGGGAGTGGCCTAATTTAACACATGTCCCTCTTTCCTACCCTGAAATGTTGGTAGGTTTTGCCTTATTTAAGGAGCATCAGCGCCACACAGTGCCACTTTTTTGGGCATCAGCGGCACTCAGCATCAGATTTAAAAACTGAAAAAACGCTAACGCCAATGTGGCCGCTAGCTAGCATCTTTTTTAAATATAGCACCAAAAATGATGCAGCACGGGGCGCTCTAGTTGAAGCAGGACCAGATGAAACTTGAAGCTGTAGGTCAAGATCCCAAAGAGCACAATGGACAAAACTGTATTGTAGTGTTTAATGCTTTAAGTTATATTAAACACATTTATTTGTACAGAAATTGTATTGGGACTTGTCAATAATTGAAAACCCAGGACCTAGATGGGCAAAAATGTTTATTTTGGGGGGTTATTAAAATTGAATTAATGGCTTCTTTTATTTAACAATGTGTAATTTGGACAACAACAACTAAAACTTTTCAGTGATTTTTTGTAACTGTAATGATGAAACGCGGACCAGTGCCGGAAAAATACAGCGCCAAAGATATCAAGGAGGAAAAAAATCAGAAATATGCTGGGGAGCGCCGGAATAACGGAAGTACAAAGCGACCCTCACTGGTGCTGGGATAATTGGCTGGTGGGTCCAACAGATGCTGAGATGGGCCGGCCAATACCTAAGTGCAAAGCTAATTAGTAGTAGTGTTCTGCACAGTGACTGCTAGTGCCAATTTAGGCCCTTATTTATCAAGGGCTAGCGCCAGGTAGTGTCTGACGAGCGCCAGGTACCGCCAGCTATCGGCGGCTACCGAATCAAGTACGCCCGGCGGCGGTCACAATGACGCATTTATCACGCTAAATGAGGCTAGCGCCGGCGAGAGCGTCAGCTAGCGCAGGATTCATCATGTAGCCGACTGCAACGAACAGCGCCGCTGCTAATCCCATCACAGCGACAGGTATGACCTGGCGCTCCCTGGCGTGGTCCAATGCATTTCAATGGAGCAATCTTTAAATAATCATAATTAATTGCTATTACTGTTTTTTTTTTTTTTTTTTTAATGTCAAAAATTCTGTGACCACTTCTGCAATGTTAGGAATTTTTTTAAAGTAAAAAAAAAAAAAAAATATTGTGCAGAATTGATATTACAGGTCTGAAATTCATGTATTCATATTACAAAATGTTTAGAAAAACTTGTATAATTTTTCCATATAAAAAAAAAGGTTGTTTGGGGGTTAAAAACTACTTTACACACATCGCCGCCAGCGCTCTGGGGTTTAAACAAGGAATTCACAGCACGAGAAATTTTTGAGCGTGATTTTTTAATGAATCTGCAGCAAGCCGTTCGCTCTGGCCATTCGCTGTCAGGCGCACCCATACAATGCAGAACCTGTGAAACAGCGACCCCTAACCCCGTATTCAACATTACCGCACACCGACTGAGTCGCTGACAACAAGCAAACCCCGGCCAAGCACAGCGAATACTAGCTGGCGCTGTGAAAATCACGCTACTGGCGCTCATCTGTCGCTACCTGGCGCTATTAATGAATCGGCCTCCGAGTCTACAGTGCAAGATAAGACGGGAATGCCGAGGCTCCGAAGCTGGCGCTGTAGCCACAAAAAGGATGCTAAAAGTCACACATCCTAAATAAGTCCCATACTTGTGCTTCTTGTTACTTGAATTGATTTTTAAAAAGGTTTCTTTCTGCTGTATAAAGAGAGAATAAATAAATGAACGATGTATGCACTGCAAAGTGCCTCAGATGACCATCATGACAGCAGTGAAGGATGAGTCAGTTAAGCAATTTAGGACAGAACTCCTTGACATCCGGTCTTGTAAATCATATTTGCTGGCCTGTCCCCAGCATTTCCAATCAGGCAAAGGATAAGCGAGTACATTGGTACATTCAGCCATCTAATAATTTATGTAAGGGTGATTTTCTGTCCAATACATTAAACAGTCGTTACATGTTTTCTGAACATATGTTAAGGGTAGCCTGAGAGCAATTAGAAGAAGAAAAATAAAAATAGACACATGGTATAATACAGAGCAAGAAGAGAGAAACACTAGACCAGTAACTATAGTAACTCCAGTTATGAAAGATGATCAATCCAGGTTCATGGCAACAATAGAATAAGCTCTACCAGGCATGAATATAGGTCAGGCTTTATAATGTATCACCATGTCTATCCATGTCTAAGTTTAACTCCCTAATGGCACATTGAGACATGCACTTGAAATTTTTTGCCATGGGATAGAAATTGTGTTTTAAAGGCACAAAACAAAGATTCAATGAATAGACTCCGGGGCAAATTATGAGGGGGGGCACAAGGGGCGCATCGCCTGGGGCCTCCACCACTTGCCCTGCAAAGAGGGCATCCACCAACCTTTGGGATATGGTCTGGTCCAGGAGGCTTTTCAGTCTTTGGTCTGATGGACCGCGGGGCCAGCAACAAACTATTGCCAGCAGTAGGGGGCCCCCTGCATCTGGGCAATACTTTTTTTGTTTTTGTGACCTGTAGCCAAAGCCATCACAGGGCAGGAAGGAGAGTCTAGAGCAGCAAAGCCACAGTCAGCAACGCTACAGTGATGGGTGGGTGCAGAGCTGTCACTCGGCGGCCACTCCCTGGGCGACTACACTACCCCCCGCCCAGAATGGCAAAGCAGGGGATAGTGTGGCACGCACCTGCACAAGGGTGGCACAAGGGACTCGATCTGACATACCAGTAAGTAAGCAAGTGCCAGACAACCACCAATCAGTTACTTGGCTGTACTATTATCTTAAAGGCAAAACAATACTGTATCTGGGGCCTCCACCACACTTAATCCGGCCCTGAATAGACTAGCAGGAGCAGTGTCAGATTGGGATACCTTGGGCCCACCACTAGAGATAAATCTGGGGGTCGACATTTAGATGGCAGTCTTACCAGATTATATTCTGGGCCCATGCATAGAAACATTATCCCAAACTGTATTGTCTCACTAGAGTTAATTCATGGCTATACGCAAAAAACATCAAAATCATGCACAATTGTTTCTGCATGCGGAAACTTGCGCCTCGACACACGATTCATGGCACTGTGCACACGAATGGCGCATAAAATAATATGCCCCAGATGCCAGCGCAAGTTTTTGACTCGTGCAAACTTCTGCATTCTGCTGAAAATAACTAATCAGATCTGCTCACCTGCACCACATGTGTGTCCCGTGTTACCACTGCCAGCCAATGGGGCTACCTGGGCATTTGCAGTGCCATGTTTGTCATGACCATGCCATCCAGTGAACCCTATTGACCAAGGAGCAGGAAACCTAAGATGGGTGTGGAAATGCAGACCTGATATGGCCACCGCTGAAGATGATTTGCAGAAAGGGGGGAAAGTAAACTGACTAGATGTCCCACTTTTGGAGGGACAGTCCCACTGTCCACTGGAAACCTAAATGTCCCACTTGGCTGATATTAATGGGAAGATTGCCCCATTACAGTCAGTAGTAAGCATGCTCCATTACAGCCAATGGGCAGCATGCCCCATTACAGTCAGTGGGCAGCATGTCCCATTACAGTCAGTGGGCAGCATGCCCCATTACAGTCAGTGGGCAGCATGCCCCATTACAGTCAGTGGGCAGCATGCCCCATTACAGTCAGTGGGCAGCATGCCCCATTACAGTCAGTGGGCAGCATGCCCCATTACAGTCAGTGGTAAGCATGCCCCATTACAGTCAGTGGGCAGCATGCCCCATTACAGTCAGTGGGCAGCATGCCCCATTACAGCCAGTGGCAGCATGCCCCATTACAGTCAGTGGGCAGCATGCCCCATTACAGCCAGTGGGCAGCATGCCCCATTACAGTCAGTGAGCAGCTTGCCCCATTACAGTCAGTGGTAAGCATGCCCCATTACAGTCAGTGAGCAGCTTGCCCCATTACAGTCAGTGGTAAGCATGCCCCATTACAGTCAGTGGGCAGCATGCCCCATTACAGCCAGTGGCAGCTTGCCCCATTACAGTCAGTGGGCAGCATGCCCCATTACAGTCAGTGGTAAGCATGCCCCATTACAGTCAGTGGGCAGCATGCCCCATTACAGTCAGGGGTAAGCATGCCCCATTACAGTCAGTGGGCAGCATGCCCCATTACAGTCAGTGGTAAGCATGCCCCATTACAGTCAGTGGGCAGCATGCCCCATTACAGTCAGTGGGCAGCATGCCCCATTACAGTCAGTGGCAGCTTGCCCCATTACAGTCAGTGGGCAGCATGCCCCATTACAGTCAGTGGCAGCTTGCCCCATTACAGTCAGTGGCAGCATGCCCCATTACAGTCAGTGGGAAGCATGCCCGATTACAGTCAGTGGGCAGCATGCCCCATTACAGTCAGTGGTAAGCATGCCCCATTACAGTCAGTGGTAAGCATGCCCCATTACAGTCAGTGGGCAGCATGCCCCATTACAGTCAGTGGGCAGCATGCCCCATTACAGTCAGTGGCCAGCATGCCCGATTACAGTCAGTGGTAAGCATGCCCCATTACAGTCAGTGGGCAGCATGCCCCATTACAGTCAGTGGTCAGCATGCCCCATTACAGCCAGTGGGCAGCATGCCCCATTACAGCCAGTGGCAGCATGCCCCATTACAGCCAGTGGCAGCATGCCCCATTACAGTCAGTGGGCAGCATGCCCCATTACAGTCAGTGGGCAGCATGCCCCATTACAGTCAGTGGGCAGCATGCCCCATTACAGTCAGTGGGCAGCATGCCCCATTACAGCCAGTGGCAGCATGCCCCATTACAGTCAGTGGTAAGCATGCCCCATTACAGTCAGTGGTAAGCATGCCCCATTACAGTCAGTGGGCAGCATGCCCCATTACAGTCAGTGGGCAGCATGCCCCATTACAGTCAGTGGGCAGCATGCCCCATTACAGTCAGTGGGCAGCATGCCCCATTACAGTCAGTGAGCAGCATGCCCCATTACAGTCAGTGGTAAGCATGCCCCATTACAGTCAGTGGTAAGCATGCCCCATTACAGTCAGTGGTAAGCATGCCCCATTACAGTCAGTGGGCAGCATGCCCCATTACAGTCAGTGGGCAGCATGCCCCATTACAGTCAGTGGGCAACATGCCCCATTACAGTCAGTGGCCAGCATGCCCGATTACAGTCAGTGGTAAGCATGCCCCATTACAGTCAGTGGGCAGCATGCCCCATTACAGTCAGTGGTCAGCATGCCCCATTACAGCCAGTGAGCAGCATGCCCCATTACAGTCAGTGAGCAGCTTGCCCCATTACAGCCAGTGGCAGCATGCCCCATTACAGTCAGTGGTAAGCATGCCCCATTACAGTCAGTGGGCAGCATGCCCCATTACAGTCAGTGGGCAGCATGCCCCATTACAGTCAGTGGGCAGCATGCCCCATTACAGCCAGTGGCAGCATGCCCCATTACAGTCAGTGGTAAGCATGCCCCATTACAGTCAGTGGGCAGCATGCCCCATTACAGTCAGTGGGCAGCATGCCCCATTACAGTCAGTGGGCAGCATGCCCCATTACAGCCAGTGGCAGCATGCCCCATTACAGTCAGTGGTAAGCATGCCCCATTACAGTCAGTGGGCAGCATGCCCCATTACAGTCAGTGGGCAGCATGCCCCATTACAGTCAGTGGGCAGCATGCCCCATTACAGTCAGTGAGCAGCATGCCCCATTACAGTCAGTGAGCAGCATGCCCCATTACAGCCTGTGGGCAGCTTGCCCCATTACAGTCAGTGACCAGCTTGCCCCATTACAGTCAGTAGTAAGCATGCCCCATTACAGCCAGTGGTAAGCATGCCCCATTACAGCCAGTGGGCAGCATGCCCTATTACAGTCAGTGGGCAGCATGCCCCATTACAGTCAGTAGTAAGCATGCCCCATTACAGTCAGTGGTAAGCATGCCCCATTACAGCCAGTGGTAAGCATGCCCCATTACAGCCAGTGGGCAGCATGCCCCATTACAGTCAGTGGGCAGCATGCCCCATTACAGTCAGTAGTAAGCATGCCCCATTTAAGCCAGTGGGCAGCATGCCCGATTACAGTGAGTGGTAAGCATGCCCCATTACAGTCAGTAGTAAGCATGCCCCATTACAGCCAGTGGCAGCATGCCCCATTACAGTCAGTGGGCAGCATGCCCCATTACAGCCAGTGGCAGCATGTCCGATTACAGTCAGGGGTAAGCATGCCCCATTACAGTCAGTGGGCAGCATGCCCCATTACAGTCAGGGGTAAGCATGCCCCATTACAGTCAGTGGGCAGCATGCCCCATTACAGTCAGTGGTAAGCATGCCCCATTACAGTCAGTGGGCAGCATGCCCCATTACAGTCAGTGGGCAGCATGCCCCATTACAGTCAGTGGCAGCTTGCCCCATTACAGTCAGTGGGCAGCATGCCCCATTACAGTCAGTGGTAAGCATGCCCCATTACAGTCAGTGGTAAGCATGCCCCATTACAGTCAGTGGGCAGCATGCCCCATTACAGTCAGTGGGCAGCATGCCCCATTACAGTCAGTGGGCAGCATGCCCCATTACAGTCAGTGGCAGCATGCCCCATTACAGTCAGTGGTAAGCATGCCCCATTACAGCCAGTGGCAGCATGCCCCATTACAGTCAGTGGGCAGCATGCCCCATTACAGCCAGTGGCAGCATGCCCCATTACAGTCAGTGGGCAGCATGCCCCATTACAGTCAGTGGGCAGCATGCCCCATTACAGTCAGTGGGCAGCATGCCCCATTACAGTCAGTGGGCAGCATGCCCCATTACAGTCAGTGGGCAGCATGCCCCATTACAGTCAGTGGGCAGCATGCCCCATTACAGCCAGTGGGCAGCATGCTCCATTACAGTCAGTGGGCAGCATGCCCCATTACAGCCAGTGGCAGCATGCCCCATTACAGTCAGTGGTAAGCATGCCCCATTACAGTCAGTGAGCAGCATGCCCCATTACAGTCAGTGGTAAGCATGCCCCATTACAGTCAGTGGTAAGCATGCCCCATTACAGTCAGTGGGCAGCATGCCCCATTACAGTCAGTGGTAAGCATGCCCCATTACAGTCAGTGGACAGCATGCCCCATTACAGTCAGTGGGCAGCATGCCCCATTACAGTCAGTGAGCAGCATGCCCCATTACAGTCAGTGGTAAGCATGCCCCATTACAGTCAGTGGTAAGCATGCCCCATTACAGTCAGTGGTAAGCATGCCCCATTACAGCCAGTGGCAGCATTCCCCATTACAGCCAGTGAGCAGCATGCCCCATTACAGTCAGTGGGCAGCATGCCCCATTACAGTCAGTGGGCAGCATGCCCCATTACAGTCAGAGGGCAGCATGCCCCATTACAGTCAGAGGGCAGCATGCCCCATTACAGTCAGTGGTAAGAATGCCCCATTACAGCCAGTGGCAGCATTCCCCATTACAGTCAGTGGTAAGCATGCCCCATTACAGTCAGTGGGCAGCATGCCCCATTACAGTCAGTGGGCAGCATGCCCCATTACAGTCAGAGGGCAGCATGCCCCATTACAGTCAGTGGGCAGCATGCCCCATTACAGTCAGTGGGCAGCATGCCCCATTACAGTCAGGGGTAAGCATGCCCCATTACAGTCAGTGGGCAGCATGCCCCATTACAGTCAGTGGGCAGCATGCCCCATTACAGTCAGTGGGCAGCATGCCCCATTACAGTCAGGGGTAAGCATGCCCCATTACAGTCAGTGGGCAGCATGCCCCATTACAGTCAGTGGGCAGCATGCCCCATTACAGTCAGTGGTAAGCATGCCCCATTACAGTCAGTGGGCAGCATGCCCCATTACAGTCAGTGGTAAGCATGCCCCATTACAGTCAGTGGGCAGCATGCCCCATTACAGTCAGTGGTAAGCATGCCCCATTACAGTCAGTGGGCAGCATGCCCCATTACAGTCAGTGGGCAGCATGCCCCATTACAGCCAGTGGCAGCTTGCCCCATTACAGTCAGTGAGCAGCTTGCCCCATTACAGTCAGTGGTAAGCATGCCCCATTACAGTCAGTGGGCAGCATGCCCCATTACAGTCAGTGGTAAGCATGCCCCAATACAGTCAGTGGTAAGCATGCCCCAATACAGTCAGTGGGCAGCATGCCCCATTACAGCCAGTGGCAGCTTGCCCCATTACAGTCAGTGGGCAGCATGCCCCATTACAGTCAGTGGTAAGCATGCCCCATTACAGTCAGTGGGCAGCATGCCCCATTACAGTCAGGGGTAAGCATGCCCCATTACAGTCAGTGGGCAGCATGCCCCATTACAGTCAGTGGTAAGCATGCCCCATTACAGTCAGTGGGCAGCATGCCCCATTACAGTCAGTGGGCAGCATGCCCCATTACAGTCAGTGGGCAGCATGCCCCATTACAGTCAGTGGGCAGCATGCCCCATTACAGTCAGTGGCAGCATGCCCCATTACAGTCAGTGGCAGCATGCCCCATTACAGTCAGTGGTAAGCATGCCCCATTACAGTCAGTGGTAAGCATGCCCCATTACAGTCAGTGGGCAGCATGCCCCATTACAGTCAGTGGGCAGCATGCCCCATTACAGTCAGTGGGCAGCATGCCCCATTACAGTCAGTGGCAGCATGCCCCATTACAGTCAGTGGTAAGCATGCCCCATTACAGCCAGTGGCAGCATTCCCCATTACAGCCAGTGAGCAGCATGCCCCATTACAGCCAGTGGCAGCATGCCCCATTACAGTCAGTGGGCAGCATGCCCCATTACAGCCAGTGGCAGCATGCCCCATTACAGCCAGTGGCAGCATTCCCCATTACAGTCAGTGGTAAGCATGCCCCATTACAGTCAGTGGGCAACATGCCCCATTACAGTCAGTGGTAAGCATGCCCCATTACAGTCAGTGAGCAGCATGCCCCATTACAGCCAGTGGGCAGCATGCCCCATTACAGTCAGTGGGCAGCATGCCCCATTACAGTCAGTGGGCAGCATGCCCCATTACAGTCAGTGGGCAGCATGCCCCATTACAGCCAGTGGCAGCATTCCCCATTACAGTCAGTGGTAAGCATGCCCCATTACAGTCAGTGGGCAGCATGCCCCATTACAGTCAGTGGGCAGCATGCCCCATTACAGTCAGTGGGCAACATGCCCCATTACATTCAGTGGCCAGCATGCCCGATTACAGTCAGTGGTAAGCATGCCCCATTACAGTCAGTGGGCAGCATGCCCCATTACAGTCAGTGGTCAGCATGCCCCATTACAGCCAGTGAGCAGCATGCCACATTACAGTCAGTGAGCAGCTTGCCCCATTACAGCCAGTGGCAGCATGCCCCATTACAGTCAGTGGTAAGCATGCCCCATTACAGTCAGTGGGCAGCATGCCCCATTACAGTCAGTGGGCAGCATAACACATTACAGCCAGTGGCAGCATGCCCCATTACAGTCAGTGGTAAGCATGCCCCATTACAGTCAGTGGGCAGCATGCCCCATTACAGTCAGTGGGCAGCATGCCCCATTACAGTCAGTGGTAAGCATGCCCCATTACAGTCAGTGGGCAGCATGCCCCATTACAGTCAGTGGGCAGCATGCCCCATTACAGTCAGTGGTAAGCATGCCCCATTACAGTCAGTGGTAAGCATGCCCCATTACAGCCAGTGGCAGCATGCCCCATTACAGTCAGTGGTAAGCATGCCCCATCACAGTCAGTGGGCAGCATGCCCCATTACAGCCAGTGGCAGCATTCCCCATTACAGTCAGTGGTAAGCATGCCCCATTACAGTCAGTGGGCAGCATGCCCCATTACAGTCAGTGGGCAACATGCCCCATTACAGTCAGTGGCCAGCATGCCCGATTACAGTCAGTGGTAAGCATGCCCCATTACAGTCAGTGGGCAGCATGCCCCATTACAGTCAGTGGTCAGCATGCCCCATTACAGCCAGTGAGCAGCATGCCCCATTACAGTCAGTGAGCAGCATGCCCCATTACAGCCAGTGGCAGCATGCCCCATTACAGTCAGTGGGCAGCATGCCCCATTACAGCCAGTGGCAGCATGCCCCATTACAGTCAGTGGGCAGCATGCCCCATTACAGTCAGTGGGCAGCATGCCCCATTACAGTCAGTGGGCAGCATGCCCCATTACAGTCAGTGGTAAGCATGCCCCATTACAGTCAGTGGGCAGCATGCCCCATTACAGTCAGTGGGCAGCATGCCCCATTACAGTCAGTGGTAAGCATGCCCCATTACAGTCAGTGGTAAGCATGCCCCATTACAGCCAGTGGCAGCATGCCCCATTACAGTCAGTGGTAAGCATGCCCCATCACAGTCAGTGGGCAGCATGCCCCATTACAGCCAGTGGCAGCATTCCCCATTACAGTCAGTGGTAAGCATGCCCCATTACAGTCAGTGGGCAGCATGCCCCATTACAGTCAGTGGGCAACATGCCCCATTACAGTCAGTGGCCAGCATGCCCGATTACAGTCAGTGGTAAGCATGCCCCATTACAGTCAGTGGGCAGCATGCCCCATTACAGTCAGTGGGCAGCATGCCCCATTACAGTCAGTGGGCAGCATGCCCCATTACAGTCAGTGGGCAGCATGCCCCATTACAGTCAGTGGGCAGCATGCCCCATTACAGTCAGTGGTAAGCATGCCCCATTACAGTCAGTGGGCAGCATGCCCCATTACAGTCAGTGGGCAGCATGCCCCATTACATTCAGTGGCCAGCATGCCCGATTACAGTCAGTGGTAAGCATGCCCGATTACAGTCAGTGGTAAGCATGCCCCATTACAGTCAGTGGGCAGCATGCCCCATTACAGTCAGTGGTCAGCATGCCCCATTACAGCCAGTGAGCAGCATGCCACATTACAGCCAGTGGCAGCATGCCCCATTACAGTCAGTGGTAAGCATGCCCCATTACAGTCAGTGGGCAGCATGCCCCATTACAGTCAGTGGGCAGCATAACACATTACAGCCAGTGGCAGCATGCCCCATTACAGTCAGTGGTAAGCATGCCCCATTACAGTCAGTGGGCAGCATGCCCCATTACAGCCAGTGGCAGCATGCCCCATTACAGCCAGTGGCAGCATGCCCCATTACAGTCAGTGGGCAGCATGCCCCATTACAGTCAGTGGTAAGCATGCCCCATTACAGTCAGTGGGCAGCATGCCCCATTACAGTCAGTGGGCAGCATGCCCCATTACAGTCAGTGGTAAGCATGCCCCATTACAGTCAGTGGTAAGCATGCCCCATTACAGCCAGTGGCAGCATGCCCCATTACAGTCAGTGGTAAGCATGCCCCATCACAGTCAGTGGGCAGCATGCCCCATTACAGCCAGTGGCAGCATTCCCCATTACAGTCAGTGGTAAGCATGCCCCATTACAGTCAGTGGGCAGCATGCCCCATTACAGTCAGTGGGCAACATGCCCCATTACAGTCAGTGGCCAGCATGCCCGATTACAGTCAGTGGTAAGCATGCCCCATTACAGTCAGTGGCCAGCATGCCCCATTACAGTCAGTGGTCAGCATGCCCCATTACAGCCAGTGAGCAGCATGCCCCATTACAGTCAGTGAGCAGCTTGCCCCATTACAGCCAGTGGCAGCATGCCCCATTACAGTCAGTGGGCAGCATGCCCCATTACAGTCAGTGGGCAGCATGCCCCATTACAGTCAGTGGGCAGCATGCCCCATTACAGTCAGTGGTAAGCATGCCCCATTACAGTCAGTGGGCAGCATGCCCCATTACAGTCAGTGGGCAGCATGCCCCATTACAGTCAGTGGTAAGCATGCCCCATTACAGTCAGTGGTAAGCATGCCCCATTACAGCCAGTGGCAGCATGCCCCATTACAGTCAGTGGTAAGCATGCCCCATCACAGTCAGTGGGCAGCATGCCCCATTACAGCCAGTGGCAGCATTCCCCATTACAGTCAGTGGTAAGCATGCCCCATTACAGTCAGTGGGCAGCATGCCCCATTACAGTCAGTGGGCAACATGCCCCATTACAGTCAGTGGCCAGCATGCCCGATTACAGTCAGTGGTAAGCATGCCCCATTACAGTCAGTGGGCAGCATGCCCCATTACAGTCAGTGGTCAGCATGCCCCATTACAGCCAGTGAGCAGCATGCCCCATTACAGTCAGTGAGCAGCTTGCCCCATTACAGCCAGTGGCAGCATGCCCCATTACAGTCAGTGGGCAGCATGCCCCATTACAGTCAGTGGGCAGCATGCCCCATTACAGTCAGTGGGCAGCATAACACATTACAGCCAGTGGCAGCATGCCCCATTACAGTCAGTGGTAAGCATGCCCCATTACAGTCAGTGGTAAGCATGCCCCATTACAGCCAGTGGCAGCATGCCCCATTACAGTCAGTGGTAAGCATGCCCCATTACAGTCAGTGGGCAGCATGCCCCATTACAGTCAGTGGGCAGCATGCCCCATTACAGTCAGTGGGCAGCATGCCCCATTACAGCCAGTGGCAGCATGCCCCATTACAGTCAGTGGTAAGCATGCCCCATTACAGTCAGTGGGCAGCATGCCCCATTACAGTCAGTGGGCAGCATGCCCCATTACAGTCAGTGGGCAGCATGCCCCATTACAGTCAGTGGGCAGCATGCCCCATTACAGTCAGTGAGCAGCATGCCCCATTACAGCCTGTGGGCAGCATGCCCCATTACAGTCAGTGACCAGCTTGCCCCATTACAGTCAGTAGTAAGCATGCCCCATTACAGCCAGTGGTAAGCATGCCCCATTACAGCCAGTGGGCAGCATGCCCCATTACAGTCAGTGGGCAGCATGCCCCATTACAGTCAGTAGTAAGCATGCCCCATTACAGTCAGTGGTAAGCATGCCCCATTACAGCCAGTGGTAAGCATGCCCCATTACAGCCAGTGGGCAGCATGCCCCATTACAGTCAGTGGGCAGCATGCCCCATTACAGTCAGTAGTAAGCATGCCCCATTTAAGCCAGTGGGCAGCATGCCCGATTACAGTGAGTGGTAAGCATGCCCCATTACAGTCAGTAGTAAGCATGCCCCATTACAGCCAGTGGCAGCATGCCCCATTACAGTCAGTGGGCAGCATGCCCCATTACAGTCAGTGGGCAGCATGCCCCATTACAGTCAGTGGTAAGCATGCCCCATTACAGTCAGTGGCAGCATGCCCCATTACAGCCAGTGGCAGCATGCCCCATTACAGCCAGTGGGCAGCATGCCCCATTACAGTCAGTGGGCAGCATGCCCCATTACAGTCAGTGAGCAGCATGCCCCATTACAGTCAGTGGGCAGCATGCCCCATTACAGTCAGTGGTAAGCATGCCCCATTACAGTCAGTGGGCAGCATGCCCCATTACAGTCAGTGGGCAGCATGCCCCATTACAGTCAGTGGGCAGCATGCCCCATTACAGTCAGTGGGCAGCATGCCCCATTACAGTCAGTGGTAAGCATGCCCCATTACAGTCAGTGGTAAGCATGCCCCATTACAGTCAGTGGGCAGCATGCCCCATTACAGTCAGTGGTAAGCATGCCCCATTACAGTCAGTGGGCAGCATGCCCCATTACAGTCAGTGGGCAGCATGCCCCATTACAGTCAGTGGGCAGCATGCCCCATTACAGTCAGTGGGCAGCATGCCCCATTACAGTCAGTGGTAAGCATGCCCCATTACAGTCAGTGGTAAGCATGCCCCATTACAGTCAGTGGGCAGCATGCCCTATTACAGTCAGTGGTAAGCATGCCCCATTACAGTCAGTGGGCAGCATGCCCGATTACAGTCAGTGGTAAGCATGCCCCATTACAGTCAGTGGGCAGCATGCCCCATTACAGTCAGTGGGCAGCATGCCCCATTACAGTCAGTGGTAAGCATGCCCCATTACAGTCAGTGGCAGCATTCCCCATTACAGTCAGTGGTAAGCATGCCCCATTACAGTCAGTGGGCAGCATGCCCCATTACAGTCAGTGGGCAGCATGCCCCATTACAGTCAGTGGGCAGCATGCCCGATTACAGTCAGTGGTAAGCATGCCCCATTACAGTCAGTGGGCAGCATGCCCCATTACAGTCAGTGGGCAGCATGCCCCATTACAGTCAGGGGTAAGCATGCCCCATTACAGTCAGTGGGCAGCATGCCCCATTACAGTCAGTGGGCAGCATGCCCCATTACAGTCAGTGGGCAGCATGCCCCATTACAGTCAGTGGTAATCATGCCCCATTACAGCCAGTGGCAGCATGCCCCATTACAGTCAGTGGTAAGCATGCCCCATTACAGTCAGTGGTAAGCATGCCCCATTACAGCCAGTGGCAGCATGCCCCATTACAGTCAGTGGTAAGCATGCCCCATTACAGTCAGTGGGCAGCATGCCCCATTACAGTCAGTGAGCAGCATGCCCCATTACAGTCAGTGGTAAGCATGCCCCATTACAGTCAGTGGGCAGCATGCCCCATTACAGCCAGTGGCAGCATTCCCCATTACAGTCAGTGGTAAGCATGCCCCATTACAGTCAGTGGGCAGCATGCCCCATTACAGTCAATGAGCAGCATGCCCCATTACAGTCAATGAGCAGCATGCCCCATTACAGCCTGTGGGCAGCATGCCCCATTACAGTCAGGGACCAGCTTGCCCCATTACAGCCAGTGGCAGCATGCCCCATTACAGTCAGTGGTAAGCATGCCCCATTACAGTCAGTAGTAAGCATGCCCCATTACAGTCAGTAGTAAGCATGCCCCATTACAGTCAGTGGGCAGCATGCCCCATTACAGTCAGTGGTAAGCATGCCCCATTACAGCCTGTGGTAAGCATGCCCCATTACAGTCAGTGGCAGCATGCCCCATTACAGTCAGTGGGCAGCATGCCCCATTACAGTCAGTGGGCAGCATGCCCCATTACAGTCAGTGGGCAGCATGCCCCATTACAGTCAGTGGGCAGCATGCCCCATTACAGTCAGTGGGCAGCATGCCCCATTACAGTCAGTGGGCAGCATGCCCCATTACAGTCAGTGGTAAGCATGCCCCATTACAGTCAGTGGTAAGCATGCCCCATTACAGTCAGTGGGCAGCATGCCCCATTACAGTCAGTGGGCAGCATGCCCCATTACAGTCAGTGGGCAGCATGCCCCATTACAGTCAGTGGTAAGCATGCCCCATTACAGTCAGTGGTAAGCATGCCCCATTACAACCAGTGGCAGCATGCCCCATTACAGTCAGTGGTAAGCATGCCCCATTACAGTCAGTGGTAAGCATGCCCCATTACAGTCAGTGGTAAGCATGCCCCATTACAGTCAGTGGTAAGCATGCCCCAATACAGTCAGTGGCAGCATGCCCCATTACAGTCAGTGGCAGCATGCCCCATTACAGCCAGTGGTAAGCATGCCCCATTACAACCAGTGGCAGCATGCCCCATTACAGTCAGTGGTAAGCATGCCCCATTACAGTCAGTGGGCAGCATGCCCCATTACAGTCAGTGGTAAGCATGCCCCATTACAGCCAGTGGCAGCATGCCCCATTACAGTCAGTGGGCAGCATGCCCCATTACAGTCAGTGGGCAGCATGCCCCATTACAGTCAGTGGGCAGCATGCCCCATTACAGTCAGTGGGCAGCATGCCCCATTACAGTCAGTGGGCAGCATGCCCCATTACAGTCAGTGGTAAGCATGCCCCATTACAGCCTGTGGTAAGCATGCCCCATTACAGTCAGTGAGCAGCATGCCCCATTACAGCCTGTGGGCAGCATGCCCCATTACCGCCAGTGGGCAGCATGCCCCATTACAGTCAGTGGGCAGCATGCCCCATTACAGGCAAAATTACAGCATGCCCCATTACAGTCAGTGGGCAGCATGCCTCATTACAGCCAGTGGGCAGCATGCCCTATTACAGCCAGTGGTAAACATGCCCCATTACAGTCAGTGGTAAGCATGCCCTATTACAGTCAGTGAGCAGCATGCCCCATTACAGTCAGTGGGCAGCATGCCCCATTACAGTCAGTGGGCAGCATGCCCCATTACAGTCAGTGGGCAGCATGCCCCATTACAGTCAGTGAGCAGCATGCCCCATTACAGTCAGTGGGCAGCATGCCCCATTACAGTCAGTGGTAAGCATGCCCCATTACAGCCAGTGGGCAGCATGCCCCATTACAGTTAGTGGGCAGCATGCCCCATTACAGTCAGTGGTAAGCATGCCCCATTACAGTTAGTGGGCAGCATGCCCTATTACAGCCAGTGGTAAGCATGCCCCATTACAGTTAGTGGGCAGCATGCCCTATTACAGCCAGTGGTAAGCATGCCCCATTACAGTTAGTGGGCAGCATGCCCCATTACAGTCAGTGGTAAGCATGCCCCATTACAGTCAGTGGTAAGCATGCCCTATTACAGTCAGTGGGCAGCATGCCCCATTACAGTCAGTGGTAAGCATGCCCTATTACAGTCAGTGGGCAGCATGCCCCATTACAGTCAGTGGGCAGCATGCCCCATTACAGTCAGTGGGCAGCATGCCCCATTACAGTCAGTGGGCAGCATGCCCCATTACAGTCAGTGGGAAGCATGCCCGATTACAGTCATTGGGCAGCATGCCCCATTACAGCCAGTGGTAAGCATGCCCCATTATAGTCAGTGGTAAGCATGCCCCATTACAGTCAGTGGTAAGCATGCCCCATTACAGTCAGTGGTAAGCATGCCCCATTACAGTCAGTGGTAAGCATGCCCCATTACAGTCAGTGGTAAGCATGCCCCATTACAGTCAGTGGGCAGCATGCCCCATTACAGTCAGTGGGCAGCATGCCCCATTACAGTCAGTGGTAAGCATGCCCCATTACAGTCAGTGGGCAGCATGCCCCATTACAGCCAGTGGGCAGCATGCCATATTACAGTCAGTGGGCACCATGCCCCATTACAGGCAAAATGACAGCATGCCCCATTACAGTCAGTGGGAAGCATGCCCATTACATACCTAATATGCCCCTTTCCATTGCAGTGAATGGAGCAGGGCATGCCAACTAACAGTGATGGATGGCGGGGACATCTCCACATCGGAGGAGACGGAAGACATGCGTGATTAGGTGTGCAGCGAGGGACATGGTTCCCTCTATCAACTGCACCAACAGCCTGGCACATTTGGAAAAGAAAAGTAGCGGTCATTTTAGAGCTTCCTCTCCCAGCATCTCAGCTATGCTGCCTGGATTCAAGTGACATAACTGACAATGCACAGTAACAGGAAACCCAGCAGCACTTCCTGTTTGCAGGTGGCCTGCAAATGCATGAGCCGCCATTTTGTTTCTAAAATTTACTACAGCAGTATCATTTTTATGTGTAGCAATCTATATTGCCCTGGGGAGGGATGCATATTAGTCCTTTTGTTGTGTTGGTCTGGTTTAAGTCATTTTTGACTGTTGGTCCGCTTTAAGATCGGCAGTATCAGTGACAGTTTGCTTGGGACACATGGTGAGTATGGGTTTTTTTTTTGTTTTAGGCTGGAAATTGTCTTTAATATTATTGTTCTTTATTTATAAAGCAACATCCTTAGTGCTGTATAAACTACAGACAGGACAGTACAGTACACAGTACACAGTACAGTACATAAATGCTGAAGCAGGATACCACATGGTGTGAAACCACTCAGAAATCCAGAAAAAAATTCACCTGTCTGGGCTCCAACGGCGTATGCGCAGGCCCTCGTCCAATGAGAGCCGTCCTCTATTATTCCCTGCCCATGTGAGTGCTCCCACCCCAGCCTATGGCGGGAGTCGGGAGAGCGTGCACGGCAATGAGTAAACAATGAGAGATGACTAACGAATGACGTAGTCATGGTGAACACCTCTTATTCGATGAGAGTCTGCACATTCGCCGTTGGAGCAGGGAAATGGAGTTTTTAGGGGTGCCCTGGGGCATCCCGAATCGGAAAGTAGAATTGTATGCTCAGAAACCTCTTACCCCTGGATATTATTCCTACCAGGAGAAGAAAGCCATTTTGTTGTAGTTGGAGCATTACGATAATCACTTGCAGGATTATGTGGATTTTTAGTATTAGATTATGATTAATTGGCAATACAGCTCCTTTACCATGAACCAAGCCCACTGACAACCTGACCTGACACGGGTTTACAATCATTTTCAAGGTATAAGTTAAAGAGGAACAAAACCTGTGAATTTGACTTTCCCGAATTTTGTTTTCTGCTCCCTGGGCCAGAAAAAACTCACCTGTCAAGGTTCCAATGGTGCATGCATGGGCTCTCATCCAATGAGAGCCGCCTGCTTTGACTGTTATTTTTCGGCTCTCATTTACTGGAATGGGGACCCTATCTAAATGGCTGGGGAAGGAGCAAGTACGCAATGCTGGAGATGCAGGGGATGCGGCATCGCATGCTTTCCATTGTAAACAATGAGAGCCACCTGCCGAATGACGTAGTCACAACAGGGGGTGCTCTTTGGGTGAGAGCCCATGCTCTCGTCCAAAGGCTTTTTCCCAGCGATCTGGGAAAAAGCCAGCAGCCGGCCCTGGCATCTTTTACATACTAAAACTGTATCGAGAATATATTTCTATTCTAGCAGTATGTTCACAGAACATTTCAACCTTGATAAGGTACTAGAGGCAAGGTCTCCCCCTAGTGGCAAACATAAGGCTCTACAAGTAGCTACTGTCTAAACTGTAATGGCATTTCTGAATTGTAACAATCCTAGAACGTAATGACAGTTAAAGCAGACCAAAACCCACTGAACGTGTGACATACATTTGGCCGAAGCCGCTGCCAATACTCCCCTCTTAGGGTGTAGGACTAGAAATGGATATTTTCACTTTGTGAATCGTAATGGAACACTTTATTTTTTACTGTCCCTCTCTGTAAGATGACAGGCATCAGTAGTTACATTGGTATGGCAATGACATCATCGCCACATACACCAGTGGAAATGAATGGAGGAGGCGGAGCTTTACAGCTAAAAAAGGGGCAATTATCTGGGATTAGAGTGAAGTAGGGGCAGTGAAAATTGGCAAAAGATACTCTTCATAGCAATTCAGGGGATGCAAGTTAAAATTGTGGATTTTGGTCTGCTTTAAATACCAGAAAACAACCATTTCTTCCAAAGCTGGTGCTACAAATATAGATAGTCTCAGGAGGCCTAAATCCACAACCTGGCTTTTACTGTATGTCACTTGGGATCTGTAGTAATGAGATTTCACTGCTGCCCTTCCCTGCCTTTCACTCCTCCTGCTACAGCAACACCTTCTAATGCATTCTCTGGACTGTAATGGAACACAAAATCCAAAGGGTATAGTGAAGATGTTTGCAGTTAAACTGAGAGATCATGAAGAATCCTTTAATCTGGTATAGAAGCTGAGAATTAATAGTTAAGTGATAATTAAACAGGGATTACAGTAGCCCAAAACCCTCTAAACCCCCCCGACTCCCTACCAGAGTACCTCGGGCAAAGATGCTGGCTCTGCGTCAGCTTGGTTTTCGAAAAAATACGGCTTTTTGGTCTGACAGTTTCACTGTAGTCTGGGTGAACAGAATTATTGTATACATTTGAATGTACTTTATTGTTTGTTTTCTTGCAAAATTCAATAAAAATTATTGAAATATAGAAAACAATAACAGAAAACAAATAAATTAAATAGATCATGAAAAAAATCAAAATATATATTTTTTTACAGATGGCAGAGGCCATATTGGGGGGGGGAACACCAGGGTGATTGCTCTGCACAAAATTGGGGGTTGGAGGGCAAGCAGCCTTACTTAATTTTGGCCATGGAATTTATAGACCACTTACCCACAACTCTGTGCCACAAAGGGGCCCACTAAGACCATGCCACCCAAGGGCCCACGTAAACCTGGAGCCGGCCTTGAGTAAATATACACATGCCCAGAGTGGTGGGCTGCCTATATTATGGCATCTGGGAAGCATTTGGGGGGTTAGCTTACTTGTTCAAAACCCTTGGGTCGCAAAGCTGCTTAGTTATCTCTAGGCCCTGAACACAGGAAATGTGAGTGAATGCAGTGTTCACAGGGGGCTCACAGGGTGCAGCATCCTGAATTGGGATGCCCCAGAGGTACCTGATTGGCCAGCCCTGGCTAGTCTTCTTTAATATGCCAATCTATATTGTTAATAGATGGGGGAGAGGCAGCATTGACTAGACCGTAGTGCATATGTTCTTAGGAAAATCAAGTGGATTGTTACTGACTACCACTTGGCATCTTGTGTTGTGTTCTAGTCTCACAGAACCATTTGGAGGATCCTACTTCTACAGACAAATGTAGGGTTACTATGCCAACCTGATTGTAAGAGAGTCCGCACATGTGCTGTGGGATCCCCAGCAACATAATAACACTGTTCCAGGGCATTTCACACAGTGGGGCATCCCAAATCAAGATGGACCTACCCCCTTTTTTATCTATTTTAACTTATCATGTTTTCTCATATTGAAGACTGGCATGCTGCTGGCATTACAGTCTGAATGTACTGTGAAGCCATCGGAAACTTGTGAATAATGAGTGTAAATGGGCCCTTCATTCCTATGTTAGCATCCCCAGCTGGGACATTGTGGACTGCAGCAAACATCTGCAAAATGTCCAGACCAGCGCCCCCTTGTGTAACCAGCAGGTATACACAGGACGCACACTCATACACATTTACACAGACGAGGTGACTTGCTGTTTTTGAATCGGGTATACATTTGTTTTAGAAATAATAAGTAAGCTAATACAGTCCTATAACAAAATCGCCACTATTGTTTTATCTAAAACAAATCCGCTCCTAAATAAAATGCAGCAAAGTCACTGGTCTTCGGAAAAATGGCGGCGGCCCGAGACATTGTTTTCCACGTATACAGCAGCGCTGACTCTCGGTCGTGGCCGGTGGCGACATGGACGGTAAGAAGCGCTGCAAGTCGTGTTTCTAATTATATTTTTGTGAGTGGGGGCAATGGTAGAACGATTTTACTTTCTCTCTTTACTTGCTGTAAGTTGCCAGTGTTTGGGAAACGTTCACTTTCTTCATGCATACCTCCCAAGTGTGAGTTTGAGTCTATGCCCCCTGTCCCTCACTGTTCCTATTTGTCCCTCTTTGTGGTGTAAGATGCAGATCTGCATCAATAAATTATTAATTTGCCGATTCAAAGTGTTTATAGTGTTGTTACTGTTACATCCTATCTCCTGTCCATCAATCAATGAGGGGGCGTGGCCTAATTTAACAATTGTCCCTCTTTCTCTCCCTAAAACGTTGGGAGGTATGTCTTCATGTTTAGTTACTGAAAAGAGCTTAATTTAACAGAAAGTCTAGGGGTGTAACCAGATCTGTTTTTGACCAAATGTGGCCCCAGACAAAAGGTAAAACTTAACCCTTACAAATTGTTCTCCCAGCGAAATCGAACCCTGTAATTCAGTGCACACGGACAGATACCCAGAGGAATTAGGCAGCCAATCGCGTTGCTTGATTTTGCTGGGGCAGCAGTTTGAAAGAGAACAGTGTTTTATCAGGGGCTCAGGCAATTGGGATGCCCTCCCTAGAACCAAGGAAAGTTTTTACTGGGCCATCTGGGGGGCTTTACACAGAGGAGCATCCAAAATAGGGATGCCCCGGGGGCAAGAGTCAAAATGGCTCATGCACTTAAAAGTGGACCAATCACCAGGATTTTCACTATCCTGGTGATTGGTCCTTGACCTGATGTAGGATGCTCTCCTGTGTGAAACCTCCCTATTCACCCAGTTTCACTAACCTTTCCAATGTCCCCACAGAGCATGCACAGGCGCTTATCCAATTAGTATTAGATTTATGCGATGCATACTAATGTGTGTGGATGAACTTCGAGCACAGAATAGGTGTGCTGGTGGCTGCATCCCCGGCTCCCCTGTGGGGTATGCGCCTGTCTGAGTGCCCTGAGCACGCACAGCTACAGGGAAGCCGGGGATGCTGCCACCGGCAAAGATGGCGTTGTGGACGCCACCTGAATCAGCTTCCCGGGGAGGATTAACACAGCAGCCCATCCGGTATAGGATGCCCCGGGGCAGGCTAATGGTCGGCCCTGGAATCTTTCAGATTCCAGACCGGCCGCGCAGGGTGATTGGTCCACTTTAAAGCAGAGTGTCTCATCATTCATTTACATAAGCAATCTATAACAAACACACCATGACACAAAGACCGCATTATACACACACCATGACACACAGACAGTATTACACAGACACACACACCATGACACACAGACAGCATTATACGCACAATGATACACAGACAGTATTACATACCATAACGCACCACGACACTCATACACCCATACTCAATAGGGCTGCATCCCCAGCTCACTATTTGGCATACGGTTTGGTATCATGGTATATGGCTCTCATTGGATGAGAGCCCGTGCATGCATTGCTGGACCAGGGAAAGGTGAATAATTACCGGCGCCCTGCAGGATTTTCACATGGGTATCCTGATTCAGCATAACAAAGAGATGTATACAGATGGAGCTGGGTCGGGTATTCCTGGGCAACTGAGGATAGATGCCTACAATGGTGGGCAAGAAGGAGCACATGCTTAGTCCTTGACTGAATTGCAGGTGATCTGGGTGTGGTTCCCACTGTTAATTTACCTCCGGGCTTAACTTAACAGTCACAATTCTTGTACAAAATACCAAATAGTTGGTCACTAGGTGTCATCACAGACCTTTAGAACCCGATATCAAATGACTAATAAAGCGATCCCGTCCAAAGGTCTGTGTGTTATAAAAATGTGCTAACAGAACACCAGAAATGCCATATAACCATGTGTCAATGTGTAAGGTTCTGTTACAAGCATTATACCTATATGAAGCTGCCTATTACCACCTCAGTTTTCCTATGCTCTGAAACTAGATCAGTTAAATTGACCAAGAATCCTTCTGTCTCTCAGATTTATTACAGTCTGTCTCCTGTTGGCCCTGTATTCCTGGCATATCCACAAATATACTCGTTCTCTTGCATTTTTCATGTGTGGTATTGATTAGCATACTTGTCTATGAGCATCTCCTAAATTATATATATATGAATTTGAAGGCATAAAACACAATGGTTTATTAAAGTGGACCAAAACCCAGCTTGATTGGCCAGGGAATCTATTAGATGGCGTGACGTCAGCGGCTCTGAACGCGCTGATTGGATGAGCGGCTGCGCATGCGCTGTAGGACCAAGGAGAGGTGAGTTTCTTTGGGTGATCTGGGGGGTTTCACATAGCTGGGACCCCCGATCCGGGGGAATGGACCAAAACCCAGGATTTAGACGATCTTTGACACTTTAAACATGGACCTATGGACCTCTCTAGTACCCCAACAAATAAAAAACAGATCTTTTCTGCCTATAAAATACCTACTCCACAGAAGTGGAGACCCCAGCCATAAGGTGATTAAAAGGCAGATATTGGCAGAAAAGCATGCTACACTTCACCTGCTTGTTTTTATTTTCCTAGCCATGAACTCCATCACAGCATTGGTTTATGATGAAGAAATGATGAGCTACAAGCTGCTTTGGGATGAGTAAGTGCAATATTTATTCAAGAAAAATGTAAAATGTAATTTTATATATAAAAGGTGTGTCATTTTATGTAATTTCTTAATCTCCCTAACATGTCAGAAAAGCACTGATGCTGATTTTGCATACTATTTATTTGCAGTGCAGAGTGTGCTATTGAGGTTCCAGAAAGGCTCTCTGCCTCCTACAAAAGGCTCCAGCATTATGGGCTTGTAGAGAGATGTCTCCAGATACCTGTCAGGGAGGCTACAGAGGAAGAGATCACTTTAGTTCACAGGTACACCCATTTTAAATGTTTGTATTAATATATTTCCTAATAGCTGATACATTTTAGTTTTTAGGTAGACTGATATGGCAGATAGTGGCTAAAAAAAATCTTTAGGCTTACTGGACTTTAGGTGGGGAAAGCTGTACACACTGGATGATGGACAAATAGGTAATATTGGCATATTTCTCCACCTGTTGAGTCTGAATTAACCCCTACATGGTCCCAAAGAGCCCTAAACCACCACTTCTGGTTCTGCCACCATTTCTGGGTCCTCCTGTTAGACTGAGCATTGCAAGGGAAAGGTCAAGTATCTCGGGAATGCAGGGCTCATGAGCAACAGGTGTTGGTGGGTTGGGATCTCTTTCAACCACAAAGTTGCCAGGAAGTCTCAATTTAAAGGTAAAGTCACATCAGGGGTTTCACAGCAGGGGTTGCCAGTGGGCTTGAGGCTCTTCTCCCGTCGCTGCACCACCTTTGGGTGGTTGTGACCTGTTTACAGAGGTTCCCATTGAGAATAACAAGTACCGGTACTTTTTTACAGGGAACTTCTTGCAGTGATCGGGGTGTGGGAGTGGGTGAAAGGTAAGCAGGGGAGCCTCTTGTCCTATGGCAACCCCTGGTGTGATGTTTGTGAGAAACTCCACTTTCCTTTAAAAGTAGACAAGATTGCTCCTTGCAGGTTTATGGTTCTAGCTAAGGGTCAGACAGGGTCAATGGTAGTGGTGTATAAGATAAACAAAGCTGCCATAGGCCAGAAAGTGTTAAATATAGCAAGCCCCTGACACATAAGTGAGTCAAATAATAGAGTCCATTCCACCTCTTGGCCTCGAAAACTATGTTTATTGCAGAAGAGAAGCTGGAGACTGGCTACAGAAAAAGGGTTAGAAACCAGATACAACAGCTTTATGTAGCAGCACAGCTGGATAAATTGGTTGCATGGGAACTAAGGAAGAAATGCAGAATAATAATAATCCATATTCACTTCTTACATAGTTCTATACCTACAAGGTCGCAGCTTGACTAGTCCCTGAATTGCCAACTTGTTTCTGGTTGTTGGCCCATTGGATATTAAGGTATCTTTTATCCTATGTGTTAAAAAAGTACCATTTCAGCCCTGAATACCTGGAGGTTGTAAAGACCACTCAAACCATGGATGTTGAAGAACTGAGGAAGACTTCAAAGAAGTATACTGCAGCATTTTTTCATCAGGTATGATATACGGTGTCCCAACAATTTAGTCATTAAGTCATTGCTAGGCCTAAGTTACCCAACATCTTTAAGTTGGTATACACAAGGAATATTTTTGAGAACCTTTTGGGGTAAGCTATTCCCCAAGACTGGCTCATAATGAGAACCTCAAATACACAGAGGGCCAAAATTAAAAACTCAGACAAAGTCGCAGGCCAACCTTGATATTTATTGAAAAGATGTCTATCCAGCGGCTCATGTGTGCATCCAATTGGCGCTCTCTTCTCCATTCGGCTTTTCTTAGTCTTAGCCGACGAGAGCTCTTGGCGGCTAAGGCTCAAATTGAACCAAGAGCGCCGCTAGCCGCATCCCTCGCTATTGTCGAGCTTGGGGCGTGCCTACACTGGCCATTCTCAAATGCCTGTACACTTGCTGACCAGCACCGCTTAGTCTATGAGAGGCTAGTTAACAAGCTCACCCAGCGGCCAGATTACAATGCCAGATTGCCCCATTCCTATGATGATGTGGTAGGGAAATTCTTCCCCCAGTGATTGGCAAATGCAACTGCCACCAGGCCCGACTTAAGGTGTAGCGGAGCGCAGCTGCGGCCTGTTCATGTGCCATTGGGTCGGCGGTCAGGTAAGGGTTAAACAGCATCTTGGGGTGCCCCTGGTAATGAAGATCTCTAGGGCCACTTTTGGTCCTTTTTAATTGGCCAGCCCTGAAGTCTTTTAGACTCTAGGGGCCTCCGAATATGTGGTTGTTCCTCTTTAATGCAGCATGACACTTTTCATAATGGAATTGGATAGGGTTCTCTGCCTTCCTTTACCTCACGTAGTTGCCTGGTTCGCAGTTGCATTTGCCAACCACTGGGGAGAAGTATTTCCCTACCACATCATCATAGGGACGGGCAATCTGGCATTGCAATCCTGCCATCGGGCGGGCTTGTTAACTAGCCTCTCATAGACTAAGCGGTGCTGGCCAGCAAGTGTACGGCCATGTGCCTGGCTTAAAGGTGATGCCCACGACCACCCCAGCCCTGTCACTCAAATATAATAGCATGGGAAGGGGGGCAGGGCTTGCAGGCCAAATCTGATGACCCTGTGGGCCAGATATAGCCAGTGGGCCAGAGTTTGAGATGTGTGCTCTAGATAAAAAAAAATGTCCTGGTATACAAAGAAAGCCTGGTTATTATGGTACATTAGGCACTTATTCAAGGATATTTAAATTGATTCAGTAGCCAAAGGGTACTCCCCTTTTCTCCCACGCAGCTCACATCTGTTGCTGGATCCGTGCCTCCACTTCCTGCATCGCCCCATGCTTGAATTCCATTTACCGTTGTTCCTGTGCCGACTCCCAATTCCCAATGTCATTAGTGATATTAGAGAGTTTCACACAGTGTGTCATCCCAAACCAGGATGGCCTGGGGTAAGCTGTAACCCAGCCCTGGAGTTTTTGTGACCCTAGAGCTGGGTTACCAGGGTCTTTGTCCACTTAAAAAAGCAAAACAAAACAAAAACAAAAGGTAAGTTTTCCCTGCATTTATAAAATATGCACTTTTTAATTTGAGGGCCATTGTATGCTTGCGGTACGAATGGGGCAGTGCTCTATTCTTACCTCAAGCTCATTTTTTTTTATTTTAAACATCAGAAAATGGCTCTGCAAGTTGCTGGTCTAAGAGCATAATGCTTTGCCACAAGGTTTGCAACATTTAGATAAATGCTTCTTGGAAAAAAAGCAGATATTTAATATTTTGCCATCCCCTGATGTGTATTGTGCAGCATAGGCAAGCTCCATAAATGCTAAGTATCAAGGGGTGGTGCACAAGTGTGGGTATACATTTTAACTGCAGCTGTGTTTGTCAAAGCTCTTTCACAGAATGGGTACACCCATTTTCATCCAGCCTTTTATATGCTCTCTTAGTAAAAGGACTATTGTGAAATGCATTCTTAGAACTGTAATTTAAAAGCAATCCACCAAACTACTTGAAAATATAATTCACTTGCCATTTTTACCAGAAGCAGAAGATGGATGTCGGTCTCCAAAGCTTTTCTCTGAATGAGTCCCCACTTTACTGAGGGGAAACTAGGACAGGGATGGCCAAAGTAGAATTACCTTAATCTCCTGTCGATTTTGTGTAGGGACAGTCTACTCATGATACAGAGATAATTGTTTGTGCTTTCATCTAGTCACTATGTGCCAGCAAAGAAGAAAGGGCTGAAACAATTTGCCTCTGCAACTGTTCATTTTTCATAAGTGGCACTAATCATTTACATCATGTGGGCACTTGCTACTAAAAGGAAGGCCTTGTATTCAAGGGGCCTTTATAGCGCGATAATTGCTTTATTACTGGCATATTAATAATACAGTTAGGATATAAATAATAGGTATGTATCTCTGGGTTAAATTGTGGGCTGCTATGGTGTGTTTTGACCTAAGATGCACCTTTAGTTCTGTGCTGATATCCTATATAAGGGTTCATTCAGTAGCAGGTGAGACAACTGTATTACTTTGTAGGAGAGAAAACTGCCATTCATTTTTATTGTCTAACTTGGGAGTTATTCAGCCTGTTGCTAAATAATACCCAATGTACCCAATAAAAGAGAATGGCAGTTTTCTGAAAACAAGAAAAGTAATAGAGTTGTCTCACCCTGTGCTGAATTACCCTATTGTTAGTTGACTTCCCTGCAACAGGTTCATATGTCCTTTTTAGATCTGTTCTTTTTATGGTCTTAATTGAATTGTAGTCTATTGCAGTTATTGGTGTAGATTATACTCTTTAAAATAATCATGCAATTTAAATTTGTGTTTTTTTTCCTTATTATATTATTTTTTTATTCCTTATTAGAATTCCTACCGCTGTGCTAAGCTGTCCCTTGGTGGCACGCTGCAGCTTGTTGATGCTGTGATGTCAGGGAAAGTACGCAATGGGATGGCTCTTATAAGGTAATATTAGACAAAGGCAGTGCTTGATAATATAGAGAGAGTTTGAATGACCCCACCATTAAAGTGGGCCAAAACCCAGGATTTTGACTTTCCTGGGTTTGGGTCCTTGCTGTTGGCAACCCCCCCAGATCACCCGATCTGACTCGCCCTACCCCAGTCCTACAATGCATGCGCAGCGTCCTGTCCAGTCAGTGAGCCAGATTGCTCCCACCCCTCCATCCGAGAGCGGCCACATCCCCGCTACCCTTTAACAGGATGTGTGCTCGCGCCGGCAATTAACAAATGCCTGTCATGGGCACGCGTTGGGATAGTAGGGATGTGACCACTGCCGCTTGACCAGGAAAGAAGGCGAGTTTCCAGGCCACCTCAGAGGTTTTACACAGCGGGGCTTCCTGAATTTAGAAGCCCCGGGGTGAGTGAGTATGCCTGCTCTGGAGGCTTATAGAACCCAGGCTGGGTTTTGGTTCACTTTAAGAACCATGGTAATTCTGTGGTTCTTGGCTCTTGTATGCGCCATGAGTTTATTTTCTGTTTTGGGTAATCACTTTTTGCCTTGTACCCTTAAAGAGGAACAACACACAGGAATTTCACTTTCCTGTGTGTTGTTCCTCTCATTGTATCCCCCCCTTGTCACTTCATACACTCACCTTCCTTTCACTCCCACGCCGCAGACTTGAGTGTGTGCGCTGATTGGCACATACACGGCAATACAATGGTGAGCTGGGATGCGGCTGCAGCGCAGAGACACGGCGAGGGCTCCGGGAAAAGGTGAGTGAATTGGGGCTTCCAGAGGGTCTTACACAGTGGGGAATCCCAATTCGGGATGCCCCCAGGAGTGGAACTCTGATGGCCCTGGAGTCTAAAAGTTCCTCTTTAAAGGGACATTTCCAGGCAAATGGTTACATTTGGGTGCTTTCTACTCAACCTATGCTGGCTTTCAGGGTTAGCATCTTTCATTCACCAATGCTTTGTATTACCTGATAAACCCTATAGAACCTGCTCCCTTCTCCTGACTCATTTTTCAGGGTACCCAAAATGATTTGTCTTCTAGACGAACCCCCTCATGTTAAAACATTCATGGACGAGTCATTATCTGCTGCTGAGGAGACCCTGCAGAATGGACAGAGTTCAATGGGAGCTATTGATGAATATAAAGCAGGTTGAATGAAAGCTGGATGAAAGATGCAGCCCCTGACAGCCAGCATTGGAAGAGCAAAAAGCAGGATAGTTTAACCCTTTGCCTGGAATGTCCCATTACTTTGTACTATTTTATTGAAATTGAATTAGTAATAAAAGTTTCACTTTCTACTCCCAAGTGCACATCTTATCTGAAATGAATGAGCACTGAACAAATATGGATGCATTTACCTCTTCTTCCTGTTAGGTGTTTTGGACTGACCATATTTTGATTTATTCCTCAGGCCACCGGGTCATCATAGCCAACCAAGTGAAAGCAATGGATTCTGTGTATTCAATAATGTTGCTGTAGCTGCAAAGTATGCCAAAATCAAGTACAATCTGCAGAGGTAAATATGATAGTTTTGTACTTCTAGAGTACGGAAATGAGTTACAAATTACTAAGAACCCCGGGTCCTGCTTTTTAAACACCCGGGATCACCTTTAAACTTACTTTACTGGTGATCCTAATGCAAGGCTGATGCTTGCTCCTGTGCCAGGCCTATCTAAATGGCCACCATATTAATATTTACAGAAATCTAGTCTTATGTTCTGAAAGCTTGTGCATGCGCTGTGGGAGTGTAGAGAGAGAGATTTAAGATATGTGGAAATTGCAAGGATATTCCAAGTATGCATCACGCCCTGCTCCAATAATAATCATTACGTCTGGGATATAGTCCACAAGAGGGCGCTTTACTGCAGAGATGGCAAAAAAGAGGCCCCTCCCGGTCCATATATACCCAGGACCTCCCACTCATTCCCCAGTTTAGTCTCTACAGTCGGCGGCGAAGGTCAAGATGATGGCTCTCTCTCCTTGCAGGTAAGCCGGGCTGCACAGCCTCTGCCCTTTGTCCTATTCCCACCCGTGCCACTATTACCTGCCTCCCAGCTTTGGCTGCATGTTCCGGGTAGGCAGCACCTATTAGAGGTGTTTTTTATTGGAGCATAGCTCCACCGCAAATTCCCCACCAAAGGGTAGGCGGCACAGGTTGGTGAGCCTAACATGGGATGCCCCGTCCGCTTAGCCCTCATTACATGTGGCCAAATGTAGATATGGGCTTATTCCCCCTTCTCCCTTGTCTGGTTAGTCGGGGGGGGCGGTGGTCAGTGTTAATGCTCTGTATATTTAGTGTGCTGTTTTTAATTGTGTGTGTGTGCATGACTGTGCTGGCACATGGCTCAGCGATCTCCTGCCTTCCCTCCTCCGTTTCTTACATTCATTTGAACGGCCCGCACGCGCGCTCTGCGTCGGCCGGTGACGTCAGCGGTTTGCATTGTGTCCCCGTGTCTGGGAGGGGGCGGTGGCTAGCGATCGGCGCGCTCCGCAGGCGGCCCGCCCCCTCCTGCCTCTCTTCCCTTCTCGGCGCCATCTTGTCTGGGCCAGTTAACCCTCTGGTATGCGTGAGTGCCCCTTGCGGGCTGTATATATATTTATATATTATTGATTGTCATGATATGTATGTATTCTTATGATTGCATTGCTATACTGATGGGAGTTTCCTCTTTTGTGTCTTTTAGGGGGACAACCTAAATTAGAGGTTTTCTCCCGGTCCTGTGTCCTGTGTCCTTTCCCCCATATTGTAGGGGCTTGATTATTAAAAGTGTATATTAAATTCTCCCACCAACGGACATTTAAGGGGCATCCCGGGTAGCTGCACAGCGTAATTCCCATTGGCTATTGCGACTAATAATTCACCATATGGAGGCTTCCCAGGATATTGTGCTTGGGGTCCCTTCGGGGCAAGCCCGGCTATGTGTGGTGTGCGGGGCGATGATGTGTGGGTTTGTGTACCCTGTGCCCAGCTAGCGATTGCGCGGCAATCTGGGCCCCGTGCGGCTGGATCAGCACCCTCTGTGTCATCCCCCACACCCCCGCACCTGGTCATGACCCCTAGTGACACTAACACTAGTGGGGAGTCGCAATATGATGTTTCCGCCAGATTGACCAACATTGAGAGGTTGATTGCTAGCTCTGCAGCCCATAAGGCTCCAGCTAAAAGACGGCACGTGGCGCCCGCTGTGCCGGCCTTTACCTTTGAACAAGATGATTTCCTTGATTTGTCTTGACTACACCCCTCTCGAGGAAGGGGAATTATTTTCAGATTCAGATCTCTCTGACGATCAGCATTACAAGGGGAGATTTCTGGGGCAAGGGCAGAGGCTGTGCCTGACCCGGATCCTCCTGGGGTGCCAAACTCAAATCCACTGCTAAGCCCGCTCAGCAATGAGGGGGCGCCCTCACCCTTACGGGTGGGGGGACGGCTGCGGCTATTCGCTCAGGTCTGGGTTCATCAAGTCTCAGACAAATGGATTCTGGAGGTCGTCTCCTCCAGATACAAGCTGGAGTTCGTGGACTGGCCTCCTCCCAGATTCCTCAGGTCACGGGTTCCTACAGACCCTCAGGCAGCTCAGGGCCTGTTGTTGGCGGTTCAAAACCTTCTGGCCATGGGGGTCGTTTGTCGGGTCCCCCCGGGAGAGAGGGGTCAGTGTTACTATTCCAATCTCTTTACAGTGCCCAAAAAGGATGGTTCCATCAGACCCATTCTGGACCTAAAGCTTCTCAACAAATTCATCAGAACCAAACGTTTTCGCATGGAGACGCTGCGCTCCGCTATCAGCTCCCTACGCCCGGGGACTTCAATAGACAGCAAGGATGCTTACCTTCATGTGCCGGTCTTCCCAGGGCACCAGCGGTTCCTCAGGTTTGCGGTAGGGGAACAACACTACCAATTTGTGGCACTCCCCTTCGGGCTCACCTCTGCCCCCAGGGTGTTCACCAAGGTGTTGCCAGGCGTGATGGCCCTTCTCAGAGCTCATGGTATTCGCATTCTTCCTTATCTGGACGACCTTCTCATTACGTCTCCTTCACTCCAACAAGCGGAGCTGGACACCCGGACGGTGGTGGTAACACTGGAAAGGTTCGGGTGGGTGATCAATTACCCCATGTCCTCACTCTCCCCGTCACGGGTGACCGCCTTCCTGCGTATGACTCTGGATACCATTCAGGCCAGGATTTTCCTCAGCAGAAGGTGGACTCTCTTCAAGCGCTGATTCATGTCTTGCTGTCCAACCCTCATCCATCCATCCGGCAAAGGATGCAACTGGTGGGACAGATGGTGGCCTGCTTCGAGGCAGTTCCCTATGCTCAATTTCACATGAGGCCTCTTCAGCTCCATCTTCTTTCAGCCTGGGACAAGTGTCCCCTGTCTCTGGATCAGGCTTTTGCTCTGTCCCCTCTGGTCTGGCGGTCCCTCCTTTGGTGGCTGGACTCGAAGAATCTTTTGGGGGGCAGATCGTTCCTGACACCGTGCAGGGAGACGGTCACTACGGATGCCAGTCTGTCAGGTTGGGGGGGCTACTGGAGAGCCCACCAATTCCAGGGGCTGTGGGGCCTGAGCTGAGGGCAGTTCGGTTGGTGCTGGCGCAGCTGACGCATCACCTCAGGGGCCTACCGGTTCAGGTTCGCTCTGACAACAGGACTGCGGTCGCTTACATCAATCATCAGGGAGGGACTCGGAGCAAGAGTGCCCTCCGGGAGGTGTCGTTGATTCTCTCTTGGGCCGATGATCCTCTGGCTCTGGCGGTGGATGCCATGTCTCTGTCTTGGCAGGGGTTTGGTCTCCTGTACCTTTTCCCCTTCTGGGCAGGGTCCTACGCAAGCTGATTCAAGAAGGAGTGCCAGGTGTTCTGGTGGCCCCCAGGTGGCCAAGACAGGTGTCGTTCGCAAACATCGTGCAGCTGGTGGTCGATTAGTATCCTTTGCCCCTGGTTCCGGATCTTCTCTTTGGCTTTGTTACCCCAATTTCCAAACGCTGGCTTTGACGGCATGGCTGCTGAAACCTCCATCCTAAAGGAAGAGGGTCTGTCTGATGCGGTTGTTCAGACTCTGGTCAGAGCTAGGAAGAAATCCTCTTCTAACATCTACTGCAGGACCTGGCAGACCTACATTGACTGGTGTGAGGCTAGGGCCTTCCCTTGTCGGGTGTTCTCCATACCTCGGATACTGGAGTTCCTTCAACATGGTCTGGATATGGGTTTTCAGCTCAGCACTCTGAAGGGCCATGTTTCCTCCTTGGTGGTTTTCTTTCAGAGGTCTTTCGCTCTTCATCCTTTGGTCAAGAATTTCTTCCAGGGGGTCACTCATGTGCGCCCTCCCCGCAAACCTTACCAGTTTGGGATTTGAATTTGGTTTTGTCTGCCCTTCAGGATCCTCCATTTGAGCCTGTGCATGAGGCGGCACTGTCTATTCTCACTTGGAAAGTTGCCTTTTTGGTGGCCATCACCTCTGTCCGGCATGTTTCTGAGTTGGCGGCTCTGTCCATTCAGGTCCCCTACTTTGAGAGACACAAGGACAAGGTGGTTTTCCGCTTTAAACCAGACTTCTTGCCTAAGGTTGTCTCTGCCTTTCACCTCAATCAGGACATTGTGCCTTCATTATGCCCTAATCATGGTAATGACAAGGAGAGGGCCTTGCATTCTCTGGACATTGTCAGAAACGTGAAATACTACCTGGTGGCTACAGCGCCTTTCAGGAAGATGGACGCCTTGTTTGTGGTACCAAGAAAGGTTTGGCGTCGGTCAAGTCTACCATCAGTAAATTGATTCTTCAGGCCATTGTTAGGGCCTATTCTGCTAAAGGGAGGGATCCCCCTTTCCGAATTACTGCTCATTCTACCCGTGCTGTTGGGGCCTCTTGGGCCTTTCAGCACCAGGCTTCTGTTGAACAAGTTTGTGAGGCTGCTACCTGGTCTTCTGTTCATACCTTTTCCAAGTTTTACAAGGTTTATGTGCGGGCATCAGCGGATGCTGTTTTTGGCCGCAAAGTTCTGCAGGCTGCAGTGGTTTGAACTGCGCATTGTTGCTCTTTTTGGGATCCCCACCCGTTGTTGGACACTGCTACTGGATGTCCCAGATGTAATGATTATTATTGGAGCAGAGCGTGATACTTGGAATAATACCATTCTGTGAATACTCACCTTGTAGAATGGATATTATAAGTATGCATCACGCCCTGCTTCATCCCACCCTGAGTTTTTATTCTTGGATCCTCTATATGGTGAAGTTTTCCTTGTTAAATATTGTTAATCTTGTTATTGGCTTCTCCTGGTTACCTTACTGCTTAATTATACTGGGGAATGAGTGGGAGGTCCCGGGTATATATGGACCGGGAGGGGCCTCTTTTTTGCCATCTCTGCAGTAAAGCGCCCTCTTGCGGACTATATCCCAGACGTAATGATTTTTATTGAAGCAGGGCGTGATGCATACTTATAATATCCATTCTACAAGGTGAGTATTCACAGAATGGTGTTTTTACACACGACATCCCACACCAGGATGCCCCTTTTACACAGACTAATACCCTGGTGAATGAAAAACCTGGTCCGCTTTGTTTGTGATTTCACTGGAAACATTTAGCCTCACTTTTGTGGTGACACCGCAGAAAGTTTATATAATTAAAACAATTCTGTGGGTCAGGATGGAAAGTAGTGAAATGACTTGAGTTAAAGAAAAAAACAAAAATAAGCAATTGTTTTAGCACAATTTTCTTTGTTCCTCCTTTTCACCTTACTTTAATTCTCCTTCTAAGGATTCTTTAACCGCAGTGTGTAATCACTGTTTTCAGATTCCAATAGCACTGAAATCCATGTGAAAGCATTGTCCATAGTAACCTCTGGGCTCTTGTACATCAAAATGCATTTATTCATTCTGAAAACCAACTATAGATATATTGATGACTTTTTTTTTTTTAATACAGAATTTTAATCGTGGACTGGGACATTCACCATGGACAGGGAATCCAGTACATCTTTGATGATGACCCCAGGTACCAGTTCAATTCTGCCTTAATTCACCTAATAGAGAAAGCATTTTACATTTGTTGGGTACATATGCTGCATGGTCACTCTCTTGGTACACAAATGGTAGGCTTTATTTGCACAGATGCCTTCTTGAGATCAGAGTAAAAATATATTGGTTAATTAGTTGTCTTGTAGCTATTAGTAGCAGATAAACAGCTGAGATTTTAGCATCTTGTCCCACAAATAATACTCATAAAGATCATTGTATTAAGTACAAGTTTTTTGTCATATGCCCTGATTCAGTAACCTTTCCTTGCAAGTGTGCCTATTGTGGGTATTAACGCCTAAAATGTTCATTCAGGGTAGGCAAAAAGATCCACTGTCTGTAAATCTTAAAGACAGACCAAAGGAAATTAAACGCTAAAGAAGTCGCTCCCTTCTGCTGACTCAACTAAGAAATTGAAACATGCATGAATGAATAATCGGCTGCTGAGGAAGGCCCTGCAGAAAGGATAGAGTTCATTAGGAGATTTACTAATAACTATAAAGTAGCTGAATGAAGGTTCAATAAAAAAGGTGGCTCCTGACAGCCAGCATGGACCGTGCAGAAAGCAGGCTAATTTACCTTTTGCCTGGAACGTCCCTTGAAGTCAAATTAAAGCAGACCAAAAGACACTGAACTTGTGAAAGCCCCTGCCAATACTCCCTTCTTAGGGTGTAGAACTAGAATTGGATATTTCCGCTTTCGAATCGTCCTGGAACACTGATTTTTTTGGCTGTCCCTCTCTGATGGCAGAGGATTAGGTGTGGCAAGGACATCATTGCCACACATAACAAATGGCAATAAATGGAGGAGCCTAAGCTTTACAGCTAAAAACAAGGGCCATTATCTGGGAGTGAAGCAGGAGCAGTGAAAATTAGCAAAATTTGCTCTTCATGGGAGGAGCTATTCAGGGGATGTAAGTTAAAGTGGACCAACACCCAGGGGTGATCTATAAGATTCCCGGGCCGATCACCTCCCTCATCGCGGGGTATCCGAGATCGGGATGTCCCGCGAGGTGAAACCTGCCCCAAAAAACCTTACCTTATTGGCGATGGATCAGCCGCCTCCCGCGCGCCCCTCTAGCAGTGCGCGCGCCCGCGCCGGCCGTTTAAGAGGGACGCGCGGGAGGCGGCGGCTTGTCCGTCGCCGAAAAGGTACGTTTTTTGGGGGGGTTTCACACAGCGGGGCATCCTGATCTCGGATGCCCCGCTGAAGTGGACCAACACCCAGGATAGTGAAAATCCTGGGTGTTGGTCCACTTTAAAAATGTGGGTTTTGGTCTGCTTTAACCCCCC
This sequence comes from Gastrophryne carolinensis, assembly GCA_027917425.1. Taxonomy (NCBI): domain Eukaryota; kingdom Metazoa; phylum Chordata; class Amphibia; order Anura; family Microhylidae; genus Gastrophryne; species Gastrophryne carolinensis. Next base: position 217,466,602 of record CM051238.1, read on the forward strand.
CCCCCTCATCCCAGTGAGGCTGCACAGAGGAATTCTCCTGTTTCTGGGAGCATTGGCTCCTGTCAGCCAATCACAGCCAGCTCTGCGAGGTTTCCATGTAGCTCAGCTGATTATTGGTAGATTTAATGGGATGAGCGGGATGGGAAACAAAGGCTTAAAAATAGTGGAGGGAAAGCTCGTTTAGCTATTTTCGATGTTCTTAGAGGTGTAATTGTTCAGCACACTGTACAGCCCTGTGCAGTTTTTCACTTTCCCTACCTCTCTGCTGTAATTACCATTTGTACAAAATGTTTTTTTTTACTTTTTTGCAAATGATTACATTCAGTGTATTATGTGCTGCAGTGTTCTGTACTTTTCTTGGCATCGCTATGAACATGGAACATTCTGGCCAAATCTTCGCGAGTCTGATTATGATGCCATTGGCAAAGGCAAAGGAACTGGTTACAACATAAACCTTCCATGGAACCAGGTACAATGTGTGAAGCCTTGTTCACATCTGATTACATAATAATCCAATAGTACATAATCTTACAATAGTCATTTATCCTGAGAATAAAATATAAATATAATATACCGGTAATATTGCATTGACATAAAAACACTGGATTTCAAGCTGAACTCCAAACACAATAGTGTTGTCTTCCTGCGCTTAAAACATCACCGTTTTTTGTGGCAGGATACAGGTTAGTGTACATGAACAACATTTTTATAAATCTAATATACAGTTAAAGGGTTTTTCAAGGTTGGGTGTAAAATCAAAGCTTTCTTCTCTTGACTCCCATGCAATAAATCCATCTAGTGAGGCTACTGTTGCTATCCGCTATTTTATAGCTAAACTCCCAGCTCTTTTCTAGTACAGCCAACTATTGCTAGAATAAATAGTGGACTGATTTCCACTTGCTTGGTGCGTGTAGGGCGATAGCTGCTTCTTCATTTGCTTGTCTTGATTCGTCCCTGAATTAATGGGATGAGCAGGATGGGAAAGAAAGCCTAAAACTAGTAGAAGGAACGTTTGTTTTAACCATTTCACTGAGTGTATGATGAATCAGTTGGTTATGCTAGTAGTATAGTGATTAAAATACTGGAAATAACAGGGAGCCCCTCACCACTTCACAGGCTGAATGTAGTCATCCCAGACTGTGATTCAGACGCTACAGAAAAACTTTCATTGTAACAGGAGATAATAATAAATCGCCATGCTTCTGAAACAACACTCCAGAAGAGATCTAGTGGAGTTAAGGCAATTATGCTCTGGTTTCATGGTTTTGCTTTATTTAAATGTGACTTTTATGACATCTGTCAGATTCTGTATAATTGTCAGTTATGTTTTCTATTCTTGTTTTTCAGACTGGCATGAACAATGCTGATTATGTTGCGGCCTTTTTCCATGTACTTCTTCCCTTGGCATTTGAAGTATGTTTGTCATTTTAAAGCCTATTATCTCTTTGTTGTTAATATATATCTATTAGTGTGTATTATTTCTCTTTTTTTCAGTTTAATCCAGAACTCATCCTGGTTTCAGCTGGATATGATTCAGCAATTGCAGATCCAGAGGTATTTATGCTACACTTAATAAAATGCATATACTCGCCTTTTGTCCCCTACACCTCTCCTGAGCAGGTCTGGTGTGCCCACGCCGCTCCTCCTCCAAGTGCTGGCATCTGCATACTTTATCAAGGAATAGGATACCCGACTCCCAGTGTGGCTGCCTCTCTCACCTGCGCCCTGGGGCAGTGCAAAGTAGGGGGCGTTTCAAGGGGGGGGGGGGTTGGTGTTCCCCACCTCGGCACACCCCCACCATTGCAATAAATGGTTTGGGCATGTTAGGAGGCTGGAGAACAGGTGTGCTGGTTCTCTTTTATCGGTAAGTAAGAAGATGCTGGCGTTTCATGCTGAAGCTGCAGGGACAAAAGGATAGACTTTTTTTTTTGTTTTTTTTCTAATTGCCTGGATAGGGAACCCTTGAAACATTTACTTCGGTGCCTAATTGGGGGTCATAATTTTTGTAAAGTTTATTTTACTTGAATTAAAATTAAAAAGAACCCGTGTTTTGCAGGGATGTATGCGTGCTACTCCAGAGTGTTACTCGCATCTCACTTACCTTCTTATGCACCTTGCTGCTGGAAAAGTATGCGCTGTCCTGGAGGTTAGTTGTAATCCTCGTATTCATTTGCTCAACTTAAAGGTAATGTCTAGGTGTGTCCAAGTGTAAAAACCCAATTTGTCTGACATTCAGAGGCTTCATAGTTAGTATGGTTAGAAAAACACAAATGTCCATAAAGCTCAGCCAATTCATCTTGCTGTGCTGCTGAATAAAATGCTGAAGCTGAGATCTTTTCTAATTAGCGAGTAAAGGGGGGGGGGGGGCATTATTCCACTAATACTGGGACTTGGGCACAAAGTAACCACTAAGAGCGCACACTGGTGGATTGAAGAGGATTGAAGATTGCACATTATTTAGATCATGTAGCAGTGATGGCATTTGAAATTCGTTACAGGGTGGATACAATCTGAGATCTCTGGCAGAATCCGTGTCTATGACTGTAAAGACCTTGCTTGGAGATCCAGTGCCAAGGTTATCTGGAGAAATGGTTCCATGCTTCAGGTACGCCTGACATTTCCCGTCCATGGTTGTTTTTAGTGCCATCTGTGACTCTGAACTAAATAATAATATACATAATTTCAAATATCAACTCAACCTTTTTCTGACTGTTTGAATAATCTTTTTCTTCTTCCTTTAACCCTTTCCATGGCAATCCTTGTTTAACACCGACTTAGAAACCCACTGCCGCATGTCTCCGCTCCCACAAACAATATGAACAGCCTATTACCACTGCAATGCCTATTGTTTGTTGGAGCAGAGACATGCGGCAGTGGGTTGATCTCACTTGGGAAATGCCTTAAATAAGGGGGACCTATATTATCCCTCAGCTGGCACCAAGTAATGAGAGGACTTCCCTAGGAGACTTTGGAGAGTGTTGAATTTGTTATGAAATAGCTGTGTATAGGATTTGATTACCTGGGCAAGCTAAAGTACAAAGGTAAAACTCATCAGGATCTTTTGTGTTCTCTCCTACGTGTGGGTTTGGTCTGTGAATGGCGGAGGAATTTTGCGGTGTATGGAAGCACCCATTCTTCTTAATTGGAGCTAGTCATACGTAGGACCCCCTGGCCCAAAGGTCGGCAGCAGGAAATCTGGGCTGCAGGAGCAGCGGTGTAAAGTAAGCGGTCTGTTTCTTGCCCTATATGATACTCCTAATCTGAGGTCTGAGTGTAGTAGGATTCTTTTCTGGGTCATGGCCTATTCCACATGGGTGGTAGGGTTTCACCTGGACCTTTTTTCCCACAGATTAATCATAAAATGCTGATCGTGAAAAACATTTGGGGACTTCCCCCACACTTTTTGGCTGAATGCTGAATTCTTATTTTGTTATGTGTACTTAGAGAATGTACATAGGTACACTAAAATATACTTACTGCCATCCATCCACTGCCACCTGTGGGCTCTGTTCACACAGGGCAAAATGTTGCCCGTTATTTTTAATGGCCCCTTTACATAAATGGGCTTTGTTGCGCAATGCTTTGGAAAAATGTTGCAAGCGGTATTTTAAAGTGGACCAACACCCAGGATTTTGACTATCCTGGGTCTTGGTCCACTTCGATGGGGCACCCCCGATCGGGGTGCCCCGCTGTGTGAAACCCCCCCCAACCCCCCGAAAAACTCACCTCTCCGCGCTCCCAGCGCCAACGTACAAGGACGTCTAAGCGGCTGCCGCCGCCGCCGCCTCCCGCGCGTCCCTTTTGACGCGTGCGCGCCCGCGCCGGCCATTCGCAGACGGCCGGCGCGGGGGCGCGCACGCCTGCAGGGGCGCGAGGGAGGCGGCGGCGGCCGGCCGCCGCCGAAGATCAGGTAGGGTTTTTCGGGGGTTTTGGGGGGGTTACACCCCGCGGGACATCCCGATCTCGGATGTCCCGCGGGGTGGGGGGTGATCGGCCCGGGAATCTTATAGATTCCCGGGCCGATCACCCGTGGGTGTTGGTCCACTTTAACACAATCCTACGGCTCTAGTCACACCTCTCTGTTTGCTCTGCGTTTCACAACGCAGTCACAATGCAAAGGAAACTGCTGACCATTATTTTTAATGGGCCAGTTCACATTTGTACGCCAAATCAGTGGCCAGCTATTTTCCTTGCGCTGTGCCCAACGCAGCGCAAGAGAGGGGTGGGAATAGAGCCTAAAACAGGCATTAGGCATCTATGGCAACACAAGTATAGCAGTGTGCCTGCTTTACCATATAGACTCTACAATAAACCTGCTGTGCAAATGTTTTTGCCTCTCAGCACACAATTTGATACACTCCACCTCTGGCATACTCACAAAACGCATACTCTTAGGTAACGTATAGCATTTTGTATAAATTGGTACAAGCTCACATTTTATTTTCTAAGACTTCATAGTCAAGTCCTAGCTTGTGCCAAACCCATACTTGCCTTAGATTATGTGATCATTTCCAACTCACTATTTTACGTAATTAAAATTAAGTAATTTTCACTTCTGCAGAGGCTTATGTTTTGGCAAATAACAGAATTTTACCAAGATGTGAAAAAAAGAAAGCCCATCTAAACAATTGCTATCTATCAGTTACTGAAACAAGTATTCCCTAGCTAAGTAGTCTAGCCTTGTCTGGAGCCTGTTAGTTAGTTAGTAGTAGCATTCATGAGGACCATAACCATATCGTTTGTTTTGCAGTGCTTTGGAGTCTATACAGAATGCAAGATATGTACATGCACCATACTGGAAGTGTTTGCTACATGATGGTGATGATGCTTTTTTTTTTGTCAAATGTCTTTCATAAATGCAGGGTTTTTTTTCCATAAACTTAGAAAAATTAGCTAAAATGTTTTCTGTAAAGCCCATGTATTCTGGCCATGGCATCCAGTCACAGATGTTTTGGCGTGTTGCATATGCAGCTCTGGTGAGAGCCTACACATTCACTGTTGGACCAGGGGAATGTAAGCTTTTACAGGAGAACTGGGGGGGCTCACACAGCGATTTGGGATGCCCCAGGGCAAGGCCAGCAGCCAGCCCCCTGTGCTAGGTTTCATTCTGCTCTATAGAGAAAGTTCACACGTTTTGTAAAGCTATTGTTTTCTACTATATAAACTAAAAACTATAGTGGTTGACAGAGAAAAGGTAAAGCCTCATAACATCTGTCAGACCAAGTTTTGCATGATACAAATGGTAGTAAAGGGGCACTTTAAGAGGCTCACGACCCCCCCCCCCCGACTCTAGATAAAAAATCAAACATCACTTAGGATTGATGTGAGCTAATACCTAATAGAGTTTGAGATACATTGATCGACTTGGTCATTCTGTTGTGTGCCTTTGTCTCTTTATTGCTGTTATGCTTTTGGATAAAATAAGATCTATATTATGAAAGTTAAAGGTTGACCTGTATATGTTTTATCTATTTTAAGAAACCAGATTGATACAGGACCCAAGTACTAAAGGATTGTCTGCATCCAGCCCCCCTCATACAGTAGATTCTGTGACTGATGACTTTTTTGACAATCACATGAAGAAAATTCTGCATTCTACAGCTCAATCCACAAGCTGTGTGCTGTCCCCTGGGTCACCCACACCTAGACTTCCTGCTAATATACAGGTGGAAGACGGCACAGCCCCCAGTGATCAGGCAAGGGCTGCAATAAGGTATTGTGTTAAAGAACCCTTTTATGCAGAAACTAAATGTTTATACTTGGCAAGATATGGTGGTACAGTAGTTTACATATATATGTTTTCAGGTTAAAAAGAGCTGATTCATTTGGCAGTGCAAATGCAATTAGTAAGGATGACTATAGCATGCACTAGTTTGGGGAAGCGCTCTGTCACTATAGTGTTCTGTACAACCAATATTCATTCTCTAAATCTTTATTAGTGCTATAACATACATGATATGAGACAAAATATCCCACTACACAATGGGAAAATGATAAATTAAGTACTTTTATATAATATGGGATGTCAAATATAATTTGCAAGTCCATGGGAGGGCAACAAAGGAGTGCGGGGGCTAGAGTACCCTGAAAGATTGTCAAAGTTAGGTTTATTCAGTTTAGAAAAACTATGCCTGAGGGGTGATCTAATAACTATGTATAAATATATTCGGGGTCAATACAAAGATCTGTCCCACAATCTATTTATACCCCGGAGTGTAACCATAACCCGGGGGCATCCACTAAGGTTAGAGGAAAGGTGTTTTCTCCACCGACATAGGAGGGGATTCTTCTCTGTAAGAGCAGTGAGACTATGGAACTCGCTGCCAGAGGAGGTAGTAATGAAGGATACAGTAAAAACGTTCAAAAGTGGCCTTGATGCCTTCCTGGCATGTAATAACATTTCCAGCTATGGCTACTACACCACTGGAAGGAGATAAATAGGCTGAACTGGATGGACTAAAGTCTTTATTCAGCTTTACATACTATGTTACTTTATTCCATATCTGCATCTGTTCTCCTGAAATGTCAATTCAGATCTTTAAGACTGTGCATTAATTTGTATGATATCTGTGTATTCCCCAACAACTAAACTTCTAATCCAGCAAGAAATAAATAACCTGTTATTAACATAACATAATTATTAAAGAAGTTGAAGCTTTTTGTAACCCCATAACCCTGTAATAAATAACTCTGGAACTTTTTGAGGTACACATAGTTATAACATTGAGTATTTTGCTGAAGAGTTAGCTTTAGGAACATGTATGTCGTTACTTTCCATTTTAATTTTGCATCTTTTTTTTAGTGTTTTAGGCAAAGAGAGTTTGTGCAATGACTCCCTGTTAGCATCTGTTGGTAAAACTCTAATCGCCCTGGATAAACTTGTTAACAAGCAGGTAAGTTTCACATCTACAGTATACCCACCTATACTACATGCTCTTGATCTTTTTAGGGCCAGACATAGATTTGGGATCACAAGGATGTGATCAACCCAAAAACGCCTTACCTTTCCTGCAATTCCATGCCGTGCTCCTGTAGGCAGACTGCAGAGAGGGCAGGGAAGCAGGTGCTCCCACTTCCCTATGCCGGGCTCTGTTCCAAACAGGGCCGTATGCTGTGCATTAATATGCATGGTATACAGCGCTGACTGGTTGAGCGTCCCCACATGTGCAGTGGGAGCTCCTGGAAGGTATGTTTTTCAGGCAATCCAGGGGGTTCACACAACAGGACAGCCCAAACCAGGATGCCCCAGGGACAAGGACTAAATTCTAGAATAGTGAAAATCATGGGTTTTGGTCCACTTTAAAAAAAACAAAAGCTGACAAGTCCTAGTCTGGCAGGACATGAGACGCCCCACTTACCTTTCATTCGAAACTGGTGTGGTGGGTGGGTGCTGTACTGAGGCCACACCCAACTGTCATGCTGGCTTCTCATACTAGCACTGCAGGGGAGAGATGTGCAGCATGGGTGGAAGGGAACTGGGGTGTCTCGTCCCCTGATCTGAGATCTGACAGAAAATTCTCGAAGGTGGTCTTTGCCATTTGAATTCAAGACACAAGGCATTGCAAGAGGAACAGCTATAGATGGCCACTCCCATGCAGTTCAGGAGTGCATTATCTTCATGCTGTTCTGCAGTATCTGCATGGGGTTAACCCTCCCAAATAGCATGTCCCTGATTGCCAGAGCAGGGCTTTAGGGGAGCAATTTACGAAACTTTGATTTCTTTAGACTGTTGGTCCACTTTAAAGAGGTTCCCTTCTGTCCTTCTGAAATGAGACAACCAGTCCCGATCTGGGCTACCCCACTACTGCATGTCAAAAAGGGAGTCGGTCATTTTTTATTAGACTTTCCTCTTTAGCTGTCATTCCAACCCTCCCTAAAATGCTAAAAAAAATCTTGAAAACGGGCTTGATGAAAATCATTAAAATCTGCATTATTTCTTTTTCTATTCTTACTTTATTTCTCTTTCTTTTCTTTTTCTTAATTCCTTGGAATGTAAGCTCCTGTCTGCAGAAGATTGGACAAAAGTAAAGAGAAAGTCGGTCCTTTTCTATGGGCTTTACCCGTGGGCAGAGTCTCTAGTTTTCAGTTAGTCTATGAAAGGTAGTCTTCGTCTTCTTTTCCTCTATTCATCTTCTGCTTCTTACATTGCTTAGTGTAACTGGAAACTAAGAGAGTCATTTATAATATAAAAATGAAAGGAAGTAAATGAACATGGAGACATGTTTCCACCATATTGGCGAGCCTCCCATCTTAATTTCAAAGGTTCTTCCCTTTTAATTAATTAAAAAGGATGCAACTCACCTTGAGAACATCTCCATCTTGCAATCCAGCCAGGTAGATGAGATTAATAAAATTATATATTATTGAGCGGTGAATTGGAGAGGTTCTAATTTTCTATTACATCACAGTGGGGGAGAGGTCTTGAACTTGAAATTCTGTAAGGACAGGAACCACCGGGTGACCCTGGCATTCCTGTCCTTAGCCTGGCACATCCACTTGAGGGGAGAATGGTCCGTAATCAAACGGAACCTTCTCCCCAGCAAGTAGTAGCGAAGAGACTCAAGGGCCCACTTAATGGCCAAACACTCTCTCTCCACTACACTATACCGGGTCTCCGCGGGTGTCAGCTTGCGACTCACGTAGACAACGGGGTGCTCCTCCCCATTGACTTCCTGAGATACAGCACCGAGACCTACCTCGGAGGCATCGGTCTGCACTATGAACTCCCTTTTAAGTCTGGCGTCACCAACACCGGAGACCCACACAGGGCAGACTTCAAAGCGGAGAACGCCTTTTTGGCCTGTTCACTCCATTTCACCATGACAGACTTGCATCCCTTTAACAGGTCTGTCAATGGTGCCGCTACGGTGGCAAAATTAGGAATCAACCTCATGTAATACCCCACCAACCCTAGAAATGACTTCACTTGGCAGGTAGAGGTAGGACGTGGACAGCTACGGATGGCTTCTATTTTGTTAACCTGGGGTTTGACCATTCCTCGCCCAATCACATAGCCCAGGTATCTAGTTTCTTCTAAGCCCAAGGCACACTTTTTTGGGTTTGCCCTCAAACCAGCCTTCCTGAGGGAATCCACTACGGCTTGGACTTTGGGCAGGTGACTTTCCCAATCCGTACTATGGATGATTCGTCCAGATAGGCCGAAGGATACCGACAATGTCCATTAACCGTTGGAACGTAGCGGGAGCGCCATGTAAACCAAAGGGTAATACCTTATACTGGAACAGTCCCTCAGGTGTAATAAAGGCTGTTTTCTCTTTGGCAGCCTCAGTCAAGGGTACCTGCCAGTACCCTTTTGTGAGGTCCAAAACAGAAAAATTCCGGGCTTGGCCTAGCTTTTCAATAAGCTCGTCTACTCGGGGCATAGGGTAGGCATCAAACTTAGATACTTCGTTAAGTTTGCGGAAATCATTACAGAACCGCAACGTACCATCGGGCTTGGGAATCAAGACTATTGGGCTGGCCCACTCACTCTTTGACTCTTCAATTACATCTAATCTCTACATTTGTTGCACTTCTTCCGCGATAGCTTGTCGTCGGGACTCAGGTACTCGGTAGGGCTTCAACCGGATCTTAGCCTGAGGTTCCGTGACAACGTCATGTTGGATGACAGAAGTGCATCCAGGGAGTTCTGAAAACACATTCGTGTTTCTGCTAATAAACTCGCTGGCTTCCTGGGTCTGTTTAGAGGAGAGGTTGTCGCCAGTTTTCACCTCAACTACCGCTTCTCTAACAACACACTGAGGGACGGGAAGCTCCACCCCTAACATACCTGGTCGGGGACTGTCACCCACAGGGGTCTCCCTGTCTTTCCACAGCTTCAGCAGATTTACATGGTACACCTGCTCTGGCTTTCTCCGCCCGGGCTGATGTACCTTGTAAGTCACTTCCCCAACTTTCCCAATCACCTCGTAGGGACCCTGCCACCTAGCCAGAAATTTACTATCCACTGTGGGTACCAGAACCACAACCCTGTCACCTGGGTTAAAGTTCCGTACCCTGGCTTGCCGGTTATAAACCCTACTTTGGGCCCGCTGTGCTGCCTCCATATGTTCCCTCACCAGCGGCAACACGGTCTCTATCCGTTCCTGTAAATGAGTAACATACTCTACCACACTTTTGTGGGGGGTGGTTTGCTGTTCCCAAGCCTCCTTGGCTATATCCAACAGGCCCCGTGGATGCCGACCGTATAAGAGCTCGAAGGGCGAGAACCCCGTAGAGGCCTGGGGTACCTCTTGCACTGCAAACATCAGATAGGGCAGAAGCAAGTCCCAATTCTTCCCATCCTTGGCGACTACCCGTTTTCATGGTTTCTAAAGTTTTGTTAAACCTTTCTACCAGGCCGTCTGTTTGCGGGTGGTAAACGGATGTCCGCAATTGTTTCACCTGCAACAACTTACAGAGCTCTTTCATCACCTTAGACATAAACGGGGTACCTTGATCGGTCAGGACCTCTTTAGGCAGGCCTACCCGGGAAAACATTTCCATAAGCTCCTTAGCAATGAGCTTGGCCTCGGGGTACCGCGTGGCATAGTCCAAGATTACCAGAATATGTTGATGCCCTCTAGCGGATTTTGGCACTGGACCCACCAGATCCATGGCAATCCGCTCAAACTCCATAACTGGGAGAGGAACTAGGGGACCACGGTAATGAGGCTGGGGGCTGGTCATCTGACATGTTGGGCAGGACTCACAATATCTCTCCACCTCCTTGTACACACTGGGCCAGTAGAACCGTTGTAAAATTCGGTCCAGAGTTTTCTGCTGGCCTAGGTGTCCCCCCAGAACATGTTGGTGGGCCAAATCCAACACCAGCTTGCGATAAGGATTGGGTACCACCAATTGTTCCACAACCTCTTCGCGTACTTTGTTTACTTGGTACAGCATCTCCTGGTGAACCACAAAGCGAGGAAACTGTAACTCCGCCCCTGGCTGTTGTGGCTCACCTTCCACCTCAAGTACATTCTCCCAGGCCCGAGATAGTCGGGTCCTGGTGTTGGGCTGTACCAAAACTACCCGTGGAGACATGGAGATCGGCCAACTCTGGACCTGTTGGCAGATCTTCCACATCTCCAACCATAACACTCAGTGGGGTTGACTCCCCCTCTTCCACCGTAGTGGCGGTCACCCCTACCGTGGTGCCTTCTGACTCCGGCTCCCAAGGTTCTGGGGTCACCCCTGAGTAGGGCCAGTCTATTGGAGACACACCCGCCTTGCGGGTTTGCGGAACTCCCAGTTTGGTCCACAGTGACATGAACCCTGGAAAGTCTTTCCCAACAATAAGTTCATACGGAAGTTTAGCTGTGGCATAGTCTCTTAAGTCCCCGTGTATGCACAAGACCCCGGTTTTCCGCCCCGTGCACTCATCGGGCAGTACCATGGCGGGTCTCACCAGGGTAACCATACTTCCCGAGTCCAAAAGGGCCACAGCCAGGGTATCCCCCACTTTCACTTGACATAGGTGACTTTGCCCCACAAGCTCAGGGACACCGGCAGCACACAGCCTCCTGGCATACATGGAAGGGCGGTCACGTCCATGGGCTCCCCCTGGTGGGGACAGTTGGCTTTGATATGTCCCGGCTCCTTACACCCCCAACACAACACCGGGGCAGGGACTTTGGGGGGTAGGTCCTGAGGGGGTTTAGGGGACACCACTAGCCTGGGCTGGGGCAGGGACCTCCGGGGTTTCCCCGAATCCTTCCCCTTAGAGCCCCCTTGCAAGTTCCTGGTGGCCTCATATCGCTCCACTAGGTCCACCATCTCTAGAGCGTTGCCGGGGGATACCTGGCCAACCCAGTGCTGGAGAGGGTGCGGTAAAGCCCTCCAGAACATGTCCGCCAGCAAGCAGTCCAACATGGCAGAGGGGCTTAATAAATCTGGCTGCAGCCATTTTTGCAGTAGGTGCAGCAGTTTATAATACTGGGGTCTGGCGGGCTCTGCCAACTGATAGCTCCACTGATGCACTCGCTGAGCCCGAACCCACACATTCACCCCCAGTCTGGCCAGTATCTCACCCTTCAGAGTCGGGTAGTCAGCGGCTTGGTCATCTGGAAGATCAAGCAACACCTGCTGGGGTCCAGATGCCAGAAATGGAGCGATGACGTCAGCCCACTGGTTACGAGGCAACTTCTCCCTTGCAGCCACCTTTTCAAACACGCCAGGTAAGTCTCAACGTCATCCGAGGGAGTCATCTTTGTAAGCGCCAAGCGGATAGCTTTCCGGGCTTCAGGGACACTTTTGGGTGCTCCTGCAGCTTGCAGCGCCATCACATTTTGCAGATTGGCCTCCATGAGCGCTTTCACAACAGCCTCCATTTTGTCTGCGGTCTCAGGTAGCAGCTTGGCAGGCTTAATGTAGAACATGCACAAAAAACTTTTCCGTCGGTTGCTCCTAGCAACGGCCTCACTGCTTTGCCCGCATCTGACACCAAATGTGAGGATCAGCTCTGGTAGACAGCAGGATGTCAGCAGTATAGAGGCTCAGAGGCGAAAAGTTCAAAGTAAAGTCCGTGTTTATTCACACATAAAGTCCATAACATAAAATATCCTTTTTAGGTTACATCACCTTTTCAGGAAAAATGCCATAGTATTGCATCAGACAGGCAATGGCCTTTCTTAGTTTTAGTCCAAGCTTGCACACTTGCAGCCGAATCCACCTCGGGTTCACATGAAATAGCCTGTATAAGAGCTTCCAGCCAGGCACACAGAGTCTCACTCCCCAAGACAGCTCTAGACACAGCCAGTGCACAGCTGACTCTCCAGGCTATTTGTGGCCCGCAAAACCCGGACCTGGGTAGGGGATGGAGTCCCACCCTGCTCTACTCCATCCCAGTAAAGCCATCCCGGGTTAGTCTTTCGGCTATACTAACGTTTTAGCAGCAGACTGCCATTAGCAGTTGATGCTGGAAAAAAACTATACAGCTTTACTGCACCAAGGCCAGGTACCTTGGTGCCACATACCTACCGTCCATGACGGCACCTTGCACCTTACCACAATATATATATATATATATATATATATATATATAATATGTCTGTTAAGGCATACTTCCTACCCTGGAACTGAGGCAGGTGTGGGGGGTTACAGCAACAAAAAAAACCTTACTTTGCCTGCTATTCGGCGCCATTACCCCGGCAACTGCATTGCTGGGCTCAGCCCTGTCTACCCATTGAGTTGATGCTGTGTTTGACCTTTATTAAAAGATGTTACTTGCCTGTTGCCTGCCATGCCTCACATCTAAAACTGTATGTAGTAAGCTGCTGACTCTTTTTCAGACCTGACGGCATGCTTGTTCTTTTATTGGTACTGCTTTGTATGGAGCAGCACAGGTATATGCTAATGTGTTATACTGTATGAATAGATAATGAGAATGATTTTTTGTTTCTAGACAAGGAACTGTATTGCCTTATCGCCAAACCTGTCTCTTTCAACCCAAGTTGCATTGCAGCATGCGTTACACCAGGGCTTGGAAAGGTATGCTTTTTTTTTTTTTTTTTTTTTTTTTGTAGGGGGCCTCCAGTTAAAAATGACTTTAGATCACTTTATAAAATCACCCCAGATTTATATTGGGCATGGAACCCAATGCTGAGAGGCTGGTAATAACTGCACTGCAATAATCAGTTAGAAGAGGTGTCGATGTTACATGTGTTCATGCCAGTATATAGCAAAAGGCCAGGATGCCAGATGTATTAGTACTAATTAAGAAATGTACACCTTCATCCAACAAGGGCTCATTAAGAGAATACATGTGGATCTGTTTCAGGGAAAATGTGTTCTTACAAATAATGAAGTTTATATAACTATTTGTTATAAACAGGGTTTTATGTGTCAATATTGGAGATGTGGATACAATACCTGATTTACCATTTGAAGGGTAAGTTGCCGAATCTTTGAGAATCTTAATTTGCACTTTGTTGCAATGATCGCTTGTGCATTGTGAATTCCTTTAATTTTGAAATTTTTAATTTTACAGAAAAACACTTATGCTAACAATATCTAAAGACAAACCAACTGCAATGGTTCCTTCAAAATATCAATGTAATTTAAGATGGAGTGAAGTAAGTAAAGTAACAGCTTGGCTACTGTGACCAATACTTAGGACTAAACAATAGTCTGTACTGTATGCACGTGTTGTGTTTGTTTTTTTTTTTTTTACATGCTGAATGCAATTGCAGAATGATGGACATTACCATCTTCTGTTCCTCTGGAACTATACTGCTGATCCTTAAACTTTCTAAATGCATAACAGAGTTAAGCAGGTTTGGCTTTGCCTGCTGGTATGTTAGCCTGCTCTTTCGCCATTAAGCTCTAAATTGCCACTTGCAGGTAGCATGCAAATGACTTTGGCTATTGCTATAGCCCACAGTCAAACTGGCCCACAGTGTCATCAGATTTGGCCTGTGGGCAAGCGTTTGCCCTGTCCCACCTTTCCCACTTTGGTATCTATCAGTGACATGGCGGTCGCAGGCCTAGTACCGCTTAGTCTCCGAGAGATTAGATAACAAGCCTACCCGGCAGCCAGATTACACTGGCAGATTGCAGCATGGTGGCCGGCAAGATTGTGGGACGCGGCTTTGATGTAAAACCCTGACCCTTTTGCTGATGTCGTAGGGAAGCATTTCCCCCAGTGGTTGGAAGATGCAACTGACAACAGGCTGCTGTCTCCCTCTATGCAGGATGATGTCTAGCCAGTTCGGCCCAGTAAAAGAAGGCAGACAACCCTATCCCATTATGGGAAGTGGCCTGCTGCATTGAAGAGGAACAACCACGTATTTGGCTGGCCCTGGAGTTTAAAAGACTTATGGGCTGGCCGATTAAAGTGGAACAAATTCAGCCCTGGAGTCTATAAGACTCCAGAGCCCCCTGATCCTTACTATCCGGCACATCCCAAATTGCTGTTTGAAACACCTCCTGGATCGCCTGTGAAACTTATGACTGTAAATCCAATAGCCAATGCACGGGCTGGGGCTGCTGTCCACTATACTTTTAGCCAGGTGCATGCCGGAACCAAGCATTTGTGAGTGGCTGGCGTGGGCATGTCCCTGCTTGAGCATAGGATTATATGGGGTTATATTGATGTGTCAGCAGTTTTTTCAATAAAGTGATTTTGTATGATTATTTTGATTATTTATACGACTGTGTTTGTGCAGTCTGTTCAGGCCAGTTCTTTCCCTGACCTATTGAGGTGTTTAGATTTATGACCTGACTCACCTGTTGGAATTATTAATTGTGTAGTTGTTTTCTTGTAGCATGTTTCTATGACTATTTAATGCTAGACTAGGTTTGTGATAAATCTTGTGGGTGTTTTAATATCTGCATTGCATATTTAGTAAGGGGTGTAAGGAGGACATTTAGATGCATAAGGGCTAACTTGGGTGCTAATAAATAGGTATTATTAAAACAATATAAACCCAATACACAAAAGTGCTGTTAGTGCAGAGGGCTGTATAAGGGAGCTGAGGTAGTAAGCAATCACAAAGTAAAGATCATACTATCCTTGTGGTCAAACGTGACTAATCATCAGGCAGTGGATTGAAGGCAGAAGACCCCACGCGTTCCGCCGATCCGCTATGGCTTCTCCACCCCTGGAGGGGGTCTCATCCCCTGCTTTACTTGGTGAATATAGCCTTCTTATCTAGCATTTGCACTTTAGATTTGATTGATTGCACAGGTTTATAGTCTTGATGAATTATTTGTAGTGATTATCTTTTTATACTTGTATTTTTTGCTCTAAGTGGAGTAATTGAACACTCACTTGAGTAATTAGAAATATATACATTTTTTTTTGGGGGGGGGGCTATTTTTGGAGCTATTTAATACTGACTTCTATTTGTACTTTTTGATACCTTGTGGTCTTCTATAATATGGATTGCTAAGTATTTTAGCATCACAGGAATAGTGGATTAATTGATTTTAACAGTCTTTGTGTTGCATGTGTGTTTTTTATTTTTTCTATAGTGTAACATTTAATAAAATATTATTATTATTTTATTGTACTTGTGGAGTTGTGCCCCTTTCTTATGTCCCTTGTCAATTTGGTTTGGCCCATATTTTATTGTTTTCTTGGTAAGTTTTGTGATTGTTTTAAAATAAGGTCGATTTTAGATTGACATTCGCTGTAACATGCTCATTTAGGCACCTAACGTTTTGTTTTTCTTTTCTTTTTTAAGAATTCTGTTGAAGGTAGCAGCTTTGTCTTTGCTATCTTTAGATTCATTCTTCCACTGGCCTATAGCTATCGGCCTAACCTTATTATTATAGCAAGTGGGAGTAACAGGAGCATCAGCACAAAGGACACTTCTCTGCTTACTAGCTTGCTACAGGGCGTAACTGAAGGAGCAATTCTTTCTATTGTTCTGGTAAGTCTAGTAATCCTTTTTAATTTTGTTCTTAAAGTGGACCTCCTGTCAAAAAACCGAAGCTTAGTAAATTGCCCACCTCTAGCAATCAGTGACATAAGCCACTGTTTCTCAACCTGTGGTACATGTACCCCAGGGGGTACACGACAGTGTTCCAGGAGCAAACCTTCAGGGGTGTCTGACTGGTCTGGTATATTATTTCATAAGTGAAACTTAAACCCCTTCTGCTTTACACAAGGTCTATGGCATACCCCCTTTGGGGGTACAAGCATGGAACTTCTGTCGCTAGGGGGTACACGTATGGAACTTCTGTCGCTAGGGGGTACAAGCATGGAACTTCTGTCGCTAGGGGGTACACGTATGGAACTTCTGTTGCTAGGGGGTACAAGCTATTTGAGAGGGCTCAACACCATGCAGATGTTGTGGAATAGCAGGCAGATAATGTGATCCTATACTACATGGCATCACCAACTTTCTACATACCTGAGAACCCTGCTCCTGAAAAACTCGGCCTCACAGTCAAAAGTCCCTTAAACTGGACCTTCACCCTGAATAAGAGCCTATCTTGTATGTTTCTTCCACCCTGTATGTACAGATTGCCACATTAAACTGCACATTATACTACCTGCACCTATTGCATTTTCTGAGCCTTTAAACATCCAAGATGGCGGCTCATGGGGCATAATGCTGCCTGCAAACAGGCAGAGTCTTCTGACTGTGTCATTCTGCATTCTGAGATTGCTAACCTTTTCCTGATCCCAGCTCTGCACAGCTATAACCCGCCCCTCTGCAGTTTACCCCGCTCCCCTCTCTGCAGCGTGTGTAATGCTTCTGAGGCAAGATGGCGGTGCCCATGTCCTAGAGTTCTGAACAGAGTTGAAGCCCAGCGGAGGAAAGAATAAAAAGTAAGCAACTAAAAACTTACAATATATTAATTTTAGATGCAGGGGAAACGTTTAAAGTGAGCCAACACCCAGGGGTGATCGGCCCGGGAATCTATAAGCTTCCCGGGCCGATCACCTCACACACCGCGGGACATCCGAGATCGGGATGTCCCGCGGGGTGTAACCCCCCCAAAACCCCGAAAAATCCTTACCTCTCCAGCCGCTGCTTCCGCCGCCGCCGCCTCTCTCGCGCTCCTCTAGACGTGCCCGCGCCGGCCGTCTCTGAATGGCCGGCGCGGGCGCGCACACGTCAAGAGTGACGCGCGGGAGGCGGGTGCGATCCCTTGTCCGTCGACGGGCATTGGACAGCGCACTCACGTGGGAGCGTGGAGAGGTGAGTTTTCGGGGTGTTTGGGGGGGTTTCAGGTAGCGGAAGTGGACCAATACCCAGGATAGTCAAAATCCTGGGTGTTGGTCCACTTTAAGGCTTTGGGCTTTCCAATAAATGATGTTGAAGGTCCGGTTTAAATCTCTTTGCAAGCATCCCTTATTTCTAGCCAGAAATAGTAAGCCATCAGCTGTAATGACTCACAGCAAAGCCCTCCTACATAACATTGTTCCCACTGTCTGCTCTGCGCCCCTCCCCCCCCCAATTAAGATGCATGATTATACATAGTAGCAGAGACACACACTTTGCTACACCAGCTGTATATTCAATGTGTGTGTGCAGCATGACAGATATGATGCTGTGTTTCTGAAGCATATATCTCTCTCAATTTGGTGTGGGCTGCTGGTACAGCTCCCCCTCATGCTCATATGTAGGTAGGGATGTCCAATGTGTAACAATGAAGATGAATTCTCCCATGTGGTTCAGAAGAACAGCATGTGCATGGTATTCCACAAAATCTGCATGGGCTTAAACTGGAACACCACCTATTTTTAAAAAAAATGTGTTTCGAGCGCAGGAGGGCATCCCAATTGTGGTTGACCCACGTGCGTTACTGGCACCAAATGGGAGAGCTATTACCTTACTCCTTGGTCTCCCGGAGAAATTCAGGCCTCTGACCCAGACCTGCACGGTCACATGGCTGCCGGGCTGCTGAGTTTCTGGCTGAGTGCTGGCAGCCACATGACCATGCCAGATATCTCCGGGAGGCAGAGGAGTAAGGTAAGAGATCTTCCGTTCTGTGCCGGTAACATGCTCGTGGTCACTCCCCCGGCCCCCCCAACACCACACCACTGCCTATACATCTGCCATATCGACGCATTCACAACGCTGTGCAGTAGACTATGGCCTGTCCCGCGCCAGTGTTACAGGAATTATGGCTCACCGTTCACTGCAATAGAGAGGAGCGTATCATTAAGTGGTCTTGCTTGCCAAGATCACTTATTGTTCTCGCTGATATATTATTATTATTCCAAGCATTTTTGCACTGTAACTCCTCCCACAGTTTTGACACTACATAGACCATAATATACCAAAACGTGCGGATCGTTCCCGAATGGTGTGCTTATATTTTGTGGAACGTTTCGCCAAACGGTTTCCGAAATAATTTTCCCATAGGAATGAATGGGGGGAATGTTCAAAGCTAGAGTGGGAACTGAGTGTGAAGTCAAAAATCAGGACATGATTTCTAAACTGCGACCTCTCCCTCATTTTTAATCCCACCTACACAAATCTTATATCAAAACGTTCAGCTATCCCTGCTGCCGCTAAAAAGGCTAAGCCATAGCCCGAACAGTTTTCACAATATGACCTTTTGTTTGCAACTCACACCTCCCATTGACATTCATTGAAACTCCACTCTAGACACCACAAATTTGAATGGCAATTTCTAAACTGCGACTGTGCCTTCAATGCTATACACCATTGTACAGGTCTCGGCCTCGTGATTCTTACAGTATAAAGCTCTTTGCTGTAGGATGTATACTTTTTAAGCTACAGTCATTTGAATATGGCAACCACCAGTGCATTAGAAATGTTTTAATGTGCATTCTCAGTTTACCTCAGAGTGAGTTGCCATAGCAACACAGCTGCAGCCTTGCTCGTTACAGCTGTTAGGGCGGAGCAGCTGTAACAAGCCAGGCTGCAGGTATGTTGCTATAGCAACTCGCTCTGAGGTAACACACCCAGGTGACTCAAATGTGTAAAATCTATACAAAATAAACTAAACTGACTGAAAATGACTGAAATTCTTCTTTGAATAACTGTGCAGGAAAAATCTAAAGGTAAATAAAGTGGAACAAAACCCTGAGTGACCGACCCTGAAGTCTATAAGACCCGGCCATTGACCTTCCCCCTTGGGCATTCTAAATCGGGATGAAACGACCCCTGGATAACCACAGATCCCCCCATTTTCCTGGGCAGGAGTGATCCTGCCCACTCCACCCAGTTACTCTGCCCACTCCACCCAGTTACTCTGCCCACTCCACCCAGTTACTCTGCCCACTCCACCCAGTTACTCTGCCCACTCCACCCAGTTACTCTGCCCACTACTCCGCCCACTCCACCGTTACTCCGCCCACTCCACCCAGTTACTCTGCCCACTCCAACCACACAACAGTTACTCCACCCACTCCACCCAGTTCCTCCGCCCACTCCAACCACACCACAGTTACTCCAGTCACTCCACCCAGTTACTCCGCCCACTCCACCCAGTTACTCCGCCCACTCCACCCAGTTACTCCGCCCACCCCACCCAATTACTCCGCCCACTCCAACCACACAACAGTTACTCCGCCCACTCCACCCAGTTACTCCGTCCGCTCCACCCAGTTACTACGCCCACTCCAACAACACAACAGTTACTCTGCCCACTTCACCCAGTTACTCCGCCCACTTCACCCAGTTACTCCGCCCACTTCACCCAGTTACTCCGCCCACTTCACCCAGTTACTCCGCCCACTTCACCCAGTTACTCCGCCCACTTCACCCAGTTACTCCGCCCACTCCGCCCACTCCACCCAGTTACTCCGCCCACTCCACCCAGTTACTCCGCCCACTCCACCCAGTTACTCCGCCCACTCCAACCACACAACAGTTACTCAAGTCAATCCACCCAGTTACTCCGCCCACTCCACCCAGTTGCTCCGCACACTCCACCCAGTTGCTCCGCACACTCCACCCAGTTGCTCCGCCCACCCCACCCAATTGCTCCGCCCACTCCAACACCACAACAGTTACTCCGCCCACTCCACCCAGTTACTCCGCCCACTCCAACCACACAACAGTTACTCCGCCCACTCCACCCAGTTACTCCGTCCGCTCCACCCAGTTACTACGCCCACTCCAACCACACAACAGTTACTCCGCCCACTCCACCCAGTTACTCCGTCCGCTCCACCCAGTTACTACGCCCACTCCAACCACACAAGTTACTCCGCCCACTCCACCCAGTTACTCCGTCCGCTCCACCCAGTTACTCCGTCCGCTCCACCCAGTTACTATGCCCACTCCAACCACACAACAGTTACTCCGCCCACTCCACCCAGTTACTCCATCCGCTCCACCCAGTTACTACGCCCACTCCAACAACACAACAGTTACTCCGCCCACTCCACCCAGTTACTCCGCCCACTCCACCCAGTTACTCCGCCCACTCCACCCAGTTACTCCGCCCACTCCACCCAGTTACTCCGCACACTCCAACCACACAACAGTTACTCAAGTCACTCCACCCAGTTACTCCGCCCACTCCACCCAGTTACTCCGCCCACTCCACCCAGTTACTCCGCCCACTCCACCCAGTTACTCCACCCAGTTACTCCGCACACTCCACCCAGTTGCTCCGCCCACCCCACCCAATTGCTCCGCCCACCCCACCCAATTGCTCCGCCCACTCCAACACCACAACAGTTACTCCGCCCACTCCACCCAGTTACTCCGCACACTCCACCCAGTTACTCCGCACACTACACCCAGTTACTCCGCACACTACACCCAGTTGCTCCGCCCACCCCACCCAATTGCTCCGCCCACTCCAACACCACAACAGTTACTCTGCCCACTCCACCCAGTTACTCCGCCCACTCCAACCACACAACAGTTACTCCGCCCACTCCACCCAGTTACTCCGCCCGCTCCACCCAGGTTCTCCACCCACTCCAACAACACAACAGTTACTCCGCCCATTCCACCCAGTTACTCTGCCCGCTCCACCCAGTTACTCTGCCCGCTCCACCCAGTTACTCTGCCCGCTCCACCCAGTTACTCTGCGCGCTCCACCCAGTTACTCTGCGCGCTCCACCCAGTTACTCTGCGCGCTCCACCCAGTTACTCTGCGCGCTCCACCCAGTTACTCTGCGCGCTCCACCCAGTTACTCTGCGCGCTCCACCCAGTTACTCTGCGCGCTCCACCCAGTTACTCTGCGCGCTCCACCCAGTTACTCTGCGCGCTCCACCCAGTTACTCTGCGCGCTCCACCCAGTTACTCTGCGCGCTCCACCCAGTTACTCTGCGCGCTCCACCCAGTTACTCTGCCCGCTCCACCCAGTTACTCTGCCCGCTCCACCCAGTTACTCTGCCCGCTCCACCCAGTTACTCTGCCCGCTCCACCCACACAACAGTTACTCCACCCACTCCACCCAGTTACTCTGCCCACTCCAACCACACCACAGTTACTCCAGTCACTCCAACCACACCACAGTTACTCCAGTCACTCCAACCACACCACAGTTACTCCAGTCACTCCAACCACACCACAGTTACTCCGCCCACTCCACCCAGTTACTCTGCCCGCTCCAGTTGTAGAGAACTGGTGGAGGCAAGACCACTTCACGCAATTTCCCCGGAAATTGCACTTTGTCTAGTTATAGTTGCTGTGCAGCCTTGTGAATGTGGCAGAGGCAGTGGTGCAGAACTGAGTTTGGGCGATATGGTAAGTGGGGGGATGAAAGTTGAGTATAGTGTTTTTTTATTTTTTGACTTTAGTGTGACTTTAATGTTTTTTTTTCAGGATTTTGAAACTGAATTGGCAGAGGTCTTGGCCAGTGCTCTTGCAGGCCACAACTCGGGAGTGGATTTTGGTCCTTACAAACCTCCTTCTGAAGAATGTTTACTGAACCTAAAACAAGAACTCGTTGTAATGGAGAAAGATTGGAAATTACTACAATGTTTTGGTAATGTGTACACCCCTGTTTTTTTCCCTGCCCTGGCAATTAAAAAAAGAAAAAAGTGCACTTCCCTGCTGCCAGTCACATAGGAGCATGCACCTCACTTGAGCCTTCACCCCTGATATGTTATCAGATGTAAGCTGGGGCTGGTAGTAGCACACTTACAGCTTTAGGGCTAATAGCACTGCATCCTGATCCACTTGGCTGCAGGACCGTTTGGGAACAAGTCTTCTGGCTGGGAGGAATGTAAGCTTAATGTTTCGCTTTTCTTAACTGTCTGGACAGTCCCATTTATTCTGGGTTGTGGCAGGTTCTGGCAAAACCTTTTAGTCCTTTTACAATGTTCCCGAGGGAGCATTCCAATTAGGGCATGTCCACAGCATCCCAGAGTTGGATGAGTATGTAGCATGGTGTAATGATTTTTATAGCTTGGGAACATTGTAGGTGGACCAAAACTTTTTAGGATTTTGTACTACTTTAGTAGCAGGCAAACAAGGAAACATGAAAGAAGAGAAAATGCTAAACATGCCGCATGGTATATGGTTGCCAATTGAACAATCAACAGAGATGTTTCTAGTCTCTTTAGAAAGGTTTACACTGCACCTTCCCTATGTGAAAGAGATTACATTAGATAAAGCTCTATTCCTGGCATTTGAGGGGGATCTTTTAAATAACAGCCAGCTCTGCCTGTTTTCAGTCACATATACCTTGCTGACTATCCAACATGTTTCATAGCATGAACAAGTAGTGGGAATTACCGTTTTTACTTCTGTAAGTATACAGTACAAATGCTTTAGGTGCACCTTTTGTTAATGCATATCACACATTTAGGCTGAGGATTGGTTGGGGCAATGCCAAATCATATGGGGAAAGTACTTCCTAATTAGATTAATTTTAGTTTTGTTTTAGCCCAGCAAAACTGAAGACGGGTACAATGAAGACATGAAGATGCCATTGGGACAGTTTACGAGCAGGTGGCACCAGTCATTCTTTCACGAAGAGGACATGAAAACAGCTTCATGAGTCTCATTTCTTTTTCATAGCACAACAAAGTGATTTGAGATCATGAAATCAATCTAAATATAATACTGTGTGTATAAAAGTTGAATTGCTGAATGAATTTATATGCTTTTATAAATACCAATTCAAAAAAAGCCTGCACTATTGTTTTGTTTTATACTGAATCCTAGTTCTGTACATTATTATTTTGCATTTTAAATGACTTGGCATGGCCAGACACAAAACATGCTTTTCCTAATATAAAATTCATTTTTTGTTTTGGCCATTGGGAGGCATAATGGTCACAATGTTTCCCTCCTATACAGTTGTAAGCCCTTGTTTACACAAGTCTAGTACTACATCCGTTTCTGCATTTGCAGCAGACCCAGCAGTACTGCAAAAAATATCCATCAACGGCACCTCTATGGCCCCTTTCACATCTCTTCGGTGTGGCAGAGAGGGGAAATTCACGGCCACAGAAAGTCGCAAATATGAAAGCGGACAAACAAATGCGAGCACAAAATGGAAGTCTATGAGTATTCAGGAGACACATGAGTGAGCTGTTTCAGGTATTGGTATTACAGGATTTTTCCCCAAATGTCCTCCAGGATGGCTTAGCTGAGTAGCTCCTCCCACCTAAATGGGAAACACAAACTGGACATGGTTAAATACCCCTCCCCTTCCTCCTGGACAGTGTTTTTGTTTCCTCCCAGGAAAAAAGCTGGCATTTATGTCCCTCTTTTTTCCCCCTCAGGGAAGATGACTCCCTCCCCTCTCTCCAGCAGGTTCAGGTGGAGCTCCGGGTGACCCACTGCTGTCAGGGTCAGTGGGTTCCCCTCTCATTTTCCACTCCCCCCAGTAATTCCCTCCCCTAGAGCTAGTTCCGGTGGCAGTCTCCAGGGCAGGACCTATGATGCAGTTTGGCCTTGGATCCCACCATTTTCCCCTATGGGCTATGTGGAAATGAGGGTGTCAGTGGAAACAGATATGCCTTAATTTTTCCCTTTGTTTCTGTCCTTACAGGCTAAAGAATACCAAGTCATTTTTGATTTCACATCTGTCATTAAAGTGCACCTATACTCAGAAGGAAGTATATGTGGTCACCTTCTATCCCTGGCCCAGTGTCCCAAAACAGCATTTTTTTAGTTTTTTTTTTTTTACCTCAGCCTTTGCCCAATATTGAATACAACATGGACTCGATGCAGTTGGCCATATTGCTCCCTGGCTGAGCAGCCCCACTCCTAGTGATCATGTAGAGTACACACAGCTCAGCAATGGGGAGCACTTTAACCTAACTGCCATTATTTGACAGTTTGCTTGTAAATGAACTAATTAGCATATGCCTGCCACTCACCATAATACTACTTCCTGTTTTTCCCCAATGTGTTTATGAATATTGGGAAAAGGCTGAGGTAAAAAAAAAAGAAACACAGGCTGTTTTGGGGCTGGGGATGGAAGGTGACTACATAAACTTCCTCTGCGAGTATAGTTGTACTTTAAAGCGTAACAAAACCCACTGAACTTGTGAAATACATTCGGCCAAGACCCCTGCCAATACTCCCATCTTAAAGTGTAGAACTAGAAATGGATATTTTGGCTTTATGAATCAGCCTGGAACACTGTCTATCTCTGTAAGACGGTAGGGAATCAGTTATTACATTGGTATGGCAATGGCATCAACGCCACACACAATAGTGGCAATGAATGGAGGAGGCAGAGCTTTACAGCTAAAACAGGTGCCATCATCTGGGATTGGAGTGAAGGGGCAGTGAGAATTGGCAAAGGATCCTCTTCATGGGGGGGAGGAGCAATTCAGTGGATGCTAGTTAAAAATGTGGGTTTTGGTCCGCTTTAAGTATATGTGTAGCAGGCGTGTGCCTGGCCGTGGGCACGTGCTCTGGGGAGCGAGGGGGGGGTTCTTGGACCTAGGGTAGGGCATCCCAGGTAGGTGTGGCATGTGTGGGTGGAGGTGCACTTACATGCTTTTGTCGACACTGGTCTCCATTGATAACACTCCTTGGTGCAAACAGGGTCTTTATTGAAAGGCTTCCATCCATGATAACAGCATATACTTCAGTTACAGGCAAAACCATAGGTTACAGCAAACAGTACAATCCACAGATTTCTTCCATGGCTGTCCCTCAGCTCCTCCACTACATTAACGCTTCCCCTCATGACATCTTAGCAGAACACTCTAGAAAGGTTAGTTTCTCCCTTATATAACCTCTGTATTGTTGCTTTCCCAAACTATGTTGCAAGCCTCAACCAATGGCAGGGCAGGTAATGCTGCAAATGCCCCCTGGCTAAGTCTCTATTTATCTAAATTAAAGTGGACCAACACCCAGGATTTTCACTATACTGGGTGTTGGTCCACTTCCGCGGGGCACCCACCGATCGGACCCGCTGTGTGAAAGCCCCTAAAATCTTACCTTATCGGCCGCCGCCTCACGTGCATCCCTCTTACAGGGCGCGCGCCTGCGCTGGCCATTCACAAACGGCGGGTGCAAGCCCTGCTAGAGGGACGCGCGGGAGGCGGCGGCTTATCCGTCGCTTGTCCTTCGCCTATAAGGTAAGTTTTTAGGGGCTTTCTGGGGGGTTTCACACAGAGGGGCATCCTGATTTCGGATGCCCCACGGGGGTGGGTGTTGATTCACTTTAAGAAGAACGCCGGACCATTTATTATTAGTTAGGTTTCTTAGGCAACACTGCCATCATGTGGATTCATGATGCAATGATCCCCAAGCAATGCATCTAACTGGTTTAGCTAGAACTATTTAAAGCGGTCCTTCACTCTGAATAAGAGCCTATCTTATATGTTTCCCACAGCCTGTACATAGAGATTGCTCACATTAAAAATCATCCTACCTGCATCTACTGCATGTTATGAGCCTTTAAACATCCAAGATGGCTGCTCATGGAACATCAGGCAGCCTGCAAACAGGAAGTACCATCTGACTGTGCTGCTCTGCATTCTGGGATTGCTGACCTTTTCCTGACCCCAGCTCTGAGCAAAGTAAAGCTATAACCTGCCCCTCTGTACTTTATCCCACTCTCCTCTCCTCAGTATGTGTGATGTTTCTGAGTCAACCGTATCCTAAAGTCCTGAACAGAGTTGCAGCCCAGTGGGGGAAAGAATAAGAAGTGACAAAAAGCTAATTCATGATTTATGCCAGTTTTAATGCAATATTGATCAGAACACTATAGAATATCTGGCATCATTAATGGACATTTTACTTTAAAAGAAGGTGGGATATAAGCATAAACACGAATAAGAAACCAACTAACTTCAGCCCAAATAAGAAACTGGCCGAATAAGAAACCAACTTCAGCATCGTTATTGAACGTCTTCTGCCCCCGGCCTCGCAAACAAGCCCGGGAAATAACTGACAGACTCGAGACTGGCTGGCTGCGCCTACGTCCGGTCACATGGGCATGATGTCATCAGAGGTCCTTTCACTGGCTAGGAATTAGTATCTACCGTGTCGTTGATGGCGGTTGTGTATACCGGGTGTTATGGCGGAGCGGGAAGAGCGATAGACAGACAGGGCTGCATGGCCACCAGGTACAAGGCTGCACTATGGCCGTCGCTGTGTACAATGTGATTGCCTGTGCTGGGGTGGTATTACTAATGCCGGTTCCTTTACAGCAAGCCGTCACATCGCGGTGCCCACTGTTTGATGAATAAATGAAGTGCTGTCATCCTTTACCTCCCGGGGGCATTACACATTGGCATCCCAAAGCAGGATGCTCCTGCAAGAGCCGCCACTGCTTAAGACTTCTGTGAACAGAGGTGCCCACTGAAATCAATGATAGTGCCCTGGACTGAGTCCATACACACCTGTCTATCACACAGTCTTCTCATGGCAGCGCTGTCTCGGGTGGAATGTAAGTGGGCTTGTTTCTGCCTTGTGGAGTTTCCCTTTAGGTGCTTGTCCAGGAAAGTAAAAAGACACGCTTCCCTTTGCTCATGCATGCTTGATCCCATGTAGCCCTGTGCCTGTCCAAGTGCAGCATTGTCAGCTGGGTGCACATCCCTGCTGCCAGGGGACTCGTCACATGAACACCCACCGCTGATGTGCTTTGAAGGGGACCTACTGACTCCCACTGGTTAAATGGCTGATTAATGCCCACCGGACATCAAGTTTTGGGATGCCCTGCTATGTAAAACCCTGGCAAGCGCTTACCTTGCCATTGCACCCACGCCACTTTTGCATGCTGCGGCCTCAACCCCAGAATATTGCAGTTTAGGCACTCCCCCCCACCAACCATTCAGATGGGGGTGGGAATGCACCGCAGAAGTCATAAAGCGATGACTGAACGAAAGCCCATAGGACCAGCAGAAAGGTGGGCAGTTTGGGGGATTTTACACAGCAGGGTATCCCAAATCGGCATGCCCCAGGGACGAGGACCTATTGCCAGGATAGTAAAAATCTTGATGATAAGTCCACTTTAAACCATGCCCATCAACTTTGTCCCAGTGTTGTTCCAAGGGTGCCCTGGGACCAACACCCAGCCTGATCGGCCTGGGAATCTATAAGATGCCCCGCTGTGTGAACCCCCCCCCCCCCAGGAAGCCAGTAAACCTTACCTGATTCCCAGTCCAACTGCGCATGCGCGGGCAGCGGCCGCATCTCGCGCTTCTCTCTAGCAAGGCGCATGCCCCTGTTAGAGGAAAGCGGGAGATGCGGCCGCCAGCGTGCTCGGAGCCGCTGAGCTATGACGCCGCTTAGACGCGCATAGCTCAGCAGCTCCGAGCGCGCTGATTGAACGAGCGCCGCGCATGCGCCGTGGGAGCGGGGTGAGGTAAGTTTTATCCGAAATCTGGGGGGTTTCACATAGCGGGGCACCCCCGATCGGAGTGCCCCGGGGAAGTGGGTCAAAATCCTTGGTGTTGGTCCACTTTAAAGCGGAACAAAACCCTCAAATCTGGATGCCCCGCTGTGTGAAACCTGTACACAATGACCTTTCCTTGGACCAACGGCACATGTGCAGCCTATTGTCCAATAAGAGCTGTCCACTGAACTGATGTAATTCAGGTGGCGGCTCTCATTGTCAATAGGGAGCACGCACTGCCGCATCCCGGCGTTATGCGCGTGCTCCCGCCCCATCCATTAACATAGTAATAACAGGGAAAATTCATTGTACAATGCCACCTGAGCCCCTGGGTAAAATTAACAATATTAAGGCTATTCAAAAAATAATATTCTGAACCAATGTATTTAGTTGTAGCCGTCAGGTTATTACTTAAAGCGGACCCACACTCATTTCCTAGCTAATGGGTTTGGGTCCAGCCCCTGCCGCATCGAGACATCCTTATCCTCAATTGTCAGGCGAATTGCGGGGGACAGTACGTTCCGGGGGGGGGGGTTGCTCCAGCAATCTGTCACCCTGACACCATTGGTCATTCACTTCCTGGATCCCTTGCTGCATCTTGGCCCTGTGTGACCACCAGCAGCCACGTTCAGTGGGCAGGCTAGCTCAGAGTTCTATGTGCACCCGTCTGGCAACCCCCAGTGGATTAGCACCCCTGGCCAACTTGTTTGCCTAAACCCCAACCAAAGACATTAATGAAATTAGGCTTCGGGAAGACACAAATGGTGAATAGTTTGGAAATTTGAACATCATTTAAGCTGAATGTTTAGCTTGTCACTGGTTGTGAGTCTAAACACAGACATTTATTAATGTAGTATATTTTTTCTGATGTATTTTAGGTGTGGAAATGCCTAACCTTAACCCCCACCTAGATAGCTGAAGACGCCTTCATTGAGCCGCCAAAATGACTAGCATCACCCAGCTCTTTTGTGACTTATGTGAAGCCCACATAAAGGGCTGCCAGTGGAATGCTGGTGTTGGCTTCAGAAGAAGAAGCAAGAGTAGAACCAAATGCTATCTAAAGAGACTGGCCTATGACACTCTGTTCACACATTTATTCCAGGAGGAAGCTCGAAAACACCAGCCAAATGCTAAAAAACTTCCCATGAAAAATAAAATGCTGATGTTGTCCTTTAATTTACGAGTCAATGGCATGAATTCTCAGGCAGAACGTCTGGAGGAGCTGCTAGAATACACAGAGCAATTCAGCGGGGACCAGCTCACAAGCTTGTGCGCTGTCCTTGAGCTCTTAGTAGACCTTGCAGGCACTGGACCCCCACAGATTCTTCCACCAAAACGAGACCTCCTTCAACACAACAAGTATGTGGGGAGAAAAGTGAAGTACCAAGGATATGACTATTATGATGTTGGCGTTTTTGAAGCTGATATTGGAACACTTCTGGCATGCCAAGAGCTTGATATGAGCAGCACTGTCCACACTACTCTTCAGATCATGGAAGCTGTGCCAGGCACTGGACTTCCAGTGACAGGACTCTTCTCTCAGCACACCCCTGCAAGTGACAAGTTTGAGAAAGACACTCGAGTATCACTCTTTGGGGCCCTTGTCCACTCGCGAACAAGTGACATGGATGTTAGGCTGGATCTTCCTCCTGTGCCAGACAGTGCTGATCTGTGCGGACTTGCCATAAAGGTAATTATGCATTTCTGCTATCAGAGCATTTATTTCTTATATCCTTCAAAAGGAAAACAAGTTTTGTCTTGTGAGGATAAAGAAAAACGATTTATGTTTCATGAACGACACCATTCATATTCATACAAATATTGCCCAGACTAGTCCATGTCAATGGCTCTTTGCAGGGATCTTGGTGACCAACATGGGCAAGGTTCTTTCTGCAAATGTCCAGACCAGGGTATCTCTCATTATTCAGCTTTGTGTCGTTGCCCCCCCCCCCCCCCAAAACTTCCTTTGTGAGTTTATCATTGCTGGATCAGCTTAAACTAGGTCCATATGTTGAAGAGTAAAGGTATATTTTGAGAGATGTCCTCATACACTTTAGTAGATTTACTCATATAAGCATATGCATTAGTTTTTCTTTAGCTTACAGCTCCCCACAGGGCTACTGCCATCCCCAATGATCCTGATTTAAGATGCTTTACTTACTGACTCTCACTGTGTGCCACGTGACTGATGGTGGACAATGGGGTTAACCTTACTATACAGAGAATCCTATTGGCTGCTGGTGGCAAAATGGAAAAAGGGGTGCAAAAGGGATATCGTGCAGCCCTATATTTGTTTTTTACAGGGGTTGTCATAAAACATTGCAGCAGAACATATGTTGGTTAGGCATAGTCTTATTTTACGAATGTAGGGCTGCTTTAATTCTATACAACTAGCCTATATAATTACATTATTCCATCCAATATTCCATTATTCCAATAACTAATTGTTAATCATGACTGCCCTATAATCTAATGTGGGGCAGAAATTTATTAAAGTGGGGGCCCAGTCTATAGACAACACCCCTGCCTTGGCTACCTCACTTGGTGCAAAGGCCGGATCAGGAGAGTTAAAAAAGAAAATAAACAATTTACCCTTTCCCCCACTTAGAAGTATTTCCCCCACCTTTGTAGTCCTGGGCACGGCCACCTTGGTGAGGCTGCACAGAGTTCGGGCCACCCATTTGCTTGAAAGAGGGCCAGGAGGTGTGTGTCTGGCTGCCTAGTTTTATTTTAATGAATCAAGTTTCTGAATAGTAGAAAGATGGAAAGAAAATAGAAAAAGACGCAAGCTTGATGCTTATTTACCTCTAGCTGCCTTTGGCCAACCTATTAGATCAAACCAAATATCTTCATCAACTTGATTCAAGCACTAGTACAGTCCATATACAGACTGGCTATGAAAGAGTTAAAAAACAAACTATACTTAGTTCTACAAACAAGGTATACATTCTTTTCTTTTTTTTTTAGGTTCCACAAAGTATTGATCAATCAGAAGACGAGGGCTTCCAGTCTGCATCAAACATGACGCCAGATTCACAGTCCGAGCCCAGTATAACGTCTGACATTGACTTGTGGGAGGCAGTTCTCACATACTCTCCGAGTAAACGCCGCTGTTGGGAAAGGATAGGATTGTAAGTTCTAATGCAACAAAAATGTTTCCTTTTATAACCGCCCTTGGTATTGTGAGTCTTGATTTTGGATATTCATCAAAGAGGAAGTCCATTCAAAAATGACTGGACTTCCTCTTGCAATTGCAGCATCGGGGCATCCCTATTTAGGATGCCCTGCAGTGCTCCCCCCCCTCCCACCTGAGAGGGGAGGCATTATCACCTCTTTCCAATTCACCTCCTGCCAGTCTTGGGGAATCTGATAGGCTGCCACTGGTCATGTGAATAGCGGCTGGGGTGAACACGGAAGAGGGAAGTATGGTCTGCCTGGTCTCCGTCTTCTGGCAAAAGGATGCCCAGTAGGGCATTCCAAATTCAGCAAGTGTAAGGGAAGGTCTAGTCATTTTTAAAAAACAAGTACTAGGTTTCTGATTTGATCAGTTTATGAAGAAACTCTCCATCCTTAAAACCTTTCCAAAGCCCCCCCACCCTCTCACCCTACCATCACTGGAATTCCTCATCACAGGGCACTGGATAATAGGATGCACTCCCTCAGCGGATGAAGGTGCTTCAGTTTCTGGTCTCTTTATGAATAGGCGTTTCAGTGTTGCAAGTGCTAAACGGCCTGCAGGGAACAGGCTGTGGGTCTTCTTTGGGCTAGGGGATGGAGCATCTTTTGGAGGGGTAGCCTATACCTCTTTTGAAAACTGACAATTATGCTTTAACATTGGGGTTTCCTTAAAAATCTTTAGCCTCAGCTTCAGTGAGAAAGGGTTACAATTGTTGGTGTTCTTTGTTTCCCCTTGTGTGAATGTTTAGCTTTCCAAGCCTGAAGTCATATACAGTATAACGGCAAAGCTGTAGGTGTGTTTGTCTCTGGGACTTTCAGGGGTGGCATTGGTACTGATGGCAGCCACAAGTTTTCCTTTTCCTGTCCTTGGTGATCCAGTGGGTTCACAGATGGCAAAACTATGGGTCTGCATCATAGGGGCACAGCAAGTATAAAATCTTGACACTACAGACATATTTTTACATTATTTTAAATCAATAAATTGATAAACAAGTAAACTTTGGAACAGCGTCTAGAAGTAATGCCTTTTTTTCACCAGAATTATGGCAAAAGCACTTGGCTTTCTTCATTTCTGCTCTAGTGCTACAGACATAAAGGTGATATGGATGTCAATTTAAGTTCAGATGCAATGTGAACCGTTTACAAACCAGACCTTCTGTTTAGTCCTCCAGGTAAGAGAGAGGATCCCTATCTCACAGAAGCGGGAAGAGAAGCATATGATAAAATGTATAAGATTTATGAGGGAGGCCTGCAGATGCTCAGTAATACAGCCCTTCCATCTCCTCCACCTATAATGCTGAAGGAGCTTGATCTAGTAAAGGATGTCCTCAATGTGCTCATTGGTGTTGTGTCCTCCACATTTTCCTTTAACCAGGTAAATTACAATCCTAGATGTTTCTTCATTGGGTGGCTGTGCTGCCGATGTTAAAATATGCTTAAACCGGACCAAAAGCCTGGCACAGTTGGAAAACTCCCTTACCGCATTTGCATGCATGATACTGAAGCATTGTCAGCACTTACATTTGCTCCTACATCCAATCAAAGTTGAAAGTCTCGCCGATTTTCTAGTAATAGCAGCCATTTTGGAGCATTCTTTCCCAGCATCTCAGCCACATAACTGACAATGCAGAGTAACAGGAAACCCAGCAGCACTTCCTGTTTGCTGATAGCCTGCATATCCATGAACCACAATTGTTAAAATTTACCACAGCAGGAATTATAAAAAGGTAAATTCATTTTTATGTGCAGCAATCTCGGGTTGCCCTGGGGAGGGATGCATTTGTGCACTGTTGTGTTGGTCCAGTTTAAGTCATTTTTGACTGTTTGTCCTGTTTGACTGAATGTAAATCTCCAAGTCTAACAATTTTTAGTCTCAAACCAAACAGATGTTTGAACCAAATTCTAAAGCCTTATTATTATTTTTAATAAAACATTTTTTTCAACTTTATATGTGATCAGCAAAAAAGGTATTACTACTCTATTTGAATAGTTTTGTTTTTTTCTCTATGCAGACCACTCAAGTATTTATGGCTAAACAGGGCATCTATGTATCTGGAACCTCCCCCGACAACTTAGGCAATCTTTTAGCACAAGTAGCTGAATATGGGACTTACTACACTAGATTGAGCCAATTCTCATTGCAGTCTGCTCTGGATGCTTCACAGAACAAAGGCCTTGTGTTTCAGGTACGTAATGTTTTCCATACTGGAAAAATATTTGGTTGCTAATACTTTTCTTGTATTGTACATTAGGGGTGTTGGGTATTGTCAGGACACTGTATACCAGGCTCCCCGGGAGTACCACGCTGCATACCAGGCTCCCCGGGAGTACCACGCTGTATACCAGGCTCCCCGGGAGTACCACACTGCATACCAGGCTCCCCGGGAGTACCACGCTGTATACCAGGCTCCCCGGGAGTACCACGCTGTATACCAGGCTCCCCGGGAGTACCACGCTGTATACCAGGCTCCCTGGGAGTACCACGCTGTATACCAGGCTCCCTGGGAGTACCACGCTGTATACCAGGCTCCCTGGGAGTACCACGCTGTATACCAGGCTCCCCGGGAGTACCACGCTGTATACCAGGCTCCCCGGGAGTACCACGCTGTATACCAGGCTCCCCGGGAGTACCACGCTGTATACCAGGCTCCCCGGGAGTACCACGCTGTATACCAGGCTCCCCGGGAGTACCACACTGTATACCAGGCTCCCCGGGAGTACCACGCTGTATACCAGGCTCCCCGGGAGTACCACACTGTATACCAGGCTCCCCGGGAGTACCACACTGTATACCAGGCTCCCCGGGAGTACCACACTGTATACCAGGCTCCCCGGGAGTACCACACTGTATACCAGGCTCCCCGGGAGTACCACGCTGTATACCAGGCTCCCCGGGAGTACCACACTGTATACCAGGCTCCCCGGGAGTACCACACTGTATACCAGGCTCCCCGGGAGTACCACACTGTATACCAGGCTCCCCGGGAGTACCACACTGTATACCAGGCTCCCCGGGAGTACCACACTGTATACCAGGCTCCCCGGGAGTACCACACTGTATACCAGGCTCCCCGGGAGTACCACACTGTATACCAGGCTCCCCGGGAGTACCACACTGTATACCAGGCTCCCCGGGAGTACCACACTGTATACCAGGCTCCCCGGGAGTACCACGCTGTATACCAGGCTCCCCGGGAGTACCACACTGTGTACCAGGCTCCCCGGGAGTACCACACTGTATACCAGGCTCCCCGGGAGTACCACGCTGTATACCAGGCTCCCCGGGAGTACCACACTGTATACCAGGCTCCCCGGGAGTACCACGCTGTATACCAGGCTCCCCGGGAGTACCACGCTGTATACCAGGCTCCCCGGGAGTACCACGCTGTATACCAGGCTCCCCGGAAGTACCACGCTGTATACCAGGCTCCCCGGGAGTACCACGCTGTATACCAGGCTCCCCGGGAGTACCACGCTGTATACCAGGCTCCCCGGGAGTACCACGCTGTATACCAGGCTCCCCGGGAGTACCACACTGTATACCAGGCTCCCCGGGAGTACCACACTGTATACCAGGCTCCCCGGGAGTACCACACTGTATACCAGGCTCCCCGGGAGTACCACACTGTATACCAGGTAAAAAATACAATATATACAATAAACAGGGGCTCTGCATTAAGGATGGGAAGGCATGATGACCAGAACTGGCATGGAAAAGACTGAAATCGGAGTATCAGGATGACGGCTGGAGCAGAAAGGTAGCAGGACAGGTACATGTCCCTCATCTTGCCTCCTCATAAAAGCTGATTAGGTTTGTCTAGCAGGAGTGATTCCTCATAATTCTATGCTGATATGGAGTAATTAGGTCATTTTCACTGCAGGATAATATCCCTTAAAGACCTTCAAACAGCTTGCCCACCACAGGTGTTAACTTGCTGGTCTGTAGTTCCCAGGTTCCCCATTACCCCCCCCTTTGAATATCGGCACCACATTTGCTAAGCCCCAATCCCTCGGAACGGCCCCTGTAATTATTGAATCTACAAATATTAGAAATAATGGCTTGTCTATTACTGTACTTAAAGTGGACCAACATCCAGGATTTTGACTATCCTGGGTTTTTGGCCACTTCCCCTGCTATGTGAAACCCCCCATATCGCCCGATTCTACTCACCTCACCCCGCTCATACGGTGCATGCGCAGCAACTCATCCAATCAGCGTAGCTCAGAGGCACAGAGGTATGCCTCAGTGGCTCCGAGCACGCTGGCGGCCGCATCTCGCGCTTCCCTCTAACAGGGAGCGTGTCCGCGTCGGCCATTCACAAATGGGCAGCGCAGGCAGGCGCCCTGCTAGAGAGAAGCACGAGATGTGGTCGCGGCCTGCGAATGCGCCGTTGGACCGGGAGTCAGGTAAGGTTTGCTCGTGTCCTGGGGGGTTTTACACAGCGTGGCATCCCGATGGATGCCCGCGTGGAGGGATTGGAACGAGACGATCGTGCTGGGTGTTGGCCCGCTTTAACTCACATGGATGTATGCCATCTGGTCCCAGGAATTTTTCGATTTTAATCTGCTTGAGTCGGCGCTGCACATCTTCTTCCTTGGTTAAACAAGTGACATTTAATGGAGAGTTTGGGTTATTGCCCCGCATTTCACCTGGCATGGTGAAGCAAAGAATATGTTTAGTAAATTTGCTTACTCCTCATTACCCTCTATAGGTTTGTATTTTTGTTGTCTATTGCCCCCCTAACCTTTTTGTTTAGCCACATAGGCTTTCTCTTGTTTCTTCTTATTCCTGTAAGGTATATGTATGTATATATGTGTGTGTGTGTATATGTGTGTGTGTGTATATATATATATATATATATATATATATATATATATATATATATATATATATATATATATATATATATATATATATATTGCAATGAAAATTGAAGATGTCTTTGAAGCTACCCCATTAACTGTCCATGCTTTTGTTTTTAAGGACATTTATACAGTAAATGCAGTTTAGGGCATCTCTAAGATGGTCAGATTTTGACTTTCTGAAGTTCCGCTTTTTTGTGGCTCCCTGATAAGGCACCCCAATGACTGCTAAGTGAAAATTAATAATATTACTTTTCCAACGTGTTCCCCCAACCTGTATTTTTTATTACTTTGTCTGGTACATTGGGTATTATTAAGTCCAATATGGCTCTCCTCAACCTACATAACTGACAATGCACAGTAAAAGGAAACCCTGTAGCACTTCCTGTTTGCAGGTGTCCTGCACTACCGTGAATCGCCATTTTGTTTCTAAAATTTACCACAGGGGGATTTCAAAAAAAGTAAATTTAATTTTTATGTGCAGCAACTTAAATTGCCCCAGGGAGGGATGCATGTGAGCACTGTTTGTTGTGTCTGGTTAAAGGCATTGACTGTTGGTCCGCTTTAAATTTCTGGCCTATGTCCCTGAAAGGACCTTCCACGTACTTCTTCCTATGTCATTGGTGCCAGTTATGCACCATGACTGCTGGGTTTAAACCAGCCCCTCCCAATAATCTATCAGCATGATCTGTGACATAGTGAACTCTAGTCCCAGGAAGGCAACACATTGTTCAGTGATCCCAGTCTTTGTGACAAATTGCCTTGTCTGTTCCCCTAATAATAGTCATAATAGAGTCACCCACTACCAGCACCTGTTTTGCCTGCCTTGTTCTCCCATGTCCCTTCCCTTCCTTACTGGAGCAGACAGTGGTGTTGTCTTGCTGCAGCTGTGCCACCTCTGAGCTTACATCCTAATTTGCCAACCGGGCATACTTGTTGGGGGGGTGCTTGCTCAGATCTAGCCTCCCTATAACTTTTACCCCTACCCCACCTTCTAACTGTTATCTCGCTAGCTGCCTCATTATCCTGTTTTTCCTGCCACTCCCCTAACCCAGAGACTGCCTGCTCAGTGAGCACCAGACTCTTTTCCATGATAGTAATGCTTCTCAGTGTTGCCAATTGTGCCCTTAGATAATCAATATCAGCTTCCAAATGTGAAATGCGCACACATCCCCAACAGCAGTATTCAGCCTCAACCACTGTTCAGGCAGTGCAAGATGTACAGTGGACAGCATTGTTAGGCACGGGGCACATTATATCTATTTGTAAATTCTTCACTTAATAAAGTGATTCGTGTTCCAACAAACACTGTAGATACTTACAGCTTCAGCACTTCTGCCTGTAACTTACCAAGCAGCACCTACACAGCGAGCCTTGCAGAACCAGGCTCCAAGCTTGTGAGGTGAGGGGGAAAGAAGTGGGCAAATTTGAGGTGAGTTGAGATGAGAAATGGACAGAGGTGAGACAGGAACAGGCAAGATGGAAATAGGTGAGCAGGTGTCAGATGGGATGAGATAAAACACATGCTGCATTGAGGTGGGCAGAGGTAAGGTGAACTTTGGTAGGTAGAGATTCTAAGAGGTACATCAGTGTGGGCTGCTTGTTGAGCATTCCTGCACTCGAGAAATCACTCTGAGCAATGTCGCATTTGTACTTGCTTTATCCTTTTTAGTGCTCTGACTGGTGCCCCATGCTTCCTGCTAAGCACCTATGTTTGCCATGGGTATCTGGAGCTGTACAATTGCCCCCTGTAAGCTGGAGCAGTGCAAGGAAAAGGTAAGTATCTGTTTACTTGTGGACCAGGACCCACTCAGCACAGTTATTGATTTGTATTGTTTTATAGAGTTCTATATACACCCACAATTATTTAACATAACATACCCATGTTTTATAACATCTGTATTTTTTTAATGTTAGTTTTATTTTAATTTTAAGGCATTCAAAAGTGGACTTAGAAAATACCTTCAGTACTATCGAGCATGTGTTCTTTCTACTCCAAGCACATTATCTCTCCTCACCATCAGCTTCCTCTTTAGAAAGCTTGGGCGCCAGTTAAGGTAGCTGCACATGTTTTTGTGGACTCTTACCAGCTGTCCATGATATTTACTAAAATGTTTGTTGAAAATAAACAACATTCTAACTCGTGTGTGTGTCTATAGATACTTAGCCGAACTTTGCTGTGTTGGGACGGTGGCCTTGGGCAGCAACAGGGGGAGCAACTCTCCATTCCCTACTGTGAGTATATGTGCATGGGACGCAGCTTTTTCTTAGAGCATTTTAAAAAAGTATAAGCTAAAATCCACCTGTGATGGATGTAGGCAGAAAGTGACAGGGCTGAGCAACACCCATCGTAGCTATGTTTGTGTGTCAGGAAGTGACAGGTCTTGTGTGCCTTTTTAAAGAGGACCTACAATCAAACGTGACTTGCTATAATAACATCCCTATTTAGGGTGCTCTGCAGCCTGGGACCTCGCAGCTGGCGGCACGCTTCCCTTCTGCGTTCCCCACCACCCAGGTGATTGCTTTGTGAGCAGATAAATTCTGCCCCACTACCCCGTCAGGCTGCTCAGCCCTGTCATTTTCTGCTAACGTTTATCACTTTTTCTCTTTGTGTCCTTTTTTTCATAGCTCTTTATAAAATAGCATTTAAAGTCATTCACAACGCAGCTTTGGTGCCAGTCTGGCAATTAGTAACTCACCCAATCACAGGAGCTGAGCCCCCGCTGCATCCCACACCATCCATGCCTCAAATTCACTGGCGTTTCGTGTCAGACCACGCCCCCCATCAGTTACAGGGCTGTGGCCATGACCCTCATTCACTGCAATGGAGGGGGCGCGTGAGGCCGCGGCTCACTTCCTCCATTGCAGTGAATGGAGAGGACGTGGCAGCAATGTGAGATTTATGGTGAATCGTGATCTCAACCCACCATCAAACCAATTTACAGAGTCAGGCCCCAGACAACGTAGGATGCTGCCGCTATGGTACGGATCAGCTGCACGTGAGAAAAGGTAAGTAGCCTTTTGTTTCATATGTGCCTGCTGAATCACTTTAATGCTCACAAATGTTTAAAGAGGACCAACACCCAGGGGTGATCGGCCCGGAAATCTATAAGATTCCCGGGCCGATCACCTCCCACCCCGCGGGACATCCGAGATCGGGATGTCCCGCGGGGTGAAACCCCCCAGAAACCCCCAAAACATCTTACCTGATCCGCCGCCGCTTCCGCCGCCGCCGCCTCCCGCGCGCCCCTCCAGACGTGCCCGCGCCGGCCCTCTGTGAATGGCCGGCGGGGGCGCGCGCGCGCCGAGAGTGACGCGCGGGAGGCGGCGGCGGAAGCGGCTTGGACGTTCCTGATCCCCGCCTGGACGTTGGCGGGGATTGGCTGCGGCGTTCACATGGGAGCGTTGAGAGGTGAGTTTTTTGGGGTTTCTGGGGGGTTTCACACAGCGGGGCACCCCCGATCGGGGTGCCCCGCCGAAGTGGACCAAAACCCAGGATAGTCAAAATCCTGGGTGTTGGTCCACTTTAATAATAGTTGTTCTTTAAAATGACTAATATGGTTACATGTTGCGTATAAGCCATGTAGATACTTGTGCTGTATTTATTGTTTATCTGTGTTTTAGGGAGTGAAATTGCTGTCATATTTATACAAAGAATCCCTTGAGAACAACTGTAATGAAAACTATCCTGTCTTGTTATCTCTGCTAAAATCCAGCTGTGAACCATACACAAGGTAATGCCATAAGAAATCAATGGCTTGCATATTTAAAATGGACCAACACCCAGGATTTTCACTATCCTGGGTTTTGGTCCACTTCTGCGGGGCACCCCTATCGGCCTAAATAACTCACCTCACCCAGCTCCTACGCGAGCGCTCATCCAATCAGAGCGCTCAGAGCCGCTGTGGTATGTACGGACAAGCGTCAGACAACCACAGCGGCTTCGAGCGCGCTGGAGGCCGCGTCTCGCGCTTCCTTCTAACAGGGAGTGCGCCCGCCATTCACAAACTGCCGGCGCGCATCCGCGCCCTGCTAGAGGGAAGCGCGAGATGCGGCCCGCGCATGCGCCGTTGGAACGTGGATAAGGTAAGGTTTCTGGGCGTCCTGGGGGGTTTCACCCCGCGGGGCATCCCGATTTCGGATGCCCCGCGGGGAGGGATGTGATCCGGGCCGATCCCCACTGGGTGTTGGTCCACTTTAAAGCGGTCCTTCACTCTGAATATAAGTTATATGTTCCCCCCACCCTGTACATACAGATTGCTCACATTAAAAATCATTCTACCTGCATCTACTGCATGTTCTGAGCCTTTAAACACCCAAGATGGCGGCTCATGGAACATCAGGCAGCCTGCAAGCAGAAAGTGCCTTTTGACTGTGCTGCTCTGCATTCTGGGACTGCTGACCTTTTCCTGACCCCAGCTCTGCTCTATCTGAGCAAAGCACAGCTTTAACCCGCCCCCCCTGTACTTTATCCCACTCTCCTCTCCTCAGTAAGTGTGCTGCTTCTGAGTCAAGGTGGCGGTGCCCGTATCCTAAAGTCCTGAACAGAGTTGCAGCCCAGTGGGGGAAAGAATAAGTAAGTGACTAAAAATGTAAAATATATTAATTTTAGATGCTGGGGAATAATTTTATAAGGGTTTGGGCTTTTCAATAAATCATGGTGAAGGTCCGGTTTAAAGCTTAGGAATATGTAATTTTTTTTCATATCCTTACAGAATTCTGTCTTCCTTGAAGACTGGTGTGTCATGTGACCTGCCAGCTGAATTGTGTGGGATGGTGACTGCCCGCCACTGCGTCACATGTCGGTGTTTAAAATGCAATCGCACCTTAATCGCTCCAGTAAAGGCATGTTTGAGCTGGCAGGCCAAGGAGAGACATTTTATACAGATCTTCCTGATCTGACCTGACCACTTAACTCTCTTATCTGTAGCAACACCAATTTTTAACAACATAAATGTTGCTCCTGGTCTGGGGGTCTGGGCATGCCCCTCCACACTGTAATGCCCAGGAAAACTTCAAAATCTTACCTTTCTAATCAATTTCAGAGATTGGCTGCTGCCGTCATGTGGTCTGCAGGCCTCTTCAGGGTATCTACCCACTGTTGGCCAACTGGGGGCTCTATTTTGCTGGGTGAGCGTTTGAAAGGTTCCGTGTATTACCAGGCATTACAGCACATAAGAGAGTGGAGTCATTGGCAGTCAGGATTCTCCCCCTTGCACAGGTTTAGTTCTGTTTTAGTGTGAGTTGGTGTATCACTTGCAGAGTGTTTATTAACACAACTTTGATTGTGTTGATGACTCTTAGGTTCATTTATGACTGGATCTACAGTGGCTTTTTAAGGGATGTTTGCAAAGAATTCATGATCCAGGTCAATGATGATTTCCTAGGATTTAGAGGTACAGTGTTTTGCCTAAAATCATCTTTTTTTTTTTTTGCATTTAGAACTTTTTTCATAATTTTTGTCTTTTTGTTTATTAGATCAGCGTTACTGGAATCATGGGTATATTTTGATATCAAAGGAAGTGGAGGACTGCGTTCCAGTTTTCCTAAAACACCTGGCCAATGAAATCTATATCTGTGGGAAGACCATAAACTTACTGAAAGTATGCTGCCCCAGGGTATGTAGAAACTTGGCATCAGAATAGCAGTGGAAAAAGCACACCATCTTGTTACATGCTGTTACACAGGCTAATTGGAGGTTTTTATAGGTTATACCCTGTGCTTACCACTTTCAACTGCAATTATTAAAAATACACAGGACATGAACAGGTTTATTTAACTGAAAATGTACATTAGATATTGTTTGTACTTTTCAGATTAAACCTATTTTTGGGCTGAGCATTGACTATTTTCCAAGTTTTGTGCCAGCTGTAGAGTAGTGGTATAGTACTAAGTGGGTAAGCTTCTGATGCACCACAGCATCAACATTTACAAAAAAAAAACCTTACCAACACTTTGTATTCCAAGTATGTCTCACACCCTGCTTCGGAAATAGTAATAACATTCGGGCTATGTCCGTTTGGGGGCGAACTTCTGCAGAGATGACTAGAAAAAAGAAGCCCCTCCCAGTCCACAAACACCCGGGACCTCCCACAACCTCCCAAGTCTTAGTCTCTGCAGACGGCGAGCAAGTCAGAAGATGGCTGTCTCTTTCCTTGCAGGTAAGCCGTGTGTACACCCGGCCAATTTCTGCCCCTATTTCTACCAGGACCTTTTTAAATTTAGTCCCTATGCCTCCCAGCCTTGGCTGTAGGTCCGTGCGAGGGTAGGGTACACCTTAGTGGTGTACTAAACTGGGAGCCATGCTCCTCCGTGAGACCCCCTCCAAGGGGTAGGCGGATGCCAGGTTAGGGATCCTGGTTTGGGATGCCCTGTCCGTTTTATTTTCTGCGCTGCATTAGGTAGCTGGGAACCCCCCCCTCCCATTGCTCCCTGTTCCTGGATTATAGGGGGGGGGCTGTCCCTCCTTTTTGTGACCTTATTGTCCTTTGCTTTCACTGGCTGGCCCTGCCAGCTTATGTATTTGGAGTGAGTGTGTGTGAAGGTGTTTAGCGCACTTAGTCTTTCTGTGGCCAGGCCGCGGTTGTTAGAGGCGGCATGCTGGTTCCTGGGCCGGCTCCGCAGCTTTGCTGGGAGCGCGGCCATTCCTTCTTCACTTTTAGTCAGGAGAGGGGCCGGGCGCTCGGTGCGCTGGCTGCGGCGCAATCCGCGCTGGCCCTCCTTTCTTTGAATGAATGCTGCTGTATCT
Source organism: Gastrophryne carolinensis (assembly GCA_027917425.1). Taxonomy (NCBI): domain Eukaryota; kingdom Metazoa; phylum Chordata; class Amphibia; order Anura; family Microhylidae; genus Gastrophryne; species Gastrophryne carolinensis. The sequence continues at coordinate 217,509,594 of CM051238.1, forward strand.
TCACTCTGCTGCTGTATGGACGCCTTCCCTCCGGTTGTCGGTGAATGCCCTGCGGGGTTGGTGTGTTCTAGATTTCCATTGCTATTGACTGTCTTGTTTCTGAGCTCATGGAAGGAATTTTTGATGGTGCCTTGTTTATGTTATCAAATGTACTTTATATTTATGTATATATATCTTAAATGAATGCTGCTGTATATAGTGCTGGGGGTGTTTTTCTTATGGTGCCATTATACTTTCAGGGGGAATACCTTGCCTGATAAAAAGGGGGTTCTCCCGGTCCTTAGGTCCCTCGCTGAAATTGGGTTTTTTTTCCTTGTCATTTACAAATCCTCCCACTAACGGACGTGAAGGGGCATCCCGGGTAGCTTAATAGCGTAATTCCCACTGGTCATTGCGACTACCACAAAAAATCACCATATGAAGGCTTCCCAGGATACCGGGCTCGGGTTCCCTTCGGGGCGACCCCGACAGTGTGTGGTTTGTGGGGTATCCCTTGCGGGGGATAATGTGATCATTTGCATACCGTGTGCATAGCGGGCAATTACGCGGCAGTCCGGGTCCCAGGCATCTGGGTCAGTGCCGCCGGCCTCATCACCTACACCCCCACGCCTGCATTTGACCCCAAGTGATGTTGTCATTAGCGGGGAGTCGCAATCTGATGTCTGTGCTAGATTGGCCAACATTGAGAAATTGATTGCTAGCTCTGCGGCCAGAAAGGCCCCAGCTAAGAGAAGGCATTTGGCACCAGCTGCACCGGGTTTTGATTTTGAGGAATATGACCCCTTTGAATGGTCTGATTACTTCCCACTGGAAGAAGGGGAATTGTTTTCAGAATCTGAAGGCTATGATGGTCAGCAGTTCCTGGATGCTGATGCTGGGCAGGAGCGTGGAGATATTGTGGATACCCCCGGACTTCTGGCCCATATTTTGAGGTTCTTGCTAATTCCCCTCTTGCGGAGGCCCCTCCGCAGAAGGGGGAATTTTTGGGGGCCGCTAAGCCTCGCCCGGAGTTTCCTGATCAGAAACATTTTGACAAATTGATTCTTCAGGAATGGGAAAGGCCCAGCCAGCTTCCTGGTGTCTCTCAGGGGTGGGATAGGAAGTATCCCTTTCCGGTGGACACGATGAAGCGCTGGTCGTCACCCCCAGAAGTCGACGCTCGGATTCTGGGGTTGTCCAACTTATCGGTCGTGCACTCACCAGACTCCACCACGTTGAAGGATGGTGAGGACCGTCGTCTTGATCAAATGGCGTTACACGCCTTTGCCTGTGTGGGTTCGGCCCTGCGTCCCGTTTGTGCTTCTGCTCTCACGCCCGTGGCTTCCTGATCTGTTATTAGGGGCCTGTTGGATGGTCCCCATCTTAACCCTGCTAGTTATGAATTTGCAGCACTTACGCGGTGTGATTTGTTCATGACCTTCGTCTTATCAGCCTTGGACGATACAATATGCATGTGTAGTAGAACCTAGGCTTTGCTTGTGACTATACGCCGATCAGTTTGGTTGCGCCAATGGGCGGCTGATATGGCGGCTAAGAAGGCGCTTACAGGGCTAGCCTTCTTGGTTAGGCGACTGTTTGGAGATAATTTGGACTCGGTGGCGAAAGGAGAAGAGTTGCCACAGCGCAAGAGGCAGCGCTGGTCCTTTCGAGGGGCAGGCTCCTTTAATCCTTCCTTTCGTGACTCTCGAGCAAGCAAGGGGGTTGCTTACTCTGCGTTCAGAGGTGACTCCTGGGGTAGGGGCAGAGGACGTGCCCGCCCCTGAACTGCCTGGGGTACCAAACCCAAGGCTGCTGCCAAAACCTCTCAGCAATGAGGGGGCGCGCTCACCCTCGTGGGTGGGGGGATGGCTAAGGCTCTTCTCCCAGGTCTGGACCCGGGAGGTCACAGACAACTGGATCCTGGAAGGGGTTTCTTCCGGGTACAAGCTGGAGTTCGAGTACCGGCCTCCTCCCAGAATTCTCAAGTCTTGGGTTCCTTCGGACCCCCAGGCCGCGCAGGGGCTGTTATTGGTAGTTCAAAACCTTCTGGACATGGGGGTCATTTGCCCGGTGCCCTCCTCAGAGAGAGGCTGGGGGCTATTACTCCAACCTTTTTACAGTACCCAAAAAGGATGGCTCCATAAGACCCATTCTGGATCTCAAGATTCTCAACAGGTTCCTCAGAACCAGGAAATTTCGCATGAAGACTCTGCGCTCGGCCATCAACTCTCTTCGTCCAGGGGACTTCATGACGTCCATAGACATCAAGGACGCTTACCTTCATGTGCCGATCTTTCCAGGAGACGCCAGGTTGGTGGTGACTACGCTGGAGAGGTTCGGTTGGGTGATCAACTACCCCAAGTCTTCTCTTTCCCCGTCACGGGAGATTTCCTTTCTGGGCATGAATCTGGATATCATTCAGACCAGGGTGTTCCTACCTCAGCCAAAGGTGCAGATGGTTCAAGATCTGTTTCGTCTTCTTCTGTCCCACCCTCGCCCATCCATCCGGCAAGAGATGAGGCTGGTGGGGTTGATGGTGGCCTCCTTCAAGGCAGTTCCTTTTGCTCAGTTTCACATGAGGCCCCTTCAACTCCATCTGTTATCGGCTTGGGACAGATGTCCTCTGTCCTTGCATCAGTCCTTTGCGATGTCTCCCTTGGTCCGGCAGTCTCTTTGGTGGTGGCCGGAACCGGGAAATCTTCTGAGGGGCAGATCCTTTCTGGCCCTTTGTTGGGAGACGGTCATCCCGGATGCCAGCCGTTGGGCTGGGGGGGGGGGGGGTTCTGGGAGACACAGTTCTAGGGGCTGTGGGGTCCTCAGGAGGTTCACATCCCCATCAACGTCTTGGAGCTGAGGTTGGTGCTGTCGCACGTGACGCCTCATCTCCAAGGATTTCCGGTTCAGGTTCGATCAGACAATCGGACTGTGGTCGCTTACATCAATCACCTTGGAGGGACTCGCAGCAGGAGTGTCCTCCAGGTACTGTCTCCGATTCTCGTGTGGGCCGAGACCAATGTTCCATGCATCTCGGCGGTGTACTTTCCAGGGGTAGAGAACCTGGAAGCGGACGCTCTGAGCAGGGGGTCCTCTCGCCGAGAGGTATGGTCCCTCGACAACAGGGTTTTTTCTATCCATTTGTCACAAGTGGGGGTTCCCGGAGGTGGATCTCTTTGCCTCCTGTCACAATCACAAGCTCCCTGCCTTGTGTCTCTGTTCCAGGATCCCCTGGCTCTGGCAGTGGATGCCATGTCCCTGGCCTGGCGGGATCTGGGTCTCCTGTATCTGTTTCCCCCCTTCTCCATGGGAGGCAGGGTGGTGCGCAAGCTGGTTCAAGAGGGTGTGCCAGCAATTCTGGTGGCTCCAAGGTGGCCAAGACAGATGTGGTTCGCGGACGTCGTGTGGCTGGCGGTTCGATCAGTACAGGTTGCCTCTGTTTCCGGATCTGGTCGCTCAAGGTCAGCTATGTTACCCCAATTTACAAACGCTGGATTTGATTGAGTCCTCCATCTTTAAAGAAGAAAGTTTGTCTGATGCTGTGTTCCAGACGCTTGTTAGGGCTAGGAAGAAGTCTTCCTCGAACATCTACTACAGGACCTGGCGGTCTTATATTGCTTGGTGTGAGGCTAGGGCCTTGCCTTGTAGGGTGTTTTTCGATTCCCAGAATTTTCTTTCAAAGGTCTTTTGCTCTTCATCCTTCGGTTAAGACTTTTTTCCAGGGGGCCACTCATGTGCGGCCCCCTCGCAAGCCCTTGTTGCCAGTTTGGGACTTGAATTTGGTTTGTCGGCCCTCCAGGGGCTTCCTTTTTGCCGGTGCAGGATGTTGCATCTTCTATTCTCACATAAAAGGTTGCCTTTTTGGTGGCTATTACCTCCATTCGACGTGTTTCAGAGTTGCCGGCTCTGTCTATTCAGGCCCCTTACTTTGAAAGACACTAGGACAAGGTGGTCTTCTGGTTTAAGCCAGACTTCCTACCTAAGGTGTTTTCTGCCTTCCACCTCATTCAGGATGTGGTTCTCCTTTCCTTGTGTCCTAAGCCTAGCAATGACAAGGAGAGGGCCCTGCAGTCTTTGGATGTTGTTTGTTGTGTAAAGTACTATTTGGTGGCTACTTCTCCTTCTCCTTGTTTGTGGTGCCCTCTAGGCCCAAGAAGGGTTTGGCGCCTGTCAAGTCTACCATTAGTAAATGGATTTGTCAGGCCATTGTTAGGGCCTATACTGCCAAGGGGAGGGATCCCCCTTTCCAGATCACTGCTCATTCTACTCGTGCTGTGATTACTCACCTGTAAAATGGGTATTGCAAGTATGTCTCACACCCTGCTTCGTCCCACCCTGAGTTGTATCTTGGATCCTCTATTTGGTGAACTTTTTATTGGTAAAATTTTTTATTTGCTCTTCCTGGTCCCCTTACTGCTTTGTTATACTGGGGAGTGTGTGGGAGGTCCCGGGTGTTTGTGGACTGGGAGGGGCTTCTTTTTTCTAGTCATCTCTGCAGAAGTTCGCCCTCTACTGGACATAGCCCAAATGTTACTATTTCCGAAGCAGGGTGTGAGACATACTTGCAATACCCATTTTACAGGTGAGTAATCACAAAATGGTATTTTATTTTTTTTTTAGCTTTAGTTTTGCGGTGGACTAAAGTGTAAGTTCACCAGAGAAATTATAGGTTCCCAGGACAAGGGTCAGTGGTGCCAGACCCCCCCCCCCCCCCCATATTTTGTACTGTTCACTAGATATCAATTCTCGTGAAAAAAGTAACCTTACCTGGTTCCACCTCTACTATTCTGTCCAACCAAAATGTTTTTCAGGTTTAAGTTGTTCTTTAAAGAGAACCGAAAGCCAGTCATGTTGGCTCTGGAGTATTAAAGATTCCAAGGCCATGTGAAAACCATCCCCTGGGACAGCCAGACTTGGGATGTTCTGCTTTGTGAAACCCTCGGGATCGCCCCCTTTATACTCTTCTTGGGAATTGATCCCGCAGTTCATCCAGTGGCACAGCCTACACTCCTCCATCCTTCTGGTGGAAGGGGGTGGCCTGCACGTGGCATCGGCAATCCGTTCATTCAGAACTCATTGCCGACATGAATGATTGGATGCAAGCCTGCACATGTGCACTGGGTGCATAGATCAAGGTGAAGGGATTAGATCAGGGGTGTCAAACTCATTTTTACCAAGGGCCACATCAGCATTCTGGTCGCCTTCAAAGGGCTGGTTAATAACCAACATGAAACAAAATGCGAACACAACCATTTAAATGTATATTTACAGACACTGACTGAAATGTTTTGCCCAGGTCAGATGCAAAATAATTTTTCCTAGCACAGCTGAAAAAATATTATCCCCAGGACAGATGCATCCAATAAATTATTTTGCCCAGGATAGATGCAGATACATGTAGATGCAGAGTCAGGCGCTGAATTATTTTGCCCAGGGAAGCCCAGTAATCATTTTTCATACCCACCTAGCAATAGCAGAAGCTGTGGCCACCCTTGTGTAGTTGAGAGCTGTTTGCATCAGAGACACAGATTTGCGCATAAAAGTTGCTTAGTCCCTTCTTGGGCTGCCCTGACCCTGGATTCTTCAGAAGAGTCCACTCTAAAAGGCTAAACACGTTACCCAAAATTGTCTTTGTATATATAGATGTGAAACAAAGAATAATGCATGAATATTTTTGCTTTGCAGCATTACATTTGTTGGTCTGATATCTCTGTACCTCGAATATCGATTACGTTTTCCTTAGACGAACTGAAGGAAATGAAGAAAGACTGTGCCATCTATGTGGCCCGAATGGAACGAATAGCGCGTTATAGCAGCATCAGCAAAGAGGAGAAGGTACAGCTTCACCTTCATATAACATACAGTTAGCCAGAAGAAACCTGTGTTTGTACACTTGACCAATATGCTTGAAGAAAAAGTGTTTACACTCTAATTTTCTATATTATTCTAGGTAATGCTAACCTGTCACAGATGTGTGCATTCATTAATAGTGCAGAATGCCAGCTTTACCACAATGGCAGTAATGTCTTCTTAAAGAGGAAGTCCAATCTTTCTGTAACCCCTCAGCTACCCCTCCCTCTTGGCTAAGCCCCATTTGGGTATTAATAAAATAAAGCTACTCGCCAAAGTCCTCCCCTAATGCCGGGGGGTGTATGGCTGCCATGGGCGGGAGTGACAGACCAGTCCAGCCACTCTACTGCAGGGTAACTGACCTGTCTGTCAAAGTCCCAGCAACGACTTACATACAGATTGCCTGCACCCCAGTGAGTGTTTCATTTTACATTTTTTAAATTCGGCTTAGCACAGGGGGAGGGTGGGGTGAAGTGTTACAAAATGCTTGAAGTTCCTCTTCAACCCTTTTTTTTTAGGTGAAATATTAACATTGAGTTTTTTTTTTAAATGAAAATTTGGACGACTTTCAAGAAAATCCTATTGCACTTAAAATCCCCATTACTCACGATTACAACGGTTCCACATATGTATCAGTAGATAATCGTTCCTGCAGAAAAGACACCCAAAACTGAGAAGAGCACTTTATGGGAAGGATTGTGATGTGTGTTTCGGAAGATACAGTGCTGAAATCTTTGTGAGCAGACACTGCCCAAACTGGGACAGGTTTTTAAAGCCCTAAAATTTACCTTGGAGTGCTGACAGCCATATTTCTTAACATTGACAGAGAATCTTTTGATTACTATAGCACCCACCTCCTTTGTATCCCACCATTCAACAAAACCAAGCAGTGGCCATCCTGGAAACTAAAAGATTTGGGCGGGGGTGAACGTGTGCGCAGTCTTAAGCGACAGTCTGAGCAGCCCTTGCGGTTGAGAGTGAGAGGGCAGGACGCCACCGGGTTTAGGGGTTGCTTCCAGAGATTTACGGCCAGCTGGCATCTATCTGCAACAAAAGAACCTGAGCTGCGGCGGTGCAGATCTCTGGGCATCTACAGCCGCGGAGCCAAGACACTAGGATGCCTCTTCATGAAAGTTGGTGATATATACATATACATCCGCTGTTATTTGGGGGTTCACATGTATTTGGTCTACCCTGTACCTTTATACTTTCAGCCCTTATACTGGGTGCTAGTGCTAGACCTAGCATCAGTTATCCACCTGAAGTGGTGGTTGGAAGGAGCGCAGTCCCCACTAAAAGCAGGGGAACCTCCCGGTTGATTATAATCTTCGACCCTGTTTGCTGGAGCATATACATACAGGTGCCTTTTGCAGCCCACGGCCACACCACCCTGAATACACCTCATCTCGGAAGCTAAGCAGGGTTGGGCTCAGTTGGTGCATGGATGGGAGAACACCTGGGGCCACTGCCTTTTGGGATATCCTCTGCCCCCAGATTACGATACCATCTCACCTCTTCTTGGTCCTATGGTGCATGCACAGCCGCTCGTCCAATCAGCGCTGTCTAAGCTTTCGTCTAACGCCAGTGTCTCTGGGCGCACTGGCGGCCTCATCCCCTGCTTCCCTCTAACAAGCATGTCATTCACAAATGCCTGGCGCGGGTATATGACCTGCTAGGGCGATAGCGGGGATGCAGCTTGTGCATGCGTCGCTGGACCGGGAAACAAGGTAAGTGTATGGGGCGACCTGGGGGGTTTCACACAGCGGGGCATCCTGATTTTGGATGTCCCGGGGGAAGGGAATTGATCTTCCCGGGCCGATCGGCGTGGGTTTTGGTCCACTTTAATCTTTAAGAAGATTCTGACCAGGGCGATGGGCTGTCTGAGGTCAAGAGGATTTTTGATCATGCCTTACCTAGATGACCTCTGGTCATTAGCCAGTACAGAGGCTATCTTGCAAAGAATCTCTCTCACTCAGGAACTTGGTTACATCCATAGAGTGCAGACTTCTGGGCTATACCTAGACAGCACACAACAGAAGACTTTGCCATTGCTGCATGGATCTTGATGGTCCTTGGCAATGCCGTAACTTGAAGAGGGGCTTCAGTGCGAGCATTGAATGGGAGGGGGGCTGCCTCACTGCTTATATGGGGAATGGGAGGGGGGGAATGCCACACTGCCTATGGGAATGAGAGGTGGGAATGCCACACTGCCTATATGGGGAATGAGAGGTGGGAATGCCACACAGCCTATGGGGAATAGGATGGGGGAATGCCACACTGCCCATGGGGAATAGGATGGGGGAATGCCACACTGCCCATGAGGAATGGGGTGGGGGAATGCCACACTGCCTGTAATGGGGTGTTTTAGCACAACATTTGGTTTAGAATATTTTTTTTTCTTATTTTCCTCCTCCTATGTGCGTCTTATAGGGCAAAAATACTGTATGTAGCTGTATCTCTGATTCAGGGCGGCCCTTACAACACCCCTTTATTGTTTTCTATGTTCCTTCGGTTTAATATTTTTTCTTGCCCAATACTGAGGACTGGGGGGAAGGGGTGAGGCTTTTAGACCTGTCCCAGTTTGTGTTTCCTCTCTAGGTGGGGAGCCTCTCTCTTGTAGAAATACCGCTACCAGTAAGTCTAACGGAAATTTTTTTTTTCAGGAGTTCCAAGCAGAAATTGCCAAGCAGGATTTAATCATCCAGGCTCGTGAGACAACAGAAAAACTTCTGGAAAGATTTAAAGGTTCACCCCCACATTTTAATTTGGTCAGGGCCCCATGTGTTTTATATGTTTCTGATTTTTTATCTCTTCTCTTTCTAGATCGGCAGGTGGCAGAAAAAATATCCCTAGACACTAAGAAAAGAGAATTATTTGTGAAGCTAAAAGAGCAATATCAGAAAGATCAAGAGGTAAGTCTCTATGACTGTAACCGTCACAAAAGATTTTGTGTTATCTCCGCGGGACTTAATTAGGCAGACGGCTTTCCACCACGTGTGCTTGACAGAGAAATGTTGTGCTTAATCCACCACCAGTAATATAGAACACGTACCGGATTGCTCTTTAAATTATAGCTTTACAACACCTCTATGGCAGCCGTCTTTTTAGATAGTAAGGAGGTTTTTATCCTTCTAATTCCACTTCGTAATAAAGCTGATTCACTTGAGGTTTTATATATTAGGCATCCACTTCACAATAAGGCTCATCCACATAAGGTATTAGTAAACCTCATTTAATACGATGTAGCATATAAAAACAAAAAAAAAAACGGGTACATACCATAATACAGTTAAATTATCATGGATACGCAGATTAAAATCCTTCTTCCAGACTCAAAATCAGATTGCGTTTTCAGTTTATAACAACGTTGGAGGAGGATTGGATTCAATCCCTCCTCATAAGCCCCTTCCTCGCTGTGCGCATCAGCCGAGCGGCAGGCACCTGATACTCAAATCCTTAGGCCTTCGGACTCGAAGGTTTTTGGCTGCTTACGGGGTCATGTGGTCAGCAACAGGCTCCGCCCAACGCGTTTCGTCAGAAGACTTGGTCATATGCGTACGGGGCGCTGCTGCTTTCTGGATTTATAGATTTTGTCAACAAGAAATTAACTCTTTCAAGTCCGCTTAAAATATGGTTTTACAATTTAACTTCCAGTTAAAAGGATCTCATGTGGGGGGGTTTGAATCCATTCACATTACCTCCAAGCTTAAATTATCAGTAATATTAAAATCATCAAGAATTATAGTATAAATAAACTTCATTATTACACTTCATAGAAAAATTACTATTAAAACAATTTAGTACGTAACACATTGCCATAAAAAGGATATTGTGAATAATAATATTGCAATTTTTACAATTAATAAAACCAAAAGGTTAATAATATCATAATCCCAGAATAAATGTCAGGTTAAGATAAACTGAATAAAAAACACATTATCAAATTAATTCCTACAAATTATATATTGTTTCTATTTATTATTTTTTATTATATTTTTTAAATAGTAACCCATTATTTATTCCCTCATAATTAATTATATTTCATTTAATTATTACAAATTAATATAAAAACCAATACAAAAAATCTGGCAAAAAATCAGTACAAAAAATCAATAACTAGTTGCACATGGTAAATGTACAACCATAACTTAAAATTCCAATTATTCATTTTTTGTTGATATACAAATGATATACAATTAATTATTCCTTCATAAAATAATTAAGATTCAATTTCATATATTATCCTACAAAGAAAATAATGAGATGATTGGGACTATAGAAATAAAAAAGTTTTTAGGTGGCAACAGAATTTGCCCATAATAACTAAACCCACCGTATGGGGGAATATGCCACAAAAACCAGAACAACCAAGTAAACAGTTCACCCGCTCTGGTCTGGAAAAAAGGGATAATGGATGGGCTAATAAAAATCATAGCTCTAATTTAAGACCTAATACAGATAGCCACTATAGAGAGTTAAATGAGTGGAGACCTAGTCCTAATTATTCAGGAATCCCTTATACCAGAAACCGGTATGTCCCTTTGGAGGAAACTATTGAATTTGATAATCAAGAAGATTTTTTAAATAAAAATTTGGCCTATATGAGATCGGCCTCCCCTCCTTTTTCTATAAGGGAAAACACCCAGAAAAAGCAAGTGGGGTGGAGAAATTACAGAGAAAGAAATTGGGAAGGATTACTAGAAAGAAATTTGCTTACTCCATCATCAGTAAGAAAAAGAAAAGATATAGAGGAAAAAGAGGAGGAAGAAAACACAATAAAAATCAAAAAATACAGGAGGCAATATTAGGAAATAATAATAAAGAAGGTATCTATAATTTAAAGTGTAAAAGAATTAAGTAAGAATGAAAAACTATGACAGTAGAGACAAACAAAGTACCATAGATGTCAAGAGCGGTGGCTGCTGACAGTATACAATGTTTGTGTTTTCTTAAGTGCATATACTGAGATCATTAATAATTATATTTATACATGCACTTAGCATGGTAAAATATGTATTGACACTGTAGATTATAATTGGGACAGTAATAGTGGATAGTCAGTTGTTAATTCCCCTGATCCACTCTGTTAGTGCAACCACTGTATGGCCATGTTTATGCAGTAGATACTTTCATGGATTTATAGATTGATTACATAAATATGCTTAGTAGTAAGAGTACAATTTTATATATTTTTTATGTTTTGAAACACTAAGCCTCTTTAGGTGGGGAGTGATCCACTGTAGCTGATCTGCGTTCCGCTTCCCTCTCTCTTCCCCCCCCCCCCCCTGCGGGGAGATGTGGCTTTGTTTCTCTCCCCTTGCAGCGTGTGCAGCTGCGTGCTTTTCATTGTGGGGATTGGGATGGGGATGACAGCCATCCTCAGTGTGTGCTGTGTATTCTCCAGCACAATGGGGAGGATAGTGCTCACACCTGCGGTGTCAGGTGTCATGTATTGACATCAATTAAGGCATGGGGCGTGCGGGGGCGGGGTGGCTATTTCAGAGTAGAGATTGAGGGCATGATTTGGCCAATTACTGTGCTTGGATGTATTTGGAGGGCGGGACAAATTAGTGGGTGTTCTCTATTTAAGGGAGAGCTGTCTCCACACACATTACCCTTGTCCTTGAAGCAGCATGGGGGCTGCGTACACAGACATTTTTCACTGAGGTTGGCCTGACTGTTGCCCTGGGTGTTATCTTATGACGTGAGATTTAACCATTTATTTTCTCTCTGCTGGCACTTGCATTTATATCATATATTGTTATTGTCTGCACTTTAAAGTCTTATTGGTATGGGTTTCCCTGTGCAATATTAGGTAGTGTTTTAGGTTTATGTGTTTTTCATGTATTTGCACTTTATATATTGATATTTTTTTATTGTATATTCACTGTTTTTGCACATATTTTTGCCATATATATTATTAATATTTTTGTAGTATTGGTTTCATGAATTTGCACATATATTTACATGTGGTTAGGATTTTTTGTGCCGGCACAAAAAGGATGGGTTATGACTATTCTAGGATAATCAATATTATTCACCCATAGGGCAGTTATTTAAGCGGCCCTTAGGGGCCATATACATTGATATAGATACATTTGGCCATACTGGTTGTTTTTAAATTTGTCTTGTGGTGTATGTATTTTAATTCTTTGTTTTTTTGTACTAATAAAATCATTAATATATACTGTTGATTGTAGTGGTGCTTCCTTTGGTAGATTGGTGTGTTCTTTGCACGCCCACTCCAAATTATTGAAGAATGAAAAACTAGTTTTAGATAAAGGCCTTTATTTTGCCCCCAATACTGATATGGATCCTTTTCATGTATTTGCTGACCTGAATTTATTTATTAGATAATTAAATGTTAAAAGATTCTTCATAATATGCAAGAACTCCTAAATGATACAGAAACCTATAAACAACTGGGAAAAGATCCTATATTAGAGTACAAAGTAGAATTAGAACAACTAATAGAAATGGGGATTAATATGAATATAATGACCAAAAAAAGAATTAGAATTCTGTAACATAAAACTTTCTAAGTTACCAACAATTTATGGTCTTCCGAAAATACATCGGCCAATTGTTAGTGGGATCAATTCCATCACGTATAATTTAGGAAAATATTTAGACTATTTCTTACAGCCAATTGTGATGAAATTACCTTCTTATATAAAAGATAGTCAACACATCCTGAAAATGATAGAGAATATTAATGTAACAAATATCACATTACTTGCCACCATAGATGTTGTGTCATTATACACTAATATACCCCATGAGAAGGGACATATGGCCATTAGACACTATTTAATGGTTTCCTCCGATATGCTCCACTTGCAAATTATTTTGTTTTTGTTTTCATTATGCCATGACTCACAACTACTTCTGGTACAATAAAAGATATTATGTACAGATAAAGGAAGTAGCTATGGGAGTGAAATACGCTACTAGTTTAGCAAATTTATGGGGTTGTGGGAGGAAGCTTTTATCTACACCCAACGTCCTACCCCCCTAAAATTATGGGGGTGTTATATTGACAACTGCATAGTATTATGGGAAGGAGATGAATTGTCCTTTGATTGTTTCTTTAATTCTCTTAATGAAAATAACTGGGGAATTAGTTTCACAAAGGAGGTTAGTAAGGAGAAGATTAATATTTGGGATTTGGTAATAGAAAAATTAGAATAAATTAATTACCAAAACACACTTCAAAGAAACTGATAGGAACTCATACATTCCGAAAACAAGTTGCCATCATCCAAACTGGATAAAAAATATTCCCAGGGGACAATTTCATTGAATTAGAAGGAATTGTACGAAGGAAGAAGATTATAAGGAACAGGCAGAATTAATAGGAAAAAGATTTATCAGCAAAGGTTATCAGCCTGCTTTCATACAAAAAGAAATAGATAATATCAAAGGAATTGAAAGAAAAACAAGTTTAGAGGAACGGAAATATACAAAGACATCAGGAAATTTATCAGAATATGCATTTATTACACAATAGTAATAACCATAAACAATTAAAAAAGATACTAGATAAACATTGGGAAATAATTAAAGCTGATGAAATAATAGGCCCGTCATTGCCAGATAAACCGACAGTTATCTTCAGGAGACCACCTACATTAGCAACCCATTTAATAAAGAGTTGATCCAAAAAAAGAAGTATAAATAGATTTTGGGAATAAGCTGGAGGGATATTCTTAGTATACAGTAAGTCCTGCTCCAGATTAGATTACTTACACTTGGGTATTACTCAAGTATACTTTAGTATAACACTAAATGGCGCTGGACTGCAGAGACATAGAAAACAGGCTCCTCCCGGCCCCTCAAATACCCAGGGACCTCCCACAATCCCCAGATCTTCTCTGCAGTCTGGACTGCGAAGGACAAGAAGATGGCTCTCTCTTCTCGCAGGTGAGCGGGGCTATTTGCCTGCGGACCTGTAGGACTGTTCCATTAGTAATGTGCCTCCCAGCCTTGGCTGCGCTGGTCGGGTGATGGTAGGTAGCACCGCTGTCAGGTGCTTAGGAGCGCTGCTCCACCGTAATCCCCCACCAAAGGGTAGGCGGTATAAGCATATGGTGAGCCTCTATGGGATGCCCCTCCCGCCCTATTGCCCCTTGCACCTGTCTATCGGTGGGTCCTGTTAAGTGGCCTCTGTCCTCCCTCACTCTCCCTTGTAGCGCTCGGGGGGGGGGGTGTATGTGTATTTGCCTTTGTGCTTCACTGTATTATGTTCTTATGGTTGGTGTCAGTCGCCGCACTGACTTGGTTGCACTGGTTGTCTTTTTTTTTAAATTACTGCCGCCGCACGCGCTTCCACTGTGTTCCGCGCTTGGCAGCGGCGTTGCCTCAGGTGCTGGTGCGCCGTTATTGGCTGCTTGTCACGTGTACGGCTTTGCGCTCTTCAGGGGGTTTGGCGCGTTCCGCGTCACTGTCCCTGCGGCCCGCCCCTCGAGGTATACCCGGTGCTATTTTTTCTTGGATCCGGCTGCTACGTGACTGGCATCTACATACCGCGGTCCGTGCTCCAGTGCCCTCACGGGCGGCTTTATTTACCATTGTCATTTACATGTCACTTACGGTTCCCTTTTGCTTATGTCTTTCAGGCGGGCAGAACCCTATTGGCTTCTCCTGGCCCTACTCCCTCTATTTAGTTAATTAACTTGGGAGGCCTAGTGTTTAATTACTCCCACTTCCCTATTGGGTTATTGGGGAATCCCGGGTTGCTTTTATAGCGTCAATCCCTATCGGCCTATTGTGCCACTATAATCACTATATGGCGGCGTCTCAGGATAATGTGCTCGGGGTTCCTTCGGGACAAGCCCGGCTGTGTGTAGCTTGTGGGGGTGTCCCCTATTAGCGCTGACAATGAGCGGGTCTGTGTACCTTGTGCCCAGCAGGTGCTTGCGCTGCAGCCTGGTTTTCCAGTGGCTGGGCCTGCGCCTTGTATGGCTTCACCTACTCCCCCAAGCTTAAAGTGGACCAACACCCAGGATTTTGACTATCCTGGGTCTTGGTCCACTTCGGTGGGGCACCCCCGATCGGGGTGCCCCGCTGTGTGAAACCCCCCCCTAACCCCCCGAAAAACTCACCTCTCCCCGCTCCCAGCTCCGACGGACAAGGAATCTGACAGTCCCGGACAAGCGGCTCCTCCGCGCGCCCGCGCCGGCCATTCACAGACGGCCGGTGCGGGCGCACGCACGCCTAGAGGGGCGCGAGGGAGGCGGCGGCGGCCGGCCGCCGCCGAAGAAGATAAGGTAAGGGGGTTTGGGGTGTTTGGGGGGGTTTCACCCCGCGGGACATCCCGATCTCGGATGTCCCACGGGGAGGGAGGTGATCGGCCCGGGAATCTTATAGATTCCCGGGCCGATCACCCGTGGGTGTTGGTCCACTTTAAATCTCACTCCCATTGAGTTGCATACAGGTGGGGATTCTCAGCATGATGTGTCTTCCAGACTGGCTAATGTTGAGCAAGTTGCTTGCTAATACCTTGGTTCGTAAGGCCTCTGCAAAAAAGCGGCACTTTTGGAACGGCAGTTTTTGGAACTGTCTGGCTTTGGAAGAAGGGGAGCTATTCTCTGACTCAGAGTCATCTGATGAGAGGCCCAGGGGTCATGACGATTCTGGCTCTGACCCCTGGGCCCCAGATGATACTGATAGGCTGTTGGCACAGATTTTTGAGGTTCTGTCTATCTCTCCCCCTGTTGCGGCCCCCAGGCAACAGGGGCAACTTTTTCATACTGCTAAGTCACGCTTGGAAATTCCTGAGCAAGCCCATTTTAATAACCTTGTGCTCAAGGAATGGGAATGCCCCAGCAGGCTTCCCGGTGTATCTAAGAGTTGGGATAGGAAGTACCCCTTTCCTGCTGATGTGGTGAAGTGTTGGTCATCCCCCTCCTGAGGTGGATGTCCCGGTCCTAGGGTTATCTAACACCTCTGTCATGCACTCCCCTGACTCTACTACTCTGCGGGATGCTGAGGACCGGCGCATTGATCAGCTGGCGTCCCATGCCTTTGCGCGTGTGGGGACGGCGCTGCGCCCAGTCTGTGCCTCTGCCATAACGGCTGTGGCTATTAGGACCCTGCTCAGAAGTATCCTTGAACCTCTGCCCTTGTGGTGGCAATACGCCGCTCGGTTTGGCTGCGCCAGTGGGCTGCTGACAACGCTGCCAAGAAAGCCCTCACTGTTTGGGGACCGCCTGGACCTGTTTGCTAAGGGAGGCAGGTTACCCCAGCGCAGGCGGCAGTCTTGGCCCTTTCAGGGTCAGGGCTCCTTTTCCTCCCCTTACCGTGGTGCTAGACAAGGGAGGGGGGTTTCCTTTACTGGGGCCTGAGGAGACTTCTGGGGCAGGGGACGTGGACGTCCTGGCTCCACCTGGGGCTCCAAGCTTAAGTCCTCTCCCAAGCCCCCTCAGGCATGATGGGGCGCCCTCACCCATCCGGGTGGGGGGGCGGCTTCAGCACTTTGCTCACATCTGGAGGTTTCATGTCTCAGACCGGTGGATTCAGGAGGTCCAGGGGGTTACTCATGTGCGTCCCCTACATAAGTCTATGTTGCCTGTTTGGGATTTGAACTTGGTTTTGTCGGCCTTGCAGGGTGCTCCCTTTGAACCTGTGCAGGATGCTGCCCTGGCCCTTCTTACTCTCAAAGTTGTCTTGGTGGCTATGACCTCTGTTAGGCGTGTGTCTGAGTTGGCGGCACTTTCCATCCAGCCCCCCTACTTTGAGAGACACCAGGACAAGGTGGTGTTTCGCTTCAAGCCAGACTTTCTGCCTAAGGTTGTGTCCGCCTTTCATTTGAATCAGGACATTGTTCTTCCTTCATTGTGCCCTAATCCTAGTAATGCGAAGGAGAGGGTCTTGCATTCTTTGGATGTGGTTAGGTGTCTCAAGTACTATCTGGTGGCTACTACACCTTTCAGGAAAACTGATGCTCTTTTTGTGGCCCCTTCTGGTCCTAGGAAGGGTTTGGTTCCTGCCAAGTCTACTATCAGCAAATGGATCCGTCAGGCTGTGATTCAGGCCTACTCTGCTAAGGGGAAGAATCCTCCCTTTCGCCTTACTGCTCATTATACTTGTGCTATTGGTGCCTCTTGGGCTTTTCAGCACCAGGCTTCTGTTGAACAAGTTTGCAAGGCCGCTACTTGGTCTTCTGTTCATACGTTTTCAAAGTTTTACAAGGTTGATGTTAGGGCCTCAGCTGATGCTGCTTTTGACCGTAAGGTTCTGCAGGTGGCACTGGTATGACCTGTCTGCTGTTACCTTTGGGGATCCCACCCTACTTTATGGACACTGCTATTGGATGTCCCAAGTGTAAGTAATCTAATCTGGAGCAGGACGTACTGTATACTAAGAATAATACAATTCTGTGATTACTCACCTGTAGAATTGGTATTATGAGTACAGTACGTCCTGCTCCACCCCACCCTTGGTTTTGCATTATCTTGGATCCCCTGTATGGTGATTGTTATCATTGTTATAGTTACAAGTTTGGGTTTGTTTTAATTCTCCCGGGAGGGGCCCGTTTTTCACTGTCTCTGCAGTCCAGCGCCATCTGGCGGAGTAATACCCAAGTGTAAGTAATCTAATCTACAGGTGAGTAATCACAGAATTGTATTTTTACTTGTTTTTATAGGACAAGTTTTACACCCTGCACATTTGTCCTTGTGGATTACAATATATAGGACGCACTAAAATACGTTCAAAATACGCCTAAGGGAACATCTATATAATATTAAAAGGGGTTTTGAACTCCACAGTGTTTCCCTGCATTTTAAATTATTTCATAATAGTAATCCCTAAGTATACAGCACGTCCTGTTCCAGAATAATACTTACTCCTGGGTAATACATCCACTAGATGGCGCTGGACTGCAGAGACAGAAAAGTGGCTCCTCCCAGCCCCATATATACCAGGGTCCTCCCACAAATTCCCCAGTTCTTCTCTGCAGTCTGGGCTGCGATGATTAGAAGATGGCTCTTTCTGCTCGCAGGTGAGCGGGGCTAATTAGCCTGCGGCCCTGTAGGACTATTCCCACCCGTTCCTAATTCACTGCCTCCCAGTTTAGGCTGCGCTGGTTCGGGTGAAGGTAGGCAGCACCGATGTCAGGTGCTAAGGAGCGCTGCTCCAACCGCAGTCCCTGCATTAAAGGGTAAGCGGTATAGGCCTGTGGTGAGCCTTGTGGGATGCCCCTCCCGCCTCTCTGTACCCCTCGTCCCCAGTCCCCTTGGTTGGGCTCCTCTTAGGTTGGCTGCTTCCCCCTTTCTTCGATCTCCCTGGGTAGATCTCTGGGGGGGGGGAGGGGTTCTGTAGGGTAGCGCTTGTGTAACCCTCATGTCTTTGTGCTCTGGTTTTTGCTTCTGTCTCCACCGCCGCGTGCTTATGTAATCCCTCATGGCATTGGTTGCACTGGTTTCTTTCTTATTGTCGCCACCGCCGCACGCTTGTACTACGCTCCGCGGGCGGCGGCGACATCGCCTCAGGCGCTGCTGCGTCATCATTGGCTGGCCTCGTCACGTGGGCGCTTTTCGCGCTCTTCGGTGGGGGGGGGGGGCGTTCCTTACGGATGACGTTTTCTGCATCACTCCTCCACGGCCCACCCCTCGAGGTATATGCGGGCGCCATTTTGGATCTCCTGTGCTGCATGTCTGGCGTCTCCCTATCGCGGTCCATAAGTGCCCCTGCGTGCTGGCTTTTCTTTTGTATTTTATTGCATTGTGCTTATGGGATCTTTGCTTTATGTCTTTCAGGCGGGTCAAACTTTTTTGTGGTCCTCTCCCCTCTATTTAGCGTTAACTCCTTATTGGAGGGCTATTGTGATCCCTTGTCTCCCACTACCCTAGCGGGCTATTGGGGCATCCCGGGTAGCTATATTAGCAATAATCCCACTTAGCCTGTTGTGCCACGATAATCACCATATGGAGGCTTCTCAGGATAATGTGCTTGGGGTTCCTTCGGGACAATCCCGGCTGTGTATTGCGTGTGGGATGTCTCCTATAAGTGATGATGTCAGGGTTTGTGTACCCTTCGCCCAGCAGGTGCTTGCGCTGCAATCTGGGTTACCCGTGGCTGGGCCTGTGCCCCCTCTGGCTTCGCCTACCCCCCCACGCTTACATCTGACTCCTAGTGAGGTGCATACCAGTGGGGAGTCTCGACCTGATTTGGCTGCAAAGGTGGCCAGCATTGAATGGCATATTGCTGGGTCTGGCCCACGTAAGGCTTCTGCTAAGAGGCGGCATTTATCACCTGCTGTTACTCTCTTTCCTATGGAAGCTGAGGATTTTTTTTTACATTACTGGTTATACTCCCCAGGAAGAGGGGGAATTATTTTCTGATTCAGAATCATCTGAGGAACAGCCTAAGGTTTATGGTGATGCCGGGTCTAGGGCTGACCAATGGGCTTCAGATGATACTGACAGGCTTTTAGCTCACATATTTGAAGTGCTCTGTATTTCTCCTCCTGCTGTGGCTCCGCAGCAGCAGGGAGAGCTCTTTCATACTGTTAAACCTTGCTTGGAGTTTCCTTAACAAACTGACTTTAATAACCTGGTGCTCAAAGAGTGGGAACGGCCTAGCAGGCTTCCTGGGGTGCCAAAGAGTTGGGATAAGAGGTATCCCTTTCCCGCTGAGGTGGTTAAGCGTTGATCATGTCCTCCCAAAATGGATGCACCTGTTCTGGGTTGTCCAATACATCCATCATGCATTCCCCTGACTCTACTACCCTGAGGGATGGGGAGGACCGGCGCATGGATCAGCTGGCTTGCCATGCCGTTGCCTGTGTGGGGACCACGCTGCGTCCGGTCTGTGCCTCTGCCATTACGGCTGTTGCTATCAAAAGTCTGCTCAAGAGTCTCTTAGATGGGGCTCCTGAGGATGCGGGTAGAGAAGAGTATAGATCTCTCCTGCTTTGTGAGGAATTTGTTGTATATGTTCTCTCTGCCTTGGATGATACCATTAGAATGTGTGGCAGGACATCTGCCTTGTTGATGGCTATACGCTGCTTGGTATGGCTGCGTCAGTGGGCAGCTGATAACGCTGCTAAGAAGGCTCTCACTGGTTTTCCCTTTAAGGTGCTTCGCCTTTTTGGTGAACGCCTAGACTTGTTTGCTAAGGGAGGCAAGTTGCCTCAGCGTAGAAGGCAGTCCCGGTCCTTTTGGGGTACAGGTGCCTTCCTTCCTTCTGTGGTTCCAGAATTGGACGGGGAGCTTCCTTTGCTGGGGCCCGCTGAGATTTTTGGGGCAGGGGTAGAGGACGTGGCCACCCTGGTCCCTCCTGGGGTCACAAGCCTAAGTCCTCCCCCAAGCCCCCTCAGGCATGAAGGGGCGCCCTCACCCATCCGAGTGGGGGGACTGCTTCGGCTCTTTGCTCACGTCTGGAGGCGTCATGTCTCAGACCGGTGGATTCAGGAGGTAGTGTCCTCCGGTTACAAGATAGAGTTTGCAGCCTGGCCGCCCCCAAGATTCATCAGATCCCAGATAGCTCAAAACCCCTTGTCAGCTCAGGGCCTGTCCCTTGCTGTCCAAAGCCTTCTGGAGTGGGGTGCCCTTAAGGGAAAGGGGTAAAGGCTACTATTCCAATCTATTCACTGTCCCCAAGAGAGACAGGTCCCTCAGGCCCATCCTAGAATTTAAACGCCTCAACAAATTTGTCAGGTTCAGACAATTTCGTATGGAGACTCTGCGCTCAGCTGTCAATTCTCTACGCCAGGGCGACTTCATGACTTCTGTAGACATCAAGGACGCTTATCTTCACGTTCCAATTTTTCCAGGTCATCAGAGATTCCTCAGGTTCGCCTTGGAGGATCAGCACTACCAATTTGTGGCCTTACCTTTCGGCCTCACTTCGGCTCCCAGGGTTTTCACCAAGGTTCTGGTAGGCGTGATGGCTCTGCTGAGATCTCAGGGCATTCGCATTCTTCCTTACTTGGACGACATTCTCATCACTTCTCGGTCCTTCCAGCAGGCAGAACTGGATACCCAGCGTGTGGTGTCCACACTGGAGTCATTCGGCTGGGTGATCAACCACCCCAAGTCTTCCCTGTCTCCTTCAATGGTGAAGTCCTTTCTGGGCATGACTTTGGATACATCTCAGGTCAAGATCTTTCTCCCTCAGCAGAAGGTGGAGAGTCTTCAAGCGCAAGCACGGCTCCTTCTGTCTTATCCTCATCCCTCCATCAGGCAGGGAATGCAGCTGGTGGGCCTGATGGTGTCTTGCTTCGAGGCGGTTCCATATGCTCAGTTTCACATGAGACCCCTTCAGCTTCATCTCTTGTCAGTATGGGATCGGGACCCTATGTCCCTGGATCAGGTGTCTGTTCTGTCCCCTCTGGCCAGGCAATCTCTATCGTGGTGGCTGGACTCAAGGAATCCGCTGGGGGGCAGATCCTTTCTGGCCCCTTGCTGGGAGACTGTCACCACGGATGCCAGTCTGACAGGTTGGGGGGGCTTTTGGAAATCCCTGAAGTTCCAGGGTCAGTGGGGCCCTCAGGAGGCCCACACCCCTATCAACATTCTGGAGATGAGGGCGATCAGGTTGGTTCTCGCCCACTTAACCCCACACCTTAGGAGTCGGGCTGTTCAGGTCCGCTCGGACAACCAGACGGTGGTTGCCTACATCAATCATCAGGGAGGGCCCTCAAGGAAGTGTCTCTGATTCTGTCCTGGGCGGAGGACAATGTTCCCTGCATCTCAGCAGTGTACATTCCGGGGGTGGAGAATCTGGAGGCAGACTCTCTGAGCAGGGGGACTTCTCGCTTGGGAGAGTGGCCCTCAGCAACAGGGTGTTTCGCTCCCTGTGTCATCGTTGGGGTCAGCCGGATGTGGATCTGTTTGCGTCCCGTCACAATCACAAGCTTCCAGTCTTAGTCTCTCTGTCCCAGGACCCTCTGGCCTTAGCTATGGATGCCTTAGCAATGTCTTGGAAGAGCTTTCAGCTCCTGTATGTGTTTCCCCAGTTTCCTCTGCTTGGCAGGGTGCTGCACAAGATAGCTCAGGAAGGGGTGCCAGCCATCCTGGTGGCCCCCTGTTGGCCAAGAAGAGTGTGGTTCGCAGACATCGTGCAGTTGGCAGTAGAACAGATCTGCTCACTCAGGGGCAGCTACGCCACCCCAATTTACAAACGCTGGCTTTGACGACCTGGCTGCTGAAACCTCCATCTTGGTGGAAAAGGGGCTGCCTGCCTCGGTTGGGAATACCATGATCAGGGCTAGGAAAAAGTCCTCTTCTTCCATCTACTATAGGGTTTGGCGTACTTACATTGACTGGTGTGAGTCTAAGTCGCTTCCCTGTCATGTGTTTTCTATCCCTAGGATTCTGGAGTTTCTGCAACATGGTTTGGATCTGGGTCTTCAACTCAGTACTGTGAAAGGTCATGTTTCTGCCTTGGCCATTTTCTTCCAAAGGTCTTTTGCTCAGCATCCCCTGGTCAAGACCTTCTTCCAGGGGGTTACTCACGCGCGTCCCCCATGTAAGCCTGTAAGTCTGGGACTTTAACTTGGTCCTATCTGCCATGCAGGGGTCTCCCTTTGAGCCCTTGCAGGAGGCCCCTTTGTCCATTCTTACGCTTAAGGTAGTCTTTTTGGTGGCTATTAATTCTGTTAGGCGTGTTTCTGAGTTTACGGCGCTTTCCATCAAACCCCCTTACTTTGAGAGACACCAGGACAAGGTGGTGTTTCGTTTTAAGTCAGATTTTCTGCCTAAGGTTGTTTCTGCTTTTCATCTCAATCAGGACATTGTTTTGCCTTCTCTGTGTCCTAATCCTAGTAACCCTAAGGAGAGGGTTTTACACTTTTTGGACATGGTCAGGACTCTGAAGTTCTATTTTGTGGCTACTGAATCCTTCAGGAAGACTGATGCTCTTTTTGTGCTCCCGTCTGGACCTAAGATAAAGCGGCACAAAAGCCATGCCGACTCCAGAGCTTGCCACTTGCCCCAGGGGAATCAACGGTAAACTAGCCCATGGCTCCCACAGAGCTGTCTCCGCAACCAGCTGCAACCACGGCTCCCCTGTAGCTGTGTCTCCCCACTACGCTCATCAGCAGGGCTCCCCAGTTTACAGGGAGGTGGGGGATGAATAAAGGATACATATACAGTAGATTATATATAATATTTAATGCCCAGTTGCTGACAGTTAAAGGAGAAGTATAATTTCCCTATCAAAAATGAATTCCATGTTTATTGTAATTATACTAAGTGCATCAGTAGCACCGTGTAACCCGGTGTCTGAGTCACCAGGTTACACTGAGCCAGCATTTTTGCTAGGGAAGTACTTGTTCTTTATAATCTGCTACAAACTGTGCTAAAATAGACATAGACCAATAGGCAGCAAAGTTCAAAGCGCCATAATAAAAATAAATAGAAATACATTAAAGTGTACACAATTTCACATACCAACTACACAATGTAAGGCTAAAGAACTAGAACACACACAATGCACAGGAGTCTGTTTGGACTTGGTCCACTTTAAACAGACGTCATTCCTCACTTACCTACCAATGGCTCCTGTGCTGCTAATCTTTCTCATGCAGAAGCGTGGCTTGTGTACTGGAAGGCATCCTTTGAAAACAATGGATCCCTCCATACATGGCAGTTTCCATATACAAAGATGCCCATAGTTCTCAATAGGAGAATACACTTACTGGTCCAGCTTTTCAGATCGTTGCTGCCGGAGAGTGAAGTGCGTCATGGAACCAGGTGGCACGAAAGCGAGGAGTCTTCGTGCCCTTTTGTCACTCCTTGATCTGGAGATTTATAAGTCATGTCAACTTTTCCTTTTTAAATGCTCATTTAGTTGCTTGGTTTAAATTGTTACGTTTTAGTGCGATGCTCTAAAGGCTACCCCCAATAATATAAACTATCACTATAAATGTTTTTTCCAGTGATATCATTTGTTTTTCCTAAACACCTTTTTGCATAAACAGAGACGTCGAGCAGCTAAACAAGAGGAAGCAGATGATGATTTTAGTTATGCTCGGGAACTGCGTGACCGAGAGCAGAGGCTAAAAGCATTAGAGCAAGAATTGGAGAGTAAAGCTAGGTAATGTAATTAGAGTATTCTAGTATGGCTGGAGTAAAATGTTATGCTGCCTAGAGAATATATATTTTATTTTCTTGGTCAGAAAGGAAGAGTGTGCCACAGTGCCAAGCTTCCCATACAGTACAGGTCCTCTTTAAAGTGAGCCTAAACCCTGCCTCCCTGCCTGGGAAGTCTCTGCTCACTTGCGTCTCCTCTTGGTGGATGGTACAGAAATTGGCGTATAGCGCCATTATGCCCCCGTGGCTGTGCGTTCCACTAGAAGGAAGCTCAAGTACCAATTGTGTTTTTTTTTATACCAGTGGTTGAGATACAGTGGCCAAGACACTTTGAGGACGGGCCTGTGCTAAACAATTTCTGTTCTTTATAATATAGTGGCCCACAATTTACACTGTTAACTTAAATTTACTCTGTTAAGTAATTTGTTTAGAACTATATCTATGGCCAGCCACAACCAGTATTTCATGCCTTCTTCTGCAGACAGGAACTGATAGAACATTACAGTCGTCTATCCGAAGAAGCCACTCGGAAAGAGCAGAGAGCACTTTGGAAAATTCAGCGTCATAAACTGGAAACTGCACGTCTAAAGTTTTTCTGGGACGATGAAAAACGAATGCAGGTAGATTTTCACTTTTATTGACACCTATTGCCCATTTCCACGCACGGATTAATCGAGTGTTTGTGTCTGAGTGACGATGTTGGCAAATGTTCATTAAAGTAAACGTAAGTAAGCTCCACATGCTGACATGTAAGGCTAGGGTGCAATATTTTCCAACTGTTGAGTATACAGCCCTTAATTGTATTGGGCAATTAAAAGGCACAAATATCTCTAATTGCACCTCGTTTGTCTAAATACTTTCATATGGCAGTAACTTCAAGGAAACACTAAAAATGTTTCCAGGCTCTGCTACAACAAAGAGCCTCACAAAACAAAAATGTAAAACGGACTACACTTATCTGGTTTAATTGGTCTGGGCAAAATCAGCAGGCCTCATCCAAACTCCTTTACAAGTCCTTCACAAGATGGCTGCCACGTACAAGTCGGTCTATCCACCAAACTGCAGGTCTGGTCAGTTCAGAGAAAACTCCATTGTCTGTCTGCAACACTGTCCCTCCATCACACAGCAGCATCTCTAGCTGCCCCATTGTTTCGTTCGTACTGACCAGGGGGTCTCTGTTTGGCTGGTGTAAATTAAACCGGTATCTTGGCTGGCCGTATTAGCACGTAAATACCAAATGAAACTAAAACAGGCCAAACTTACCTAGTCTTCCCCTTTTACACAAAGAAGTTAGCCATACTGGCTTGTTTGATTTTGTCCTAAACACAAGTTTTTGGAGTGTTTTTAGCCATATACAGTACAGTTTTGCTAGGGGAACAAAAAATATAATATAGCATTACATGATGTTACCACAACGAACGAGACATTTTATGTCAGTCAAAGCTATACAACCTCAATCATTGAGCAATTTTTTTTCGATTGCAGCAAGCATTTCCACTAGTTGATAATAGCTTGATTGCATTCACTTTAGCGACTATTCATTCGCTAATTGTCCTGTGGAAATGGGCCTTAAAGTGGACCACCAGTAAAGAATCAAAGCTTAGTAAATTGCTCCCCTAAAGTCCCTCTCTGGCAATCGGTGACATAAGCTTATTGAGAGGGATTCACACCTTGCAAATGCATGACAGCAGCCATCTTACCACACATGAAGAAGCTGAATCTGAAAAACCGAGTCTCTCAGTCAAACATGCCTGCATAGCTTTTAGTCAGTAGTAGTAATCCTTCAGCGGTAACGACTCACCATCGGATAAAGTACAATGAATACATTGTATCCCCTGACTGGATGCTTTTGCAGCGGCCGCTGCCACCATAGATGTAGGTTGTAACCGCTTCCCTCACACAGAGGTCTTTTGCTACATCTGCTTTTATTCAGTGTTTGTGTATATGAAAAAAGACAGGGAAGTTTCTGGGGCATATATCTCTCACAATCTGGTGTGAATTGCTGCTGACACAGCGCCCCCTAATTCTCATGTGTAAGCTATCAGGTGTGTGGCAAGATGTCCGTCCTCATGTAATTCTAGAGTGAATCGTAATGCCATTCCACATCTGCATTGTGTTAAGCCCTCTTAAACTGCTTGTACCACTGATCATAAGAGGGGAAGCAATTTACGAAACTTTATTTTTTTGGCTAAATTTTGTAAATCTTTAATGGTGTAACTGACTTTTACATTTAGGAATTACTAAAGCAGAGTTCTGGGACTCAAGCAAAAGAAGAATTAAAGGCCACACTGAATGCTACTACCCCAGGTATATCAGATGGGCATCAGACAAGTGAGGTTGGTGTATTTTTATATTTTTCATTCCATGCAATTTAAAAAAACATTAAAAACTTGCCATTGTCCGTTTTCTCTGCCTAAAATGCCTAATTGCATTATACAGCACAGATTTAGTAATGCCTAGAGATCATCATATAACCAGTAATAACAATAATGCAGCATAGTGGGCAATAAATATTGGTTCTATATTTATAATGCATAAAATAACCATAATTTAGTTAGTTTAAAGCAGAATTACAGTCTATCAATGACTGAATTGTTGATAGAAATTGCTATGCATGTATAAAGATGTGTAAGTGAACAATTTCTGCACATACTTTACACCTAGACGCATTGGCCTATAATAAATAGATGCTGGTAAAATGTTTTAAAAATCTAGATTCACACTTTGGTTAAAGTAACTAAAGTGAATATAATATGCATAGTGTGTTATGGTAGGCCCTTAGTAAGTTTGTGTGGTTGTATGCTTAGCTTAGGATTGTGTAGTTAGGCGCCTCCTCACATATGATGTCTTCACACTCGGTTTAGGATACTTGCTTTACAAATATCATTCGGAGGTCATGCTAAAACATCAACCTATTTTATTATTATGGAGCATTATCATAGGGTTTATACTTGAAATAAAAATAGGTATATTTAGAGAAGAAAAATGTTATAAATCCCCTTTTATGTCTGGTTATCAGACAAAGGGAAGTCTGTCCATATCACAGGCTTTCCCCAGCACCCTTCTCTTCCTTGCTAACAATAAGTAATGCAACGTAAGAATGCTTAGACTATATGTAAATGTGTCCTTTTTGTTTCCTTAGTCACCGCCTGTAGAGCCTGTGTCTTCAGAAGACCATTCTAATGAAAGAGAAACGAGAGAGGATGTTCTTATTGATCTAGCGCCACCTGTAGAAAATGAACCATTGTTACAAAGCTCAGATAAGAAGGAAAAAAACGATTCCAGTGGGCCAAGCTTGTATACCCCTGATGTGGACATAGCTGATTTCCTCCCAGTTTCCTTGTCTGATCGACAGAACGCTGGACTGGGGGAAAATTTCTCACAAGTCGATGGTGCTTTGGAAGACATAGGCTCAGATCTTCCAAAAGCCAAAGAAGCAGAGAATGTCACAGTCTTAAATGATTATGACTTTAACACCGTGTTGAAACCAATGCCATTTACACAGGTTTCCCAAGGGCACATACAAATTGGAGAGTATGTATCTAATGAGCAATCTAGAAGGCCACGCTGGAATATTCACGGTCATGCATCAGATGCCAATATTAAAGTTGGAGAATATGTTTCTGAAATACCTGTGTCCATTCCACAACAAAGTCAGCATGGCCATTCCTCTGATTCCCACATATTGATTGGTGACTACATGCCTGTTGAGCAACCTTCCAGGCCCCGCTGGAACATTCATGGCCATGTGTCTGAGGGTCACATAAATGTAGGGGAGTATGCTTCTAATGTAGAACCCTCAAAGCCCCGGCAGATCATTCATGGTCATGCATCTGATGCGAATATTAAGGTTGGTGAAAACATGTCTGATGTGAAACCCTCAAGGCCACGCTGGAATGTCCATGGACACGCATCTGATGCAAATATCAAAGTTGGAGAAAATGTTTCAGACGTAGTCTCTTCACGACCTAGGTGGAACATTCATGGACATGCTTCCCAGTCTAATATACAAATTGGAGAATTTCTGGCAGACGGGGAGCCTTCAAAACCACGCTGGAGTCCTTTTGGTCATGCTTCGCAGTCTAGCATTAAAATTGGCGAATGGTTTCCCTCAGCAGACAAAGGTGTGACCCCAGAACCCAAATTAGTGTCTGCACATGTAACTGACTCAACAGTGCAACATTTATTGTACGGTGAAAGGAAAGACTCCAGTAAGGCTTCTGCAGTTCCAAAAAGGGATGATCTCCCTATAGGACAAGCCAGCTCAACAGATCCTGCAACCATATTATCTACCTCCAAAGAGACAAATGAAAGCCATCAAACAGGTTTGTTCTGATTTTTAAATATTTAATTTACTTGATGATTTATATTCCTAGTATGTCACACACCCCGCTTCCAACATCCATGACACTTGGGAAGCCTGCCTGTAGAGGGCGATCTTTCAGAGATGACATGGAAAAAAGGAGCCCCTCCTGGTCCATAAGTACCTGGGACCTCCCACTATTCCCTAGTCTTTTCGTCTTTGCAGTCGGCGAAGCATTCAGAAGATGACTCTCCTTCCTGCAGGTAGCCGGGGTAACTCCCGGCCTTTCTCTATTTCTGCCTGAACCTCATTTTTTACTGTTATGCTTACGATATGCCTCCCAGCCTTGGCTGAAGGGCTCGGGCAAGGGTAGATACACCCTTGGGTGTATATAGGCGGTATCCGGGTTGGTGTCCCCCGGCGTGGGATGCCCTATCCCTATAAAACTCCCTGTGCCTTAGGGTGCTTCCTTGTGCCTTCCCCCTTTGCTCTCCTGGGCTCTGCAGGGGTGGGTCTTTATTGGAAGTGTGGAGTATTGTTGTCCTATGCACTTTTGAATATATAGTTAAAAGAGTAAAGTAGAAAGGATATTATCTGGTTAGATTTTCCTTTCGTTTTTTGGCTTACCTGCGGTTCTTTGCAGGTGAGGGATTTAAATTTCCCTCTCTATTTTGCAGCGTGCGGACCTGGATGTGGGCGGGGTTTAGCGTGCGGCTTTCGGCCCCGTTCTATTGCGTCCTGGCAGTCATTTCTCTTTGGCCCGCCCTCCGTTCTCTGCAGGTCTGCGTGGTGGGCGGGGCTTCTCGATGGCGCCGCATATGGACGGCATTCTTCTCTGTGTGCACACGGTTTGGCATGCTCGCCTGGTCCGGTCACTTGGTCTGGTCGCCTGGTCCGGTCGCCTGTCGCTGGTGTTGTCGCTGGGGCTGTGAGTACCCTTTAGCCCTGCTAAAGGGATGTTTTTTTGTTGGTCTCTTTACTCTTTAAGTGCATAAGGTTTGTTATTGTATCTTTTTCTAGGTGGAAACTCTTCATTAGGGGTTTCTCCTGGTCCTTTTATTAAATCCTCCCACTTGGGATTATTTAGGGGCATCCCGGGTAGCTTTTTCCGTAAATCCCACATACTTGGCGACTATAAATAATTAAGTATTTAAAAAAAAAAAAAAGACACCATATGGAGGCATCTCAGGATACTGGGCTTTCAGTGCCCTCGGGACAGACTCGGCAGTGTTTACGTTGTGGGGCATCCCTTGTTGGGGATAATGCATTTCTTTGTTTATCTTGTGATCAATTGGTTATAATGCAGCAGTCAGGGGCCCAAGCCTCAGGGTCGGTGGCTCCTGCTTCTTCCCCCACACCACCTTGTCTTGTCCATACCCCCAGTGATATTGTCATGGGTGGAGAGTCGCTTTCTGATGTATGTGCCAGATTGGCTCACATTGAAAAATGAATGGCTAGCTCTGTGGCCAAGAAGGCCTCAGCTAAGAAAAAACATTTAACTCCTGCTGCTTCGGCTAGTGAGTTTGATAGTTGCGAGCGCCTTGATTGGCCGGACCTTTCTCCATTGGAGGAAGGGGAATGTTTTGAGGGATCTGATGTTTCTGATGCTCAGCAATTTGTGGGTATTGACGCTGGACTAGGAGAAGGAGTTTTTTGACACCCCTAAAGCTCTTGCTCAATTATGAGGTATTGGCAATTGCTCCCCCTGAAGCAGTCCCTCCTCAAAGTGGGGAGTTCTTTGGGGCTTCCAAGCCTCGTTTAGAATTTCCTAATCAAAAGCATTTTGAGGACATCATTCTTAAGGAGTGGGAGAAGCCTGCGCGGCTTCTGGGCGTTCCTTTAAACTGGGATAAGAAATATCCCTTTCCAGCAGACACTGTTAAGCGTTGGTCATCCCCCCCTGAGGTGGATGCTCCTGTGCTCAGTTTGTCCAATTCCTCCATTTTACATTCTCCAGAATCTACTACTCTTAAGGATGGGGAGGACAAGCGTATTGATCAAATGGCTTGTCACGCTTTTGCTAGCATTGGCTCGGCCTTGCGGCCTGTGGGTGCTTCGACACTTATGGCAGTTGCTATTAGGTCTGTTGTTAGAGACCTATTGAATACCTCAGGGCTTGATCCAGCCTCTGATGAGTTTGTCGCTCTCAAGCGTTGTGAATTGTTTGTGTCTTTTGTACTTTCTGCTTTGGATGATTCCTTGGCCATGTGCAGCAGAACTTCCGCCTTGCTAGTTGCTATTCGGCGGTCTATATGGTTACGCCAGTGGGCGGCTGATACTGTGGCTAAGAAGTCACTTACCGCACTTCCCTTTGGGGGATTGCGCCTTTTTGGTGAGAAGTTGGATTCTGTCATTAAGGGAGGCAAATTGCCTCAGCGTAAGAGGCAGCGTCGTTCCTTTCGGGGATTGGCCTCCTTTAACCCTTCCTTTCGTGGTTCCAGATCTGGTAGAGGATCGGCCTTTTCAGCCTCAAGGGGGACTGCATGGAACAGAGGTAGAGGACGTGGGGGTCCAAGTCTAAGTCTACTTCCAAGCCTGCCCAGCAATGAGGAGGCGCCCTCACCCTTACGGGTGGGGGGGACGGCTGCGGTTCTTCTTCCAGGCTTGGGTCAAGGAGGTATCAGACAGATGGATTCTGGAAGTTGTGTCCTCCGGTTACAAGCTGGAATTCGAGTTCAGGCCTCCTTCCAGATTTTTCAGGTCCCAAATGCCCGCGGCTCCGGTGATCGCGCAAGGGCTCCGGGCGGCGGTGGCGAACCTCTTAAACATGGATGTCATCCGTCTGGTGCCTCCAGCGATAAAGGGTCTGGGCTTTTATTCCAACCTATTTACGGTACCCAAAAAGGACGGCTCTGTTCGGCCTATTCTAGATCTAAGGCGACTCAATCTATTTATCCGTTTCAGAAAGTTCTGCATGGAATCATTGCGCTCTCCGCCAGGGAGACTTTATGACGTCTATAGACATCAAGGATGCTTATCTGCACATTCCCATCAGTTCCGCTCACCAGAGATTTCTCAGGTTCACAGTAGAAGACCAGCATTTTCAGTTTGTGGCCCTTCCATTCGGTCTTACTTCGTCCCCAAGAGTGTTTACCAAGGTGTTGGCAGGAGTAATGGCTATTCTCAGGGTCCAAGGCATTCGCATTGTGCCATTCCTGGACGACCTTCTCATCACAGCCCCGTCCTTCAATCAGGCGGAATTGGACACCAGGACGGTGGTGGCGACGCTAGAGAGATTTGGTTGGGTGATAAACCATGCCAAATCTTCTCTTTGCCCCGTCAGGGAGATTCCCTTTCTGGGTCTGATACTGGATACCCTTCAGGCCAGGGTGTTTCTTCCTCATTCCAAAGTTGTTCTGATTCAGGATTTAATTTGTCTGTTCTTGTCCAATCCTCGTCAGCCTATCCGCCTGGGGATGAGGCTAGTGGGGCTGATGGTGGCCACATTCGAAGCGGTCCCGTTTGCACAGTTTCACATGAGGACTCTTCAGCTCTTTCTCTTGGCAAAGTGGGACAAACGCTCGCTGTCTTTGAATCGGGTTTGTTTGTTGTCTCCCCACGTTCTGCAGTCCCTTCAGTGGTGGCTGACTTTGAGCAATCTCAGAAGCGGAAAGTCATTTCTGACCTCCTGTTGGGAATTGGTCACCACAGATGCCAGCCTCATGGGCTGGGGGGCATCTGGAGGGAACATCGGTTCCAGGGTTTGTGGGGGCCGCAGGAGGCTCACTCTCCAAT
Organism: Gastrophryne carolinensis; assembly: GCA_027917425.1. Taxonomy (NCBI): domain Eukaryota; kingdom Metazoa; phylum Chordata; class Amphibia; order Anura; family Microhylidae; genus Gastrophryne; species Gastrophryne carolinensis. Next base: position 217,541,496 of record CM051238.1, read on the forward strand.
CAATGTATTGGAGCTTCGGGCCATTCGTTTAGTCCTACTTCGATTGACTCATTTCTTGCGGGGTCTGCCGGTTCAGATTCGGGCAGACAACCGAACAGCAGTTGCATACATCAATCACCAAGGAGGGACTTGCAGTTGGGGTGCCCTCCGGGAAGTGTCTCTGATCCTCCACTGGGCAGAGATCAATGTTCCCTGCATATCGGCAGTTTACATTCCGGGGATAGAGAATGTGGAGGCAGACTCCCTGAGCAGAGCATGCGCTCGCCAGGGAGAGTGGTCTCTCAATCCCAAGGTCTTTCAGTTTCTTTGTCACAAGTGGGGGACTCCACGGTTGGACCTGTTTGCTTCTCGTCACAACCACAAACTTCCAGTGTTTGTGTCTCTATCCCAGGATCCTCTGGCAGTGGCAGTGGATGCCATGTCTCTGGCCTGGAAGGATATGGGGTTCCTGTATCTGTTTCCCCCATTCTCCATGATAAGCAAGGTGGTGCGCAAGCTAGTTCTGGAAGGGGCGTCAGCAGTCCTGGTGGCTCCAAGATGGCCAAGGTGTCTGTGGTTCGCAGACATCACAAGGCTGTCAGAGGATCAGTTGCATCTGCCTCTTCTTCCAGATCTCATCACCCAAGGTCAACTCTGTTACCCCAATTTACGAATGCTGGCTTTGACGGCGTGGCTGCTGAAATCTCCATCTTAAAGGAGGAAGGTCTTTCTGACGCGTTCATTCAGACTCTTGTTAGAGCTAGGAAAAAGTCTTCCTCTGTTGTTTATTACAGGACTTGGAGGTCCTATATTGATTGGTGCGAGTCTAGGGTCTTGCCTTGTAGGGTATTTTCTATCCCTAGGATTTTGGAGTTTCTGCAACATGGTCTGGATTTGGGTTTCCATATTAGTACTTTGAAGGGGCACGTTTCTGCTTTGGCTATTTTCTTTCAAAGATCTTTTGCTCTTTATCCTTTGGTTAAGACCTTTTTCCAGGGGGTCACGCATGTGCGGCCTCTTAGAAATCCCCTACTTCCAGTTTGGGATCTTAACTTCTGCCATGCAGGCTGCTCCTTTTGAGCCGTTGCAGGATGTTCCTCTTCATATTCTTACTCAGAAGGTTGCTTTTTTGGTTGCTATTACCTCTGTCCGTCGGGTTTCTGAATTGGCGGCCCTGTCAATCCAGGCCCCTTATTTTGAAAGGCATCGGGATAAGGTGGTTTTTCGTTTTAAACCGGATTTCCTTCCTAAGGTGGTGTCTGCCTTCCACCTTAATCAGGATATAGTTCTTCCTTCACTTTGCCCTAATCCTAGTAATAACAAGGAAAGGGTTTTGCATTCTTTGGATGTTCGTTGTGTTAAGTATTATTTGGTGACTACTTCTGCTTTCCGTAAGACGGAGCCCTTTTTTGTTGTGCCCTCTGGGCCTAGGAAGGGTTTGGCGCCCGCCAAGTCTTCCATTAGTAAATGGATACGTCAGGCCATTGTTGGGGCCTATTCTGCAAAGGGGAAGGTTTCCCCTTTTCGTGTTACTGCTCATTCTACTGTCGGGGCTTCTTGGGCTTTTCAGCACCAGGCTTCTGTTGATCAGGTTTGTAAGGCTGCTACTTGGTCTTCGGTGCATACTTTTTCTAAGTTTTACAAGGTTGATGTGTGGGCCTCAGCGGATGCTGCTTTTGGCCCCAAAGTTCTGCAAGCTGCAGTTATGCCTTATTTTTCTTCTTGGGTCCGCACCCATTATTGACACTGCTTTTGGATGTCCCAAGTGTCATGGATGTTGGAAGCGGGGTGTGTGACATACTAGGAATAATACCATTTTGTGAGTACTCACCTGTAAAATGGGTATTACGAGTATGTCACACACCCCGCTTCCCCCGCCCTTTTTTGTTCTGGGGTCCTTTATATGGTGTTTCTTATATTATATAATTTGCTCTTTCTGGTTTCTCACTGCTTTTTTAAAAGACTGGGGATTAGTGGGAGGTCCCAGGTACTTATGGACCAGGAGGGGCTTCTTTTTTCCATGTCATCTCTGCAAGATCGCCCTCTACAGGCCGGTTTCCCAAGTGTCATGGATGTTGGAAGTGGGGTGTGTGACATACTCGTAATACCCATTTTACAGGTGAGTACTCACAAAATGGTATTTTTACCTTAAGTAGTTCTGTCTAGAACAGAGGTTCCCAACCTATTTTTATCAAACTGGACCAACAACCTGGCGCATTTGGAAAAGAAAGGTAGCAGCCATTTTGGAGATTCCTCTCCCAGCATCTCAGCCATGCTGCTGCCTGAATTCAACTGACATAACTGACAATGCAAAGTAACAGGAAACCCAGTAGCACTTCCTGTTTGCAGGTGGCCTGCAAATGCATGAGCTGCCATTTTGTTTCTAAAATTTACTACAGGGCAAGAGATAAAAAAAGGTAAATACATTTTTATGTGCAGCAATCCATATTGCCTTAAGGAGGGATGCATATGAGCACTGTTTGTTGTGTTGGTCTAGTTTACGCTGTTTTTGACTGTTGGTCCACTTTAAATACCACTTTCCATTTTCTGATAATATCAAGTGCCACCTGAGTGCTGTGTGAGCGTTGTCAGTTAAAACTGTAATCACACAAAACGGTAATTAAATTAACCACACAAAATGTGGCATTTTTTTATGCAGGGTGCTGATCAGGTTGGGGTCCATTGCCCTGAAGCACCCTGGTTTGGGATGCCCTGCTGTGTGACACCCCACCATTTACCGGTCTTTCCTTGTGCCCACGGCGCAGGTGCGACTTTTGTCCAATCAGTTTCTCCAGCCGTGCAAAATAATGTATGGTGTGAGAAGCTGAATGGAATCTCAGCAGCACGCCGGCGGCGCACAGCTTCACTCGCTTCCTTCAGGTGTGCGGTCACACACAGTCATTCAGTTGCACTGGGCATGGCCTGGGCTTGTTGGAATGGTCAGCTTATCGGGAGATTGGGGGGGGGGGGTTCACGGAGCAGGGCATCCCAGGTCAGGATGCCTTGGGGAGAGGGAGTCATTGATTTTGATCCACTTTTTCTTTTGGTTTTTGACTTTCAGTGTGATACTTTCACCACAATGTTTTTGACCATGTTTTGTCATGAGTCTTGGCTTACAGTTAGAACCTAATAAAAAAATGTTTTACAACCATGGTTGAATCCCAGCATTCCCATCTGGAATCAGCAATCTGCTTGCTTTTAAAAATGGCTGGGAATGCTGGAATTCAGCCATGGTTGTAAAACATTTTTTTATTAGGTTCTAACTGGATATGGAGGCTCCGCAGGATTCCGGGCTCGGGCTCCCTTTGGGACAATCCCGGCCATGTGTGGGTTGTGGAGCATCCCTTACGGGTGAGAATGTGCTTATCTGTATACCATGTGCACAAAAGGCCATATCGCGGCAGTTGGGTGCCCAGCCTTCTGGGTCGGCGCCCCCTGCTTCATCGCCTTCCCCTCCACGCCTTACCCGTACCCCAAGTGACATTGGTGCCAGCGGGGAGTCGCATTCCGATGTTTGTGCTAGGTTGCCCAGCATCGAGAAATGTATGGTTATCGCGGTGGGAAAGAAGGCCCAGGCTAAAAAGAGACATTTGTCATCGGTCCAGGCGACTTGGGATATTGATGATGATTCATTTGATATGTCGGATTATTCCCCGTTAGAGGAGGGGAATTGTATGAGGAGTCAGAGGCTGACGATGTTTGGCGATGCTGATGTTGGGCAGGCGCTGGGGGATGCTGTTGACACGGCCACGGTTTTGTCACATCTCTTGGAGGTTTTGGATATTGCGCCGCCTGAGGCGCGCCCTCTCAAGAAAGGGGAATTTTTTGGGGCCCACAAGCCTCGTTTGGAGTTCCCTACCCAGGGTCATTTTGATGCACTGATCCTTAGGGAATGGGAGAAACCTAGTCGGCTTCCGGGTGTTCCTCAGGGATGGGATAAGAAGTATCCTTTCCCGGTGGAAGCGCTTAAGCGCTGGGCTTCTCCTCCCAAGGTCGATGCGCCAGTTTTGGCGTTGACCAACTCCTCTGTGCTTCACACCCCAGAGGCCACTTCCCTAAAGGATGGTGAGGATAGGCGCCTTGATCAGATGGCATGCCATGCCTTTGCCAGTGTTGGTTCGGCCTTGCGGCCTGTTTGGGCATCTGCGCTAGTGTCGGTGGGTGCTAGGTCTCTGATTAGGGACTGGTTAAATGACGCTCACCTCGGTCCTGCCAGCGCTGAGTTCACTACGCTTAAAAGATTTGTTATGTGTAGTAGGACTTCAGCCTTATTGGTGGCCATGCGCCGATCGGTATGGCTATGTCAGTGGACGGCGGATTTTGCGGCCAAGAAATCGCACACAGCTCTTCCCTTCTTGGGTACGCGGCTGTTTGGAGACAAGTTGGATGTTGTGGCAAAGGGAGGTAAGTTACCTCAGCGGAAGAAACTGCGCCGTCCCTTTCGGGGGGCAGGCTCTTTCAATCCTTCCTTTCGAGGTGCCAGAGCCATCGGTCATCATCGGTCATCGAGCGCTCGGCCATCAATTCCCTTCATCATAGGGATTTCATGACATCCATAGACATCAAGGATGCGCATTTGCATGTTCCAATTTTTCCAGCGCATCAGAGATTCCTCAGGTTCGCGGTGGACGATCAACATTTTCAGTTTGTAGCCCTTCCCTTCGGGTTGACCTCGGCGCCGAGGATCTTCACCAAGGTTCTGGCGGGCATAATGACCCTATTCAGAGCTCAGGGAATTCGCATTGTGCCGTATCTGGACAACCTATTGATTTCAGCTTCTTCCCTCTGTCAGGCGGAGCTGGACACCCACCAGGTGGTGTCGACCCTGGAGAGGTTCAGGTTCGGGTGGGTGATCAACCGCCCCAAGTCCTCTCTCTCGCCATCACGGGTGATTTCATTGCAAAGGGAGGTAAGTTACCTCAGCGGAAGAAACTGCGCCGTCCCTTTCGGGGGGCAGGCTCTTTCAATCCTTCCTTTCGAGGTGCCAGAGCTGGCAGAGGTTTGGCCTTCTCGGGTGTCAGAGGCTCTTCCTGTAACAGGGGCAGAGGTCGGGCCCGTCTCGCTTCTGCCTGGGGTTCCAAGCCCAAGCCTGCGAGTAAACCAGCTCAGCAATGAAGGGGCACCCTCACCCGCACGGGTGGGGAGACGGCTGCGGCTCTTCTTCCAGGTCTGTGCCCGGGAGGTCTCAGACAATTGGATCTTGGAAGTGGTCTCCTTCGGGTACAAACTGGAGTTCGAGTACTGGCCTCCTCCAAGATTTTTAAGGTCTCGGTGCCCTTGGACTCTGAGGCTGCACAGGGGCTCCTGTTAGCAGTAAAAAACCTTCTGGACATGGGAGTTGTATGCCCGGTGCCTCCGTTGGAGAGAGGCAGGGGTTTCTACTCCAATCTTTTCACGGTCCCCAAGAAAGAAGGTTCTGTAAGACCCATTCTGGACCTCAAGGTCCTCAACAGATTAATCAAAACCAAGAAGTTCCGCATGGAGACTCTGCGCTCGGCCATCAATTCCCTTCATCATGGGGATTTCATGACATCCATAGACATCAAGGATGCGTATTTGCATGTTCCAATTTTTCCAGCGCATCAGAGATTCCTCAGGTTCGCGGTGGACGATCAACATTTTCAGTTTGTAGCCCTTCCCTTCGAGTTGACCTCGGCGCCGAGGATCTTCACCAAGGTTCTGGCGGGCATAATGACCCTATTCAGAGCTCAGGGAATTCGCATTGTGCCGTATCTGGACAACCTATTGATTTCAGCTTCTTCCCTCTGTCAGGCGGAGCTGGACACCCACCAGGTGGTGTCGACCCTGGAGAGGTTCAGGTTCGGGTGGGTGATCAACCGCCCCAAGTCCTCTCTCTCGCCATCACGGGTGATTTCATTGCTGGGCATGAATCTGGATACCATTCAGGCCAGAGTGTTTCTACCCCAGACCAAGTTGCAGGGGATTCAGGATCTGATCCGCCTTCTTCTGGCCAATGACCAATTGATGGTGGCCTCCTTCGAGGCGGTCCTGTTTGCGCAGTTTCACATGAGATCAACTTCATCTATTGACGCATTGGGACAGGTGTCCGCTGTCATTGGATCAACCGTTCAGGATGTCTCCCAGGGTTCGGCAGTCCCTTCGGTGGTGGCTGGAGTCGAGCAACCTGTTGAGGGGCAGATCCTTACTGGTTCCTCGCTGGGAGACTGTTACCACGGATGCCAGCCTGTCGGTCTGGGGAGGTTTCTGGAAAAGTCATCAGTTCAGCGGGGTGTGGGGTCCTCAGGAGGCTCACAACCCCATCAATGTCTTAGAGCTCAGAGCCATCCGGCTTGTCCTGTCACGGCTGACGTCACACTTACAGGTTCTTCTGGTTCAGATTTGTTCAGACAATCGGACGGTGGTAGCCTACATCAATCACCAAGGAGGGACTGGCAGCAGGAGTGACCTCAGGGAAGTCTCTCTGATCCTGCATTGGGCGGAGAGCCACGTTTCTTGCATTTCGGCAATCTACATTCTGGGAGTGGAGAACACGGAGGCGGACTCCCTGAGCAGGGGGTCCTCTCGCCAGGGAGAGTGGTCTCTCACCCCCGGGGTTTTTCGGTCTCTTTGTCGCAAGTGGGGGACTCCGGAGGTGGATCTCTTTTCCTCACGGCACAATCACAAATTCCCGGCCTTTGTGTCTCTATCTCAGAATCCTCTAGCTCTGGCAGTGGATGCCTTGTCCCTTGCTTGGAAGGATCTGGGGTTTCTGTACCTGTTTCCTCCCTTCTCCATGCTGGGCAAGGTAGTTTGCAAACTGGCTACGGAAGGGGCACCAGCAATTCTGGTGGCTCCAGGGTGGCCAAGAAGGGTTTGGTACGCAGACGTTGTAAGGCTGGCGGTAGATCAGTACCGGCTTCCCATGTTTCCGGATCTGTTATCTCAGGGTCAACTACTTTATCCCAATTTACCAACGCTGGCTTTGATGGCTTGGCTGCTGAAACCTTCATTCTGAAGGAGGAAGGTTTGTCTGAGGCTGTTGTTCAGACCTTGATTAGAGCTAGGAAGCGGTCCTCTTCTAGCATTTACTATAGGACTTGCCGGTCCTATATTGACTGGTGTGAGGCTAGGGCCTTTCCTTGCAGGTTGTTTTCGATCCCTAGGATTTTGGAGTTTCTTCAGCACGGTCTGGACCTTGGGTTCCAGCTTATTACCTTGAAAGGGCAGGTCTCTGCTCTGTCTGTTTTCTTCCAAAGATCTTTTGCTTTACACCCGCTGGTTAAGACTTTTTTCCAGGGGGTCACTCATGTTTGACCCCCTCGGAAGGCTATGGTTCCTGTTTGGGATTTGAATCTGGTTCTTTCGGCTCTCCAGGGTCCTCCTTTTGAGCCGTTACAGGATATTGCTCTTTCTGTTTTTACTCAAAAGGTTGCCTTCTTGGTGGCTATTACCTCTGTTCGGCGTGTCTCTGAGTTGGCAGCTCTGTCGATTCAGGCCCCTTACTTTGAAAGACACCAGGACAAGGTGGTCTTTCGCTTTAAGCCAGATTTCCTTCCTAAGGTGGTTTCTGCTTTCCATCTCAATCAGGATATTCTCCCTTCCTTGTGTCCTAAGCCTAGCAATGACAAGGAGAGGGTTTTGCACAACTTGGATGTGGTACGCTGTGTTAAGTACTATTTGGTGACTACTTCTTCTTTCTGCAAGAAGGATGCCTTCTTCGTGGTGCCCTCTGGGCCCAGGAAAGGTTTGGCGCCCGCCAAGTCTACCATTAGCAAATGGATTCGTCAGGCCATTGTTGGGGCCTATTCTGCTAAGGGGAGGACTCCCCCTTTTAGGGTCACTGCGCATTCTACTCGTGCTGTTGGTGCGTCCTGGGCTTTTCAGCACCAGGCTTCTGTTGAACAATTTGTAAGGCTGCTACTTGGTCTTCCGTTCATACTTTTTCCAAGTTTTACAAGGTTGATGTGCGGGCCTCAGCGGATGCTGTTTTTGGTCGCAAGGTTCTGCAAGCTGCAATGGTTTAAGTTGGTGCATTCTTTACTGTTTATGGTTCCCACCCATGACGGACACTGCTATTGGATGTCCCAAATGTCATGAAGAGTTGAAGCGGAGTGTATGTCACACTTGGAATAATACCGTTTTGTGAGTACTCACCTTTAAAACGGATATTATAAGTGTGACATACACTCTGCTTCACCCACCCTTTTTGGTATTCCGGATCCTTTATATGGTGAACCATTGTTTTCTTGGTTGTTGGTATTGTTATATTTGGTTCTTCCTGGTCCCCTTACTGCTATATTACACTGATGTATTGGTGGGAGGTCCCAGGCATTTATGGACTGGGAGGAGCTCCTTTTTTTTGCATTCATCTCTGCAGAAGTTCTCCCTCTACTGGAGAATAGCCCAAATGTCATGAAGAGTTGAAGCAGAGTGTATGTCACACTTATAATATCCGTTTTAAAGGTGAGTACTCACAAAACGGTATTTTTCTTACCTGATTACTCCCTGACAATATTTGGTCCCATTATTGCTCACCAGTGGTCATGTGGTCTGGGTTTTCCGGTCACCAAAGGAAATCTCTCCAGGCTTTTGACCCCTGACGGACAAACACAGGCCCCAATGCCCCCTGGGGAATAAGGATCAGGCAATGTTCGAGCCATCCAATGTTTATTTTCTTTTTTATCATTTGTTTTGCTGATAACTGATTTCTGTTTTATAGCTGAACATTCACTTGGCGGTACTAGGTTTGTCTCTCAAGGACTAAGCGAACAGGTAAATTCTTTTTCTTTTGTTTATTGCCATTTAGGCCTGTTTTATAAAGCAATACAATTAGATGTATAGTAATTCAGAACCTATTGCAAATATTAGAATACATTTAATCAGGTAAGCTTTTTTTTTTTTTTTTGAAAAAGTGAAAGTGTTGCCATAGATTTATACTTGACATTGCTCTTATCCGACATCTACTCACCTGAAGAGGTTTTGTTTGCTATTGTTGCACAAGAACAAAAATATCTCTGAGGAAGACACACTGACCACAGCTGGCCTGTTTGGCACCGTAAACATTCTTAGTAGTTGTCCAGTTGAGAGGCAATGCCGCGGTGGCCGGGCTTTAAAAGAAAACAGTGATTTTCCACCGCCTAAGCCACGCCCAGCGGCCCAGCGAGATAGCCAATTGACTGATCTCAAATTTGCTGCATCAACGTGCTCCCGCCTGCTGGCCGCATCCCCCACTCTCTGCCTGTTTGTGCATGCCTCCCTGTCATTCAGAAAGACTGGGTGCGGGAGCGGCATGGAAGCTGGGGATGCTGCAACCGACATTGCAGGACCCGCCGGTATCGGATTCCCCAGGGGTAGACTAGCAGCCGGCCCTGAAGTCTTTTAGATTGACTGGACATAATTATGTTGTGAGTACAGTTGAATAAAGACATGTCTATCAAGTTCAATCAGGAGATAGGATAGAAGAAAATGTTTTACCTACATACAGATAATAGTGGTGTAAATGACCTACAGCATGGCACTTTAGCTTTTAAATGATTTTAATGTTCATCATGTTATAATATACACAATAAAATATATTTGATTATATTTAATCCTAGTGCAAGTGTGAGACTGTGTTGGTTGTGGAGAAAGGGGGATACAGAGGCACCCCCTAAGTATTGTTCTTAATTCTATAGAAATGAACCACAGAGCAGTGCATCGGCAATAAATCAAATAAAAAGGTTATTGTTGGTGCCACCCCTTTAATATAAGTTTGTCATTCTTACAAGAAGTTATTATTTATTGGTGGTCTTACATTTTTATTTCAACTTTTGGCATGGAATTAGAGTGTTTTTAACTTCCACTTTGCCTAGAATGTCCCTTTAATCACTCAAATGTCTTTGTGTGACAGAATGAAGCTGCAGCCATAAGTGGAGAGTCCAGCAACATGGTGCAGAGCGTTGAGCCTTTACCACGTGAGCTGGGCACTGTAGCCGAAGAGGCAAGTTGCAAAGTCCATAATGAAGCCTGGCAAAGGGAACAGCTTTATATCCAGTCACTGGCAGACAACTATTGTCTGGAGAAATATCAAGACAGCTATGAGCTGATGTGTAAGTGCCACAAGTCCAGCTCCGGGTGATGAATGTAGTGTGAGGTGTAGATGTAATAAATAGCTGGCTTTGTTTTATGCAGCAGAGCCTCCAGTTCTCCAGATGCTTAGCCATGTCATACCAAGAGAATTCCCTGTAGACGCTGACCTGAAATCTGCCACCGATGAGACTGCCGTTCTGCTCATTGAACTTCTGTCCTTACCAGTGCTGATGAAGTACTCGGTTACTGCACCCATCATCTCTCAGTGAGTACCACACGCAGAGTCCTTGGCACGAGATATTTAATGCAGGAGCTTCAAAAAAGGGGAGATTAGAAAATGGGGCCGATGTGAAAATGAAGTTGCTTCTGCTTGCAGATGGTTTTCCAAAATGCTGCTTCCTGGGTGTAAATGATCTACAATGGGTCTTTAAGCAATTTAAGTGTCTAGCTTTGGTTGTCTGCTTAGTAATTAGTTAATTAGTCTATTCAGTATTATTGGCTTTTTCTTAAAGTTGAACCAAACCCCAGATTTTGACTATTCTGTTTTTTTTTCCTTGGCCCAGGGGCATCCCAAATTTGCATGAAACCCCCCAAATCGCCCAGAAAAACTCACCTTTCCGCAGTCCTACAGTGTATGCATGGGCTCTCGTCCAACCAGAACCTCTGTTTATGGCAATCTGGAGCTGCATTCCCAGGCTGAATGGGGACAGGAGCGCACGCAGCCCAAAGATGCTGGGCATGCAGGCATTGAATATTTACATTGACAAGGGAAACAGGAAGGTGAAAAGTTTTGCTGGGGGGCAGGAGGTCCACACAGTAGGGAAGGCTAGCAGTGTTAGATTCCAGGGCTGGCTGTTGGGTTTTGTTCCGCTTTAAAGCAGAACAAACCTAAACCAGACTGCCCTAGAGTGTAAAAGACTCCAGGTCCAGCTTCTGACCTTCCCTGGGGCATTCCAAATTGGGTTTCACGTAGCTACCTATCAGTCCATTAAGTGCCAGATATGTGAATTTTCTCTGTGTCCTGTTCAGGTCGCTCCACTTCTTACATGTGGGTAATCCGCCAAGTTGGCGCAGTGACTGCAAGATCAAAAAATTGTAGCTCCTCCCGGCCTCATATAAGGCAGCTGTCTCCCAAAAATCCCCAGAATTCATCTTGCAGTCTCACTGCGAGGATCGTTTTTTCTACTCTTTCTGGATTTTCTACTCTTTCTGGATTCTAAGCCTGTCGGCCACTGCATCCCCATTCCCACCTTTTACCGTGGACCCATTCTGCCTCCCAGCCTCGGCTACGGAACGGGTGAAGGTAGGGAGAACGCAGAGGGTCAGGCGTTCACAGAGCTAGGCTAGGATATAGGCAATGGTGAGCTTATATGGGGGGGGGGGGCACCTAGGCCCATATGATTACCATATGTATCCCACAAGCTTTATTCTTTTTGTGGTGTGTGTTTTTTTTTTTAATTGCTTCTTGTACTCCCCTCCCTCGGTCCTCTTCTCCTTCTCCCTTCCACCTCCAGCTGGCAGGGCTCTGTGGGGGGGGGGGGGCCCAGAGAGTATGACCGGGCCGCTTTCGGCGAGGCCGCTGCTGCTTGGTGCATGCACAAGCGGCGCTCCGCGGCAGGGGGAGGGGCCTCCTTCCCCCGGGCTGTCTGGGCGCCATCTTCTTTTGGGCGCCCTGGATCGCGCCACAATGGGGGTGCGTTCCGCGTCATCGCTGCGCGCCCCGCCTCTCAAGGTGCTCGTGGCTCTCCTGCCAGCACCATTTCCCTCACATTGCGGCCTGCTCCTCTGCGGCCGGTCGCGCTCTTCTCCCCTCTGTTTAAATCACAAGCTGCCGAGGTCGGCTTGTCCTTGGAGGGGGCGCTTCTTCCAGATCTGCTCCCGCTGGTGGTCCGTGAGTCCCTTGCATTTTTCCTGGTGCACAGTATGGCCTGTTTCATGTAATCCTTACATCTGGGTATTCCGCCACAAGGTGGCGCAGTGGCCTGCAGAAAATTTGTGACTCCTCCCGGACCCATATAAGAACAGGAATCACCAATAGACCTCCCAGTGTTTTCCTCTGCAGTCATGCTGCGAAAATAGAAGATGGCTCTCTAAGTTTCGCAGGCGAGCGGGGCAACCAAGCCTGCGGCCCTGCAAGCCTATTTCCACCTGTTTCTGGACCCTTTACGCCTCCCAGCCTCGGCTGTCGGATCGGGTGATGGTAGGGGAGCACTAGGGTCAGGTGCTCGGGGGCGCTGCTTCAAGCCGCAGACCCTGTACCACAAAGGGTAACCGGCCATAGGCTTCTTATGGTGAGCCTGCTGAGGGATGACGAAGCACTGCTGTCGTTATGGTGTAGGGGGTGAGTTGTGCTTGGGGACTTGTGTTCCTAGCCAGTCTTCCCTTTTCTGTCTGACTTTCTTCCCTGTTGGGTATTTGCCTCACTTACCCCCCTCTCCTCCGCTCCCCGACGGGTGCTGTCGGGGGGGGGGGGGAGGGGGTGGTGACGGCAGGTGGCGGTTGTGTAGTGTTGTTCTGCTGTTCGTTCTCGCCGCGGGCTACTCCTGTTGTTCTGACAGACTGTCATGGTGCGGGTGCTGGGTCACGTGGGCGCGTTTTTTTGCGCTTCGCGTCACGCCCCTGCGGCCCGCCCCTCAAGGTGCTCGATCGTGGTGCCATCTTAGTTGTATGCTGCGTTGCTTGTGAGCAGTGTCCCGGTGGTCCTTGTCAGCATGGGCTGCGGCGGTGACTTTGCTCTTCCTGATCTACCTCCGCGGATCCTGTACTCCGATCGCCCGTGTGTGCTGCGCGCGCTGCGCTCTTAGTCCGTGAGTCCCATATGGGGGTTTTATCTTTTTGGGGCATGTGCTGCGGGATGCTTGTGTCTTTTTGATTGTCTTTCAGGCGGGATAACAGTGCATTGTGGTTGCTCCCGGTCCTATCCCCCCCCCTCTTCTTCCCTCTGGGTCCTCTATATGGGCATCCCTTGGGGGGCATCCTGGGTGGCTTTTATTAGCCCTTACCCTATACTGGCCTATTGTGCCTGTGATAATCACCATATGGAGGCTTCTGGGGATAGCGTGCTTGGGGGGCCCTTCGGGGCAACCTCAGCTATGTGTCATGTGCGGGGCATCCCCTTTGAGTGATGGTAGCGCGGTTTGTGTGCTGTGCGTATTATTGCGGACCAGGCTGGGATGGGTGCTTCTCTTCCCAGTTCTGCGCTCCCTCCGTCATCTCCTACTCCCCTGCGCCTGCACTTAGCCCCCAGTGAGGGGGATACTAGCAGGGGGTCTCAGTCTGATCTGGCACTACGGGTGGCCAGCATTGAAAGGCAGATGGCCCGACCTGTGACGGGCAAGGCCTCTGGCAAGAAGCGGCATCTTGACGCCGCGCCTTCCCTCTTTGCCGAGGAGGATGAGGGCCTTGATGTGTTTGGCGGCCGTGACTCCCTAGAGGAGGGGGAGCTTTTCCATGATTCAGACTCCTCTGGGGACCATCAGGAAGGTTACGACAGTGACCTGGGGTCCGCCTCTGATGAGGATACCTGGCTCCCTGATGACACTGATAGACTGTTGTCAGACATATTTGAGACATTGCACATCGCCCCCCCTAAGGCGGCAAAGAGGAAGCAGGGTGAGCTCTTTCGCCCGGGCAAGCAACGCTTGGAGTTCCCGGAGCAGGGCCATTTCTCCAATATGGTGCTCAAGGAGTGGGAACGTCCTAACAGATTGCCCACGTTGCCCAAGGGATTGGACAAAAGGTATCCCTTTTCGGCTGATCTGGTCAAGCGCTGGTCGTGTCCCCCTGAGGTGGACGCTCCTGTTACATAGTTAATACGGTTGAAAAAAGACATATGTCCATCAAGTTCAACCAAGGGTGTTGTGGTAGGGGAAGTTCTTTTTTATTTTATAGGGGAAGCTATTTATTTTATTTTTATTTTTTATTGCCCGGAGAAGACCTAGAGCCCTTTTTAAAAATGGGCACCACATTTGCCTTGCGCCAGTCCCTTGGCACTATACCAGTTGCTATAGAGAGTCTTTAAAGATCAACAACAGAGGTGACGAGATAACGGAGCTGAGTTCTTTGAGAACTCTTGGGTGAAGTCCATCTGGTCCTCCAGTCTTATTCACATTTAAATTATTTAGTTTTTCTTGGATGATATCCACGTTTAGCTTGTTAATTATTATACTTGGGCTATTGCTATCAGTGGCATCTCCTGTGTTGGCTCCTTGCTCTTCTCTTGTGTACACAGAGCTAAAGATTCCATTTAACAGCTCCACCTTATCTTCATCCCCAGTGACAATTTCCCCATTATCATTAATTAGGGCACCTACCTGTTCTGATTTAGTTTTCTTCAAATTAATATATTTAAAAAATCGTTTAGGGTTTGTTTTGCTTTCTTTGGCCACATCTCTTTCATTTTGTGCTTTTGACAACCTTATTTTTTTCTTACACATTTTATTTACTAGTTTATACTTCTCAAGTGTTACAGCTGAGAGTTCAGCCTTGTAATGTTTAAATGCTCTTTTTTTGTTGTTTATTGCCCATTTAACCGCAGGTGTCAGCCATGAGGGGTTTAATTTTAGCCGCTTATATTTGTTACCCGTAGGAATACATTTTGCAACGTTGCTACTCACAATTGATTTAAAGCACTCCCATTTGGCATCTGTATCCTTATTCCTAAACAGATGCTCCCAGTCAATATCCTTGAGTGCAGCTCTGAGCCTGGGGAAGTTGGCCTTTCTAAAATCCTGTGCCTTTCTAAAATTTAATGTTTTTGCCTTCCCAGGCAGAAAATCTTTCTTACAGTTTGGTAAATACAATTATATTGTGGTCACTGTTACCAAGATTTTCACGGACTGATACTGTCCCTATCAGGTCATCATTATTTGATATTATAAGATCTAGAATAGCATCACCCCTAGTAGGTGCCTCCACGAACTGATTCATATAATTATCTTGTAGCAAGCTGAGGAATGCTCTCCCCCTTGTAGTGGAAGCCGAACCGTGTCTCCAGTGGATTCCTGGATAGTTGAAGTCCTCCATCACCACCACTGTACCAGCCTGTGACGCCCGCTCTATCTGTTTATGCAGTTGACCCTCTATTTCCTCAGTTATATTTGGGGGCCTATAGATTACACCAAACTGTATTTTAGCATTGTTTACATCGCCCCCTACTTCTACCCACAAGGATTCTACATCCTCACCATCTTCTGCTAGTATCCCCTCATTAATATATGCTTTGAGTTCTTGCTTTACATAAAGACACACTCCACCCCCTTTCCTTTTTGCTCTGTCTTTCCAAAAAAGAGCAAAACCTTGTAGATTGACAGTCCAGTCATGTGTGGAATCCAGCCATGTCTCAGCCACACCAAAAACATCAATATTCTCTGCCAGCACCAGAGCCTCAAGCTCCCCCACTTTACTTGCCAGACTTCTGGCATTTGTGAACATACACTTTATGTTCCTATCTAGTTTGACACATTGGGGTATAGTATTAGTTCCTGCAGTAATGCATCCGTCTATTTTTTTACTGCTGGTTTGCAACACATGGATCTCCTTATCCATCATAGCAGTCCACCCCCCTTCTAATTCTCCACCCACCATCATGTACTGTCCCCTAAATAACCTGTCTTCACTTTTGTTTTCACTCTTGCCCTCCCCCCTCATCTCTAGTTTAAATAACTCTCCACCCCCTCTAGTATCCTCTTACCCAGCACAGCAACCCCCCTTCCATTCAGGTGCAAATTATCTGTGAAATACAGTTTGTACCCCAATGAAAAGTCAGCCCAGTGCTCTAGGAACCCAAATCCCTCTGCCCTGCAACAGGACTTGATTCATGCGTTTAACTCTCTTTAGCTCCCGCTGTCTTTCATGTGTAGCGCATGGCACTGGCAGTATTCCAGAGAATACAACCTTAAATGTATTCTTAAGTATCCTCCATTTTCCATTCATTCTGTCATTGGTCCCCACATGGACCACGACAGCTGGGTCACCCCCAGTCCCTCCCAGTAATTTGTCCACCCTTTCCTCCACCACATGCCGAACCCTGGCACCAGGGAGACAGCAAACCATTCGGTTGATGCGGTCTTGGGGACAAATTATTCTATCAGTCCGCCTGATAATAGAATCCCCTATGACCACTAACTGTCTAGTCCTATCTGCAGTCCCAACCACCCGCTCACTAGCTGGGTTGTTCTCCCGGCTGTTAGAGAGTACAGTATCCGCTAGGGCTGCCATTTCTGAGAATCATTACCCAACTTGGCAATTTTGCTAGGGTGCGCAGACACAGGAATGGCCTTCCTTTTCTGTGCACCCTTTCTACTCCCTCTATCTACATTTACCCAGCTACTTATCTGCTTCTCCTGACCCATTTCTCCACCCTCTGTATCTACCCCATTTACTATCTGCTCAGTGAGCAGAAAACTCTTTTCCATATTGTCAATCCTCCTCAGTCTTGCATTTTGCGCCTCCAGATCTCTAACCCGAGCTTCCAGGTTTGCAATTTGCTCACATTTACCACAGCAGTATTCACCCGGGAACTGTTGCTCCTGAAGTGTATACATATGACAAACTGTGCACTGAAGTAGACCTCCAATATTGCTAGCCATTATCCTAGTTACAAATACATAATCCTAGTTACAATACAGCAGTAAAAACAATTTTAGTTCTCACAGTTGCAGCAACTTTGGCTTTTACCTTCTTATTTTAGCACATAGGCAATAAGAACACTTGAAGTCCCAATCTAAAGTCCCTTAATGAAAAGTCCCCTCACTGGAACTCGCAAAAGCTCCTGAATTCGCTTTAAACAATCTTATTTATATAAAGCAATACTTTCCTTCCAAATGGCAGTCTCTGTCTGGCAAACAGATTGTCCAACACTTCAGTCATGCCGTCCCCTGACACTACTACACTTTGTAGGGGCAGGCCTGCGTCCAGTCTGTGCCACAGCCATTACGGCCATATGCCCTTAAGAGGAAGCTCAAGCGTCTCGCTGATGGCGCCATGGCTGGTAGGAGAAGGGAGGATTATAGTGCCCTCTTGCGTTGCTCTGATTTTGTTGCCTTTGTGCAGGCTGCCATGGATGATGCTGTCCGGCTGGGCGGTAGGGCTTCGGCCTTCTTGGTGGCTATGCGCCGGTCTGTTTGGTTGCGCCAGTGGGCAGCTGAAACTGCAGCTAAGAAGTCTCTCACCGGGCTCCCCTTCACGGAGCTTCGTCTCTTTGGTGAACGTCTGGATGTTCTGGCCAAGGATGGTAGGCTGCCTCAGCGTAGGAAGCAGTCCCGGCCCTTTCGGGGGTCCTCCACCTCCTCCTTTCGGGGCTCAAGGGTAGGTCGTGGCGCACACTTCTCTGGTAGCCGCAGAGACTCTTGGGGCTGTTGCAGATCCCGTGGTCGTCCCGGTCTCTCATGGGGCTCCAAGCCTAAACCCCCTCCCAAGGCCCCTCAGGCATGAGGAGGTGCCCTCACCCGTCCGCGTGGGGGGACGGCTTCGGCTCTTTGCTCACGTCTGGAGGCTTCGCGTCTCAGACCGGTGGATGCCTATCTTCATGTACCAATCTTTCCAGGTCATCAGAGGTTCCTGAGGTTCGCTCTGGAGGATCAGCATTACCAGTTTATGGCCTTACTGTTCGGTATCACCTCGGCTCCTCGGGTGTTCACCAAGGTGCTGGCAGGCATCATGGCCCTTCTGAGGAACCAGGGCATTTGCATCCTCCCTTACCTGGACGACATTCTGATTGCTGCTCAGTCTCTTCATCAGGCCGAGGGGGATACACAGGTGGTGACTTCCACTCTTGATCTTTCGGCTGGGTGATCAACTATCCCAAGTCTTCACTATCTCCGTCTTTGGTGAGGTCCTTCCTGGGCATGACTCTGGATACCTCTCAGGTCAAGGTATTTCTCCCTCAGCAGAAAGTGGAGGGCCTTCCGATGCAGGCACTGGCCCTGCTCTTGTGTCCTTATCCCTCCATTCGGCAGGGGATGCAGTTAGTGGGCCTGATGGTGTCCTGCTTCGAGGCGGTTCCCTTTGCTCAGTTTCACATGAGACCTCTTCAGTTGCATCTCTTGTCATCGGATCGGGACCCTGTGTCCCTGGATCGGGAATTTGCTCTATCACTCTGGCCAGGCAGTCCCTCTCATGGTGGTTGGACTCGAGGAACCTTCTAGTGGGCAGGACCTTTCTGCCTCCGTGCTGGGAGATTGTCACCACAGATGCCAGTCTGACCGGTTGGGGGGGAGTTTGGAAGTCTCTGAAATTCCACGGTCAGTGGGGCCCTCAGGAGGCCCATGCACCCATCAACATTTTAGAACTGCAGGCGATCAGGTTGATCCTCTCCCAGATGACCCCACACCTTCAGGGTCGGACTGCTCAGATCCGCTCAGACAACCAGACGGCGGTAGCCTACATTAATCATCAGGGAGGGACTTGGAGCAAGCGAGCCCTCAAAGAAGTGTCCCTGATACTATCTTGGGGCGGAAGAGAATGTTCCCTGCATCTCGTCGGTCTACATTCCGAAAGAAGTCCTCGTCTTTTATCTTCTACAGGGTCTGGCATGCTTACATTGCCTGGTGTGAGTCCAAGTCTCTTCCTTGTCGGGTGTTTTCTATACCCAGGATTTTGGAGTTTTTACAACATGGTTTGGATTCGGGCCTTCAAATCAGTACTCTCAAGGGACAGGTTTCGGCTTTGGCAATTTTTCTCCAAAGATCTTTTGCCAATCACAGGCTTGTTAAGACTTTCTTCCAGGGAGCTACTCATGTGCGTCCGCCACGTAAGCCTGTGCTACCGGTTTGGGACTTAAATTAGGTATTATCTGCTCTACAGGGTCCTCCCTTTGAACCTATGCGTGGGGCTGTTTTGCCCATTCTGATTCTTAAGGTGGCCTTCTTGGTGGCTATTACTTCTGTCAGGCGAGTTTCTGAGCTGGCGGCGCTTTCCATGAAACCTCCTTATTTTGAGCGGCATCAGGATAAGGTAGTGTTTCAGCTTAAACCGGATTTCTTACCCAAGGTTGTATCTTCTTTCCATCTCAATCAGGACATTGTCTTACCTTCCTTGTGTCCTAACCCTGCTAATTCTAAGGAACGGACCCTTCATTCTCTAGATGTTGTCAGGGCACTGAAGTTTTATTTGGTTGCTACTGAGTCCTTTAGGAAATCTGATGCTCTTATTCCTAGTATGTCACATCCCCCGCCTCCCGATATCCATAACACTTGGGAACCCCGGCCTGTAGAGGGCGATCTTGCAGAGATGACATGGAAAAAAGGAGCCCCTCCTGGTCCATAAGTACTGGGTTCCTCCCACTATTCCTCAGTCTTTTCGTCTCTGCAGTCGGCGAAGCATTCAGAAGATGACTCTTCCTTCAAACTGCACGTAGCCGGGCTTGCTCCCGGCCCTTTTTTCTCTATTTCTGTCTGAAATTTTTTAAACCTGTTTGGTTATATTGTATTCCTCCCGGCCCTGGCTGTATGGTTCAGGCAAAGGTAGATACATACACCTTTGGTGTATACAGGAGTTTTTACTCCTCCGTGAGACCCAGATTTGGGTAGGTGGCTTCCGGGTTGGTGTTTCCCGATGTGGGATGCCCTTGTCCCTTTAAAATCCTCTTGTACCTGATGGGTGCATTTCTATCCTCTCCCCTTTAGTTCTCCTTTAACCCTGCTGGGGTAAAAAGGAGGGGGGAAAAGGGGACGTTATCTGGGCTTATTTGTCACCATGCACACAAAAAAAAAAAAAAAGAAAGATACATATAAAATAAGTCTTTATTTCTTATGTATGTTATACTATACTATTTAATAGGAAATGTTTTATTTAGATTTTCCTATCTCTGTCTAGGCAGCATTTTTTGCTTACCTATTAAAGCTCTTTGTTTCTAGCTGTGTTCAGATTTTAATTTTCCCTCCATTTTTGGCCATGTGATCCTGGAAGTGGGCGGGGCAGCACCTGGTATGCTCTGTTTGACTTCCTGTTTCCTTACCTCATGAGGTGAGCTTATCGCATGGGCTGTGAGTACCCTTCAGCTTGGCTGAAGGGAGTTTTTTTCTGTCTTTTATTTATATTGTGTGCAATTGGTGACTGTTTTGTTTTCCGTAGGTGGAAACTCCTTATTTCTCCTGGTCCTAAAAAAAAATAAATAAAATAAAAATATATATAAAGCCCTTAAGCCTTATTTGGGGGCCCATTTGTGTTTCAATCCTCCCACTTGGGACTATTTAAAGGGGCATCCCGGGTAGCAATTGCGTAAATCCCATATATACTTGGCAACTATAATCAATTATAGTATAATACTAAACACCATATGGAGGCATTCCAGCATATAGGACATGCAATTCCCTCTGCACAGACTCGGCAATGTTTTGGATGTGGGGCATCCCTTGTTGGGATAACGCAATTCTTTGCGTCCCTTGTGCACAATTAACTATTATGCAGCAAACTGAGGCCCAGGCTTCAGGGCCTGCGGCTAATGCCTCATCTCCTACTTTGCCATATCTTGCCGTACCCCCAATGATATTGTCATGGGTGGTGAGTCGCATGCTGATTTATGTGCCAGATTGGCTCATCTTGAAAGATTAATGTCTACTCTGTGCCTAAGAAGGCCTCAGCTAAAAGCACTTGACTCATGCCGCTCCGGCAGGTGAGTCAGACAATTGTGAATTGCTTGATTGGTCTGATCCTTCTCAGTTAGAAGAAGGAGAATTGTATGAGGAATCAGATGTTTCTGATGAACAGCAATTTGTTGGTACTGAGATTGAGCAGGGTGAAGCAAGTGTTGTGGATACCCCAAAAGCTCTTGCTCAGTTATTTGAGGTTTTGATTATTACTTCTCCTGAATTAGTCCCTCCTTAAAAAGGGGAATTCTTTGGAGCCTTTAAACCTCGTTAGAATTCCCAGATCAAAAGCATTTTTATGACATTATTCTTAAAGAATGGGGGAAGCCTGCACAGCTTCATGGCATTCCCTTGGGCTGGGACAAGAAATATCCCTTCCCAGCTGATACTGTTAAGCGTTGGTCATCACCACCTGTGCCCACCGCTCTGGGCATGTGTACACTCACTGCACGGATGGGTTAAATGCGGAGGACAAATTCGTATGTGTGCGCAAGCATACAATGGCCATCTATGCATTAATATTTAATTAATTGAGAGACTGGATTTTTAATAGACACTCTGCTCATGGGTGGATGCCCCTGTGCTTAATTTATCCAATTCCTCTGTGTTGCATTCTCCTGACTCCACTACACTTAAAGATGGAGAGGATAAGCGTATTGATCAAATGGCGTACCACGCTTTTTACAGTGTGGGTTCGGCCTTGCTGCCTGTTGGTGCTTCGGCACTCATGACAGTGGCTATTAGGTCTGTTGTGAGAGACCTAATGAATTACTCAGGGCTTGATCCGGCCTCTGATGAGTACGCCGCTCTTAAGCGATGTGAGATGTTTGCATCTTTTGTACTTTCTGCCTTAGATGATACTCTGCTCATGTGCAGCAGAACCTCTGCCTTGTTAGTCGCCATCCAGTGGTCAATATGGTTGCGGCAGTGGCAGCTGATATTGTAGCCAAGAAATCTCTTACAGCGCTCCCTTTTGTGGGATTGCGCCTCTTTGGAGAAAAAATTGGATTCTCTCCCTAAAGGAGGTAAATTACCTCAGTGTAAGAAACAACGTTGTTCCTTTCGTGGAATGGCCTCTTTTAACCCTTTCGGTGGTCTAGATCCGGTAGAGGATCGGCCTTTTCAGCCCCTAGAGGGAATGCATGGAATAGAGTTAAGGGACGTGGCTGTCGAAAAACCAAATCTGCCACTAAGCCTGCTCAACAATAAGGGGACGCCCTCACCCTTATGGGTGGGGGGACGTCTGCGGTTCTTCTTCCAGGTCTGGGTTCAGGAGGTATCAGACAATTCGGTTCTGGAAGTAGTCTCTTCCGGTTACAAACTGGAATTCGAGTCCCGGCCTCCTCCCAGATTTTTCATGTCCCGGATGCCGTCAGATCCGGCAATTGCGCAGGGACTGCGGGCAGCAGTAGCGAATCTGTTAAACATGGCTGTTATCGGCCTAGTGCCTCCAGCGGAAAGGGGTTTGGGGTTTTACTCCAACCTATTCACGGTACCCAAGAAGGACGGCTCTGTTTGGCCTATCCTAGACCTAAGGAGACTCTGCGCATGGAGTCTCTGCGATCAACGATCGATGCTCTCCGTCAGGGGGACTTCATGACATCCATAGACATCAAGGATGCTTATTTGCACATTCCTATTTTCCGGGTCACCAGAGATTTCTCATGTTCTCGATAGAAGACCAGCATTATCAATTTGTGGCCCTGCCATTCGGCCTTACCTCGGCCCCAAGAGTCTTTTCCAAGATGCTGGCAGGAGTGATGGCTATATTCAGGGTCCAGGGCATCCGCATTGTGCCTTTTCTGGACGATCTTCTTATCGCGGCCTCCTCCCTCAGTCAGAGTTGGACACCAGGATTGTGGTCGCTACGCTAGAGAGGTTCGGATGGGTATTAAGTTACCCCAAATCCTCTCTCTGTCCGTCCAGGGAAATTCCCTTCCTGGGCCTGATTCTGGAATGGTCCTGATTCAGGACTTGATTAATCTATTCTTGTCCAACCCTCGTCAGTCTTTCCGTCTAGGGATGAGACTAGTGGGATTGATGGTAGCTGCATTCGATGCAGTCCCGTTTGCCCAGTTTCACATGAGGACACTTCAGCTCTTCCTCTTGGCAAAGTGGGACAGGTGCCCACTATAATTGAATCAGACTTGTCTATTGTCTCCCCACGTTTTGCAGTCCCTTCAGTGGTGGTTAATATCGCACAACCTCCAGAAGGGCAAGTCATTTCTGACTCCGCGTTGGGAACTGGTTACCACGAATGCCAGCCTGGTGGGCTGGGTTGGCTTCTGGAAGAAGCATCAGTTCCAAGGATTGTGGGGGCCTCAGGAGGCTCATTCTCCAATCAATGTATTAGAGCTTCGGGCCATACGTCTTGTTCTACTTCGACTGACCCATTTCTTACAGGGTCTGCCAGTTCAGATTCGGTCAGACAACCGAACAGCTGTTGCATACATCAATCACCAGGGAGGGACTCGCAGTTGGGGTGCCCTCCGGGAAGTGTCTCTGATCCTTCAGTGGGCAGAGATCAATGTTCCTTGCATATCTGCAGTTTACATTCCGGGGATAGAGAATGTGGAGGCAGACTCCCTGAGGAGAATGGTCTCTCAATCCAAGGGTCTTTCAGTTCCTCTGCCACAAGTGGGGGACTCCACAGTTGGACCTGTTTGCTTCTCGTCACAATCACAAGCTGCTAGCTTTTGTGTCTCTATCCCAGGATCCTCTGGCAGTGGCAGCGGATGCCATGTCTCTGGCCTGGGAGGATCTGGGGTTCCTATATCTGTTTCCCCCATTCTCCATGATCAGCAAGGTGGTGCGCAAGCTAGCACTGGAGAAGGCGCCAGCAATTCTGGTGGCGCCAAGGTGGCCAAGACGTCTGTGGTTTGCAGACGTCGTAAGGCTGGCAGTGGATCAGTTCCATCTGCCTCTTCTTCCAGATCTCATCACTCAGGGTCAACTTTGTTACCCCAATTTACAAACGCTGGCTTTGGCGGCATGGCTGCTGAAGTCTCCATCTTGAAAGAAGAAGGTCTTTCTGATGTGGTTATTCAGACTCTTATTAGAGCTAGGAAGAAGTCTTTATTACAGGACTTGGAGGTCCTATATTGATTGGTGTGAATCCAGGGCTTTGCCCTTTAGAGTGTTTTCTATTGCTAGAAATTCTGGAATATCTGCAACGTGGTCTGGATATGGGATTTCAGATTAGTACTTTGAAAGGGCAAGTCTCTGCCTTGGCAATTTTCTTTCAAAGATCGTTTGCTCTTCATCCTTTAGTTAAGACCTTTTTCCAAGGAGTCGCTCATGTGCGGCCTCCCATAAAGCCTTTACTTCCTCTTTGGGATCTTAATTTGGTGCTTTCGGCTATGCAGTCTGCTCCCTTTGAGCCATTGCAGGATATTCCTTTTCCTATTCTTACTCAGGTTGCCTTTTTAGTTGCTATTACTTCTGTCCGCCGAGTTTCTGAACTGGCGGCTTTGTCTATTCAAGCCCCTTATTTTGAGAGGCATCAAGATAAGGTTGTTTTCCATTTTAAACCGGATTTCCTTCCTAAGGTAGTGTCTGCTTTTCCACCTAAATCAGGATATAGTTCTTCCTTCCTTGTGTCCTAAACCTAGTAACGACAAGGAAAGGGTCTTACATTCTTTGGATGTAGTTTGTTGTGTTAAAGTGGACCAACACCCACGGGTGATCGGCCCGGGAATCTATAAGATTCCCGGGCCGATCACCCCCCACCCCGCGGGACATCCGAGATCGGGATGTCCCGCGGGGTGAAACCCCCCCAAACACCCCAACTCACCTACCTTATCTTCGGCGGCGGCCGGCCGCCTCCGCGCCGGCCGTCTGCGAATGGCCGGCGCGGGGGCGCGCGCGTTCAAAGTGACGCGAGGGAGGCGGCGGCGGCCGCCGCCGCTTAGACGTTCAAGATCTTCGCTTGTACGTCGGCGCTGGGAGCGGGGAGAGGTGAGTTGTTCGGGGGGTTCGGGGGGGTTTCACACAGCGGGGCACCCCGATCGGGGGTGCCCCACCGAAGTGGACCAAGACCCAGGATAGTCAAAATCCTGGGTGTTGGTCCACTTTAAGTATTATTTAGTTACTACCTCGGCCTTCCGCAAGATGGATGCCTTTTTTTGTTGTGCCTTCTGGACCCAAGTAGGGTTTTGCTCCTGCCAAATCTTCCCTTAGTAGTGGATACGTCAGGTTATCATTGGGGCCTGTATGGCTAAGGGGAAGGTTTCCCCTTTTCGTGTCACCGCTCATTCTACTCGTGCTATTGGAGCCTCTTGGGCTTTTAAGCACCAAGCTTCTGTTGAACAAGTCTGCAAGGCTGCGACTTGGTCTTCTGTGCATACTTTTTCTAAGTTTTACAAGGTTGATGTGCAGGCCTCAGCGGATGCTGTTTTTGGCCGCAAGGTTCTGCAAGCTGCAGTAATTTAAGTTATACATTATTCCTTTGGGATCCCCACCCATTATAGACACTGCTATTAAATGTCCCAAGTGTTATGGATATCGGGAGGTGGGGGGTGTGACATACTAGGAATAATACCATTTTGTGAGATACTCACCTGTAAAATGGTTATTAAGAGTATGTCACACCCCCCACTTCCCCCGTCCTTTTTTTTTTTTTTTTTTTTTTTTAATTCTTTATTTAAATTTTTCAAAACAAGGCATTACAAGTGAGAGATCAGAGTAAAGGCAGTACAGAAGGAAAACAGGTCCAGCACGCAGGCCGGGACGCGCTCCAAGCCCCAAGGCCTCCCTCAGCTCCAGTAACACACTTCAGCTGTAACTTATAGCAAACACAAATCTATGGCATCATCAACATTTAGGCCCAGGCTGAGATCCGAGGGCGAGGCTGTTCCACCCAATCCGGACCCCCTCCATGCGGACCCTGGTTTCTATTCGCCATTTCAATGTCAGTGGGGCCTGCCATAGGGCCCACTCCGGGCGTCTGCGGCATTCCCTATGTATTCTCTTCCTATTAGCTAGTAGAATTTTAACGTCGAATTTGAGTATCTTAGCGAGGAAGAGGTTAGTCACGAGCGTTCTCCACCCTGGGCTGAACCGTTAGAAATTGTAGACAAGAGAAAGGAAGGTGAAGAAAAAAAAGGAAGTATATAGATTCAAACTGCAAGAAACGAAAGAAGACACGAACCTACAGGGTAAGGACCCAGCAGAGCTCGGGGAAAGATGAAGAGGGGGGGGAGTAAGAGGATAGTAGAAGAGGAACGGGAAGGGTAGGGGCGTCAGGACCAAACAATCCACAGTCGGCAAAAAGGGGGGGGGGGAGCAAGCGGGGGGACACATCCCGATCGAGTATCGCCAAGCAATGCAACCCCGTCCCCCAGGTCCACCCTGGGACCAGACCGGAAGATGGCGAAACGGGGGAGACCCCTACTTCACTGAATCTTGGAACATGAACCAAGACGTCCACAGAATCCTGGTCTCATCCTCTTTATCTTGGACTGCAGCCGTCAGCTCCTCCATCTCCATTATTCTATTTACTTCCCTGATCCAGTCGTGCTCCGTCGGGACGATCTTGGACTTCCATAATCTGGGGAGCAGGGCCCTGGCGGCATTAATTAGGTGTCTCAGCACCGATTTCCTGTAACTAGGAACACTACATCCAGAATGGTGCAAGAGCATCAGAGCCGGGCAGCACGGGACCTGTGAGCCTGTTACCGTAGACATAATGTCTGCGATTTTTGTCCAAAATGATGTAAGTTTGGGGCAAGACCATAAAATGTGGAACAGTGTCCCTTCTTCTGATTCGCAACGCCAGCAGACAGGCGAGGAACCTGGGAAGATGGATGCCAACCGCTTCGGAGTATAGTACCATCTGGATAAATATTTGTAGTTAGTTTCTTGAGTTTGTGCAGACATCGACGACTTATAGACCAGAGAGAAAATTTTCTTCCAGTCATCACCTGTAAATTTCCTACCCAAATCTCTCTCCCACTCTGCGCAGAAAGCAGGAACCGCGTCCCGGTCCGCCTCCAAAAATTGATATATCTGGGAGATCACCCTTCTCGGGGGGTCTCCACATGTGGCCAGTGTCTCAAAGAGCGTAAGGTCTCGCCCCAGCAAGTGTTTGGGCGCTACTTTCTGGAGGAAATGTTGAGAGAGGACTAAGTACCAGGGGTCCAAGTGAGGGCTGTTCCATCTACGCCTTAATTCATCGATATCGCACCAGTCTCGACCCCTCAGGAGGTCCTTTGCCCTAATCGTACCCAAGTTCCCCCAGCCCCCCACTACCTGGGACTTCTGGTTAAGAGGGAAATCAGGGTTACCTACCACTGGAAGCAAAGGAGACGGCCAAGGCGAGATATCCTCTCCTTCCCTGACACCATCCCAGACATCGAGGGTGGCCTTAATCAACGGGTTAGAGCCCGCCCACTTATTCGAGGTCACTGACGACCACGGGATCTCTTTCAGTGGAGTGCTTGTGGACCCTGCCTCCACATCGACCCACTTCTTGGTGTCTCTATTCCTCATCCAATCGACCAATCTCTGCAAGTGGGCTGCTTGCCAATATTTCCGTAGATTTGGCACCGCCAGTCCCCCCCTGGATCCAGACCGCTGCAACAGTGAGAGTTTGATTCGCGGCTTCTTAGCCGCCCAGATAAAGTTTATAAAGATTGTGTTCAGATTCCTGAAATAGCTTGCTGGTATGTGGCATGGAAGGGTCTGGAATAGGTATAAAATTCTCGGCAAGATAGTCATCTTGATAGCACTCATTCGCCCTAACCATGTGAGGGTAAGCGCACTCCAACCCAAAAGATCAGACTTAACTTTGTTGAGCAGTGGGATGAAGTTACACCGGAATATGTCGCCGACGTCGCTCGGGATTTTCGTGCCCAAGTAGGACAAGACAGATGAGGTCCACCTGAAGGAGAAGGAGGACCTCAGCGGCGACAGTACAGCTTCCGAAAATCCCACATTGAGCACCTCGGATTTATCAAAATTGATTTTAAAGTTTGACAAATATCCAAAGGTTTCAAAGTCCTTCATAAGGACCGGGAGCCCGATCGTTGGGTTGGAAATAAAAAACAAAAGATCATCCGCATAGGCAGATATCTTATGCTCCATTCCGCTCACCTGGATTCCTTTAAGGTCTACGTTCTGCCTAACATGTCTCAGGAAGGGTTCTACAACCAGGGCGAAGACAAGAGGTGACAAAGGACAACCCTGTCTGGTACCGTTGGCTATCTGAAAAGGCGGAGAGAGATGGCCATTCACCTTTACCCTCGCCTGGGGGGCGGAATATATACTCAGAATATAATTGAGCGCCCTACCCCGGAGACCAATATGTCTCAACACCTCAAATGCAAAGTTCCAGTCCACCCGGTCGAACGCTTTTTCAGCGTCTGTGGACAGTAACAGCATCGGGGAGTTATCCATTCGGGACCTGTGTATCAGATTCAATGTCCTAATAGTATTATCCCTAGCTTCTCTACCGGGGATAAAACCACATTG
The DNA here is from genome assembly GCA_027917425.1 of Gastrophryne carolinensis. Lineage (NCBI taxonomy): Eukaryota > Metazoa > Chordata > Amphibia > Anura > Microhylidae > Gastrophryne > Gastrophryne carolinensis. The sequence goes on from CM051238.1 coordinate 217,569,563, forward strand.
GTCTCCGTCAATCAAGTTGGGTAAGTATGTCGCTAGACGATTCGCCAGGATTTTGGTGAACAGTTTAAGGTCCACATTCAAGAGCGAAATTGGACGGTAGCTCTTGCAACTTAAGGGGTCTTTACCAGCCTTGTGTATTACAGTGACGTGGGCTTCTAGGGCCGCCGTAGGAAGCAGCCCTGGCCCCTCATCCTCTGCAATTGCATTAAAAGCTTGGAGGAAATGTTTATTCAAAGAGTTCTCGAATTTTTTATAGTAGGCAATAGTAAAGCCATCAGGACCAGGCGATCGACCGTTCGGGGATGCTTTTATGGCTTGGTGCAATTCAGCCCCCGATATCGGTTCTTCCAACAAACTAACAGCTTCATCCTCCAGTTTTGGCATACCGGATGCTACAATATATTGTCGTATCCGAGACAGGTCCCTCGGGGAGCTCCCCGCCCCCTGCGGCCTCAAATTATATAATGCGTGATAATATTCCTGGAACACCCTGGCAATATCCTCCGTTTTGTGTTGTTTCTGTTGTTTTGCGTCCACTATGGCCTCGATGAAGTTGAGCGACTGTTGCTTCCTCAGGGCTCTGGCGAGGAGTGAGCCACTTTTGTTCCCCCATTCATAATAGTATCTTTTACATTTCCTAATGACGAATGCCGCCTTTTTCAGAAGCAGGGAATTCAATTGTTCTCTACAGGATGTTAACTCCTGGAGTGTGGCTCGCACTTGGGATTCCTTATGCCTCCTCTCTAGGATTTGAATTTGCGAGATAAGGCGGTCCCTACTCAAGGTGTGTGCTTTCTTTAATCTGGAAGCATGTTGGATGAGAACACCTCTCATCACCGCCTTGTGTGCTTGCCAAACGGTCATTGGAGACACCTCTCCCGAGCAGTTCAGCCTGAAATAATCTGAGAGGGCGGTCTGGACCGCCTGTTCCGTGACCGGGTCTTTCAATAGGCTTTCATTCAAACGCCAAGACCACTCTCTATTGCTTTTTTCCATCGTGGACAGGAGTAACCAAACGGGACCATGGTCCGATAAGGAAGCCGGGCCTATGGCATGATCCACAACTCCGGGCAGGAGGGTATGAGACACCAAGATGTAATCAAGTCTCGCGTAAGTCCCATGAACTGTCGAGTAATGTGAGTAGTCTCTACCCTTAGGGTTGAAAATTCTCCAAGGATCACACAGTTGTAGTGTATGCAGTACCTGCTTCACCTTTCTCAGACCACCATATGGAATGGATGACTTGCCGGTCGACGAGTCGAGGAGTGGTTCCAGGGCAATGTTTAAGTCCCCACCCAGGAGTACCTTACCCTCCTGGAAGTCCGACAGTTCAGACAGGAACTTCAAGAGGAAGTCTACCTGGCCATTGTTGGGAACATATACAGAGGCCATGGTATACAACTCTCCAAGTATCGTTCCCTTAATCATTATGTATCTGCCCTCATTATCAGCAGAAATGTCCAGTTTCTGGAAGGGGACATCCTTAGCTAACAGTATAGCAACGCCTTTGGATTTAGAGATCGGAGAGGAGCTTGCATAAAAATGGGGAAAGAACCTGGGAGACATCCTGGGACAAGCATCCTTCCGGAAGTGCGTCTCCTGCAGGAATATAATCTTGGCCTTCATCCGCCTGAGATCTGAGACCATCGCTGCTCTCTTCTCGGGGATATTTAGGCCCCTGCAATTCAAGGACACAACCTTCAAGAGTGTCTCCCGTGGACCACAAGGGCCCCGCCCCCCCCTATCCCAGCCGCCGACATCACCAAGGACCCGACGCACCAGGTAGAGCAGACCGCAGACTAGCAAAGTAATAGAGGGGGGAAGTGTCAGAAAATAGAGGTCAGAGAGTGAGGGATAAGAAAAGGATCAGAACAGGACAAAGAAAAACTAAACTTTCTCGAATCCGGAGAGAGCCTAAAGAAGTCTTAGGCTGATAGGAACACTATTAACGACTTCACTAATATAGGGAAGCCTAACCACGCAGTTCCCAGGGAAGTCTCCGGAAGCTTCCCTCGGGAAAACACACGGGTCACTGGGGGAGATGGACACCAGGCGAAGAGGAACCAGATCTCGGCAAGTTGTTACAACCGACGATCACAACGCTTCCATTTCGGCTTTCCCCTCCCCTCATAGCACATTAACCAGAAAACAGCAACCAAAATAGGATACAAAACAGCAACGATAATAATCTAGAAGCATAGCGAACAGACCGTTCCCATTGTCAGGTCAAGCCCGGCCCACGATGGTCTCCACCCGCTGGTACGCCAAAGCGAGCACTAATTTTAGGGTAATAGGCGACCTCCGCTCCCCCCACCCCGGGGCGGACCCCAGAACCATGGCAGATAGTTCGTAAATTCCCCACAAAGGGGGGGGGGGGTCCCAGAGAAATTAGCGTCTGCAGAGATTTTCCAGGTGGAAAGGGCTCCCAGTCCCCCAAGTCCCAACCACCCCCGGCAGAGGGGCACCCAAGTCCACCGGTCCACGCAGCACTACGGAGCGGGGAGGACAACCTAGGCCAATCAAGTCCCCATCCCGGACCACTCAGGATAGAACCCCCCCCCCCCCCATGGCGGGACCCCAACAGCCACCCGGTTCGAGCCGCCCCCAGGCCCCCGCCGCGCCCAATCCACGGACCAAAGCAGCCCACGAACCGGGCCCCGGCGCCAACCAGGGGGACGCCCCACACCGCACCCCGCCCACAGCAAGGGGTCTAATGGAGAATACAGGCAAAGGGAAAGGGAGCCACACCCCCGGCGGAAAGGGTCAAGCTAGATCGCCGGGTCCGAGGACAACTACACCAACAAGGCCGTCGGGACCAGTGAGGAACCCCCGGAGACGCCCCCTGGAAGGGGGATCCCCCCTAGCCCGGGACCCCCGAGCAGGCATCGGGCCATAGCCGACTCGCCGGCGCCCGCCCAGCAAGGAAATCCCCCGCAGCAGGCCCCGCCGGGAACGTCCCACCACCCACCCAATGGGAGCCACGGACACTCAGCAACCCCATCCCCACACATGAGGAGAAAGCACCATGCACCGGGTACATTAATTAACAATTTCAATACATGCATGAACCGAAAACAACAGGCACGGAATATGAACAAAAAGGACCAGAGCAAAAATAGAAGTCAATGAAATGTAGCTCTTAAATCAACGTGCAACTAATATTCGTTACCGTCTATCTACCGTCCATATGGCCGGGATCACCCTCACGCTCCGGGCCGGGCCTCTCCTGTCTCGGCCCCGTCTCCTGGGGCGCTGCGGAAGTGGATCTGCTCTCTGATCGAGAACTGGAACCAGCCAGTCCGGAACCGGTATGGGAGCGGATCCCAAGAACTCAAAGAGACCCGCTAGTTGCTCCGGAGATCTCAGGGCAAATGTTCGCCTATCTTTCCGTACCAGGAGTTGGAACGGGTGGCCCCAGCGGTACGTTGCTCCTTGGTGCTGCACCAGATCCAGAAGGGGTTTCACTAATCGTCGCATGTGCAGGGTTCTGCGGGACAGATCCTGCAACAATATAACACGTGCGCCGTTGAGATCGATGGGGCCCTTGTTCCAGGCAGCTCGCATGATTGCTTCTTTGATCTGAAAAAAGTGCACTCTGCAAATCACATCTCTTGGTCTGCCGGGGTCGCCGCCGACAGGGCCCAAGGCTCGGTGTATTCGGTCGATTTCAATGGTCTCCCCCGACGGACGGCCCAAGAGGGTGTTGAACAGGTTACACGCTGTTGCATTCAGCTCCGTTGGGTGAATCGATTCCGGGATGCCCCGCAGTCGGATATTGTTGCGGCGGTTTCTATTTTCCAGGTCATCCTGTTGGACCTGTAGGGTAGAGAGCATTCTGCGTGTGGCATCCCGGTCTTGTTCCAAAACGGCAATCCTGTCCAGGATATCCGACTGGGCAGCCGCGTTGGTATCTACTTTGTCAGACAGATCCGCCATGGTGTTTTGCATGGATGTTATTTCTCGGCGAAAAGTCCCCTCCATCCTAGAAATGTAAGACTCAAAATCCGCTCTAGAGGGCAATGATTTGATGGCATCTGCCACATTACATCTAACGGATTCCATGACGGCAGAGATCAGAGCTCTGGGCGAAAAAGCTCCCGGAGAATCGAAGCTCTCATGACCCACAGGAAGATCATCAGGCGTAGGGGGTCGGTACTCCCATGAGCGGCCCACAGGGGTCGGGCTGCAGGGCCCCGGTGAGAAAACTGCCCTCTGATTCCAAGACTCCACTGGGACAGAAGGGCCACGCTCTATATGTAACGCTGGGGTAAGGGCAGGCAATTCCCCTCCAGGGGACAGGGCTGGTGAATGGGGCTGAACAGGTGGCGCTGGGGTAAGGGCAGGCCATTCCCCTCCAGGGGACAGGGCTGGTGGCGCTGGGGTAAGGGCAGGCAATTCCCCTCCAGGGGACAGGGCTGGGGAATGGGGCTGAACAGGTGGCACGGCGAGCCCGGCTACTGCCCCTTTAAGAGTAGGCTCTGATGTGAGCAAGCTGTCACAGGATTCCTCTGGGCGCCTCACTTCTTCAGCACAGTGTACCTGTGCCACCGTTACTGTCACCAGCTGGCCTGCTCCGCCCCCCCCCTCCCCCCCACCTCCATTCAGCTCATCTGGAGGGCCGGGGACAGGTAACAGGGGAGGCAGCCTACCAGCAGGAACCGATCCGCCTTCAGTTTCGCCCGCCATCTCGGGCCGGGAGGTCCGCAGCCCGCAGGTCTCGTCCCCAGGACTCCGGCGGCCACATTCCGGAACGGCGCCCGCCCCCGCCGGCCGCGGGGAGGGCAGCGCCATCTTGCCCAGCGCCTGCACGTCGCCCGCGGACACCCGCAGCGGGACCATCTCCTCTCCAGCCGCCCGAGGGAGCACCGGGTCCGGCCTCCCCTCCTCCGGTCCCCGTGGATCAGGTATGTGCGGCGGCGCCGCCGCCGAGGGACTAGGGGGTCCTCCCTCTCCAGCCGGGCACACGCGGGCCGTCGCCATTGCAGGCAGCGGCGGCCTTGGATTCTCGGGCGGGATAGCCCCAAAATAAGTGGATATGGGGTTCTCCTGTGGTGGTCTCACCACTCCTCTGGCCTTCCGCCTCTTGGACATTGCTTTTCTGGGTGGTTGCTGTCCAGCTATACTGTTAATTCCCAGGGGAGAACGGGGAGCCTCTCAGGATCACTCCTCACGGCGCCATTAGCAGGCCACGCCCCCCGACATTCCCCCCGCCCTTTTTTGTTCGAGGGATCCTTTATATGGTTATTATTGAATATAATTGGCTCTGTCTGGTTCTTCTCTGCTGTTTAAAAAGACTGAGGAATAGTGGGAGGAACCCAGTACTTATGGACCAGGAGGGGCTCCTTTTTTCCATGTCATCTCTGCAAGATCGCCCTCTACAGGCCGGGGTTCCCAAGTGTTATGGATATCGGAAGGTGGGGGGTGTGACATACTCGTAATAACCATTTTTCAGGTGAGTATCTCACAAAATGGTATTTTTGTTCTTCCTGCTGGTCCTAGGAAGAGTTTGCCTCCAGCCAAATCTACTATCAGCAAGTGGATCTGTCAGGCGGTGGTACAAGCCTATTGTGCTAAAGGGAAGGAACCTCCCTTCTGGGTTACTGCTCATTCCACGCGTGCTATTGGTGCTTCTTGGGCTTTTCGCCACCAAGCTTCTGTTAAACAAGTTTGTAAGGCCGCTACTTGGTCTTCTGTTCATACCTTTTCCAAGTTTTACAAGGTTGATGTTAAGGCCTCAGCTGATGCTGCTTTTGGCCGCAAGGTACTTCAGGCGGTGGTGGTCTGAACTGCCTGCTGTTACTCCTTGGGGATCCCACCCTACCTTACGGACATTGCTTTTGGATGTCCCAGATGTAAGGATTACATGAAACAGGCCGTGCTGTGCACTAGGAAAAATACAATTCTGTGAGTACTTACCTGTAGAATTGTTTTTACTGTGCACAGCACAGCCTGTTTCATCCCTCCCTTGTTATCGTTATTCTTGGTTGCCTCTTTATGGTGATTTGTTCTAAAGTTGGTTTTGAGGGTTCTTTCCTTTTTTATTTTTTTTTATTTTTTTTTTTTTTTTTACCTTTATTACCTCCCGGCTTCTTGTATAACTGCTTGTCAACACTGGAGATCTATTGGGGATTCCTGTTTTTATATGGGTCCGGGAGGAGCCACAAATCTTCTGCAGTCCACTGCGCCACCTTGTGGCGGAATATCCAGATGTAAGGATTACATGAAACAGGCCGTGCTGTGCATAGTAAAAACAATTCTACAGGTGAGTACTCACAGTATTGTATTTTTTCCGCTTTTTTTGTGCATGTGCTGTGGGATGCTTATTGGTCTTTATGTTGTGTCTTTCAGGGGTCCCATCTTTTGCAACTCAGGGTTGTGGTTCCTCCCGGTCTCCTACCACCCCCCTCCCCACCCTAGTTTTTTTAAGAGGGATCATTAAGAGGGACTACATTGGGGATAGTCTGGGTTTGGGCCGTTAGCACCTTGTAACCTGGTTTATTTTTTGGCTATAATCACCATAATGGAGGCTTCTGGGGATTGTGAGCTAGGGACACCCTCGGGGCGGGTAAAGCTCTGCCTCATGTGTGGTAGCAGTCCTCTGAGCGGACTCAGCGCAGTTTGTGTCCCTTGCGCCAGGAGCGTTCTTTTGGAACAGGATAGGACCTGCAGCCTCTCCTACGCCCCCGCGCCTGCATTTGGCCCCCAGCGATGGGGAAGCCAGCAGGGGGTCCCAAACAGATTTGGCGCTCCGGGTGGCCAGCCTGGAGAGACAGTTATCTTGCACTGCTACCGGCAAGGCCACGAGTAAGAAGCGGCATATTGAGCCGCATTGCTTGCTCTTTGCTGCTGATGATGATGATGATTTTTGGTGATCAGGACTCCATGGAGGAGAGTTGTTTCAGGACTCCGCCTCTTCAGGGGATCGACCGGGCGGCTATGACAGTGACCCTGGTTCTTCCTCGGACGAGGATATGTGGCTCCCTGATGACACAGAGAAGTTGCTATCTTCTGTGTTTGAGACCTTGCATATTGTTCCTCCAAAGGTGGCCAAAAAGAAGCTGGGGGATTTATTTCGGCCTGAGAGAAAGCCTCTTGTCTTTCCTGAACAGGGTCACTTTTCCAAAATGGTTTTCAAGGAATGGGAAAGGCCTAATAAATTGCCGTTGTTGCCTAAGGGCCTGGACAGATGGTACCCTTTCTCTGAGGAGTTGATTCGCCTCTGGTCCCGTCCCCCAGAGGTGGATTCCCCTGTGTTGGGGCTCTCCAATACCACGATTATGCCGTCTCCCGATACTGCTTTCTTGCGTGACCCTGCTGACCGACGCATGGCTCAGCTGGCTTGTCACGCTTTCACCTTTGTGGGTGCTGGCCTTCGTCCTGTCTGTGCCGCGGCCATTGTCTCCTTAGCCATCAGGAAGAAGGTGAGACGTCTGTTGATCTTGCCAGATCTCGCAAGCGGGCGGAGGAGTATAAGGACCTCCTAGCCTGCGTGGACTTTATTGCATTTGTCATCTCGGCTATGGACGATAGCGTCCAGCTTGGCCTCGGCCCTGCTGGTTGCACTTTATCACTCTCTCTGGCTGCGGCTGCCAAGAAATCACTCACTAATACCCCCTTCTTGGGGCTTCAGTTATTCAGGGAGTGTCTGGACCTCCTGACATAGGATGGGAGACTTCCTCAGTGATGGAAGCCTGTGCAGGGTTCGTCTTCCTATTGCTCCTTCGAGGAGGAAGAGGCTCTTTCTTTTCAGGTGGCCGCAGAGATTCCTGGGGACGAGGGTGGTCTGGCGGCCGACCCAATCCCTCCTGGGGAACTAAATGCAAGCCCCCTGCCAAGTCCTCTCAGGCATGAGGGGGCACCCTCACCTGTTCGGGTGGACGGCTTCTGCTTTTTGCTCACGTCTGGAGACTGCATGTCTCGGAACGATGGATTCAGCAGGTGGTGTCCTCCGGTTACAAAATAGAGCTGGCAGCTTGACCGCCCCCAAGATTTCTTCAGTCAAGGCTATCCCAGAACCCGTTGATGGCGCAGGGCCTTAGAATGGCTATTCAGCGCCTTTTACGAGGGGATTTGTCCTGTGCCTCACCAGGAACGAGGTTGAGGGTTCTATTCCAACCTGTTCACTGTGCCCAAGAAAGACGTCAGAAGTTCCTGAGGTTTGCAAGCGAGCCCTCAAATAGGTGACCCAGATCCTGACATGGAGGAGAATGTTCCCTGCATCTCGGCGGTTTACATCCCCGGGGTGGAGAATCGGGAGGCAGACTCCCTGAGCAGGGGGGCCTCTCGTCTGGGAGAATGGTCTCTCAGCAACAAGATCTTTCACGCTCTGTGTCGCCGCTGGGATCAGCCGGATGTGGACCTTTTCGCGTCCAGGCACAATCACAAGCTTCCGAGGTTCGTCTCCTTGTCAAGGGATTCGTTTGCCTTCGCCACGGACGCTCTGCCAATTCCTTGGACGGAGTTCGCGCTCCTTTACGCATTTCCTCCGTTTCCACTCCTGGGCGGAGTGCTGCGCAAGATAGCCCAGGAGGGGGTTCCAACCATCCTGGTGGCTCCTCGCTGGCCAAGAAGGAGTTGGTTTGCGGACATAGTCCAGCTGTCAGTGGATCGCTACGTCATGCCCGACGATCAAGGGCTTCTCACACAGGAGTTGCTGCGCCACCCCAATTTACAAACTCTGGCTTTGACGGCTTGACTGCTGAAACCTCCATCTTGATGGATAAGGGTCTGTCCACCACGGTCGTGTGTACCATGATTCAGTCTCGGAAGAAATCCTCTTCTATGATATATTACAGAGTTTGGCATGCCTACATTGCCTGGTGTGAGTCCAAGAGTCTCCTTTGTCGCACTTTCTCGGTTTTAATTTGATTTTGGATTTCCTACAACATGGGTTGGACTCAGGTATCTAGCTGAGTACCCTTAAGGGCCAGGTTTCGGCCTTGGCCATTTTTTTCCAAAGATCTTTCGCCAATCATAGACTTATCAAGACTTTTTTTCAAGCGGTTACTCATGTACGTCCCACCGCGTAAGCCTGTTTTACCGGTGTGTGCTTTCTGCTCCCCAGGGTCCTCCCTTTGAGCTCTTGTGCGATGCTGCACTATCCATTTTGACTCTGAAAGTGATGTTTTTGGTAGCTATCAGCTCGGTGCGTGGCGTTTCAGAGCTGGCTGCGCTTTGTATTAAGCCTCCTTACTTTGAGCGGCATCAGGATAAGGTGGTATTTAGTTTTAAACCCGATTTTTTACCTAAGGTTGTTTCCTCGTTTCACCTTAATGTGTTGCCTTCCTTGTGTCCCGCACCTTCTAATTCTAAGGAAAGGACCCTCCATTCCTTGGATGTGGTCAGGGCCATCAAGTACTACCTGGTTGCAACGGAGTCCTTCAGGAAATCGGATTCCCTTTTTGTTCTCACTGACGGGCCTAGAAAGGGTCTGTCTCCAGCCAAATCCACTCTCAGCAAGTGGATTAGACAGGCCAAGGGGAAGGAACTCCCCTTTCGTGTTACTGCTCATTCTACTAGAGCTATTGGTGCCTTCTGGGCTTTTCAGCACCAGGCATCTGAACAAGTTTGTAAGGCCGCTACCTGGTCTTCTGTTAGTACCTTTACTTTACGAAGTTTTACAAGGTTGACGTTAGGGCCTCTGGCGATGCTGTCTTTGGCCGTAAGGTGCTTCAGGCGGTATTGTCATGAACTGCATGCTGTTGCTCAATGGGGATCTCACCCTTCTTTTTGGACACTGCTTTTGGATATCCCACATGTAAGAAGTGGAGCGACCTGAACAGGACACAGAGAAAAATGCAATTCTGTGATTACTCACCTATAGAATTGTTTTTTTTGTTTTGTTTTTTTTTAAACAATAAATCTTTATTGAGAAGGACAGGACATCAAGGCATTGCAGGTTTGACATGTCATCAACACTACACTTTACACGAGTAGTACAGATGTAAATCCATAAATTGTCAATACAGCGTTCTCATACACACTTTTATAGCCAGGATATTTAGCTCTCTTGTCCCCTTACCGCTGTCTGCCTCGAAGCCTCTGCCCCTCAACTTTTCTGGAAAAGAACAGGGGAAGGTGAAAACTTGAGGAGGGGGGAAGAAAAAGAAGGGAAGAGAAAGAAAGGGCAAGAGAAGGGACGAAGGGAAGGAGGAGGCGGAGGGAGGAAAGAAGGTCGAGGGAGGGCATAGGCAAGAATGGGCCCCGGCCACCACCGACCAAGGTCGTCCCCCGGCAGCGCCCCCAAAGGCCCACCGGTAACCTCCGTCCCGGGCCCCAGGCCGCGTGATCCGTGCCGGGCACCCCAATGTCGCATCAATGTAGAATTGTTTTTGTCTGTGTCCTGTTCAGGTCGCTCCAGACCCCACCCTTGTTCTTGTTATCTCCTTTTGCCTGTTATGGTGATTACTTTTTATATGGAACCTGTCCTAGGTTTTTTCTTGTTGAGAGAGTACATTTTGAAGCTGTGTGAAGTAACATGGTTTCTTGGCCTCTCGGCCTCTCTCTTCCTTACTGCTTTTGAACCACTGGGGATTTTTGGGAGACATCTGCCTTATATGAGGCCGGGAGGAGTTACAATTTTTTGCAGTCACTGCGCCACCTTGTGGCGGATTACCCACATGTAATAAGTGGAGCGACCTGAACAGGACACAGACAAAAACAATTCTACAGGTGAGTAATGACAGAATTGCATTTTCACATACCTGCCATTTTCCATTGTTTGTGAGCAAAGAAAAACATCACCTCCACGATCCAGTGGGGGTCTCCTCTTCCCCCAGGAGGTCCATCGAAGCCTCCACCTGTACTCCCCCCTCCACCCCCACTGACTTATGTCTCAACAGCCACCACAGCAAGGGTCCTTTGATACATAGGGGGTCTATTCAAAGACATTGACTTTCATTGTCTACCTTAGGGCTGATTCAGAGCCAGGTGAAAATGCACACCCGTTAAACAATGAAAATAAATGACAGTTTTCTCTCCTAAAAAAAAAAGCAGTGGGAATTCTCACGTGGCTCTGAATCGACGCCATGGAGTGAGATGACATCAACTCACTCCACCATTATAAAAGGCCACTTCCAGCAGCGGGAGAGCTGTCCGAAGCAGACAGTGATTGGTGGAGGTCGGGGTGTGTCGCTCCCATCAGTGCAGTGGTGGGTGATCGTCAATGGAATTGAGGTAAGTAGAAAAATAAATGGCATATTCTGTGTGTTTTTACTGTTATAGCTGTTCACAAGGCAGGATTGGCTTACTCACTTGTGGCAAGCGGGAGACTTGCTATTACCTCCTACCCCATTACCTGCATTCCCAAAGCCCAGGGGGGTGCAGAAGAGCCCGTGGCCCAAACAGTCTATACAGGCTGACAGTCTCCTCGTCCTGGTCTACCAGCTCCCATAGCTGGTGCTCGGCCTGGTCTTACTAGGAAGGGGGTACCCAACGCCTTTTTTTTTTTTTTCATTTTTAAGGGGTTTAACCACCATTTTTTTTTAAATGGTTTATCCCTTGATAGTGCGGATAGTAGTTGTATTTCATTTGAAAATGTCATAAAGTTTTGGAATGTCTCCTGGGAAGTCATGTGGGTCTACCAATACATATGTGGTATCGTTGTAATCGGGAGGAATGGGGCTTTTACACGCGATATGGTTTTTCTGAAAGACATAATTTTTTTATTTCTCCTAATTAAAATAACATGGGTTACCTTGCTGGTGGTCACAGCCAGATGCAGCCCATGTCTGAAGCTATGGAGCAGTGGTAGGCAATCAGCAAACTGCTTGTAGACTCTAGGGTTCGTTTTCGTCTGCTTTCATAACTCTTAATATTTTTAATATCTTAGAATGCCACTTCTCATAAAGAGTTATTGCTGTTTTATAGAACATTTCTAAAGGGTGCCAGTATACTCAAGGGGATCTAGACTAACTGCTGCTCAAAAACAATAGTATAAAATCTATGGAAGCAGATTTCTTTTATTTCATTTTAATTTAATTCTAAATTTAATTCAAAAATTCAAGTTTAATTTAAAAAAAAGTAGATTTTATATGATAATGTTAAACTAGAATTTAAAGCTTGGCTTTAGATTCTACTGCGTTTTTTAATTTGTGATTTGCCTTTTTGGTCTTTTTGTCCAGGTTCATGCAGCTCCCTCATCCCACTTATAAATCCACAAAGAGTTGGGCACGATGCCCTCCTGCCAGGCCAACAAACAAATTGACAGTCAGCAGCTGCAATTATTTTGGCTGTTTCCACCCTTCTTGTAGTGAATAAAAACAGCTAATCCTTTTCTGCTTGCAGGGTTTCCCTCGTGAACAAAGCAGTGGTGGATTACTACTTTGTGGAGCTGAATATGGAAAAACATTTTGAAGCAATCAGACACTTTCTGCTGATGGAGGATGGGGAGTTTGCACAGTCACTTAGTGACCAGCTCTTTGAAAAGGTGAGGTGGAAGGTGGCCTGCTTAAACTTTGGTGGACTCTCTCCAACAAGCTCCTCATCAGAATTGCTGTGAAAGCAGAGCAAAACCTGGGATTTGGACTATCCCAGATTTTGTTCTGTGCCTAAAGGGAATCAAGATATGAGGTACCCCACTCAAATCTGGACCTCTTCCCAGTCCAAGGGCACATACGCGTCCAATCAGCGGCGTTCGCGGTGCCTATATAATTCGGCAAATGGCTCTGATGTTCTGCAATGAGGAGCGATTGCGGGCACATCCCCAGCATCTTTGGGCTATGTGCTCGATCCCACTCCAGAAATTCTGGTGTGGGAGCGTGCACTGTTGGGATGCTGTCGTTTGCCTATGTCATTTGGCAAAAAGCTTTGATGTTCTGTAATGTGGAGAGTGAACTCTCTGATTGGACAGGAGCGCGGAAGCTGTTAAAAGCATAATGGGACAGCAGGGCATTCCAATTCGGGATGCCGTGGGAAAAGGCTAGGGCCATGTTCCGCTTTAAGGCACAAGTCTACCCTGCTTACCTGTAGCTACTCCTGATGCATCTTTTGTGCTTACATGCTCTAAATGTCGCTTCTGTCTGTGGGGCCTGTCAAGATGGAGGCACCCAGTGCTGTTTGGGTACCTTGGCCCATACTCCAATGTACACATGAGGCAAGACAGTGGTGCCAGACCTAGTGTGGAGCTCACAGGGAAGCCAGGAACCCTGGAGCACGTCATGCCTTAACTGCAGTTTTGATCTGGGGTCTGCCAGGGAAAGTACACCAGATTAGACTTTCTTAAAGCAGACCTTCACTCTGAATAAGAGTCTTCACTCTGAATAAGAGTCTATCTTATATGTTTCCCACACCCTGTACATACAGATTGTCCACATTAAAAATCATCCTACCTGCATCTACTGCATGTTATGAACCTTTAAACATCCAAGATGGCGGCTTATGGAAGCCTGCAAACAGGAAGTGCCTCCTGACTATGCTGCTCTGCATTCTGGGACTGCTGACCGTTACCTGACCCCAGCTCTGCTCTGTCTGAGCAAAGCACAGCTATAACCCGCCCCCCTGTACCTTATCCCACTCTCCTCTCCTCAGTAAGTGTGATGCTTCTGAGTCAAGATGGCGGCGCCCGTATCCTAAATTCCTGAACAGAGTTGCAGCCCAGTGGGGGAAAGAATAAGTAAGTGACTAAAAACGTAAAATGTATTAATTTTAGATGCTGGGGAATCGTTTTTTACGAGTTTGGGCTTTTCATTAAATCACGCTGAAGGTTCGGTTTAATAAACTGCACCAGCTCATGTTTATAAATCCCCTAACCTGCTTCCCATTTCTTCCAGCTTGTATCGGGGCAGACGCCCAGTGAGCTGTTCACCCCACTAGTGCTGAATTCTGTCCTGAACAAAGCTCTTCAATACAGTCTACACGGGGACTCCCGCCTTGCATCTAATCTTTCTTTTGCACTTAAAAACATCTCTGAAATGTTCACGCCAGCAGCCCCGGATATTTTGAGCTGTTTGGAGTTACGATATAAGGTGAGATCAATCACACAAACTTTTCCTGGCCTTAATTACAGATAATTCTTGGTTTGGGAAACTAGGCTCTGTCCAGGCCAGGGGTAAAAAAAGCCTTAATTCCCAGTTAGCTGATATCTGCCAGATTAATGTGCTGAGAGATTTCTGTAGCATTACCATCTCTTGGCAGCAAATGTCTCTGCAGTGTGTATGAGTTAGCTAGAATGTTACATTTTAGTTTCTGGAGCAACGGGATTTCATATCCCTCTTTCTGTCTTTGTCAGTTTCTGCTTAGCCTACAAGAATCAAAAGTCTAATAGATTTCTTATTTGGCTGGCAATTCATTTTACAGTAAAATGAAAAAAACAGAAAAGCAAGAAATGCTAGATCTCCCCTGCAGCCACAAGCAAAGGTGTGTCCCACACAGTCTCATGCAAGACGTTTGGAAACCAGTCCCACCTCCCTGTGCTAAAAAAAAAAAAAAGGTGGTCATGATTGATTAAAATCTGGGTGCAGAGGAGAGATCTAAGCTTCAGCCTCTTAATGTAACAACCAACTATGTGTATGATGGCAGGTAAAAAAATCCTTGTCAGAACAGTATGTTATGTGATCCACCATGCTTGAGTTCTCTCTAGTATAATCGTTCATCTTTGTCGTCCTCCCTAAGGTGGATTGGCCATTGAATATTGTCATCACAGACACATGCATAAATAAATACAACAAGATTTTCTCTTTTCTGCTACAACTGAAACACATGGTTTGGACACTGAGAGATGTTTGGTTTCATTTAAAACGTACAGGTAAGACATTTGTTTATGGGCTCTTTAAAGAAAGAAAACATGCTATACAGCACGTCCTGCTCCAGAAGATTCCTTACACATGGGTTATACATCCACAAGATGGCGCTGGACTGCAGAAAACAGCTTGTGGCTTTTCCCGGGCCTATATAAGTCAGGGACCTCTCACAAATTCCCCAGTTTATTTCTGCAGTCTGCACTGAGAAGACAGAAGATAGCTCTCTTGTGGCGCAGGTGAGCGGGGCTTATATGCCTGCGGCCCTGCAGGACTATTCCCACCCGTTCCGTACCATATATTGCCTCCCAGCCTCGGTTGACTAGGTTCGGGTGAAAGTAGGTTAGTAGCAACAGCTAAGAGGTGCTGAGGAGCTAGGCTCCTACCGCAGTCCCTTCTTGACAGGATAGGCGGATGGTGAGCCTTTTGGGATGCCCCCACGGCTTCTTGGGTGTTGCCAGGTAATCCTGTGCAGTTACCCTTACCATAGGTGTCCCCTCCCCCTCACTTCTCCCTTTTTCCCCTGGGCGTTATATCCCCCGGGAATCCTTATGTTAATCGGGGGGGGGGGGCCCTCTCTCCCTCCAGGAGCTCTCCGGGGGGGGGGGGGGGGGGGTTCCTTGATTTATGTCTGTTTTACTGTCTGTGTACTTTATACTGTAAAACGCCGCCGCGCGCTTGTACAGCACCCCGTGGACGGCGGCGTCATTCTCCTCAGAGCTGCCGGGCCGCAATTGGCCGGCAGGATCACGTGGGCGCGTTTTCGCGCTCTTGGGGGGGGGCTATGGGGATGATGTTTTTTACATCACATCTCATAGGAGGCCCGTCCCTCGAGGTCTGCGGACGCCATTTTGACTTCCCTTGCTGTATGTTGCTGGCTCCCGCGATCCGTGAGTAGCCCCGGTGGGGTGGAATTTTCTATTTGTTCTGCATTATCTCATGGGAATGTCTATTATGTCTTTCAGGCGGGTTAAAACTTCGGCACTGTGGTTTCTCCCGGCCTTCTCCCCTCATTACTCACACTTCCCTAGCGGGTTATTGGGGCATCCCGGGTAGCTATTAGCGTTAACCCTTACTGGCCTGTTGTGCCACGATAATCACCATATGGAGGCTTCCGGGGATGATGTGCTTGGGGTTCCTTCGGGACAAGCCCGGCTATGTGTTGCGTGTGGGGTATCCCCTATAAGTGATGATGTCAGGGTGTGTGTACCCTGCACCCAGCAGGTGCTTGAGCTGCAGTCTGGGTCTCCTGATGAATGTGTGGGAGGACATCTGCCCTGTTGGTGGCTATACGCCGCTCTGTTTGGCTGCGTCAGTGGGTAGCTGATAATGCTGCTAAGAAGGCTCTTAAGTATACAGCACGTCCTGCTCCACCCCACCCTTGTTATCATTATTCTTAGTTACCTCTGTATGGTGATTGTTCATTTGGGACTTTTGTTATTATTGTTCTCCCGGCTTCTTGTGTTACTGCTTGTAAATGCTGGGGCATTTGTGGGAAGTCCCTGACTTATATAGGGCCGGGAGGAGCCACAAGCTGTTTTCTGCAGTCCAGTGCCATCTTGTGGATGTATAACCCATGTGTAAGGAATCTTCTGGAGCAGGACGTGCTTTATACTTATAATACCAATTCTACAGGTGAGTAATCACAGAATTGTATTTTTACAAATGAACAGATAACCCTGTAACCTATTCAAGGCTCTTTGACCTACAACATTTCCCCAGGTGTGGGATGATAGATGTTCTCGACAGGTCAGCTGCCAGAATGCCTCATTATAGTAAATCTAGTGATTTGCACTGTAGATACATAGGAGTTACACATCTAGACATTGCTGCATCATGCTACTTCACCCCACTATATTGTGCCTGTAATCTGACTTGTTAGACGATGCAGCCACTTCAACTTGCAAGCTCTTCAGAACTTGTCTGCAGTTGAAACGGCTACTATTATAAAGGATTTCCACTTTCATTAGTTGGAGAATGGCTCTACTACCTAACTGGCAGCTTCTGATAGCTTGATCCCTAAATACAGTGTTATAGGTTTATTCTAAGTATGTCACACACCCCGCTTCAAGACATTCATTACATGTGGGTATACTGACCTGTAGATGGCGATCTTGCAGAGATGTCAATAAAAAAAGACCCTCCCAGTCCATAAATACCTGGGACCTCCCACTCATTCCTCTTTCATCTCTGCAGACGGCGAGAAAGTCAGAAGATGGATGTCTCCTCCTTGCAGGTAGCCGGGATGACTCCCGGCCCTCTATTGTTCTATTCCTGCCTGGATTCTTTTATTTATATTACTTGCCTCCCAGCCTTGGCTGCTTGTCCGGGCAATGGTAGATGGTACCCTAGGTGCTCAGGAGCTACGCTCCTCCGTGAGACCCCATAACAAGGGGTAGGCGGCTAACCAGGTTGGTGACCCTGGTTTGGGATGCCCCGTCCCTTGGCTCCCACCCTAGCATGGATTCCCCCTCTCCCGGATACCCTTAGAGGGGGGGGGGGGGGGTGTCCCTTATTGATTCATCTTTATTATAGTGTGTGTGTGTGTGTGTGTGGTGCTTAACGTTACAGGTGCATTGAGGTACTCAGACCGGCCTCCGGCGTTTGTCATGGCGGCTCTCTAAGGCGCCCAGGAGGAGCTTCTTCCCCTCAAGGCGGGGCCGGGCACTCGCGCGAGCGCCTACGGCCCGCCCCGCCCCCGTGCTGCGGGCGCCGCGGTTCAGGTCCCGGCTTCTGGCTCCCTCTTCCTCTGCCTACGCGCCTTTTCCTTCCACACTGCCAGGCGTGCGGGACTCCGGAGGGGGTGACGGTTGGTGAGTGGCCTGTGGCCCCATTAGTTTTTCCTTATTGATCATGCCCCTCCTTGGGGTTGCTTGGCATCGCTTCTGTTATTAACCCCTTTGGACAATTGTTATGTAGGTCTGATTGTGTGTTTGTGTGTTCCAGGTGGACCATCGTTCCTATTAAAGGGGGGTTCTCCCGGTCCTAGGGTCCCTGGTTAAATTTAGGTGTCTGTAAATTCCTCCCACGCGGGACTTAAAGGGGCATCCCGGGTTGCATTACTGCGTAATTCCCTCGGGGCATTGTGCATATATATATTAAAAATCACCACATGGAGGCTTCCCCGGATACTGGGCTTGTGCCCCCCTCGGGGCAATCCAGGCTGTGTTTGGGGTGTGGGGTATTCCTTTTGGGGGATGATGTATTTCTTTGTGTACCCTGTGCACAACTGTCTATTACACGGCAGTCCGGATCTCAGGCGTCTGGTTCTGCTTCGCCCGTCTCCTCTCCGTCTCCCCCTCGCTTGACACGTACCCCATGTGATGTGGTCATTGGCGGGGAGTCACAATCTGAGGTGTGTGCCAGATTGGCCAATCTTGAAAAATTGTTTTCCAGTGCTGTTGCCAAAAAAAAGGCCACGGCAAAGCGAAAACATTTGTATACAGTCACGCAGGCCTTTGATATGGAGGAGTTTGACTCCCTGGATTGGTCTTGATTGTTCCCCGCTTGAGGAAGGGGGGCTGTTTGAGGAGTCTGAGGGCTCCGATGACCAGCAGTGGGTGCTGATACCGAGCAGGGCCAGGGGGATTCCTTAGATACCTCTAGGGTCCTGGTTTCATATGTTTGAGGGCCTGGCTATTTCTCCCCCCGAGGCGGCTCCTCCGCTGAAGGGGGAGTTCTTTGAGGTGACCAAGCCGCGCTTGGAATTTCCTTATCAAAAGCATTTTGATGGTATCATTCTTAAGGAATGGGAGAGGCCGACTCGGCTTCCGGGTGTCCCTCCGGGTTGGGACAAAAAATATCCCTTTCCGGCGGACGCGGTGAAGCACTGGTCGTCCCCAACCCGCCCGCCCCCCCCCCCCGAGGTGGATGCTCCTGTTTTGGGGTTGTCCAGCTCCTCAATCCTGCATTCTCCGGAGTGCACTACTCTCAAGGATGGTGAGGATAAACGCATTGACCAGATGGCTTGTCATGGTTTTGCCAGTGTTGGGTCGGACTTGCGGCCGGTTTGTGCTTCAGCGCTTTTATTGGTAGCTGCCAGGTCGGTGGTTAGAGGACTGTTCACCTCTTCTGGGCTTGACCCGGCTAGTGAGGAGTTTGCCGCCCTTAAGCGATGTGAGTTATTTTTGTCCTTTGTGCTGACCGCCTTGGACGACACATTGGTGATGTGTGGCAGAGCTTCGGCCTTGCTTGTGGCTATCCGGCGGTCGGTTTGGTTACGCCAGTGGGCGGCTGATTTTTTGTCCAAAAAGTCGCTTACGGCCCTTCCCTTTGTGGGGTTGCGGCTCTTTGGAGAGAAATTGGATTCGGTGGCGAAGGGAGGTAAGTTACCTCAGCGTAAGAAGCAGCGTCGCCCCTTTCGGGGGGCGGCTTCCTTCACTCAGTCCTTTTGTGGGGCTAGAGTTGGCAGGGGTTCGGCTTTCCCCTCGTCCAGGGGCAGGGGCCGGGCCCGTCCAGGACACAGTTGGGGCTCTAAGCCTAAAGCCGCTGCCATGAGGGGGCGCCCTCACCCTTGCGGGTGGGGGGACGGCTGCAACTCTTCTCCCGGGTCTGGGTCCAAGCGGTCTCGGACAGGTGGATTCAGGAAGTGGTGTCTTCCGGTTACAAGCTGGAGTTAGAGTTCCGGCCCCCTCCCAGATTCTTCAGGTCTCAGGTGCCGTCAGATCCTCTGGCCACTCAGGGGCTTCGGGCGGCAGTAGCAAGTCTCTTGGACATGGCTGTCATCTGTCCAGTGCCCCCCTCAGACCGGGGCCTGGGCTTCTATTCCAATTTGTTCACGGTGCCCAACAAGGACGGTTCCGTTCGTCCCATTCTGGATCTGAAGTTGCTCAACAGGTTCGTCCGTCCCCGGAAGTTCCGTATGGAAACTCTGCGCTCAGCCATCCACTCACTTCCTCAAGGGGACTTCATGTTGTCCATAGACATCAAAGATGCTTACCTGCATATTCCAATATTTCTGGCACACCAGAGATTTCTCAGGTTCATTGTGGAAAATCGACATTTTCAGTTTGTGGCTCTCCCTTTTGGCCTTACCTCGGCTCCAAGGGTTTTTACCAAGGTGTTGGCAGGAGTGATGGCCATTCTCAGAGCCAGGGGTATCCGCATCGTGCCATATCTGGACGATCTTCTCATCATGGCGTCTTCCCTCAGTCAGGCGTAGCTGGATACCAGGACCGTGGTGTCCACTCTGGAGAGTTTCGGTTGGGTGATCAACTATCCCAAGTCCTGCCTTTCTCCCTCCAGGGTGGTGGAGTTCCTGGGAATGTCTCTGGATACTTCTCATGCCAGGGTGTTCCTCCCCCGAGCCAAGGATCTACTGATTCAGGAATTGACTCAGCGTCTCCTATCTATCCCCCGCCCGTCCATCCGGCTGGGGATGCGACTGGTGGGATTGATGGTGGCATCGTTCGAGGCGGTTCCCTTTGCCCAGTTTCACACAAAGACGCTCCAGCTCCATCTCTTGGCGGCCTGGGATGGGTCCCCGCTGTCATTGGATCAGTCCTTTCTGATGTCTCCCCGGGTACCGCGTTCCCTTCAGTGGTGGCTGAAACCAAGCAATCTGATGAGGGGCAGGTCATTTCTGACCCCTCGTTGGGAGACGGTCACCACGGATGCCAGCCTGTCTGGTTGGGGGGAAACATCAATGTTCTGGAGTTGAGAGCCATCAAGTTGGTTCTGGCTCACTTGACTCATCAGTTGCGGGGACTACCTCGTCGCCTACATCAATCACCAGGGAGGGACTCGCAGCAGGCGTGCCCTCAGGGAAGTGTCTTTGATCCTGGATTGGGCAGAGGGCAATGTCCCGTGCATCTCGGCAGTGTACATTCCGGGAGTGGAGAACATGGTGGCGGACTCCCTGAGCAGGGGGTCATCTCGCCGGGGGAATGGTCGCTCAGCCCCAAGGTGTTTCGGTCGCTTTGCCACCGGTGGGGGACGACCTCTTTGCCTCTCGTCACAATCACAAGCTTCCGGCATTTGTGTCTCTCTTGCGGGATCCGCTGGCTCTGGCATGTCTCTGAACTGGAGGGATCTGGGGTTTCTGTACCTGTTCCCTCCGTTTCCCATGGTGGGCAAAGTGGTGCGCAAGCTGGCCCTAGAGGGCGCGTCAGCAATCCTGGTGGCTCCAAGGTAGCCAAGACAGGTTTGGTTCGCAGACGTGGTAAGGTTGGCAGAGGATCAGTTAGATCTGCCCCTTCTGCCGGATCTGCTCACTCAGGTTCCACTGCTCTACCCCAATTTACCAACGCTGGCTTTGACGGCGTGGCTGCTGAAACCTCCATCTTGAAGGAGGAAGGTCTTTCTGATGCTGTCATTCAGACTCTGGTTAGGGCTAGAAAGAAGTCTTCCTCTGCCATTTACTATAGGATTTGGAGGTCTTATATTGATTGGTGTGAGGTCCGGGCCTTGACTTGCAGGGTGTTTTCTATCCCTAGGGTTTTGGAATTTCTGCAACATGGTCTGGACCTAGGTTTGCAGCTTAGTACGCTGAAAGGGCATGTTTCTGCCCTGGCGGTTTTCTTTCAAAAGTCTTTTGCTCTTCATCCTCTGGTTAAGACCTTTTTCCAGGGGGTTACGCATGTGCGGCCTCCTAGGAAGCCTTTGCTCCCAGTTTGGGATTTGAATTTGGTTCTTTCTGCCTTGCAGGGTCCTCCTTTTGAACCTTTGCAGGATATTGCACTTTCTACGCTTACTCAGAAGGTTGTTTTTCTGGTTGCCATCAGGCGCCCGGAGCCTTTCGTGCGCTGAGGGGGGGGGGGGGGGGGGTGCCGCGCGATAACGCGATTTGCGCCATCGCTCCGCGGCCCGCCTCTCGAGGGGCTGCTCGGCGCCATCTTTACTTTTCCGCCTCCTCTCTGGGTCTGGTCCTTTGGGGAGCGTGCTGCAGCTTCATCCCTGCACTTCCGGAGTCTCCTCTGTCTGGTCTGTCGCTGCCCTGTGGTCCGTGAGTCTTTTCACACGCTCACCGTTCTTGTATATATGCTGTGCATGCGCTGTGGGATGCTTATGGGGATTTTCCTTTATGTCCCATATTGACTTTTTGTGGTTACTCCCGGTCCATTCCCCATTCCGCCCTGATAGACAACGCCTGGTGTTCCCTAAGCAGGGACATTTTTCCAAAATGGTGTTTAAGGAATGGGAGAGGCCTAATAAACTGCCCTCGGAGCCTAAGGGATTGGACAGACTGTATCCTTTTTCGAAGGAGTTGGTCCGTCTGTGGTCTTGTCCCCCGGTGGTGGACGCCCCTGTCCTGGGGCTCTCCAACACGTCTGTGATGTCGTCTCCGGACACTACTACCTTACGTGATAATGCTGATCGGCGCATGGATCAACTCGCTTGCCATGCCTTCACCTTTGTGGGGGCTGGTCTGCGTTCGGTGTACGCCGCGGCCATTGTCTCCATTGCCATTAAAAAGAAGGTTAAGCGCCTTGTGGAGGCTGCCCGTTCCCGCAAGCGAGCGGTCGAGTATAAGAAACTTTTGGTGTGCACTGACTTTATTGCCTTTCTGCTCTCAGCCATGGACGATGCCGTCCGGCTTGGCGGTAGGGCTTCGGCCCTGCTGGTTGCTCTCCGTCGGTCCATTTGGCTGTGGCAGTGGGCGGCCTACGCTGCCGCCAAGAAATCCCTCACCGGGATTCCCTTCATGGGCCTTCGCCTTTTTGGGGAGCGTCTTGATCTTTTGGCCAAGGATGGCCGGCTCCCTCAGCGCCGGAAGCAAGCACGGCCCTTTCGGGGCTCTTCTTCCTTTCGTCCCTTCCGTGGGGGACGAGGTTCTTCCTTCCCTGGTGGTCACAGGGACTCCTGGGGACAGGGTAGATCCTCGGTCTCTCCTGGGGGTCCAAGTCCAAGCCTCCCACCAAACCCCCTCAGGCATGAGGAGGCGCCGGGTGGGGGGAAGGCTTCTGCTTTTCGCTCACATCTGGAGACAGCACATCTCGGACCGGTGGATTCAGGAGGTGGTGTCCTCCGGCTACAAGATAGAGCTGCCAGCTTGGCCGCCCCCAAGTTTCCTTCGGTCCCGGATCTCCCAAAACCCCTTGATGGCGCAGGGCCTGAGGTTGGCTGTCCAACGACTTCTGTCATCCGGAGTGATTTGTCCTGTGCCTCCTCAGGAACGGGGTTGGGGGTTCTACTCTAATCTGTTCACGGTGCCCAAGAAGGACGGATCTCTGAGACCTATCCTGGACCTGAAGGGTCTCAACATATTTGTCAGGTTCAAACACTTCCGCATGGAGACCTTACGGTCGGCAGTGAGCTCCCTTCGGCCTGGCGACTTCATGACCACGGTGGACATCAAGGATACCTGTCTGCACGTTCCTTTTTTCCCGGGACATGAGAGGTTCCTGAGGTTTGCCTTGGAGGATCATCACTACCAGTTTGTGGCGTTACCATTCGGTATCTCTTTGGCCCGCGGGTGTTCACCACGGTGTTGTTGGGTGTCATGGCTCTCTTGAGGAGCCAGGGCATTCGCATTCTTCCTTACTTGGACGACTTGTTGATTGCTGCTCAATCTCTTCAGCAGGCTGAGAGCGACACTCAGAAGGTTTTGTCCACTCTCAAAGCCTTCAGTTGGGTGATCAATTATCCCAAGTCTTCGATCATTGATGAGGTCCTTCCTGGGCATGACGTTGGACACTTCATAGGTCAAGGTGTTACTCCCTCATCAGAAGGTGGAGGGTCTTCAGACGCAGGTGCGGGCCCTGCTGTCGTGCCCACACCCCTCCATCCGTCTGGGGATGCAGCTGGTGGGTCTCATGGTATCTTGCTTCAAGGCTGTACCCTTCACCCAGTTCCACATGAGACCTCTTCAGTTGAAACGCTTGTCCGTTTGGGATTGGACACAGGAGTCCCTGAAGTAGGAATTTGCTCTGTCCCCTCTGGCCAGACAGTCTCTCTCGTGGTGGAGGGTCCTGGCAATCGCTGAAGTTCCAGGGCCAGTGGGGTCCTCAGGAGGCCCATGTGCCTATCAATCTTCTGGAGCTGAGAGCGATCAGGTTTGTCCTCTCCCAGTTGACTCCCCATCTTCGGGGTCGTGCGGTCCAGGTCCGCTCAGACAATCAGACAGCGGTCGCCTACATCAATCATCAGGGCGGAACTCGGAGCAAACGAGCCCTCAAGGATGTGTCCCTGATCCTATCTTGGGTGGAGGAGAATGTCCCCTGCATCTCGGCGGTCTACATCCCAGGGGTGGAGAATCAGGAGGCGGATTCCCTGAGCAGGGGGACATCTTGTCTGGGGGAATGGTCTCTCAGCAACAAGATTTTTCACGCCCTGTGTCGCCACTGGGGTCAGCCGGACGTGGGCCTGTTTGCATCCTGTCACAATCACAAGCTTCCAAGATTCGTCTCCCTGTCCAGAGACCCTCTGGCCTTCGCCATGGACGCTCTAGCAATTCCTTGGACGGAGTTCCGACTCCTTTATGCATTCCCTCCCTTTCCTCTGCTGGGTCGGGTGCTGCTCAAGATAGCTCAGGAAGGGGTGCCGACCATCCTGGGGGCCTCCCGCTGGCCGAGAAGAGTCTGGTTCGCGGACGTCGTCCAGATGGCGGTGGATCACTTCGTCTTGCCCGATGATCCAGGGCTCCTCACTCAGGGACTGCTACGCCATCCCAATTTACAAACGCTGGCTTTGACGGCTTGGCTGCTGAAACCTCCATCCTGATAGATAAGGGACTGCCGGCCTTGGTCGTCAGTACCATGATTCAGGCTCGGAAGAAATCCTCTTCTATGATTTATTACAGGGTCTGGCACGCTTACATTGCCTGGTGTGAGTCCAGGGCTTTTCCTTGTCGCACTTTTTCCCTTTCCAGGATTTTGGATTTTCTACAACATGGTTTGGAGTCGGGTCTACCCTTAAACCTTTAAGTGCCAGCCTACCTGGAGTTTTTGTCACCCTTTGTTGCCAGACCATTTTGCACTATTTTGCGCTCCCCATGTTCAAATGTGATTTTTGAAGGGATTTACCAGGAAAATGATGTATTGTTCAACAGAGTCTGGGCTTTAACATTAACATTTTAGGTGTATTCTCAATATGTTTGGGTGAAATATGTGCAAAAAATTTTAAAAAAATCTATTTTTTTACAATTTGTAGTGTTTTTTGTAATAAAAAAAATGCAAGTTTGTCAATAAAATCTTATTGCGTGTGAAACCCCAATTTCTCCCGGTTACAGCAGTACTGCATATATATAGGTAGACGCCCTTTCCTGCCCAGGAGACTCCCCCAAACTGAAACAGCGCTTTAGGGGATTTTCAGAAAAAATACAACTGTGATATGCGCTATGCGCACCTTGCAGTTTTTCCAGAAAAACAACCCTTTACATTTGAAATACCCCCAACAAACTATATCTTCTCTGGAAGTACACACCTCAAGCTTTCTAGGTGTACCAGGCTTGTTGATGTGGCCATAGTTTTCTGGAAGTAATCCTTCAATGTATTCTTTGGTTGCAAAGAGTTTCCCTAAAAAAAAGGATAAAAAAGCAGAATCAAAGCCACATTTTCCTAAAAAAAACTATTTACAAACAAGAAAAAACAAGTTTAATCTGAAAAAGCAACATCCCCCGAACAGAACGATACCCAACATGCATTGCTACTGTCAAGGGAAGAGTAATTTTACTTGAAAATTTCAGCTCTGCAGACAAAGTACGCACCTTGCGATTTTTCAACCAAAACAACCCTTTACATTTGGAATATCCCCCATAAACCATATATTCCCTGAAAGTACACGTTAAGCTTTCTAAGAGTACCCAGCTTGTTGTAGTGGGCTCATCTTTCTGGAATTAATCCCTCAAAGAATTCTTTGTTTGCGCAGGGTTTCCCTAAAAAATGTATAAAAAAGCTGAATAAAAAACACCTTTTCCTAAAATATAAATATGCAAACAAGAAAAAACAGGCTAAGTCTGAAAGCGCAAGGTCCCCCGAGCAGAACAATACCCAACATGCATAGCTACTTTTAACCTTTTTAATTGACCGCCTACTTGAGATTTTGTCACCCTCTGTTGACAGGTCATTTTTCCCCATTTTGCGCCATGTTTTGCGACATTTTGCTGGAACTTTCAGGAAAATTTATATATATTTTTTTGCAGCAGAGTTTAGGCTTTAACTTGAAATGTCTTGTCTTGTTTTTTAGAAAATTGTCTCCTTTATTTTAAAGGAGCAAGGGATTAGGACTAATGCACACCACACCAATTTTGTTATGCAATTAAAAATGTATTTAGAACAGTAGTACACATTACAAGGTTTATCTTATAGCAAGAAAAAAGGATACAGTGCAACATTTCAAAACAAGCTTTGTCCAACTGGTCTCCAGGATCGTGAGCCACCTCATAGAAAGAAAAAATGATGTAACCTTATACAGTAATAAAGCATATACAGACTATAATAGAAGTGGTAATTACCAGACTACACATAGAGGGGTTAATCAAATGATCCTGAAGAGTATGATGGCTGTTACAAGATCTGTTAGATTCCGTTAAGGAAATACAGTGAAGCAAAATTAAGTACAGTGCTCTGACCCCAGTCTGGTCAGTTAGTGTATTACAACATCATACCAGAGGCAACAGTATGGAGTTAAACATGATATGCAGTAAAATCATGACGTGCATCAAAATAGCATATTAGGTAATATAAGATATAGCAACAGGTTTACCAATGGCAAGTGCACCGTGATCGCTAAATAGTGCCCACGTTTCGAGGCCGCTGGCCCCTTTCTCAAGGCTGCGATAGTGTGGCATACAGCGCTGTTACCTTATATGTGAGTGTGAGGCGTCCCCCCTGGCCGGCCAGTGTGGCACTTCCGGGCGCGCTCGGAGAGCGCGTTCCGGTGTGTCACTTCCGGTGACGCGGTCCCGGCTGGCGTCATTTCCGGTGGCGGATGGCATTGTATTTTTGCCAACCGTCTGTTTATGACGTCAGCGCGCGGGGCCTGCGCACATCGGAGGCTGCTTTTTCAGAATAACAACAAGCTTTATATAAACAGTATGACAAGGACATTTCCAGCATAGAAGCGTCGGCTTGTGTTGCAGCACGGGGTGTTTACTCTCAGTGCGGGGTGGAGGCCGTAGGATATACAACTAAAAAAATGAAGTAAAAACAACATATTAAAAACAAGATATGCAGATCACCGGTGCACAAATAGTGAAAAATTAAGAAAGATACTTCTAGCAGTATTAAAGTAGTTATAGATAATGTTAGTTATTAAAGAAAAGGTGAATGGTAACCTATCCACTATCCCAGGGTGTCAGAGAATTCCCAAATTAATATATTATATCCTAATGTATCCTAGACCGATACAGAAGAGAGATGGATATATCCTGATTCAAATCAATGAATCTTATGTCCATAATGTTTGCTATACTGGTTAAAGGGGCCAAGCTCTTAATATAGTATGGTCTCTAAGTCCCAGTATCCAATTTCTCAGTGCATGCTATAGATATTCCCATTACTAGGAAGTAATGGGGCAGTTGGTCCCAGTCAGAGCTTCCTAAGTGGTCTGTAATCCACAGTCCTATATGTTGTAGTCAAAGAAAGAGCAATCTCACCAGATTTGCCTCTAGGGGTGAAGTCGGCAGTAATGGAGTATGTTGGGACCGAAGCAAATAACCAGGACCCAGGAGGAGCAGTGTCAAGGAAATCCTTTAGGGGAAAAGATCATAATTTAGAACATAGCTCATAAGTATTTTTGTTTCATACTATATTTACCCCCTTGGGGAGCAGGTCAAATCCCTATGTACACCCTTGGGGAGCAGGTCAAATTCCTATGTACAGTTAAGAGAAGGGGACCGATCAGAGACAGTTAATCTAGTTATGCAAACAGCCAAGTTAGCTGTATTTACTCCTTTATTTTAAATAAAAAATTTATTTTATTAAAGAAAATCATATTGCATGTGAAAGCCCCATTTCTACCGATTAGAACGGTACAACTTATTTATCGGTAGCCCCCCTTTCCTGCCCAGGAGACCCCCCAAACTGAAACAAGTACTTTATAACATTGACAAATAAAATACAACTACCATCCACACTACAAAGGGTTAAATTGAGAAAAAAAAAATGACATAGAGTCCCCTCTCCCAGGGTGGAGGGCCCCATTTTTTGGGGGGGATTTTTTAAGGGTTAAAAACCCTTAAAAATCCAAAAAAATGACATGGGGTCCCCCTTACCCAAAGTAACCAGTCCCGGACCAGCTATGCAGAGCTTGTAGAAACAGGGCGCAGGGGCCAGCTTTTGTGGCCCCTGGCCCTGCAGGCTACAAGCCCGCATAGCCCGTGGGCCCGGGCTCTTCTGCCCCCCCCCCTGGGGTTTGGGAAGGCAGGTAATGGGGGTGCCGGGGGTTAATGGCAAGTCACCCGCTAGTCGCAGGTGACTTGCCATCCCCCCAGCCTTGTGAACTGGTATAGGGATCTCTTGCACCCCTTAGCAGTTCACAAGGGGTTAAGTGTAAAAAAAAAAACCACACCACACACAAAAATATTTTATTTATTTATTTTTTTAATACTTACCTCCCATCCATCCTGGTGCACTGTGTCCCTCGGCAATCACTGGCTTCTGCTCACCTGCTGGAAGCCTTTTATAGCTGCTGGGCGAAAGAACATAAGGGGTTAATTTAAAAACAAAATGACATAGGGTCCCCCCTCCCAGGGGGGGGGACCCCATTTTTTTGGGAATTTTAAGCATTAAAAACCCGTAAAAATCAAAAAAAAAAATGAAATCCTTACCCAGCATTACCAGCCCGGGACCAGCTATGGGGGTTGGTAGGAACAGAGTGGGGGGGCCAGCTTTTGTGGCCCCCCCACCCTGCAGCCTACAAGCCCACATAGCCTATGTGGGCCGGGCTCTTCTGCCCCCCCCCCCCCCCCCCTGGGCTTTGGGGAGGCAGGTAATAGGGGGTGCCGGGGGTTAATGGCAAGTCACCTGCCGCTAGCATCTGAATGAAGAGCCTCAGGGAGCCAGGACGACACCCGGTGAGTGACGTCATAAGCCCCGCCCCCAGAGGGGTGGGGCTTAATGACAAGATGGCGGCGCCCGTCGGGAGAGGAGGGGGAGTGCCCTTTCAGGCTCTCCCCTGAAGCTGAAAAGCCAGGGGGCGGCGATTGGAGGCCCCCCAGTGAAGAGGAGACCCGGAGGGAGGCAGCACAACTGCAGGTAAGTAAATGTCATTTTTAAATTTTTTTTTACAGTTAGTAGCTGCTGCTGCCGAAGCGGGGGGGGGGGGGGGCGCTCTTCCGGGGGCTCTCCTGGAGCCATCCGAGCCCTCACGGGGGATCGGATGGCGGCAAATTAAAGAGGAGACCCGGCCGGATCCAACGATGGGTCATGTGAGTATTTTTTTTTTTTGCCCGCTAGCAGGGGTAAATGCCCGGCACGTGAATTTTACGTGGCTGGCACTTAAGTGGAGGAGAAGCAACCACGTAAATTTTACGTGGCTGGCATTTAAAGGGTTAAAGGACAGGTTTCGGCTTTGGCTATCTTTTTCCAAAGGTCCTTCGCCAATCATAGACTTATCAAGACCTTTTTCCAAGGAGTTACTCATGTACGTCCGCCGCGTAAGCCCTTGCTACCGGGATTTGTGGGATTTGAACTTGGTGCTTTCTGCTCTCCAGGGTCCTCCCTTTGAGCCCTTGTGCGATGCTGCTCTATCCATTTTGACTCTGAAGGTGGACTTTTTGGTAGCTATTACCTTGGTGCGTCGCGTCTCTGAGCTGGCGGCGCTTTCTATGAAGCCTCCTTATTTTGAGCGGCATCAGATTAAGGTGTTTTCTGTTTCAAACCAGAATTCTTGCCCAAAGTTGTTCTGCCTTTCATCTCAATGAGGACATTGTTGTGCCTTCCTTGTGTGCTGCCCCTTCTAATTCTAAGGAACGGACCCTCCATTCCCTGGATGTGGTCAGGGCGCTTAAGTACTATTTGGTTTCTACGGAGTCATTTCGGAAGTCGGATTCTCTTTGTTCTCTCTAAAGGGCCTAGGAAGGGTTTGCCTCCAGCCAAATCCACTCGGGAAGTGGATCAGACAGGCGGTAGTGCAAGCGTATTCTGCCAAGAGGAAGGAACCCCCCTTCCGTGTTACAGCTCATTCCACTAGAGCTATTGGTGCCTCTTGAGCTTTTCAGCACCAGGCTTCAGTTGAACAGGTTTGTAAGGCCGCTACTTGGTCTTCGGTTCATACTTTTTCTAAGTTACAAGGTTGACGTTAGGGCCTCAGCTGATGCTGTTTTTAGTCGCAAGGTGCTTCAGGCGGTAGTGTCATGAACTACGCGTTGTTGCTCACTGGGGATCCCACCCTTCTTCTTGGACACTGCTTTTGGATGTCCCAATAGTGAAGAATTGAAGATGAAGCGACCCGTTCTGGATACCAAGAAAAATACAATTCTGTGATTACTCACCTGTAGAATTGTTTTTATGGGTATCCAGCACAGGTCGCTTCATCCCACCCTTGTTCTCTTATCCTTTTTTGCCTTGTTATGGTGATTACTTGAGAGAGTTCATAGTGGGCTGTGTTAAGTTTCATGGCCTTTGCCTCCCGGTTTCTCTGTATTACTGCTTTTCAACACTGGGTATATTCTAAGCATACAGCACGTCCTGCTCCAGATGTAGTAATAACATGTGGGTAATCCTCCCCCTGAGGCGCCGTGCACTGCAGACATGTAGAAAACAAGCTCCTCCCGGCCCTACATATACCGAGGGACCTCCCACAAATCCCCAGATTTCTCTGCAGTGCTGGAACTGCGAAGACAGGAAGTATCACGCTCTCGCAGGCGAGCGGGGCTTTACAGCCCGAGGCCCTGCGCGACTATTTCCACCCGTCCTCTTGTGAAGATTATGCCTCCCAGCCTGGGCTGCGTTGGTCGGGTGAAGGTAGGCAGCACCTAGTGTGCTTACGGAGCTAGACTCCACCGCAATCCCCCACCATAGGGTAGGCGGTCAAGGCTAATGGTGAGCCTTCAGTGGATGCCCCTCCCGCATCATTGCCCCACGCCCCGTGTAGAGGTAAACCCAGAGTGCTGGGTCACCTTCTTCCCCAGTTCCCCCCGTTAGTGGGGGGAAAAAGAGGGGGGGGGTTTGTGTGTACGTTGGCCTAACCTTGCCCTATTACACTGTATGCTTATAGCCTTTAATGGTTACCGGGGGTCAGAGCCGCACTTCAAACATTATGTTAACATTGGCCGCAGCGCCTTTAATGTACTTTGACTTGGCGCGTACGGCGGCTCTGTTTCGCGACGCTATGGCGTTTATTACTGTCTCCTTTTCTGTCTTGTTACGCGCTTAGAGCTTCGCGCTCTCCGGGGGGGGGGGCGTGGTCTGGTTTGGCGCGTTCCGCGTCATTTGCAGCTCTGGCCCGCCCTTCGAGGTTCGCTTGGCGCCATTTTGTCGGTCTTCCCGCGCGCACGTGGTCACGATCCTACTCTTCCTTGGTTTCTGTAAGTGCCCTCACGGGCGTTTTCGGTTGTTTTGTCCTTCCTGTAGCGCATGGCTCTGACACCCTCTCTTCTCCTTATGTTTTTCAGACGCCAAGATTCCAGTGGCTTCTCCCGGCCTGATATATGTATCTTAACGGGTTTATATCTAGATTCTCATATTCCTAGCGGGTCTTGGGGTATCCAGGGTTGCTTACAGCATAAATCCCTACTGGCATATTACTTAGATTAATCACCATATGGAGGCATCTCAGAATTATGTGTCCGGGGTCCCGCGGGGAAAAGACCGGCTGTGTACTGCGTGTGGACAACCCCACGCTGATGCTGACAGAGCACGGGTCTGCGGACCGTGTGCTGAACAAGTGCTGGCCCTGCAATCAGGTTTACCAGTAGCTGCACCTCGCTTCAATACTCCTGTCTCCCCGTGCTTAAATCTCACTCCAGATGAGTCGCACTCGAGCGGGGATGACCAGCAGGTGGTGCAGGTTACCCACGGCGAAGCAGGTGATGTCTGGTTTGGCGGAGCGCTTGGGCGCTGGAAAGAAATGGTCCCTGACGCCCCCTGGTTCTAGGTTTCCCACTGAAACTGAGGAGTCTGCTGCTATGCAGGACCTTGATCCTTCTGATGAAGGTGAACTGTTCTCAGGTTCCAGTTCCTCAGATGAGATGTCTTGGAGCCGTGACAGTTCTGGCCCTGGTTCTTGGGGCCTGTGTGACACTGATGAGTTACTTATAAAAATCTTTGAAGTACTGTCCATCTCTCCTCCGTGAGAGTCTCCCAAGCCCAAGAGGGAGAGTTTCCACACGGCGACGCCGCGCCTGGAATTTCTGGAACAGGATCATTTCCAGACTCTTATATCTAAGGAATGGGAATCACCTTGTAAACTTACAGGAGTTCCCGGGGGTCTGGGACTGGAAGTGCCCTTTTCCCCCTGATTTGGTTGATCGATGGTCAGTCCCTCCCGAGGTGGATGCAGCTATTATTGGGGTTGCTAACCCTCCCTTCATGGCAGCTTCTACTCATCGTACCCTTCGGGATGCTGAGGACCGGCGCATTGAGAGATTGGCCTCCCATGCCTTTTCGTGTGCAGGGACGGCTCTGCGCCCGGTCTGTGCTGCGGCCGTCACCGCAGTGGCCGCCAGGACCCTTCTTAGGAAGATACTTGACCAACAGCCGGAGGATCTCCCTTGGGAGGTCTTTAATGCACTGTCTGATTGTGATGTTTTTGTGAGGTTTATCCTCTCAGCGATGGATGACACTATTAAAATGTGTGGGGTTCTTGTGGTGGCTATTTGCCGCCTGCTTTGGCTGCGACAGTGGGGGGCTGACAATGATACTAAAAAGGCTCTTACTGGTCTTCCTTTTAGAGGACGACGCTTATTCGGGGCCCGGTTGGACCTTTTTGGAAGAAAGTGTAAGGCACCCTCGCGCAGAAGGCCGCCCAGGGGCAGGGATACCCCTCCCCCTCCCTACGTTAGTGTCAAGCGAGAACCAGAAGTGTGCTTCCAACTCTTTGGAGTGGAGGCCCGCCCCAGGGGGGGCAGGCAACGCCCTGGGACCTCCGGCAGGGCGAAGTCCAAATCTGCCAAAACCGTACAAGCATGAAGGGACGCCCTCGCCCTGTTGGGCGAGGGGGTTGCCGCAGCACTTGGCTCCTATCGCAGGGCGCCATGCTTCGTTAAGGCTGTTACAGGAGATAGTCCCCCTGGATGCAGAATGGAGTTTGCTGGGCGGTCCCTTTCTGAGGTTGTCAGGGTTCTTCTAGTCCCTGCTTTCCCTTCGGGAGTTGAGGCAGGCCGAGTCCGGCGTGCAGGGTCTGGGCTCTCTTACAGGTTGGCCCTTGACTTGTGATTGTATCCACATTACCTTTTCCCTCTGGGATGAAGCAGTCTGACCCGGGCTGGCATTCTGGACCTAGCATTTACATTTTCACAGGCAGCTCCTACATGGTATCTAGCTGTTGGGCCGCAGGAGCTCTTGTCCAATGGACCTCTTGATGCCTGTGAGGATCTATATTCCTTTTTAGTCCCCTGTGCCTTTAGAACACCTAGGCCATTTCCAGACAGTGTTGTAGGACCAACTCTGCGGATTGGGGTCTTGTCTTGGGTCCCTCTCCTGCTCCCAGACGGCTCACCAAGGCGAGTATGGGAGTGTTGTCTTGGACGTGCCCCTGTGACGTCCACGCTAGGTTCTACTTTATTTTCATTCTTTTCCAATTTTTGCATCAGGCCGTGTTGGCTATGGACTTGGGGCTCCTTGGGAGTCCTTTGGATTGGTGCTCAGGCACATCTTTTACTTAGTGTACCCCGGTTCGGTATCTCCCTACGGGGTGGCATTTAGATGGGTTCATGTTTAAACCTTCCCTTCGGCTATGTGTGGCCTTAGTATGGTAGGGGCCTTGCTCTCTTTATTCTAAGTATGTCACACACCCCACTTCATTTACTAATTATTATTACACTTGGGTAATCTCACCGCTAGGTGGCGTAGTTGCAGAGATCTCCAAAAAAGCAGCAAGCCCCTCCCGGTCTATACATACCTGGTACCTCCCATCAATTCCCCAGTGTTGTTCTCTGCAAGATGGCGACAAGACAGAAGAAAGAAGTCTCCTGCTTGCAGGTAGCCGGGGTATCACCCCGGCCCCCCCCCCCCATGGTCTATTGCTGCCCGATCCTGTTTTGTGTGTTCCCCTGTTAACCGGCAGCCTCCCAGCCTTGGCTGTAGGTCAGGCAAAGGTAGCTGGCACCCTAGGTGCCCAGGAGATTAGCTCCTCCGCTCGACTCCATATTGTGGGGCATAGCGGGATTCCCGGAGTGGTGATCCGGATGTGGGATGCCCCGATTCTCTAGCGGTTAGTTAGGGCTGTACTGCGTTTATCCCTGGTTGTCCGTGTGTGGCATGCCTTGTGGTTGTGTCCCCCCACCCCTCCCCCACCATCATTGAATCTGAACCCTGCCTTGCGGCGTTCCCGGGAGTGCGTTTTCTTGGCCCCTGGTACCTGTGGGTGACTGTTTCACTTAGGGCGGAGATGCTCCTTTGGCGCCGTTTCTTTCTTATCCCCCTCTGGGGGCTGGGAAGCGGGGTCGCGCGGCATGCTGCGCCGCGGGACCGCTGTGTTGGAGACTGGTGGGGTTCGCGCCTTGCGGGCGCTTGTGACGCTGCTCTGTGTGTGTGTGTTTTGTGTGACGCGTCTTCTTCACTCCCGCCGGCTCGGCGGTATCGCCGGCGCTGCCCTCGCTGGGCCAGACGCTCGGCGCGGTTGGGGGCGGGACCGCAGTGATGCGCGGTCCGCTCGGTGGCAGGCGCGTCAGGGGGGGCGGGGCCTCAGCGGCTCCCGCGGTTTCTAATTAGGTACGCCCTTCTTCTTCTTCTTCCTCCTGAGCGGCGCTTGTGCGGGCCGCCATAGTACACGTGCGGTAGGTCCCCCTTCTTCCTTGTTCCTACGGGGGTGGTGTGTGTGTGTGTGTGTTTTATGTGGGGCAGGGGTGTTGATAGTCCCCCCGCTGTGATGTGCCCCCTTTGGTCTCTCCCCCCTCTCGTTCCCATTCTTGGAGGTGATGGCAGGCTCTGGAGCCTGGTGTTGGGTAAAAGGGGGGAGACTTGTCAGCATATAGTATTCTTTATTGTGCTTGTATATATTTCTATATATATATATTTACTCACATATCTTCGGCTGTTAACATTTACATATGTGTAGCATGTGCCTGGAATGATTGTTGTCGTTTTTGTGCTTTTCAGATCCCGGGACCCCATCCTGCTGGGCTCTCCCGGTCTTACATACCTGGCCAGTTTGGGGTTAAAAAATTGGGATATATATATATTATCTGTTTAATCCCCATGGTCAGGGTAGTGAAAATTTTAGCTAGACATTATTAAAGGGGCATCCCGGGTTGCTTACTGCGTAAATCCCTAGGTTTGCGAATACCATAATTTCACCATATGGAGGCTGCCAAGGATACCGGATCTGATCCTTCGGGACAATCTAGGCTGTGTGGGGGTTGTGGGACTCCGCTCCCGGGGGATGATGTCATTGTATGCATTCCATGTGCGCAGCGGAGCATTGAGCGCCAGTCCAGCACCCCTGTGCCTGGTACGTCATCGTCCGCGCCATCACCCTCTCCTCCTCGCCTGTTCCGGACCCCGTGTGACGTGGTCACGGGTGGGGATTCGGAGGTGTGCGCCCGGTTGGCCAACCTCGAGAAAATGTTTTCCACCATGTCCGCTCAGAAGGCTACGGCCAAGCGTAAACACCTATCTCCGCCTCCGCCGGACTCGGAGGAAGAGGTGATTGAGGACCTGGATGGGTCGGACCGTCCCCTCAAAGAGGGTGAGCTCGTGGAGGAATTGGATGATTCAGAGGGCCAGCAGGTGCTGGGCGCTGAGGTGGACCAGGTTGATGGTCCCGTTCCTGATACGCCTTCTATTTTGGCCCAAATGTTTGAGGTTTTGGATTTGGACCCTCCCGAGGTTGCTCCTCGGCCTAGGGGCCATCTTTTTGGGGGCTCCAAGCAGAGTCTGGAGTTCCCCAGTCAACAGCATTTCTAGGACGTTGTCCTTCAGCAGTGGGTGCATCCAACATGGCTCGTCGGGGTACCGCCTAGCTGGGATAAGAAATATCCCTTTCCGGCGGACTTGCTGAAACGTTGGTCTGTCCCTTCCGAGGTGGATGCTCCGGTTTTGGGGCTGTCTAATACGGCGGCTGTTCATTTTCCTGACACTACTTATCTTAAGGATGGCGAGGATCGCCGGATTGATCAGCTGGCCCGCCATGGTTTCGTCTGTGCGGGTTCGGTTTTGAGGCCGGTTTGTGCTTCGGCTCTTTTGGCCTTGGCGGTTAGGTCTATGGTCAGGGATTTATGTGTGGATCTTGATCCCTCGGGTGATGAGTTTCTTGCGCTTAAGCGTTGTGACTCCTTCTTGTCATTTATCCTGGCCGCTCAGGATGATGCCATGTTGATGGGTGGCAGGGCTTCTGCCCTGTTGGTGGCTATTCGCCGATCTGTGTGGTTGAGACAGTGGATGGCTGACTTTAATTCTAAAAGGTCTCTCACGGCTCTTCCCTTTCTGGGTTTGAGGCTTTTTGGTGAAAAGCTGGATTCTGTTGCCAAGGGAGGTAGGCTACCTCAGCGCAAGAAGTTTCGCCGTTCCTTTCGGGGGGCGGCCCCCTTCAATCCGTCCTTTCGGGGAGCCAGAGCCGGCAGGAGTGCGGGCTTCTCGGCTTCCAGGGGTGCGGGTTGGAATAGGGGTAAAGGCCGTGGCCGCCCCGTTCACGCCTGGGGCGCTAAGCCCAAGTCAGCTGCCAAGCCCGCTCAGCAATGAAGGGGCGCCCTCACCCGTGCGGGTGGGGGGACGGTTGCGGCTCTTCTCCCGGGTATGGGACCAGGAGGTCTCGGACAGGTGGATTCGGGAGGTGGTGTCGGCCGGTTACAAGCTGGAGTTCGAGTCCCGCCCTCCTCCAAGGTTTTCAGGTCTCGGGTTCCTTCAGACCCGGTGGCTGCGCAGGGGCTCCTGGCGGCGGTTCAGAATCTCGTGGAATTCGCATGGAGACCTTGCGGTCTGCGATCGGCTCGCTTCGGCAGGGGGACTTTATGACGTCCATAGACATCAAGGACGCGTACCTTCACATTCCGATCTTTCTGGCTCATCAGCGGTTTCTTCGCTTTGTGGTGGAGGATCGGCACTTTGTTTGTAGCTCTTCCATTCGGTCTCACCTCGGCTCCGAGAGTGTTCACCAAGGTGTTGGCAGGGGTGATGGCCCTGCTCAGAGCTCAGGGGATTCGCATTGTTCCTTACCTGGACGATCTTCTCATCATTGCTCCTTCCTTTAGTCAGGCGGAAGGGGACACCAGCACGGTGGTGTCTATGTTAGAGAGGTTCGGCTGGGTGATCAATTACCCCAAGTCCTCTCTGGTTCCGGCCAGGGTGGTGACCTTTCTGGGGATGTCCTTGGACTCTTGCCAGCACAGAGTGTTTCTCCCTCAGGCCAAGGTTCTTTTGATTCAGGAATTGGCTCAGCTGCCTCTTTCCAATCCTCACCCGTCCATTCGGCTAGGGATGAGACTGGTGGGGCTGATGGTGGCCTCGTTCGAGGCGGTTCCCTTCGCGCAGTTTCACACGAGGACGCTGCAGCTTCAT
The DNA here is from genome assembly GCA_027917425.1 of Gastrophryne carolinensis. Lineage (NCBI taxonomy): Eukaryota > Metazoa > Chordata > Amphibia > Anura > Microhylidae > Gastrophryne > Gastrophryne carolinensis. The sequence continues at coordinate 217,606,836 of CM051238.1, forward strand.
CTTTTGGCGTCTTGGGACAGGCGCCCGCGGTCGTTGGATCAGTCCTTCCGGATGTCCCCTCGAGTTCGGCAGTCTCTTCGGTGGTGGTTGGTCTCGGACAATCTTTTGAAGGGCAGGTCGTTTCTGACTCCGCTTTGGGAAACTGTCACCACGGATGCCAGCTTGTCAGGATGGGGAGGTTTCTGGAAGGATCTTCAGTTTCAGGGGCAGTGGGACCCTCAGGAGGCCCACTTGCCCATCAATGTTCTGGAGTTGCGAGCCATCAGATTGGTTCGGTCTCACTTGACGCGTCATTTACAGGGTCTGCCGGTTCAGGTTCGATCGGACAATTAGACGGCGGTTGCTTACATCAATCACCAAGGAGGGACTCGCAGTCTGGGTGCCCTCAGAGAAGTGTCTCTGATTCTGATTTGGGTGGAGACGTATGTCCCTTGCATTTCGGCAGTGTACATTCCAGGAGTGGAGAACACGGAGGCGAATTTTCTGAGCCGGTGCTCGTCCCGCCGGGGGGAATGGTCTCTCCATCCCCATGTGTTTCGGTCCATGTGTCTTCGGTGGGGGACGCCGGAGGTGGATCTGTTTGCCTCTCGTCACAATCACAAGCTTCCGACATTCGTGTCGCTGTCTCGGGACCCTCTGGCTCTGGCGGCGGATGCCATGGCCTTGAGCTGGAAGGATCTGGGGTTCCTGTATCTGTTCCCTCCGATTCCCATGTTAGGCAGGGTGCTGCGAAAGCTAGTTCAGGAAGGAGTTCCCGCCATTCTTGTGGCTCCAAGGTGGCCAAGGCGGGTGTGGTTTGCAGACTTCGTTCGTCTGGCAATGGATCAGTTCGATCTGCCTCTTCGGCCGGATCTGCTCACCCAGGGTCAACTGTGTTACCCCAGTTTACCAACACTGGCTTTGACGGCTTGGCTGCTGAAACCTCCATCTTGAGGGAGGAGGGTCTTTCGGATTCGGTCATTCAGACTTTCGTTAGTGCTAGGAAGAGGTCTTCCTCTTCCATCTATTATAGGGTCTGGTGATCTTATATTGATTGGTGTGAGGCTAGATCTTTGCCCTGCCGGGTCTTTTCTATTTCTCGGATTTTGGATTTTCTTCAGTCAGGGCTGGATTCTGGTCTTCAGATGAGTACCTTGAAGGGGCAGGTGTCTGCCTTGTCTATTTTTTTCCAGAGGTCTTTTGCTAGCCATTCTTTGGTCAAGACTTTCTTCCAGGGGGTTTCGCATCTGCGGCCTCCTAGGAAGCCTTTGCTCCCAGTTTGGGATTTGAATTTGGTGCTCTCTGTGTTACAGGCTCCTCCATTTGAGCCTTTGCAGGATATTGCTCTGTCCACTCTTACTCAGAAGGTTGTCTTTTTGGTGGCCATCACTTCGGTTCGGCGTGTTTCGGAGTTGGCAGCCTTGTCGATTCAGGCTCCTTATTTTGAGAAGCATCAGGACAAAGTGGTCTTTCGTTTCAAGTCAGATTTTCTCCCTAAGGTGGTATCTGCTTTTCATCTTAATCAGGACATTGTTCTTCCTTCTTTGTGTCCTAAGCCTAGGAATGACAAGGAGAGTGCGTTGCACTGCTTGGACGTTGTGCGTTGTGTTAGGTACTATTTGCGTGCTACGTCTTCCTTTCGTAAGACTGATGCCCTTTTCGTAGTGCCCTGTGGGCCCAGGAAGGGTTTGGCTCCGGCTAAGTCTTCCATTAGCAAATGGATTCGTCAGGCGGTTGTTGGGGCCTATTCTGCCAAGGGAAGGATCCCCCTTTTCGCGTTACCGCTCATTCTACTTGTGCGGTTGGTGCGTCCTGGGCCTTTCAGCACCAGGCTTCGGTTGAACAAGTTTGTAAGGCCGCTACCTGGTCTTCAGTTCACGCTTTTTCCAAGTTTTATAAGGTTGATGTGCGGGCCTCAGCGGATGCTGTGTTTGGCCGTAAGGTTCTGCAGGCTGCAGTGGTTTGAGTTTTATCTGCGTTATTGCCTGGTTTGGATACCCGCCCTTTTTGGACACTGCTGTTGGATGTCCCAAGTGTAATAATAATTAGTAAATGAAGTGGGGTGTGTGACATACTTAGAATAATACCATTTTGTGATTACTCACCTGTAAAATGGGTATTATAAGTATGTCACACACCCCACTTCACCCGCCCTCTTTTGGTATCCTGGTTCCTTATATGGTGAAGTTTTGTTATTTACAGTTGAGGGTTACATTTGTTTATTCCTGGTACCTTGTCTTACTGCTGTTTTAACACTGGGGAATTGATGGGAGGTACCAGGTATGTATAGACCGGGAGGGGCTTGCTGCTTTTTTGGAGATCTCTGCAACTACGCCACCTAGCGGTGAGATTACCCAAGTGTAATAATAATTAGTAAATGAAGTGGGGTGTGTGACATACTTATAATACCCATTTTACAGGTGAGTAATCACAAAATGGTATTTTTGTCACGCTACCTTCACCTTGCAGCTGGTGGGCCTGTTGGTGGCGGCCCAGATGCTGTCCTTTATTCTCAGATGCCCTTGGGGCCTGCGACACCTTAGGTTACTTATCCTGGACGGGGTTCCAACACCCCTGGAACTAGGTCAGTACGCTCCCCCTTGTTACTGGGGTTCCTTTTTGAGTTTGTAAATTCAAGGAAGGTGTCAGGGACCATCCCTTCCTTCTTGCTTGTCACCATGGGGACCAAGTCTGGCAGGTTGTCTATGGGGTTTTTATTCTTTTGAAATTCCCCATGGTTCCTAAGGGGGTCCCCTTTAGGGGGGTCCGTTTACATACTGTTTTTCGGTTATCACATTGAGCCTTTTGCGGGCTCTAAATTGCTGGACTACTCCTCTTCAGGACTTGTCCTTTTTGGGGACTCTCGGTCAGTCTGACGACAGTGGCCGGGCCTTTTTTATCTGTGAAGGTCTCGGAACAGGTTGGCCCTTCAGGAAGGGTCTGGTTCTGATCTAAGTGGGGGTTTACATTCCTTGCACTTCTTTGGTATTGGCTTGTTGGCTGTCCTACTGTGCTAGGAGGGTCTATTCTAGTGTCTCACTGAGACCCTACTGGTGGGGCCCCGTTGCTATTACAGGGACTCTGTCCTGGGTTGTTGTCCCAAACCTCGCTGGCCTTGGTCATGGGGGCCTAGTATTGCTTTCTGTCAGGACATTATACTCTATATGTCTTAACTTTTTTCACCCTGCTAGGTGGGGTTCTGCACAAGTTTGCTGTAGCAAGGGTGAACCGTTACGCTGGGGGCCCTGGGTGGCCCAGTGGGGCGTGGTTCGCTGATTCGGCTGAAAACAGTCGTACTGTATGCCCTCTCACGGGGGCTGTTCTGCCTATTCAGGCTCCTTACTACGTCGCCCCTATCTACATGCCTTTTTAGGTGATTGGATGGTTTGCTCTTCACCCTATTGGAGATGGTTATCTCGGGGTGTCTTTTCTCTGTTGGAGGACTAGGTCTAGCTCCCTCCTCTTCTTCTTCTCCCTTCTCTGCCGGCTATGTTGGGAGATGTCGTTCTAGTTTGCCTTGCTGGGACTGGCTCTCTCTCCTGCGGGATGTTGCCTGATCCCTGGGTCCTAGAGTTATTACAGCACGGTTTAAGTTGGCTCCCCAACTCAGTTCTCTGAGGGTTGTCAGGGCTCGCCCTGTTCGCCTACTGTAGAAGTCTAGTTCGATCTTCTGTGTTGAGCATTCCTTATGGGTTGCTCAGGTGCATTCCCCAGGGACTTTCTAAGCTCCCTTTTGGGGGGGTTACTTATCCTGATGCCCTGCTAAGGGTTCCCTTGGGTCTTATTCAGGTTCTTGTCTGAACTGTTCCTTCCCTCACATCCCTCTTCTGGGGCGGTTGCTTCAGTCAGAAGAGTGCCATAGGGGATGGCTCTGTTAGCGGTCCTAGTTTATATGTCTGTACACCATTAGGTGAGGGTGTTTCGCCTTACACCGAGTTTGGATCCAGGCGGAGTTTTTATTCTCCTTTATTCCAGACCCTCCGGCCTCTGGGCTAGTGTCTTGCTTACTCTGAGCTTAAGGGATCTGTATCCCTCTACAGGCGTTGGAGATTCCTGGACTGTTCCCTGTCCCTGGTTGGGATTATGCCCCTTGGGGCTTATAGGCGTCTCCATCCTTATGTAACAGGATTTGATTGCTTCCATGGGTGTAGGAGCCCTTTGGATTGGTCTTGCTCGGTTGGTTTGTCCTTCTGAGCCTAAAATAAACGTTTTCGGCTCTTGCTGAGCCTTGTTAGCGTTGTTTTTCAGTTTTCCCACCGGTCTCGCCTGAGACCAGGGTTCATATTCCCTGACAGGGAGGGTTCTAAGGGTGCCATGGCTACCCTTTCTTTGCAGTAGCATGGTTAGGCGTTAATCTGGCCTACTCGTTTAGGGGAGATTCATTCTCCTCTCTTGGTTTTTGTTCTCTTTCTACTTGTGCTTGGCTTGGGCCTTTCAGCACTCGGTTCTGTTGAGCAAGCTGACTAGTTCGCTGCTTGGGTTTCACTCAGCCTTTGTAAGGTTTCATAAGTTTGAGTTAGAGCATTTGCTCACGTTGCTCCTGGTAGCAAGGTTGCGGGTGACAGCGCTGTTACTGTTGTTCTCAATCCACTTTAACCACAGTTCCTGCCAAGGAACAGGAAATCGTTTTTAGTTTTCTTTCATCGAGAAATGAAGTCTGTGAAAGCACACATACACACGCACACATGGATACTTGCCTGCTTCTAGCACCACTTGGTCCCTCCAAACCACATAGTAGAGATGCAGTTGAGCTTTTATGATTGCTTGATGGCACGAAGTAAGGAAGTGGCAGTGCAGAAGCAGAGGAGATATGGTGCCATTGGAGACAGGTTTATCCATGAAGGTGCCCAATTTTTATCCTAGGTGGTGTCCCTGATAGGGATGTCCCCCCATGGGCTGGGGGTTAAAAGGGACCCTAGCAATGCCCTGTTTTGCGCAGTAGGTGAAATTACTCCCCAAAAGAAAACAAAAAAAGATTAGGTAACAGTCTCTGGAAACAACCAATCTGCCATTTGTTTTCCATCAGTAATTTTCTGAAAAAAAGATAAATCTATATGCAAAAAGCAATTCAAAAACTGGTTCAGTTTTTTTAACCCTTTGACCTCACTGTAGAGAATCCTGTCAAGTGACAGATGACCTATTGGCACCTCAAAGCCAAAAAAACATTCCTCTGCTTCATTTCTCTCATCTGCCAGCAGTGCTTCATTTCTCTCATCCGCCAGCAGTGGGTCTATGTGCTGTGGGGTACCAGAAGCAGGTGCCTTGTAGTCTCATTCTCTTTCCTCAATCAGGGTGGACATTTCAAGAATAAAATAATACTTTCTCCATAAGCCTTCCTTATGTTAATACACACCCCAATTAAAATATCATTATTACATTAACTGGCATGCAACAAAATGTGTTTCCTTTACAGCTTTAGTAAATCAAGCCTCTAACTCAGTCCAGTACCGACAACTCCAGCTCTACCGCCATGAAATGCAGCATTTTGTAAAAGTTATCCAAGGATATATTGCCAACCAGATTCTTCATGTAACGTGGGCCGAGTTCAGAGCCAAACTTCGCTCAGTCAGCAACTTAGAGGACATCCGCAAGACACATGTGGAGTACCTAAACAAGGCGCTTTTCAGGTACGCTTTGCTGTCAACACATTTTAACCTCGTTGTGTTTGTATGAAGGAAAGTGCAAGATATATTCTAAGTATGTCACACACCCCGCTTCAGATAGTCATTACACTTTGGTTATACCGACCTGTAGAGGGCGATCTTGCAGAGATGTCATGAAAAAAAGGGAGCCCCTCCCGGTCCATAAACACCTGGGACCTCCCACCCATTCCCCAGTCTTTCATCTCTGCAGACGGCGAGCAAGTCAGAAGATGATGTCTCCTCCTTGCAGGTAGCCGGGGTAACACCCGGCCCCCCTCTTTCTATTTCTGCCTGGACCTACTGTTATCCCCCTTTTTTAGTAAAGAGCCTCCCAGCCTAGGCTGCGGGTCCTGACAAAGGTAGACGGCGCCTTAAGGTGCCTTAGGAGCTATGCTCCACCGTGAGACCCCATACTAAGGGGTAGGCGGTATTCCGGGTTGGTGATCCCGGTTGGGATGCCCTGTCCTTGCCCTTACACCCTTGGGGTGTTAACTCCCCCTTCCCCGGTCACCCATTGTTCCCTACTGCTGGGGGGGGAGGGGGGCGCTTATCCCCCTTTTAGTTTAGTCCCTCTTTTGAGTGCATGATTGTGTGATACGTTCTGCGTGTGTGTGGTGCGCGTGAATTATGCTTCCATGGCCGGGCCGGCGGTTTGCGCCGCCGGCCGTTACTGTCAGTCTTTGGGGGCGCTTCTTCCCCTCCGGTGCGGTTTCGGGGGTGGGGCCATGCTTGAGGCGCGATCCTGTGGCCCGCCCCCTCCCTCCCCCTCCCTCCCCCTGTGTTGCTGGTGCCGCTGCGGATCCCGGTCACTGGCCGGGAGCCGCCTGTTGTCAGCAGAGTGGGGCGGGGTCAGGCGCAGCGTGCGATCCGCGCCGGCCCGCCCCTCTTCATCCTGGCTGCCTTGTCCCTCCGCCTCGTGCAGGACGCCATTCAGTAAGCGCCCAGTGGGCTCCAGTCTTCATTGTCTGTGCAGCTGCTTGTCAGTGTGATATTGCATTATACATCCCTACTTATATGTATGTGTGCTTGGCCCTTCTGTTATGTGCCCTGCATTGTGTGACAGTCCCCCTTTCTTTTCCAGGCGGACCCTTGTTGGATCTTCCTCCCGGTCCAGGGTCCCTGGTTTAATTTGTGAACTCCCTATAAATCCTCCAACTCGGGACACAGAAGGGGCATCCCGGGTCGCTTATATTGCGTAATTCCCTTGGGTATTGCGACTACCGATAAAATCACCATATGGAGGCTTCCCAGGATACCGGGCTCCGGCTCCCCTCGAGGCAACCCCGGCAGTGTTTGTGGTTAGGGGCATCCCTTACAGGGGATGATGTTTTTTCTTTGAATACCATGTGCACAGCAGACTATTACGCGGCAGTCCAGTTCCCAGGCGTCTGGTTCTGCGCTGCCGGTCCCTTCTCCTACCCCCCTCTTCCGCCTGATCAGTACCCCGTGTGATGTGGTCACAAGTGGGGAGTCGCAGTCTGAGGTGTGTCCAATCTTGAAAAATTATTTTCTAGCGCTGTTGCCAGAAAGGCCCCGGCTAAGAGAAAGCACTTGTCCCCAGCCACGCAGGCTTCTGATTTTGAGGAGTTTGATTCACTGGACTGGTCTGATTACCCCCCACTAGAGGAAGGGGAGCTATTTGAGGAGTCGGATGGTTCTGACGATCAGCAGTTTGTTGGCACCGATGCCGAGCGGGGTCAGGGGGATTCTTTGGATACCCCTAAGGTCCTGGCTCATATGTTTGAGGTTCTTGCAATTTCTCCTCCTGAAGTGACTCTTCCGCAGAAGGGGGAGTTCTTTGAGGAGGCTAAGCCGCGCTTAGAATTCACTAATCAAAGGCATTTCGATGGCATTATTCTTAAGGAATGGGAGAGGCCTACTCGGCTTCCGGGTGTCCCTCCGGGTTGGGATAAGAAATATCCCTTTCCGGTGGATGCGGTGAAGCGCTGGTCGTCCCCTCCCGAGGTGGATGCCCCTGTTCTGGGGTTGTCTAGCACCTCTGTTTTGCATTCTCCTGACTGTTCTACTTTTCAGGACAGTGAGGACAAACGCATTGACCAGATGGCATGTCACGGTTTTGCCAGTGTCGGGTCGGCCTTGCGGCCTGTTTGTGCTTCGGCGCTTTTAATAGTGGCTTCTAGGTCGGTTGTCAGGGACCTGTTGTCTACCTCCAGACTTGACCCGGCTAGTGATGAGTTCACCGCCCTTAAGAGGTGCGAATTGTTTTTGTCATTTGTGCTAGCCGCCCTGGATGACACCATGGTGATGTGTAGTAGAACTTGGGCCTTGCTGGTGGCTATTCGGCGGTCGGTTTGGTTGCTCCAGTGGGCGGCTGATTTTGTAGTGATGAGTTCACCGCCCTTAAGCTGTGCGAATTGTTTTTTTCATTTGTGCTAGCCGCCCTGGATGACACCATGGTGATGTGTAGTAGAACTTCGGCCTTGCTGGTGGCTATTCGGCGGTCGGTTTGGTTGCGCCAGTGGGCGGCTGATTTTGTGTCCAAAAAGTCACGGCTCTTCCCTTTCTGGGCTTGCGGCTCTTTGGAGAAAAATTGGATTCGGTCGCAAAAGGAGGTAGGTTACCTCAGCGAAAGAAGCAATGTCGCCCCTTTCGGGGGGCGACTTCCTTTACCCCCTTCCTTTCATGGGGCCAGAGCTGGACGGGGATTGGCTGTCTTCTCCTCCAGAGGTGATTCCTGGAGCAAGGGAAGAGGACGTGCCCGTCCAGGTCACAGCTGGGACTCCAAGCCCAAATCCGTTGCCAAGCCGGCTCAGCAATGAGGGGGCGCCCTCACCCTCGCGGGTGGGGGGACGGCTGCGACTCTTCTCCCAGGTCTGGGACCAGGAGGTCTCGGACAGATGGATTCTTGAAGTGGTGTCTTCCGGTTACAAGCTGGCGTTCGAGATCCGGCCTCCTCACAGATTCTTCAGGTCTCGGGTGCCCTTGGATGCTCTGGCCGCGCAGGGGCTCCGGGCGGCAGTAAAAAATCTCCTGGACGTGGCTGTCATCTGCCCGGTGCCTCCCTCGGACCGGGGCTTGGGATACTATTCCAATCTGTTCACGGTGCCCAAAAAGGATGGCTCCGTTCGTCCCATCCTGGATCTGAAGTTTCTCAACAGATTTATCCGTCCCAGGAAGTTCCGCATGAAAACCCTGCTCTCAGCCAAAAATTTGCTTCGTCAGGAGGACTTCATGACGTCCATAGACATCAAGGATGCTTATCTGCATATTCCAATCTTCCCGGCACATCAGAGATTTCTCAGGTTCGTGGTGGAAGATCGGCATTTTCAGTTTGTGGCTTTTCCGTTCGGCCTTACCTCGGCTCCAAGGGTTTTCACCATGGTGCTGGCAGGGGTGATGGCCCTTCTCAGAGCCCAGGGTATCCGCATTGTGCCTTATCTGGACGATCTTCTCATTATGGCATCCTCTCTCCGCCAGGCGGAGCTAGATACCAGGACTGTGGTGGCCACTCTGGAGAGATTCGGCTGGGTGATCAACTATCCCAAGTCCTTCCTCTCTCGGTCCAGGGTGGTGTCGTTCCTGGGAATGTCTCTGGATACTTCTCAGTCCAGGGTGTTCCTCCCCCGGCCCAAGGTTCTTTTGATTCAGGAATTGACTCAGCTTCTTCTATCCATTCCTCGTCCGTCCATCCGGCTGGGGATGCGACTGGTGGGATTGATGGTGGCTTCGTTCGAGGCGGTTCCCTTTGCCCAGTTTCACACAAGGACGCTCCAGCTCCATCTGTTGGCGGCCTGGGACAGGTCTCCGCTGTCATTGGATCAGTCCTTTCTGATGTCCCCCCGGGTTCGGCATTCCCTTTCGGTGGTGGCTGGAACCAATCAATCTGATGAGGGGCAGATCCTTTCTGACCCCTTGTTGGGAGACGGTCACCACGGATGCCAGCCTGTCAGGTTGGGGGGGTTTGGAAGGATCTTCAGTTTCAGCGACTGTGGGGGCCTCAGGAGGCTCATGATCCCATCAATGTTCTGGAGCTGAGAGCCATCAGGTTGGTTCTGGGTCGCTTGACTCATCAGTTACAGGGTTTGCCGGTTCAAGTTCGGTCGGACAATCGGTGCCCAGGCCTTGATCCTGGCCTGGGCAGAGAGCAATGTCCCATGCATCTCGATGGTGTACATTCCGGGAGTGGAGAACACGGAGGCGGACTCCCTGAGCAGGTGCTCATCTCGCCAGGGGGAATGGTCTCTCAGCCCCAAGGTGTTTCGGTCGCTTTGCCACCGGTGGGGGACTCCGGAGGTGGACCTCTTTGCATCTCGTCACAATCACAAGCTTCTGGCATTTGTGTCTCTCTCACGGGATCCGCTGGCTCTGGCAGTGGATGCGATGTCTCTGAACTGGAGGGATCTGGGGTTTCTGTACCTGTTCCCTCCGTTTCCCATGGTGGGCAAGGTGGTGCGCAAGCTGGCCCTAGAGGGTGCGCCAGCAATCTTGGTGGCTCCAAAATGGCCAAGACAGGTTTGGTTCGCAGACGTGGTAAGGTTGGCAGCGGATCAGTTAGATCTGCCCCTTCCGCTGGATCTGCTCACTCAGGGTCAACTGCTCTACCCCAATTTACCAACGCTGGCTTTGACGGCGTGGCTGCTGAAACCTCCATCTTGAAGGAGGAAGGTCTTTCTGATACTGTTATTCAGACTCTGGTTAGGGCTAGAAAGAAGTCTTCCTCTGCCATCTACTATAGGATTTGGAGGTCTTATATTGATTGGTGTGAGGTCCGGGCCTTGCCTTGCAGGGTGTTTTCTATCCCTAGGGTTTTGGAATTTCTGCAACATGGTCTGGACCTGGGGTTGCAGCTTAGTACGTTGAAAGGGCACGTTTCTGCCCTGGCGGTTTTCTTTCAAAGGTCTTTTGCTCTTCATCCTCTGGTTAAGTTCTTTTTCCAGGGGGTTACGCATGTGCGGCCTCCTAGGAAGCCTTTGCTCCCAGTTTGGGATTTGAATTTGGTTCTTTCTGCTTTTCAGGGTCCTCCTTTTGAACCTTTGCAGGATATTGCTCTTTCTACACTTACTCAGAAGGTTGCGTTTCTGGTTGCCATCACTTCTGTTCGGCGTGTATCGGAGTTGGCGGCTTTGTCCATTAAGGCCCCTTACTTTGAGAGGCATCAGGACAAGGTTGTTTTCTGCTTCAAGCCAGATTTCCTTCCTAAGGTGGTTTCTGCCTTTCATCTTAATCAGGACATTGTTCTACCCTCCTTGTGTCCTAAGCCCAGCAATGACAAGGAGAAGGTCTTGCATTCACTGTATGTGGTTCGCTGTGTGAAGTACTATTTGGTGGCTACTTCTTCCTTTCGTAGGACTGACGCCCTTTTTGTGGTGCCCTCCGGGCCTAGGAAAGGTTTGGCTCCCACCAAGTCTTCCATTAGTAAATGGATTCGCCAGGCCATTGTTGGGGCCTATTCTGCCAAGGGGAAGGTTCCCCCTTTTCGTGTTACTGCTCATTCTACTCGTGCTGTTGGGGCGTCCTGGGCCTTCCAGCATCAGGCCTCTGTTGAGCAAGTTTGTAAGGCTGCTACTTGGTCTTCCGGTCACACTTTTTCCAAGTTTTACAAGGTTGATATGCGGGCCTCAGCGGGTGTTTTTGGCCGCAAAGTTCTGCAAGGTGCAGTGGTTTACGTTTGTGCATTATTGCCTTGTTTATGGACACTGCTATTGGATGTCCCAAGTGTAATGACTATCTGAAGCGGGGTGTGTGACATACTTAGAATAATACCATTTTGTGATTACTCACCTGTAAAATAGGTATTATAAGTATGTCACACACCCCGCTTCACCCCGCCCTTTGGTATTCTGGATCCTTTCTGTGGTGAACCTTTTTTACTGTTACTGGTTATTTTGGCTCTTCCTGGTCCCTTTTCTGCTGTCTTAATACTGGGGAATGGCTGGGAGGTCCCAGGTGTTTATGGACCGGGAGGGGCTCCCTTTTTTTCATGACATCTCTGCAAGATTGCCCTCTACGGGTCGGTATAACCCAAGTGTAATGACTATCTGAAGCGGGGTGTGTGACATACTTATAATACCCATTTTACAGGTGAGTAATCACAAAATGGTATTTTTCAAACATCTATTGCTGTATTTTTAGCCCTGCTTTCTAATTTGCCACCACAATGTTTACCACATCCAATGGCCTAATAGTAGGTAGTAGTAGTAGTAGTAGTAGTAATTCTCTAACCAAGCCTGCCTTTGTGGTAATCTAAAGAACCAAGAACAGGGAGTCCCACTACTCCCTAACCCACCCAAGCAAACTCGTGGCACCACCAACTATCTTAATGTACCAATGTTTATTACAAGTAATAGTACATAACATACAAACATATTAAAACATGCTGATTAAAAAACATATACACTTCATTTGTCCTCTCTAAGGAACAAGGGAAGGGGCAGGGGGTAACTACACCGGTTTAAATGATACAATTAATGATGAGGACCTTAGAGATCGCTATAAAATATTTGCATGGGTTTAGGTCCGCCTTAATCCGGACTGTGCCTCACCTATAATGCTCATATGCCTATGTATGTGAGCATGTGCAAACGTGCAATAACAAAATAAATCCTACCTATACAATCCTCTATCTATAAATAAAGTGCTAAGTGCCTATATGTAAACATATCTCATGTGCAATTCCTATAATTGAAACCATTACTTAAATCAAGATCAAGAGGACAAAGCCGGGTCAAGACAAAGACAGACCCGTCTAACCATATGCAATACCAACAACAATAAAGCCTCACGTGTCCAATAGGTATATAGATCTCCGATGGGGGTTCCCCCCACCCCAACCGACGCGTTTCGTGACGAGCCAAGCGTCACTTCCTCAAGGCAGAACCTTTCAATTATAGGAATTGCACATGAGATATGTTTACATATAGGCACTTAGCACTTTATTTATAGTTAGAGGATTGTATAGGTAGGATTTATTTTGTTATTGCACGTTTGCACATGCTCACATACATAGGCATATGAGCATTATAGGTGAGGCACAGTCCGGATTAAGGCGGACCTAAACCCATGCAAATATTTTATAGCGATCTCTAAGGTCCTCATCATTAATTGTATCATTTAAACCTGTGTAGTTACCCCCTGCCCCTTCCCTTGTTCCTTAGAGAGGACAAATGAAGTGTATATGTTTTTTAATCAGCATGTTTTAATATGTTTGTATGTTATGTACTATTACTTGTAATAAACATTGGTACATTAAGATAGTTGGTGGTGCCACGAGTTTGCTTGGGTGGGTTAGGGAGTAGTGGGACTCCCTGTTCTTGGTTCTTTAGAGTAATTGAATTTCACCCTAGGAGTTGTGCACGCCAGAATTGGTCACACAGCTGGTGCGGTCTCAGCAGCGTTTAGTTTTGTGGTAATCTAAGCCGAGGTTTGTGTATTGTTCTATAGGGGTCTCCTGACAGAGAAGGCGGCACCATTGATGAACATCATACACAGCATTTTCAGCCTTATTCTGAAGTTCCGCATACAACTGATCTCCCAGCCATGGACGTGTGACAAGGAAAAGCAGACGGCCAGCCATCCGAACTACACATTAATGCTGCAGTCCTACAACACATTCAAGTATTACTCCGACTTTCTGTTTGTAGGTAAGTCTACCAATAGCTGGTGAAGGGGACCTTCCTGTATCACATGACGTACTCTGATTCTTATCTCTGTCCTGGTGGGTGGCTTTTACTGAAATGATACCAAGCCAGTATTCCCTTTCCTTTTATCTAATTTTGCAGGTTTTAAGCCTAATTTTGGTGCTGGGTGATTTTATGAGCAGCTGAGCCTTCCACTGTGGGCCACAGGCAGCAGCCATACCTACCTCATCACAGTACAGTATGTGGTGGCCACAGTGGTAATGCACATGCAGCATAAAGCATATAACATGAAGGGACCAGGAGAGATATGTCTTTATATTTGGGTATAGCTTTAAGTCTTTTGATATGTGACTGGGTTCCTACTATCACCACTGTCTACATGATTTCCAGGAGCCATCCAAAATCTTCTCTATGACAGTATTAGAATCTTACATCTTGTTTTTACCCCTTCTGGCTGCCTAAGGGGAAGAAATATCAGAGCAACCCCCCCCTGTCAAAATCCGGAAGTGAGCGTTGTCTTAAGGCCAGTTAGGATGTTTCAATAGAGTTCCGGAGGCCCAGAGTATATCACTTAATACCCTGTTTCCCCGAAAATAAGACATCCTCCGAAAATAAGGCCTAGTGCCTGCTTTCGGAGGATATCGTTATATAAGTCATCCCCCGAAAATTGTATTGTAACCACTAGGGGGCGTAATGACGGGGCACGTAAGGGGGGAGCTCCAGGGAGGTGGAAGAGACGCACGCTGCCTGTCTTCTGTCAAGACATCCCCCGAAAATAAGGCCAAGTGCCATATTTCCGGGGGAAAATTAATATAAGACAGTGTCTTATTTTCGGGGAAACAGGGTACATAACCACTGATATTTTTACCAAACTAATGTTCAGTAAAGCACACTAAAATAGACCTGCCTCGACCCTTCTAGGAAAAGGAAGCTCACAAACCTCCATCCTCCACACCTCCCCCCTGCAGGGTCACTTTTTTTAGCAGGTCAAAGTACCCCCCCCCCCCCATTTTCAAAGCGCATGCTATGAATTTTTGTAATCAATGTAGTCTTTTTTCTTTTTTTCGCTAGTTGTGACCAAGCTTGTAAACCGAGGCTATCAACCACATCTAGAGGATTTCTTGCTACGGATCAATTTTAACAGTTATTATAAAGAGAACTGATAAAAAGCAGAACCATACATGACTATATTTATATATGTAATATAAAATGTCTATAAAATAAATGTTACATTTTATAAAATAATGCAGATTCATAAGTGGTGTTTTTATCTGTTTTTGTAAATGTGTATATTTACGCCAGCAGCCATTATAAAGCCAATATGTGCTTTTTATAATTTCGTAGAACATTTTGAAAGGTCCTCGGCAACGGGTCAGATGACAAAGCAACCATGGAATACACAGAGAAATAGAATGGTGGTGAGGCACTAAATCAGCGGTTCTCAACCTGTGGGTCGGGACCCCGGCGGGGGTCGAACGGCCAAAACACAGGGGTCGCCTAAAGCCATCAGAAAATACGTATTTATGATGGCTTTAGCCGCTGAGAAGTCGCACTACAGTCTGCAGCAGCGCTATTCAGCTGGAACGCACGCCGTTATGGATGCGCGTTCCAAACTGAATGCCTGTGCAGACGTGATTGCATCATCTATCCGGGGCCTAAGGGGCAGGGGAAGCGGGGGGAACGCTCCACAGTCCATAGCAGCGCATTACGTGTGTCCGGCACTTGCTGACGTCATCAGTGGGCGGACACAGCAAGCGCCGGAGGACAGAAGCCTAGGAGGCGGAGAGGCGAGACAGCCTGCTGGTGTAAAAAAGGTTAATAATGTAAAAACAGTACACACACCATACACACAATACTGTGTAAGTGTAAGGTGCTTTGTGTGTAATCATTCCACAGTACACAAAGCAGCTTACACTTACACAAAGCACCATACCTTTACACAGTGTGAACTACATAGGTCTTATACTATGAGACCACTATAAGATTTAGTTCACACTGTTCCCCAATGTATTGGCATTGAATCCACCTCCTATTGATTTCATTGTGAGTGCGGCGGATTTTGTGGAAGAGAGCTCCCGAGAATCTCAAGTTACCACACAATCCGCCGCAGCCTCCTATTAATTTCAATAAGAGGCGGAGAAATGACAGTTTCCGACACATGCTATGCCATGGTGAAATGTTATTTATTGGAATTAGTAATAAATATTTCTCAACATATAATTAAATATTGTTTTCCCATTGCATGGCACGGCCTGCTTCACAAAGTCATTACATCTGGGTTATTCCGCCACAAGGTGGCGCAAGGTACTGCTGAAGAGTTGTGGCTCCTCCCGGTACCATATAAAAACAGAATCACCATAGACTTATCCATTGTTCTCTCTGCAGTGACTCTGCAAAGATAGAACATGGCTCTATATTTTACGCAGGTGAACGGGGCAACCAAGCCTGCGGCCCTGCATATCTATTTCCACCCGTTTCCGGACCCTCTATGCCTCCCAGCCTCGGCAGACGGATCGGGTGAGGGTAGAGGAGCACTAGGCTCAAGTGCTCAAGGAGTGCTGCTCCAAGCCGCAGACCCTGTACCACAAAGGGTAGCCGGCCATAGGCTTTATGGTGAGCCTGCTAGGAATGCAGAGTTCCTGCCCTAGCTTCTGAGGGGGTGAGTGTTTCGTGTGCTCGGGGGAGGGAGGGGGGCTGGGTGGTAGCGGCGAGGGTGTTCTTTGCTGTGTTTTTCAATCACTTTTTTACTGTGTTTACCTTTTTTTCGCCGCCTCGCCGCTTTGTACTACGCTCCGCAGCGGGCGGCATTATATTTGTGAGGCATTTTTTTTCTACTGTGATGATGCCTGCGAGGTCACGTGAGCGCCGTTTTCGCGCTCTTTGGGGGGGTGGGGTCGGTGGATGATGCATATCGCGTTGTCCTCCCGCGGCCCACCCCTCAAGGTTCCTCTGCCAGCGCCATTTTGCTTCTGCTGCGCATCTGGGGCCCTTCTTATCCCGGAGCTGTGGCGGTGATCTCGTCTGCTGGCGCTTCCTCCTGTGGTCTGGCGGTTGGTGCCCTTGCTCTACTTGCTCTGTGAGTCCCCTTCGGGGTTTTTTTTTGGTCTCCTTGGGGCATGTGCTGCGGTATACTTATGTGTCTTTATTTATGTCTTTCAGGCGGGGCAATTGTGGGTTGTGGTTTCTTCCGGTCCTACCCCCTACCATCCCTCGTCTTCCCTTACTGGCTTCTGGGGCCATTCCTTGGGGGGGCATCCCATGTGGCTCTTGTTAGCCTTTACCCTGTGCTGGCCTGTTGCGCCTTTCTTAATCACCATATGGAGGCTTCTGGGGATAGCGTGCTTGGGGGTACTTCGGGGCAAACCCCGCTGTGTTCCATGTGTGGGGTATCCCCTGTGAGTAACAGTGTCACGGTGTGTGTGCCGTGCACCCAAGGTGTCCTTGTGCTCCAGGCTGGGCTGCCCGCTTCGCTTCCCAGCTCTGAGTCCCCTTCGTCATCGCCTACCCCCCCCGCGCCTGCATTTGGCCCCCAGTGAGGGGGATACTAACGGGGGGTTACAGTCTGATCTGGCACTCCGTGTGGCCAGTATTGAAAGGCAGCTTGCTAGGTCTGTTCCACGTAAGGCCTCTGGCAAGAAGCGGCACCTAGCTCCCGTGACATCCCTCTTTCCTGAGGAGGATGAGGGACCTGATACTTTTGTTGGCCTTTACCCCCTTGAGGAGGGGGAAATCTTTCAGGACTCTGACTCCTCTGGGGACCAGCAGGAGGGTTACGGCAGTGACCCTGGGTCTGCGTCTGGGGAGGACTCATGGTTCCCTGAGGACACGGATAGCCTGTTGGCTCACATTTTTTAAATCTTGCACATTGTCCCCCCTGAGGTGGCTAAAAGGAAGCAGGGTGAGCTCTTTCGCCCTGATAAACAGCGCCTGGAGTTCCCTGAGCAGAGTAATTTCACTAATATGGTGCTCAAGGAGTGGGAACGTCCTAGTAGATTGCCCGCGGTGCCCAAGGGGTGGGATAGGAGGTATCCCACCCCTTGGGTTCCTGACGACCTGGTCAAGCAATGGTCGTGTCCCCCTGAGGTGGACGCTCCCGTGCTAGGGCTGTCCAACACCTCGGTCATGCCTTCCCCTGACACTGCTACATTGCGGGACAGCGGGTACAGATGTGTAGTAGGACCTCTGCCCTTGTGGGCGGCTGATGCTGCCGCTAAGAAGGCTCTCACTGGGCTCCCCTTTATGGGGCTGCGGCTCTTTGGTGAGCGTCTGGATGCTTTAGCCAAGGATGGTAGGCTGCCTCAACGTAGGAGGGAGCCTCGGTCTTCTTGGGGGCCCTCCGCTTTTCTCCCCTCCTTTCATGCTCCCAGAGGAGGTCGTAGCTCCCTCTTCTCAGGTACCCGCAGGGATTCTTGGGGCCGTGGCAGATCCCGTGGTCGTCCCGGTCTATCATGGGGCCCCAAGCCCAAACCTTCCCCCAAGCCCTCTCAGGCATGAGGAGGCGCCCTCACCCATCCGGGTGGGGGGGATGGCTTCGGCTCTTTGCTCACGTCTGGAGGCTGCGCGTCTCAGACCGGTGGATTCAGGAGATGGTGGCCTCCGGTTACAAGATAGTTTGCAGCCTGGCTGTCCCCAAGATTTATCAGATCCCGGATGTCTCAAAACCCTCTGTCAGCTCAGGGTTTGTGCCTTGCGGTTCAACGTCTGTTGGAGTCAGGAGTCATTTGCCTGGTGCCTTCCCAGGAACGGGGTCGAGGGTTCTACTCCAATCTGTTCACAGTACCCAAAATGGACGGGTCCCTGAGGCCCATCCTGGACTTGAAGGGTCTCAACAAGTTTGTTAGGTTCAAACATTTTCGCATGGAGACTCTATTTCTCAGGTTCACTCTAGAGGATCAGCATTACCAGTTTGTGGCCTTACCGTTCGGTATCACCTCGGGCCCCTCGGGTGTTCACCAAGGTGCTGGCGGGCGTGATGGCTCTGCTCCGGAATCAGGAGCATCCTTCCTTACCTTCCTTCCTTCCTCATTCTTTCTTACCTGGACGACATTCTGATTGCGGCTCAGTCCCTTCATCAGGCCGAGAAGGATACTCAGGTGGTGACCTCCACTCTCGAGTCCTTCGGCTGGGTGATCAACTATCCCAAGTCTTCACTGTCTCCGTCTTTGGTGAGGTATTTTCTGGGCATGACTCTGGATACCTCTCAGGTCAAGGTATTCCTGCCTCAGCAGAAGGTGGAGGGCCTTCAGAAGCAGGCACGGACTCTGCTCTTGTGTCCCCATCCTTCCATCCGGCAAGGGATGCAGTTGGTGGGCCTGATAGTGTCCTGCTTCAAGGTGGTACCTTTTGCTCAATTTCACATGAGACCTCTTCAGTTGCACCTCTTGTCAGTTTGGGAGTTTGCTCTGTCCCCCCTGGCCAGACAGTCCCTCTCGTGGTGGCTGGACTCGGGGAACCTTCTAGTGGGCAGGACCTTTCTGCCCCCATGCTGGGAGACTGTCACCATGGATGCCAGTCTGACCGGTTGGGGGGGCTTTTGGAAGTCTCTGAAGTTCCAGGGTCGGTGGGGCCCCCAGGAGGCCCATGCTCCCATCAATGTCCTGGAACTGAGGGCGATCAGGTTGGTTCTGTCTCAGCTGACCACACATCTTCGGGGTTGGGCTGTTCAGATCCGCTCGGACAACCAGATGGCGGTTGCCTACATCAATCATCAGGGAGGGACTCGGAGCAAGCGAGCCCTCAAGGAAGTGTCCCTGATAATGTCTTGGGCGGAAGAGAATGTCCCTTGCATCTCGGCGGTCTACATTCCGGAGGTGGAGAACCAGGAGGCAGACTCCCTGAGCAGGGGGACGTCTCGGCTGAGCGAATGGTCCCTCAGCAACAAGGTATTTCACTCCCTGTGTCTCCGCTGGGGTCAGCCGGATGTGCACCTTTTTGCGTCCCGCCACAATCACAAGCTACCCAGATTTGTCTCCCTGTCACAGGACCCTCTGGCCTTCGCCACGGATGCGCTAGCAATGCCTTGGACGGAATTTCGGCTCCTCTGTGTCCCCTCCCTTCCCTCTGCTGGGCAGGGTGCTGCGCAAGATAGCCCAGGAAGGGGTACCAGCCATTCTGGTGGCCCCCTGTTGGCCAAGGAGGGTGTGATTCTCAGACGTCGTGCAGTTGGCAGTAGATCAGTATGCCCTGCCCAAGGATCCAGATCTACTCACTCAGGGACAACTGTGCCATCCCAATTTACAAATGCTGGCTTTAACAGCCTGGCTGCTGAAACCTCCATCCAGATGGATAATGGTTTGCCGGCTTCTGTTGTTGATACCATGATTAGGGCTAGGAAGAAGTCCTCGTCCTTTATCTATTACAGGGTCTGGCATGCTTACATTGCCTGGTGTGAGTCCAAGTCTCTTACTTGTAGGGTGTTTTCTATCCCCAGGATTCTGGAATTTTTGCAACATGGTTTGGATTCGGGCCTTCAACTTAGTACCCTTAAGGGACAGGTGTCAGCTCTAGCAATTTTTTTTCCAAAGATCCTTTGCCAATCACCGGTTGGTTAAGACTTTTTTCCAGGGAGTTATTCATGTGCGTCCACCACGTAAGCCTATGCTACCGGTTTGGGACCTGAATCTGGTGTTGTCTGCTCTGCAGGGTCCTCCCTTTGAGCCTATCCGTGGGGCTGCTTTGTCCATTCTGACTCTTAAGGTGGCCTTTTTGGTGGCCATTACTTTGGTCAGGCAAGTTTCTGAGCTGGCGGCGCTTTCCATCAAACCTCCTTATTTTTAGCGGCATCAGGATAAGCTGGTGTTTCGGCTTAAGCCAGAATTCTTGCCTAAGGTTGTGTCTGCTTTTCATCTCAATCAGGACATTGTTTTTCCTTCCTTGTGTCCTAACTTTTTGGTAATTCCAAGGAGCGGACCCTTCACTCTTTGGATGTTGTCAGGGCTCTGAAGTTTTATTTGGTTGCTACTGAGTCTTTCAGGAAATCTGACACTCTTTTTGTTCTTCCTGCTGGGCCTAGGAAGGGTTTGCCTCCGGCTAAATCCACTATCAGCAAGTGGATCCGTCAGGCGGTGGAGCAGGCCTATTCTGCCTTTTAGGGTTACTGCTCATTCCACTCGTGCTATTGGTGCGTCTTGGTCCTTTCAGCACCAAGCTTCTGTTGAACAAGTTTGTAAGACCGCAACTTGGTCTTCTGTTCATACCTTTTCCAAGTTTTACAAGGTTGATGTTGGGGCCTCAGCTGATGCTGCTATTCCAAGTATACAGCACGTCCTTCTCCAGAAGATTCCTTACACTTGGGTTATACATCCACAAGATGGCGCTGGACTGCAGAGACAGCAAAAAGTTGCTCCTCCCGGCCCCATATATACCAGGGACCTCCCACAAATTCCCCAGATCTTCTCTGCAGTCTGGGCTGTGATGACTAGAAGATGGCTCTCTCTACTCGCAGGTGAGCGGGGCTTATTAGCCTGCGGCCCTGTAAGACTATTCCCACCCGTTTCCTTTTACTGCCTCCCAGCTTAGGCTGCACTGGTTTGGGTGAAGCGCTGCTCCAACCGCAGTCCCCCACCAAAGGGTGGGCGGTACAGGCCCATGGTGAGCCTTATGGGATGCTCCTCCCGCATCTGTATGCCCCTCGCCCCCTGTCCCTGCAGTTAGCTCCTTTTAGGCTGCTCGTCGCTCCCCCTTCCCTTCCCTTTTGAATTGGTTTCACTGGTTTCTTTTGCCACCGCCGCCGCACGCTTGTACTCCGCTCCGTGGTCGGCGGCGACATCGCCTTAGGGCGCTGCTGCGCCATCATTGGCTGGCCTTGTCATGTGGGCGCGTTTTCGCGCTCTTGGGGGGGGCGGGCCTTGCAGCTGACGCGTTCTGCATCACTGTCTCCGTGGCCCGCCCCTCGAGGTATATGCGGGCGCCATTTTAGTTCTCTTGCTGCGTGTGTCTGGCGTCTCCCTATCGTGGTCCATAAGTGCCCCTGCGGGCTGGTTTATTTTTGTATTTCTCTGTATTGCTATTGCTTATGGGATCTTTTGCTTATGTCTTGCAGGCGGGTCAAACTTTAGTGGTTTCTCCCGGTCCTATGCCCTCTATTTAGTGTAAACTCTTATTGGAGGACTATTGTGTTCCCTTACCTCTCACTTCCCTAGTGGGTTATTGGGGCATCCCGGGTTGCTATCATTAGCGTCAATCCCTATTGGCCTGTTGTGCCATGATAATCACCATATGGAGGCTTCTCAGGATAATGTGCTTGGGGTTCCTTCGGGACAAGCCCGGCTGTGTATTGCGTGTGGGGTATCCCCTGTCAGTGATGACGTCCGGGTTTGTGTACCCTGCGCCCAGCAGGTACTTGCGCTGCAGTCTGGGTTACCTGCGGCTGGGCCTAGTGCTGCACCCCCTCTGGCTTCGCCTACCCCCGTCCCCCCCCCCCCCCGCTTATACCTGACTCCCAGTGGGGAGTCTCAACCTGATTTGACTGCCCGGCTGGCCAGCATTGAGAGGCATATTGCTGGGTCTGGTCCGCGTAAGGCTCCTGCTAAGCGGCGGCATCTGGCACCCGGTGTTACTCTCTTTCCTATGGAAGCTGAGGAGTTTTTTGATATTACTGTATATACCCCCCTGGAAGAGGGGGAATTATTTTCTGATTCAGAATCATCTGAGGATCAGCCTAGGGGTTATGCTGAGTCTGGGTCTGACCCATGGGCTTCAAATGATACTGACAGACTTCTGGCTCACATTTTTTAAAGTGGACCAACACCCAGGATTTTGACTACTACAAAAACTCACCTGTCCCCGCTCCCACGCGACCGCTGCAGCCAATCCCCGCCGACAGACAAGCGAAGTCCGTCGACGCCTCCCGCGCGTCACTCTTACAGGGAGCGTGCCCGCGCTGGCCATTCACAAACGGCCAGCGCGAGTGCGCGCCCTGCTAGAGGGATGCACGAGTGGCAGAGGCGGCTCGCGCATGCACCGCTGGATCGAGGAGCAGGTAGGGATTTCAGGGCTTTCTGGGGGGTTTCACACAGCGGGGCACCCCCTCATCGGGGTGCCCCGCAGGCCCGATGCTGATTGGCCCGGAATCTTATAGATTCCCGGGCCGATCAGCATCGGGTGTTGGTCCACTTTAAGTGCTCTGTATCTCTCCTCCTGCCGTGGCCCCACAGCAGCAGGGGGAGCTGTTTCATACTGTTAAACCACGCTTGGAGTTTCCTGAACAAACTCATTTTAATAATCTGGTGCTCAAGGAGTGGGAACGACCTAGCAGGCTTCCCGGGGTACCAAAGAGTTGGGATAAGAGGTATCCCTTTCCCGCTGAGGTGGTTAACTGTTGGTCATGTCCTCCCGAAGTGGATGCACCGGTTTTGGGGTTGTCCAACACATCCGTCATGCATTACCCTGACTCTACTACCCTGCGGGATGGGGAGGATAGATCAGCTGTCTTGTCATGCTTTTGCCTGTGCGGGGACCACGCTGCGTCCGGTCTGTGCCTCTGCTATTACAGTTGTTGCTATCAAGAGCCTGCTCAGGAGTGTCTTAGATGGGGCCCCTGATGATGCAGGTAGTGAAGAGTATAGAGCTCTTCTGCGTTGTGAGGAATTTGTTGCTTATGTTCTTTATGCCCTGGATGATACCATTAGGATGTGTGGCAGGGCATCTGACTTATTGGTGGCTATACGCCGCTCAGTCTGGCTGTGCCAGTGGGCAGCTGACAACGCTGCTAAGGCTCTCACTGGTTTTCCCTTCAAAGGGCTGCGCCTCTTTGGCGAATGTCTGGATTTGTTTGCTAAGGGAGGCAAGTTACCTCAGCATAAAAGGCAGCCCCGGCCCTTTCGGGGTTCAGGTCTTCCTTCCTTCCGTGGTTCCAGAGTTGGACGGGGAGCTTCCTTTGCTGGGGCCTGCGGAGATTTTTGGGGCAGGGGCAGAGGATGTGGCCGCCCTGGCCCCTCCTGGGGTCCCAAGCCTAAGTCCTCTCCCAAGCCCCCTCAGACATGATGGGGCGCCCTCACCCATCCGGGTGGGGGGGCGGCTTCGGCTCTTTGCTCACGTCTGGAGGCATCATGTCTCAGACCGGTGGATTCAGGAGGTAGTGTCCTCCCGATTACAAGATAGAGTTTGCAGCCTGGCCGCCCCCAAGATTCATCAGATCCCGGGTAGCGCAAAACCCCTTGTCATCTCGGGGTCTGTCGTTTACTGTCCAGAACCTTCTGGAGTTGAAGGTCATCTGCCAAGTGCTTTAAGGGAAAGGGGCAAGGGCTATTATTCCAATCTTTTCACTGTTCCCGAAAAATGACGGGTCCTTCAGACCCATCCTGGATTTAAAATGCTTCAACAAATTTGTCAGATTCAGACACTTTTGCATGGAGACTCTGCACTCAGCTGTGACTTCTCTGCGTCCAGGGGACTTCTTGACCTCTGTAGACATCAAGGATGCTTACCTTCATGTACCTATCTTTCCAGGTCATCAGAGATTCCTCAGGTTCGCTCTGGAGGATCAGCACTACAAATATGTGGCCTTACCCTTTGATCTCACCTCGGCTCCCAGGGAATTCACCAAGGCGTTGGCAGGAGTGATGGCTCTGCTGAGATCTCTTCCCTACTTGGACGATATTCTCATCACTTCTCAGTCCTTCCAGCAGGCAGAGCGGGATACCCAGTTGGTGGTGTCCACACTGGAGTCATTCGGCTGGGTGATCAACCACCCCAAATCTTCCCTGTCTCCTTCCATGGTGAAGTCCTTTCTGGGCATGACTCTGGATACTTCTCAGGTCAAGATCTTTCTTCCTCAGCAGAAGGTGGAGAGTCTTCAAGTGTAGGCTCAGCTCCTTCTGTCTTATCCTCATCTGTCCATCAGGCAGGGAATGCAGCTGGTGGGCCTGATGGTGGCCTGCTTCGAGGCAGTTCCATATGCTCAGTTTCACATGAGGCCTCTTCAGCTTCATCTCTTGTCGGTTTGGGATCGGGACCCTGCGTCCCTGGATCAGGCGTTTGTTCTGTCCCCTCTGGCCAGGCGGTCTCTATCGTGGTGGCTGGACTCAAGGAACCTGCTGGGGGGCAGATCGTTTCTGGTCCATTGCTGGGAGACTGTCACCACGGATGCCAGTCTGACCGGTTGGGGGGGCTTCTGGAAGTCCCTGCAATTCCAGGGTCAGTGGGGCCCTCAGGAGGCCCACACCCCTATCAACATTCTGGAATTGAGGGCAATCAGGTTGGTTCTCGCTCACCTAACCCCACACCTTCGGGGTCGGGCTGTTCAGGTCCACTCGGACAACCAGGCGGCGGTTGCCTACATCAATCATCATCCCGTCACAATCACAAGCTTTCAGTATTTGTCTCTCTGTCCCAGGACCCTCTGGCCTTAGCCATGGATACCTTGGCAATGTCTTGGAAGAGCTTTCAGCTCCTGTATGTGTTTCCCCCATTTCCTCTGCTGGGCAGGATGCTGCGCAAGATAGCTCAGGAAGGGGTGCCAGCCATTCTGGTGGCCCTCTGTTGGCCAAGAAGAGTGTGGTTCGCAGACATTGTGCAGCTGGCAGTAGATCAGTACGTCCTGCCCAGGGTTCCAGATCTGCTCACTCAGGGGCAGCTACGCCACCCCAATTTACAAAGCTGGCTTTCACGGCCTGGCTGCTGAAGCCTCCATCTTGATGGAGAAAGGGCTGCCTGCCTGCCTCGGTTGTTAACACCATGATCAGAGCTAGGAAAAGGTCCTCTTCTTCCATCTACTATAGGATTTGGCGTACCTACATTGACTGGTGCGAGTTTAAGTCACTCCCCTGTCGTGTGTTTTCTATTGCTAGGATTCTGGAATTTCTGCAACATGGTTTGGATCTGGGTCTTCAACTCAGTACTCTTAACCCTTTAAGTGCCAGCCTACCTGGAGTTTTTGTCACACTCTGTTGCCAGACCATTTTGCACTATTTTGCACTCCCCATGTTCAAATGTGATTTATGAAGGGATTTCCAGGGATTTCCCAGGAAAATGATATATTGTTTTTTTCAGCAGAGTCTCAGCTTTAACATGAAATGTCTTGTTTGTCATTTTTAGGTGTATTCTCAATATGTTTTGGCGAAATATGTGCAAAAAAATAAAAAAACAAATATATACAATTTGTAGTGTTTTTTTTTAATAAAAAATGTAAGTTTGTCAATAAAATGTGTGTGAAATCCCAATTTCTCCCGGTTACAGCAGTACCACATATGTATTGGTAGACACCCTTTCCTGCCCAGGAGACTCCCCCAAACTGAAACAGAGCTTTAGGGGATTTTCAGAAAAAATACAACTGTGATATGCGCTATGCGCACCTTGCAGTTTTTCCAGGAAAACAACCCTTTACATTTGAAATACCCCCCACAAATGATATATTCTCTGGAAGTACACACCTCAGGCTTTCTATTTGTACCAGGCTTGTTGATGTGGCCACAGTTTTCTGGAAGTAATCCCTCAATGTATTCTTTGGTTGCAAAGAGTTTCCCTAAAAAAAGGATAAAAAAGCAGAATCAAAGCCACATTTTCCTAAAAAAAACTATATACAAACAAGAAAAAACAAGTATAATCTGAAAAAGGAACATCCCCCGAACAGAACGATACCCAACATGCATAGTTTCTGTCAAGGGAAGAGTTGCCAAACACCCCAAAGTAAAGCATGAGCATAATGGTAATTTTTCTTGAAAATTTCAGCTCTGCAGACAAAGTGCGCACCTTGCGATTTTTCAGCCAAAACAACCCTTTACATTTGGAATATCCCCCATAAACCATATATTCCCTGAACGTACACATGTTTAGCTTTCTAAGCGTACCCAGCTTGTTGTAGTGGGCTCATCTTTCTGAAATTGATCCCTCAAAGAATTCTTTGGTTGCGCAGGGTTTCCCTAAAAAATGTATAAAAAAGCTGAATAAAAAACACCTTTTCCTAAAATATAAATATGCAAACAAGAAAAAAACAAGCTAAGTCTGAAAGCGCAAGGTCCCCCGAACAGAACAATACCCAACATGCAGAGGTACTATTATCCCTTTTAATTGCCAGCCTACTTGAGATTTTGTCACCCTCTGTTGACAGGTCATTTTTCCCCATTTTGCGCCATGTTTTGCAACATTTTTGCTGGAATTTTCAGGAAAATTATATATATATATTTTTTGCAGCAGAGTTTAGGCTTTAACATGAAATGTCTTGTTTGTAAATTGTATTTATTATTAATTTTATTTATTATTAAGTAAAAAAAAAAAAATAAACATTTTTTTTAGAAAATTGTCTCCTTTATTTTAAGTATTTTATTAGGTAAAACTATATTGCACGTGAAAGCCCCATTTCTACCGATTAGAACGGTACCACATATTTATCGGTAGCCCCCCGTTCCTGCCCAGGAGACCCCCCAAACTGAAACAAGTAATTTTTAACATTTACAAATAAAATACAACTACCATCCACACTACAAAGGGTTAAATCGAGAAAAAAATATGACATAGGGTCCCCCCTCCCGGGGGGGGCATTTTTTGGGGGGGGTTTTAAGGGTTAAAAACCCTTAAAAATCCAAAAAAAATGACATGGGGCCCCCCTTACCCAAAGTAACCAGCCTGGGACCAGCTATGCAGGGCTTGTAGGAACAGGGCGCAGGGGCCAGCTCTTGTGGCCCCTGGCCCTGCAGGCTACAAGCCCGCATAGCCCTGGCCTTTGGGGAGGCAGGTAATGGGGGTGCCGGGGGTTAATGGCAAGTCACCGGCTAGCGCAGCCTTGAGAACTGGTATAGGGGTCTCATGGACCCCTTACCAGTTCACAAGGGGTTAAATGTAAAAAAAAACACCACACAGAGAAAAAATATTTTATTATTATTTATTTTTTTAATACTTACCTCCCATCCATACTGGAGCACTCTGTCCCTCGGCGATCACTGGCTTCTGCTCACTTGCTAGAAGCCTTTTATAGCTGCTGGATGACAGAACACAAAAGGGTTAATTAAAAAAAAAATGACATAGGGTCCCCCCTCCCGGGGGGGGGGACCCCATTTTTTGGAATTTTAAGGGTTAAAAACCCTTAAAAATCCCCCGTAAAAATTACGTAGGGTCCCCCCTACCCAGCATTACCGATCCGGGCCAGCTATGGGGGCTTGTAGAACAGGGCGCAGGGGCCAGCGTTGGTGGCCCCTGGCCCTGCAGGCTACTAGCCCGAATAGCCACTAAGTGGCCCGGGCCCTTCTGCCCCCCCCCCCCGGACGTTGGGGAGGCAGGTAATGGGGGGCTGGTGGTTAATGGCAAGTCACCCACTAGCCACAGGTGACTTGCCAGTCCCAGAGCCTTGTGAGCTGGTATAAGGGGTCTCATGGACCCCTTACCCGCTCACAAAGGGTTAACGGTGAAAAAAAAACACACAAGTAATAAAAGTATTTTATAAAAAAAAAAAAAAAATTGTTACTGTACTTACCTCCGATTGTAAGCTCTTGTCCCTCACCGCTCTGCTGACAGATTCCGGTGATCGGCATCCAGAGAAGGGGGAGGCAGGAGATCAGAGGATCTCCTGCCACCTCCTTCCCTGGCACCGATCACCGGCATCTGACAGCTGAGAAGGCTGAAGCCGGAGATCGGGGCCGGGATGACGTCATTAGCTTGGGGGCGGGGCTTAGCGGCAACATGGCGGCTGCCATCGAGGAGGAAAGAGGAGAGAGCCTCCCGGGCTCTCTCCTGAAGATCCGTAAGTCCTGGGGGGGGATTGGAGGCCACCCCAGGTGAAGAGGAGGGACAGCGGGAGCCAGTGCACACGCAGGTAAGTGAATGTCATTTTTTATTTTTTTTTTTTACAGTTAGCAACTGCTGCTGCAGCAGCGGGGGGGCGGCCTATTCCGGGGGGCTCTCCTGGAGCCATCCGAGCCCCCAAATTAAAGAGGTGCCCCCAGGCATGTAAATTTTACATGGCTGGCACTTAAGTGACGGAGAGGCAACCACGTAAATTTTACGTGGCTGGCATTTAAAGGGTTAAAGGTCATGTTTCTGCCTTGGCCATTTTCTTCCAAAGATCCTTTGCTCAGCATCCCCTGGTCAAGACCTTTTTCCAGGGGGTTACTCACGTGCGTCCCCCACGTAAGCCTATGTTACCAGTCTGGGACTTGAACTTGGTCTTATCTGCCTTGCAGGGGTCCCCTTTTGAACCCTTGCAGGAGGCCCCTTTGTCTATTCTTACGCTTAAGGTATCTTTTTGGTGGCTATTACCTCTGTTAGGTGTGTTTCTGAGCTGGCGGCGCTTTCCTTCAAGCCCCCTTACTTTGAGAGACACCAGGACAAGGTGGTGTTTCGTTTTAAGCCAGACTTTCTGCCTAAGGTTGTGTCTGCTTTTCATCTCAATCAGGACATTGTTTTGCCTTCTCTGTGTCCTAATCCTAGTAACTCTAAGGAGAGGCTCTTACATTTTCTGGATGTGGTCAGGAACTTGAAGTTCTATTTGGTGGCTACTGATTCCTTCAGGAGGACTGATGCTCTTTTTGTTCTCCCTTCTGGACCTAAGAAGGGTCTGGCTCCAGCTAAATCTACTATCAGCAAGTGGATTCATCAGGCTGTGATTCAGGCCTATTCTGCTAAGGGGAAGAATCCTCCCTTCCGCCACTCATTCCACCCGTGCTATTGGTGCCTCTTGGGCTTTTCAGCACCAGGCTTCTGTTGAACAAGTTTGCAAGGCCGCTACTTGGTCTTCTGTTCATACTTTTTCCAAGTTTTACAAAGTTGATGTTAGGGCCTCAGCTGATGCTGCTTTTGGACGCAAAGTTCTGCAGGTGGCAGTGGTTTAAACTGTCTGCTGTTACTTTTTGGGGATCCCACCCTACCTTACGGACACTGCTATTGGATGTCCCAAGTGTAAGGAATCTTCTGGAGCAGGACATGCTGTATACTTAACTACAATTCTGTGATTACTCACCTGTAGAATTGGTATTATGAGTATACAGCACATCCTGCTCCACCCCACCCTTGTTATCATTATTCTCAGTTACCTCATTATGGTGATTGCTCAGATGTTCATTGAATTTTGATTGTTATAATTCTCCCTGCTTCATTTTAACTGCTTTTCAATACTGGGGAATTTGTGGGAGGTCCCTGGTATATATGGGGCCGGTAGGAGCCACCTTTTGCTGTCTCTGCAGTCCAGCGCCATCTTGTGGATGTATAATCCAAGTGTAAGGAATCTTCTGGAGCAGGACGTGCTGAATACTCATAATACAAATTCTACAGGTGAGTAATCCCAGAATTGTATTTTTGGCCGCAAGGTACTTCAGACGGTAGTGGTTTAAACTGCCTGTTGTTACTCTTTTGGGATCCCACCCTACTTTATGGACACTGCTTTTGGATGTCCCAGATGTAATGACTTAGTGAAGCAGGCAGTGCCATGCAATGGGAAAAAGACAATTCTGTGAGTACTCACCTGTAGAATTGCTTTTACCATGCATGGCCCGGCCTGCTTCACTCCACCCTTGTTGTCGTTATTCTTGGTTGCCTCTTTATGGTGATTGTTCCAAGTTAGTTGGGGTTTTGTTACTTTATTATCTCCCGGTTTCTTGAGTAACTGCTTGTCAACACTGGATAAGTCTATGGTGATTCAGTTTTTATATGGTACCGGGAGGAGCCACAACTCTTCTACAGTGCACTGCGCCACCTTGTGGCGGGATAACCCAGATGACTTTGTGAAGTAGGCCGTGCGATGCATGGTAAAAGCAATTCTACAGGTGAGTACTCACAGAATTGTCTTTATTCTTAGTATACAGTACGTCCTGATCCAAATCTAATACTTACAGCAGAGACATCGAACTTAGGCTCCTCCCGGCCCCTCAAATACCCAGGGACCTCCCACAAATCCCCAGAATTTCTCTGTCTGGCTGCGAAGGACGAGAAATTGGTTCTCTACTCGCAGGTGAGCGGGGTTATTAACCTGCGGCCCTGTAGGATTATTCCTACCCGTTCCACTAGTAATATGCCTCTCAGCCTTGGCTGCGCTGGTCGGGTGAAGGTAGGCAGCACCGCCGTTGGTGCTTAGGAGCGCTGCTCCACCACAATCCCCCCACCAAAGGGTAGGCGGTTCAGGCTTATGGTGAGCCTCTATGGGATGCCCCTCCCGCACTATTGCCCCTGCCTATCAGTGGGCCCTGTTTAAGTGGCCGCCGTCTCCCTCATCCTCCTTGTAGTCTTCGGGGGAAAAGAGGGGGGGTGTGTATAGATATGTATGTTATGCAGTCTGTGCTTTCACTTTTCACATGTCTTTATTCTTGTGTCAGCCGCCGCGCTGACTTGTCTTTATTGCTTTTAAAATTACCGCTGCCGCGCGCGGAGTTGGTTCCGTGCTTGGCGGCGGCATTTCCTCAGGCGTGGGTGCGCCATCTTTGGCTGTTGGCCTTCTGGCTTCGCGCTCTTCGGGGGGGCGGGGCCCGTCTTTGGCGCGTTCCGCGTCATCGCTATTACTGGCCTGCCCCTCGAGGTATACCGACGCCATCTTTTCTGACTTGGTTGGCCTATGCGCGACGGACTCCTACCTACCGCGGTCGTAAGTGCCCTCGCGGGCGGCTTGATCTGCTTCGCTTTTGTGACGATGTACTTAAGGTCTTGTCTGCTTATGTCTTTCAGGCGGGACAAACCCTTCTTGGCTTCTCCCGGCCCTGTTTTTAGTATATTACTTGTAGACCTTGTAAAAATTATACTCCCACGTCCCTAGCGGGTTATTGGGGCATCCAGGGTTGCTATATAGCGTTATTCCCTATCACCATATGGAGGCATCTCAGGATAATGTTACCGGGGTCCCTTTGGGACAAGACCGGCTGTGTGGGCAGCCTCATGCTGACGCTGACAAGGCGCGGGTCTGTGTACCCTGTGCTGAGCAGGTGCTTGCATTGCAATCTGGCCTGCCAGTGGCTGCACCTCGTTTCACTTCGCCTACTCCCCCAAGCTTAAACCTCACTCCTACTGCGTTGCATACTAGTGGGGATTTTCAGCCTGATGTGTCTTCTAGACTGGCTACTGTTGAAGAGATTATTGCGAAGTCTTTAGCGCGTAAGGCCCCTGCTAAGAAGCGGCACTTGACGCCTAATGTTACTGTTTTCCCTATGGGAACTGAGGAGTTTTGGAATCTGTGTGGCTATACCCCGTCTGATGAAGGGGAGCTCTTTTCTTATTCAGGCTCATCTGATGAGCGACCGAGGGGTCATGACGATTCTGGCTCTGACCCCTGGGCCCCGGATGACACTGACAGATTATTGACCCAGATTTTTGAGGTTCTGTCTATCTCTCTCTCCCTGTTGAGGCTCCCAGGCAAAGAGGGGAGCTTTTCCATACAGCAAGATCACGTTTGGAATTTCCAGAGCAGGCACATTTCCATAACCTTGTGCTCAAGGAATGGGAGCGCCCCAGTAAACTTCCCGGGGTTCCAAAGAGTTGGGATAGGAAGTATCCCTTTCCTGCTGAGGTGGTTAAATGTTGGTCACCTTCCCCCCCCCGCCCGAGGTGGATGCCCCGATCCTAGGACTAACACCTCTGTCATGCATCCCCCTGATTCTACTACCCTGCGGGATGCTGAAGACCGGCATATTGATGAGCTGGCATCCCACGCCTTTGCATGTGCGGGGACGGCGCTGCGCCCGGTCTGTGCCTCTGCCATTACTGCTGTGGCCACTAGAACCCTTATCAGAAATATGCTTGATAGTGCCCCTGATGATTTGCCTTGTGAGGTGTTTAATGCACTCTCCAGTTGTGATGTTTTTGTAAATTTTGTCCTATCAGCTTTGGATGACACCATCAGAATGTGTACCAGAACTTCTGCCCTCGTGGTGGCTATACGCCGCTCGGTTGAGCTGCTGACAACGCTGCTAAGAAGGCCCTCACTGGGTTTCCCTTTAAAGGACTGCGTCTGTTTGGAGACCGCCTGGGAGGCAGGTTACCCCAGCGCAGGCGGCAACCTTGGCCCTTTCGGGGTCAGGGTTCCTTCTCCTTCCCTTACCGCGGTGCAAGACAGGGAAGGGCAGTGTCTTTCCCTGGGGCCCGGGGAGATTTATGGGGTAGAGGCAGCGCCTCCTGGGGTCCCAATGCAAAATCCTCTCCCAAGCCCCCTCAGGCATGATGGGGCACCCTCAACCATC
Source organism: Gastrophryne carolinensis (assembly GCA_027917425.1). NCBI lineage: Eukaryota > Metazoa > Chordata > Amphibia > Anura > Microhylidae > Gastrophryne > Gastrophryne carolinensis. The sequence continues at coordinate 217,639,143 of CM051238.1, forward strand.
CGGGTGGGGGGACGGCTGCAGCACTTCGCTCACATCTGGAGGCCTCATGTCTCAGACCGGTGGATTCAGGAGGTAGTGTCCTCCGGTTACAATTTGGAGTTTGCTGCCGATCCCCCTCCAAGATTCATCAGATCCCGGATTCCTCAGGACCCTGTGTCAGCTCAGGAGCTAGTGCAAGCAGTGCAAGGCCTCCTGGAGCTGGGGGTCATCTGCCAGGTCCCCTTAAGAGAAAAAGGCAAGGGCTTTTATTCCAACCTATTCACAGTACCCAAGGATTATGCCTGAAGAAGAAGCTTGAACAGCTTCGAAAGCTTGCATTTTCAATCTAAATGAGTTAGCCAATAAATGGTATTACCTTAACCTTGGATTTCCTGCTTACATCGATGGCTAACACGGTACAACAACTTACTACTACTCGGATGGTATATATACACCTAGAAATCAATATGCAGCCCTCTTTACTTTTTACATTATCTTTACTTTTGATAATGCCAGTTGGGAGTATAGACAGTAAAGAATCAGTACAACCAATCATAGAGGAAAACTTCCAAATTGGCCACATCAACATAGAAACAATATACTTTATATGCATGTCATAAACTGGCACCGCACAGCACAGAAAAGAAAGTAAAAAGCAAACTTGCCAGACAGAGCACTCCTCGTGCGCACACCTTGAGCAGACCCCAGGCAGCAGGCAGACAACTCCGGAGCGAGGAAGGGGAAAGGCGGGCCGGACAAAGCGAGCGAAGCGCTCCGGCCCCGCCCACACCAGCACAGTGCGGGCCGCGAAGGAACGCGGCCCCGCCCCCTTAGAAACGAGCACAGCGGGTGCCAGAAACAGGTACCCCGCCCGCAAAATGACACACAGCACGCCACTCACACGGAGCCCCCGCACCCGGGGACATATTCAGCCAGACTGCAGCTCCGTCTATTTAGCTACCCTCACAAACAAACGCACACATCATCCTAGACAAAATAAAAACCATTATAGGCACCCCACAAACGCCACCCCCCCCCCCCCCCCCACGCTAAGGGAGAAGGGACCAAGCGGGAGAAGGCAGGCTAAAGGGGGGACCGGGACAGGGCATCCCAAATCCAGATCACCGGCCGGATAACCGCGTTGCCCCACGCGTGGGGACGAGCGGAGGAGCTGGACAGAAATAGACCATAGGGGGGGTGCCGGCGTTTGACCCCGGCTACCTGCAAGTAGGAGACTTCTTTCTTCTGTCTTGTCGCATCTTGCAGAGAGAAAACACTGGGTGTTAAGTGGGAGGTCCCAGGTATATGTAGGACGGGAGGGGCTCGTTTTTCAAGATGGTGGAGGATAACCCTATCGTCAGAATTAAAGGGGAAGCGGGGTGTGTGACACACTGAGAATATACAATTCTGTGATTACTCACCCGTAGAATTGTTTTTACTGTGTACAGCATGGCTTGTTTCATCCCTCCCTTGTTATCGTTGTACTTGGTTGCCTCTTTATGGTGATTCGTTATTTTGTTGTGGGCTGTGTATTATGTTATCATCGTTGGTCTCCTGGCATCACTGCTTTTCAACACTGGGGATCTATGGGTAATTCCTGGCCTTTTATTGGGCTGGGAGGAGCCACAAGTCTTCTGCAGTCAACTGCGCCACCTTGTGGCGGAATACCCAGATGTAATGATTGAAATGAAACGGGCCGTGCTGTACACAGAAAAACAATTCTACAGGTGAGTAATCACAGAATTGTATTTTTGTGTTTTTCTCACAAGCATATTGGCTACAGCAAATGTGATGATCAGCACAGACCAGCTCCATGGCTCAATAAGTATATGGATTTCTATTTTACCCCCAATTTGTAAAGCAGAAAGGCTTCAGTTTTTTTTTTTTTTAGTATTTTATTTTGCATATAAGAAAATGTTCTATACTAAATACAAGGTTCCCAATAAGGAGTCTATCTCATAATGATGGTGGAGCATCATGTCTGCTGCTGCACCCACTGGCTTAGCACAGGTATGCAGATAAGCTCCTGTCATTAGTCAGATATTACAGCCAGTATGATCAATACAGGGCAGAAACTAAGTAAATAAAGGGTGGGGCAGCATGTTTGCCAGCAGTTGTTTTGCACAGGGTTATTGGCAATGGTAACCCCTGCTATTCTTTATACAGGTTCTGTGTAACTGCGAAAGGGATTTATTTTTTGTGTGATTACATAAAGGTTGGTATGCTGTAGCTTTGTGTATTTCTCCTTGCAGCCATCCCCAATATTGCCAGCAAAAATAAGACTGTGTGCATACAGGCAAAAGGGTAATGCTAGATTAATACTGGAGGTCTCATGTGACAGCAACACATCAGTTATATTATGCTCTTGTACACAAATCCATCACACAGCAGTGTATCCAGATTTGGGATACCCCAGACTGGCCATGTGGATTTTGGTTCTCTTTAAGGTCATGTGTCTGCTACTTTTTCACCTGCAATAAGCTGATGACTTTAAATATTTAGGTAACACAGGGGGATGGGCTTGGCATGTAGCACTTTACATAGACAGTAGTTGCAGATTTAATTTTACTATACAGTTTAGTTAAACTGGTCTTTCATCATCATTTAATGAAAATCCCAACCTCCATTATTCCCCAGCATCTAAAATTAATATGTGTAACTTTTTTAATCACTTTTTATTCTTTCCCCCACTGGACTTAAACTTAAACTGTTCAGCACTGTAGGATACGGGCGCCGCCATCTTGGCTCAGTAACATCACATACTGAGGAGAGGGATCAAAAGTGCAGGGGACGGGTTATAGCTGTGCTTTGCACAGACAGACCAGAGCTGAGGTCAGAAATCGCAATCTGTATGTACAGAGTGGGGGAAACCCATAAGATGTGTTCTTATTCAGGGTAAAGGTCTGCTTGAAAGGAAATGTACTTTTGCCGGTGGCTTCAACACGATACTTAGAAGGGAAAGTTCACTTTCTCATCAGACACCCCACTTATATTCCAACCATTTGCTCCAGTATGAGAAGCCTGTGCAGCAGGTGGGCATGGCCTCAGACATTAATGGGCACCTCTGTACACCAGGAACTCCCATACACATTGCAGCTAAGAGATGTGCAGCACAGGAGCAAGCAGAAGGTAAGATGGTAATCCTGGACACAATGGCACTCTGCTCATCAGGTCTGTGGTGCAAATGTCTTTAATTACACCCCACTTGATGGTGAATCGCCTGTCCCAAGTCTTTTCCTTAAAACATTTGCTTTTTAAGTATCTACATCATATTCTGTGAAATACCACAAAGTTTCCATTCTGTACAACTAAAATATCACAACCATAAAAAACATTTAGAGAAACACCACACATGCCCAGGAAGAATTTATTATGCAACTAAAATTATTTTCTGTACACAGCCATTTACAAACATTTTTAAATAAAACATTTACAGAGAGATTACGTTGGTTTCAAAGACATTAATTTTATAAGAATTAGTCACCATAGTGGTATTGAGGATTATAACTGATCCTGAATTCACAGCTTGCTTGACAGGAGCATTGTTTATGGCTGTGGGTCACAAGGCAGAACCTACTCTTTTCTGAGAGCCACCAGTTAACGGATCATGTTTTGTGGGTCCGCCATATTGCTGGCTCTATAGCTCCGAGCACTAAATATCTGTTGGTGGCTCACATGGCGAGGGGCTGGGGAGCTTTGCTCTACTGTGAATCATACAGCCCCCCCAAGGTAGGTAACCTAGGATCTTAGGACTGAACTCACATTGATTAACCTAAAACATTCCTCCTTCAGCACTGTGATGGCAGCCTCGGTCTGCCTAGTGCCCAGAAATTGGAAGGGCTGCTGAGAATGCTGGGAGGCCTAGTCATGCCTCCTGCCACTTCAGCCTTGCAGAAGCTTGGGCACTTGCACGCCTCCCATTTATCTTGCTTGATGAGTGGGAGGGAAGTGGGATTGGCCTAAAAGCACAAGCTACACCCTGCTGAGATGTCTGAGCACTGCTCTACCAGCAGGAGCGGAGATGACACAGCTTCCAGTGCCCAGGCATCACCATTGAGACAGAAAGGGGGATTGTGGGTGCCACAAGCAGAGGAGAGAACCAAAGATGGCTACGATGTGCAAAGTTTTCTACAAAGCAGGAACAAATCTGGGCAGGAGAAAAGGTATTTAGGCTTGTTATAGCATGGGGAATAAAGTTAAATGTTTAGTGGTGATGGTCCGGTTTAATATAATAATGGGATTGGAAGCCCACCACCTAAGAAATTTACTCTCTTGGGTTTTTCCCACTTTGGCATGGCATGTACATGTATGTATCACCAGACATCTGCCATAAACTCACCTTTTCATTTCCACGGTGCATGTGAGGGACACTTTCACCAAATAAGGGGCACTTACCCCATAAATAGGTAAACCAATCCCCCTCCCAAACAAAAAAGTCTTATAAACATGGGTATTGCTCCTTTGCTCCATCAAGTTAAGATGAGTCCAGAAGTCAGAGAATTTCCATTTTCAGGAAATTCTTACCTTTTTGGAGGACCTCACGGCACATGCGCCGCCAGTGTCTTCTTACGGCTATACACAGCTGCAAATGAATGGCAGTGCACAGCCAAAAAATGCAAGCGATTCCATCCAGCACATTAATATGTGCGAGCGGGGAAGCTGATTGGATGAAAGGCAAGTATACTGGGCAAACTGCAAGGTTTTACACAGAGGGGCACTCCAAACTGGGGTGCCCCAGCGGGACAGACCAAAGCCTGGGAGAGCAAGAATCCCGGGTTTTAGTCAGCTTTAAGGAAATACGAGCCAATCTTTACTTGCCAACCAAAAGTTAGGATTGTTGGGACCACAATAATTTTAGTCATGGATGCACCAGGACAGTTTTGTTGTAACCATTTCAGTGATCCTTAGCTGTGACACAATGTTAAATTAACAGGAACAAAAATGACAAAAACAAAATGTATAGTTCCTGTGCCTAAAACTGGCTGGCACTGAACATTTTGTGTTGGTTCCTAGAAGATGAACATTCATTTGGTCACATCAAATGTGGCTTCATCTCCCCAACGAGGATACAGTCCGCAAAAATGTTGTGACTTTTTGTGATTACATTTTACCAAACACTCTGCTGCTACATATAGGAGGTCAGAAAAAAATCAATAACTGATAGCAGTAGTCTAATAATAAAAATGTCATACATCTATATACCTATAAAAATACCAACTGTACAAAGGCACATTGCATAGAATATTATGTTCCGTTTCACTAAAGTGCAAAAACTTTATTTCCATCTGCATATCGTTGTGCGTATAAAGCATAAATTAGGATTGGAAGTTTTGAGTTTACTCAAATGTCTTTTTTGACTTAGCTCTTTGCTTGCTACAATCATCAGCAAATAATTTTTATTCATAAAAGAAAGGGGACATGTGGCAGTAATTACTAAAATTATCCTCCTCATTTTGCCCACTATTGGTAAAACATTTGGCATGCCTTTAAGTGGCCAAAATCCACTTGTTTACCTGGCATCCCCTGAATCACCCATGAACATTACAGGACCATTCGTAGGTAAAAATATCCATTTTTAGTTCTAAACCATAAGAGAGGAGCTTTGGCTAAATTTCAGTCTGTTTTGGCCTGCTTTAACTATGACTAAAATCAGAGCACTGAGGGGCAGTTTTAATATAAAATAGGTTTAATGAACACATTTGTTTTGTTGATTTATTACAGCCAGGCCTTGCAAGCTATACAATATTGAGATATGTTGGATTTGTTTTACAGGCACCATATAGGTAAACATCAGGCCAAAATACTTCCGATTCCTGGATTTGTATTTTGCCATCATTTACAAATTACATATGGATTTCAGGATGGACCAATCCAAAATGTAATTTCAAACACCTACAAGTACCTGTTAGAGGTGGCCTTATGGTTCTTTGCAGTTTCTGTTCCTCAGCTGCAGAAGGACAACAAGGCTTTATGAAGATCAGGTGACACAAAGCTCTGTAGCCCAAAGTGGAGGCTTGCTGTTGTATGGGCGCTTTAATGGCTCACTGGGCCTAGTGGCAGCAGCAGCACATGCTTCTGGTTGTTTCTCCTCAGCAACCTCAAGAACTTGCTCATCCTCTTCATATGGATTTTCCAGCATCTTCAACACCCGCCTAACCTGGTAAACAATGTAAAACACATTTAGAGAAAATCTGCCCTCACTGGTATCTGGTCAAAGGTGAGAAGAGACAATTTGGCCTCCACTAGGATAAAATAAATTGTGACTGCAACCTCACCTCTGTAAAATCACCATTTTCAGCAGCCTCTATAGCATTTTGAGCTATGTAATTTCTCAGTATGCATGCTGGGTTATTGGCATTCATGATTTGTACACGCTGAGCATATAAAGCATCCTTGTCCTCAGAATGTTCTTTCTCCAGTCGTGTGCTGTAACAAAGTGGATTGGAATGGTCACTTTTTTGCTATGTAAACATTTGGCGTCATGGTATTCAAATATAGTCTATTCAAAAATTAGTTTGGTGTGATTATTTACAGTTCATATATTTAATAGATCACCAAGGCCAACGAACGTGAACGGTCACCAGGAATAAGTAGAATTAAGTGGCACATAGAGCAGGTTGCCAGTGGCAAAATAATAAAAGCAAATGTAATGCTTTGTTGTGTAGGTTTGTTTGTTGTTAGTCCATGCCATAAAACAATCTTGTTGACATTGCACAAAACCATTAAACTGGGCCAACACCTGTTAGATTCAAGCTGCATTAGAACAGGCCTGAACGCTGCAGAATGCTGGACGTCCAAAATACTTACCTGTCCATCAATCCTAAGCCGGGAAAGGCGCCCCGCAAACGGTCATGTGGGTTGGACCTTTTAGCGTCCGGTAGCGACCCTGACCCATGTGACCACGTGGTGGCCAATTGCAGGACGCTAATCCTAGCTGAGGATTGATGGACAGTTAAGCATTTGGGACTTTCTGGGGGGTGGGGGAGGTGGGCTCCAATTCTGGATGCCTGCCCCCCAAAGATTTGTTTAAATGCGGCTAGGAGCTTTACTGCCCTAGCACAGAGGAAGACCGGCTTTGCTTGTATGGAGGCACTAGTTCACCTTGCAGAGTCCAATCTGTACCAGTACAAGTTAATGCAATCGCCTCTAGGTTTAAGTCATTAAATATTTATAACTTTGAAACTAGTAGTTTAGTAATCCTGAGATTTGCTAACAAATCATGAATACGAGTATGTTTGCATCTATAAAAATACCTATATGCCTGAAGCCATTCATTCCAGTGCTTTCTATTAGTACTAAGCAGCTCTTCATTACTGGATTGCTCAACTCTTGCGTATTTTTCATAATTTTTCATTCTTCTACCCATGCCCGCATTTGACCAAAATAATGAATGTAACTGCGGGTTGGTCTGTGCCAATATTTGCATCATAGCAACCTGCCTGAAAGTAAAGAGAAAAAAATAAAAAACATAAAATATCAGAAGACTAGTGTACACCTATCCATTATTGGGTGTGCGTTTCAAAATGATACATTATAGGTTAGACACCAAGGCCACACATGGCATTTTTTAAATAGCCAATTGGCTGATCTCAAGCATGCTGGCTGATGTCACCCAATCGGCTGGTCGCCCCCCCCAGATTCCCTCTAGGGTGGCCAAAGCTACAAGGACGTCAGGGATGCAGCCGCCAGTGAAAACGGTGTTGTTGGAGCCTCCTGCAAAGATTAGTATACTAGCGACTCAAACTGCGTCAGCATCCCCAGATTCTCTGTAGAGTGGAAAGCGCTTCCACCCCGAGCCTATCTGAATGGCTGGGCGCAGGAGTGCAACACAGCTACAAAGAAACCAGGGATGCGGCCTCAGGCAAAGACAGCTTTGTGGGAGCTGCCTGTGAAGATGAGTTTACCGTTGACCTGGGCTAGCAGCCTGCCCTGGAGCTTATTAAGACTCCAGGGCCGGCCGCACGCATCTTTTGAACTACTTTAAACAACAAAATTATAAAGTAATATTTATAAAAGACATAATTTTCATTATCAGCTGGAGAATGACTATACTCAGTAGCAATCTGTAAAATACAGAGCTCGTCATTAGATCCCTTACCTTGGATCCATTTTAGGCTTGAACGCTATTTTTAATTCATCCAAAGTAGCACAGTGCTTCATGATAACATTCAAAAAGTCATCAATGTCAGTGGATTTGCCCGAGAACTTACTGAGGACACGAAAAGTATTTGTGAAATCTGAGCCTATAAAAAGGAGAAATCATTAATTGCATGTGTATTATGCTGAGCAAACAAAACACACAAAAAAAAAAAATATATATATACAATTCTGTGATTACTCACCTGTAGAATTGTTATTATGAGTATACAGTGCGTCCTTCTCCAGATGATAATCCTTACGTCTGGGTTTACCTCCGCCAGATAGCGCTGGACTGCAGAGAACAGCAAAATTGGCTCCTCCCGGCCCCTCAAATACCCAAAACCTCCCACAAATTCCCAGGATTGAAAAGCAGTTAACAAGAAGCTGGGAGAAGATAAAAAACCAACAATAACCAGCTAACAATAACAATCACCATACAGGGGATCCAAGAATAATGAAACCAGGGTGGGGTGGAGCAGGACATACTGTATACTCATAATACCAATTCTACAGGTGAGTACTTCACAGAATTGTATTATTCTTAGTATACAGTACGTCCTGCTCCAGATGATAATCTGGGACATGCAACAGCAGTGTCCGTAAGGCAGGGTGGGATCCCCAAAGACAACAACGCGCAGTTTAGACCACTGCCGCCTGCAGAACTTTGCGGCCAAAAGCAGCGTCAGGTGAGGCTTGAACATCAACCTTGTAAAACTTGGAAAAGGTATGAACAGAAGACCAAGTAGCAGCCTTGCAACTTGTTCAACAGAAGAGGCACCAATAGCACAAGTAGAATGAGCAGTAAGGCGAAAGGGAGGATTCTTCCCCTTAGGAGTAGGCCAGAATCACAGCCTGTCTGATCTAGCAGGAGCCAAACCCTTCCTAGGACCCGAAAGGGCCCACAAACAGAGCATCAGTCTTCCTGAAAGGGAAGTAGCCACCAGATAGAACTTCAGATTCCTGACTACATCCAAGGAATGCAGAGCCCTTTCTTTAGAGCAACTAGGATTAGGGCACAAGGAAGGAAGAACAAAGTCCTGATTAAGATGAAAAGCAGACACAACCTTAGGCAGAAAATCAGGCTTAAAGCGAAACACCACCTTGTCCTGGTGTCTCTCAAAGTAAGGGGACTAGATAGACGTGTGTCTGAGTTGGCAGCGCTTTCTAACAGAAGTGATAGCAACCAAAAAGACTACCTTAAGAGTGAGAATGACCAAGGCAGCCTCATGCACAGGTTCAAATGGAGAACCCTGCAAGGCAGATAGGACCAGGTTCAAGTCCCAGACAGGCAACATAGGCTTACGTGGGGGACGCACATGAGTAACCCCCTGGAAAAAGGCCTTGACCAGATGATGCTGAGCAAAGGATCGCTGAAAGAACACAGCCAAAGCAGAAACATGACCCTTCAGAGTACTCACACCAGTCAGTCAATGTAGGCACGCCAAGTCCTGTAGTAAACGGAAGAGGAGGACTTTTTCCTAGCCCTGATCATAGTGTTAACAACAGAGGCAGGCAGCCCTTTTTCCATCAAGATGGAGGTTTCAGCAGCCAGGCCGTCAAAGCCAGCGTTTGTAAATTGGGATGGAGTAACGGTCCCTGAGTGAGCAGGTCTGGAACCCTGGGCAGATCGTACTGAACCACTGCCAGCAGCACGATGTCTGCGAACCACACTCTTCTTGGCCAACGGGGGGCCACCAGGATTGCTGGCACCCCTTCCTGAGCAATCTTGCACAGAACCCTGCCCAACAGGGGGAATGGAGGAAAGACATATAGAAGCTGAAAGTCCAGCCACGACATTGCTAGAGCATCCGTGGCCAAGGCCAGAGGATCCTGGGACAGGGAGACAAAGGCTGGAAGCTTGTGATTGTGACGGGACGCAAACAGATCCACATCCGGCTGACCCCAACGGTGACACAGGGAGTGAAACACCCTGTCGCTGAGGGACCATTCTCCTAGGCGAGAGGTCCCCCTGCTCAGAGAGTCTGCCAGCAGATTCTCCACCCCCGGGATGTACACAGCTGAAATGCAGGGAACATTGTCCTCTGCCCAGGACAGGATCAGAGACACTTCCTTGAGGGCCCCCTTGCTCCGGGTCCCTCCTTGATGATTGATGTAGGCAACCGCCGTCTGGTTGTCCGAGCATAGCTGAACAGGGAGACCCCAAAGGTGCGGGGTCAAGTGAGCCAGCACCAACCTGATCGCCCTCAGTTCCAGAATGTTGATAGGGGTGTGGGCCTCCTGAGGGCCCCACCGCCCCTGGAATTGTAGGGACTTCCAAAAGCCCCCCCAACCAGTCAGACTGGCATCTGTGGTTACCGTCTCCCAGCAGGGGGCCAGAAAGGATCTGCCCACCAACAGGTTCCTGGAGTCCAGCCACCACGAGAGGGACCGCCTGGCTAGGGGGAACAGAGCAAAGGTCTGGTCCAGGGACGCAGGATCCTTGTCCCACACAAGAGGTGGAGTTGCAGAGGAACCATGTGAAACTGGGCATAAGGAACTGCCTCGAAGCACGACACCATCAGGCCCACCAGCTGCATTCCCTGCCCGATGGAGGGAAGAGGGCAAGAGAGTAGAAACTGAACCTGCGCTAGCAGACTGTCCACCTTCTGCTGAGGAAGAAAGATCCTTGCCTGAACTGTATCCAGATTCATTCCCAGAAATGGCGTCACCAGAGAGGGAGACAGGGGGGATTTGGGATGGTTGATCACCCAGCCGAATTACTCCAATGTGGACACCACTCGCTTGGTATCCAGCTCTGCCTGTAGGAGGGACTGAGAAGTGATGAGAAAGTCGTCCAAATAGGGTAGAATACGAATGCCCTGGGATCTGAGCAGAGCCATCACCCCTGCCAGCACCTTGGCGAACACTCTGGGAGCTGATGTGAGACCGAAGGGCAATGCCACAAATTGGTAGTGCTGATCCTCCAAGGCGAACCTGATGAATCTTTGATGACCTGGAAAGATGGGAATGTGAAGGTAAGCATCCTTGATGTCCACAGAGGTCATGAAGTCCCCTGGGCGCAGTGAGCTGATAGCTGAACGCAGAATCTCCATGCGAAAGCGCCTGCATCTGACAAACTTGTAGAGAATCTTCAAATCCAAGATGGGTCTGATTGACCCGTCTCTTTTGGGTCCAATGAAAAGGTTGGAATAAAAGCCCTTGCCTCTTTCATGATGCCTCCAGACGTGAGCAAAGAGCTGAAGCCGCCCCCCCACCCAGATGGGTGAGGGCGCCCCTTCATGCCTGAGGGGGCTTGGGGGAAGACTTAGACTTGGAGCCCCAGGATGGGCCAGGACGTCCACGTCCCCTGCCTCTTCCCCAGAAATCTCCTCGGGGCCCTGTAAAGGAGGCTCCTCTCCCCGTTCTGGATCCACGGTAGGAGGAAGGAAAGGAGCCTGAACCCCGAAAGGGCAGGGACAGTCTTTTGCGCTGGGGTAACTTGCCACCCTTAGCAAACAGGTCCAGGCGGTCCCCAAACAGACGCAGTCCTTTGAAGGGGAAACCAGTGAGAGCTTTCTTGGCAGCTTTGTCAGCCGCCCACTGGCGCAGCCAGACAGAGCGATGTATAGCCACCACCAAGGTAGAGGTTCTCGCACACATCCTAATGGAATCATCCAAGGCAGAAAGTACATAGGCAATGAACACCTCACAGCGTGAGAGAGCATTATACTTTTCACTAGAAGAATCATCAGGAGCTCCATCTAAGAGATTTCTGAGCAGGGTCCTAATAGCCACAGCTGTAATGGCAGAGGCACACACAGGACACAAGGCAGTTCCCACACAGGAAAAGGCATGGGAGGCTAGCTGGTCAATGCGCCGGTCCTCACCATCCTTCAGGGTAGTGGAGTCAGGACGGTATGTCTGAAAGGATCCTAAAGACCTTTTACAATGGTGCAATAGGCTCACTTCTGACCTCCTCCTCCACGGTCTGGTATTGCGGGATCAGAGCCAAGGACAAGAACAGGCTGAAGAGGATTACCAGGACTGCCGAGCAGATCATTGGATGCCCCTCACCATCCCTGGAGGAACAATTCACGGAAAGGATCCGCTCAAAGGCAAAAAGAATAGCTGAGGACCCAACACACCCTGGTCATTCTTTTTTCAAACTCTTGCCCTCTGGCCGGAGGTACCTGGCTCTCTCGACCAGAACCTCCAGGTACAAAAATAGCTTTTATCCACTAGCCGTTAAGGCGCTAAATAACCACCACTGATTAACCTGCCACAAACTTCCTGTCTCTACCATGTCACTAGTTACCAACAACATCATGTGTACATATGTTAAAATGTTAACATGTATAATATGTAAAAATGTTTAATTTTTATAGCTCTAAAGGGGTACCTCCCTTTCAAAAATCATTCCTTGTATGTATCCTGTACTTACTTGGCGGTCAATAAAGTATTCGTATGCATGACAGAAGTGTTAGACAACCCCAGAATTGGAGCATCCACCTCTGGAGGAGATGACCACCGGTTAACCACATCAGCGGGGAAGGGATACCTCTTATCCCAACTCTTAGGGACCCCGGGAATTCTGCTCGGATGTTCCCACTCCTTGAGCACAAGGTTATTAAAATGGGCTTGTTCAGGGAACTCCAGACGTGGCTTAGCCGTATGAAACAGCTTCCCCTGCTGCTTAGGAGCTGCGGCTGGGGGAGCAATAGCAAGCACCTCAAAAATCTGAGTCAAAAGCCTATCAGTATCATCTGGTGTCCAAGGGTCAGAGCCCGAATCAGCATAACCCTTAGGCTGCTCATCAGAGGACTTTGAGTCAGAGTATAATTCCCCCTCCTCCAGGGGAGTATACCCAGACAGTTCCAAGAATTCATCAGCCCCCATAGGGAAAGCAGTGACACCGGGCACCAAATGCCGCCTCTTGGCTGGGGCCTTGCGCGCCAAGGTATTAGCAAGCAGCCTTTCCACACTAGCCAGTCTGGAGGAGACATCAGGCTGAGACTCCCCACTGGTATGCACCTCACTGGGAGTCAGATGTAAGCGTGGGGCGAAGATAAAAGGGGCGCAGGCCCAGCCACCGGTAACCCAGACTGCAGCTCAAGCGCCTGCCGGGCACAAGGTACACAAATCCGCACATTGTCATCGCTAGAGGGGGACACCCCACACGCCACACACAGCCGGGCTTGTCCCGAAGGAACCCCGAGCACATTATCCTGAGACGCCTCCATATGGTGATTATAGCGGCACAATAAGCCAATAGGGATTTATGCCGTAAAGGCAACCCAGGAGGCCCCAATAGCCCGCAAGGGAAGTGGGAGGAATTTAAGCACTAGGCCTCAATAAGTTTGTAAAAAACTACATAGAGGGGATAGGACCGGGAGAAACCAACTGCGTTTAACCCGCCTGCAAAATACAAAAAGAAGACCCATAAGCGGCATGCATACAACCATTAATAAAAAGCTCAGCCCGCAGGGGCACTCACAGACCGCGGAGAGAAGACGCCAGCCACGCAGCCGAGGTGTCCAAAATGGCGGCGAGATACCTCGAGGGGCGGGTCGCGGAGACATGATGCAAAGGGCGCCATCCCCCGGCCCCACCTCCCCGAAGAGCGTAAAAGCGCGCACGTGACCAGCCAGCCAATAGAGGCGTAGCAGCGCATGAGGGAATGTCGTCGCGGAGCGCAGCACAGGCGCGCGGCGGCGGCAATTTCAAAGGTAAAGCGCGGTGAAAAGCAAAGGCAAAAACCAATGAATGTACAAAACACATACACACGCACCCCCCCCCCCCCCCGAGAGCCTCAAGGGAGAGCGAGGGAGGGCAGCGGCCACCTATCAGGGACCCACCGGTAAGGGGGCGAGGGGACTAAGGTGCGGGAGGGGCATCCCATAAGGCTCACCATGGCCTATACCGCCTACCCTTTGGTGGGGGATTGCGGTCGGAGCAGCGCTCCAGAAGCACCGTGCCTACCCAAGGCTGGGAGGCAAGTAATAAGTGGAACGGGTGGGAATAGTCCTACAGGACCGCAGGCTAATAGCCCCGCTCACCTGCGAGTAGAGAGAGCCATCTTCTTGTCCTTCGCAGTCCAGACTGCAGAAAAGATCAGGGAATTTGTGGGAGGTCCCAGGTATTTGAGGGGCTGGGAGGAGCCAATTTTTTGCTGTTCTCTGCAGTCCAGCGCCATCTGGCGGAGGTAAACCCAGACGTAAGGATTATCATCTGGAGCAGGATGTACTGTATAATAAGAATAAAGTAGGTCATTGGGAACCTGCAGCCAGGGAACCAAGCATTAAATGCAGGTCAGTGGCTGAGCAGCTACTGAACCCAGTACAGCAGCAAGACAGCTGGGTCCACCTGCGTTCTTAGAAGTTCTGTAGCAAAGGTCTGCCTGCATATGTATTTCCTGTTAAATAATTGCTTTAGAATTAAAACTAAATATTGCATTTTCACGCACTTCAGAAGACACAACTGTAAACCACCCTCTAGTCGGGATAAAGAACCTTTCAAACCCATACCTCTGATTTTAAACTTTTGCAACTCTAACAACTTTACACGCACTCTCACCTCCCACCCTTTACTAAGAAGAGGTTCTGCCTGTCCTCACTGGAAAAGTGTTCCTCCACTGGAAAATTCTTCTCAAGGAGGTCCTATACTTATATGCTTACCATTTCCTCATGAGTTGTATGGCTGGCAATTTACATTACTGCAGGTGACCAATATAAGTACAGTAAAATCAGGTTTCAGAATTTAGTCAACCAAAAATTGTCAATAGCCCCCAGTCAGGACCACCGACGATACTTTTTGGCTTGCACATTAAACGTGCATGGTTGCTTCAAAAAGCAGCCATACAAGTGAATAAAGGAAGCGGTGACCTTAAAATCTGCTCCAAAGCCGCTGTGGCAGGCCCTGAAATCTAAAAGGCAACGGGGTCAGCCGCTAGTTTGCCCCTGAGGCATTTGAAATCGGGATGACCTGCTGTGTGATACCCCCGGGGTCGCCGCTAATTCCACCTTTACTGGCAGTGTCCACCAGCAGCCGCATCCCCACATTCCCTGTAGCTGTGGCACACTCCCATGCACAACTGATAAGCTTGGAGCAAGAGCGTTTCCTAGTATAAAAGTTAGATGTGGTAGCAGGCTGCTCCAAGTCAGTCAGCATACTTGAGAACAGCCAATCGGCGATCTCAGAAATGCTGTGTGGCAAAGCAAATTTTTTTTTTTCCTAAAACCTGGCCCACCGCCAAGCCGGCTGCATCGCCCAAGGTAATCGGGACAGTGAGGGAAAGGTGTTTTGTACTGCAGCTAAATTTTTTAGCAACACACATGGATGTTGGGACTGGCTTTGCTTGGAAAGGTTGACATTGTTTGGTGTAGTACTACAAAATGGTCCACCTTTGGGTGTCTACAGGAGCATAGGATGGATAGGTCTGTGCTGCATTATTGCCTTCCAACTGAAGTAATGTTTAAAAACCACTGTAATTCTAAATCAAATAAAGGAGCACTATTGCGAAAAAATCCATATAAATATGCTGGATGGTCAGCATCAAGAAATATCCTGCTAGGCTTGTCTTTCCTTTCTTTTAATGGAAAGAAAAGGAAATCTGGGGTGACAGGCTCTGTCACCCCTGGATTGTATTCCTAACACGAGAGAATAAACCACAAGCTTGGTGGAAGGTTTATTAAGTGTGGGTGTATAAGTGACCCTTCCTCTCATTAGCCGACATGTTTATATGTATTTTTAATATTACACAATTTAGTGATAGTGCTCCTTTAAGGAAAGAACAAGGGTGAGTGAGGAATCCAGCTTGTAGGTGACCATCTCCTGTGCCTATATGCATATACTGTATTATATTACCTATATGCAGGCGATGTAGATAAACCCAGGTAATAAACAGCTTTGAATAGTGTCAAACCTTCTGGTAAGTGGAGCCCATACAATTAAGGAAACCGTGTCCCCAGGTGTATGTTTCAGAGGAGGACCCTGTGCCTGGAGTCATTTACACAGATTTTATATTGAAGCTTCTATTTTCAGACACCCAAATAACATTTGTCCATGGCTTGCTTTACAGTCAACCTATTAAAATAGCCAACAGCAGATGCCAAAATGATGCAGCAAGGCAACTAAACTCATTCATTCATGGCAAACAAGCAGCGATGGAATTGTACTTTACTGCTTTTAAGTAGTCAGTCCTAAAAAAAGGTATGGAAGCATATTACATGAATATTTTCAGGCCACATGTCGGAATATTTTACAAAACACTGGACTGTATTTTTTCTTTAGCACAGGGCGATAGCCTTACCTGTACGGTTCATAGTGTCCAATAAATCAGAGATTAAGCTCTGGTCTTCTTCCAGCTCTAGCTGAAGGCCCAGCTTCCGTCTCATTTTTTGCATATAATGCCTTTTGTATTCTGCATCATATTCTTCTTCAATTATGTTTTCACTGGTCTCCAAGGGCAGCTCTGGGACCAGAGCCTCGGAAAACTTCCCTAAATTCCACTTACAGATCTCTGGCTGCCTGCTGTAGGCATAGCGACCCATTTCATCAGAACCATTACAAATATGATCTGGATCATACCTAGAAAACAAATATCACATGGATCCCTAAACTATTTATCATAAAGGATAAAATAATAGATACCTTGTTTCCCCGAAAATAAGACAAGTCTTGTATAGGTGCTGGGGCTTATTTTCAGAGGATGTCTTATTTCTGGCTGGCAAGATGGTGGTGGCAGTACAGCAGCTCCAGTACAGTATGTGCACAGAGCTGGCGAGTGAATGCGTCCGTGTGCCCAGAATGGTGGCAGGCTGGGTACACCCAGCAAGATCAGACATTTCACTTCCGCCAGATAAGCTTACTTGTGTGACTTGATGTGTCCTCGCCCTCCTTTACAGCAGCTCCCGTCCCTCTACAGAAGCCTGGCAGTTGGATTATGAATTGTAACTATGGCTTATTTATGGGGTAGGGATTATATTTCACGCATTAGCAAAAAAATCTGAAAAATTTTACTGGGGCTTATTTTCGGGGAAACAGGGTGTATGTGTAATATATATAATGATAGCCAGAGATGCAGCCTTTCTACAAACCATCTAAAGTACACCTACAACCGATTGGAACACACTGATAAAGACAACACTATACAATGAGTCAGAACATAAGGCTACATTCACACCTGTCCCGATGCATTTGTGCTTCTACGTTTTGCAGAAAAAAATAATGTAATGTATCCGCTATGGACCCTTTCCCACCTCTCCGATTTGACACAGTGCGGTGGAAACGTAGCCAAAAAAGTCCTGCTTGCTGCCCTCCAACCGGACTGCATATGCAGATGTATTCTGCGTCTATTCTATGGAACTGCAAGTGCAAAAAGAACGCAGGTGAAAAACGCAGTTCAACTGCAAAACACACCTGATCTGCAACTGCATAGTGTGAATGTAGCCTTAGGCACAACAGTGTGCATGCTGCATTTGCACTAACCTATCCAAAAAGCCAAAGGGTCCATAATCAATGGTGAGCCCAAGAATGCTCATGTTATCTGTATTCAATACTCCATGGCAAAATCCAACACACTGCCATTCTGCAACCAGTCTTGCAGTCCTTTTCGTAATCTGAAGTAAAAACATTACACCACAGTTACACAATCTTTGGGTAAACAAGAGACTTGAATGTGCTATACAAAAATACATTATATGGCACCAATTACTATCCAAGCTGGTACATCAGATGGGGCGGGGGGTCTACGTGCACAGTTGCTGGGCAATCAAAGGATCAGGACCTTTTGGATCTGTTTATCAGTGTTGTAACTAAATGTGATAGGACCCTGCAGTGAACATTAAATGGGGTTCATACAGTAACCTTTTTCCTGTCTCTTTAAATAAATTGGATTCAATTAGACAACTAAAGACTGAAACTATTAAAGACAAAGACTTCTTTTTTCTGTACAAGATGCCATGAGAGCACAATAAAAAAGGTGGAGGAATAAATATGAGGGCCCCTGACCTTTGGGCCCCAGTGCACTCTATAGTTATGCTTATACACACACACGTGAGAGAAAGGCTGTTTATGGTTGGCCATGCAATGCATAGGAAGAGTATGAGGGCCCCTGGATAGGAGTCGGATACCCTGTCTTACTTCTTGCTCTCTTAGATGTTTCCCTTACATTTCTTTTTTTTCTTACACTCCATACAGACTTCTTAGCACCTTTTCATTGATTGCCCTTTACGCTTTGTATGGACAAAGGTTCACTATATGAGATTATATATGCTAAGTCATCAATTTTCTTCACAAATGAAAATACTCAGAATGTGACGTTCCGATTGGTTCAGAGAATCAATACATTTTATAGATTGTAATAAAAAGAACTAAAAATAATAATTTTGAATATACAGCATTAGCAGGGCACATTTACATCAAAAATCAAAACACCTCATCAGGACAAGTTATGTGCTCACAATTTTTGCATACATACACAAGTTTCTTCAACTTCTTTGCAGGATGTCAAGAGTAGCTTCACAGAGTTGTCATTTTGAAGTGAACTGCCTACAGTCCTCATATTCTTAGTATACAGTACGTCCTGCTCCAGATATAATATTTACACTTGGGTTATCCTCCGCCAGATGGCGCTGTGCACTGCAGAGACATGCAAAACAGGCTCCTCCCGGCCCCTCAAATACCCGGGGACCTCCCACAAATCCCCAGATTTCTCTGCAGTGCTGACTGCGAAGACATGAAATTATCACTCTGTCGCAGGTAAGCGGGGCTATTAAAGCCTGCGGCCCTGTCGGACTATTCCCACCCGTCCTCCTTGTGATGTGTCTTCCAGCCTGGGCTGTGCTGGTCGGGTGAAGGTAGGCAGCACCATGCGTGCTTATGGAGTCATGCTCCACCGCAGTCCCCCACCAAAGGGTAGGTGGTTAGGCTGATGGTGAGCCTTTATGGGATGCCCCTCCCGCATTATTGCCCATGCCCCGTGTAGCGGTGGGCCCTGTACAAAGGGTCGCCATCCTCCCTCGTTCCCCCCATAGCCCGGGGGGAAAGAAAGGGGGGGGGTGTATGTGGTCTCAGTGTATTGGATTACATGCTTGTGGCCTTTAGTAGCGTCATTTGACTTGTATACTTGGGTGTCAGACGCCGCGCTGATTCGCAGCCTTATGTGTGTATCTGCCTCCGCCGCCGCGCGTCTCTTTGCTTCACTGGATGTGCTGCGCCGGGTGACACCTCGCCTCAGACGCCACGGTGTCATCATTGGCTAATCATCTATTCTAAGTGTGTCATACACTTCGCTCCTCATGACAACCTTGTCTACTGTCTTCGCGCTCTTCGGGGGGGGGCGGGGTCCTGGCTTGGAGTGCTCCGCGTCACAGGCCGCTCTGGCCCGCCCTTCGAGGTTCGCTTGGCGCCATTTTGATGGTAGTCGCGCGCGCGTGGTATCGGTCCCCCTCCTTCCGCGGTCTGTAAGTGCCCTCATGCGCGATTTTCATGCTCCTTGCTTACTGTGCATGGTTCTGACACCCTTTATTCCCCTTATGTCTTTCAGACGGTTGAATCCAGTGGCTTCTCCCGGCCCGGCGTAACTGCCAGTTGGGCCTAGTATAAATACTCCCACTTCCCTGCGGGTCATTGGGGCATCCAGGGTAGCTTCAGCGTCAATCCCTACTGGCCTATTAATCACCATATGGAGGCATCCCAGGATATTGTGACCGGGGTTCCTTCGGGACAAGCCCGGCTGTGTGTAGCGTGTGGGGTCTCACCTATCAGCGGTGACAATGCACGGGTTTGCGTTCCTTGTGCACAGCAGGCGCTAATGGTACTTCCCGCCCCTCCTGTGGCACCTCACCTCACTTCACCTACTCCCCCAAGCCTGAGTCTAACCCCCAATACAAGCGGGGATTCTCATCCTGATGTGGCTGCTAGACTGGCCAGTGTTGAAAAATTGCTTGCTAATACCTTAGCGCGTAAGGCCACCGCAAAAAAAAAAGTGGCACTTAGCCCCTGATACCGCTCTTTTCCCTACGGAGTCTGATGAGTTCTTGCATCTATATGGCCATACCCCCTCGGACGAAGGGGAGCTCTTCTCCGACTCAGGGTCATTCGACGAGAAGTCAAGGGGTCATGATGATTCTGGCTCTGATCACTGGACCCCGGATGATACTGACAAACTGCTGGTTCAGATTTTTGAGGTTTTGGCCATCTCTCCCCCTGTTGCGGCTCCCAGGCAAAGGGGTGAGCTTTTTCATACTGCTAAGGCTCGATTGGAATTTCCTGAGCAAACCCATTTCAATAACCTCGTGCTTAAGGAGTGGGAACATCCCAGTAGATTTCCCGGGATTCCTAAGAGTTTGGACAGGAAGTATCCTTTTCCTGCTGATATGGTCAAGTGCTGGTCATCGACCCCCGAGGTCGATGCCCCAATTCTAGGGCTGTCTAATACCTCCATTATGCACTCCCCTGACACTACTACGCTGCGGGATTCTGAGGACCGGCGCATTGACCAATTGGCATGCCATGCCTTTGCATTTGGGGGGGGGGGGGGCGCTGCGCCCGGTTTGCGCTTTGGCCATTACTGCGGTGGCACTCAGGGCCATGGTCAGGAATGCACTTGACGGCCCGGACGATTTGCCACCTGATACTATTAATGCCCTGTCTACCTATGATGTGTTTGTTAACTTTATCCTGTCTGCATCGGATGATGCAATTAGGATGTGTGCCAGATCTTCCGCCTTGGCGGTAGCTATACGCCGCGCGGTATGGCTGCGCCAGTGGGCTGCTGACAATGCTGCTAAGAAAGCCCTTACTGGACTTCCATTTAAGGGGCTACGCCTGTTTGGGGACCGCCTAGACCTCTTTGCTAAAGGAGGTAAGTTACCCCAGCGCAGGCGGCAGCCTCGGCCCTTTCAGAGCCAGGGCCCCCCCTTCAGTCCCCTACTGAGGAGCTAAGCAGGGGAAGGGGGTGTCCTTCGCAGGGGCTTGCGCAGATTCCTGGCATAGGAGCAGAGGACGACGTCCGGGCTCCTCCTGGGGGTCCAAACCCAAAGCCCCTCCCAAGACCCCTCAGGCATGATGGGGCGCCCTCGCCCGCCAGGGTGGGGGGACGGCTACAGCACTTCTCGCACCATCTGGTGGCGCCAAGTCTCAGACCGGTGGATTCAGGAGGTAGTGTCCTCTGGTTACAAGATAGAGTTTGCTGTGCGGCCCCCCACAAGACTCATCAGGTCCCGGATCCCCCAGGACCCTGTATCAGCTCAGGTCTTGCTACAGGCCGTGCAAGGTCTTCTGGATCTGGGGGTCATTTGCAGGGTCCCCTTAAGAAAATTGGGCAAGGGGTTCTATTCCAACCTTTTCACAGTGCCCAAAAAAGATGGGTCAGTCAGGCCCATTCTGGATTTAAAGACCCTCAACAGATTTGTCAAGAACAGACGCTTTCGCATGGAAACTCTGCGCTCGGCCATTGGCTCCCTGTGCCCGGGGGATTTTATGACGTCTGTGGACATCAAAGATGCTTACCTTCACATCTCTGTGTTCCCGGGACATCAAAAGGTTTCTCAGATTCGCGTTGGAAGATCAACATTACCAATTTGTGGCCCTACCATTTGGCCTCACTTCAGCTCCCAGAATGTTCACCAAGGTGATGGCGGGGGTGAGGTCTCTGATAAGGTCAGGAGGCATACGCGTGCTGCCCTACCTGGACGTCATTCTCATCTCTTCACGGTCCCTACAGCAGGCGGAACTGGACACTCAGCTGGTGGTGTCCACCTTGGAGTCCTTCGGCTGGGTGATCAATCATCCCAAGTCCTCTCTGTCCCCTTCGTCGGTGACCCCATTCCTGGGGATGATTCTGGATACGGTTCGGTCACGGATATTCCTTCCTCAACAAAAGGTGGAAGCTCTGACTGCGCAGGTGAGGTTCCTGCTCTCATGCCCCCAGCCCTTCCTCAGGCAGGGAATGCAGCTGGTGGGCCTGATGGTGGCGAGCTTCGAGGCAGTGCTCTTTGCTCAGTTCCATTTGAGGCCTCTGCAGCTTTACCTTCTGTCAGTATGGGAGAAGGACCCCACGTCTTTGGACGGGGTTTGTGTGCTTCCCCCTTTGGTCCGAGGGTCCCTCTCGTGGTGGCTGGACCACAAGAACCTGCTACAGGGCAGGTCCTTCCTGGCCCCCTCCTGGGAGACGGTCACCACGGATGCCATTCTGTCAGGTTGGGGGGGATTCTGGAAGTCCCTGCGGTTCCAGGGGAGGTGGGGCCCTCAGGAGGCCCACCTGCCCATCAACATTCTGGAACTACGGGCGATCAGGTTGGTACTGGAGCAGTTGACCAATCACCTGAAGGGTCTGGCTGTGCAGGTGCGCTCAGACAACAGGACGGCGGTTGCCTACATCAACCATCAGGGAGGGACCCGGAGCAGAGGTGCCCTCCAGGAGGTGTTGCGGATTATGACATGGGCGGAGGCCAATGTTCAATGCATTTCGGCCATGTATATCCCGGGGGTAGAGAATCTACTGGCAGACTCTCTGAGCAGGGGGACTTCCCGTCAGGGAGGAGTGGTCCCTCTGCAACAGGGTATTCCAGTCCCTGTGTCACCGTTGGGGTCTACCGGATGTGCATCTGTTCGCATCCCGTCACAATCACAAGCTCCCAGCCTTTGTCTCCCTGTCTCAGGATCCTCTGGCCTTGCCCACGGATGCTCTGTCAATGTCATGGAAGGAATTTCGGCTCCTGTATATCTTTCCTCCTTTTCCCCTGCTGGGCAGGGTTCTGCGCAAAATTGCTCTGGAAAGGGTGCCAGTGATTCTGGTGGCCCCAAGGTGGCCAAGAGTGTGTGTGGTTCGCAGAGGTGGTACAAATGGCAGTAGACCAGTACGTCCTGCCAGGGGCGCTAGATCTGCTCACTCAGGGCTCCTTACGCCACCCCAATTTACAAACTCTGGCTTTGACGACCTGGCTGCTGAAACCTCCATCTTGATGGAGAAAGGCTTGGTGCAGGCTAGGAAGAAAACTTCTTCTGCCATCTATTATAGGGTATGGCGTACCTACATTGATTGGTGCGAGTCTAGGTCTCTTCCCTGTAGGGAGTTCTTAGTCCCCAGGGTTCTGGAGTTTTTACAGCATGGATTGGAGTTGGGTCTAAAACTTGGTACTCTGAAGGGTCAGGTTTCTGCCCTGTCTGTCTCCTTTCAGAAGTCTTTTGCTCAGCATCCCTTGGTTAAGACCTTCTTTCAGGGGGTCACTCATGTGCATCCCCCACGTAAGCCTATGGTCCCCATTTGGGATTTGAACTTGGTTTTGGCTGCCTTGCAGGGTGCTCCCTTCGAGCCTATTCAGGATGCTGCTCTGGCTGTGCTTACCCTCAAGGTTGTCTTACTGGTGGCTATTACTTCGGTCAGGCGTGTGTCTGAGCTGGCGGCTCTGTCTATTCAGCCCCCATACTATGAGAGACACCAGGACAAGGTGGTGTTCCGCTTTAAGCCAGACTTTCTGCCTAAGGTGGTGTCTGCCTTTCATTTGAATCAAGATATTGTCCTTCCTTCTTTGTGTCCTAATCCTAGTAACGCTAAGGAAAGGGTTCTGCATTCCTTGGATGCGGTCAGGTGTCTGAAGTATTACCTGGTAGTCACTGCGGCTTTCAGGAAGACTGATGCTCTTTTTGTGGTCCCTTCTGGTCCTAGGAAGGGTTTGGCTCCTGCCAAGTCTACTATTAGCAAATGGATTCGTCAGGCTGTGATTCAGGCCTATTCTTCTAAGGGGAAGAATCCTCCCTTCCGCCTTACTGCTCATTCTACTCGTGCTATTGGTGCCTCTTGGGCCTTCCAGCACCAGGCTTCTGTTGAACAAGTTTGCAAGGCCGCTACTTGGTCTTCTGTTCATACTTTTTCTAAGTTTTACAAGGTTGATGTTAGGGCCTCAGCTGATGCTGCTTTTGGCCGCAAGGTTTTGCAGGCAGCAGTGGTCTAAACTGTTTGCTGTCACCTTTTTGTTGGGGATCCCACCCTACCTTATGGACACTGCTATTGGATGTCCCAAGTGTAAGTACTATATCTGGAGCAGGACGTACTGTATACTAAGAATAATACAATTCTGGGAAATGCTCACCTTTAGAATTGGTATTATAAGTAAACAGTACGTCGTGCTCCACCCCACCCTGGTTTTTGCATTATTCTGGATCCCCTGTATGGTGATTGTTATCATTGTTTTCATTACCAGTTGTTTTGGGTGGTTAAATTCTCCCGGCTTCTTGTTCACTGCTTTTCAATGCTGGGGATTTGTGGGAGGTCCCTGGGTATTTGAGGGCCGGGAGGAGCCTGTTTTTTGCATGTCTCTGCAGTGCAGCACCATCTGGCGGAGGATAACCTAAGTGTAAGTACTATATCTGGAGCAGGACGTACTGTATACAAATAATATCAATTCTACAGGTGAGTACTTCACAGAATTGTATTATCTTTCTTCACAATACTTCTAAAGGTTAGCAGAGGATGGTGAAAACACCACGAGTTTCTCTCAATTTATGCCCATAGAGGCATTATTTGCAGCATGAGATGGGGCCTGCCAGATCTCTGCCACCTCCTTGCTGTCATTGTAGCCTTGTTAGGACATGGTGGACATACACTACTTCATCCACCTGAACCATTCAGGGTGGTACAGGACTAATCAGTAAACAAGACTAAAAGTTTTTCTTTTTATATGTCTGGGAACACTGCAACCATTTTGGCCTGTGAGCACTGGTAAGGGGTGGCCAAAAAGTAGGTTTATGCATACCTGCAAGCCTCTGGAGGACCCTACACCTTGAGGTCCGCAGGCAGCTCAAATACCTATTTGCTGCTTTGCAACAGTATTTTACCCCAGAAAATTGGCAGAAACCTTCCTCATTATGCAGTCGCACACATCCGAGGTGCGCAGCCTTACTTGCATCCTTTGGCTGTCTGGGCCACAGCACAGCCATTCAGTTGTGGTGGGCGGCACTGGCTCCTTAGACAGTTAAAAGGTATCAGGTGACTCCTCAGGGGGGGAGCAGAGTATCTCAGACTCCAGGATTGGTTTTGGCCTGCTTTAAAGCAGACTTCCAGTCAAAATGTGTAAGCGAGGCTCAGGCGTGTAGCAGGATGGCCGCTCCAATGAAGTCCAGGAGTGCAGCCTCTGGAAGTGCTACTGCAGGCAAAGATAATTGTTATACCATTGCGTTGGGCTACATTTGCCACTGTCAAACGATTTTCCCGTTTTCAAACTAAAGAACTGGCCGAGGTATTGAGGTTTACAGGTTCAGCTTCAGATTTTTCTGCTTAAAAATGTGGACGTGGCCCTTAGATCTGTGATGCTGCATAATAATCAGCTCTCTGTGCTGACAGCAATGTGATGAATCTGGAGGAGGTGGGGACCAGCAATCCTGTCCTGCTCTACTGAGCTGATTTGGGGGGGGTTAAGAGAATTTCACTGGCTGAACCTGTGAACCTCGATATCTCTGCCATTTCTGCTTCAGTTACATCAATTACATATCACATATGGAAAATCATTTAGGACAGTGCCAAATGCAATAGTGTAACGATTAAATTTGCCTGCAGTATCACTTTAAGCCCTCTCAAACAGCATAAACCACTGATGGTAAGATGGGGGGGGGAACTAATTATCACAGATATTTCAGTGATCCAAACAAACCCAATACACAATACTATCCATGAGTAGTAGAAAATGGCTTCTATAGTATACTTAAATCCAATATGCATAATCATTTGCAAAGCTGTGCATATTATCCCTTCAGCCCTTTTGAGCAGTATTTTTTGCGCTCTTTATAAACACTTTAAACACTTGCCAAAACTGTTAAATAAATAAACCAGGTTACCTCTCTGAAAAATTCAGCATTCCTCTCTGTATTTCGTCCTGCATACTTCTCTTGTATCTCGGGGTAGAATGTGCCAACAACATAATCCAGCATCTGAATTCGGATATCATTTCTGTTGACACTTGGACCTTCTCGGCCTGTATAGTCATCCATAGGCTTAAAAATTTCAAATGAACCAAACCTTTAACACAGCAAAAATAAAGAAATATTTGTTTTAGGAATTTGGGTGCTAAGCTTTAATACGCTTTGTGTGTTCAATAGTATTTATTTTCTGCAGTAATAAGTCAAAGCAAATGCTTCACTAGACATCCACCTAGCATTCCTGAACCAGAAGTTAGAATAGATGCTTCACTTCTACAAATGATAACAACACCTTAATCTACTGTGTGACCTATCACTTTAATGAAGTGTTATAAAAAAATTGTTCCTTCAAACAAGTGAATAAAAATTACCTTAGGAAAGTGGGGGCAACCCGTAAAACTATAGTGCATTTTTCCAGTTTGGGGTTGCCATCATAGTAGATATCTCTAATAACCTTAGAGTCTGAGGTGACACAAGAGGCAGCCCTTGTGGTTGGTATTCCAAGGTGGAACATGGCTTCGCTGCAAAGGAACTCTCGGATGCTGGATCGCAACACTTTTCTGCCATCTGCTTGTCTGGAAAATAAAAACACATTGCAGCACACAGTCAAGCAGAAATGTTTAAGTTACCAAAACTGGTCACAATCTTATATTGTTCCAGAAGGTCAATTAAAGCAGAACAAAGCCCAAGGCGGACGGCCCTGGAATCGAATGTACCATAACGACTTATGGTACCTGTGAAATAGCTGCATGTTTTCATAACATATTAACACTTAAAGTGGACCAACACCCAGGATTTTGACTATCCTGGGTTTTGGTCCACTTCGGTGGGGCACCCCGATCGGGGGTGCCCCGCTGTCTGAAACCCCCCAGAAAGCCCAAAAAAACTCACCTCTCCCCGCTCCCACATGACCGCGCCAGCCAATCACAGCGCTCAGAGCCGCTGTGGTATGCGCGTCCAAGGCCGCCTGGATGCGCATACCAGCTCAGCTGGCTCTGAGCGCTGGAGGCCGCGTCTCGCGCTTCCCTCTAACAGGGAGCGCGCCGGCACCGGCCATTCACAAACGGCAGGCGCGGGTGCGCGCCCTGCTAGAGGGAAGCGCGAGACGCGGCTCGCGCATGCGCCGATGGAACGGGGCTGAGGTAAGGTTTGTGGGCCTCCTGGGGGGTTCCTCCCCGCGGGACATCCCGATTTCGGATGCTCCGCGGGGAGGGATCTGATCGGTCCGGGAATCTTATAGATTTCCGGGCCGATCCCCCCTGGGTGTTGGTCCACTTTAAGTTATATGAGCTCTGAACTATAGGACAATCTGTATTACTAATTTGTACAATAAGACCAGTATTTCTTTGTGTTTTTGAATATAAATATGAGGTGCTAAGGTTTAGTCTGGGTCCCATCAACAGTGGTGTAATGTAATGTGGCAGGGCCCTAGTGCAAACATTAATCTGGGCCCTTTCAGCGCTCATAAAGTTCTCGACTTTTAACTCAACTGATGCAGCTAAACAACTAACCACTGAAACGGCAGAGACAAATTGTGCTTCCTTTCTCTAAATGATGCTAAGTGAGTACAAAGAAGATAAATAGGGGGAAGCAACAATGATGGGTGCCCCCTGACCTCCCCACGCTCCAACAAATAACGTCATTCGGCAGGCAGCTCTCACAATGGGGGCGGGCGCTGCTACATCCCCAGCCCATGCACAGTTGGACAGTGGCAAGGTGCATTTTTTGGGGGCTTCCTGGGGGGTTTCTCAAAGCAGGGCATCCTGGGAAAGTCAAATTCCCGGGTTTTGTTCTGCTTTAAGCACACGTGAGGGACATGTTTTCTTGACTAACAGACCTTTAGCATCAAGGTAGTATAACCAAACACTTGCAAATTAGGTTGGGAAGATCATAAAGGTGCTGATCCATCCAAACAATCCAAAATGTGGTCTGTGAAGCCGTGTCCGTGGCTGCGCATTGCAATAGTAATAGCACTACGCTCAGTGTCGGCCTTTGGATGGAAGGTGCCCTGTGCAAGAGTACAGGATGCCCCCCCCCCCCAACACGTCGACACTTTCCCACTACCAGCCTACTGCTCAACCTGGTTGCCGACAGCCACTGAGGTTGACTTGCAGTCATTTTAGACTGCGGACCCGTGGTGTAGAAGACTCCAGAGCCAGCTGATTACCTTTCCCTGGGGCAGATGCCACGATGTGGGAAAGCTCCCAGGATTGCTGGTATACTTGCCTCACAAGCAATCCCATGATGCATGGGACTTTCACATCCCGGGCTTTCTTGATGCTCCCTTCTCTCTATGCTTGCAAGGTGGATATGACTGCAATCCCAGGGGTTTCACACAGTGGGGCATCACACATTGGGATACCTCCAGGAATAGGGAATCAGCTAGTATGATCTACTTTGAGGGGAGCATGGCACCCCTTCCTTTTGACCCAACCAACTATGCATCCCCAGCAGCTCCCCCTATCCCTCAAAAAGAACCAGTGGGGGACGATCAAGCAGGCTGGATGGCAGGTGGGTTAGAGTATCAAGCAGGCACTCTGCACGGCACGCCCCCTAACCATGGCACCCCTCGCCCATCGGAAAGGTCAGCCCTGACTATGGTATGGCAATCTTGTAGCGACTGGGCAGCAATTAGCAATAATGATCTCAATTCAATGGACTGGAAACACAAACACTTCAAAGTATATATATATTATATATTAGAAAGAATAATAATAGGGTGCCCCTCTTCCTCCTGGCATAGAGAGCTGGGGAATAATAGGACATGTAAGCGCACCCTAGGCTAGGCTGCCACTTACCTGGAGTATGGGGTAAGGCCGGCGCCCTTCAGTTGCAGCTCCCAGCGCTCCCCGCTCGGGCTCTGTACCTCGCCCAGGTACATGGCGGCGCCATCCCCCAGCTGCCCGGCGAAGTTGCCGAACTGGTGTCCACAATAGCAGTGGGCGGCGGGCCGGGAGCCAGGCAGTAGGCGGTTGCCACTGAAGTACATGGCCGCCTCGTCCTCTTCGTGCTCCCCGAGCTGCAGGCCGAGCAGGGCCAGTGCCGCCTGGGACAGGGCCACCACCTGCGGCTTGTGCACCGGGCTGGGCCGGACAGGCGAGAAGCAGTAGCCGGGCACCTGGCGGGGGCGCACGGCCTCCTCGTCCTGGCCGTCCCCGGGCTCCATTGGCAGGCAGCGCAGCACTCGGTCATCCAGGCACAGGGTGCGGAGGCCGGAGCCCGAGCTGGCAGAGCTATGCACCGCGCGCTTCATCATGGCCACAGCCTGCATGCCAACCAACCAGCAGGCACGTGTCCCGCTCACGGCCATCCACGTGCCCTTGCCAGCCCTGACACCAAAACACTGCCTCACATGACCAGGGGGCGTGTCCGCCGCGCCACTCCCTGCCTTACCCAGGCGACCGCTACGCCTGCTCGTCCTCTCTACTGTTATATGCTATAGCTGCTGGATGTTTCTGTAGCGCCATCTTTCTACACAAAGTGTACATTCCTGATATAGGGCAGCGTGAGTCGTTACAGCAGGAGCTAAATGTGACGGGCCCTGGTGCTAATATCAACATACAGTGCAGAAGACAAATGGTGCTGCTTCCTTTCTCTAAATCAGGGGTACTCAACTACTTTCAGTGGAGGTCCACTTACCAGGGTCTGTGGGATGAAGGTCGGGGGGTGTAAGTAAGAGTGCCAGCCCGGACAGGACGAGCGCGCCCAGGCGCATCAAGCGCTGGAAGCGGCGGCTATATAGAACAAACCATGGCGGCGCACGCTTTTCATACACATATTGGCGGGGAATTACCTCAGACTCGACCCAGGAGCTCCGGAACATGGCTCACACCAGGGGCAGACCGAAACAGCCACCGAACGGCGCGCTCTCACCGTGCGCAATATCCAGCCAGCCCGACTATTGAGTCCAGGGCAGCCGCGGGAGGAGGAGACAGCGCGTCATCAAGCGGCGCCCGAACAGGGGACCACAGGCGGGGGCCATCGCCACAGTCCGGCTTAGTGGAGGTGAATACGAAAATGCCCTTATCGCTGCCTGTTTGGTGGGATGTGACGTTAGCGGGCGTGCTCGCTCACTGCCTGAATGTTACACACTGAGCCGGCAGCTCGCTCTGTTACCTGACGCCTGGCACGTCCGCCCTCCAGGCTGGCTGTTCGGGTAACCCCAAAGCCTCCCACTGTGTGGGGAACTCGTGCTGGGGAGCTATACTCTATGGCAGGGGTACTCAACTACACGCCCATGTGCCCGCCCCCAGCTCTGACAGCCCCGGCCGGCAATTGTCACCGGCACCGCCGGATCCCGGGCTGATGTGGCCTTGACACTACACCAGCCCTGGGCAGCGGTCCGGACAAATGGTGTCTGCGGTCCGGATTCAGACCGCGGTCCGCCATTTGAGTACCCCCTGCTCTAAATGATGACAAGTGAGCACAAATGTGAGGAGTAACAAAGA
Source organism: Gastrophryne carolinensis (assembly GCA_027917425.1). Classification (NCBI taxonomy): domain Eukaryota; kingdom Metazoa; phylum Chordata; class Amphibia; order Anura; family Microhylidae; genus Gastrophryne; species Gastrophryne carolinensis. The sequence continues at coordinate 217,669,565 of CM051238.1, forward strand.
TGGCCCCCCTGAGCCCCGAGGCAGTAACACCCTCTATACTTAAAGTGGACCAACACCCAGGGGGGATCAGCCCGGCTCCCCGCAGGGCATCTGAAATCGGGATGCCCCGCTGTGCAGGACGCCCACAAACCTTACCTTATCCCCGTTCCAACGGTGCATGCGCGAACCATGGCCGCATCTCGCTCTTCTCTCTAGCAGGGCGCAGTCCTTTCCCTGACCCCAGCTCTGCTCTATCTTTGCAAAGTACAGCTATAACCCACCCCCTGTACTTTATCCTCCTCTCCTCAGTATGTGTGATGCTTCTGAGTAAAGATGGCAGTGCCCGTATCCTAGAGACCTGAACAGAGTTGCAGCCCAGTGGGGGAAAGAATAATAAGTGACTAAAAACGTAAAATATATTAATTTTAGATGCTGGGGAATAGTTTTTCAAGGGTTTGAGCTTTTCATTAAAATCATGCTGAAGGTCCGGTTTAGGTGTGTGATATCAGGTCTGCGCTGTCATATTGCTAGTTTAAAACCCATCTGAAAAGGGTTGCCATGACAAATGGCCGCCCCAGCCTGGCTGTCACATCAAATGCTCCTCCCCAAACTGTATTTTTAGGGCAACCATGACCTCCTGGGGGGCGGCCCAACTCACTCATGAGCGCCAGTCTCTTGGTATCAGTGGTCTCTTTATTTTTATTCATTCCAACATGTTTCATGTTCTTAAATTACACCTGTCCCCAAGTCTGAGCACCTAAAACAGCAGGACGTCCATACACCTTATTTTTGCATTTTACATTTTTTTTCTTTTTTGGGGGGAAATTTTGACAGTTGACATTTTTGACAGTTGGAAGTAAAATAAAAAACATTTTTTGGGGGGAAATTTTGACAAATAAAAAATAACAATAATAATTCTTGACAGTTGGATTTTGATGGAAGAAACAACAAAAAATTGAGAATTTTGACAGTTGGAAAGTTGGGGTGAATGTTAACAGTTTCAATTTTTCACAGTTGATTTTGACAGTTGGAAGTAAAAAAATGCAGAATTTGACAGTCAAAATCTAACTGTCAATTATTTTTTTTTACTCACATTTAGAGCCAGAGGGATCTGACTGGCAACAGGCTCTCCATTAAAGTGGACCAAAACCCAGGATAGTCAATAGATTGGACTATCCTGGGTTTTGGTCCTTTCCCCAGGGCACCCAGATCGGCGGTGCCCCGCTGTGTGAAACCCCCCAGGATGCCGAGCCCAGCTCACCACTTCCTGGTCCTACGGCTCATCTAAGAGCAGCAGCTCTGGCGCCCGCATCCTTTGCCTCCCTCTAACAAGGATCGTGGCCATTAACAAATGCCTGGCTCGGGCACGCTCCCTGTTAGAGGGGAGCGGAGGAAGTGCTCTTCAGAGACGCTGCTCTTAGATGCACCGTGGGACTGGGAAGAGGTGAGCTGGATTCATTGAACTTTAAGTTACCCACCCATACAGCTCTCCCTAAGCAGGTAAGTTGTGCGGTACAATGCGCCTTCAATATACAGGGATCTGTACTTCATTGGGGAAGACCATGGAAGGTGCAATGCACTGTTATATGGTGTGGAAGAAAAGCTGGCTTAGACGCCCATGTGGCCCCACGAGAGGTATCGCTGCCGTTGACTAATAGAAATCCAAGATGGCCGCCACCACACATGCACAGCTTATAGCGGAGTCTTTAGGTGTCTACTTTGTTGTGGGCCAACAGAGACGACGGAAATCTGCCAGATAACATTATCAGATTCTGCCTCTCGTTAGATCACACCACTGCATAGCCTCAGCATTCAAATGATCTTCAGTAGGTTAGTGCCCCAGGATTGTGCCCACATCAATAAGCCTGGTACACCTAGAAAGCTTGAGGTGTGTATTTCCAGAGAATATATCGTTTGTTGGGGGATTTCAAATGTAAAGGTTGTTTTTCTTGAAGAACTGCAAGGTATAGCAGTTGTAATTTATTTGAAAATCTCCTAAAGCGCTGTTTCAGTTTGGGGGAGTCTCCTGGGCAGGAAAGGGTGTCTGCCAATACATATGTGGTACTATTGTAACTGGGAGAAAATACAATTCTGTGATTCTCACCTGTAGAATTGGTTTCTCTTCTACATCCACTCCAGGTCGTCAGCATTCAGAGACAAATGGGTTAACTCTCAACTGAAGGGCGTGGCTCCTCCCGCCTTCTATATACCTCCAGCTGCAACACCACAATCCAGTAATATAAAAGCAGTAGAACAGCTGCCTGGGAGGCTAAGGCATCATAAGAGCCCTATATATTTGTTGGTTGAAAAAAATGAATCGTCACTCTTCTCCATTTTTCTTTTACTACTGAAAAACGATTTACGTATATAGAAATCCACTAGGACTAGGCATCAAAGGAGTAGATACAGTTACCCCGCAGAAGGGAGGGTCTGACAGCCTGAAGTGGATGTAGAAGTGAAAACAATTCTACATTATTATTATTCTTTCCCCCACTGGGCTGCAACTCTGTTCAGGACTTTAGGATACGGGCGCCGCCATCTTGACTCAGATGCATCACACTTATTGAGGAGAGGAGAGTGGGATAAGGTACAGGGGGGCGGGTTATAGCTGTGTTTTGCTCAGATAGAGCAGAGCTGGGGTCAGGTAACGGTCAGCAGTTCCGGAATGCAGAGCAGCACAGTCAGGAGGCACTTCCTGTTTGCAGGCTGCCTGATAAGATGGCGGCTTCCATAAGCCGCCATCTTGGATGTTTAAAGGCTCATAACATGCAGTAGATGCAGATAGGATGATGTTTAATGTGGGCAATCTGTATGTACAGGGTGTGGGAAACATTTAAGATAAACTCTTATTCAGAGTGAAGGTCCGCTTTAACTTCAGGTTGGGATCCCAAGAATTAATGAAGAGTAAGCTACTGAAAAAGCAACTTAAATTACTATTGTCTGTAAAACCTTCCTACCACAGAATCCGATGAAGCTTTAACACCTACCTTATAGAACTTAACATAAATGTATGAACTGAAGACCAAGTAGCCGCTTTGCATACCTGTTGCACTGAGGCCTGGTGCTGAAAGGCCCAGAATGCTCCAATAGCATGAGTAGGATGAGCTGTAAAACAAAAAGCAGGATTCCTCTCGGTCTTGTCCATATGCAACTCTAGAGAGGTTTAACCGATAAAGCTGCTAATTCAGAAACTTGTCATATCAAAGTAATCGCCACAAGAAAACTTATCAAGTATCAAGGCCAGATAAGCTTCTGCCAAAGGTTCAAAGGGAGCACCCTGCAGGTCCGACAATACCAAGTTCAAGTCCCCCTGCAAAAAGGTCCTAATAAGCGTATTCTCTGCAATGGGCTTCTGAAAAATAATGGATAAAGCAGAAACCTGCCCCTTTAGAGTGCTCAATTGAAGCCCCTCATCACCCTTCTGCAGTAATTCAAGAATTCTGGATACAAAAACCAAGGGTCACTTATATACCCAGCATCAGGAAATATCTAGCCAGGCTTGTTTCTCTCTTTTAACTGAATAAATGTGGCCTTTGTGCCGCTCCACAATATGCCACAGGCTGCCATGCAGATGCTGGAAGAGACAGCAAATTGTAGTTTTATGGAGCAAGAACAGGGGGCAGTGCTAGCATTACTAGCTTGCTGGAGTAACTGGCGCTTAGGTTATGTAATGGGGCCTATGACGAGGGGCTTTTTGGTCCTAGGGCCCAGCCCTTGCCAACCCTTAATGTTTTCGATCTCTTGGAGTCTTTTTGAGTTTTTTTTTTAATGAACTGTAACTAGGGCTTATTTTTGGGGTAGGGCTTATATTTAAACCATCCTCCAAAAATCCTGAAAGATCATGCTGGGGCTTATTTTTTTATCTGTAGACATTTGTATGGTAAGCGCATTTCATTTTGTTTTAGTGCTGTAAATCAACTACTCATTTACACCCCCCCCCCCCCCCGTTACCACACTCCTCTCCCCCTAGTCTCCCTGCTTGGTACCATGTGCTCAGCAAAACCATGCAAGCAACACATATATGCAAATATTAGTTATGGAGGATAGTGTGGTGTAGGTGAGGGGTCACTAGCTGCATCACAGGCCACTCATACTTAAATCACAAGCTTCATATCTGTCATTTAGGCTTCAATTTTAAAACTGAAGGCAGCTTAGGCCAAGCATAGCCTTACACAATGGGCTACCACTTGCCTATGCTTGGGACAGGGTCTTTGGCATGACAACTCTGTGTGCATATATTATTACACTACTTTGAGTATACATACTGTATTCTGTTCAAGTGTATTACTAAATATGAAGTCTGTAAATAGGCTAACAAACTTAAAGTCCCTGTCCAGGCACACCATAACTTTCTCCCCCCTTACCCATGTTGGGTACAACGTAAAGTTAGCTATCGTAAAGCTTTTCAAAATCTCTGTTTATATGTAAATCGCTTATGTATTCTAAATAAAGGCACTTTCTTTGCTTCAAACTGTAGGTTATGGCATAGCTTTATGAGTCATGAGCATGCTCTGCTGTGGTCAGACAGCTGCGGAACCACTGTGGCTTGCAATGCATTGCTCTTGCTGAGAGCGTGGTGCTGGTGGAATAAAACTGATAGGCGACTCAAACTTAAAGCGGACCAACAGCCAAAAATGACTTCAACCAGACCAACAAAACAAACCGTGCTCATATGCCTCCCCAAGGCAATTTAAATTGCTGTGCATAAAAATGAATGTACCTTTTTCTAACTCATGCTGTAGTAAATTTTAGAAACAAAATGGCGGCTCATGCATTTGCAGGCCACCTGCAAACAGGAAGTGCTGCTGGGCTTCCCGTTACTGTGCATTGCCAGTTATGTCAGTTGAATCCAGGCAGCAGCATGGCTGAAATGCTGGAAGAAGCAGCTCCAAAATGGCTGCTACCTTTCTTTTTCAAATATACCAGGCTGTTGGTCCAGTTTAAGAGCCCTGCTTTGACTTCTACTAATAGGACTGCCTTCAGATGAGCTGATTGATGCCTAATTAATCTCAATGGATTTTTACACTATTCTTTAACACTTCTACATTTCAGTGCTGCAGATAGGTGCAGAGAAGTGGAATGTACCCGTCCACCAGGCTGATGTGTTGCCAGTGATCACAACTGACTAGAGAAGGGGCAGATGGACTGTTACCCACAAGTGGTTGGTATTCCAGCCTGTTTTATAGCTTCCTATTTAGCATTACACGGAGTAGTGCTGCCCTCTTAGGTAGGCTCTTCTGCCGCATTTTTAGATTTTAGGTCATCTTTGAAATCTTCAAGTGAATATATGTTTGTCTCCGCATGACATCAACAATCATTTAGATTTATCACATTAAGTCAATTTTTACGCGGACCAACAGTCAAAAATTACTTAAACCAGACCAACACAACAAACAGTGATCATATGCCTCCCTCCCCTGGGCAGTTTAGATTGCTGCACATAAAAATTCATTTACCCTTTTCTGACTCTTGCTGTGTTCAATTTTAAAAACAAGATGCTGACTTCATTTGCAGGCCATCTAGAAACAGGAAGTGCTGCTGGGCTTCCTGTTACCATGCATTGTCAGTTACGGCACCTGAATCCAGGCAGCAGCATGGCTGAAGTGCTGTAAGAGGAATCTGGCCACTACCTTTGCTTTCCAACTGTGCCCGGCTGTTGGTCCGGTTTAAGTGTCGGATAAAACAAGGGAATCAAAACATTGCTATTGTAATTCTTTATTATGTAATACACATTAAAATGTTCCCCTAAGGCGTTAAAAAGGCACTCTGCTATTGCAAAATTCAAACTAATCAATATGATTCCACTATCTCAAGAAAGTCACGGTCCATATATTTAATTCTATTTGCAAGTAGATATCTGACAGGCCAAAATGTGGTCTTCCGATTGGCCACCGGCAGTCATGTGGGCTGGGGTTTCCCAGCTGGCATTCAGGACCAGCCCAGGTGACCACCGGTGGCCAGAGGACCGCATTATGTCCAGGTAAGAATTTCAGGGGGGTTGTGGGGCTCCATCAATCTGGATGCCCCCTGAGCCTGTAACTATGCAACCCCACACCCCTTTGCTGGGGAACGGATGTGGGACCGCTTTAACCAATATCATACAAGCTATAGATTTTAAATGTTAACCAGATTAATATTTTTTTTGAGCAATTATTGAAAAGGACAGCTAGGATGGCAGCCCATGGTGCCAATTTTTCTAAACATACATAGTGTATTTTACAGAAGAAAATCACTCACACACCATTAGGTACACAACACAGTAGCCCTGTGTCCAGAGAACTACATCCGATCATAGTCAAGGAGTGGTCATTGCTTGGAGACCTGGGAAAAGTCTAGATTTACTTGCTTTTAAACATGACCAGTAGTAAGGGGGTTAACCCAATGGGCAGTGGCAACCAGAGAAGCAAAAAAAACTTTTAGGACATAAGAAAATTACATCAATAGGATCTTAATGTAATAAAGTGGTCCCAGCATCACTTTGACGGATGTGAAATAATTTATATAGAAAGTTCCCAACATTCTGTACTTTACAGTTAAAAAAAAAAAAAAGAAAGAAACCCTTCTCATCCCCTTAGTTCCCCCATCGGCATTCTAGTTGGGAATATACCCTAGCTATAATCCCGGGTTTTCGTTCCGTCATGCAGACAGAATAAATACAATGGATCTCAATAGAAGACAATTGGGTGGCAGCAGCTAGTAATGCCATCATGGCTGCTCCCATGAACCACATGAGTTATTTAGACTAGACTGTCCCTTGAACTTTGAAACTATCTTTTGCTTACCGGCCACATTCTAGCCAGGTAAGTTGCTTCTTGCACACATAAGGCTCCTTTCACACCTTTTTACAAGTGTTTGCATTGCTTTGACTTGTGATTTGCTTGCGTTGCCATAGACTTCTATATGGCTGTGTTTGTGTTGCGTTGCAAATGCTGCATGCAGGACTTTTCCAACGCAAATGGCTAGGTGTGAAAGGGGCCTTTATACTCGTGCCTTCAGGTTCACAGTCCATCCCCATAATCCGACACAGATGCCACCCCTCATAGCTGGTGCCTGGGCGAGTTTAACATTTTGTTGTTAAATATATGTCTTACAGGTGTGGGACCCATTTTGATTTGGGATGCCCTGCTGTGTGAAACCCCCCAGGGCACCCTTAAAAACTCACCTTTCCGCACTCCAACGGTGCACGTGCAGGCTCTCGTCTACGTCATTCGGCAGGTGGCCCTCATTGTTTTGAAAGGGGAGGATACTGGCCCATCCTCGGCGGCGTGCACTTCTGGGGCAGCTCCACATTAAAGCCATTTGACAAAAGAGGTAAACACAGCAAACGGCTCACAATGGCTGAGCGCATGTGCTGTTCGAACGTGGAAGAGGTGAGTTTTTTTTTTTTTGTGGAAAGTCAGATTCATGTGTATTGTTCTGCTTCACGTGTAAAAACAAAACACGCCAGCAAAAATGTGAAAACGTTTCTTTTCTCTCTACTCACCTTTGATACAACGCCAAGCTCTATGTCCCATGCCGATCACCTCCACGGCTGTCACTGACAGCTAGATGTGATCGGCGAAACCGAGGGCAGGAGCAGGGGATTGCAGCCCTCTGCCTTCACATCTGGTTCCACTGATCACTTCCAGTTTCTGACTCTCTTGCAGTCAATGAGAGTGGCCTTTTACAGGGCGACTCAGATGATGGCTCAGATGATGACTCACCCTATAAAAGGCCCCTCCCTGGGGCAGCTATTGAGATGGCAGAAGCCAGTGTACAGGGCAGAGAATAGGTTCTTTCCGCCCAGCTGCTGGATCCCGGACACAGGTGAGCATTTTTTTTAACTGCAAAAAAGTGAAAAGCCAGTCACATTAAAGTGGACCAACACCCAGGATTTTGACTATCCTGGGTCTTGGTCCACTTCGGTGGGGCACCCCCGATCGGGGTGCCCCGCTGTGTGAAACCCCCCCCTAACCCCCCGAAAAACTCACCTCTCCCCGCTCCCAGCACCGACGTACAAGGGGAGAACTGGAACGTCTAAGCGTCACTTTTGACGCGCGCGCCCCCGCGCCGGCCATTCGCAGACGGCCGGCGCGGAGGCGCGCACGCCTACAGGGGTGCGAGGGAGGCGGCGGCCGGCCGCCGCCGAAGATAAGGTAGGTGAGTTGGGGTGTTTGGGGGGGGTTTCACCCCGCGGGACATCCCGATCTCGGATGTCCCGCGGGGTGGGGGGTGATCGGCCCGGGAATCTTATAGATTCCCGGGCCGATCACCCGTGGGTGTTGGTCCACTTTAAATTAAAATGGCTGGCAGTTAACAATCAAAGAGCCACTCTGAATCGGGAAAGGTACTGTTTTGTAGGAACCCCTAAATTTACCCCCTCTACATTGCCAATAGCAACAGATTGCATATAGTGAAAACTGCTTCCATAAGACACACATTTGCTAACATTAGAAAAAATTGAAAAATTCTAGACCAGCCCAGCATCTTTAAGACATCATTTTGCCGCACAAAAATATACACTTTACACTCCAGGCTTTGAATTTTTTAAAGCCTGGAGGAAACATGGGGGACATGATTGAGAACTTTAAATATGTTAAAAGATTGAATACGGTTTAGGAGGAAAGTGTATTTAAGAAAAAGTAGGAAAAACCTGAAGCTAAAGGGAAGCTGAAGGAAAGATCAGGAGCAATGTCAGAAAATAATATTTTACTGAAAGAGTAGAACAAACTTCCAGAGGATGTGGAATATCAAGAGTAAGTGAATTTAAACAGATGATGAATACAAACAGAGCATCCCAAATCCGATACCACAGCACATAGAAAAGGGCAAGTATCTCTGTACTGTGGGGGTTGTGGTTGGTGGAAAAGGAGGGGGGTTGCAGGGGCCCTGCATAACAGCATCCTCTATGGTACAGGGTTGCAAGGGACAGTTTAGGTCCATTTTAAAGTCATGCACAGACACGCACTACTTCCCGTAAACAGTGCTAAATTTCTGGTTCTAAGTGTTTCAAAGATCTGAATTGACTCTCAGAACAGGACATTACAAACAGAGTAATAACAAGGGAAGGCTGGATCGGAAAGCAGATGGGAGATTTTATGAAGCCAAAAGTTTGGTCTTTAAACAACAGTTTTGTCAATTAACATAGCTTTAAAACATAGCAAGTTCCATAGATAAGTAGAAAGGAAGACAAGGCACCCCCCTTCATTTACACATTTTAAGAAATTCCTGAGACACACATAAAACAGATGTCAAAAAGTGAAATATTCAAAACAGCCAGCAATAGTTTATAAAGGTGAAATAGAAATATTTGGTATGCAACAAAGGCAGTACAAAACACAACATTCGTATACAGTGAAGACAAACATAACAATTACTCAATTCCAAGATTAAAAATTGCTAATTATAAATTAACAATTTATGTGGATTATACTCTGATAAAATATTAAGGGCTAAAGTATAAATGAAGCTGAAAACATGTTTACTAGAAGTGAGCAATGGTAATAATGAAACACTGTCAACTCCTTCCCTGAAGCTCCTTTACATTTTTGTTAAGCAAATATTTGAAGTACATTGCGAAAGATTAAACCATTTTCCAAATTCACAACAGGCATTTTGTCTACTTTTGGTCTGGTCACCGAGATCAGATTGTAGGAGTGAGTTTTAGTCTAAATTTGAACACGAGTTAACCCTTGAGCAACCATTTAAATGGAATGCTAGATGTATACGAGCAAAAAGGGAAGCAGAAAAGGGTTGTAAAAGTAAAAACCAAATGGACATTAGAAGACCAATTGCTTTCTACTTTGGGGGTAGAACATTCTGCCTATAGAGACTACAATCCCTCAGGAAATCAACAAGTTCCACTGTGGTAACATTGCAGCCAGTGAAATTTAAGGTTAGGAAATTGTACATTTTGGGTATAGAGCTCAAACAAATGAAATCGACAAGCTTTCACATAAACAATGAGAAAGATTAATAGCAGTCTTTACAGAATAAGGTGACCGACTTTTAAGGACTTTAGTCTAATGATGGCCATGCATGCACAGCTAGGCTTTCTGAATGTTACCTTGGAACCATAGATTTAAAAAGGTGGGTGCCCCCAGTTACAACATTAGTTTACGTAACCCCAACATGAGAAAGCAACATAAGCAAGCTGACAAAAAAAAAAAAAAAATCATGACCAGATTTTTTTTGTCTGTGTGCAACCATCACCTAATTTAGTCACTTTACACTTGACTAATACTTGACTGTTCAGGGCTATAGTCAATAGAGGTTGGGGGTAACTGTTCTTTCAAGAAATGAGAGGGGTGATGGATTCTGTTACCCCTGGATTTTATTCCTACCATGATAGAATAAACCACAAGCTTGGCAGGAGATGTATTCAGTTCGTGTTTTATATGGATATTTAATATATTACACAATTTCACAATAGTGCTTCTTTAAATACCCAAACATTCTGGGTGATGGGACTGCAGGCAAGCAGGGCTGTGGAGTCTGAGCTAGATATGGAGTCAGTAGTAGAAAAACAGGAACTGCAGCTAAATAGGTGTGAAAGCAGAGTTATACTAGGCATCCCAATGCTGCCCCAAGGCCCTTAGTTATAATGCCTGAAACTGTACTGCACATTTTCAGTAGCAGTTCCCTCCTCTAAAGACTAGAGGAAGTTCTGCGATGGCTGCAGGCACACTCATTGATGAAGTGCTAAACAGAGCAGAAACAAAGTATTAACCTTTAAAGACTTTTAATAGTTCAGTGTGTTTTCATCAGGAAACAACCATATTTCTGGCTATTGTAGGACTTGTATCTGGCATTTTTCCTCTGTGCTTGCTGAAAATCTGTTTTCGCAGACTAGCTACCATCCACTGTACTGAGGACTGTTTCTAACCTACTCTTTTGCACTCAGAAAAGCCCCCAAAACATGTAGGACATTACAGTAGATGCATCAGTGCAGTTTCTTTGGTGTCCCTCATAGAATCCTGTCTCACTTGGCACTATTGCATCCCCCATTTGTATTCCAATAAATATGCTTTATATACCAATCTAAGCAGCCTCATTGCTTACATAACAGTGGGGGCTGAAGTCTTAAATTTGAGGAGTTGGAGTCTCTCCAACTCAGCTGCCAATTCAGAGCAAGCGAGAGAATAAATGTCTGCAGCAAGCCTGCTCATGTGAGCACGAGACACCTCATTGGTCTGTCACATGAGATAAAAAGTGGATTTGACACCATCACACCACAAATTTTATCTAAATAATGAAAATGGCTTAACTTGGTCAATCGTTAACTACAAAAAATGATGCAGACGATAAGGCACCTTTAAGAAAACATTGTATTCATTAATTTTTTATATATCCTTAAAAGACAAGTCCACTTTCAGTTTAATTTTTTGCAAGTATATTATTTTTGTGTGGCAAAATGATGACCTAAATGTAATGAGCTGATCTAGCATTTTTTAGCTGAGCACTTTGAGGACATTCTTTTGGCACAAAAAAAAAAAAAAAATACACTCTTAAATTAAATCGAAAGTGGACCCTTTAAACAATCTCCTGCATTAAAGGCATATACACCATTAGCAGGCGGTGTATGGTGTCTCCCAAGAGACTTGTTTGAACAGTGTGGAATATAAACACACAAAGACACAGTAGGGGTAAAAAAGAAACCATGTGTAGAATGTGCACTACAGAGGGTGTAGAAAGTTAAAGTGTGGAGTGGAAATACAAGCCCATCATTACATTTGACAGGTACATAGTGCTCAGGGGTATTTCTATACTCTAATTCTATTCAAATTTTACATTCTAAATATTCAATTTCAGGGCAATTTATAATTTATATTCTGTGGCTCTTGCACAATTATTGAATGACGGTCTCAAATTACTGTGCTGGCTGTCTAAATCAACTATTTTGGTTTATTTTAAGTATCTATGGCATTATTACGCAACAAAATAAATGGGACCAAGGGGTAGCCCAAGAAGAAGGCATGCAGGGTCAATCTTTCTATCCCATTCTAAAAAGGGATGATCTTCATTTAGACATCTTTTATTACATAGTGCACGCACGCATAGACTTTTTTAAAATATTCCCACAATTTTATATAAAGGCTATTTATACAACAGTTTATACTGCTTTACTACACATTTAGGACATTTTCCCAGAACATTTCATAAAGTAATCCAGTAATTCTTAGGTTTTGGTCTGTTGTAATTCCCCCTTCCTTTGTCTTAGGCTGACAATGGTTTCTTCATCACCTGAAATGGCTTTCACCGATTTACAAACTGTTTTAGTACTTGGAAAACTTATTTTATAAAAGCGCTCTAGGCAGCTGCAAGTAACTTGTGATGAAGTGAAACCATGTTAAATTGATAGCTCTGTAGTATAGAAATCTGGCAGTTCGATTTAAAATTTCAACATTCTCACTTCGTTCAGTCTTTGAAGGCAATATTGTGTGGCTGGCACTGAAAGGATAAGTCGGACAGTTCTTTTACCTACACAGAAGCAACCATAACCCACAAGTCCAAAAAATGTCACTTTTGCAGCAAACGTAATGATCCTACTCAGCACTGAAGGGGGAGGCACGCTGTAAAAAAGAGAAATATACATTAGGTGCATCGGCAGCAGAGGCACTTCTCGATTGTTAGGGAAATATTTATCATGTTACTAATTAGAGAGATGCAAGAGACGCGATGCCATAATCAGCAATGTTGGATGATCTAAACAACCACGACATTCTCACAAAGCCATTGCCAATTGTAGCCTTAAAATCAACGGGGACCCAGAAATAAGCCAAAATTACATATGAGAGACAACATTGATAGACGGGCCCTCCTCCCACTACTCACCCACCTGCCGGGCGCTCCCGATATGCAACTTTAAATATATAAAATTGCAGCAGGTGGGTGGTGGCGGCGAGTGAGGGGTCCCCTTTAGGCTAATGCATAGAATGCAGTAGCAGGAAGCAGCTGTACACATACCTGAGCTGGCATTCGGGTCGGCATTCTGTTCTCCCCATGAGTGATGACACGGAGTGCTGCTAGCTGCTGCCAGTGTCCCTCACTCATGGGAGCAGCGGCCGTAGCCAATTTGACAATGGAAAGAATGTGGACCAGATAAGTTAAGTTGTACTTGCTGCACACTCTGCATTAGGTTAAGCTAGTTAATGTGTTTCTCAGCGTTTCTGGGTTCAGTCAAACATGGACTTCTGGCTGAAGACAGTGTTCGGGTTTGGGAACCCAAACATGCAAAGTTCGCTACGAACCAGAGTTTTGCAGTTTGGGTTCACCCAACACTACTTATAAATATTCATTAACCAATTTTTTTTTTGGGGGGGGTGTACATTAGGCTAAACAAACTCTCCTTTTCATTTACTTTCAGCGAAGATCTTACAGTAGTTACCTCATGATTTCTTGTATGTTGACATCAGTATTCCAGTTCTTCTCTATGCCAGGTACATGTCCCATCCCAACCACTCCAACAACAATGGAAGGTACACTTTTCCTAGGCTCATCTGTGCAATGCAAAGTAAGAGATTTGGGTTTCCCAGCAGTTTCTTATTCATTAAACTTGTGTATTTACTGTAAGTATTTCTGACAAGCCTGCTTAACCAGAACAAAAATATTACAGACCGGCAATGTTCTGAAGCCTGTATACAACTACATCTCACAATTTATAGATCTAACATCGCAGGCCGACTAATCTCTCTATGCAGATTTATTCCTAAAGAGCTCTTATTTTCAATTTGCTAAAGCAGATAACACCACAAGAATCTATAGCCTGTGAATCCTAATGGCACGGCATGTGTACTAAAAAGGAAGTCCAAGCAGCTCAAAATAATACCATTTTGTGAATACTCACCTGTAAAATGGTATTATAAGTATGTCACACACCCCGCTTCAAGACATTCATTACATGTGGGTATACTGACCTGTAGATGGCGATCTTGCAGAGATGTAAAAAAAAGTAAGACCCTCCCGGGCCCATAAATACCTGGGACCTCCCACTCATCCCCCAGTATAAAGATAGCAGTAAGGTAAAGGGACCAGGAAAGCCAATTAAAACAAACAAAGGTTCACCATATAAAGGATCCAGAATACAAAAGGGCAGGGTGAAGCGGGGTGTGACACATACTTATAATACGCATTTTACAGGTGAGTATTCACAAAATGGTATTATTCTAAGTATGTCACACACCCCGCTTCAAGACATTCATTACATGTGGGACATCCAATAGCAGTGTCCATAAAGGGCGGGGATCCAAAAACAAGGCAACAAGGCACAAACCTAAACCACTGCAGCTTGCAGAACTTTGCGGCCAAAAACAGCATCCGCTGAGGCCCGCACATCAACCTTGTAAAACTTGGAAAAAGTGTGAACCGAAGACCAAGTAGCAGCCTTACAAACCTGCTCAACAGAGGCCTGGTGCTGGAAGGCCCAGGACGCCCCAACAGCACGAGTAGAATGAGCAGTAACACGAAAAGGGAGAATCTTCTCCTTAGCAGAATAGGCCCCAACAATGGCCTGGCGAATCCATTTACTAATGGAAGACTTGGCGGGAGCCAAACCTTTCCTAGGCCCGGAGAGCACCACAAAAAGGGCGTCAGTCCTACGAAAAGGGGAAGTAGCCACCAAATAATACTTCACACAGCGAACCACATCCAAAGAATGCAAAACCCTCTCCTTGTCATTGCTAGGCTTAGGACACAAGGAGGGTAGAACAATGTCCTGATTAAGATGAGAAGCAGAGACCACCTTAGGAAGGAAATCTGGCTTGAAGCGGAAAACAACCTTGTCCTGATGCCTCTCAAAGTAAGGGGCCTTAATGGACAAGGTTGCCAACTCCGAAACACGCCGAACAGAAGTGACGGCAACCAGAAAAACAACCTTCTGAGTAAGAGTAGAAAGTGCAATATCCTGCAAAGGTTCAAAAGGAGGACCCTGCAAGGCAGAAAGAACCAAATTCAAATCCCAAACTGGGAGCAAAGACTTCCTAGGAGGCCGCACATGCGTAACCCCCTGGAAAAAGGTCTTAACCAGAGGATGAAGAGCAAAAGACTTTTGAAAGAAAACCACCAGGGCAGAAACATGCCCTTTCAGCGTACTAAGCTGCAAACCTAGGTCCAGACCATGTTGCAGAAATTCCAAGACCCTAGGGATAGAAAACGCCCTGCAAGGCAAGGCCCTAACCTCATACCAATCAATATAAGACCTCCAAATCCTATAGTAGATGGCAGAGGAAGACTTCTTTCTAGTCCTAACCAGAGTCTGAATGACAGCATCAGAAAGACAGCCTGACAACCTGACAGGCTGGCATCCGTGGTGACCGTCTCCCACCGAGGGGTCAGAAAAGACCTGCCCCTCGTCAGATTGCTTGGTTTTAGCCACCAAAGGGAACGCCGCACCCGGGGAGACATCAGAAAAGACTGATCCAATGACAGCGGGAACCCGTCCCAGGCCGCCAAGAGATGGAGCTGGAGCGTCCTTGTGTGAAACTGGGCAGCGGGAACCGCCTAAAAACAATGCCACCATCAATCCCACCAGTCGCATCCCTAGCCGGATGGACAGGCGGGGGATGGATAGGAGACGCTGAGTCAATTCCTGAATCAGAAGAACCTTGGGGGGAGGAACACCCTGGCCTGAGAAGTATCCAGAGACATTCCCAGGAAATCCACCACCCTGGAGGGAGAGAGGCAGGACTTGGGATAGTTGATCACCCAACCGAAACTCTCCAGAGTGGACACCACGGTCCTGGTATCCAGCTGCGCCTGACTGAGGGAAGACGCCATGATGAGAAGATCGTCCAGATAAGGCACGATGCGGATACCCCTGGCTCTGAGGATGGCCATCACTCCTGCCAACACCTTGGTAAAAACCCTTGGAGCCGAGGTAAGGCCAAACGGAAGAGCCACAAACTGAAAATGTCGATTTTCCACGACAAACCTGAGAAATCTCTGGTGTGCCGGAAATATTGGAATATGCAGGTAAGCATCCTTGATGTCTATGGACGTCATGAAGTCCCCCTGACGAAGTGAGTGGATGGCTGAGCGCAGAGTTTCCATACGAAACTTCCGGGGACGAACGAACCTGTTGAGCAACTTCAGATCCAGAATGGGACGAACGGATCCGTCCATCTTGGGCACCGTGAACAAATTGGAATAGAAGCCCAGGCCCCAGTCTGAGGGAGTCACCGAACAGAGGACAGCCATGTCCAAGAGACTTGCTACTGCCGCCCAAAGCCCCTGGGCGGCCAGAGGATCTGTCGGCACCCAAGAACTGAAGAATCTGGGAGGGGGCCGGAACTCGAACTCCAGCTTGTAACCGGAAGACACCACTTCCTGAATCCACCTGTCCGAGACCTCTTGGACCCAGACCCGGGAGAAGAGTTGCAGCCGTCCCCCCACCCGCAAGGGTGAGGGCGCCCCCTCATTGCTGAGCCGGCTTGGCAGCGGCTCTAGGCTTGGAGCCCCAACTGTGTCCTGGACGGGCCCGACCCCTGCCCCTAGGCCAGGAATCACCTCTGGACGAGGGGAAAGCCGAACCCCTGCCAACTCTAGCCCCACGAAAGGACTGATAGAAGGAAGCCGCCCCCCGAAAGGGGAGACGCTGCTTCTTACGCTGAGGTAACTTACCTCCCTTTGCCACCGAATCCAATCTCTCTCCAAAGAGCCGCAACCCCACAAAGGGAAGGGCCGCGAGCGACTTTTTGGACACAAAATCAGCCGCCCACTGGCGTAACCAAACCGACCGCCGGATAGCCACAAGCAAGGCCGAAGCTCTGCTACACATCACCAATGTGTCGTCCAAGGCGGACAGCACAAAGGACAAAAATAACTCACAGCGCTTAAGGTCGGCAAACTCCTCACTAGCCGGGTCAAGCCCGGAAGAGGTCAACAGTCCTCTAACAACCGACCTGGCAGCTAGCAATAAAAGCGCTGAAGCACAAACCGGCCGCAAGGCCGACCCAACGCTGGCAAAACCATGACAAGCCAAATCAATGCGTTTATCCTCACCATCCTTGAGAGTAGTGCACTCCGGAGAATGCAGGATTGAGGAACTGGACAACCCCAAAACAGGAGCATCCACTTCGGGGGGGGGGGGGGGGGGGGGTGACGACCAGTGCTTCACCGCGTCCGCCGGAAAGGGATATTTTTTGTCCCAACCCAGGGGCACCCGGAAGCCTCTCCCATTCCTTGAGAATGATACCATCAAAATGCTTTTGATAAGGAAATTCCAAGCGCGGCTTGGTCACCTCAAAGAACTCCCCCTTCAGTGGTGGAGCCGCCTCGGGGGGAGAAATAGCCAGGACCTCAAACATATGAGCCAGGACCCTAGAGGTATCCAAGGAATCCCCCTGGCCCTGCTCTGTATCAGAACCCACAAACTGCTGGTCATCGGAGCCCTCAGACTCCTCATACAGCTCCCCTTCCTCACGCGGGGGACAATCAGACCAATCCAGGGAGCCAAACTCCTCCATATCAGAGGCCTGCGTGGCTGTATACAAATGTTTTCACTTTGCCGTGGCCTTTTTAGCAACGGCACTGGAAAACAATTCTTCAAGATTGGCCAATCTGGCACACACCTCAGAGTGCGACTCCCCGCCAATGACCACATCACATGGGGTACGTGTCAAGGGAGGGGGAGACGGAGAGGAGACTGGCGGAGCAGAACCAGACGCCTGAGATCCGGACTGCCGCGTAATGGACCGTTGCGCACAGGGTACACAAAGAAATACATCATCCCCCAAAAGGGATACCCCACACCGCCAGGATTGCCCCGAGGGGGGCACAAGCCCAATA
Organism: Gastrophryne carolinensis; assembly: GCA_027917425.1. NCBI lineage: Eukaryota > Metazoa > Chordata > Amphibia > Anura > Microhylidae > Gastrophryne > Gastrophryne carolinensis. Next base: position 217,687,307 of record CM051238.1, read on the forward strand.
TATTATATATATATATATATATATATATATATATATATATATATATATATATATATATATATATATATATATATATATATATATTAGTTTCCCGAGGGAATTATGCAGTAATGCAACCCGGGATGCCCCTTTAAGTCCCGAGTGGGAGGAATTTACAGACACCTAAATTTAACCAGGGACCCTAGGACCGGGAGAACCCCCCTTTAATATAAAACGATGGTCCACCTGGAACACACAAACACACACACAATCAGACCTACATAGCAATTGCCCAAAGGGTTAATAACAGCAGCGTTGCCAAGCAACCCCAAGGAGGGGCATAATCAAGAAGGAAAGACTAATTGGGCCCAAGGCCACTCACCCAACTGTCACCACCTCCGGAGTCCCTGGCAGTAGGAGGAAAAAGGCGCGTAGGCAGAGGAAGAGGGAGGGAGGGCGGGCCGTAGCCGCGCGCACAGGCGCCTGGCCCCACTCCCCCCGCCCTGAGGGGAAGAAGCTCCTCTTGGGCACCTGAGAGCTGCCATGACAAACGCCGGCGGCGGGCGCCGCGGGACCACCGGGGCTGGTCTGAGTAAAGCCTTGCACTGTAAAGCACCACACACATACACATACATTATAATAAAGAGGATCCATAAGGGCCCCCCCCCCCCCTCTAAGGGTATCCGGGAGAGGGGGAATCCATGTTAGGGTGGGAGCCAAGGGACGGGGCATCCCAAACCGGAGTAACCAACCCAGTTAGCCGCCTACCCCTTGTTATGGGGTCTCACGGCTCCTGAGCACCTAGGGTGCCATCTACCATTACCCGGACCAGCAGCCTAGGCTGGGAGGCAAGTAATATAAATAAAAGAATCCGGGCAGGAATAGAACAATAGAGGGCCGGGAGTCATCCCGGCTACCTGCAAGGAGGAGACATCCATCTTCTGACTTGCTCGCCTCTGCAGAGATGAAAGACTGGGGAATGAGTGGGAGGTCCCAGGTATTTATGGGCCGGGAGGGTCTTACTTTTTTAATTGACATCTCTGCAAGATCGCCATCTACAGGTCAGTATACCCACATGTAATGAATGTCTTGAAGCGGGGTGTGTGACATACTTAGAATATAATCTAAGAAACCCCCAGTTAGTTCTACCGGTAATGACATTTACATTAGTCCTCCAGGGCAGCTTAGCCACTTCCTCTACTGCACGGGAGACACAAAACTGGAAGATTATTAACAGGCCCATCCATTCCCTTTGGCCCCCAGTGTTTTAAGAAAGCAGACAGGAACTACAGAAAAAAAGTTAGGATAAAACAAGCACCTCTGCTACCAATCCAACAGGATTAATACTAGGGGGGTGGTGAGTAGGACGCCATCCTGGAGGATTAATGAAAATACCATTACCGCTAAGACTAACTGGGGTTTTCTCCCAGCGTCCTCCAGAATTGCTTAGCCAACAAAGATTAGTAACCCCATCTGTCCTACCTTAGAGTGGGCACAATGCCTGCAAGACCTTTGATTCAAAGGCCTTCTTCCTTGGTTCAGCAATTCTACCTTATAACCCTACAGAAAGGTGTGCGGAGAACCAAGTGGCTGCCTTGCAAGTTTCCTTTGTTCTTTCCAGCAAAGGCAACAAGTAGATGATCAGATCTTCTCCAATCCTTGGCTGATTCAATGTAAAAAAGAAGAATGCGGCAAGCATCTAGTAGTTTTAGCTGGCTGAAATATTGTCCCCGAGCCTACTCAATAGCCGGTAGGTCCACTTCCTGGGATCGGTGAAATTTTGTCAGAATATTTGGCAAATAATGCGGATCTGGCCTTAAGAGTGTTTCAGGACAGGATACTCTTCTTAGGTATGGTTCCTTAATGGACAGGGCCTGTAAACCGCTGACTCTTCTAGCAGAGGTGATAGCAAGAATGAAGGCTACCTTACAGATAAGCAGCTTTAAGGGGGCCTCCTTAAGCGGTTTGAATGGGTTTATTCCTGCAGGATTAAAGGTCAGGTCACAAGTGGGAACATCCTTGCTTGGACCGGTCTCTTCCTGGCTAGAGCTACAAGAACGTCTACAAGAACACCTTATAGCCTTCTTGGGAGGTATTCAAGAACTGCCGCGATTGTCTGATGGTAATGATCTGGAGGAACAGGAAAAGATGAATAGCTCTTCCAGCCTCCACAATAAATTTTCTACTCTGCAGAACGGTAACAATAACTTTGTTAGAGGGGCCTTTATTCTTTAGCATGTCTCATTTCAGGATCCATATTGTCAGACTGAAGGATTCTGGATATGGGTGTCAAATGGGTCACTGATGTAACAGAAATACTGGAAGGAGCAAAGGGGGTTTCTGGCTCAGGAGTGAAAACCATGATCTCTTCAGCCAATAAATGGCTACCAGAAGGACTCTGGCTTGATATCTCCTGACCTCTTCCATACCAGTGGTAAGAGTCTGTCCGATTGCTGCTGAAGGCATCCAGACCCCACACAAGTGTGTCTCTTGACAGCGAGAAGTACCTCTGACACTTGGCATTTCTCCTTAAAGGAAAAGGGTCTATGCTTGGTTGCCCACAAATCTTTGTAATCTGCAGAACAATTTGCTGGTCTAATGCCCATTCTGCCAGATCAGTCTTGAACCTGCTCAGGAAATCTGATTCCACATTTAGGTCCCCCTTTGTGTGGATAGCGCAAGTTGACTTTGCTCGATTTTAACAAACTGAGAAGTATTGAACAGGTCACTCTGTAGAGTTCTTTGGACCTGGTCCCACCTTGATGGTTTAGATAAGCTACCACCGTGGTATTATCCAACACTATTTGAATGTCTCTGTCTTGGAGGGATTCGCCATCCTCACTGCCATGAGTTTTCTTGCCATTGCTGGTGATCAAGAGGGTCCCACTACCGAATGCGCTTGCATCTGTGGTAACTATGAGGGGATCTTTTTGGTGCCAAGGCAAGCCCCCACCAGAGTACACCAAGGAATGCTTCACATGACCTGATCTGAGTGTCACTATCTGTTCTAGCGTCAGAGGACTTCTGCAGTACGATTAACATGGAAGATCGTTCCGTGGTGAGCAGGAGGATCATCCAAGTAGGCAACTAGGTTTATCTACTTTAACCTCAGATTAGCCATTACCTTCGCTAATATTTTTGTAAAGACCTTAGGAGCCAATGAGAGCACAAAGGGCATTGCTTGGAATTGCCAATCAGAAACCTTCCCAGTCGGACTTCTACGGTGAGAAGGTTGAATTGGGATATGTAAATAAGCGTCCTGAAGGTCTATAAATCCATTCCATTCTGATTTTTTTGTATTATATACTGCGGTTTAGGATTTTTAGGTTTAAGATCAAGCAGAATTTTCCCAAAGGCTTCTGTACTAAGAACACGCGGGAGTAAAAACCATCTCTTCTGAGAAGTCCTGGAACTGGCTTTATTATGGATTTGTTATATAGCTCGGAAAGGACTCCAGGAAATTCCAACTTGTATCCTTCCTGCAGTATCTGTAGCACAAAGGGACCTTTGAAGACAGAAAGGCACCAGCATCCCAAGATCTCTTTCCTATTCGCTAGCGATTGTGTCATGGACAAAAACACAGGGACTTGGGCTCCTGCAGCACTTCATATAAAGCATAAGTGACCGGGGTTTGTAGGCCAAATCAATCTTAAGGGCGGAGAACATGGCCTGAATAAGGTCAGGTGTATCTTCTACTTCAGCAGACCTCAAGGTTGTGTATTGTGCCTTTGTGGTTTACCACCATAAAGCCAAACTAAGCAGTGGCATGTCCGCGCCACCATTGTTTTTCACAGTTATCTCCTGCTCTTCCTCACTAAACATTTCCTCTTCTAAAATTGGCTAAGAGGTTTACTTGCTGGAGCAAGTGCATGTTCCTGCAAGCCTGCCCCCTGGGCCCATGCACGGACACCAGTGCTTTCTCAGAGCAGACAGTTTGTTCATCCCCCCCTAATGCCCAGGACTGGAAAGGCAAATGAGTCAGCCAACAAATTATTCATCTAATCTGTAGAAACATTTTGAGGGATTTGGTTTATGCTTGCCCAGATAGCCTCTTTGGGGCATCCCAAACTGGGTTTTCAGTGCAGCGACTTTGAAAATGGCCATACTGTCTGGAAGGGCCCTAGCACACTATAATGAAAGATGTTCGTTAAAGAAATAACGAGAAAAGGTTAGCAGCCACCTTACATAGATACCCATGTTAGGGTTATTATACCAAAGAAATAACTACTAAATCAATCTCCACAGAGAAAGTTCTTTTCTATGATAAAGCGCTTACACTGAGTACATACAGCAGGCCAAATGCAAGGCATAACAAACCTAATGAATGAAAGTAGGGAGTGATAAAACGGGATTTACTTTCAGAGGCACGAGGTAGTTCTGTTTTTTTAGCGGCTTGCTTCAGCATGTAGGTGAGATAAATATCTCTCTCAGAGACTATTGTGCGATGAAGATCAGGAAATTCACCAATCATTTCTGCCATCATCTGTTCCAATAAATCCTTCTGTTTACATTTCTCAACATCATCTTCACTGAAAAAAAAAAACGAAAACGTCATCATAAAATGTAAGTTAAGGTGGGAAGATCAACATTTGACATTCATTTTAAAATTACCTTATAGGATCTGACAAAGAGCATAATCCCCATGCTAGTTTAACCTTTTGCCAGATGGAAAGTGCAGCGATGGCTCTCTTGAATGTTACAGGAATAGGTCTGTCACCAAGGTGAAATTTGCAGAAAGGCACTTTGCTGGCCTAGAAGATTTTTAGAAGAGTATATTTTCAAGATCATATACAAATCACCTATTTTGCTACAGAACTGTGAAAGGAAACATCATAGATTAAAGAGTATCGTGAAGAACATCCGTTGTGTAGACAATGAGGTAACCGGTTACTATTCCAGAAAGAAATAGACTTGCTTGATTTAGAATTGTAGACACCAGTTTGTGACCAACCATATACTAGTGGGGCTGTTGGTCCCAGGCTACTACAATATTGACATAAGGAGATTTCTCATCTCTCAAGCCACTCTGGTCAACTGTTTGCATCCCAACAGCTCAAATCCTGATTAACTCACAGGACAGCAGGTCAATATACACATAGCCGGACAAGACAAGCAGGCAGAGGTCACACAAGACGTCTTCACAAGGAATACTCCTCCCAGCAAATTGGAAGAGTATATTTGATCATGGAGACGTATGCAATTTGCGGGAATTAAAATTAACACTACAGGAGGTATAAGTGGTATAGGGGCTATTTAACACAAGGAAACATTCTCAGAGTGTCTAGCAATGCTTCCATAAATAGAGAATTTGGGAAATGTTATGCCCTTTTTTAATCTCTATAGGGTCAGAGAGACCTGCATTGTTTCATCGCAGAGAAGCTGTTGGGGGGGGGGGGGGGGTTGAGGGGTCGTGGCCACCTTTTAACCCCAAATACATAAGCCTGCAGGGACATCTCTCCACCTATATACATAGCCTGTAGATCGTAAGCTAGGCAGGGAGACCTCTAATGCCTTATTGGTATGAATGGAGAGAATGCCACAGTATTCTCTATAAGGGCGGAGAGGGCTCTGCTATGTATGTATGTATGTATGTATGTATGTATGTATGTATGTATGTATGTATGTATGATAGGGCACTGCTAAAAAGGTTTTCCCCCAGAACAGCTCCCCAAGTCTCTGCCAATTTGAGGACTAAACCAGCCTGTCCACCTTCTCTTATACACAAGCTTCTCCATCCCAATAGAGATACCTATAGAGATCTCCCCACCTGCAACCTAGATCTAAATATACTTACACAGGTAAGTATGGGAGGCAGGACAGATGACAATAGAGGGAGCACAAGTAAGAGCAAGTAACATCTTCAGGGCTTAGGCGGTTTAAAATCTCCTAAAACCTTAAACAGATACCCCAGATGCTCCACGCTAAATAGCACTCAGCTTCATGGTGCTCTTATATGCTGCTACAGTACAATAAACCCCCATCTCCCCCGATATCACCATCCATAAAGACCTCTTATCTATTTACCTCAGATGATGGGTTGTGCTGGCCAGACATGGCTGAGAGTGGAACAAAACAAACCCAAAGCTTTATGGCTTTCAGGCTCCAAGCCACCAATCCCCCCTCCCCCCAAGGACGATTAACCTATAAAAGAATATATTACGCTAAATTATACGTTAATGCAACCTCTGCAAACAGTATTATGGCTGTTTTATGTACACTTAGGTAGATTGTCTTAGGTGAGCTGAGTAATCTGGCTTTGGTTTGGTTGGCTTGTTGCTTTGCTTTCACACTATCATACTGTAGTACTTAAAGGGTAATTCCGGTTTTGATGGCATTTTTTTTTTTTAAGTTTCCATTATTATGAGCCAAAATGTCGTCTTCAATGTGCAGAGTGTATCTGTTATTTTCTTTCTATTTGTTTGCAACACAGGTTTTACCTTCGCATTGTACATCAACTGGTGCATTGGATGTACAGATCAGAAACGTCCTCACTCTGGCTTGCTAATCATCTGATTGGCTAAGGCAGCGATAACAGGTTTAACGCCTTCTGCTGTAATTCAACTTTTTCAGATAGGGAGGATCACATTCTTGTGTTCCAGTAGCTAAAGAGTTACTGGTAGCTCTCAGCTGGAGGGGTAATTAATGCTGCTTGACTTAGGCAAAGCTGATGAATTCAACTGTTACAGTGGGATTTGTAGTCAGTAGTTTTTACTGAAGGCCAGAAAACCACTCCCACCTTAGGATTAAAGACACACAGGAATATAAGAATCTTGGAAGCAGCATGCTGATAAGTAAATCACAGGCCACAATCCTAACACAAATGTTTATTTTACACTCCAGAAGAGGAAAACAATAAGGCAGAACACCAGAAACCCGACAAAAAGGAAGTCTTCCTTTAACTTTTTTGCAAAAAAGGATGTTTGTAGCTATGGCAAAACTAATTTTACTGATGTACCGAAACCAAAAAAGTTACATTTCACTATTGAACTATTAAAAATGCTTACGACTTTTACAGCACTAGATATGAAGCGTGCATTGATGCATTTTTAATATAAGAGTTCATACAAGGAACATCACAGCTAGCTAAAGGTCTCACCTCTTTGAAGGCCTCTCTGAACTCGCCACCTGGGGCCATTCCCAGCTGTTCTGTGATGTGAGCAGACACCTTTAGCAGAAGCATTTGCATGAGACCGGACATGACTCCATTCTGCCACAGACACAAAAGAACAATGAATAAATAATTCAGCAACTAGAGCAGGTTGGTATTTTTGCAATTTAGAACACATTACTTACATAGCACATCTTATATAAGACACCTAGATCTCCTAATCCCCATGTGCCAACTTTTCATTTGGGCACGGTCCATTGCCCTTTTGGCAGTGTCCTGTGGCTCAACCTAAAGCTCAGCTATACTATTTATGTTCTCCCTTTTTTTGCTACTTAAATCTGATGTGTTTCCCCATTACAGTCATTGTATCTTTTTATGCATTTGGTGCCTTTTATATTGCTGTGCCAGTCATAAATAACTACTCACAGGCATCCTTATTTGACATGACAGCTTTCTGAACACCCAGGAGAGCAGTCAAACGTACCTATGACACGGGGGGGGGGGGGGGGCTTGTGGGGATGCAGAATCTCCAACAATTATACTTATACTTTTTTTTTTTTTTTTTTTTAAAGGAGGACCAAACCCCCCCCAAAACCCTCAATCTATTTAGCTCCCCCATTCCAGGTGCATTACCGTTTGGATGTTTTCTGCCCTTGAACCGGAGCAACAGCCTGGCACAGTTGGAAAAATACAATTCTGTGATTACTCACCTTGTAGAATTGGTATTATAAGTATGCAGCACGTCTTGCTCCAGTTAATGATTCATAACATCTGGGATATAGTCCACAAGAGGGCGCTTTACTGCAGAGATGGCAAAAAAGAGGCCCCTCCCGGTCCATATATACCCGGGATCTCCCACTAAATCCCCAGTATAACAAAGCAGTAAGGGAACCAGGAGAAGCCAATAACAAATGTAACCAGGTTAACAAGTAACAAATCACCATAAGGAGGATCCAAAAATAAAGTAATCAGGGTGGGATGGAGCAGGACGTGCTGCATACTTATAATACCAATTCTACAAGGTGAGTAATCACAGAATTGTATTATTCTAAGCATGCAGCACGTCCTGCTCCAGATAATTAATCATAACATCTGGGACATCCAATAGCAGTGTCCACAAAAAAGGGTGGGGATCCCAAAAAAAGGCAACAACGCGCAGATTAAACCACTGCCGCCTGCAGAACCTTACGGCCAAAAACAGCATCCGCTGAGGCCCGAACATCAACCTTGTAAAACTTGGAAAAGGTATGAACAGAAGACCACATAGCAGCCTTACAAACTTGTTCCAACAGAAGCCTGGTGCTGGAAGGCCCAGGACCCCCAACAGCACGGGTAAAATGAGCAGCAACACGGAAAGGAGGAACCTTCCCCCTAGTAGAATAGGCCCTAACAATGGCCTGACGGATCCATTTGCTAATAGTAGACTTAGCAGGAGCCAACCCCTTCTTGGGACCCGATGGAACCACAAACAAGGCGTCCGTCTTACTGAAAGGAGCAGTAGCCACCAGGTATTTCAAATTCCTGACAACATCCAGAGAGTGCAAGGCCCACTCCTTGGGATTACCAGGATTAGGGCACAAAGAAGGAAGCACAATATCCTGATTGGGATGGAAGGCAGAGACAACCTTAGGTAAGAAGTCTGGTTTAAATCAGAAAACCACCTTGTCCTGGTGTCTCTCAATCGACAGAGCCGCCAACTCAGAAACACGCCGGACAGAGGTGAACCTTCAGGGTAAGGAGAGACAAGGCAGCCTCATGCACAGGTTCAAAAGGAGGACCCTGAAGGGCGGACAAAACCAAAATCAAATCCCAGACCAGTACCATAGGTTTGCGGGGGGGCGCACATGAGTGACCCCCTGGAAGAAGGTCTTGACCAGAGGATGTAGAGCGAAGGACCTCTGGAAGAAAACAGCCAAGGCGGACACATGACCCTTCAAGGTGCTGAGCTGAAAACCCATATCCAAACCATGTTGCAGGAACTCCAGGATTCTAGGAATGGAGAACACACGACAGGGAAAGGCCCTAGACTCACACCAGTCAATGTAGGTCCGCCAGATCCTATAATAAATAGTGGAGGAGGACTTCTTCCTAGCGCTGACAAGAGTACGAACCACCGAATCAGACAGACCTTTCTCCTTCAAGATGGCGGTTTCAGCAGCCAGGCCGTCAAATCCAGCGTTTGTAAATTGGGATAACAGAGCCGTCCTTAAGTGAGAAGGTCCGGAACCAAGGGAAGAGCGTACTGATCCACTGCCAGCCGCACAACGTCGGCGAACCACACCTGTCTTGGCCACCAGAATGGCAGGCATCCGCTCCTGAACCAACTTGCGCAGAACCTTGCTCAGAAGAGGAAATGGAGGGAAGAGGTACAGGAGACCGAGAACCTGCCAGGACAGAGACAGAGCATCCACCTCCAGAGCCAGGGGATCCTGGGACAGGGAAACAAATGCTGGCAGCTTGTGATTGTGGCGAGAAGCAAACAGATCCACGTCTGGCCTCCCCCACCGGTGACAAAGGGACAGGAAGACCTCGCTGTTGAGGGGCCATTCCCCCCAGCGAGCGGTCCCCCTGCTCAGGGAATCCGCCTCCAGATTCTCCACTCCCGGAATATAAATTGCTGAAATGCACAGGACATTGTTCTCGGCCCAGGAAAGAATCGACGACACCTCCTTGAGGGCACTCTTGCTCCGAGTCCCTCCCTGATGATTGATATAGGAGACCGCCGTCTGATTGTCGGAACAAACCTGTACGGCCGACCCTGAAGGTGAGGAGTCAACTGTGCCAGTACCAACCGAACCGCCCTCAGCTCCAGGACGTTGATCGGAGCGTGAGCCTCCTGAGGGCCCCACAGCCCCTGGAATTGGAGGGCTCTCTAGTAGCCCCCCCCATCAACCTGACAGACTGGCATCTGTAGTGACCGTCTCCCAACATGGAGTCAGAAAGGATCTGCCCCCCAGAAGATTCCTCGAGTCCAGCCACCACAGGAGGTACAGCCGGACCAGAGGAGAGAGAACAAAGGCCTGATCCAAAGACAAGGGACTCTTGTCCCAGACTGAAAGGAGATGGAGCTGAAGGGGTCTCATGTGAAATTGAGTGTAAGGAGCTGCTTCGAAGCAGGCCACCATCTGTCCCACCAATTGCATCCCTTATCTGATGGAAGGACGAGGGCTGGACAGCATGGAATGAACCAGAGCTTGAAGAAAATCCACCTTCTGCTAAGGAAGAAAAATCCTGGCCTGAATGGTATCCAGATTCATGCCCAGGAAGGGGGTCACCCGGGACGGGGAGTGGGAGGACTTGGGATAATTGATCACCCATCCGAACGTTTCCAGGGCCGTTACCACCATCTGGGTATCCAACTCCGCCTGCTGGAGAGAATGAGATGTAATGAGAATGTCGTCCAGATAAGGGAGAATGCGAATGCCCCCGGCTCTGAGGATGGCCATCACTCCCGCCAGTACCTTGGTGAACACTCTGGGGGCTGAGGTGAGACCAAAGGGAAGTGCCACAAATTGGTAGTGCTGGTCCTCCAGGGGAACCTGAGGAACCGCTGATGCCCTGGGAAGACTGGCACATGAAGGTAAGCATCCTTGATGTCTATGGAGGTCATGAAGTCCCCCGGGTGCAAGGAGCTGCTTCACCCGTAAGGGTGAGGGCACCCCTTCATGGCTGAGCGGGCTTAATGACAGATTTGGGCTTTGATCCCAAGGAGGATCCGGGACAGACACGGCCTCTATCCTTGCCCCAGAAATCACCCCTGTGCCCCGCAAAGGGTACCCCCCTCCCTGACCTGGATCCATGAAACGCAAAAGACAACTGTGGCCCTTTCGGGGTTCAGGGTCCTTTACCCCGAAAGGGCCACAGTTGTCTTTTGCGTTGGGGCAACCTACCTCCTTTTGCAAAAAGGTCCAACCGGTCACCAAAAAGGCGCAGCCCCTTAAGGGTAGCCCTGTGAAAGCCTTCTTAGCAGCATGGTCAGCTGCCCACTGGCGCAGCCAGACTGAGCGGCGAATATAAACAACCAGAGCCGAGGTCCTGCTGCACATCCTAATGGTGTCATCTAAGGCAGAAAGAATATAAGCAATAAACAGCTCACATTGTGATAAGGCTCTAAATTCGGCACTGGAAGAATCATCAGGATAGCCTTCTAACAGGCCTTTGACCAGAGTCCTAACGGCCACAGCAGTAATAGCAGAAGCACAGACCAGGCGCAGGGCCGATCCCGCACAGGCAAAGGCATGGGAAGCCAGCTGGTCAATAAGTCGGTCCTCACTATCCTTCAAGGTAGTGGAATCAGGGGAATGCACCACAGAAGTATTAGACAACCTCAAAACCGGAGCATCCACCTCTGGAGTTGACCAACATTTAACCACATCCGGGGGAAAAGGGTACTTTTTATCCCATCCCTTAGGGATACCAGGGAGCCGGCTAGGCCGCTCCCATTCCTTGTGAACCAGATTATGGAAATGAGCCTGTTCTGGAAATTCCAAACGTGGCTTTGTAGTACCAAACAATTCCCCCTGTTGCCTGGGTGCCGCAGCAGGGAGAAATGGAAAGTACTTCAAAGATTTGAGTCAAAAGTCTATGGGTGTCATCAGCATTCCAATGCTCTGAGCCGGCATCAGCCTCAGGGAAATGCTGATCATCGGAAAATTCTGAATCTGAGAATAACTCCCCCTCCTCAAGCGGGGTACGGTCAGACAAATCAAGGAATTCTTCCGTCTCCATAGGGAAGGCAGACGCAGCAGGCGCCAAATGTCGTCTCTTAGCTGGGGCCTTACGGGCCACAGAGCTAGCAATCAACCTCCCAATGTTGGCCAGGTTGAGACTCCCCACTAGTGTTAATCTCACTGGGGGTCACGATCAACCGAGGGGGGGGGGGGGGGGGGGGGGGAGAAGACATGGTGAGCGCAGGCTCAGACACAAGTGCAGCCCAGGGTACACAGACCCGCACAAAAATCACTTACAGGGGATGCCCCACACACCACACACAGCCGGGCTTGCCCAGATGGGACCCCGAGCACAATATCCGGAGAAGCCTCCATATGGTGATTTTTGGTGTCACAATGACCAATGGGAATTACGCTGTGCAGCTACCCGGGATGTCCCTTAACTGTCCGCTAGGATAGTGGGAGGATTTTATTGTTTTTTAGGCCTCTAATATAGTAACTAGACTAATAGAAGGTACAGGACCGGGAGAAACCTCTAATTAGTTTTCCTGCCTGAAAGACATAAGAAGACAATACCCACATTAATTAAACAGGAGTGAAAGGCAATCAAAATATAAAAGGGGGCCCGCAAGGGCACTCACAGACCGCCGAAGAGCTTACAATCGATCCGGCAGGAGAGACAAGATGGCGCTGCAGGGCTCTGAAGGGGCTGGCTGCATGAGGAAGCACCGCGGAGTGCGCCCAGCGTTAAGCCACGCCCCCTCCAGGTAGCGCGGGGTTACAGGCTGAAGACAGCCACCCCGCAGCCAATCAGCAGCCGTCAGGTCCCTGAGTGACGTTGCAGGGCACGCGAGTCAGCGGTGGGCAAAAAACTGAAGGGGAGAGGAGCGGAGCCGAGGAGAGTGCCAGCGAGACATGAAAAAAGGCATCATAACACATAACAGTAATGTCAAAAAGGCAAAACACATTTACACTAATCAGGCACTCGCCCCCCCGACGAGCAGTATAATGGGAGAAGAGTAAGGAGGCCATTAAAACATTAATAAAATGTAAGGCAGGGCAATAGCGGACGGGGCATCCCAAGTCAGGATCACCAGTAACCTGACAACCGCCTACCCTTTGGTGGGGGATTTGCGGTGGAGCAAGCTCCAATGAAGCACCTCTAATAGGTGCTGCCTACCGTCACCCGACCACGCAGCCAAGGCTGGGAGGCAGAATAAAGGTGGAACGGGTGGGAATAATCCTACAGGGCCCAGGGCTTTAAAGCCCTGCTCACCTGCGAGTAGAGAAGCCATCATCTTGTCCTTCGCAGCCCACTGCAGAGAAGAAACTGGGGAATTAGTGGGAGGTCCCGGGTATATATGGGACCGGTAAATGAATTTTTATGTGCAGCAATCTAAATTGCCCTGGGGAGGGATGCATATGAGCACCGTTTGTTGTGTTGGCCTGCTTTAATGCTGCTTGGTATTCCTGTAATAGTGATGCCACTGGATTCTGACAACATACCCTTGCTTTAAACTAGCTGATAAAACCCCCCTCACAATTTTATGCTGGGAAAAACGAAATACTATTGAAAATAGTGTTAGATGTAAGGGGGATAAGAGCAAAAAAAGATTTTCACCCAATTTTGCCTCTGAAGCCAAAATCTTTTGAAAGTATTTGTATTTGTATCTAGTTACCAGGACACTAAGGGGAATTGACAGATTTTTTTTTTTTTTTTGTTTTAAATGTCACCTTCCATAGGACTTGGTTGGTCCACTTTAAAGAGGAACAACAGACTTCAGACAGACTAGAGCAATGTAACCCCTCCACAGGGCACCAATACATTTTGGATGTTGGCAATCTGCAGTTCACCAACATGCTGTCTTTTTAACACCCCCCAGGCTTAGCCGTCTGTCAGCCATTCTGTAGGTGAAGCTTCCTCTAGCCAGAGCTCCCAGCAGGGACAAATGCAGCCATAAGTCTCGCAATGTTTAGTCTCTTCCCATTGTAGGCAATAGAGATTGGTGACAGGAACAGTGTCTGCTGGGAGGAGGAAGAGCAGCAAGATGGCGCTGCCCATCAGAAGCCACACTGAGAACGACGGACCATCAGGCTACCTGCACTCATTGAGGTGAACCGGGGGGCAGACAGGAGAAGTTGGTTTGTATTTACATGATTGATTAATGAATGAATGAATGAAAAAACAAAAAAATATTTTTGCTCCTTTTTTTGGAAACAAGGCCCCATCCACAGTAATGTGCATAAAAGTAAACAATTGTAGGAAAAACTTTGGCCAGCTTGATTCCAGTATGGGCATACTTTGTTCCACATGAACAGAAACCTCTGTCACCCCGCGCCTTAAAGTAAAGCACTTTAAGAGAACCATTTTTCACTGAAAAAACTGCCCACAATGGTGCTTTAAATTGGTCTGTACTGTACATGCATATTTTATTATCCCTTTGCAGGTAATCGTTTTCATCTCATACGCCTTTGTAGAACTTAGAGCAGAGGTGCACAAACTTTTTTTGGTCTAGGAGTCACATAGTTTTATTGTTTGTTTCAATTCAAGGGGCTGCAATAAAATGGAAGCAGCAAAAACAGTTACCTTTAGAAAGCTGTAACCTTAAAACATTGTAGATGTCTTCATGTATAAGCAGAGTGTGCCAGGAAGAAGTGGGCAGAAGTGGTAAGAGGTGGAAAAAAGATGAGCCGAGGTGGAAAAAAAAAAGAAGATGAGCCGAGGTGGAAAAAAAAAGAAGATGAGCCGAGGTGGAAAAAAAAGAAGATGAGCCGAGGTGGAAAAAAAAGAAGATGAGCCGAGGTGGAAAAAAAAGAAGATGAGCCGAGGTGGAAAAAAAAGAAGATGAGCCGAGGTGGAAAAAAAAAGAAGATGAGCCGAGGTGGAAAAAAAAGATGAGCCGAGGTGGAAAAAAAAGAAGATGAGCCGAGGTGGAAAAAAAAGAAGATGAGCCGAGGTGGAAAAAAAAGAAGATGAGCCGAGGTGGAAAAAAAAGAAGATGAGCCGAGGTGGAAAAAAAAGAAGATGAGCCGAGGTGGAAAAAAAAAGAAGATGAGCCGAGGTGGAAAAAAAAGATGAGCCGAGGTGGAAAAAAAAGAAGATGAGCCGAGGTGGAAAAAAAAGAAGATGAGCCGAGGTGGAAAAAAAAGAAGATGAGCCAAGGTGGAAAAAAAAGAAGATGAGCAGAGGTGGAAAAAAAGAAGATGAGCAGAGGTGGAAAAAAAAAGAAGATGAGCAGAGGTGGGCAGATGCGAGGTGGGTAGAATTGGGTAGAGATGAGGCGGGGTAAGCCAAGGCAATGTGGGCAGAGGTGTGACAGATAGATGTGAGGTGTAGTGGCACCAGGTACACAGAGGTAAGCAGAAATGTAGGTGAAGTGAGCATAGGTAAAGATGAGGTGAGCCCTGTTTCAGGAATTAGTGCTGCACTGCCTCTAGTGGCCAGCTGCATGCACTGCAGACAAGGCTATCAGCCGGGCCACAGGTTGTGCATCACTGCCTTAAACTGGACCTAAACCCGCGCCAATCGGTCGGAGTACCCCGAGGGAAAGGAACAAAACTCAGGATAGTCCAAATCCTGGGTTTTAGTTCATTTTAAAAAGGGAACACCCACTTTTCTTTGTTTGCATCTCTGAAAGCACAGATCAAGCCATACCTGTTTGATAGCTTGGTGAAGCTTCTCAAAATTAATTTCTTTGGCTTCTTTCAACAAGGTCTCTTCATCCATTTTCAGCATGGAAACTCTGTACTGACAGAGCTCAACTACTACAACATCAGGCTGCACTTCCTGAATGGTCTGGAGGAAAGAAGAGGCCTGTTAGAAGATTGTAGCAAAGTAAAACAAGCAAGGCCCAATCTTTAGAAAGCTTTGGCCTTTTACCTTCACAACATCTTGCTTGCTGCTGTCGCTAAAGTGAGCAGTGCCCACGATGTACACCTTACTTCCATCCTCCGTACTGAGCTCGGTCACCGTTTCTGGAAGGGTGGGGCATTTTTGTCTTTTCTTCATTTTCATCTCCCAAAGAATCCGAAAAGCATCAGCATCCGCTAGAATAGATTTTTGGAAAATGAGTGCATAAGGCACATGACTAGTACAGCAGCAAACTGTGGGGATTTTAGGCTAAAAGCTCACCTACGCCCCATTGGGTTACCTGGACAGACGTGCACATCACTGTGTGCAGACCCACCCTGTACACCTGTTTGGCGGCTTTACTTTCAGTTTAAATAGGTCATTTATCTCCAGCAAGCACAGCTAGAGAGTTACCTATTAGATATAATACAACTTACAAATATGTGGCGTTTCAGAAGAATCAGCTGGTCCATCCTCAGATGCCTCCATTGGCTGTGAACCAGCCTAGTAAGAAAAAGTAAGAAAAAAAACAATTGGCCAACAAACCACGTTTATCCAAAGATTAAAATAGATATAAAGCCTTCATATTAAATTTATCTGAAGCAAAACAAAATTTAGCTGGTACTAAATGAGTTTAAGAGGAAGCCCTTCCTGGTTCACATTTGGATAAGGATTGAGGTGATCAGGCAAGTATATTTTCTATTTTAATGCCCCAATCAGGCTTAGCACTGGGAATGGTGGGTAGTTCTAGTGCTACTGCAGGCAAAGGTAATTGTTACACCATTGCATCAGGCTACATGGTTTTAAACAGTTTTCTGTTTTTAGATTGAAGAAGAAATGGCTGAGATAGTCAAGGTTTACAGTTTCATCTCATGATAACTCTTCTGAAAAGTGGGTGTGGCCCTTGGATCTGTGATGCTGCATAATAATCAGCATTATTAGGGGTCTGTAAGATTCCCAGAACTTGCATAAGACACCCTGGCTGTGCTTCTCCCCTCTCCCCCCGTTGCTAGGCGACACTGGAGCTCCGACCAGCACTCACACGCACGCATGTGCACTCACAAGAGGACGAATGGGGAGCAGCTGCCAGGTCTCTTCTCACGACACCGGCCGGGAGGAGAGCAAAGGAGGTAGGGCGCCAGGCACCGCTCATACTTTGGGCTGCGCTGAGTGGCGGTGCCCGGGGATGATGTAATAGGCTGTCAGCTCTCTGGCTGACAGCGACAGGAACCTGGAGGAGGCAGAGGGAGGGCCCAGCAATCCTGTCCTAGCTCTGCTGAGCTGATTGGAGGGAAGGGATGGAAAAGGAATTTCATAGGCCGAGACTGTAAACCTCAATACCTCGCCATTTCTTCTTCAATTCAAAGAACAGAAAAGTATAGGACAGTGCAAAACATAGCCCGACACAAGGGGTGTAACAATTAACTTTGCCTGCAATATCACTTTAAAAAAAGCTTGCACCTCCACCTATTGCCCAC
Source organism: Gastrophryne carolinensis (assembly GCA_027917425.1). Lineage (NCBI taxonomy): Eukaryota > Metazoa > Chordata > Amphibia > Anura > Microhylidae > Gastrophryne > Gastrophryne carolinensis. The sequence goes on from CM051238.1 coordinate 217,704,392, forward strand.
ACAGCTGCCTCAGTATACCGTATTTTTCGCCCTATAAGACGCACTGATTTTCCCCAAAAGTGGAGGGAAAATGTCCATGCGCCTTATCGGGCGAACGTGGGAAAAAAAAAAAAAAAACTCACTTGTTCCTGACGCTCCCGCGTTGCCTGTCACTCTGCGAGAGGCCAGATGAAGACAGAGGAGCGGTGGGCTCTGTCCCCGCCGCTGCGATCGCTTTCTTTTCAGGCAGCAATAGCAGCGGAAGGGCCAGAGACAGCGCCCACTGCTCCTCCATCTGCTGCCTCTTCCGGCTAGGGCACACGCGAGCACCAAGGTCAGGGCAGTAGGTGGGCGTGGCCTGCAGAGAGTCGATGCAGGCCATGCCCACCCATTGCCCTGACATGGGTGCTTGCGTGTGGCCAGGAAAAGACAGCAGATGGAGGAGCGGCGTCTCTGGCCCCACAGCTGCTGTCACTGCCTGAAAAGACAGCGATCGCAGCGGCGGGGCCGGCACAGAGCCCGCCGCTGCTTCTTACGGCCAGCTCTGTAAATGGGGTGGGCGTGGCTCACGGAGCCGGCCACTCAGCGGACAGGTGAGTTTTACTTTTTTTTTTTTTTACTTATGCCGCACTCACTATACGAATGGGGAGAGAGGGGGATGCCACACAGCCAATGGGACTGGGGAGAGAGGGGGATGCCACACAGCCAATGGGAATGGTGAGAGAGGGGGATGCCACACAGCCAATGGGACTGGGGAGAGAGGGGGATGCCACACAGCCAATGGGACTGGGGAGAGAGGGGGATGCCACACAGCCAATGGGACTGGGGAGAGAGGGGGATGCCACACAGCCAATGGGACTGGGGAGAGAGGGGGATGCCACACAGCCAATGGGAATGGTGAGAGAGGGGGATGCCACACAGCCAATGGGACTGGTGAGAGAGGGGGATGCCACACAGCCAATGGGACTGGTGAGAGAGGGGGATGCCACACAGCCAATGGGACTGGGGAGAGAGGGGGATGCCACACAGCCAATGGGAATGGTGAGAGAGGGGGATGCCACACAGCCAATGGGACTGGGGAGAGAGGGGGATGCCACACAGCCAATGGGACTGGTGAGAGAGGGGGATGCCACACAGCCAATGGGACTGGGGAGAGAGGGGGATGCCACACAGCCAATGGGACTGGGGAGAGAGGGGGATGCCATACAGCCAATGGGAATGGTGAGAGAGGGGGATGCCACACAGCCAATGGGACTGGGGAGAGAGGGGGATGCCACACAGCCAATGGGACTGGGGAGAGAGGGGGATGCCACACAGTCAATGGGACTGGGGAGAGAGGGGGATGCCACACAGCCAATGGGACTGGGGAGAGAGGGGGATGCCACACAGCCAATGGGACTGGGGAGAGAGGGGGATGCCACACAGCCAATGGGACTGGGGAGAGAGGGGGATGCCACACAGCCAATGGGAATGGTGAGAGAGGGGGATGCCACACAGCCAATGGGACTGGGGAGAGAGGGGGATGCCACACAGCCAATGGGACTGGGGAGAGAGGGGGATGCCACACAGCCAATGGGACTGGTGAGAGAGGGGGATGCCACACAGCCAATGGGACTGGGGAGAGAGGGGGATGCCACACAGCCAATGGGACTGGGGAGAGAGGGGGATGCCATACAGCCAATGGGAATGGTGAGAGAGGGGGATGCCACACAGCCAATGGGACTGGGGAGAGAGGGGGATGCCACACAGCCAATGGGACTGGGGAGAGAGGGGGATGCCACACAGCCAATGGGAATGGGGAGAGAGGGGGATGCCACACAGCCAATGGGAATGGGGAGAGAGGGGGATGCCACACAGCCAATGGGACTGGGGAGAGAGGGGGATGCCACACAGCCAATGGGAATGGTGAGAGAGGGGGATGCCACACTGCCAATGGGACTGGGGAGAGAGGGGGATGCCACACAGCCAATGGGACTGGGGAGAGAGGGGGATGCCACACAGCCAATGGGACTGGTGAGAGAGGGGGATGCCATACAGCCAATGGGAATGGGGGGGAGAGGGGGATGCCACACAGCCAATGGGACTGGGGAGAGAGGGGGATGCCACACAGCCAATGGGAATGGGGAGAGAGGGGGATGCCACACAGCCAATGGGACTGGGGAGAGAGGGGGATGCCACACAGCCAATGGGAATGGTGAGAGAGGGGGATGCCACACAGCCAATGGGACTGGTGAGAGAGGGGGATGCCATACAGCCAATGGGAATGGGGGGGAGAGGGGGATGCCACACAGCCAATGGGACTGGTGAGAGAGGGGGATGCCACACAGCCAATGGGAATGGGGAGAGAGGGGGATGCCATACAGCCAATGGGAATGGGGGGGAGAGGGGGATGCCACACTGCCAATGAGAATGGGGAGAGGGGGATGCCACACTGCCAATGGGAATGGTGAGAGGGGGATGCCACACAGCCAATGGGAATGGTGAGAGGGGGATGCCACACAGCCAATGGGAATGGTGAGAGGGATGCCACACAGCCAATGGGAATGGGGGGGGGGGGAAGGGATGCCACACAGCCTATGATAATGGGGAGAGGGGGATGCCACACTACCAATGGGAATGGGGGGGGGGCACACTGCCTATATGGGGAATAGGAGGGGGGAGTGCCACACTGCTTATCATAATGGGGTGCACACTGCCTATAGGAGGGGGGGAATGCCACACTGCCTATATAGGGAATGGGAAGGGGGAATGCCACACTGGGTATATGGGGAATGGGATGGTGGCATGCTACACTGTCTATGGAATGGGGGCATCCCACAAGGCCTATGGGAATGGGATAGGGGAATGCCACACTGTCTGTAATGGTGCGTTTTTGGTTTAAAATATTTTTTTTTCTTATTTTCCTCCACCAAATCCTAGGTGCATCTTATGGGCAAGTGCGTCTTATATGGCGAAAAATACGGTAGTTCTTCAATGCCAGTTTTAAAGAGAAATATTGTCTTTTAGACTCCAGGGAGGCCGATTCCCTTTCCCTGGAGCACTCTGTATTCTCCCTGGCAATCCCACAGCAAATGTGCATCCCAGATCGGGAGAGAAACAAAACCCAGGATTGTGAAAATCACAAGAGTTTTCGTTTATAATCTAAACACAATCGTAAAGAACCCCCCCCACCAATTTGCATGTGCATTCCCTATAATGCCATCCACAATTTGCAAGGCACTGCCCTGGCAAGTTACCTCTGAACAAAATAACTTTATATGCCCATAAATTGCAGGTTGCAGAGAAAAGTAAAACCACAAGCACATATAATGAAGATATTTTGAAAAACTCATTTCATTTCAGCTCACACATGGAAACACAAAGAGTGGGTTATAAAAATGGTCAAAAGGAAATTGACAATATTTGAAAGAGGGGGAAGTACACAGCTGTTGAGGACATTGCCTTGCAGTGTACTATCACTAACATTGCAGCACACTTGTCTAATGCCCATCTCCACTCCAGCCCGATAATACCAACTGCACTTTTACTTACCTCCTGTGACTGTCCCTCCTGCATTAGAAATGTATATTTAGATCCACCAGATTAAAACCTAGAAAATAAAAAGCATCACATGCTGAAAAAGTCCTAACACTTATATTATGCATAATAAAGAACATATGGTAAAGACAAAGATGTTCACAGTTCATTTTAGGAGATCAACACATCACTGAAGTAATAACCTCTAGTGAACCCCATGCCTGCTTGAAACCGGTTTCCTTCAAGATCTTTTGTAAACATGGTCTAAAACAGTTCCCAACTTTTATTGTTAAATACCACTTTCAGTTTTTTATATTATACTAAAGACAAGCCCGATTGTTGTCCTATTGTCTCAGGCTACACATTGCACTGTCCCAAACGTTAATCCATTTTCAGAAAGACCCTGTAGTTTCTAGTTATTAGTAAAAGTATTAGAGCATTGGAGATGCAGAGAAAAACATTAGGAGAAACAGTGGGTGTGGCAACAGCGATGTGATGTAAGCACACTGTGTACTTTACATATAATCAGAGGCACAACAATGCACTTATTTTTTTACTATGGTATTACTGACAGCACATGACCAGAAAAAGGGGTGAGAGATGCTGCAGGCTAAGAGCGTCTCCTGCCTGTCAGCACATAGTGTGGCCAGAGAGGAGGACGGGGATTCATAGCTGCAGAGAGGCAGCCAATCAGGACATCTGGGGAGGGAGTGGGGGGTGTTTCCGTTCTAGGTCCACTGAAGGTTGACTGAAGGACCAGGTCAGTGGGGTGGAGACTGAAACGTGATTGAGAAAGCCATTTTTATTACTAGGTAGAAAAGGAGTGTGCCGGAGGGACACAATGTAAGGTAAGCTACCAATATTTATTTTTTTACTTTTGACCTGTCAATCACTTTAATCTTTTCAAGTACCACCTGGGTGGTATGTATGACTTTGTTAATCAACTAAAGCTAATGAATATACACAAAACCATTATTTCAAAAGCATGAAAAATGCACATAAATTATTTTCATCACTTTTGGAGCAGTTTTGTATTAATCTGGCAAATCAGGCTTGGGTTAAATATAGCTTGCAACTATAGCTGTTGGGTTCCAGATGTGTATGCAGCCTCACCATGTACCATCTGATAACATCTAACAAAGGGAGAAAAGGGTTTTGATAACAGGGAACATAGCAATGCAAAATTCTACATCCATATGTAATGCCGCCATTTGTGGCAATCATAAGCGCAAGTGGCAGCATCCCCAGCATTGGGCGCACTCCCGGCCACAGCCCCCTAGGGTCGGGAGCTCTCGTTCAATAAAAATCGTTTGGCATGCATATGTGATGTTCTGCAAAAGTGTGATCAGCCACATCCCCAGTCTGATTATAACCCCACCCACAGAGCATCCCGATTTGGGATGTCTCTCTGTGCATTAGGTGATAGTGCAGGAGCATGAAGCCCAACATCAGGCTTCCTAATTTGCCACTCCACATGATTGCCAAAAGATATGTGCCGTGCTGGGTGTCATAAATAAAATGAGCAGTATTAGCTTTTTTGCACAGTCGCATGGAGCAATATTGTAAATCAAGGTGCTCTGATGGTTGGGTGTAAGTAGACATTTAGCCTTTTAGAGAAAGCATCTGTAAATGCAACATATAAAAGACAGGATACACCCCTCTTCTCCCCTACAGCTGTTTCTCCAAGTCCAGTGCCCCAAAATGTATTTCTAGTGCACAGCTAACTGCTCTCTGCTGGTGACCTTGGGAAGTCATGGCTCAGTCACAGCCGGGAACATGCCCAACTTCATTCATGGCAATGAAGCAGGTGTGCCAAGGCAGTCCATGCCCTCTAAAGCAGTGATTGGAGCAGGGCATGCTCAGCTATGACAAACATTGGATGACTTGGGAAAAGTCAGCTTTTTGGGAGGGGATACAATTTCCCACAATGTTCTTCTGTTTTATGCCAGATACCTGCATGTATCCACATTGACACTCTGCATATTGGATGCAAATGTTCTTTGTATTGGGTCTACAGATCTTCATCATCTAATACAGCACAGCTCTACACAGAGAACACAGGCTGCACTCACTGATCCCATCTGTGTGGCTGCGTTGCCAGGCAACAACAAGTACTTCCTCTTTCTCGACACCCACAAACACTTATTTCTGTTTTTTTTGACATTTTAAAGTTCACGTTAATGAGCACGGTAAAATATATACAACCTCCCCCCATACCTAACATTTTCAGCTCAAAACAAACATCAGCAATGATCGTACCACCATGTTTTATGTGGACTCATTATCTTCTGTACTATAATAGAAAGGTGTCACAGTAATAAGTAGTAACAGGTAGAGCAGCTAATAATAAGACTGTACCTGCAACCCTATCCTGTCATGCTCGGTCACATGCAATATTTGCATTCAAGCTCAGTCACCCAATTACTGCAGCATCGGCCCTGCTGTGCTTGAATCGAGACTTGGTTTGTCAATTCCAGTAACATAGCCAGGCCACAAGCCATAGCAGGGCTTCAATGCTTGCCTCTCCTTTCAATCCCATTCGTCTACAAGCACGATCCAAAGTGGTCACACGACCTTTCCTTTCCCACTCCCAGCACTAGTGAGCCCTGCAACCACAGTGGTTGCACAGCTGCCTCCAACCACAGCAAGACTTAATTATGACTCATAAAGCTGTGCCATGACATGCCCAGGAATGGAAGAAACACTAGCGGCCATAAATCACCAGGCCTGCTGGGAGTGTCAGTGCCCAGGGGCCGGCCTGGCCTTCAGCAAGATGGCGGTGGAAGATCGGACGGAATCTGCAGCGCTGCCTGTTTTCGGCGCTGGATCCTGCCTGTAGGTAAGTGTCTTTTCTTATTTTACTTATTAGTGCTGCTTCAGCGCTAATAGAGTGGCAGGGCGGGGGGTATTTTTCATATTTGTAAAATAGGGCTGGGGTGGCCCTTTATGATGGGGGACAGGAAATACCTGCGCACTTCAGTGAAGCATGTATCTTATTGGATGGGCTACAGATTCCACATAACTGCCGCCCCCCCAACAGATGCAGCTCTGACCCTGGCACATAGTTGCAAGGGAGAGTGTAAGTTCGCCTTAAATGGTCTGTCCAAGCAAAATGAAAAAATAAGAAAAAAAAAGCAACACATACTCACCTTGTCTCCCACATATCATACCCCCCCCCCCCCCCACATTAGCCACAGTAACTGAAGCATGCTCACTCCATTCATTGCGATGAAGTAGGTATGCTGCGCATCGGCATGTCCCCTCCATTGCAGCGAACATGCGCCATTGGGTGGGCATGCTTGTGTCACTAACATGGGGGGGGGGGGCATACAACAGTGGTTTCCCATTGGAGGAGAATAGACCTGTATGCTGTTTGACCCAGTAAGTGTCATGCAACCAGAGTAGCACGTAACCGTTGCAGAGGAACAAAAGGGGTTTGTTGTGCTACCCTTGTGTGTAAGTGTAGCCCCACCCTCTTCGGGTCACATTCTCAAAGCACAATTCAGGGATCTCCAGCCTATAAAGAATATCAGTGACTGTGTACAGCCAATCTACACATTCAACTACCTCTATTTAGCCACCGTTGGACCAGGGCTCCGGCTGTAAACTGAGCAGACCTTCAGTGGGACAGTCGTCCCCATAATGTCAGTGAGAGCGATGAAAGTGAGACATTTAAAGCAGACCTACACTCTTGGTTCACACTCTAAATTAACCTAACCTACCCTCTCAAGCCATGTGTGAGCACTGCATGATGAGCTGATGAAGGGCAGGGAACAGGAAACTATGGAAGCTACACCTTCTCCATTAGGACTTTATTCGATGTTCAGCTATTTGCTGCCCCTCCAAATCATGCAATGTTCCATGCCCGATTTTGGATCTTTAAAGTGGAAAACATTTCACTCCTTCCCCCTGGGGCATCCCAGACCAGATCACTGCAAAACTGACCTTTTCTGGTAGTTACCTTGCTGATAAATATTGGCGGCTGCACCCCCCAGAATCTCTGGGATGATGCGCGGTCCCGCCCCTAGCCATTCAGACAGCTGGGCATGGAAGCGTGCACAGCTATAGGGATGCGGCCAATGGAAAAGGCGAGTTTACCACCTTTGATCCTGGGGGGTTTCACACAGTGATGCCCTGGGGGCAGGCTAGCAGAAAACACTTAGATGCCAGGGTTTTATGCTGCTTTAATGGCGATCTTGGGGGTTTCACACAGAAGGGCTCCCAAAATCAGGATGCCAAGGCAGGAAACAAAACCTGATATAGGCAAAATCCCAGAATCTGTTCCACTTTAAAGTCTTAGCGAAAGCCAGTTTAGCCTTACATCAGCTATACTGACGGTCAATTTTTATGATCAACTCCAGGCTTTTATCATTGGTGGGGGAAGTGCTGGAACAAACAATATTTTGTCTTGCCTCACAGGAGAGCTCTGGTCCCCAAATCACATGACTGCTAGTGACCAATCAGGATTGCCATGTGCAGGGCCGGCTCCTGGTTTATGTGGGCCCATGGGCAACTCAGTCTCAGCGGGCCTCTTTGTCATGACACATATGGCGGTAAAGGGAAAGTCCACTTTCATAGACTTACCCCAAATACCTCAGAGCAGATAGTGGCAACAGGCCTGAGGTGACCTGCTTACCACCCAGGTACCACTCTCCACGCTTAACATTTTTAATGGACATTCCGTTTATTGTAAATTTTCCCATCAAAATGGAAAAACTTGTCACCTAAGAAGCTCAAGGTTTTAGTCCCCCATCCTGGCCTAGATGGCCTGCCTGCCTAAATGATTAGGAAAAAAAAGGAGTAACAAGAAGAAAGCCAGAAAGAAGGAAAAGCCAGACAGAAAAAAAAGGGAGTATGGTAGAATTGACAAAGAGAAGAAAAAAAAAAAAAAAAGGAATGGCACTAAAAGAATGAATAGAAGGAATGACAAAAAGAAAAAAAAAGGAATGCCACAGAAAGAATAGAAGGAACAACAAGGAAAGAAGAAAATCTCCCTAAGGCCAGTCTGCCCCTGGCTGATGCTCAGGCCTGGTTACTGGACCTGCATAGGGGCTGCCTCGGAAGCCATTGGGAAGACCATATGAGCTGGGCCCTCCCAAAGCACATTGGCCACAACACCTGCCCAGCTAAGCCCAGCGCTGCCACCGCCTCAGCCGCGTGGGCTTGCACATCAAATCTGAATGTTTGCCAGCAATTACGTGATTGGCTGCCATACAAGTGATTGATGAAGTGGTGACTTTACTTCCTCTTTAAGGCAGGATGTTAGGTGTCTTTAGAAAAATATACTCAGCAAGTTGTGCTGCTCAGACCTGTAACCACAGAAATAATTGAGCACAGCCTGTGTTTCTTTTGATACAGTGGTATAACTAAAAGTGACAGGCCCTGGTGCAAACATTAAATAGGGTCCTGTCAAGTCTCATTCAGTAAAACTTTCTCTTTTAACTCAATTGTATGCAGCTAGACAATTAAAGACTGAAACATATGGTGCTTCCTTTCTCTAAATGATGCCAAGTGAGCACAAATCTGATAAATAAGGTGAAAAGAGCAACAATGATGGGTCCCCCCACCTTCTGGGTCCCTATAGTTACGTCCCTGGAGTGAGACATGGCATAAGGAGAGACAGAGGTGCCCACTAGAGAGTGGGGTGAGCAGCACAAGGGCGCGCGCACACACACTGAGGCGTCGAGTATAATGTACAGGATGGCAGCACCTGTGGCCCGGGCACTCCCCCCATATGTCCACACACTCAGTCACTCATAGAACACGGGCTTACACGGAACACTCACGGTGCGCACAGGTAGGTGGCCCTCTTCCGCCGGCAGGGTCAGGCAGGCAGCAGGGTGGCAGCTGGCACTCGGCTATTAGGGCTCCAGCACGCTCCAACATGCTGCACTAGTCATCTCTCCGGAGGGGTGCCACTAGCCTAAGCCGCGCAGCCCCACGGGGCTTGTAGTCTCGTCACTGCCACTTCCCTTAACACGTCAGCACGGGGAACTCCAATTCCCGGCATGCCTAGCGGAGAGTGAACAGTAAGAGACGGTGCTGTCAGCAGAACTTGCGGCCAATCAGGAGTGGAGCAGCAACCAGCCTAGTACACGGCACACGAGCGAAAGGGGCGTCACCGGTGCGGTGTACAGAGAGCCGGGGTGACGTCACGGCCATGTGACAAGCTGAGAGGTCTCTGATGATGCTGCGCCAGCTGATGCTGAAATCGCGCGATGTGTGGTGATTCCTAGCTCTATACCTGTCACCAGAGCACCGCCCTCTCCGAAACTGGTCCTATTGGTACCATTGCCCTTATGTCTTTATCAACCTCAGGGCGTATATTCTGCACCGTTTATTAAAAAACCTTTAACCCTTTCAGTGACAGCCTACCTAGTAGGGGCGTACATAGGTTTTACAGGGCCCCATAGCAAACTTTATAGTGGGCATACCTCATATGTAAATGAAGCCACGCCCCTCATTGAGAGGTGCATAGGTTGTAACAATTACAACACTATAAATAATTTGAATAGGCAAATTAATAATTTATTGATGCTGTCATTATTGCTGCAAGATTCTGGACTCTCATTCAAACCACATATTCACTCTACTGGCTTCCAATGATCGCACCTGGCCTCTGATTTCTCGCTCCCGCTGCTGGAGGAGTCTTTTTCACCAGCAGAGTGAGATGACATCATCTCACTCCCGGTATAAAAGGCCTCTTCCTGCAGCAGCTAGCAAAGGACACAAACTGGGGGCGGGGGATTCGGAGGAGGTACCTGGGCCTGGATCCAGGATGAAGGTAAACTAGGGGAAACTAGAGAGGCAGCTAGGTGAATATTACATAGCTGGAGCTTAAACGGTTAAAGAGGAACACTACCTGGGATTTTTACTTTCCCCTTTCTGGTGGGGCATCCTGATTTGTGTGTATCCCTGGGGATCACTGCATTTACTCACTTTTTTGGTGATCCCACATCACATGTGCAGAGAGGCAGCCAAGCAGCGGCTCACACTCCATTCAGCATTGCTAGCTGCTCTGAAGTTGGATGATCAGGCTGAATGGAGGGCACGGGTCCGCTCCTAACACCGTGTGCAAACTGCTGTGCCATTTTACACAAAATGTGTATTGGCTTCAGTGTAGAAGGGGGGGGGGAGTTACATAGTAACATAGTATGTAAGGCTGAATAAAGACTTTAGTCCATCCAGTTCAGCCTGTTTATCTCCTTCCAGTGGTCTAGTAGCCATAGCTGGAAATGTTATTACATGCCAGGAAGGCATCAAGGCCACTTTTGAACATTTTTAATGTATCCCTCATTACTACCTCCTCTGGCAGCGAGTTCCATAGTCTCACTGCTCTTACAGAGAAGAATCCCCTCCTATGTCGGTGGAGAAAGCACCTTTCCTCTAACCTTAGTGGATGCCCCCGGGTTATGGTTACTCTCCGGGGTATAAGTTGATTGCTGTCATTCAGCCCCCCCCCATGCACACACCACAGCCAGCCTGAGATCATTTTACCTTCAATCAGCAAAATGCAGCCTTGTGATCGCACAGGGAGACACTGAGGAGCATTTCAGCTTTAAAGTGGACCAAAACCCAGATTTTCACAACTGTGTTTTGGTCTGTCCCCCTGTGGCACATCTGTTTGGCATGCCCGTGAAATGCCCCAAGTCACCCGCTGTTCATAACTTTCCTCAGCCCACTGAGTATGTGTGGTGGGCAGTGGTGGCATCACTTGCATCCTTTTCCGGCTGTGTGCGGTCACACTCACTCTAACTGAATGGCTGTGCGTGGTTGCACAAAGCCGAAGAATTCAAGTGATGCTGCACCGATCGAAAGTGTGGCTGGGATTCCTATCAGCTTCTTCAGCCGCACATTAATATGCGCGGCCTGAGAAGCTGATTGGAGGAGAGCCGGGTCTGCACCATGGGCTCGAGGAAAGGTAAGAACAGCTGGCGATCCAAGGGGTTTCATACAGCGGGGTACCCCAAGGGGACAGACCGAAACCTAGGAGAGTGAAAAAGAGGGAAACAGCTCTGAGCACCCACGCTTGCGCCATTGGAAAGTGGAAGAGGTGAGTTGTTTAGGGCTTTCTAGGTGGTTTCACAGAGTGGGGCATCCCCAATAAGGATGCCCCCAGGAAACAGAACAGAACAAAGTGGGTTTTGTTCCGTTTTAATGGTCGGAGAGACAGCTGAATGAATTTTACGTGGCTGCCACTTAAAGTGGACCAACACCCAGGATTTTGACTATCCTGGGTTTTGGTCCACTTCGGTGGGGCACCCCGATCGGGGGTGCCCCGCTGTCTGAAACCCCCCAGAAAGCCCCAAAAAACTCACCTCTCCCTGCTCCCACGTGACCGCGCCAGCCAATCACAGCGCTCAGAGCCGCTGTGGTATGCACGTCCAAGGCCGCCTGGACGCGCATACCAGCTCAGCTGGCTCTGAGCGCTGGAGGCCGCGTCTCGCGCTTCCCTCTAACAGGGAGCGCACCTGCACCGGCCATTCACAAACGGCCGGCGCGGGTGCGCGCCCTGCTAGAGGGAAGCGCGAGACGCGGAACGGGGCTGAGGTAAGGTTTGTGGGCCTCCCGGGGGGTTCCTCCCCGCGGGACATCCCGATTTCGGATGCCCCGCGGGGAGGGATCTGATCGGTCCGGGAATCTTATAGATTTCCGGGCCGATCCCCCCTGGGTGTTGGTCCACTTTAAAGGGATTTTTCAAGCAAAAAAAAAATCTTTCCACCATGTCTCAGCTGCCTGTGGCAAGGACGGTAGGGAAAGCATGCTGTCATGCCTGCCTCTTTAATACGTCAAGGTATCACAGCTCTGGATTTCTTGATTTGTCTCCGCCCCCTCCCTGTGTGTAGCTCTTATGCCCGCCCCCTCCCTGTGTGCAGCCTGTCCCTCCTCGGCTCATAAATGGCTGGCGCTACTTCTAGGCAGTGGCCTCCCCCCTTCACTCTATCTCCCCCGGATGGCCCCAGGAGCAAAAGCGCATCTGGGCTTTCTTAACCTGGCTTGGCCTCCCACCAGATTTAGGTCTGGGGGTTGCTGGGATCTTTCTCTCTGCCCTGTATTCTCCTCTGCAGGCTGATTGATGGTGGCGCCAGGTGAGGAGGGGTGGGGTCTAGTGCCGGCAGTTATGGAGAATGTGCACCAGCCTGCTAGAAGATCCCCCAACATAAGGTGTGACTTCCCACCAACCAACTTGCCTGCCCATTCAACCATTCACCTACTTGTCCGCCCACCCATCTACCTACTTGTCCATCTGCCTCCCACTGATCCAAGAGTCTGCGTATGTGCACGCATGTTCGTTTGGAAGTGTGCGCTTGTGCTTTGGGAATGCACGCATTTACGTTTGTAAATGCGCACATGCTCTTTGGGAGTACACACATTCACCCTTGGAGTGCGCACATGAGCTTTGGGAGTGCACGCATGTATGTTTGGCAATGTTTGCATGTGCTTTGGGAGTGCTCACATGTGCGTTTGGAAGTGAACGCACCTACGTTTGGGAATGAGTGCATCCACTTTGGGACTACACACATTTGCTCCAGAAGTGTGCCCATGCGCTCTGGGAGTGTCCATATCTGTTTGGTAATACGTGCATGCTCTTTGGGAGTGCACACATTTGCTCTCAGAGTTCGCACATGCGCCTTGGGAATGCGCACATGTACGTTTGGCGATGCGTGCATGGATTTTGGGAGTGCTCCCATTCAATTTAAAGTGCGTGCACGTACTTTTAGGAATGTGTGCATGTGCTTTGGGAGTGCACACATTCACCCTGGGAGCGATTGGAATGCATGCATGTGTTTTGGGAGTGCAGCATGTATGTTTGGGAGTGTGGAAAGCAAGTTTTCGGGCTCTTACAGACGCCACCCATTATGCTGATTATTATGCCGCATCACAGTTCCAAGGACCACACCCACATTTTTTTAAGAGAAATCGTGAGGTGAACTGTAAACCTCAATATCTCGGCCATTTATTCTTCAATTTAAAAATGGAAAACAGTTTAGGACAGAACCAAACATAACCCAATGCAATGGTGTAACAATTACCTTTGCCTGAAATACTTTATGGGATTAAAGAGGAACACCACACAAGATTATTACTCTCCTGGGTGTTGTTCCTTCCTTGTGGGGCATCACGATTTGTGTGTATACCTGGGGATCACTGCATTCACTCACTGGCCCGGCAGCCAATCAGCGGCTCACAATCTGTTCTGCTTCTACAAGCAACATTGGGCAATACAAGAGTTTTCACATAGTGGGGCTGGCAACGGACCCAAACCCAGAAGACTGAAAATCCCAGGTTTTGATCCACTTTAAGTGGATGCAGGAGTAAATGTGGGTTTTGTTGTGTAAGGCTGTTACTCCAGTTTATATAGATTATAAACCCACTAAAAAAAACAGGTAACTTCTCTTCCCCGCAGCAACTCCACTGCTCAGAAATCTCTGTTTCCTTGCATGATGCCCCCATTCCCCACATCAGCCATGGTGACTCTGTATGCACCCTCTATTCATTGCAGTAAATGGAAGGGCCTGTGCACAAGCAGTGTGACTGTCTGTGCATTGTGACAGAGCAGCTACCGCCAGCCAGCGCCAGCTGTAGCTCAAAGAATTCTTCTCGTTCTCAGAATCCAAGAACTTTTAAACGGCTTACCCACTGAAAATTGCTGGGGCGGGAGTGAATGCACAGTGCCAAAACGCAGGGGATGTGGCCGCTTACCCTCCCCATTGGCATAGGGCCCGCACATGCACTGTAGGACTGGGAAGAGGTGAGTTATTATGGGTGATCTGGAAGCCAGCCCAGGAATGTTTTAGATCAGAGCTTTGTTCTACTTCAAAATGACACACACCTTTCTTCCTCTAAATGGTGCTAGAGTTCTAGGAAGGCATGCTAACAAGCTTTTCAAATATCTGAACTGAATTTCAGAACAGGACATTACAAACATCAGGGTAATAACAAGTGAAGGCTGGAAACAGATGGAGATTTAAGATGTAAGCATTAAAACATTGGCCCTTATTTATGAAGGGATATCGTCAGGTAGTGTCTTGTAAATGACAGGTAGCGACAGCTAGCGGCAGGGGAACGCCAGACACGGCACGCAATTACACATTTATCAAGCAGATTCTGTTGAGCGACTGGGATAACGCCATGTAGCGTCCAATTCATCATTATCCCAGCCTCAGTGAACAGCGCCGGCCTTCAGCCTTACACAGCGCCAGGTATTTCCTCTCGCTACCTGTCGCTCTCCCATACATTTCAATGGACGTGAATGTTGTGACCTCTTCTGGCATTCACATAAGGCAGACATCTATCCCACTGCTACACTCGACCACCCAAGCAGGCAACCAGATTTAGGTAAACCACTGCATGAATAACTAGTTTAAAAGCTATTAGAATCTGCATGGACCCAGAGTTCAACAAGATATTGGGTAGATTGATTTTAGGAAATACTCCTCATCTAGCAATATACAGCCATGCTGATTCATTTATTCTTATGTTTTTCTGATGGATTTCAGTTTGCTCCTGGAAACTTACCACACTCGCCCATTCCTCATTATTCCTTTGTGGCTTTCTTGCAGTGATACTAATTAGTAATGGCAATAATCAATAACACTCAGATCAATATGCCAAAGATGCAAAGAATTAACCCTTGAGTTTGTAGATCCTTAGCTACTGGGATTTGTGTTTTGTAAAGCTGTGTTTCAAGCCAGACACACTGTAATTTACTGTGACAGTCATTTACTGTAGCACACTAATCCTATGGTACTACAGTATATGGATGACCTAATGGATGCATAAACAAGGGCTCTAATCCATGATTGTAGTGACTTATCAAATAAAGTATTTTCATGATACATATAACGGAGGATGCAATGTTTCGGGCAGGCTGATTCATCACTAACGCCAGGTAGCGACAGATGAGCATCTGTAGCAGGCATTTTCAGAGCGCCCGCTAGTAGTCACTGTGCTCGGCCGAAAAACAGACTTTAAACAGAAAGCCTCCGGCGCTCTGGGCATCAGATAAGCATTTTGCTGAATATGTTGTGAGTCGGTCGCACTGACCAGTCGCTAACATGCGCTCCCATACAGAGCTGTACTGGTCATATAGTGACTCCTCACAATGTATTCATCATTACTGCACAGCGACTGAGTCGCTATAAACTAGCGACCCACGGCCAAGCACAGCGACTACTAGCAGGAGCTCTGAAATGCCTGCTACAGACGCTCATCTGTCGCTACCTGGCGTTAGTGATGAATCAGCCTGCTAGCAAGGGCGGTACCAGGATACCCAAGTAATTGGTTCAGAGGATATGAGAATGAGGGCACTGCTCTACATATATGATGGCCCTGCCCTAAACTGATCAGATTTTGGATACTTTATTCTTTATCATTATCAGAAAATATCCGTTGTTGTTATTTTTTTATGTTAAAGTGGACCAACACCCACGGGTGATCGGCCCGGGAATCTATAAGATTCCCGGGCCGATCACCCCCCACCCCGCGGGACATCCGAGATCGGGATGTCCCGCGGGGTGTAACCCCCCCAAAACCCCCGAAAAACCCTACCTGATCTTCGGCGGCGGCCGGCCGCCGCCGCCTCCCTCGCGCCCCTGCAGGCGTGCGCGCGCCCGCGCCGGCCGTCTGCGAATGGCCGGCGCGGGCGCGTGCGCGTCAAAAGGGACGCGCGGGAGGCGGCGGCGGCGGCAGCCGCTTAGACGTCCTGGAATAGAGCTTGTACGTTGGCGCTGGGAGCGCGGAGAGGTGAGTTTTTCGGGGGGTTGGGGGGGGTTTCACACAGCGGGGCACCCCGATCGGGGGTGCCCCATCGAAGTGGACCAAGACCCAGGATAGTCAAAATCCTGGGTGTTGGTCCACTTTAAATCAGAGAAACAAAGAACCGAAAATTTTTAAAAAGAAGCTTTTGTTGCTGAGATATACAGTTTAAACCTTTTACTTTCAATTTCTCTTTCTCACACACGGGTGGGTGTGGCCATGCAAATCAGGGAAATGTAAATGCCATGCTTGTGCACAAGCTGAGAGAGAGCTGGGACGGCCATGGTCAAAGGAGACAAAGAATTTGTATGTACTACTTTATAATAAAGGCTCCATTAGTAACGCAAGGGCACTGACATAATAGCTAATGCCAAGGTCTTAATCAGAGAATACTCTGGTCCTGCATTAATAAAATGTGACATTCAGTAATATGCAATGTGCAGGCGTATAATCACTAACATGGCCTGCCTTTGGGGTGTGCGAGCTGTGCAGTCACACAGGGCGCCATCCCAAACTCTTTTTAAGGGGACGACAGGAGCTCTCAACTGGAGCAGCAGGCCTCTCTTTTCCAAAGTACCCCATCTCTTTTATTTTTTTTTTCACATTTCTTTTTAATTCTCTTCTTCTTAAATTTCCCTTTCTCTCTCTTTCTCTCATTTCATGATCCCTCCATTTTCCTCTTTTCCATAGCCCTCCCCTTTTTCATGTCATTTCCACATTCCCTCCATCTTTCTCTCGTAACCTTCCTCTGTCTGCCTATCTTTTCAGCTTCTTCACATCTTTCTCCTTTTTTACTTTCCACCCATTCCTGGTTTCCTCTTTCTTTCTTTCTCTCTCTCTTTCTTTCTTTCTTGCTCTCTCTCTCGCTCTTGCTTTCTTTCTTTCCTTATTTCTCTGAATTCCTAATTGTTCCCCTTGTTTCTAGTCCTATTCTACTCCCTAGCTTTTTCTCACTTTCCCCTCCACTCTCTTGTTTTTCTACATTCCTCCCATCTCAATCTCATTCCCTCTCCCCTCTCCATTTTTCCACAGTCCTCCCATCTTGGCACATTCCTTTTCTCCTTTTCTCTCTCTCACTTTCTATGTCTCCTATCTTTATCTTTATCTTTTCTCCTTCTTTAGCTTTTCACCATTCCTTCTGTCCTTTCCCTTTTCACCTTCATATTTTATTCATCTTTCCTTCTCTCCATCTCTTCCACATTTCCTCATATTTCTCTCTTTTCTACCATAAGTCTGTTTTTTAGTGTGTGTCTAGGGGCACCATCCTGAAATCTTGCACAGGAGGACACTAACCCCAGGGCCGGTCCTGATCACTAATTACTCAGAAGGCCAGAATTCGAAACCTTCATTTTTTCTCACTAAGGTACATAAATTTAAGAGACTGGAGGGAAAAAGTCTTCCAATATTTGAACATTACCTTCAAAGTGCTTTAGTGAGCTATATTTATTATCAGCCTTGCATTGCACCATTGCAGTAACATAAATCAGCTACTGACTGGGTAACGAGAAATCCTAACAGGACATATTATAGGACCAGTAAACCAGTAAAGCATTTCTTTAATGGACCCTTATATACAGCATGAATATTCTCACTAGAGCTAATGTGATCAGTATGAGTGATGTACATATATATATATATATATTTTTATTTTTTTTTTATTTTTTTTTTTTTATTTTATTTTTTTTTTTATTGGGGGGGGGGGGGTACATATTTCAAATGTTGTTTTGGATAAAATGAATAGAGGGAATGTGGTTTGTTCCTCACAGACATGAAGCAAGGCTAGATTTTTTATAGTTATACAGGAAAATACTTGCATTCAAAATATGTTTTGTTGTGTTGTAGTTATTTCTATTCATTTAACTCACATATGAAGCACTTTATTGCACACGCAGAATGATTACATGATCAACGCAAAGCAGAAAAAAGGTTTACCCCTTTTTTGATTACAGTGTAAAGTAATATTTATATGTTTACAGCCAAGAAGCTTACAATTCTAGTCTTATCTAGAAAGACAGGAGAGAGAAGCTGATTAGTCTCATGCACAGGAGCCCTGAATTTGACATTTACTGCTGAGCTAAAGGAAATATATTGGCTTTCCAGAGAGGTGATCAGAGGGGGGAGGCTGTAACCTCCAGCTCAGGCAACAGACCATGACTGATGGCAGAGCAGGTACATCCAAGGAAACCCTCTGCAGGGAGAAATGACATTCTGGAGCTAGGTGGTGACAGAAGAATCTCCATTGTGGCAGGCCAGTCCCATAGAAGCCACTTCAATGGGGTGTGGGTGCTCCCTGAATACCCCCAAGATGAGGAAGGAGGACAGGACTATGTACCTCTACAAAATGTAGCATCAGAACTACATGAAACGAATGACCTCCTTGTGCGATCCTCGATCATCCCGAAGCACACTCTTCATCTCAGGAAAAGATACACAAGAAGTAGGATGGCTTTGTTAAAGCTCTCGCTCATGGCATTCAGTTTCATGTTTTGGGTGGCAGGTCTGGCTATGCTCACCGTGGGAATCTGGGCAAAAATCTCCCTGGAGAACTACTTGGCTTTATCTACTAACAGTTACCCTAACACCTCTGTCATTTTACTGGCTAGTGGTGCTGCTGTGCTGCTATGGGGCTTCCTGGGCTGCTTCAGTGCTGCAGTGGAGAAGAGGTGTCTCCTACGCACCTATGGGCTCTTCCAGGTGGCTGTGCTACTGGCTGGCCTGGCTGCTGGCCTCTCAGCCTTGTTCTACCGCAGGTAACCTGCTTCTGTGTCACTCACTCACCTTTCATAATGCTTTGCTATACAGGAGTGGTATATATATATATATATATATATATATATATATATCACTTTTTCAGAAGTTTATTTTATATTAATATAGCTTCATAATCTTCTATAGCTTACAAAGACATTACATTGCTTTTATACATATATTAGCTATTATCCTACATAACCTGTTTGATATATTTGTGATTGTGTTTATTCTTAAAAAATAATTAGAAATAGTGAAACACTAATAATACAGAAAACACTATTTAGAGATTAAGAATAATTTCAGTGCATCATCCTTCTGTAATAGTACCACAGTTTAATTTTGAAATGTTAGATATTAGATACACAGATAGGAGGGTATTTTTAATATGGTAATTTCACATGTAATTTTGTATTGCATTTGACCCAATAGACCATTCATCAGTTGTCTTGCATGGTCGCAGTGTGAATCTATCGCTGTTGTTTGCACTCTGCTTAATTACAGACAGCCATTCTGTATATGAACCATATTGCTGATACCATACTTTCCACACAGTCATTTTTTACCCTACTACCCTAGTTAGGACTTGGACTATGTTTTTGTTTGTGATATTCTATGATGTGTTTTTTCTTAAACCTTAGATAGTAGTTAGGGCTGGTTTACACAAATGCTTTGAGCCATGATAGCTGACGAAATGCGATCAGCTAGCAATAACAAGTAAATTGTGGCCTATATAATTCTGCGGGCCCCTTTGCATATGCAATCGCATATTGCACTACGATAAGCAAGTCTTGCCTGTGGCAATTTTCAAGCAGAGTGATTGCAATTTAAGTCTATTAAACTGTAGGTGCAATCACTTTAAAATCATTCTGATCTCAGTTGCGGTTGAAATTTGCCTAGGAAATCTGAGCACAACATGTTAACCCTCTCTAAGTTTGTGTAGCACTTTCTGTTGTTATTAAAAATATATGCATATATCCTGACCCACCCGAATTTAAAATCTTCCTGGAAAAACTCCAACTATTTGGATATAAACAGCAACCCAAAAAGAATCAAAAGTGGGAAACTTTTTTGACACTTGGGAAAGTTTTATTAACATCTTATCTCCTGAAGTTAGGAATAAAGTTCAGATCACACTCAAGGACACCGCCTGGTACCTCACTAGATTAGTAGATGGAGATCCACAGATCTTGGAATGAGCTGGTGGGGGGGGGGGGGTGGCTACTGCTGAGCATCACCCTTCCCTAAATGTCTACTGAAACAAAAATTTGAGGGGAAGTCCCTTATATTATTGCTAATGAAGTTCATGCTGTGTGCAGGTTAGAACAGATTGAATGGTGGAAACCTACCACATCCCTTGTGTAATGCCAGGTTGGACACTTGCCTTTGAGTCAGATCACAACCCCCAGTCTCCACTGCTACTTCTGCCCAAAACACCAAGGATGTAATCTGATGGACTGAAGGCAGGTGAACCTCCAAGGTACTCGGGTGGAGGTATGAGCACAGGAGGATTCCAAAGACAGACAAGGGTCAGGAGCTGGGAAGTCAGAGAGCTGTGGATGAAACAGGTGGATGGTTGTGTCAAGGTTATGCCAGGAGATCAGAATCCAAACGCGGTGCCAAGGGACTAGACAGAATCGGTGGTCAAAACGTAAGATTAGGTTACAACAGGAGTTCAGATAGCTGAAATTCAACCTGGTAAAGAGCACCCTAGCTTTCGCTATAAGGGCAATCCATGCTGGGAGAGGCCTGGCTTTATTTGGCCACTGGCCTATCAGGTCAGGCCAGAGTTGCCCAATACCATTAACCACTGGCTATCCCAGAGGCAATGCTGGGCTGCAGTGGTCAGAAAAGCACAGCTGAAGTGAATGTGAGCAAGTAAGATGAGGTATGACTAAACACCTTGTTACTCTGGATTTCCCTGTAATGGTATATGATGTCATGATAAGATACATACTTGACTTAAAGTTATACTAAAGGAAAACCCAATTGTTGTCCTATTGTCTCAGGCTAAACGTTCAATAATTTTTCAAAAAGGCCCTGTAGTTCCTAAGTTATCTTTAAAAGTACAGGAGCATTGGAGATTCATAGAAAACAAATGAAGAGAAAGAGTGGCTGTGGCAACAGCGATGTGATGTAAGCACACTGTGATAAGTGTGAGAGGAAAGAGAAGGGCAGGGTTTCAGAGCTGCAGAGAGAGGCAGCCAATCAGGATGTCTGGGCAGGGAGTGGGGGGTTCCATTTTAGTCCTCTGAAGGTTGATTGATGGACCAGGTCAGTGGGGTGGGAACTGAAAGCTGAATGAGGAAGTTATTTTTCTAACTAAGGAGACAGACAGAAGAGGAATCATGATGCTTGAGCCACTCATTGAAAGGTATGCTACTGATATTTATTTTTTAACTTTTGATTTGCCAGTCACTTTAAGGATATCAAGGTTGATCCACTATTGTCATAATTGGGAATCAACACGTTTTGATTAACTTGAAATTAAATTAAAATTGTTGAAAAAAATATATATATATACAAACCTGATTTATTAGCTATACTTCTGCCAACGTGCTTTACCTTTGAGTGTGGGGGAGTTAGAACCATTTATGTTTTTTTTTACTGACTGTAAGCCTTTTGTGGAGATTTAACCCCATTGCTAATCTGCATTAAACAAACAAAGAGTTCAAGAGAAAAGTCCAGCACAGATTGCCCCAATCCAGAAATTGATAAATCTTTCTAGATTTGGTGCAACCTGTGTTGGACTTTTCTCTTTATTGGGTTTGTGTGGATTTGGTTCTAAGCAGCAGCCCTTCCTCTAGAATTACCTGTAAACAGAAAGATCACCAGGGTCCAAGGCCTTTCCTCACAGTGTAACCTTCCCCCTTCAGATCACCATACACTTGCCGCAATCTCACGATACATGCGTGGCTTTCTGAGAGTTATTTGAATACTGGCGCCACATTCCTTAGACATTTTTGCCGAATACTGGATTCCAAATGTGTAGGTGTATTGTCTCATCATGGGGCATGGTCACTGACGCGTTTGGTTCCACCAAGCGGAACCTCAACAGGGACTGTTTTAATATACAGTACTTTATATTTGGATATAACTATGTTGTATGCCTTCCCATTAAACAAGAAGATTTATGTTCTGTAGGTCTAGATTGAAATAATTATACCTGCTTTTCAGTGAGGAGAGGGCAGAATTTTTTTGTCCTGCACTCAGGGCTATTTTACTTATAAACTGCCCAGAAAGCATCATCCGTCTTATGTTGGGGGAAATGTACTTCTATTTCACAGGGGCTGTGGGCAGTTTCTGACAGTCAGCAATTGCATAGATGTAGGCCTGTGCTAAAACAGACAATTTTCAGTAACCATTAATATAAGCGCAGACATCGGCAGCCAAAATCCACAGAAATCAATGTGAGGTGGGAGTCAAGGGACACAACATGTAGTTTCACTTTAAGAGTTGATAAGATGAATCCAATTTCTAGACAGGTTACATAATTAGGAATATGTCAATAATCCTTCCTCGTCCTTGCACAGAGGAGTGTTTCCATGGCCAGATACTAGACAGCTTTATGCACCGAGGTATTGTTATTTTATTCTAGCATGTCTGACTTTTTTTCCAATCACTGAGCAGTGAAGAGTGTTCATAAGACTGCAATAAATAAATATATAGAGTCTCTATAGGTTGTTGAATTTAATGTATTAAAACATTTCCCCTGCAAATACAAAAAGTCAGATCCAAACACAAAACATATTTGTTATATACACAGCACTAAAAGGCTGATTCATTACTAACGCCAGGTAGCGACAGATGAGCGCCTGTAGCGCGGATTTCAGAGCGACTGCTAGTAGTCGTTGTGCTTGCCAAGGTTCTTTGTTTCAGAGCGCCTCAGTTGCTGGCCAACATTGATGAATATGATGTGTGAGTCGCAGGACTACTCTGTATGGGAGCAAATGGTAGCGCCAGCTCAGTGCGACCGACTCACACCACATTCATCAAAAAAACAGCCTCAAACAGCGCCAGCGCTCAAAATCATGTAGTTGTAGCCCATAGCGCCAGAAGCTGTGTGATTAAAGTCTGATTTTGTACATGTATCCACTAGTAACAAAGCGAAAACACATGCAATTACATTGTTATTGCATTGTAACATGAACACTTTAATACCAGGCATGTAAGGACAATTCTGCATATAAATATTATTAATCAAAAAAGTTTTCAAAAATGTCATTTTCTAGGCCAGGATACATGTCAGAAAGTTTTGAGATTAAAAAAAAAAAAAAAAAATTGGGATCAGGAAAGGGATTTAAGGATCGTTCATAGAAATGTATGGGAGAGCGACAGGTAGCGAGAGGTAAGACGTGGCGCTCTGCAAGACTGAACGCCGGCGCTGTACGCTGAGCCTGGGATAATGATGAATCATATGCTACATGGCATGTTCTAGTCGCTCAGCAGATTTGGCTTCATAAATGTGTAATTGCGTGCCGTCTCTGGCGTTCACCTGACGCTACCTGCTGCTTACAAGGCACTACCTGTCGCTAGAGTGAATAAGGCCCTATGTGTATTAGTCTCAACAGTAAGGATCATTTTAACTGAGCTGGATGCAGCTAGACAACTAGAGACTGAAACTGCAGATACATATGCTGCTTCCTTTATCTAAATTATGCCAAGTGAGCACAAATATGATTAAAAAAAGTTGGAGGAGCAACAATGATGGGCCCCCTGACCTTCTGGGCCCCAGTGTGCTCGTACCCCCTGCACACCGTGCATTCCCTCAAGTTACACCTCTGCTGACTAGGGAATGGATGATGATTTAAAGTGGACCAAAACCCAGGATTTTGACTATCCTGGGTTTTGGTCCACTCCCCTGCGGAACCCCGATCGGGGGTGCCCCACTGTGTGAAACCCCCCCGATTGCCACAGCCAACCCACTTTACCGCGGTCCTCCGGCACATGCGTGGCCGCGCTCAGAGCCGCTGAGCTATGGGCGTCTAAGCAGCGTCTAAGCTCAGCGGCTCCGAGCACGCTGGCGGCCGCATCTCGGGCTTCCGTCTAACAGGTAGCGTGCCCGCGCCAGCCATTCACAAACGGCCAGCGTGGGCATGCGCCCTGCTAGAGGATAGCGGGGATGTGGCCGTTGGACCTGGAAAGAAGGTGAGTTTATGGGTGACCTGGGGGGTTTCACACAGTGGGGCATCACGATTTTGGATGCCCCACGGGGAGGGAATGGATAGGCCCAGGAATCTTATAGATTCAGCCCAGCCGATCCAGCTGGGTTTTGGTCCACTTTAAGGAAGGGGCCCTCAACCTGTACCTTGGGAGCCACATCAGACCAGAACACATGTGAAGGTCTAGTGCACTCTTGAGGCTGGTAGGGGTGTAACTAGCACTCGGGTTAATGCAGAATTGGGCAGGGAGAATAGCATCCTTGATTTTTTTTTAAAGGTTTTTATTCATGCTTTTTAAGGTTACATAAAAAAATACACTTAAACCATTGAGACAAAAGACAAGACAGATGACACACCCTCATTTAAGCATGTAAACGTGATATCTGTGCCCTCTCTAAATGGGTCATCCTTCTGCATCATTATCTGAATTGAAAACCTGCAGCTAGTGCTCCCAAACCCAATCAAATCTTTGCAGCACTGCTCTAGTATGTTAGGTAATTGGTACATATACAGATACAGCTTGACACTTCTTCCGGAGGTTTGCGCTCCATGGTGGAGCGCATATACACTTCCGGTTCGGCACTGAACGCTTCCGGCCGGAGCGTTCTGAGGCCGGATATGTGTATGCAGGGCGGTGGCGGGCGGATGGAGGGATGGAGCAGTATTTAAGGTGAGTGGGGGGCAGTCCAGACTCACCTCTCAGCCTTGAGAAAGAGCCCTAGAGGCTCGGAACGCGTGGGCTTGCCGAGGGGGGTCCCAGGTCTGGCCAGTACACAGTAAGGTTATGTATTGATGTATATTGTGTATTTTTTTACATGTCACTTTTTGCACTGATGTTTCCTGCTGGGCCTGTCTTTGGGTTGGGTCCTGCTGGCTTATACTGATGTTATTAGGTTGTTTTGTGGGAATAAGCACTTCAGCACTTTATTAGATTGATAATATATGGGTATTGGAGTTTAGTATTGTAGTACAAGATCTGGCCATCTGGCTCCCCGTGTGATTTTTGGACGGTATTGCACCATGAAATGGCTTTGTTTTTAAGATGTTTTTAATGTGCTTTTGCTTAATAAAGGTTTATTGTTAAATTTAATAATCGGTGTGGTGTGCGAGTGTTAGTCCCCAGGGACCTTAAGGGAATGGTCTGGAGGGCCTTCCAAATCTAGGTATATTTAGCTTGCTCTTGCAGTAGGGTCCCTGTTGGGCAGCGCACCCCCTTGTACAATACGGATTACTAGTATAGGTTGGCGCCACCCGCAATCCTATAGTCCATAATTGGTACATAAGTAATCTCCCATTAATTAGAGCCTTCCAGGCCTCCAAAGAAGCTACACTTGGATGCTTCCAGTTAAGAAGGAGGCATGTCATCGCATAAAATAACAAATTTATAAGAATTTTCTAAGCATTGCCTTCCACTAAAAGGCTCGACCACTCCCAGCTCCGCAAAATTACGCACTAGCAACCCAGGACCTCTTTGTGTATTTGACCACCTCATCCCAGAATTTAATAATTACAGGGCATTTCCAAAGCTTGTGATACAGCGTTCCCTATGCACCTAGGGCACTTGTCTGACTCCACTAGCCCCATGTATGGATGAACCTCTCTGGAGTCAATTACCATCAAGTAAAGGTTCCTCTTCCCAGTCCTCCACATCAATAACCGGGATTAACATCTGCCACTTCTCAAATGCTTTGTCCAGGGTCGAAGGAAGGGCAAGGTGGGCTTCTGAAGAGCAGACTAGATTCCAATGGTGCCTCCTCAATTTGCAGAGCCACCAAAGGAAGCCCCAACCTAAGGACGTGCCTGGGCTGTAGATAGCGGAAGAACTCTTTTGGCAATAAATTATGGGTCTGACACCATTGTTCGTAAGACCTTCCCCTCCTGATACACTTGGCCTAGAGTGATTATACCCCCATTTTTCCAGAGAACAGTGTCGGGCAAGGGCACCAGGCCCAGGTTATTTCACACATAGACAGCGGTCTTCATGCAGGAGGACACTATAGGAAGCCCCATGACACCTCTATATATCAGTGCCTGCATCAAGGCTAAGGAGCCCAGAAGAGCCAATTTCTGAGTTGTAACTGGATTAGCAGGGGAAGGACCATCCATCAGTGAGCATACACCAATTGAGCGACATAGAAATAGACCAGAATGTGAGGGGCTGCTATTCCCCTCTATGCTACCGGAGTATGCATCATCCTCGGGTGGAGTTAGCCCAAAAAAACTAAACAAAATAGATTCCAGCATCTTAAAGTGGGGGATGGCAAGATTACTGGGAAGGGTTGCTAAATATACAGGAATTTAGGTAGGAACACCATTTTGAAAATATTAATTTGTCCTATGACCGACTAGGTAGACCAAAGGTAGAGTTGTCCATTACGCTGCTGTGATCTTCAATTTGGTGACCAGAGGGTGAATATTAAGGTCCAGAAACCTTGCAGGATGCTTGAGAATATCTATGCCTAAATATTTCAATTGATCCATCAGCATAGACTCTTGCTGATCAACTATGTATGAGTTAGATTTCTCCTAAAAGACCAGAGTAAGATCCAAAACTTTTAATTATTTCCAGTAGCACTTCTAAATAGCCCATGGCATCTGCTAGCTATATTAATGTATCGTCAGCATACATGGAAACTTTTTTTACCACCTGCCAGCCCACAACCAAGGGAGACTCCCAAATTGAGTGAGGCCAGGGGCTCTAAAGTAAGAGCAAACAACAGTGGGGACAACCGCCAGCCCTTCCACATGCCCTTGTGGAGGGAAAAAGCATTGGTGGTGGCCCCATTCACCTGAACTCGAGCTATCGGATTAATATAGAGGAGTTTCACATAGCTAATAAATAGCGGGGGATCCCAGGTTTCTCAAGAATAGGTATGGCCACTCACTTTGATTATCCAGTCAGATTATTAGAACTGTACTCCCATAATTGTCATGGTTGATTTGCAAATTGCTGAAAATTGCTGGTACTGTTTGTACCACTCAGCAGGTAGTCCATCAGGACCAGAGCCCTTCCTACACAGATAGTGTAATAGGGTTGGTCAGCATTTCTTGATCTGCCTGAGACAAGGTAGGGAGAGATATGGCGTCTGGATCGTGGGATACCACTGTGAAGTCATGACAGACCTTAGAAGAATATAGGGAAACATAGAAATGATAAAATTAAGCCGGAGATCACCTTGCCTAATCTCCTCGCCGAGCTCAGGAGCTTTCAGGAGGTCTCTAATTACAAAATTAATTATCAGAAGTCCTCTGCCTTAAACATAAATATTAC
The DNA here is from genome assembly GCA_027917425.1 of Gastrophryne carolinensis. Classification (NCBI taxonomy): domain Eukaryota; kingdom Metazoa; phylum Chordata; class Amphibia; order Anura; family Microhylidae; genus Gastrophryne; species Gastrophryne carolinensis. The sequence goes on from CM051238.1 coordinate 217,731,827, forward strand.
TGCGGAACGCCTGCGACGCGTCACGGAGAATTTCCATTTTAAATGGGAACCGGAGGCCATTACCTACCTGGGCACACGCATCCCTTCCAAACTCCCGGGAACGTACGCCCTAAATTTTCCCCCACTATTAAAGAGACTGGAGGAAGACCTCCTTAAATGGAATAAAGGGGTTTATTCTTGGTTTGGAAGGGTCAGTGTCATTAAGATGAACGTCCTCCCTAGGGTGCTGTACCTTTTTCAGGCCCTCCCAATAGATATCCCTCACAACTTCTTTAAACAGCTTACAGGATTATGTACTAATTTCGTCTGGGCTGGCCGTTCCCATCGTGTGGCGGCCTCCCTACTGACGGTCCCCAAATCTAGGGGGGGATTGGGTCTCCCAGGCTGGAGGCGTTACCATGCCGCAGGCCACCTGAGCCGAGTTATTGACTGGTGTCGACACTCTGCTCTGAAGCAGTGGGTTAGAATGGAGCAGGCCGCCTCCCCGTGCCCTCTCCCCGGACTGCCATGGATACCACTGAATAAACTCCCACAGTTGAACACGCACCCTACGGTCGGCCCATCCAGGAGGGTGGTGGACGGGTTCTTGGATGGGACGAGCCTCTCCCCCTCTCCGTCCCCCCTGACACCCGTCCTGGGGCACCCTGACTTCCCGGTGGAGATAGTGGGTGGCCCCTTCAGAGCCTGGATCAGGCAGAACTGCTATGGGAGACTTCACATGCAGAGTGGGGATATGTGGAGGAGGCCGGAGACCGTGGTCGCAGAACTCGCACTCAGACCTATCACGCAGTTGCAGTCTCTTCAACTCCTGCACTATCAGCGATCTGTCGTACCCTTCATATTGCCTCCCTCTTATATGCTTGTGAGTGTTGGTAATTGATTATGTAGATTATTGCTTTATGTAATGGCTGTAATTCCTGCATTTCTTTTTTCCTGCCACTGCGTTGCCACGTGCTGTAACCACTGTTTCCCTCAATAAAAACATTTAATTATAAAAAAAAAAAAAAGAAATGATAAAATTGTTGCAGAATAACTGATGCATCCATTATATAGTGTCCTTGTGAGCTTATACCTGCAATATGGTTCTGCAGGCTTTCTGTTGTTTAAATAAAAGCAATTTCCTAGCAAAATCTATTTGTACTAAATTGTATTTCCTCGGCAAGGATATGAGAATGTCATAGTCACTAACAGCTTTAGAAAACACAAATGCCCCCTCATGATTTTTTTACTTGGTGCAAAAAATCATAAGAAAATTCTTACAGTGCTCTGAATCAACCCTAATGACTGGACTTTCACTTTAATAAGCAGAGAATGCCTGGGGGCTAAGCAGACCGAAAGTCAATACTGACTCTGCTATAAAGCATGATGCCCTGACCATCATCAAAGTTTGATAGACATATTTAATTTCATAAATAAGCACACAACAGCGTATTAAAGAGGAACGACACTCAGAAATTAGATTTTTTGGAATTTTGTTCTTTGGGGATTTGTATATGTATCCCATGGGATTGCCCCCAAAACTCACCTTTTCTACGTTCACATGGCAAATGCATGGGCTGCTTATCCAATCCGTGACGACAACAGTGTGCCATGCCTCTCCCCCCCTCTAGCTCTCAGGGAGTGACCACGCAGGCCATTCGAAAAAAGCCTGGTGCGGGCCTAGCTAGAGGTATGCTGGGGATGTAGAAACAGCACAGATATGCACTGATGGCTCATGGAAGAGGTGAGTGAATTTGGCAATCTGGGTGGTTTAACACATCAGGGCATTCCAATTCGTCCCATCAAGAGGTTGACAAACCCCACCCTGTGCTGGAATATCAGCTTATTGATTTTGCAATGATATTTATTTATATTTATGAAGTGCCACCATCTTCTGCCACACTGCGGCAAAAACAATCAATGTGCTTATAAAATATATATATATTTGTGAGCTTGCAATCGAAAGGATAAGGCTATTTTACCCAAGTTCAAGGTACTGACTCATTTGCGGACCTAAACTGTACAGTTTTCTTCCACTGTGAAATAGCTTTTTCTTCCCAAGATGCTGATATTGTTGTAAAGACTGTAAAGATTGTAAAGACTCTGAAAGCAATCTCTGCCTTTTTGAATAAACCATACCAACACCCTTCCAAGAAGCAGTGCCCATATGCATCCCTCCCCAGAGTAATTCAGATTGCTGCAAATATAAAATAATAATTCATTTTTGTAATTTCTGGTGTGGTCAATTTTACTAACAAAATGGCATCTCATGGAACTTCAGGCCACCTGCAAAGAGGAAGTGCTGCTGGGTTTCCTGCCACTGTGCATTGTAGGTCATGTCAGTTGAATCCAGGTAACTGCATGGCTGAGATGCTGGGAAAGAAAGCTCCAAAATGGCTGCTACTAGGAGAAAATCTGTGAGGTGGTGTTTTCAGCTTTAGTGGAAGCAGGAGCCAATGTAAGCGCTGGCAATCAGTATGATATGTGCAGATGGGACAAGTGAGTTTTGGGGATTTGTGCCGGATTAAGATGGAACAACTGTGGGGGGATAACATTTGGCTCTGGGAAATTTGTAGTTGGTGTGAGAGGAACCTAGTAGGTGGCACCTTGAGGAAGTGACAGTCCGTCACGGAACGCGTGTGTGATTGATTGTCTCGCTCAGCAGGAGGTTAATCCATTTTTCACTGAGGTGATTATTTCCTTGTTAGTTTTTTTTTTATATAGTTTTGCACATTCATGTATAGCACTTTAATATTGCACATGGGCACTTTAGAAAGATTGATATGGATGCATCCATGTGATGTTAAGATAGTGTGATTAGCACAAATGGTTAGGAATAATTGGGTTTCTCTTGCTGGGTTGGGCTGTGTATTGGTATGTCTTTTTTAAATGTTTGTGATGATTAATGTATTTTGTGTCTTTTTAATGAGATTTTCTGATGAATTAAACTACTGTTTATAATTAGTAATGATGTTGGTTTATTAATTGAGTAGGAGTCGTGCCTTTTTTTGCTTAGTGCCTGTTCTTGAGGTACACTGGGCCACAAGGTGTTTTGTTCAGTATATTGTGTATTTGGGACGCTTTAATTGGCACACTCTTGCCCATATGTGCATTTGATTTGGATGGTGCTGAACCAAGTGCATTTTTGTGCAGGTTTTCTAAGCAGAGGAACCTAGTAGAGTAGAGCCCATCAGTTCTGTTTGAGTCCAACTAACCCAAACCGTCCACCCATCAGTCCTATTTGAGTCCAATCAGAAACAAACATGTCTACAACAGGTAGAAAAACAGAGGTTTAGTTGCATACATATGCAGAAACATGTGGAAGTCACGCTGTCCTGAAAGGCACTCTGTGTTAATAGAGCTGAAAACTTCCATGAGGTGCACTACACAGGGGAGGGGTCCTAGCCTGATAGTGTCAGGTAGCCGGCACCCCCATGTGTGCACCTGGATTATACACATGAAAGAAAATGGCAGGTTGCTCTGGGAAATTTGTGAATTTGTGGTTGCTGTGAGAGGAACCTAGATGAACTGTCCTTCCATTCTGTATGATTATTAAGCAAAAAACGTGCTTAACAGGCATAGGTTTGGTTGCATATATCTGCAGATACATGTTTTTTCTTTAATCTTACATGGGCTGACCATTTAATAGAGTGAACTCACTAAAATCTGCAGTATACCATTTTGATTTGGCTTACCTGCAAAGTCCTGTCTCACTCAGCAGCCCAAGCATTTACTAATTGACCAGCCAAAATGTAAAATCAATTGACTGGCAGCTTACCTGGTGCATTGTCAGTCCCACGCTGTTTCTTTCTCCGGTCACCAAAAGGAAGAGGAATTTTCTTTATCTTTGCTGCCTCCAGCACCTCCCCCGATCCTGACCACAAATCAAAACCTGAGGCTAGTGTCAGGTTGACACCCCTCTCTTAAGTGATAGGACACTATCCACACTGTCACTCCAGTGCAATGCACACTCATCCTTGCCACTCCCATCACAGAGGACAGCACAATGTGAGGCGAAACTTTATTTTATAATTACTCTGGCAATATAGCTTTGTTTTCAATACAGAAAATAAATGAGAATATTACCGTATGTAATCCTACACAATGGGAATATTTTTTGAGTGTGTGAGGACAATGACTTTAATTTGGCAAATATATATGGAGAGCCTATATTACACAAAGGGACAGTTGCTGAGGGAACGTTACATTGCTTATAAACCAATTCAATGTATTTATCTGAAAAGCATGATGATGTTTTGTATTTCTGAATGTAATGGTGTTTTGTGTTAATAGAGAGACACCTAGCAATTCATATTTCTATGCCTTATAACAGGGATATCACTGAAGGCTTCCAAAGTGGCTTACGAAATGCTGTCCTGTCCTATGCAGAAGATGAAGAGAAGGCAGATGCTCTGGATGCCATCCAAAAGGCCCTGCACTGCTGTGGAGTTCACAGTTACCATGACTGGCTAGAATCACCATGGTCTCTGGAGCAGCAAAATCCTCCGCTTGGCCAAAGCAATGGTTCAGTACCCAGCAGTTGCTGCCAGACACGTAGAGGATGCCGCAATAGCCCCCTGGTGCATGAAGCTCCGGGTATTAACAGGGAAGGTTGTTTCAAGAAAGTCTGCGACTTTGTAAGCGACAATATGTTTTATATTGCGACTGTAGCTCTTGGGATGGCATTGATGCAGGTGGTAGGCATTATCTTATCCTACTTATTGGCTAATAAAATACCTCGCCAGATCCCAGAAACCGTGCCAACTTGAACCATTCCAAATTTGCCTCTGTAACCATTTATGATCACCATACCAAATACTGCTACAAGCACTAATGGTGGAATTCTGCCAACAATGGTTTCCCAAAAACTGCAAGAACCACAGAATGTGATATAGCGGGCAACTGTTGCTTACAATCCTAATGGAATTATGTTTTGAAAAAAGAAAGGCAGCATGGTTATAGTTTGTTTAACTTGGAAATAAAATCAACTCCAAAAATGTATAGCTTCCAAAGTCATTTGTTTAACTGCTACGGATGCTTCAAAAGACCACCCACCAAAAAATTGTAGTAATAATAGTAATTCCATTCCACATAGAATGATACATAGTGAAATCCACCAAATGTCAATTGTGGTTACCTGCAAGGCCTCATTGCTGTTGCTCTTTGTAAAGGGACAGTCCAGGCAATGTCAATAATAAGGCAGTAAGCAGCTCACCTGAAACCTGTCTCATGTGCCTCTTCTCCATTTCCTGCAGCAGGTTTTCCCACATCCACGCTCCAATTGTGGTCACATGACCACCCCTGTCTCTTAGGACCCCCATAGTGAGTGAGAGCGGCAAGCCACATGGGTCACATTTGCCAGGCTTCTGGTAGCACTGAGGCATAGGGGAAACTGTGTGACCACATGTGTGTGTAGTCATAGTGGAATGGAATTGAAAAGAGGAGCAAACTTTAGAGACAGCATTTAGCGCTCGCTGCAATAGGCGAGGCATGTGGAATAGGCTTCTAATGATCTCCTTGCTGTCTTATTATTGCCATTGCCTGGACTGACCCTTTAAATATGTAAATAAATACATTAAAATATGTTTTTGCTGTTCATGTTAACCAGTGTGTTATTTGATGAGAAATCCATAGACTGCAAATATGTAAATACTGGAAAAATAGCAAATAAACATGTTAAAACATAGCTATATGGGGTTAATTCACCACCAATGACTTAAGGTGAACATTAAAATCCAAGTGCTCTTTTCACACCTGGTGCTAAATCAATCCCCTGTAGACATTGAAAGTGAATCTGGAGAGCAGTTGATTCCGCACCAGATATAAAAAGAGCACTTCTATTGTATTTATCCCCTAAAGTGAGCTTTTTATAAATGGTGCTGAATTACACCAGTGGTGACCTAGAGCCAAAAATCAGTCTGGACTTTATTGATCCTGGCCACTTTATGGCCTGCTCGCGACTCAGGCTGTCCATGTACTTTCTCGTTGTTTTGAAAAATATAAAAAAAGGCATTGGGAGCAGTACATGGGGGAACATGGGGGCTGAGGGGAGACTAGGCAGGCAGGGATTATATGTGGCTGTTAGAAGCAGGGGCCCGACAGGCCCTACAGCAGTGTGGCCCACCACAAATTCACCCAGGTCTCCCTATGGCCAGTCCACCCTTGATCAACACCATAGTGATTAAATCATTTTTAGATTACAGTAGTTATTTCCTGAAATTGTGTAATATTAAAAATCCATATAAACACGCTAGATAGTATGAGGCAATTTACTTATACACCGCCAACAAAAAAAAAACAAAAAACACCAAGCTTCTGGTTATCTTCTACAGGTGAGAATAAAATCCATTTTATTTTGAAGTGAACCATTCCACTTTCACTTGGGGGGACTGCTCATCTCTATCTGCTTGTGTCCTGAGCTAGCCTGTGGGAAACAGTAGCATTAAAACTATACTAAAGGCAAGCCTGATTGTTGCCCCATTTTCCCAGGCTACAGGTTGCACTGTCCCAAACTTCAATCTGTTTTCAAAAAGACCCTGTGGTTCCTAACTTATCTTTAAAAGCATTGGAGATTTATACAAAGAAATGAACAGAAACAGCAGGTGTGGCAACAGCGATGTGATGTAAGCACACTGTGATAAGTGTGAGAGGAAAGAGGGGGGTGGGGTTCAGAGCTACAGAGAGAGGCAGCCAATCAGGACGTCTGAGAAGGGAGAATAGGGTGGGCCCTGAGCAGGTGGGCGCTGCTGTTGGCTCAGCTGTGGCCCGGATTTTCTTTTCCACTGCCGAAGCCACGCCCTGCATCACTTTTTCACAGAGACGAAGTCAGAGGAGTAGGTAGGCTTTCTGGCACCCAGGGCAAAGATTTAAAAAAGGCGCCCCAACTGTGCTCAGGCCCCCCGATGGGGTCCCCCAGACCCCTTGACCTGCTGCACCAGGGGTGAAAGGTAATACATGGCGCTCTGGATGCTAGAGCGCTGGCGCTATACGCTGAGCCACCTGTAATAATACATTGGACGCTACATGGCGCTGTTAGAGTCGCTCACCAGATTCGCTTTCAAAAATGTGGTTTTGGTTACAGCGCCCAGTGTTCATCAGACGCTGCCTGCCGCTACGAGGCACTACCTGGCGCTATCCCTTCTTAAATAACCCCCTTAGATTTAGGCCATTGGTAGCTCTTTTTTAACAGGACCTCTGCCTTGAATAACAGCCTATCTTGTATGTTCCCCCAACCCTGTACATTCAGATTGCTCATATTAAAATTCATCCTACCTGCACCTAGTTCTGAGCCTTTAAAGCATCCAAGATTGTGGCCCATGGAGTCTCAGGCTTCCTGCAGAAAGGAAATATCTTGTGACTCTGCGGCTCTGCATTCTGGGATTGCTGGCCTTGTCTTGACCCCAGTGCTGCTCTATCTGTGCAGAGCAAAGCTATAACCTGCCACCCTGCACTTGTCCCCCTCTCCTCAGCACGTGATGCTGGGAAGGAACAAGAAATAGCAAGATGGCGGCGCCGTAGTTTGGAGTCCTGAGTGGAAGCTCAGCAGGGTAAAGAATAATAAGTAATCAACTAAAAACTTAAGATATATTTCGGATTTGAGCTTTCATTTAAAGCAGACCAAAACCCACTGAACTTGTGAAATACATTTGGCCAAAGCCCCTGCCGATAATCCCTTCTTCGGGTGTAAAACTAAAAATGGATATTTTCGCTTTTCGAATTGTCCTGGAACACTGATTTTTTTTTCTATCCCTCAGAAAGGAGGAGACTTTACAGCTAAAACAAGTGTCATCAGGGATTAGAGTGAAGCAGGATCAGTTATAATTTGCAAATAGTACTGTTCATAGGGGGATCAATACAGTTAAAAACTGGGTTTTGGTCCGCTTTAAGGAAGGTTTACTGAACATGGGCCATAATGTTGAATATTTACCTGATTTTCTCTAGTCTTGGGATTTAAATGTTTAGATATGATGTAGATAATGTCATGTATATTACCCTATTTATATTGTTATTAACAAAAATGATGGCCTAGCTTGTATGTTTGCAGCTGGCTTGCTAGATTGTCTTTGATTGTCTTGTTGGTGGACATATGTGAAATTTAAATCCTTTATACAGTTCACCTTCTACACTTCCTTCCTCCTCTGTCAGTCATGGACACACTTGATGACTCCACCAACAAAGCAGAACCCGATATGAGGTGATGAGGGACCTGTCTTACAGCTTGTACAACAGTGGCCCTGAATCATGTGCAGGAAACAGGATCACCCTGCTTGCCCTGGCAGGTGGGCTCTGCTGTCCACATTACAGTATGAAAAAGCTGCTGGCGAGGAGAAGTGTCAGCCTCATATACCAGTATAATGGCAGAATTAAAGGTTTAATAAGGGATATTCTGTCAGCAGTCAATACTTTCTACCCAAAACTTATTTAAAATGTTAAGTGGAAATATTCTCGAATTCTTCACTAGCGTATTATTATGTATTGGCTAAATGACAACTTAAACCAGACCTTCACCCTGAATAAGAGCCTATCTTATATGTCTCCCACACCCTGTACATACAGATTACTCACATTAAAAGTCATCCTACCTGCATCTATTGCATGTTATGAGCCTTTAAACATCCAAGATGGCGGCCCATGGAGTTTTACTCTGCATTTTTGTGTTGCTCTGCATTTTGGGATTGCTGACCTTTTCCTGACCCCGCCCCTTGTACGTTTGCCCCGCTCTCCTCTCCTCAGTATGTGATGTTTCTGAGGCAAGATGGCTGCGCCCGTATACTAGAGTTCAGAACACAGTTGCAGTTGGTGGGGGAAAGAATAATAAGTAAGTGACTAAAAACTTAAAATATATTAACACTTGACCACCAGTGGTCAAGTGTTAAAAAGGATGCCCCTCCCCTCCAGGATGCCCCTCCATGCATGGATCATGGCGTGCCCTCTCCAGGTATTTGTGCTGATTGGACGGGGCACCATGTGCCATAGGACCGGGAAGAGGTGAGTTAACTGCGGCGATCTGGGGGGTTGCCCTGGGAGAAAGGACCAAAACCCAGGATAGTCAAGATCCTGGGTTTTGGTCCACTTTAAGGTAACTTTGACTGCAGGCCTGTCAGAATTGTGGCAAGATGGCTGCCTCCGTTCAATTCAGTAGCATAGAATCTCCCTGCTATTCCACAACATCTGCGTGGAGTTTAACCCTCTCAAATATATTACATTACTGATTGCAAGAGACAGGGTTTAGAGGAGCAATTTACTAAACTTTCATTTTTTGCCTGGAGGTCTGCTTTAAAGTGATCCTATACCCAGCAAGAAAGTTTATGTCTTCAAATTCTATCCCCAGCCCAGTGGCCCAAAACAGCCTGTTTTTTTTCTTCATCAAAGCCTTTGACCAATATTCATAAAAACACTAACAGAATGCAGTATGATGTCAGAATTACAGCCATATGTTAATTCAGTTACAAGTTAATTGTCACATAATGGCAATTATTATAACTGATAAGGCTGAACGCAAATCTTGAGCTGTGTGTACTGTAACTGACTGTATCGCTGGAAAGCACCAGGGGCTGGGGCTGCTCGGCCAATATGGCCAATGCCATCCAGTTCGTGTTGTTATGAAGTTTGGGCAAAGGCTTTAGTAAAAAATAAAGAGACACAGGCTGTTTTGGGACACTGGGTTGGGGATAGAAGGTGGCAACATAAACTTCCTTTCTGGGTATAGGATCATTGTAAATAGCACCTGTAGACTAATAAAATAAAGGGTGCTCACCTTACCCTTGCTTTCAGTTGATAAAGCCACATCTATAGCATAAAACCATTTTTGAAAGTGTGAAGTATTTTGTGCCAAAGAGATGTCCTCAATGTGGTGAGCTTATCTAGAGGTGTTTTTCTTTTTCTTATGGTCGCTAATGTGTGTTTTATGGAAGCAGTTTCCCCTACCTGCAATCTATTGCTATTGGCAACCATACAGCAAGTGTGTACATCAAGATTTACAGGAAGTGTAAAGTAAGTCCTGTACACACAAAACCCCAATCAGGTTTCATGTGCAAACCTCATCACCGGCAGTCACTTGATTGCCAGCCATACTATGGCCCTTATTTATGAAGGAATAGCGACAGGTAGCGACTGGTGAGCGGCCGGTAATGACGGGCCCCGCCACGAGAACGCCGGCTCCCCACCACAATCACACATTTATCAAGCCGATCCTGCTTAACGACTGAGATAGCGCCATATAGCCACTCATTCATCATTATTCCAGCCTCAGCCCACAGCGCCAGCGTCCGACCTTGAACAGCGACAGGTATGACCTCTCGCTACCTGGTGCTCTCCAATGCGTTTCAATGGAACAATCTTTAAATATTCATAATTAATTGTTATTAATGTTTTTTTTTTTTTTTTTTTTAAATGTGAAAAATTCTGTGACCACTTCTGCCATTTTAAATAATTTTTTTAAGGTAAAAAAAAAAAAAATGTACAGAATTGATATTACAGGTCTGATATTAATGGATTCATATTACAAAATTATTTAAAAAACTTGTTTTTTTGGGGGTTTCCAAAAATATGGTTGTTTGGGGGTTAAAAAACTACTTTTAACCCATCGCCGCCAGCGCTCTGGGGTTTAAACATGCATTTCACAGCGCGAGAATTTTTTGAGCGTGATTTGTTAATGAATATGGTGGGAGCCGGTCGCTATGGCCAGTCGCTATCATGCGCTCCCATACAGCGCGGAACCTGTCAAATAGCGACTCCTCACCCAATATTCAACATTACTGCAAACAGACTGAGTCGCTATCAACTACCGTACAATGGCCAAGCACAGCGACTACTAGCGGGCGCTCTGAAAATGCCGCTACAGTCGCTCAACTGTCGCTACCTACCGCTGTTAATGAATTGGCCTCCCCGAATGGAAGTAGTAAGCATCGGCTGACTTGAATACTATGAATGGAAGTAGTAAGCATCGGCTGACTTGAGCTCTTTAAAGTGGACCAAAACCCATCCTGATGTCTATGAGACTCCAGGGCAGGCATACTCGCTCCCCCTGGGGCATCCAGATTCAGGATGCCCCGCTTTGTTAAACCCCCAGGTCGCCCATAAACTCACCTTCTTTCCCAGTCCAACTGCGCATCCCCGCTATCCCTTTAGCAGGACGTGTGCCCACAACAGGCATTTGTAAATGGCCAGCACGGGCACGCCCCCTGTTAAAGAGTAGCGAGGGGTGCGGCCGCCAGCCCGCTCGGATCTGCTTGCCTTAGACGAGCTCTAGGCCGAAGGGGCGGGAGCAGATCCGAATGCACTGACTGGACGAGAGGCTGCACATGCGCAGTAGGACCGAGGAAGGGTGAGTGAGATTGGGAGACCTGGGGGGTTTCACCCAGTGGGGCATCCCTGATCAGGGTGCCCGGGGGGCAAAGACCAAAACCCAGGATAGTCAAAATCCTGGGTTTTATTCCATTTTAATGACTACGTGGACTTTAAAGCAGAACAAAACCTGAGAATTTGATGTTCCAATGTTTTTTTCCATGCCCCTGGTAGCCTACTGACTGAAACCCCCTTAGGAAGACAGAAAAAATGAACCAACCATGCATGCGTGGTCTCTCGACCAATGAAAGACGCCCGCTATGACTTCGTCATTTGGCAGGTGGCTCTCATTTACTAGAATTGGGATGTTGCGCTGCCGCATCCCCAGCAGCACGCGCCCCAGCCTATCTGAATGGGATGCAGGTCTCCATTGTAAACAAGCTGTCTGCTGAATGATGTAGTCATAGCGGGCGACTCTCATTGGACGAGAGCCTGTGCATGCACCGTTTTTATTGGTGCCCTGAGGGCACAATGCAGTGAGTCATCCCTATTCGGTATGCCCCAGGAAAAAGCCAATCTAAAAGATTCCAGGCCGGCCGCTGCTCGGTTTTGTCCGCTTGGGAGACAAGGGTTAGAATATTTTTATTTACTTGAATGGTGTTTAGATGCTTTTTTATTTCTAAAGTAAAATTGATGGGAAGTAATAACAATCATAAGCAATAAGCAATAATTTTGTCAGCAAAGTACTTTTGTATGTGGCAATATCTAAGCGATCAATGATGGGAACAGGGTCGATAAGTATATTGGCCCTAACGCTTGCATGCTATTTCCTTTGCACTCTCCATGCACTACAATGCACAGGCCCACAGTGGTAAATATGAGAGGTCATTTTTAATATTTAACTGGCTTTTTTGTTCTTCCCACAAAAAGATGAAGCTGAAATTGCTTAGTTAATGTGAACTGTATGTGTGTTGAACTGGGTGCTCAGAGCATCTCTAAAATAAAATGCTTATGCCACAATAGAATCTCCTGGTTATCTGTTATAGTTCTGGAGCTTGCTGCTTGGTTACACATTGCCGGCATATATGTGAATCATCTGTTAGTCATATGAGGTTATGAAGTCATATGAGGTTTCAGTGTGTGTGATACATTCAGTTAACAGTGTTTTGTTTGCCTTTATTAAATAGGTTTGGAAACCATATATATACAATTTTTAAAGCAACTTGAAAAACATATCCATGTGTTCAGGCTTTCCAGGCGTGTATCAAGCTAATGTCCCATATAAGCTATTTGATATGGTGCAATTTTGGTTTAGTCACACTTGTGTTGCATACTATCCCCTCGATTCAAAGAGCAAAAGTTAAGTGATTTCGTATCGAGAATCGTAAGTTTGGGTGGGTGTTAGTCATTTTTTCCTGTTTTTTTGGCCATTTCCGACTCGCACGAGCCTACGTACGAATGCGTATATGCTCTTACGATCAGCGGAAGTCCGTTCCTAAATTTTAGGATCAAAACGTAAAACTTAGGATCAAAACGTAAAACTTAGGATCAAATCCTAAAACTTACGATCAAAACGTAAAACTTAGGTTAATTGGATGTGTTTAGGTGTGATTCAGAGAAACCTCTAAACGCATTTTAAAAGAAAGCCACAGCCGACACCTTTTAGCAGCCGGATTGCTGTTCGTGAACAGGTTTTTTGGCTAAGTGGAGGAGTCTGCGCGTCTTGTGCTCCAATGAACTGCATGTATCAGCATGGCCGAGGCCATAAATTGTATGGCAATGCATACCTGATTCATGTATGCCTTATAAAAGCATTTTAATGTGGACCTTAATTAGTCCTTTGCATGTAAACCTTTATTTTGCAATATATTTGCGTTAATTAAAGAAACTTATGTCCTTTGTTATTTATTTTAAAATTGAGGTACTAGAATAATATTTTTAGATTGCATTTATTGGTGTAGTTGTTTACCTTTGCTTTGTTTAATTATTTAAGCACATCTTTGGTCAGATGCATCACACTTACTGAGGAGAGGAGAGCGGGATAAAGTGCAGGATGTGGGTTACTGCTGTATTTTGCACAGACACAGCAGAGCTGGGGGCATGGAAAGGTCAGAAATCAAAGAATCCAGAGCAACACAGTCACAAGGCCCTTTCTGTTTGCAGGCTGCCCGATAATACCTGAGCCGCCATCTTGGCTGTTTCTAGGCTCATAACATGCAGAAGTTGCTGGGTGTTTTTTAAGATTTGTGAGCAATCTGTATGTAGAGGGTGTGGGTAACCACACTAAAAATTTAAAGTTGTACCATTTGAAGCATAAATATTAAAATTAAATCCACAAGTAAAAAATGCAAGTTAACTAAAAATTAAACAAAGTAAGATTTACTTATGCAAATGCATTCATTAATGGTTGGTTACTGCAAAATGAATGAAATAAAGAAAAATAAAAGACCAAATATTTAGAATGCACTTTAATGAGGTAAGTTTGTAGTGCGGAGCCGCAAGATCAGAAGGATTTACGTCCAGACCAAAAAAGGAAAAAGGGCAAAACCAATGTTGCAACCTGAGAAATGAAACGGAAAATTCAGGATGGAAACTGACATAGGTCTGATTCCCGAACTGCCATACGAACGGACGTATATTTTAGGATAGAAACGTATTTGCTTATTGAATCACTCGCAAGTTCATACGAACGCACGAGCGTTCGGGAAAAATAGGATGATCGTGAGCCAAATCCAAGCTGTTACATGTTTCTTTGAATCAACCCATATGACAATGGCATTTCCTGGAACATATGCCCTTATTCATCAAGCGATAGCGCCAGGTAGTGTCTGACGAGCGCCAGGTAGCGGCAGCTAACGGCGACTACCGACTCAAGTACGCCCGGCGGCGGTCACAATGACGCATTTATCAAGCAAAATGAGGCTAGCGCCGGCGAGAGCGACGGCTAGCGCGGCATTCATCATGAAGCCGCCTGGACCGAACAGCGCCGCTGCAAATTCCCTCACAGCGCCAGGTATGAGCTGTCGCTCCCTGGCGATGTCCAATGCATTTCAATGGAGCAATCTATAATAATTCATGATTAATTGGTAATAATTTTTTTTTTAATTTTTTTAATGTCAAAAAATCGGAGAACACTTCTGCAATGTTAGGATTTATTTTTAAGTACAAAAAAAAAAAAAAAAATATGTGCAGAATTGATCTAACAGGTCTGAGATTAATGTATTCATATTACAAAATGATTCTAAAAACATGTATAATGTTACATTCAAAAAATATGGTTGTTTAGGGGTTAAAAACTAGTTAATACAGATCGCCGCCAGCGCTCTGGGGTTTAAACAAGGAATGGACAGCGACAGCCCATTCGGAGCGTGATTTTTTGATGAATATGAAGCTAGCCGTTCGCTCTGGCCATTCGTTGACAGGCGCTCACATACAACACTGGACCTGTGAAACAGCGACCCCCCAGCCCGTATTCAACATTACCGCACACCGACTGAGTCGCTGTCATCAAGCTAATGCCGGCCAAGCACAGCGAATACTGGCTGGCGCTGAAAAAATCACGCTACAGTCGCTCATCTGTCGCTACCTGGCGCTATTGATGAATCGACCTCATAGTATTTAAACAGAACCTTCACCCTGAATTAGAGCCTATGTTTTATTTTTCCTCCACCCTGTGCATACATATTGCCCACATAAAAAATTATCCTACCTGCATCTACTGCATTTTATGGGCCTTTAAACATCCAAGATGGCGACCCATGGAGTTTCAGACTGCCTGCAAACAGGAAGTGTCTTCTGATTGTGCTGCTCTGCATTGTGGGGTTGCTGTCCTCTCCCTGACCTCAGCTCTGCTCTGTCTGTGCAAAGCACAGCTATAACCTGCCCCCTGCAGTTTTCACCCCTCTCCTCAGTATGTTATTCATCTGAGGCAAGATGCGCGACGCCCATATCCTAGAGTCCTGAACAGAGTTGCAGCCCAGTGGGTGAAGAATTATAAGTAAGTTGACTAAAAACTTAAAATTTATTAATTTTGGATGCTGGGGAATAGTTTTTTTAAGGGTTTGGGCTTTTTATTAAATGATACTGAAGGTTTGGGTTAAAGGGAACCACAATCAGAATCGTATGGGATATAGCAGGACCATCCAGTATATCTGTGTGTTTGTGTGTGCCCAACACCCGAGGAGTTGTTTTTTATGTTATTACAAAAATCAGACTTAGCTCATGAAGAAGGAAGGCTGTTGGGCTTCCTTTTTAAAGTAGACCAATAGTCCAAAAATGACTTAAACCGGACCAACACAACAAAGTGCTCATTTGCAGCCCTCCCCAGGGAAACTGAGATTTATGTCAGTTGAATCCAGGCAGCATGGCTGAGATGTTGGGAGAGGAAACTCCAAAGTGGTTGCTACCACTAGGAGATCGGTGAGGAGGCATTTCAGCTTTGAGTGGATGCAGGAGGAAATGTAAGTGCTGACAATGCTTCATTATTATGCATGCAGATGGGGAATGTGAGTTTTGGTGAGTTTTGTTTTCGAATTGTGCCAGGCTGTTGGTCCGCTTTAAGGGTAGGTCCCCCTTTGTTGTTTTACCCCACATACCTCAGACCAGAAACTGCTTACTTGTGATCGGCTGCTATGTCGCTCATCTCCCACCCACAGTGCCGTGTATGGAGGCACCCACTGAAGTGAGTGGGAGGGCTCCACCCCTCGCATCTGTATTCCTAGTATGTCACACACCCCACTTCCAAATATTCATGACACTTGGGAACCCGGCCTGTAGAGGGCGATCTTGCAGAGATGACATGGAAAAAGGAGCCCCTCCTGGTCCATAAGTACTGGGTTCCTCCCACTATTCCTCAGTCTTTTCGTCTCTGCAGTCGGCGAAGCATTCAGAAGATGACTCTCCTTCAAGCTGCAGGTAGCCTGGTTTGCTCCCGACCCCTTTTTTTCTCTATTTCTGTCTGATACTCTTTAAACCTGTTTGGTTATATTGTATGCCTCCCAGCCCTGGCTGTATGGTTCAGGCAAAGGTAGATGCATACACCTTCTGGTGTATACAGGAGTTTTACTCCTCCGTGAGACCCAGGCGGTTTCCGGGTTGGTGTTCTCGGCATGGGATGCCCCTGTCCCTTTATATTCCCCTTGTGCCTTATGGGTGCATTTCTATCCTCTCCCCTTTAGTTCTCCTTTACCCTGCTGGGGTAAAAAGGAGGGGGGGGGGGGGGGCGTTATCTGGGCTTATTTGTCACCATGCACACAAATAATAAAAATAAAAAAATATATATAAAATAAAACTTTATTATATATATATTATTATGTATGTTTACTATACTATTTAATAGGATATGTTTTATTTAGATTTTCCTATTGCTGTGTAGGCAGCATTCTTTTGCTTACCTTTTAAAGCTCTTTGTTTTCTGGCTATGTTCAGATTTGAATTTCCCTCCATTCTTGGTCATGTGATTCTGGGGGTGGGCGGGGCTTAGGCACACAGCAATCATTTCATTCTCAAGAGCACCTGGGTGCTCTCTTTGTCTCAAAAAAGAGCAAAGGCACAATGGGAATTGGGTGCAGGATCTGGGGCTGTCCCTGCCCCACACACGTCAAGCAGAAAAAAGGAGAGAGGATCCGCACTCCTAAAATCCTGAAATTTTATTTGAAAAAGAATAAAAGCAGCATCTTCAATATATCCACGGCAGTGTAAAAGCAGTAAAGGACCCCGACACATGAAATTTTGCCACGCTCACTAACGCGTTTCGGACGCAAACACTCGGTCCTTAATCATAGATAATAGGTAGCATAAACATAGACACTTATATATGATGTGATGGACTCACCTCCCGCCATCTGCCGCTTGCGAACGCGAGCTCCCCCGCCGCCGCTGCCGCCGTCAAGGTGGGATGACGTCATGCGCAAAGCAGCGTCTAGTCGCACCAATGGCAGCCACGGAACAACAGCCAATCAAAGTAAGCAGCGTCTAGTCGCACCAATGGCAGCCACGGAACAACAGCCAATCAAAGTAAAGAAAGCCTCTCGTAAATGTTAGGGTTGCCAAGCAACCATAGAAGCCGGAAGGCAGCAGCGGAGGAGGAAAGGATCGTCAAAGCGGACCTTAAAAAACAGACAGCAAAGAAAATATACTATATATAACGAAGCCACATATTAATATCTCTACACAAACCTATGTATAATACACCAATATATATGGATAGCAAAAAATCACTATACATCTTTCCATAACGTGTATAAATACAAAAATACGGCCCATAGACACTCTAGAGAAATAGAATTTCTGGATCTGAGATTAATGTTAGATACTAAAAGCGAGACTTTACAGACCTCGACATTCCGCAAGCCCACAGCAGGCAATAACATCCTCCGTGCGTCCAGTTGCCATCCGGCTCACACGATCAGATCCATCCCAGTAGGGGAAATGGTACGGAGTCGAAGGAACTGTTCTCGCATTGAATCCTTTTTGGAAGAATCTACTGAGATTCAATCCAGACTTATGGACAGGGGTTATTCACCCTGGATGCTCACAAGAGCTAAAGACATAGCCCTTAGAAAATCTAGGACTAGTATTTTGGGGGATAAGAAGAAATCCACCAAAAGTAAAAGTTCTCTGTCATTCAAGGGTGTGACATTTAGTACTCCATACACTCTAGAGTTTAAAGAGGTTTGTAAAATCATTCGGGCAAATTTACCCATATTAAAGGCTGATCTCCTTCTCAAAGACACATTGGATGAGGGAGTGCGGTTAGTCAGTCGGAAGTCCCCGAGTTTGTCTAGTACGCTGTCACCCAGCCTTTTTCAAACACCTAGTGTGGATAGTAACACCTGGTTAGCCACCAGGGGATTTTTTCCATGTGGTGGCCCCCGCTGTGGCCTTTGTAGATTTGTAGACAAGGGTAACAGCTTCACTTCCACCACTAGTGGTAGGAGCTTCTCAGTCAAAGCCCTACTTAATTGCAACTCGAAAATGGTTATATACCTTATCACCTGTGTGTATTGTAAAATGCAATACGTAGGCTGCACAAAACGCAAATTGAAGACACGCATTACGGAACATTTGTATGGTGTTGGTAAACCAGAGATATCTAAAAATTCAAATGTGGCTAAACACTTTAATCAGATACATCCTGGCAGTAGTGCCATGATCAAAGTAAACGCTTTAGAGAGGGTGTATATGGGGCCCAGGGGTGGTGACATCCATAAAAAGCTACTCATGAGAGAGGCATTCTGGATATTCACCCTTGATACACGTTTCCCCCGAGGCCTCAATTATAGATGGGATTTATCCTTTATTATAGATTGATGTTATTTTATTATATTATTTTGATAAGTATTTACTTTTCCTGATAGGATATCTTCTTCCCTTCTTCTTCCCTTCGTGTTTTCTTTGTTCCTTATGATAGCATAAATTGTTCCATCCCGTTTATTTACTGTAGATTGGTCATTGTTTGGGTGGATAGGGTTTTCTTGCTTGATCGTCGATGGCAGTGTATACTGCTTGAATGTTTAGGGTCTACCTCTCTCTCCTTTTTTCATCAATTAGTGGGACCCTTTAATATCACACAGGGGATATATAAGTTTGATGTAAAATATATCATAGTTTTTTCCCCCTTTTTTTTTTTCTCTTTTTTTTTTTGAACAGAAGATAAATAATAATTTTTATACATGATATTTAATTTTTGATCTTTATTGTATATTTTCTTTATTGATTATCATTGACTGCTATACCGATGATTATCTATTGTAACTAATGTTTTACAGTTATGTAAGGCTATACATTATATATTGATGAATTTTTGTATTTATACACAAAGATGTATAGTGATTTTTTGCTATCCATATATATTGGTGTATTATACATAGGTTTGTGTAGAGATATTAATATGATATTAATATGTGGCTTCGTTATATATAGTATATTTTCTTTGCTGTCTGTTTTTTAAGGTCCGCTTTGACGATCCTTTCCTCCTCCGCTGCTGCCTTCCGGCTTCTATGGTTGCTTGGCAACCCTAACATTTACGAGAGGCTTTCTTTACTTTGATTGGCTGTTGTTCCGTGGCTGCCATTGGTGCGACTAGACGCTGCTTTGCGCATGACGTCATCCCACCTTGACGGCGGCAGCGGCGGCGGGGGAGCTCGCGTTCGCAAGCGGCAGATGGCGGAAGGTGAGTCCATCACATCATATATAAGTGTCTATGTTTATGCTACCTATTATCTATGATTAAGGACTGAGTGTTTGCGTCCGAAACGCGTTAGTGAGCGTGGCATAATTTCATGTGCCGGGGTCCTTTACTGCTTTTACACTGCCGTGGATATATTGAAGATGCTGCTTTTATTCTTTTTCAAATAAAATTTCAGGATTTTAGGAGTGCGGATCCTCTCTCCTTTTTTCTGCTCTCTTTGTCTGCCTGGCTCCTGTTGCTTCCCTATGGTCTTCCCTCATTGTGCTTGCTTTGGCAGCACATATACTAAGATTGGAACAATACAGAGAGGATTAGCATGGCCCCTGCGCAAGGATTACACGCAAATTTGTAAAGCATTCCATATTTAAAGGTGCTGTGAGTACCCCTCAGCTTGCTGAAGGGAGTTTCTGCCATTTTTTTCATGCTTTGTCATTTATTGTATTGTGTGCATAGGTGACTGTTTGTTTTCCTTGTAGGTGGAAACTCTTTATTTTAAAGGGGTTTCTCCTGGTCTTTAGCCCTTAAAGTCTTATTTGGGGGTCCATTTGTGTTAATATCCTCCCACTTGGGACTATTTAAAGGGGCATCCCGGGTAGCAATTGCGTAAATCCCATATATACTTGGCGACTATAATCAATTATAATATAATACTAAACACTATATGGAGGCATCTCAGGACAACGGGCATGCAGTTCCCTCTGCACAGACTCGGCAATGTTTTGGATGTGGGGCATCCCTTGTTGGGGATAACGCAATTCTTTGCTTCCCTTGTGCTCAATTAACTATTATGCAGAAAACTGGGGCCCAGGCTTCGGCGTCTGCAGCTTCTGCCTTATCTCCTACTCCGCCATGTCTTGTCCGTACCCCCAGTGATATTGTCATGGGTGGTGAGTCGCATTCTGATTTATGTGCCAGATTGGCTCATCTTAAAAAATTAATGTCTAGCTCTGTGGCCAAGAAGGCCTCAGCTAAAATGAAACATTTGACTCAGGCTGTTCTGGTAAGTGAGTTGGATAATTGTGAAATGCTTTATTGGTCTGATCCTTCTCAGTTAGAAGAAGGAGAATTATATGAGGATTCAGATGTTTCTGATGAACAGCAATTTGTTGTGGATACCCCTAAAGCTCTTGCTCAGTAATTTGAGGTTTTGGTTATCACTCCTCCTGAAGTAGTCCCTCCTCAAAAAGGGGAATTCTTTGGAGTCTCTAAACCTCATTTAGAATTTCCAAATCAAAAGCATTTTGATGAAATTATTCTTAAAGAATGGGAGAAGCCTGTGCGGCTTCCTGGCATTCCCTTGGGCTGGGACAAGAAATATCCCTTCCCAGCTGATACTGTTAAGCGTTGGTCATCACCACCTGTGGTGGATGCCCCTGTGCTTTATTTATCCAATTCTTCTGTGTTGCATTCTCTTGACTCCACTACACTTAAAGATGGAGAGGATAAGCTTATTGATCAAATGGCGTGCCACGCTCTTTCCAGTGTGGATTCGGCCTTGCTGCCTGTTGGTGCTTCTGCACTCATGACAGTGGCTATTAGGTCTGCTGTGAGAGACCTAATGAATTACTCAGGGCTTGATCCGGCCTCTGATGAGTACGCCGCTCTTAAGCAATGTGAGTGTTAGGATCTTACCTGCCTCCCGGCCACGGTCCCGCGGCGCGTCACGGCCCCGTCCTGCTGCTGGCTCTCGGTTCCGCTCTGAGGCCAGCGTGGCGGCGGCGGGGTGCGGCGGCCTCGCTGCGAGCCGTGCGGCGGGGGCAGGCGGCCCCGTGGTGTCCTCTGCCGGCGCGGCTGTGCTTCCCCCGGCCGGGAGCGCGCCCGGCCATTCGCGTGCTCGCGCACGCGCGCGAGCACGCTCTGTGTATGCCCCCAGGCGGCGCTGCTCCCAGCGCATCCGCCGGGGGCAAGTTTCAAGTTAATCATCAGCTGTCCTGATGGGAGCCGGGCCCAGGGACTGGACAGCCCGTCTGGCCTGGGCAGGTCCAGTTCCTGGGACCGCTCCCATTGGGTCGTCACTGTCGCACCAATCAGCACACTTCCCTCTCCTTTCCTTTTCCCCTTCCCATTGGCCAGTTTTCCCTTTATTATCAGGCTGCCCCATTGTCCAGTGCCCGTTATAGCCTCTGGTTAGTAGGGTGTGCGTTATAGTCTGCGTTACTGTGTTCAACTCGGCTTCGTCTCTGACCATCCTCGTCTGCTGCCCGTCCTGACCTTTTCGCCTGTCCTGACTTCGCTTTTGCCTGATCCTTCTGTTACTGCGTTTTGGTGCTCATCCGGTTTGACCTCGGCTCGTTTTTGACTACCCTTCGCTTGACCCCTTGGATACCGCGCTCAGTGACCACCCGGCTTGACCTTGGCTTGTTTCTGGACCTCTCTGATTGACTCTCTGTTTGTAATCCCATTTACATCCCGGCATCCATATTCGGGATACCCCGCCGTTCACCCGTCTCCACCTTAAGCCGGTAATCTTTGCGCCAACTAAGTCCTGGGGGTAACCGAGTCTGGAGAGGCACAATCCGCGTCTCCTGCGAGCGGGGACTTGTCTAAAGGCAGAAGAGGCGGTGGAGATTGGGGATTATCTGGCTTAAGAGAGAAGGGTGTCCGGCGCCTAACAGTATAACGGGCCCAAAAGAATGGACCAGATTTTGGAGCAGGTGCAGGCCTTAACCGCGGCCGTTGAGCACCTGGCCCATCGCGTGGCGGCCCAGGAGAACCGTCCAGCTCCGATTAACACCAGCCCTCAAGGGGCTTCGGCCGCATCATCAGTGGAACCCAAAATTCCACTTCCAGATAAGTTCTCTGGAGACAGAGCCAAATTTGCAAATTTTCGGGACTCGTGTAAGCTCTACTTCCATCTTCGACCAACCTCCTCTGGGTCACAGGAGCAGCGCGTGGGTCTCGTTATCTCCCTCCTCCAAGGGGATCCACAATCATGGGCCTTCAGTCTGTCGCCCCAGGATCCCGCTCGTCTTTCTGTGGATAGTTTCTTCTCAGCTATGGAGATTTTATACGATGATCCTGATAGGGGGGCCACAGCAGACGCAAAGCTTCGTACCTTACGCCAAGGACGACGGCCAGCTGAAGATTACTGCTCTGAGTTTCGACGATGGGCGGTCGATTCACGTTGGAACGATCCAGCGCTATGCGGTCAGTTCAGGCTAGGATTGTCTGACTCCATCAAGGACATTCTTGTGAATTATCCAGTTCCTCAGACCTTGGACGAAACCATGCATTTGGCCATTCGCATTGACCGACGTCTGCGGGAGAGACGCCTGGAAAAAGGGTCACACCCCGACTCCAGCTTGAGAGCCGAAGTTCCAGCCATGCCTTCCTCAGAGGAGCCCATGCAGCTGGGCGCCACCAGGCTCACTGAAGCTGAGAGACGTCGGCGCTTGTCAGAAGGTCTCTGCCTTTACTGTGGCGGAACAGGTCACATGGTCAGAGCCTGCCCCAAGAAGCCGTCGGGAAACTTCAGAGCCTAGGGGGAATCGAGGGGTCCCACCTAGGCTGTAAGGTATCTCCTCGTGTATTGTCTCCATTTATGATTCCGGTCCAGGTAAAACTTGACCTAGAATGTATCAGTCTGGAAGCTCTCTTAGATTGTGGTGCAGCGGGGAACTTCCTTGACTCTGATTTAGCTCAAAGCCTAGGAATTCCGCTCCAGTCCCTTCCTGTAGCCATTCGGGTCTCCGCCATTGACAACACACCCATTGCGGGGGGGCTCATTCAATATAGAACCTCACCAGTCCTGCTTAGAGTGGGAGCGGGGCATTCTGAATTAATTTCCCTTTTAGTTCTAAAAATGCCTTCTACCCCTCTAGTTCTTGGGCTACCTTGGCTACAGAAACATAATCCCCAAATCGATTGGGTGACTAGGCAAATTGTTAAATGGGGCCCTCTGTGCTTTCATTCCTGTCTGGAACTTCCAGTGCGAGCCACTCAGTTATCCCCTGAAGAAGTGCCTAGCCCATATCTAGATTTTTCTGATGTATTCTCTGAAAAAGCGGCTGATAAACTTCCCCCTCATAGACCTTGGGATTGCCCCATCGAGCTTCTCCCGGGTACTATGCCGCCTAGGGGGAAAATCTTCAATTTAACACGAGCCGAAAATCTTGCTATGCGGGAGTATATCGCAGAAAACCTAAAGAAGGGTTTTATACGGGCGTCCTCTTCTCCGGCAGGGGCAGGGTTTTTCTTTGTCGAGAAAAAAGATGGGGGACTCCGGCCCTGTATCGATTACCGGGGTTTAAATAAAATAACGGTTAAGAATAAGTATCCCCTGCCTTTAATTGATGGGCTATTCACTCAGGTGATTGGGGCCCAAGTGTTCTCCAAATTAGATCTCCGCGGGGCCTATAATCTTATCAGGATTCGGCAGGGAGATGAATGGAAAACAGCTTTTAATACCCATGAAGGGCATTATGAGTACCTGGTAATGCCATTCGGCTTATGTAATGCTCCCGCAGTCTTTCAGGATTTCGTGAATGAAATCTTTAGGGAGTACTTGGGCCGTTTTGTTGTAGTGTATTTGGATGATATTCTGATTTTCTCTTCCTCGCTATCAGAACATCGTAAACATGTTCGTCTGGTTTTACAGAAGCTCAGGGAGAATCATTTATTTGCCAAACTGAAAAAATGCCAATTTGAGGTTACTGAAGTTCCCTTCTTGGGTTACATCATTTCTAATACCGGCCTTTCCATGGACCAATCCAAGGTTAAAGCGGTGCTAGAGTGGGAACAACCCAAAGACCTTAAGGGGTTACAAAGATTTTTGGGGTTTGCCAACTTCTATAGGAGATTCATTAAAAATGTTTCCACCCTGGTAGCCCCCCTCACTAATCTCACCAAGAAAGGGGAGTATCCTGCTGTTTGGCCAGAGCAATCC
Organism: Gastrophryne carolinensis; assembly: GCA_027917425.1. Classification (NCBI taxonomy): domain Eukaryota; kingdom Metazoa; phylum Chordata; class Amphibia; order Anura; family Microhylidae; genus Gastrophryne; species Gastrophryne carolinensis. The sequence goes on from CM051238.1 coordinate 217,756,168, forward strand.
GTCTTGGCTTTCAGGGAATTAAAAGAAGTTTTTAGTTCCGCCCCTGTGTTAGTGCACCCGGACTGCCAATTACCCTTTATTGTGGAAGTGGATGCCTCCGAACTCGGTGTAGGAGCAGTGCTTTCGCAATATAGCGGTTTCCCTGAGCGCCTCCATCCCTGTGCCTTCTTCTCCAAAAAATTTACCCCTGCCGAGAGAAATTACGATATTGGGAATCGAGAACTATTGGCGATTAAACTGGCGTTTCAAGAATGGAGACATTGGCTGGAAGGGGCTCAATTTCCTGTTACTGTCTTTACCGACCATAAGAACTTAGAGTATATTCAGTCCGCTAAAAGATTGACCCCAAGGCAGGCTCGCTGGTCTCTGTTCTTCTCCCGGTTCAATTTCTCTATTACTTATAAACCGGGATCCAAGAACGTGAAGGCTGATGCCTTATCACGTAGTTTTTCTGCTTCTACTGTACCAGAAGGGGAAAGTTTACCCATTTTGTCCCAGGCTCTGGTAGTAGCTGCTATCCAGCCAGAGCTTCCTGATTTAACCCGGTTCCAGTCTGAAGCCCCGCCCGAAAAACCCAGTTATGCCCAATTTGTGCCCGCTGCCTATCGGGCTGCGGTTTTGCACCAGTTCCATGACTCTAAGTTGGCGGGTCATCCTGGTGTCAAGAAAACCATCTCCCTGCTGTCTCGTCAGGTTTGGTGGCCGTCCCTTAGAAAAGACGCACAAGAGTACGTGCGAGCCTGTAAGATTTGTGCCCGCAGCAAATCATTAAGACACCCTCCTGAGGGCCCTCTACTTCCATTGCCCATTCCCTCCCACCCCTGGACCCATCTGGCCATGGATTTTATCACCGATCTTCCACCTTCCCAAGGGTACACTGTCGTCTGGGTGGTGGTAGATCGGTTTAGTAAGATGGCTCATTTCATCCCATTAAAGAAGCTACCTACTGCTCAGGTCCTGGCCCAACTTTTTGTGACACACATATTTAAAATCCATGGTATCCCGGAGGATGTTGTGTCAGATAGGGGGGTCCAGTTTGTTTCCCGTTTTTGGAGGACTTTTTGTCTCAAGTTGGGCTTCACTGTCTCCCTATCATCTGCGTTTCATCCTCAGTCCAACGGGCAAACGGAAAGAACGAACCAATCCTTGGAGCAATATTTACGCTGTTTCATTTCTGATGTCCAGACGGATTGGGTGTTGTTTCTTCCATTTGCTGAATTTGCCCTTAATAATGCCACGCATTCCTCCACCGGGGTATCTCCGTTTCGTTGCGTTTACGGTAAAGATTTGAAATTTTCGGCCTTGTCGGACCAGCCTTCTAGAGTACCTTCTCTAGATGAATGGATGTCTCAGTGGCCAAAGTTATGGGATAAAATTCAGCAACACCTGTCTAAGGCTGGGATCCAACAAAAAAATTTTGCTGATCGTAGGCGATATAATAATCCTGATTATTTGGTCGGCGATTTGGTGTGGCTTTCGACCAAAAATCTGGCCTTACGCCAGCCATCTGCCAAGTTGGGTCCAAGATTTATTGGTCCTTTCCCCGTACTGCAGAGAATCAATCGGGTTACCTATCGCCTGGATCTCCCGCCTTCTATGAGGATTTGTAACTCATTCCACGTCTCCCTTTTGAAACCTGCCAGAAACTTTGAACCCGATAATCTTCCGGATCCCATTCTAGTTGACGGGCAACAGGAATTTGAGGTTGCTCGGGTTTTGGACTCTCGCTTTTTCCGTGGTTCCCTTCAGTATTTGATTGATTGGAAGGGTTACGGTCCTGAGGAAAGGTCATGGGTTCCGGCTAGGGAAGTTCATGCACAAAGATTGGTGAGAAAATTCCACAGGGAGAATCCTCAGAAGCCCAGCTTGGAGGGTCCGGTGGCCCCTCCTCAGGGGGGGGGTAATGTTAGGATCTTACCTGCCTCCCGGCCACGGTCCCGCGGCGCGTCACGGCCCCGTCCTGCTGCTGGCTCTCGGTTCCGCTCTGAGGCCAGCGTGGCGGCGGCGGGGTGCGGCGGCCTCGCTGCGAGCCGTGCGGCGGGGGCAGGCGGCCCGGTGGTGTCCTCTGCCGGCGCGGCTGTGCTTCCCCCGGCCGGGAGCGCGCCCGGCCATTCGCGTGCTCGCGCACGCGCGCGAGCACGCTCTGTGTATGCCCCCAGGCGGCGCTGCTCCCAGCGCATCCGCCGGGGGCAAGTTTCAAGTTAATCATCAGCTGTCCTGATGGGAGCCGGGCCCAGGGACTGGACAGCCCGTCTGGCCTGGGCAGGTCCAGTTCCTGGGACCGCTCCCATTGGGTCGTCACTGTCGCACCAATCAGCACACTTCCCTCTCCTTTCCTTTTCCCCTTCCCATTGGCCAGTTTTCCCTTTATTATCAGGCTGCCCCATTGTCCAGTGCCCGTTATAGCCTCTGGTTAGTAGGGTGTGCGTTATAGTCTGCGTTACTGTGTTCAACTCGGCTTCTTCTCTGACCATCCTCGTCTGCTGCCCGTCCTGACCTTTTCGCCTGTCCTGACTTCGCTTTTGCCTGATCCTTCTGTTACTGCGTTTTGGTGCTCATCCGGTTTGACCTCGGCTCGTTTTTGACTACCCTTCGCTTGACCCCTTGGATACCGCGCTCAGTGACCACCCGGCTTGACCTTGGCTTGTTTCTGGACCTCTCTGATTGACTCTCTGTTTGTAATCCCATTTACATCCCGGCATCCATATTCGGGATACCCCGCCGTTCACCCGTCTCCACCTTAAGCCGGTAATCTTTGCGCCAACTAAGTCCTGGGGGTAACCGAGTCTGGAGAGGCACAATCCGCGTCTCCTGCGAGCGGGGACTTGTCTAAAGGCAGAAGAGGCGGTGGAGATTGGGGATTATCTGGCTTAAGAGAGAAGGGTGTCCGGCGCCTAACAGTGAGATGTTTGCATCTTTTGTACTTTCTGCCTTAGATGATACACTGCTCATGTGCAGCAGAACCTCTGCCTTGTTAATTGCCATTCGGCGGTCAGTATGGTTGCGGCAGTGGGCAGCTGATATTGTAGCCAAGGAATCGCTTACAGCGCTCCCTTTTGTGGGATTGCGCCTCTTTGGAGAAAAATTGGATTCTGTTACTAAGGGACGTAAATTACCTCAGCGTAAGAAACAGCGTCGTTCCTTTCCTGGAGTGGCCTCTTTTAACCCTTCCTTTCGGGGGTCTAGATCCAGTAGAGGATCGGCGTTTTCAGCCCCTAGAGGGAATGCATGGAATAGAGGAAAGGGACGTGGCCGTCCAAGTCAGAATTGGGGGTCCAAAACCAAATCTGCCACTAAGCCTGCTCAACCATGAGGGGACGCCCTCACCCTTACGGGTGGGGGGACGGCTGCGGTTCTTCTTCCAGGTCTGGGGTCAGGAGGTACCAATTAGGTTCTGGAAGTAGTCTCTTCCGGTTACAAACTGGAATTCGAGTTCCGGCCTCCTCCCAGATTTTTCATGTCCCGGATGCCATCAGATCCGGCAATTGCGCAGGGACTGCAGGCAGCAGTAGCGAATCTGTTAAACATGGCTGTCATCTGCCTAGTGCCTCCAGCGGAAAGGGGTTTGGGGTTTTACTCCAACCTATTCACGGTACCCAAAAAGGACCGCTCTGTCGGCCTATCCTAGACCTAAGGAGATTCAATCAATTTATCCGTTTTAGAAAATTCCGCATGAAGTCTCTGCGATCAACGATCGATGCTCTCCATCAGGGGGACTTCAAGACATCCATAGACATCAAGGATGCTTATTTGCACATTCCTATTTTTCCGGGTCACCAGAGATTTCTCAGGTTCTTGATAGAAGACCAGCATTATCAATTTGTGGCCCTGCCATTCGGCCTTATCTCGGCCCCAAGTCTTTACCAAGATGCTGGCAGGAGTGATGGCTATATTCAGGATGCCATGTCTCTGGCTTGGAAGGATCTGGGGTTCCTATATCTGTTTCCCCCATTCTCCATGATCAGCAAGGTGGTGCGCAAGTTAGCACTGGAGGAGGCGCCAGCAATTCTATTGGCGCCAAGGTAGCCAAAGCGTCCGTGGTACGCAGACGTCGTAAGGCTGGCAGTGCATCGTTTCCATCTGCCTCTTCCAGAACTCATCACTCACGGTCAACTTTGTTACCCCAATTTACAAACGCTGGCTTTGACGGCATGGCTGCTGAAGTCTCCATCTTGAAAGAAGAAGGTCTTTCTGATGTGGTTATTCAGACTATTATCAGAGTTAGGAAGAAGTCTTCCTCTGTCATTTATTACAGGACTTGGAGGTCCTATATTGATGGTGTGAATCCAGGGCTTTGCCCTGTAGAGTATTTTCTATTCCTAGAATTCTGGAATATCTGCAATGAGGTCTGGATATGGGATTCCAGATTAGTACTTTGAAAGGGCAAGTCTCTGCCTTGGCTATTTTCTTTCAAAGGTCGTTTGCTCTTCATCCTTTGGTTAAGACTTTTTTCCAAGGAGTCGCGCATGTGCGGCCTCCCAGAAAGCCTATACTTCCTGTTTGGGACCTTAACCTAGTGCTTTCAGCTATGCAGGCCGCTCCCTTTCCTATTCTTACTCAGAAGGTTGCCTTTTTGGTTGCTATTACTTCTGTCCGCCGAGTTTCTGAACTGGTGGCTTTGTCTATTCTAGCCCCTTATTTTGAGAGGCATCAAGATAAGGTTGTTTTCCGTTTTAAACCGGATTTCCTTCCTAAGGTAGTGTCTGCTTTCCACCTAAATCAGGATATAGTTCTTCCTTCCTTGTGTCCTAAACCTAGTAACGACAAGGAAAGGGTCTTACATTCTTTGGATGTAGTTCGTTGTGTTAAGTATTATTTACTTACTACTTCGGCCTTCCACAAGACGGATGCCTTTTTTGTTGTGCCTTCTGGGCCCAAGAAGGGTTTTAGTCCTGCCAAATCTTCCCTTAGTAAGTGGATACGTCAGGCCATCATTGGGGCCTATTTGGCTAAGGGGAAGGTTCCCCCTTTTCGTGTCCTGCTCATTCTACACGTGCTATTGGAGCTTCTTGGGCTTTTCAGCACCAGGCTTCTGTTGAACAGGTTTGCAAGGCTGCGACTTGGTCTTCTGTGCATACTTTTTCTAAGTTTTACAAGGTTGATGTGCGGGCCTCAGCGGATGCTGCTTTTGGCCGCAAAATTCTGCAAGCTGCAGTAATTTAAGTTATGCATTATTCCTTGGGGATCCCCACCCAATATAGACACTGCTATTGGATGTCCCAAGTGTCTTGAATATTTGGAAGTGGGGTGTGTGACATACTAGGAATAATACCATTTTGTGAGTACTCACCTGTAAAATGGTTATTACGAGTATGTCACACACCCCACTTCCCCCGCCCATTTTTGTTCTAAGGGATCCTTTATATGGTGATTATTATTTTCAAACTATTTTTCAATCAGCGAATATAATTTGCTCTTCCTGGTTCTTCACTGCTTTTTAAAAAAACTGAGGAATAGTGGGAGGAACCCAGTACTTATGGACCAGGAGGGGCTCCTTTTTCCATGTCATCTCTGCAAGATCGCCCTCTACAGGCCGGGTTCCCAAGTGTCTTGAATATTTGGAAGTGGGGTGTGTGACATATTCGTAATAACCATTTTACAGGTGAGTACTCACAAAATGGTATTTTCTCACACTGACACTCTGGGTGACAGATGAGCAGCGGGGGAGCAGGTGGCAGGTAAGTGGGCTGCCTTTTGTCTGTTGGCACATCTTGTCTGAGGTCTGAAAGGGAAAGTCCAGCAGGAAAAATCCTTGTCATCTATGTGGTGAAGTCCTCTAATGAGAAATGGCTGGCTGATAGTTAAGTGGGCAGTTAGACCTAAAGCGGCCCAATACCCACCAGTGAGGCAAATCCAAATTAGCCAATCTCCCTGCCAATATGGATTAGAAAAATCAAGCATTATATTTTTGCATATTTATAACCCACATTTCTGATGTTCTGCTCCTAAACTACTATGTCATCAGAACATGCTGGAAAATTCGCACCTGAGGACCCAAGGAGATAAAATGTCAAGGCAACAGGCTGAATGGGCATGTGACTTTTTAGCTGACTTCAAATAAAAAAAAGAATGCAATTAAAAAAGAATGCAAAAAAAGGGGGTATGGATGCCCTGCCCCCGGCCCCCAGACACAGGGACTGGGTCTTGCAGTAGTGAGAGGCCTCAAGCAACAGAATACCAGGGCCTCTATGTCCTTTATGTAGATGGGTTAAATCTGTTCTAACTCAGGTGTGGACCTAGGTGGAGAAGAGATGTCCTTTGGCATAGGTCCGGTGTTCTTCCAGCTATGTCTCCATCCATGGAATTAAAAATAAACACATCCAAAACACATAATAATACTGTGAAAAAGTGGTATCTAATGTGATCCACTATGGTAAGGCAACTATTTTATAGGAGCAGTGATCCAAGTACATTCAATAGAGTATATTTTGGGGAGGGAATGTCCACATGCACACTGAACTTTTAAGATTAAGTCACTAATTTGCTATGTGGAACTATCTCTAGGTGTTTCTTCCTGCATAAAACACATATGACTTCTACACGCTTTTCACATTGCAAGTTGCTTGTGATTATCTCTCAGACCTGAATGAGGTTGGTGACCCCTGGTCAAGTCAATAGTAAAGAGTCTGTTCTAACTTTACGTCCCTCAGGCATGATCCCCCTGAGCCCCACAGGCTGATTCTTCAGCTTTCTTGTGCTGTTATGTACTGAGCAGAAGGTAAGGCATATTTGTATTACCTAGACTCCCCACTTCCTGTACACATATAACTCTACACCAGAAAGGATGCTGTTGACTACTGGAATGAGTCTGGAACCCCATTGGCTTTGGGGATGCAATGACTGGTACATGCATGTCCATCTTTTTAACACAATTAAAACAAAATAATTAATAGTTAATAATTAAATAATTTACTACGATGCATCATTTGGAAAACAATGTTTATTGTTAACTGATAGAATGCAATATTGTTAGCATTATAGTGTCACTAAAAGTCATTTAGAAGGGAATCTCAGAAATAACAGAAGAGGGTTGATTTATGGTTGTGCTCTAAAAAACCCCAAACCAAGCGCAAATGATTCTACATGTGCCTAAGTGCCGATTGATTCAAGGTTTCGTGCACGTGCATGGCGCATGTGCGGATCTCACCCAATGGCTTGCACTCGGGGTGAGTGCAAAATTCCTCTTCAGTGGCCTTCTGCCTGAAATTCTGTTGTTTTAAAGCACACATTGCCCTGCCCCATGTGCTTTTGGCTGGCTAAGCTCTTAATTGGTCCCTATGACCCCCTTATTTCTCCCCCTTCTGTTTCTCTTTTACGATTTTGTCTCTCCACTCTAAAACACAGAAGCTGGAGATACAAAATCGCAAATGAGAAACAGCAAAGAAAGGGGAAAAATATTTAGATGTAATTTATTTTTAGGTACTTATTTTTCCTTATTTTTAGGTGTCGTCTTTTATTGGGGATATCCTGATTCCAGGTCGCCTCCAGTGTTGTTTTTGCAATTGTTTAGTCCCAGATCTTTGTGCTACTAATGTTTTTTTTTTTTTTAATTTCTCTTAATTTTTGGGGCCCAATGTCCACCTTTTTATCATTAAACATTTTGAGATTTGTCAACTTTGACAACTTTTAACTATTTTATTATTCTCACCAAAACCCCAAAAAAGGGCAAAATTACTAAAGAAACTTGCGGCTGACACTTTCATTACTAAAAAACATGCTGCCAGCATGTGTTTTAGGGATGAAATAAGTCTGTTAGTCCGTGAAGTTGTCAGTTTACTCCAGCTTTTTGCTGGAGTTAAAACAAATTTAGACGCCTGTGAATCAGAAGGAAGCTTGGCGCTCAAAAAACTGTGCAAAAATGCAGGTGCACAACCATGAATCAAGCCTAATATCGGAAATATGTTATTAGTGTATTAGAGAACCACTTGTGAAAGTCATCTAGACTGCACTTTTAACTCACCAATAATGCAAAAATACACGTTATAGCACTAAACTAAAAGGATTCCTTTACATCGGTTATTTTGCAGAAACATTGTCAAATCTTATTAATATAGCACCTACTAGCTTACATTTGACAGTTAACACAAGGGAGGATTGATTCAAACTGACAGGGTTGGTGAATAATCGTTTATTGTTGCAACAATATAATTTGAGTATTTATTGCTTTGATCTAGCACTGCCCTGTCCGATATATAGATAAATGACAGTGACACCAAAAATATGTATAATGGTAATTCAAAAAAAACTTTTTTCTTTTTGTTATTTTCTAAATGAAATCACAATTGCTAATATTATAAAATACAATACAAAAATAAACTCTACATTTGTTTTCCTAGTCAAACGTGCTCGAAAACTGGTTCATGTAGAACATAATGTGGCAGAATGTTATGTTTCTGCAAGAGAACAAAAGGGCTGATTAGTGGAAACAATAGCTAATAGATGGCGGTGTGGGCCATACAAAACATCCTTTCCATTTTTTTATACAGGTTGATGAATGAATTAAATTATCTAGAAGGTTGTTATGTGCAAACTTCCTATTTTCTTTGCCCTAGATTTTATAGGTAAATCCTAGTTAATACTGCACAATTATTGGCACATTGTAGTAAAAAAACTATGTACAATTTTCACAGCACATTATAACCTGGTTTCCCTTTTTTGGAGAGAAAAATAAAACATGAAGATTAAAGAAAACGCAATGCTGCCTGGCTTACAGTGTTTTCTGTGGGGGGGGGGGGGGGGTTGAGGTTGGTATACTGTAAATCTGGCCTAAATGATGAAAAATAGGTAATCCCATTGGCCCTGTTGCTTATAATTAGGGTGCAATGAGAAGGACCTACAGCATTATGATTTAAAAGGCACATTGTAGGCTTTAAAAAAAATAAAAATAAACCTTACTCAGTGTTCGAGTTCTGACTTCTTCACTTTGGCTCCAATGTTGCTCTTCTGCCAGTGGGGTAAGGTTTGTTTTTTAAAGGGACTGTCCGGCCACAAATAATAAACAATACATACTCACCAATAGTCCTGCACAGGCGATCGGCTTATTTCGGTAGTTTAATACTTACCTCCACCATACCACGCTATCCCTGCTCAAGACCACGGCTGCTGTCTCCTCACATCATTAAAGAGGGTGTGTGCTGAGGGTTAGCATGCTCCCTCCATTGCAGTTATTGGAGTAGGTACAGCCAGTTACCGTGAAACAGGTGACATGACGGCCACTCGGCTACAGGCCACCGGCATATTGTTGATGAGATCACTGATGCCAGCATCTTGTGAATCAGCTATGTGGCACTATAGGCGAGTATCTGTTGATTGTTGTTTTTGCTCGGACATGGACTTAACGCCTACAGTAACCTTTTAAATAACAGGGTTGGTTCAATGGTTGTCTGAAATGAGCAATGCTCGCTTAGACTGAACAAATTCTTGAGAGTCTAGTCAGCCAAAACTATCTGTTCCTAGGAGGGGTTAGGTCATTGTTTTCCCAGCTTCTTATTGAGGAGTATATACTGTATTCTATACAGGTCAACGTTAAAGCAGGCCCCCTCCCTATTAAGACCCTTTGCTGGAGCACCTGTGCCCCCCCCTACACAAGTGCCCCTCCCAGCCACCCTTGCGGATATCTTGCCACAAGTACTAGGCCCACTTTCAGAGATGCAGCTGTAATGGGACCATGTGAGGCAGCCACCTCAGGTGGCACTGCAGAGGGGATGGCAAATGACCTGCTTTCATATTTATTTTCTATTATATATATATTTTTTTACTTATTTTTTCTTTACTGCTGTCATGTTTTACAAGTTAACAACTGGTGGCTCAACAGCCGCAGCCCACCTTCACTCTCCCCCCCATGTAGCTTTGTTTAGGCATGGAGGAGCGTTTTCCTTTAGTTAGCCTCCGACAGCAGAGAGGCTAGGTTCTTCCCTGCACACTGTGTATAGTAACACAGGGAGGGATGTTGGCGAGTGCAGGGTAGGTGGCTGTTCTTTACATACACATTTACTTCCTCTGCCTCTAACTCTGGGGCTGGTCATGATTGCGCTAGCAGCTCCCCTCCCTGCCTCTTATCATGTGACTCTGTTTCTGGCATTGCCACACTCGATCTGATCAGAGAGGGAGAATGCTCATGTGTGCTGTTTGCTGGGACCCAGATAGAAGAAAAGGTGATTTCCCTACAAAAGATTGCGCTTGATCAGATGTACAGATCAGATCAAATTAACTGGTTATATCTATTTTCATTTTGTAACATTCAATTACATTTTTATTCTATATACAGTATTAAACCAGACCTTCAGCGTGATTTAATGAAAAGCCCAAACCCTTAAAAAACGGTTCCCCAGCATCTAAAATTAATATATTTTACGTTTTTAGTCACTAACTTATTATTAACTTTCCCCCACTGGGCTGCAACTCTGTTCAGGAATTTAGGATACGGGCGCCGCCATCTTGACTCAAAAGCATCACACTTACTGAGGAGAGGAGAGTGGGATAAGGTACAGGGGGCGGGTTATAGCTGTGCTTTGCTCAGACAGAGCAGAGCTGGGGTCAGGTAACAGTTAGCAGTCCCAGAATGCAGAGCAGCCCAGTCAGGAGGCACTTCCTGTTTGCAGGCTGCCTGATAAGATGGCGGCTTCCATAAGCCGCCATCTTGGATGTTTAAAGGCTCATAACATGCAGTAGATGCAAGTAGGATGATTTTTAATGTGAGCAATGTGTATGTACAGGGTGTGGGGAACATATAAGATAGACTCTTATTCAGAGTGAAGGTCCGCTTTAATAGAAATGACAGGAATCGGCACAGTCATAGCTAAATATATTGATATAGGTACAATATTCAGGATCTGGGGCTCCACCTATTTTTGCCCAGGGCCCTGATTCTAGAGATTTTAGCATTCAAAGTATAATAAAGGAGACAGATTTTTATGCTGATGAAAGAAATTACTTGCACTTGATTAATGACGGACACTGTCATTCTTATTTATGTTTGGGATCTTGGCACATATGGATTTTGCTTTGCTGCATCATCAAGGTAGAGAGATATTACTGGGGAGATCATTAATAGGTCTATGTAATTTGTAGGGTACAAATATAACATTTTATCATACTGGTCAATTTTCCAGGAAAACTAGAAATATACTAAGAAGATAAAAGTCTGCCCCTATGACTAACCTAATCCACCGTGTACATATTGGCCACTAGTGTCAGATGGCATTATACAACAAAATTGCACCCATAGCCATTCTTTGAGAGAGATTGGTCCACTAATTTTCTATGTTGAACGTGTTAAGGGCAGTTTTGAGATTAGCTAATTTTGTCCACAGTTGCATTTAAACATGTCAGGAAAAAAACTAAGATGCATCACTGATGTTCCTTGTTTTAGTGCCCCTTGCAGTGAAGGAAAAAATTCAGTATAACAAGGCTGAATGTTGCCAATGAAGGCAGTCATGGGTTGTACTATGTTAACTATTAACTATTTTCGAGAATTCCTAGTTCTCTTCTAAGCTTCAAAATGCAGAGGGAGAGAATGGAATGAAAATATGATTACATTCAGAAATGTGTATGACCTTTATATCTAAGCGAGTTTTATGTCTCTATTTTTTAGCTAAATTGGCATGTCTGGGAAGGCCACAAATTAACCTCCTCACAGGGAAACTGGTAACAGAACACGGCTGAATGTGGCCCTCTTCACAACTTATACATTTCCAGTTTATTTCTCAAACTTTTGATGTTCACTGCTTTTCTTTGGACACTTGGGGGGGTCAATTCAGCACCATTTTAAAAAGTTCACTTTAGTGATTCTGTACCATGTGTAAAAAGTGCACTACATTTTTTGGGGGTAAAAAGGTCCATTCATTTTCAATGTCTACCTTGGGAGTGATTCAGCACCAGGAGGAAATAAAACACCTCCATTTTCATTTTCCCCTAAATTTTATTTTTTACAGATTGTACTGAATTTATAACTAAAAATGAGAATCGCTGTAGTTATTCTTAAAAAACCTTGCCTTCAAATATTCTGAGCCTTATTTCTTTACTCTACTGTTATAATGAAGGCAGTATTGGCAGCACCAGAAAGGGGTTATATATTTATTTTTTTAGAACAGGCTGAACTTGTAATTTGGTTACCCTATTTATATTCCCAGTGGTGGTGGTAAGATATACCGGGGAACAATCTATGGCTGACCTGATTACTTGGTTCCCATGTATTGTTTGGTCCTTTTCATCTTCTGCAGACTTCTTTCTACTCCAGGTTATTAGCTGCTGTTTAAGAAACCTGGTAAGCAAACCTGCTATGTTGCTGCAGAAGGCTTTGTGCTGGTGGTTCCCATGTCAAACTGTGGTTTTAGAGAGATAAAAAGATAAAATGAGTCTCAGGGCATCAGCTTGCTACGGAAAGAGGCAAATATTACCATTTCATATTTTCTTTGGCTGGCTACAGGCTTTTAAAAGAACCTTTGAGAGATTTTTAGTTCTCCGATCAAGAACGGAAAACCCATCACGACACAGCAGTAACTTAGTAAGGTGAAAAATGCTGGTGAATTCTAAATAGTTAAGTATTAAATAGTTAAATAGTTGTATATTAATCCTGAAGACTCTAACATCATCCAAAAATAAAAGCCCAGCAAGAGGTACAATTTATATTTTTCATAGTAAAAAATCTGCATGACTAGATTTCTTAGGTGTGCTCCTGTCCCAGCCTATCTGAATGAACACTCACAGGAGCGTGCCTAAGCCCAGAGATGCTGGGGATGTGGTCACTCCCCATTGTATACATATGAGAGCCGCTGGAAGAGTTGTGCAGGGACACAACGGGTTTCAAACAGCAGGGCATCTAGAATTTAATGAAAGTATTAGGTGTTACATTAGTAGAATGGTTACAATCTGTTTTTTTAATAGATATATATTTTTTTCTCTGCAAAACAGACGTAATAAATCACCATCTAAGGTGAAACTGGCAGACTGTCTAAAATCCATCACTCAATATTATATCCCCAAGTAATATTTCACAGCACCCTCCAGGATGTGTGAGGGATTGCTCCCAGGTTATAAAAATGTCCATATTTTGATGCCAAGACGTGATAAGTGACAATAATTACATCACTGTCAGTGAGATTTCAAAAAGGTTTTCTTAGTATGGAATGTATTCTCTTGGGATATGACTGTAATATAATGACCTTATGGCTGGAATGTGGTAGATGATCACTCTCACTACAGAACTGTGCAATTATGTATTTTTCATACAAAAATAAAGTGAAAATATATTCTACTTCTAAAAACTACATGTTTTGTCTACATTGTTATCAATACTATTTTCAAGTTAGGCATACGTATCATGAAAGTATTTATTCATTTCAAAAGTTCAAGACCCTGTAGTTAGATACATAACCATACATTTAGTGAGTACCCACATAACCATATATTTTCCAAGCACTTGGTTTTCTATTAGCTATTTGAGTAATTGTATTACATTAATCACTTAGAACTGTTAAAGATGGATATCCCGTCAAGTAGAAATACAGTGTAATAATAGCAGTATGTTTGAATACTGGCCATGTGCCATACTCTAATAGACTAAATGTAAATTGTGCTTTACACTGTTAACTAAATGGAAACTTGATTATTAGGTCCCCCTGATATTTTGAAACAGAGCCGTGTATGGAAGCTGCTGCTTGCATAATTTGAATATTATTTTCCATGCTCATGCAGTGACTTTGCATGGTGGTTTGATGTATGTCTCAAGTCTAGTACTCTACAGAATTAATTAGGGACCTGGGCTCTTCAAAAGGAGCTAGCATCACTTGCTTAGGTGGTATCACTGTAATGATGTCTGCTGGGTCAGGGGAGGCATGTGTGTTGACACATTCTTCCCTGTCCTCATATAAGGTGCTAATATGGAGCAAAGGATGTGTGGGGTTACGGTTGAAGACAGTCATTGGCTCCGGTTTCATCTGACTTAGTGTAACGCTTGATGAGGAGACGGCTGCGCTCACTTTGTGACTGCCACAGGTGAGAAATGTCACCGAGACATTGCCACAACTCTCGGATATTGGTTGGTTTTCTTTCTCAGTAAATTTTGTAGAACTGGATGTATCTGTTGAGAAAAAAAATGCTGAATTCACAAAATATATTTACAGTCAAACTCCAGTATAGCAGAAGTTGCAGGTGAAACAGTAAAGTTATTCTTGGTAGGATAAAGGATGGCAATTACAGGCTTAAAGTGACCCTATATCCAGAAAATACATTTATGTCGTCACCTTCTTTCCCTAGCCCAGTCCATCAAAACAGCTTGTGTTTCTTTTTTGACTAAAACTGTCCTATAATATTCAGGGAGGACATTTGGCCAGGGAATAAAAAGGGCGTCTAAAAAGTTGCATTAGATGTAGGTTGGATGAAATGTGTTTTTCAAATTCAGTTCACCAATGTTACATAGCTTCACTTGCATATGCAAGTGCATATGTGCTTATTGTGCAAGCCTGTCTCATGAAAGCCGACTGTCCGCTACTCATTAATGGGGTCTAAAATACTCCAGGGTCAGCCTTTTCCACTTTCCCACTTTTCCCAGGGCAATTTGGGTTGCTGCGCTTTATAAAACCCCCGGGGTCACCACAAAACTCACCATTTTTCAGACCTCCCATGGTGCATTCTCACCTTGCGGCCACATCCACCATTATCTCAGGCCTGAGGCATGCATGCAGCCATTCAAATAGACCAGGAGCAGAATGTGCACCTTATTCTGGGGATGTGGCTAGCAGACTTGTCACATCCTCAGCAAATTTGAGATCAGCATTGCCCCAGGTATTCAGGAGGGGGGAGGCACAGGTCAGAGGTACCCTATAAGGATGTTAGTTGCACCCTGCATTGCATGTTGCACGTGAGTTCTTTTCTTCATTGAATTTAGGATGGGGCAATTTACAGTCTCCAATGAATGTAGGCATGCCCCATTTGACCACACCCAGTCAGGCTTAAAACAGAATACTTCCTAATATCCTAGTAAAGAAAATCTTACCTTTAAAACGCGTAGATACATTTTCGTCTTGGCTTGGGAAACCATTGTCTTGACTTTCAGACATGGCCATAGGAGCACTCCCATGTGTATCTGCCTTTTTATTGCCAAGAACATAGGGCTGGACATCTAAGGAGAAGTGTCGGGAATGTTTTTTATCACCTGCGGTGCTTGATATTGTACTAGAATCACTTTTCGATGATTGTGGTGAGGATTTTGAAGATGCCTCCAGAAGTGGAGCTATTAAGGAGTCTGTTGCAGTTTTCCTCCTCAATGGCTTTGGCTTTTCTTGTTTACTGTTTTCAATCTTCATTATGGCTAATTGTTCCTTAAAGGGTTGGGGTAGAGGGTTGCTACTGGGTATCCATTTAATTTTCTTTCTAGGTCGCTTTATAACAAGCTGTTCATTAACATCAATATCTGCTGGGTCTACACTTGGGTCAACAGTCTGAATGCCAGAATCCCGCAAAGTGGGAGTTGCATCATAATTAGACTGGGCTAATGCTGCAAGTAACTGACGGACCACATTGTCATACATTAAGTCACTCTCATTTGTAATGAAGTCTAGACGATTTAATGACTTGATATGATCCCGATTTTCATTGCAAAACAAGGCTAAGATATTTATATCACAAAACTGGGATTTCTGCCACTGTTTCTTTGTCTTTATGCCAACTTTATTTAATTTGTCAAATATAAAGTTGGACTTTCTTACAATAAAGAGGTGTATTAAATTGATAAGGATGATTAAATTAATAAAACTAAGAAGAAAAATATCCACTGAAGCAATGATTCTTTGAAGTTGAACAGAAGGCAGTTTGCAATTTACTCTTATTTGTAATTTTGAGTTACTAGTTTTAAGATGAGGCTCTCCTAGCGCACAGGTAAATTCATTCTGCTTTTGAGTCGCATAATATGTACTTAGATAAGTAATTGGTATAATGCTTAAACATACAATAAGTAAATGTCTTGCTAAATATAGTTTGGCTAAAAAGTTGCTACGACCTCGTCTTTCTAAATACTTTTCAAAGAGATTTTGTTCAGGGCTTTTTTCTTTCTCTGCATTTTCTATAATTTCTCGCTTCTCTTTTTCTGTTATACCAGGACCCTTGGATTGAATCTGCTTTTCAATTTTGGGTGCCCTTCCTTCTGCTGCTCGATGATAGCAATTGTCGATTTCTTGAAGCAGAAAGTTTAGTTCCGAAGTTAACCTTGTTGAGGCCAGGAACTCCCAGCCCAAAGCAGGAATATACATGATTCCAGCAAAGGCCAGAAGTGCGTAAGGGAAGAACTTGTGCTCAAACAATGAAGGCCACTGACTGGCATTCACCCCTGGTATTGCATCCTTGAGTTCTGTCCAGCAGTATCCCCTGGCATACAAGGCTTGATCGCGGGTGAAGTTGGTAGGTGTATAGCAATAAATGGGCTCCTCTGTATAACAGAGAGAAAAGTCACTGTTGTGGGGTTAACCTAAAAAGAAGTTCTGAAAAATAAATACATTCAAAATGATAGAACATTTTTTTTTCAAATGAATATCATTTAGTATGATGTCCATACAAATGAGACATTTCCTTTACATATTGTATGAACATATTCTTTGTCCAAATATAGCCAAGACACAAACATGCATTGATAAAAGTCATTAGGCGTTACAGTGGACCAACATCCGTGCAGGTGCAGGTGTTGGTACCGCCAATAAATGACAGTTGAGGGGCATCCAGAATGCTGGAGCCTCTTAACCCCACACATAGCCCCACGGCCTGTAAAGCTTACCTTAACCTTGTTCCTCCGCCGGGATTTCAGGGCTATGACTTTCAAGTGGGCAGGACATTCCAGTGGCTGGAACTATGGTGGCGCTCACTACCCACGTGTAGCCCGTCATGGCAGTTAATTCCCAGCAGAGGAACAAGGTTAAGGTAAGCTCGACGGGCATTCTTCAGGGTTATGTACGGGGGGGGGTTCCGGCATTCTGGATGCCCCCCAGACTGTGGCACCAACACAACAGGTGTTGGTCCGCTTTAAGGTATTTATACCTTAAGCATCCACTGGTATTTATGTTAGTGCACCTTTCTGTAAAAAGCATGCCAGTGGGTTAGCCTTGGTCTGATCTCTTGCAGCAGGGGTGGGCATCACATTAGGGTCCACCATAGCTATACTTTTTAGTGCATTGGAAGGGTGCTGCCAACATCAGAGCCAACAGCACAAACCAATTCAGGTTTACCAGACCTTCACCCTGAATAAGAGCCTATCTTCTATTTTCCACTTACCCTGTACATGCTGATTGCCCACAATCAAAAGCATCATACCTAAACATAAACTCCCAAGATGGCGGCCCATGGAGTCTTGGACTGTCTGCAGAAAGGAAGTGTCTTTTAACTATGCCGCTCTGCATTCTGAGATTGCGGTCCCTTTCCTGACCCCAGCACTGCTCTGTCTGTGCAGAGCACAGATATAACCCACTCCCTGCACTTGACTCCTCTCCCCCCATGTGAAGCTATTGAGGCTTCTGAGGCAAAATGACGGTGGCCATATCCTGGAGTCCTGAAGAGAGTTGCAGCCCAGTGGGGGAAAGAATATCAAGTAAGTGACTAAAAACGTAAAATATATTAATTTGAGATGCTGGGGAATAGTTTTTTAAGGGTTTGGGCTTTTCATCAAAATGATGCTGAAGGTCTGCTTTAAATCTGTACCTGCTGATTATCAGGTAGTCTGCTTTGCTGACAGAGGTACATTTATTTTGGCTGGATGTTAAATGTTAACTAAACTTAATAAAGAAAAGCTATACTTACCTGATGGCCCGCAGGTTTGATCTCTCTGTGAGTCAGCATGCCCAATAACCCCACTGCACACCTTTGTTCATCCACCACTTAACTTAAGTCTGAAGTCAGTCTGCTATTTCAGGCATGTTTTGACCCCATAATATTCTGTTCATCATCTGATGGTCAGTTAAAAATACCATTTTGTGATTACTCACCTTTAAAATGGGTATTATAAGTATGTCACACACCCCGCTTCCACTATTCATGACATATGGGTTATGGTCGAGTAGAGGGCGAACTTCTGCAGAGATGAAAGCAAAAAAGAAGCCCCTCCCGGTCCATAAATACCTGGGACCTCCCACACATTCCCCAGTATATAACAGCAGTAAGGGGACCAGGAAGAACTAATAAAACATTCTTAACCATAAAAGGTTCACCATATAAAGGATCCAGAATACTAAAGGGCGGGATGAAGCGGGGTGTGTGACATACTTATAATACCCATTTTAAAGGTGAGTAATCACAAAATGGTATTATTCCAAGTATGTCACACACCCCGCTTCCACTATTCATGACATATGGGACATCCAATAGCAGTGTCCGTCATGGGTGGGGATCCAAATACAGCAAAAAAATGCACTAATTTAAACCACTGCAGCTTGCAGAACCTTGCGGCCAAAAACAGCATCCACTGAGGGCCGCACATCAACCTTATAAAACTTGGAAAAAGTATGAACGGAAGACCAAGTAGCAGCCTTCCAAACTTGTTCAACAGAAGCCTGGTGCTGAAAAGCCCAGGAAGCCCCAACAGCACGAGTAGAATGAGCAGTGATCTTAAAAGGAGGAACCCTCCCCTTAGCAGAATAGGCCCCAACAATGGCCTGGCGTATCCATTTACTAATGGTAGACTTGGCAGGCGCCAAACCTTTTCTGGGCCCGGAAGGCACCACGAACAAGGAGTCCGTCTTACGAAAAGGAGAAGTAGTAACCAAATAGTACTTCACACGATGAACCACATCCAGTGCAAAACCCTCTCCTTGTCATTGCTAGGCTTAGGACACAAGGAAGGGAGAACTACATCCTGATTGAGATGGAAGGCAGAAACCACTTTAGGAAGGAAATCTGGTTTAAAGCGAAAAACCACCTTATCCTGGTGTCTCTCAAAGTAAGGGGCCTGAATAGACAGAGCTGCCAACTCAGAGACACGCCGAACAGAGGTAATAGCCACCAAAAAGGCAACCTTTTGAGTTAGCACAGAAACAGCCACATCCTTCATCGGTTCAAAAGGAGGCCCCTGGAGGGCAGAAAGAACCAAATTTAGGTCCCAAACGGGAACCGAAGACTTTCTAGGGGGCCGAACATGAGTGACCCCCTGGAAAAAAGTCTTGACCAGATGATGCAAAGCAAAAGACCTTTGAAAAAAGACAGCCAGGGCAGAAACCTGACCCTTCAAAGTACTGAGCTGGAACCCCAGATCCAGACTGTGTTGTAGAAACTCCAAAATCCTAGGAATCGAAAACACCCTGCAAGGTAAGGCCCTAGCCTCACACCAGTCAATATAGGACCGCCAAGTCCTATAGTAAATGGTAGAGGAAGACCTCTTCCTAGCTCTAATCAAGGTTTGAATAACCGCCTCAGACAAACCTTCCTCCCTCAGGATGAAGGTTTCAGCAGCCACGCCGTCAAAGCAAGCGTTTGTAAATTGGGGTAACGTAGTTGACCCTGAGAGATCAGATCCGGAAACAGGGGCAGCCTGTACTGATCTACCGCCAATCTGACCTTGGGGCCACCAGAATTGCCGGTGCCCCCTCTAGAGCCAGCTTGTGCACTACCTTGCCTACCATGGAGAAGGGGGAAAACAGGTACAGAAACCCCAGATCCCTCCAGGCAAGGGACAAGGCATCCACTGCCAGGGCCAGAGGATCCTGAAACAGAGATACAAAGGTTGGGAGCTTGTGATTGTGCCAAGAGGCAAAGAGATCCACCTCCGGAATCCTCCACTTGTGACACAGGGCCCGAAATACCCTGTGGTTGAGAGACCATTCCCCTCGGCGAGGGAGTCCGCTTCCGTGTTCTCCACTCCGGGAATGTATACTGCCGAGATGCAAGGAACATTGCTCTCCGCCCATGTCAGAATCAGAGAGACTTCCCTGAGGGCACTCCTGCTGCGAGTCCCTCCTTGGTGATTGATGTAAGCTACCGCAGTACGTTTGTCTGATCGAACCTGAACCGGTAAACCCCGTAGGTGAAGTGTCAGACACGACAGAACCAAGCGGATAGCTCTGAGCTCCAAGACATTGATGGGGTGTGAGCCTCCTGAGGACCCCACAACTCCTGGAACTGATGATCCTTCCAGAAACCTCCCCAGCCCGACAGGCTGGCATCCGTGGTAACTGTCTCCCAACGAGGGGCCAGGAACGATCTGCCCCTCATCAGATTGCTTGATTCCAGCCACCACTGAAGGGACTGCCGAACCCTGGGAGACATCAGAAATGACTGATCCAAGGACTGTGGACATCTGTCCCATTTCAGCAATAGATGGAGTTGTAGCGACCTCATGTGGAATTGAGCAAAGGGGACTGCCTCGAAGGAGGCTACCATCAAACCTACCAGAGTCATCGCTAGCCGAATATAAGGGTGAGGGTTGGTCAGGAGAACACGTATCAGATCTTGAACCCTCTGCACCTTTGGCTGAGGTAGGAACACTCTGGCTTGACTGGTATCCAGATTCATGCCCAGAAAGGAAATCTCCCTTGATGGGGAGAGAGAAGACTTGGGGTGGTTGATCACCCATCCGAACCTCTGCAGGGTCGTCACCACCGTCCTGGTGTCCAGCTCCACCTGGCAGAGGGAGGAAGCTGTAATGAGCAGGTCGTCCAGATATGGCACAATGTGAATGCCCTGGGCTCTGAGCAGGGCCATAATGCCCGCCAGAACCTTGGTAAACACCCTCAGTGCCGAGGTCAGCCCGAACGGGAGGGCCACAAACTGAAAATGCTGATCTCCGACCACAAACCTGAGAAATCTCTGGTGTGCTGGAAAAATTGGTACATGAAGGTAAGCATCCTTGATGTCTATGGACGTCATGAAATCCCCCTGACGAAGGGAACCCATGGCTGAGCGCAGAGTCTCCATGCGGAACCTCTTGGTTCTGATGAACCTGTTGAGAAGCTTCAAATCCAGAATGGGTCTTATGGAGCCATCCCTTTTGGGAACCGTGAAGAGGTTGGAATAATAGCCCCGGCCTCTCTCTGAAAGAGGCACCGGGCATATGACTGCCATGTCCAGGAGGTTCTTTACAGCCGTCAGGAGCCCTTGCGCCGCCCGAGGATCCGAAGGCACCCGAGACCTTAGGAATCTGGGAGGAGGCCGGTACTCTTAACTCCAGTTTGTACCCAGACGAGACCACTTCCAATATCCACTTGTCCGTAACCACACATGGTAATAGTGTCGTCCATAGCCGACAAAACAAAATTCATGAACAATTCACACCTCTTAAGGGCTGTTAATTCAACGCTGTCCGGGTTGAGCTGGGACCCATTTAACATGTCCCTGATCTCCGACCTGGTAGCCACAGCCACGAGTGCCGATGCACAGACAAGCCGCAAGGCTGAACCCACACTGGCAAAGGCATGGCAAGCCATCCTTAAGGGTAGTGGCATCAGGAGTATGTACTTTCTATCCCATCCCTGAGGAACACCATGAAGGCGACTCGGCTTCTCCCATTCTTTAAGAATCATGCTGTCAAAATGATCCTGATTTGGAAACTCCAAGTGGAGCTTAGAGAACCCAAAGAATTCCCCCTTCTTCGGAGGGGCCTCCGCTGGTGGGGAAATAACCAGAACCTCTGATAGATGGGTCAGGACCCTGGGAGTATCCACAGCATCCCCCAGCGCCTGCCCGGCATCAGAATCAAAGAACTGCAGTTCCTCAGTCTCAGATTTCTCAAATAATTCCACCTCCTCGAGCGGGGAATAATCAGACCAGTCAGGGGAGTCATAATCATCAAAATCAATTACCGGCGTAGCCGGTGACAGATGCCTTTTCTTAGCAGGGGCCTTTCTGCCCACTGAGCTAGAAATAATTTTAATCGAGGTTGGCCAGCCTAGTACATACATCCGAGTGCGACTCCCCACTAATGACAGTGTCACTTGGGGTACTGATGATGCGGGGAGGGGTAGGAGATGAGGCAGGGGGCACGGACCCAGACGCCTGGGGTCCCGACTGCCGCGTAATGACCTGTTGCGCACATGGTATGCAAATTAGTACATTCTCCCCCGTAAGGGGTACCCCACAACCCACACATAGCCGGGATTGCCCCGAAGGGAGCCCAAGCCCGGTATCCTGTGGAGCCTCCATATGGGGATTTTAAGGTAGTCGCAATGACCAGAGGGAATTATGCTGGTAAGCAACCCGGGATGCCCCTTTAAGTCCCGAGTGGGAGGATTTATAAGTGCCCCAAATTACAGCTAGGAATCCTAGGACCGGGAGAACCCCCTTTTAAGCAAGGCACAGGGTGTCCTCCTGAAAGACACAAGATATGTGGCTATAAGCATATGCACACACACACACAACAGTGAAAAAAATACATGTCATCAGAAACAACAATAGCAGGGAGGCCAGCGCTGCCCCAAGCGGCGACTGATGCATAATGGCCAAGTATAGCAAGAAGAGGGGGAAGCCCAACAGGGCACTCACCCACCGCAGAAAATGGCGTCCTATTCAGCCAGCAGCGCCTGAGAGGGAGAGAGGAAGGGAGAAGAAGGGGCAGGCCAGTGCGGATCGCGTGCCACGCCTGGCCCCGCTCCCTTACCTCCGAGTCCTGTAATGCGGTTCCCAGCAATGGAATGGGTCTTCAATGGCGCCAACAGAAGGGGGCGGGCCGCGGCAACGCGCGAGCGCCCGGCCCCTCCCCCTCACAGAATCAGCCTGAGTGGAAGAAGCTCCCCTGACTGCGGGCAGAGCGCACAGCGCAACGTGAATCAAGCGCACAAGCACAATGCCACACAATGCCATCCCCCCCTCCCCCCGCTGGAGGGTAACAGAGGGGACCCGGAAGGGGGAGAATCCCTCATCAAAGGGTGTAAGGGAATTAAATGGGAATGGGGCATCCCAAACCGGGATCACCAACCCGGGTGCCGCCTACCCCCTTGTATGGGGTCTCACGGGGGAGCATGGCTCCCTAAACACCTAATAACGTGAAGGCTACCATCACCCGGACCTGCAGCCAAGGCTGGGAGGCTAGAAATGGGCTTAATGCATAAAGGTCCAGGCAGAAATAGAGCACAACATGGCCGGGTGTAAACCCGGCTTACCTGCAAGGAAGAGCAGTATACATTTTCTGACTTCCTCGCCGTCCTGCAGAGAAGGAACTGGGGAATGTGTGGGAGGTCCCAGGTATTTATGGACCGGGAGGGGATTCTTTTTTGCTTTCATCTCTGCAGAAGTTCGCCCTCTACTGGACCATAACCCATATGTCATGAATAGTGGAAGCGGGGTGTGTGACATACTTGGAATAATACAATTCTGTGATTACTCACCTGTAGAATTGGTATTATGAGTATACAGTACGTCCTGCTCCAAATCTAATACTTACAGTTGGGATATACTCCGCCAGATGGCGCTGGACTGCAGAGACATCGAAAATATGCTCCTCCTGGTCCCTCAAATACCCAGGGACCTCCCACAAATCCCCAGCATTGAAAAGCAGTTAAGGAGAAGCCGGGAGAAATAAACAATCCAAATTATCAACTATAACAATGATAACAATCACCATACAGGGGATCCAAGAAAATGCAAACCAAGGGTGGGTTGGAGCAGGACGTACTGTATACTCATAATACCAATTCTACAGGTGAGTAATCACAGAATTGTATTATTCTTAGTATACAGTACGTCCTGCTCCAAATCTAATACTTACAGTTGGGACATCCAATAGCAGTATCCATAAAGTAGGGTGGGATTCCCAAGAAAAATCAGCAGCAGGCAGTTTAAACCACTGTCACCTGCAGAACCTTTCGGCCAAAAACAGCGTCAGCTGAGGCCCTAACATCAACCTTGTAAAACTTTGAAAAGGTATGAACAGAAGACCAAGTAGCAGCTTTGCAAACTTGTTCAACAGAAGCCTGGTGCTGAAAAGCCCAAGAGGCACCAATAGCACGAGTGGAATGAGCAGTAAGGTGGAAGGGAGGATTCTTCCCCTTAGCAGAGTAGGCTTGAATCACAGCCTGACGAATCCACTTGCTGATAGTAGACTTGGCAGGAGCCAAATCCTTCCTAGGACCCAAAGGGACCACAAAAAGAGCATCAGTTTTCCTGAAAGGTGCAGTAGCCACCAGATAGTACTTCAGACACCTAACCACATCCAAAGAGTGCAAAAATCTCTCCTTAGCATTGCTAGGATTAGGGCACAAAGAAGGAAGAACAATATCCTGATTCAAATGAAAGGCAGAGACTCATACCAGTCAATGTAGGTACGCCAAACCCTGAAATAAATGGAAGAGGAAGATTTCTTCTTAGCTTTAATCAAAATATCCACAACCGAGGAAGACAGACCCTTCTCCATCAAGATGGAGGTTTCAGCAGCCAAGCCGTCAAAGCCAAAGTTTGTAAATTGGGATGGCGTGGTGAGCCCTGAGTGATCAGATCTGGCACCAAGGGCAGAGCGTACTGATCTACTGCCAGCTGTACCACGTCTGCGAACCACACTCTTCTTGGCACCTGGGGGCCACCAGAATTGCTGGCACCCCTTCCAGAGCAATCTTGCGCAGAGCCCTGCCCAGCAGGGGAATTGGGGGGAAGGCATACAGGAACTGAAAGTCCTTCCATGACATTGCTAGCGCATCCGAGGTCAGGGCCAGAGGATCCCTGGACAGAGAGACAAAAGCTGGAAGCTTGTGATTGTGGCGGGACGCAGACAGATCCACATCTGGTTGGCCCCAACGGTGACACAGAGATTGAAACACCCTGCTGCATAGGGACCATTCTCCCTGGCGAGAGGTCCCCCTGCTCAGAGAGTCCGCCAGGTGATTTTCCACCCCCGGGATGTACACAGCTGAAATGCAGGGGACATTGGCCTCCGCCCAAGTCAGGATCAGAAATATACAAATGGGCCGCACCACCTACTATCTAACAAATTTATAACAGTGTGCTGTGCTCAGTGCCAGTGTGTAAACAGCTAATAGCCAATGGTTACAAAAGCCGGGGTCCCACAACCCCCAGATATACCACACCGCCCCAAAGCAAAAATAGCACCACTGTAATAGCACAGTGGTGCTATTTTTGCTTTGGGGCGGTGTGGTATATCTGGGGGTTGTGGGACCCCGGCTTTTGTAACTAAGTCAGGATCAGAGACGCTTCCTGGAGGGCCCCCTTGCTCCGGGTCCCTCCCTGATGATTGATGTAGGCAACTGCCGTCTGGTTGTCCGAGTGCACCTGAACAGGCAGGCCCTGAAGATGAGTAGTCAAGCGAGCCAGAACTAACCTGATCGCTCTCAGCTCCAAGACATTGATAGGTGTGTGGGCCTCCTGAGGGCCCCACCTCCCCTGGAACCGCAGGGACTTCCAGAACCCCCCCCCCCCCAACCTGACAGTCTGGCATCCGTGGTGACCGTCTCCCAGGAAGGGGCAAGAAAGGATCTGCCCCCCAACAGGTTCCTTGAGTCCATCCACCACAAGAGGGACCTCCTGACCAGGGGGGAGAGCACACAGATCCTGTCCAGGGACGCTGGGTCCTTGTCCCATACAGACAATAGGTGAAGTTGCAGAGGCCTCAAGTGGAACTGAGCATAAGGGACCGCTTCGAAGCACGCCACCATCAGGCCCACCAGCTGCATCCCCTGCCTGATGGAGGGATGGGGACAAGCTAGGAGGGACTGAGCCTGTGCAATCAGACTGTCCACCTTCTGCTGAGAAAGGAAGATGCTTGCCTGAACTGTATCCAGATTCATTCCTAGGAATGGAGTTACCAAAGAAGGGGACAGTGAGGACTTGGGGTGGTCAATCACCCATCTAAATGACTCCAGAGTGGACACCACCAGCTGAGTATCCAACTCTGCCTGATGTAGAGACTGGGAAGTGATGAGAATGTCGTCCAGATAGGGAAGCACGCGGACGCCCTGACATCTGAGCAGAGACATCACGCCAGCCAGCACCTTGGTGAACACCCTGGGAGCTGAAAGCGGACCTTCACTCTAAATAAGAGTCTATCTTATATGTTTCCCACACCCTGTACATACAGATTGCTCACATTAAAAATCATCCTACCTGCATCTACTGCATTTTATAAGCCTTTAAACATCCAAGATGGCGGCTTATGGAAGCTGCCATTTTTGCAGGCAGCCTGCAAACAGGAAGTGCCTGCAAACAGGAAGTGACTGTGCTGCTCTGCATTCTGGGACTGCTGACCTTTTCCTGACCCCAGTTCTGCTCTGTCTGAGCAAAGCACAGCTATAACCCGCCCCCCTGTACCTTATCCCACTCTCCTCTCCTCAGTAAGTGTGATGCTTCTGAGTCAAGATGGCGGCGCCCGTATCCTAAATTCCCGAACAGAGTTGCAGCCCAGTGGGGAAAAGTATAATAAATTAGTGATTAACATTTAAAATATATTAATTTTAGATGCTGAGGAATTGTTTTTTAAGAGTTTGGGCTTTTCATTAAATCATGCTGAAGGTCCGGTTGAAGTGAGGCCGAAGGGCAAGGCCACAAATTGGTAGTGTTGATCCATCAGAGCGAACCTGAGGAACCTTTGATGATCTGGGAACACAGGAATATGAAGGTAAGCATCTTTGATGTCCACAGAAGTCATGAAATCCCCTTGGCGCAAGGAACTGATGGCAGAGCCCAGAGTCTCCATGCGAAAGCGCCTGCCCCTGACAAACTTGTTGAGAATCTTTAAGTCCAGGATGGGCCTGACAGAACCATCCTTTTTGGGTACCGTGAATAGGTTGGAATAAAAGCCCTTGCCTTTTCTCTTAAAGGGACCTGCAGATGACCCCCAGCTCCAGGAGGTCTTGCACTGCTTGCACTAGCTCCTGAGCTGACACAGGGTCCTGAGGAATCTGGGATCTGATGAATCTTGGAGGGGGATCGGCAGCAAACTCCAACTTGTAACCGGAGGACACGACCTCCTGAATCCACCGGTCTGAGACATGAAGCCTCCAGATGTGAGCGAAGTGCTGCAGCCGTCCCCACACCCGGATGGGTGAGGGCGCCCCATCATGCCTGAGGGGGCTTGGGAGAGGATTTAGCTTTGGGACCCCAGGAGGAGCCAGGACGTCCATGTCCTCTGCCTCTACCCCAGAAATCTCCCCGGGCCCCAGGGAAAGAAACCCCCCTTTCCCTGTCTTGCACCACGGTAAGGGGAGGAGAAGGAACCCTGACCCCGAAAGGGCCGAGGTTGCCGCCTGCGCTGGGGTAACCTGCCTCCCTTAGCAAAAAGGTCCAGGCGATCTCCAAACAGACGCAGTCCTTTAAAGGGAAACCCAGTGAGGGCCTTCTTGGCAGTGTTGTCAGCAGCCCACTGGCGCAGCCAAACCGAGCGGCGTATAGCCACAATGAGGGCAGAAGTTCTGGCACACATTCTGATGGTGTCATCCAATGCTGATAGGACAAAATTTACAAAAACATCACAACTGGAGAGTGCATTAAACACCTCACAAGGCAAATCATCAGGGGCACTATCAAGCATATTTCTGATAAGGGTTCTAGTGGCCACAGCAGTAATGGCAGAGGCACAGACCGGGCGCAGCGCCCTCC
The DNA here is from genome assembly GCA_027917425.1 of Gastrophryne carolinensis. Lineage (NCBI taxonomy): Eukaryota > Metazoa > Chordata > Amphibia > Anura > Microhylidae > Gastrophryne > Gastrophryne carolinensis. The sequence continues at coordinate 217,783,675 of CM051238.1, forward strand.
CCGCACATGCAAAGGCGCCAGCTGATCAATACTCCGGCCTTCGGCATCCCGCAGGGTAGTAGAATCAGCGGAATGCATGACAGAGGTGTTAGATAGCCCTAGGATCGGGGCATCCACCTCGCGGGGGGGGGGGGGGTGACCAACATTTAACCACCTCAGCAGGAAAGGGATACTTCCTATCCCAACTCTTTTGAACCCCGGTAAGTTTACTGGGGCGCTCCCATTCCTTGAGCACAAGGTTATGGAAATGTGCCTGCTCTGGAAATTCCAAACGTGATCTTGCTGTATGGAAAAGCTCCCCTCTTTGCCTGGGAGCCTCAACAGGGAGAGAGATAGACAGAACCTCAAAAATCTGGGTCAATAATCTGTCAGTGTCATCCGGGGCCCAGGGGTCAGAGCCAGAATCGTCATGACCCCTTGGTCTCTCATCAGATGAGCCTGAATCAGAAAAGAGCTCCCCTTCATCAGACGGGGTATAGCCACACAGATTCCAAAACTCCTCAGTTCCCATAGGGAAAACAGTAACATTAGGCGTCAACTGCAGCTTTTTAGCAGGGGCCTTACGCACTAAAGATGCAATAATCCTTTCAACAGTAGCCAGCTCTGGAAGACACATCAGGCTGAGAATCCCCACTAGTATGCAACTCAGCAGGAGTGAGATTTAAGCTTGGGGGAGTAGGTGAAGTGAAACGAGGTGCAGCCACTGGCAGGCCAGATTGCAATGCAAGCACCTGCTCAGCACAGGGTACACAGACCCGCGCCTTGTCAGTGTCAGCATGAGGCTGCCCACACGCTACACACAGCCGGTCTTGTCTCAAAGGGACCCAGGTAACATTCCTGGGATGCCTCCATATGGTGATTATAGCGGCGCTATACGCCGATAGGGAATAACGCTATATAGCAACCCTGGATGCCCCAATAACCCGCTAGGGACGTGGGAGTATAATTTTTACAAGGCCTACAAGTAATATACTAAAAACAGGGCCAGGAGAAGCCAAGAAGGGTTCGTCCCGCCTGAAAGACATAAGCAGACAAGACCTTAAGTACATCGTAACAAAAGTGAAGCAGATAAAGCCGCCCGCGAGGGCACTTATGGACCGCGGTAGGTAGGAGTCCGTCACGCATAGGCCAACCAAGTCAGAAAAGATGGCGTCAGTATACCTCGAGGGGCGGGCCAGTAATAGCGATGACACAGAACGCGCCAAATACGGGCCCCACCCCCGAAGAGCGCGAAGCCAGAAAGGCCAACAGCCAATGATGGCGCCAAGTCAGCGCGCGGTGGCGGTAAATTAAAAAGCAATAAAGACAAGTCAACGCGGTGGCTGACACAAGAAAAAAGACATGTGAAAAGTGAAAGCACAGACTGCATAACATACATATCTATACACATACACCCCCCCCCTCTTTTCCCCCGAAGACTACAAGGAGGATGAGGGAGGAGGGCGGCCACTTAAACAGGGCCCACCGATAGGCAGGGGCAAGGGGCAATAGTGCAGGAGGGGCATCCCATAGAGGCTCACCATAAGCCTGAACCGCCTACCCTTTGGTGGGGGATTGCGGTGGAGCAGCGCTCCTAAGCACCAACGGCGGTGCTGCCTACCTTCACCCGACCAGCGCAGCCAAGGCTGGGAGGCATATTACTAGTGGAACGGGTGGGAAAAGTCCTACAGGGCCGCAGATTAATAACCCCGCTCACCTGCGAGTAGAGAGCCAATTTCTCGTCCTTCGCAGCCAGACTGCAGAGAAATTCTGGGGATTTGTGGGAGATCCCTGGGTATTTGAGGGGCCGGGAGGAGCCTATTTTCGATGTCTCTGCAGTCCAGTGCCATCTGGCGGAGTATATCCCAACTGTAAGTATTAGATTTGGAGCAGGATGTACTGTATACTAAGAATAATAACTGTGTATTTGCTTTTAGATTTGTTTATTAGATTTTCACTATCCTATCCTATCCTGGCAATCCCAAATCTCACTGTGCAATCCCATGGCACATGCAAAGGCACATCTTCAACCAGGTTTTCTAACTGTGCATATGATTTTGTTACATTTTTGCTATAGATGTGGTGAGTAAGGGTTGAAGGTGCTATTTTTCTATTTGCCCCTGCAGGGGAAATCTTAATTCCTGTTTGTTCATTGACAATAGGAAGCTCAGCTAATCTAGTTACTAGTATAACACTTAAGGTTCCAGTGACAGGAACATAATTCTAGTCCTTGATTTCTGTTAGATGACCTTCAACAGCTATGACCTAGATAGCCTTACTTCAGAAGTGAGAGGTAGAGCAATAGCTGGGAGATTCAATAACCGTCTAACCCAGAAACAGTATATGAGATTTGTGGTCCACTTTGGACTGGCTATAGGGATAGAAATGGCAGGGCTTTATCTCAATACCAGCAGATCATGTCTAAAGCCCCTACACCTGACATGTCTTCCTTAAACCACAGAAAATCATTATAATTTGAGATTTATGGGATTTCCCATATTTTCTTGAAAGTGGACAAGATGTTAGAATAATTATGCACATATGTCAAAGAACTGAATTGTTCGACTGTATATGAAAAAGTCCTTAATGGATATGTAGCATCAACAATCGACATTCAAGGGAGCTGTGCCATCTGTCATATCATAAAAGATTATCTAGTGCAGTGGTTCTCAACCTTTCTAATGCCGTGACCCCGCAATGTTGCGGTGACCCCAAACCAAAAACTAATTTTGGTGGCTACTTCAAAACTGTAATTTTGCTACAGTTATGGTTCGGAATGTAAATACCTGATATGCATTATGTATTCTCATAGCTACAAATCAAACATAATTTAAACATAGCGATTAATCACAAAAACAATATTTAATTATATGTGAGAAATATTTATTACTAATTCCAATAAATAACATTTCACCATGGCATAGCATGTGTCAGAAACTGTAATTTCTCTGCCTCTTATTGAAATTAATAGGAGGCTAAGGTGGATTGTGTGGTAACTCAAGATTCTCGGGAGCTCTCTTCCACAAAATCCGCCGCACTCACAATGAAATCAAGGAGGCGGATTCAATGCCGGAAATCGCTAATTTCAGCAGTTTCCTCATTCAGAATATGGGAAAATAGTGGGAGATAATTATACATTGGGGAACAGTGTGAACTACATCTTATAGTGGTCTCTTATAGTATAAGACCAATGTAGTTCACACTGTGTAAATGTATGGTGCTTTGTGTAAGTGTAAGCTGCTTTGTGTACTGTGTAATGATTACACTTACACAGTATTGTGTGTATGGTGTGTGTACTGTTTTTACATTATTAACCTTTTTTAAAACAGCAGGCTGTCTCGCAGGCTCTCTTGCCTCTCCGCTTCTTGCCTCTCCGCCTCCGGCGCTTGCTGCGTCCGCCCACTGATGATGTCAGCAAGCGCCGGACACACGTAATGTGCTGCTATGGACTGTGGAGAGTTCCCCACGCTGCCCCCGCCCCTTAGGCCCCAGAAGGATAATGCAATCACGTCTGCGCATGCGCGCAGGCATTCAGTTTGGAACGAGCATCCATAACGGCATGCGTTCCAGCTGAATAGCGCTGCTGCAGACGGTAGCGTGACTTCTCAGCGGCTAAAGCCATCGGAAATATGTATTTTCCGATGGCTTTAGGCGACCGGCGATGGCTTTATTTTCCGATGGCTTTAGGCGACCGTTCCTGCCGGGGTCCCGACCCACAGGTTGAGAACTGTTGATCTAGTGGAAGTAAAACTCATTTATTTGTTTTATTAAAAGGTATTTTTGGAGCTTATGCTATGAGTTATTAACATATTTTAAAGCTATTCACACTTTACTCCCATAGGAAGAAATCTAGAGTGGGTATTTATCACTATATACTGTTCATACCAACAATTTTATTCAGGGATAGTGATCAGGTGAATGAACCATTTATTATCACAGTTGCATGACAGTGTTAAATCAAAATGTTAATAGTAATTGTCCTGATGGCTCTATACGTACCTGTGAATGTTTGACCTGATAATATACACATTGCTACACTGAATTTGCATCATGCCAAAAGAGGGACAATAATAAAGAACTGTCAAAGGCTAAGTCGGAAAGATAGTTAAACCTTAGAAAATGAACTTTAGAAAACTAGAAAACTTTTAGAAAGTTCAACTTTAGAAAGAACAATATTGTATAAGCAGGGGCGGACTGGGGTTAAAAATTGGCCTGGGACTTTTCTGGTCTCACCGACCCTGGTATCTTGGGATCTTGGCCCTTGGTATCTTTAATGTCACATCATATACAGTATATATATATATATATATATATATATATATGAATTGTATTAGGACATAACTATATTACTACTAAATTAATCTACACAATGGTACCAATCATATAGTAATTATATGATGAAACAATACGCTTCTGATCAGTCTTATGCTTCTTTCATACTTGTTTGTGGAGAGATGGCAATCCACTTTCGGTTGTGTCGCAAATGATGGGAAGGTCCTCCACATAGTAACTTATAGGTTCTTTCACAGGCTGTATCATGTAGCTGAGGTGCACTGCACCACCCGGCCATTCAGACAGGCCATGGACAGTTTTCAGAGCTGGAGCTCTGTACAATCACCAGAATAGTGAAAATCTTTAAATCCTTAACTTTAAATGCTCTTCTCTGCCGGTTACCTGAGCTGCTGCTGTCCTCTGCTTGGTCCTTTGGTCTTCACTGCTGCCACTGTGACCTCTGCTCTTCTTTGCACATGTGTGTTGCCCACACATTATGTACAAAATGGGTGTTGATTGCAGAACAGTGGAGCATCCTAATTGCCCCCCCCCCCTGCTGCAAGGAAGTGGCTCATCATTCTTGTAACCAGCAGAAACCATTTGAGAAGCTAATAAAAGATAATATGGATGGGGGGCATTCCAGTGATTGCTGGTTTTGTTTAAAATAGACATTATCTGTTTCCATTCCTGATCCATCTGCTCTTCTGATTTTTGCCTTTGGACTGACCAGTTGTGGACTTGCTGACCCTGAGCCTCTGCTGCCTATCCCTGACCTTGGCTTAGCCCCCAACCAGAAACCTTAGCTGCTTGCTCATGTCCCACGTCTCCATCCTCAACAGGGGTCTTTATATTTAAAGTAGGTCTGCATTCCTGTTCAAACCATTCATTTGGCCATTACCCAGGTTCTGTAAAAACATTATTCCCACTAACTGGTAAAGATCAGATCACGCTGGGGTTGTCTTTGTTTGATTATAAATAAGGGCCCTTTGCCTGACAATCTGGGGTCCTTCATTGCCACTTTGCCTTTCCTTTAATGTTTGCCGCCTGTACTCTTCTGGGCGCTGGATACTATTGGGCTCTGCCCAGCCCATGCTGCCCCCCCGTCTCTTCCCAGCCCCACGCTGCCCCCCCCCCCCCCCCCGCTCAGCTTCACGCATCTTACCCTGGAGATGCAAAGTTAGCTGGGGCACTAGCCTCTGCTACCGACCTCACACCAAGCTTTCTCTCTGAAGGAACGCACATTGGCCACTGCCACCACCCGTACTCCCGCGCGTCGGCAGCTACGAGCCCGCCTGCCGCCCTCCCGCACGTCGGCAGCTACGAGCCTCTCACCTGACTCCCTCGCGGCATGCTGGCTGCTACCTCTGCCACCCTCCTGCACATGGGCCACTCACCCGCAGCCTGTTTCTGCCGCTCACCGACCCGGCCAGTGCTAGGGAGGCCCCGGCCTACCGGGCATTCTCCCGGTGTGCCCGATGGCCAGTCTGCCCCTGTATATAAGGATGTCCCAAAATTCGAAAATGCCAATAAATAGTATTCTAACTACAATAAAGAAGCAAAACAAAAATCAAAAAGCATGTATTATTTTGAAAATGTATTATTTTCAATGCAGACAGGCAAAAATACTGACAACAGGAGACCTAGATACTAACAGGAAGCACAAAGCCTCCCACTACAACAATCCTGTTAACAGATTTTGACTATCCTGGGTTTTAGTCCTTTCCCCAGGGCATCCCGATTGGGGGTTCCCCGCTACGTGAAACCCCCCAGATCGCCTAAGGCAACTCACCTCCTTCCGGTCCTACAGCGCGTCTAAGAGCAATGGCTCCGAGTGCGCTGAGAGCCACATCCTCCGCTTCCATCTAACAGGGAGCGTGCCTGCGCAGGCCATTCACAAATGTCTGGCGTGGGTATGCGTCCTGCTAGAGGGATGTAGCCGTGGCTCGTGCATGCGCCGTTGGACTGGGAAACAAGGCAAGTGAATGGGGTGACCTGGGTGATTTCACACAGTGGGGCGTCCCGATTTTGGATGCCCCAGGGGGGGGGATCGATTGGCCCAGGTATTTTATAAATTCCCAGGCCGATCAGCATGGGTTTTGGTCCACTTTAAATCCTGCCACCAGTATAATGGTACCTTCTGCAAAAACAAGCTTAGGATTTTTTTCTGGTTGATCCCCCTGGGGAGGGGGGCATTTTCCACCGTATACAGGGGTGTAACTATATGGGGAGCAGGAATGCGACTGCACAGGTGCCCAGAAGGTCAGGGTGGCCCCATCATTGTTGTTCTTCCACCTTATGTATCATATTTGTGCTCACTTAGCATCATTAAGATGATGAGTTCAGTCTTTAGTTTCTTGCTGCATCCAATTGATTTGAAAGACTAAAAATTGTTTTAGAGCCCCATTTAATAATCACACCAGGGCATAGACCCAAATAAGTCTAGGCCTAATGAGAGCTCTGCATCTTGAACTCTGATACATAAATGTTGAATACGCCATAAAACAGGGTTTTTCGGAAACAATGGATGAAACTGAATACATATATTCCTATGTAGATGAACAACAGAACATTTACATATTTATTGTCTTGACAAAATAATAGAAACCATTCAGCAGGATTGACAACATTTCTTCCAAGCATCCGCTTGGAACAACCGCCCTGGCAGCAAGGAATGCTGATTTGATAGAGGGATCCTGAAGCCTAACAACAATTGTCTGCACTTGTTATAAGTAGAGTCCAGAGACGTAGCAAGTCTTTTCTGCAGCTGGGGCAAAAATTCAGAATAGTGCCCCCCCCCCCCAAATAAACTTGAAGCTCAATTGCCCCATGCCTAATTGATTTTGTTCCGTGAAAGCCCCCAGTTTGCCCAGTAAAACTCACCTCTCCTCGATTCAACAGTGCATGCGTGGGCTCTCGTCCAATCAGAGCCTGTTGCCATGTTTACATCCTTTGGCAAAGGCATGGGATGTGGCAGCGCATGCTTCCCGCTGTAAACAATCAGAGCTATTTGTCGAAAGGCAAGCAGCTCTGAATAGATGAGAGCCCACGCATGCACCACCTGACCAGGGAAAAGTGGGTTCTTACCAGCGCCCTGAGAGGTTTCACACAGAAGGGCATCCCCAGGGCAAAAGCCAGTGGTCGACCCTGAAATCTTTTAGATTCTATGCTGGCTGCTGATGGGTTTTGTTCCACTTTAAAGAGAAAATCCAGAAAAAGATCCAGAAAAAAAACTCACCTTTCCTTGCTGGCTGCTTCAGCAATATCTTGCAGAATACTTCTCCAGAACCACTATCAAGTACCACAATGTGCATGTGCCCCAGGATTCCACCCATCCACTTGTGACATGTACTGCTCACTTTATTCACTGCAATGGAGGAAGCATGCGTGAAAGCTGTGGAATCTAATCTTAGGATTGGGTAAGTGTTAAAAAGCTGGATATTGCTGAAGCAGATGCAGGGGAGGAGGGGTAAGTAAACCTAGGCATAGTAATTGTAAACTACTACTTGTGGCAAAATACATAGCCAATATATTAAAATCAACATGACCAATATCTTCACAGCATATACAGTAGACGAGTCTATTAAAGTGGGCCAAAACTCTTGATTTTTGAAAAAGCATTTGAGTGCATACTAATAAAGAAAATCTAGGCCAGTAACAGATCAAGGTAGCTAAATTCTAAACAAGCGCTGTTATTATTTTGTGATGCAGTGCTCAATGACCATTTGTTGAAGAATAATTCTAATGCATGCATGGTGACAGTGAAGAATGAAGTCTAGGGGACTGTGAGTATATAAGGTTATCTGCATTTGTATCCTGATCATTCCTACATGGCCAGAAATGCAGCTTGACATACTGTACTGCTGATAATAAATCATCTATGAAAAGAGATAAATATACTTTTCTTCTGACAAGATGGTAAGTACTTTTGTTACAATCTCTCTATTGGGAGTGGACGTGGAAAAACCACACCTCCCTCCCTATGTGGAGCACCAAAATATATACAAGAGACAGTATCCTCAAAAAGATTACACTTTTATTAATGCACACCAATTCATAAAAACATATAACAAATACACATAGCACAAGACATTTAAAAACAAGACTGATCCCCCCTCATATCATCTCCAATATGTCTCATCCACCAAAATACAAATGATAAGATGTAATTGTTCAAAATATATATGCGCTGTATGGCTCTGCTCTGATTTTATATAAATTTAATGTGCATGAATCTATATATAGATATATATATATATATATATACACTCAAATATCTGTGCCGGAACATAAAGAGAGCCCAAACCGGGCTCCTTTAATTGCAAGAATCACCTACCAAATTATTTGGGAAATATGTGAGAAAAACTCCAATACACGTATACAGTAACACAATTAAACAATTATACACCAATAATGATGCAAACCCATGAATAATAAAAATACAATAAAATACCTATAATAATGTACTGACCCACTAAATAAAGTGCCTAGTGCTCAAAAAATATTATCATGAAAGAACAGCAGATTCAAAAGAGGGGACCACAACCGTTTTTTCTTATTGATGGTTCAGCCTGGGGAGCTTCTCCCCCTCAGGCTGTGTTGGGGACGGGGCTGGGCCCTCGGCACGGCCGCGGTCACCCCTCCCCCTCTTTTTGGCGCTCTGATGCGGCCAGCCCACAGCTGGGATCCGCATTGCCTGTCGTTCTGGGAGGGGGGCGTGGCCGGACGAGTGCGCGCTCTGCGCTGGCCCGCCCCCCCTTCTCCTTCCCTTATTCACATGAGGCTCGGAGCCGGCGGCCATTTTGGCACTCTGCTGTTGCTGCGGCTGCGGTTTTTCCCGGTCTGTAAGTGCCTGATGGCCCATTCCTTAGCTTACGTGGGGGCCCCCCTTGCCGCGGGGGCCCCCTTGTTATACTTATTTTGCTTGTATATATTCTTCCAGTATAGGTATATATATATATATATATATATATATATATATATAATTAGTAATTTCTTTGTGACTGTTATCCCTTCATTATGTTTTTCAGATAGTTTTGGTGTGTGTGCATTTTAAGGGGTTTTCTCCTGGTCCTTGAGTCCCTAGACTTAAATTGCTCACTAAAAATCCTCCCACTGGGACTTTAAAGAGGCATCCCGGGTTGCTTACAGCATAAATCCCCTATGGTCTTGCGACTGACCCTAAAAAATCACCATATAGGAGGCTCCGCAGGATACTGGGCTCAGGCTCCCTTTGGGACTTTCCCGGCCATGTGTGGGTTGTGGGGTATCCCTTACGGGTGAGGATGTGCTTATTTGTATTCCATGTGCACAAAAGGCCATAAGGCAGCAGTCGGGTACCCAGCCTTCTGGGTCGGCTCCCCCCGCTTCATCGCCTTCCCCTCCCCACCTTATCCGTACCCCAAGTGCCATGGTTGTTAGCGGGGAGTCGCACTCTGATGTTTGCGCTAGGTTGGCCAGCATCGAGAAATGTATTGCTAGCACGGTGGGCAAGAAGGCCCAGGCTAAAAAGAGACATTTGTCGCCGGCCCAGACGGCTTGGGATGTTGATGATGATTCCCTTGATTGGTCGGATTATTACCCGTTAGAGGAGGGGGAATTGTATGAGACACTACCAAGGTTTTGACACATCTCTTGGAGGTTTTGGATATTGCCCCGCCTGAGGTGCCCCCTCTCAAAAAAGGGGAATTTTTTTTTGGTTCCCACACGCCTCGTTTGGAGTTCCCTACCCAAGGTCACTTTGATGCATTGATCCTTAGGGAATGGGAGAAACCTAGTCGGCTTCCGGGTGTTCCTCAGGGATGGGATAAGAAGTATCCTTTTCCGGTGGAAGCAGTTAAGCGCTGGTCTTCTCCTCCCGAGGTCGATGCGCCAGTTTTGGGATTGACTAACACCTCGGTGATTCACACCCCAGACGCCACTACCCTTAAGGATGGCGATTATAAGCGCCTTGATCAGATGGCATGCCATGCTTTTGCCAGTGTGGGTTCGGCCTTGCGGCCTGTGTGTGCATTTGCACTAGTGTCGGTGGCTACTAGGTCTCTGATCAGGGACTGGTTAAGGGACGCTCACCTTGATCCTGCCAGAGCTGAGTTCGCTACTCTTAAAAGGTGTGAATTGTTCATGGATTTTGTCTTGGCTGCTATGGAAGACACTATTGTCATGTGTAGTAGAACTTCGTCCTTATTGGTGGCCATGCGCCGATTGGTCTGGCTCCGCCAGTGGACGGCGGACTTTGCGGCTAAGAAATCGCTTACAGCTCTCCCCTTCTTGGGTTTGCGGCTGTTTGGAGACAAGTTGGAGGCTGTGGCAAAGGGAGGTAAGTTACCTCAGCGTAAGAAGCAGCGTCGCTCCTTTCGGGGGGCAGGCTCCTTCAATCCTTCCTTTCGAGGTGCCAGAGCTGTCAGAGGTTTGGCCTTCTCGGGTGTTAGAGGTTCTTCCTGGAACAGAGGCAGAGGTCGGGCCCGTCCAGCGTCTGTCTGGGGTTCCAAGCTTAAGCCCAAAGTTAAACCAGCTCAACAATGAAGGGGTGCCCTCACCTGTTCGGGTGGAGGGACGGCTGCGGCTCTTCTTTCAGGTCTGGGCCCGGGAAGTCACAGACAATTGGATCTTGGAAGTGGTCTCCTCCGGGTACAAACTGGAGTTCGAGTACTGGCCTCCTCCAATATTTTTAAGGTCTTGGGTGCCTTTGGACCCTCAGGCTGTACAGGGGCTCCTATTAGCAGTACAGAATCTTCTAGACATGGGAGTCATATGCCCGGTGCCTCCCTCGGAGAGAGGCAGGGGTTACTACTCAAAAAGGATGGCTCCGTGAGACCCATTCTGGACCTAAAGATCCTCAACAGATTAATCAGAACCAAAAAGTTCCGCATGGAGACACTCGGCCATCTGCGCTCGGCCATCAATTCCCTTCGTCAAGGGGACTTTATGACATCCATAGACATCAAGGATGCATATCTGCATGTTCCTATTTTTCCAGCGCATCAGAAATTCCTCAGGTTCGCGGTGGAGGATCAACATTTTCAGTTTGTAGCCCTTCCCTTCGGGTTGACCTCTGCGCCGAGGGTCTTCACCAAGGTTCTGGCGTGCATAATGGCACTGCTCAGAGCTCAGGGCATTCGCATTGTGCCGTACCTGGACGACCTGCTAATCTCAGCTTCTTCCCTCCGGCAGGCGGAGCTGGACACACACCAGGTGGTGTTGACCCTGGAGAGGTTCGGGTGGGTGATCAACCGCCCCAAGTCCTCTCTCTCCCCATCAAGGGAGATTTCATTTCTGGGCATGAATCTGGATACCATTCTGGCCAGAGTGTTTCTGCCTCAGAAGGTGCAGGGGATTCAGGATATGATCCGCCTTCTTCTGGCCATTCCTTGCCCTTCTATCCGACTGGGGATGAAACTGGTGGGATTGATGGTGGCCTCCTTCGAGGCAGTCCCGTTTGCTCAGTTTCACATGAGATCTCTCCAACTTCACCTATTGACGCACTGGGACAGGTGTCCGCAGTCCTTGGATCAACTGTTCAGGATGTCTCCCAGGGTTCGGCAGTCCCTTCGGTGGTGGCTGGAGTCGAGCAACCTGTTGAGGGGCAGATCCTTTCTGGTTCCTTGCTGGGAGACCACGGATGCCAGCCTGTCGGGCTGGGGAGGTTTCTGGAAAAGTCATCAGTTCAGCGGGGTGTGGGGTCCTCAGGAGGCTCACAACCCCATCAATGTCTTAGAGCTCAGAGCCATCCGGCTTGTCCTGTCACGGCTGACGTCGCACTTACAGGGTCTTCCGGTTCAGATTCGATCAGACAATCGGACGGCAGTAGCCTACATCAATCACCAAGGAGGGACTCGCAGCAGGAGTGCCCTCAGGGAAGTCTCTCTGATCCTGCACTGGGCGGAGAGCAATGTTCCTTGCATTTTGGCAATCTACATTCCGGGAGTGGAAAACACGGAGGCGGATTCCCTGATAAGGGGGTCCTCTCGCCAAGGGGAGTGGTCTCTCAATCCCTTTGTCACAAGTGGGGGACTCCGGAGGTGGATCTCTTTGCCTCACGGCACAATTACAAACTCCCGGCCTTTGTGTCTCTATCTCAGGATCCTCTAGCTCTGGCAGTGGATGCCTTGTCCCTTGCCTGGAAGGAGTTGGGTTTTCTGTACCTGTTTCCTCCCTTCTCCATGGTGGGCAAGGTGGTTCGCAAACTGGTTCTGGAAGGGGCACCAGCAATTCTAGTGGCTCCAAGGTGGCCAAGAAGGGTTTAGTATGCAGACGTTGTAAGTCTGTTCGGCCCCCTCGGAAGGCTTTGGTTCCTGTTTGGGATTTGAATTTGGTTCTTTCGGCTCTCCAGGGTCCTCCAGGTATTTATGGACTGGGAGGAGCTCCTTTTTTTGCATTCATCTCTGCAGAAGTTCGCCCTCTACTGGAGAATACCCAGATGTCATGACTGTGGAAGCGGAGTGTATGTCACACTCATAATATCCGTTTTACAGGTGAGTACTCCCAAAACGGTATTTTTCAAGCTCCTGGAACAGGGCCGATCAGCTGCGCAGGACTGTTGGTGAATATGCACTGTTTATTATTTTTGCCCAAACAATCCCTTTAATTAAAGTATACATAAATGTATTACCCATAATTCTGCTCATTTTTTGTAAGCATCATACCCATTTGTTAATCAATACATTGGACAGGAGCTATTCAGGGAAAGGAGGGTGAGGGTCAGCAGGGTTTTTGAGCCAAAAAATCCTTTCAACTAGCATCATCATCATATTAGCAACTAGCAATAACAATTAAATAAAACATGCCATCGGTTACCCCATTTACTTCTTCTTTATTTCAAGCAGAACATTAGCACCCACTTTGCTTATTGTTACCCTTTCTTAGTTTACCTATCTCTCTTGAAACACCCAAAGTCACACCCTGTAAGAGAAGCCTTTCTATTTTAGTGACCAGCCCACCCCTCACAATGGTAGACATAACCCTGTCACAGCTTTTTTGACGAGTTGCTGCCACCAATTTCTAAATGAGCTAATTCTTTCAAATTAAATGGAAAATGTCTAACTTTTCCATTTCTGATATGTCTTCTATGTTCTCTTGGGAATGCAATGGGGCTGATTCAGAGCCAGGTGAGAAAACTCACTCCATTTTATGAGGGCAAACTGCCATTCACTTTAATCGTCCATCTTGGGGCTGATTGAAACAACCGGGTGTACATTTTCACCTTGTGTTGAAACAGCACCAAGGTAGACAATTAAAGTGAATGACAGTTTTCTCTCCTAAAAAGGAGTGTTTTTTTCACCTGGCTCTGAATTGACCCCACTATGTTTACAGTATATGAGATTCCCAAATCTTTGCATTCTTGTTTCCTTTACATTTTTCAAAGCATGCCTACTTTTTTGAATTTGAGGTTGTATCTTTACAAAGAGAAGGATAGCACCGTAGACAGAGAGACCACTGGCCCTAGAAACTTATAGACCCTAGGCTGATGGTTGCTCCTCTTTAATTTGTCCCTGCTGTATTGTGGGGCAACAAAGATACTATTAGTGGATACTGATAGATAGTAGATGCTGGAGGAAGTGGCCTGAAATAGATTCCCAGTTCAAAATGTAACTACTAATTTTTTAGTAGTGGTATGACAATAAACGTGAGGTCAAGCATCAGTTTTGTAATCCATGTTGATAGGCCAGTGAAACATCCCTATTTGTGAGTACAGAGGGGTGTCAGGAATGTGGGCTGCTGTTTGCAATTCTGCAACAGATAAATATTATGCTGCATATCTTTAAATGACCAAAATAAGAAACATGTTTTGACCTATTATTGAGAATGATAAAATTATATATATATATATATATATATATATATATATATATATTATACAAATACGTAAGTACACACATATGCAGTAGCATGAGCCTTGTGGCAATGTACGCTTCATTTGACCCTCAGTATATTTTCCATCCTCACTAAAGAAAAACACTGTTCAGGAAGCGTTATTAATCTCAACACATGTCAGCATGTTTAAATCATCTAATTTCAAAGCCTCCATCTACATTATACATCGAATAATTATGGTGTGTTTTAACCTCTCAGAAGCTTATTGCATATTTACAAATCAAAGTATGAGATAAAATAAAAGCATGCTACATGTCTTCCATTGATGGCCTTGGAGTAAAGCATAATTTTAACTTAAAGAGGAACATCGGGGGAGGTAAAAAGCTCCCCCAAAACCTAATCGATCTGCTACCCCCCTCCGGTTTCACCTTTGGGCAATGTTTACTCACCTCGCCGGGGATCCATCTTCTGAGTCCTTTGGATTCTGGGCCGACAGGCGGCGCCATCTTTCAACAGGCAACAGCGACATCCAAAATGTAAGTAGAGGCCGATGGGAGGGGGGGAATCTGACCCATTTTATTTTTGGTCCAATGCTCCTCTTTAAGCAATTACTGCGATGCTCTTGGATGTGGCTATGATCAATACAAAATAAGGGTTTCTGGGCCAATGGCACCCTTCTGGTTTTTGTGATGCCTATAGCTATTTTGCCAGAGGGACATGTTTGGTCACAGCAAGCACTAAGGTGATTCTAATAATGCTCCACACTATCCAAAACTAAAATAAAAGTGGGGGGGCGTGGCCGGCCATGAGAGCGTGAGGACGTGTCCAGCTTGGGCTCCCGCTGGCCGCCCTGTTAACCCACCAGATTAGCCGATAAACCCACTAGATATTTGGCAGAGAAGCGATGGTGAAGAAGAGGAGGGGTGCCAAGACGCCTGCACGCACCCATACCCGGAAGATAAGCACCTACCTGGACCGGGGAGGCCCGCAGAGCTGGGAGGGCGCCCCATCCAAAATGGCGCCGGCCCCTGCTGATGGTGCTGGGGCTTCTCCTGGCCGTCGTGGGGGCGGAGAGCGAGCAGCTGCGAGGTCCCTCTCGCCGACGGGAGCTCCTGCGATGGACCGGGGGGACAGGGCTGAGAGCTGCCCTCCTCCATCTGCCCCGCTATCCGGGGCTGTCGGCGGTGCTGCGGCGGTGACGGAGGCGGTGCCCGCTGAGCTGCGGGAGCCGCGCGCGAGGTCTGCACAGCGGACGGGGGAGACTCTCCCCACCGCCATGGACGAGAGGCCCCCGGGACCCGGACGGGGGGGCCGGAGCGGTCGCCCTGCCGGGCATGACAGCGCGCCTCCACTACTGGCGCCCACGAGGGTGAGTGATGAGGGGAGAAGCCCCCTGCCTGGCGACGCACGCGCAGGCCGACCCCGGATGCCTGAGATGAGGCCGGCGGATCAAGGTATGCCTCACTGCTCGAGCCCAGAGCCATTCCCTTCTTCACCCCACTATGGGGGACGTTCATGTGAGTCCCATGCCCCGGTGGAATCCCCCTGCTGTTCACTGCCTGCTGCTGACTACCCCCCATCATGGCAGGGATCATCCAGCCCGAGGTTTAGCCCTGGCCCTGACTTGCACTCCACAGAGGATTCCCCCCCGCCCCGGACGGGACTGGCCCCTTACCCAGCTTCAGGGGGTGCAGCGGCAGCATCCTTGACGCTGAGCGCCTTGGGAGGGTGCCGTGCGGACGGAGCCTGGCCGGGGATACCCCCCTCTTTGGTGTGGCAGCAGAGGTTAACCCCTGTGAAGTCTGCCTGGCCCCATGACCAATCTGTGGCAGAAAGAATGGGAGCGGCGACACTTCCTCAGCATGGGGGAGCATCTGCGGAAGCAACAGCTAATACGGGCCTGCTGTCCCCGCCCGCGGATTCAGGACGCTCCCAGGGTTCACCCCCGCACGGCCCTCATGTTACGGGAGCCATGCCCCTGATTTTGCATTCCGCTCCGCCTGCCGCTGGGACCCCGCAGCAGTCGATACATTCTCACATGGATCCCATCCTCGCAGCATTGAGGGCGGAGCTCAGAGTCTTGCCCACCAGGGAGGATCTGGAATCCTTCATCCAGAGGGTGGAGGGCGCTTTTAAGAAGGATATTGCGGATCTGCGGCACTCGGTTGGCAACCTTGACACCAGAGTTGAATCGCTGGAACAGTTCCAAAATGCGACCACCCAGAGGCTGGAGGCTCTAGAGCGGGACCTGACCCATCAAAAAGCTGTGGCACAGACGGCGATCCTACACTTAGACGACCTTGAAAACAGGAGCCGTCGAAATAATATCCGCGTCAGGGGCCTCCCGGAGGCGACGGGCCCGGATCAACTTCGCCCTACCATCATTGGCATCTTTAACGACATACTCGGCCGCCCACCTGACGCCGAGATTGTGATCGACCGAGTCCACCGGGCCCTTGGTCCTAGATCCCCCGATCCCTCCCGCCCACGTGACATTATTTGTCGATTACACTACTACACTGTGAAGGAGGACATCCTGGCAAAGGCTTGGGCGCAAGGTCGAATATGCTTTGACGGCGCCCCTCTGCAGCTGTTCCCGGATGTGTCACGCAGGTCTCTCATGATGAGGCGAGTCCTGAGGCCTCTACTGTCCAAGATACGGGACTGCGGGGGCTCCTATCGTTGGGGATACCCCTTCCACCTCGTGGTCCGTAGAAACCAGCGGGCCTTCACTGTGAAAACCCGGGCGGACCTACCGGGCCTCTTCGCCTTCCTGGACTCCCCCCCGATTGAGATCCCGGACTGGCGTGATGTTTCTCTTTCCCTGGGCCCCCTGAGGCCCCCGGGGGGACGGCCGCAGCGGATCCGGCGCCCGAGGGGCAGAAGCTCGACTGGCGAGGGACGTGCTGGCGGTCCGGTGAGGGGCCCCCGCCGCCCGGCTAACGAAGATTAGGCAGACCTCTCTGCCACCGATGACTTCTCCGCGTGGCGCACTGTTTGCGCTGCTTAGTTTTCCTTTTTTCTCAACTGTTTTTGATCTACACGCTGAGCTTCGGACTGGTCGGGTTTGGGCGGGCGGGTGGCATGAAGGCGGGCCATGTGTGTGGCTTGCCCCCCCCTATACGGTCTGCCTCCCAATGGAGGGGCCTGACTCGGGCGTGCTATGCGTCACCCGGCGGCACCGGACCGGACAAGCCTCAAACATGATCCTCATATGTGCAGTGTATGCAATGTATCTCATGCTTGAACATGTCCTTCCCTTTGTTGTGGGGTGGTGATTTACAGGTTCCTTACAGGAAAGCTTTTCTGCAATGTTTGTGTTGGCTTTGTGGGTCTCGGGCTCGCCGGGTTGCTCGCGGACCTGCTCCCCCTGGCTCGCGGCGCGGGAGGTTTGGATTCGAACCCCTGGGCGCCGTATTCACTACATACTCCCTGATTGGCGTGCCCCGTTGGGGACGGCTCTCGGGAGTGGTGCGATGCGGTCCGCGTGGCCGGGCCTGGCGGGCCTCGATTCGGGTGCCCTCTTACTCACTCGCCTGTGTCGGGACATGCCGGGGTATGGGAGGCCTTGTTGTACTTAACACTTGAAGGGCCCCCACGGTCCGCCGTCGGCCCCTGGCGCTGGCTGGTCCGGCATAGCTGATTACATTTAGCTCTTGATTTCCTGATTATGTGGGTTTTTCTGTTTCTGATTATGTGGGTTTTCTATTCTAGCTTTG
This sequence comes from Gastrophryne carolinensis, assembly GCA_027917425.1. Taxonomy (NCBI): domain Eukaryota; kingdom Metazoa; phylum Chordata; class Amphibia; order Anura; family Microhylidae; genus Gastrophryne; species Gastrophryne carolinensis. The sequence goes on from CM051238.1 coordinate 217,801,455, forward strand.
ATTGGGGAACGCCTCTGGCAATGTTGCCGGTGGTGGCTCCCCCCTTCTGGTTTGGGGGTCGGGGCGGCCGGGGGAGACCCCCACCCTGTGCCTCTCGGATCCGTCGCGCCCCCACTATAGGCCAGGACCCCGCGGCCCCCTGGGGTAGTGTTTTGCTTGCCTCTGGTGCCCGGGGTCCGACTCCTGGAAAGTAGGGATTCTTTCCTCTCTTAGGTTCCCCCTTGATCCCCCTCTTTAAATAAGTTTTCGTTCTATTCGTTTTGGTTAGGTGCGTCCCTCCCCTCCGTGTGATTTCCTTTGTCCTTCGTGCCTGTCAACCCTAGTACCCTTGGTGTGTTCCTTTCCCTCCCCGCCACCACCTCCCTAGCTTACTTCCTTCTCCCCCCGCCCGCTTCCCTTCCCTGGCCTGGGACCCCCTTTTTCCCTTGGCGCTGTATGTACTGGGGTCGGTAGCGGCTCCCTTGAATCCGACATGTCTAAAGTCCAATGTACCTCATTAAACGTTAAGGGCCTGAACTCCCCTGTTAAGCGATCCTCTGTATTGAACGAGCTAAAACGACTAGGCGCGGGAATCGCCTTACTCCAAGAAACTCACCTCAGGGAGGGGAAGGTACACAATTTGTCCAGTCGTTACTTTCGCCATCAATACCATAGCCTGTCCCCTGACTCTAAGTCGAGGGGGGTGGCCATCGTGCTGGCGGGACACCTCCCCTGGACACTGGAGGAGGTGAACCATGACTCTGAAGGCAGGTACCTCTTTGTAAGGGGCACTCTTTATACCCAGAGGGTGACGCTGGCAACTTGTTACTGCCCAAGCTCAAACCAGCTGAAATTTCTGAGGTCCACCTTGGAGAGGCTGGCTGAGTTCTCCAGTGGCATTCTTCTCTTGGGAGGTGATTTTAATTGTGTTCTGGACCCTCGGCTTGATACCTCTAAGGGGACTTCTAGTTTACCTTACTCGGCGTTGCGGAGGATAAAGGCCCTCTTGTTTGAACACCAACTCCTGGATGTATGGCGGATAGTAAACCCCAGGGAAAGGGACTACACCTATTTCTCTCCCCCTCATAACGTGTACTCGCGAATCGATTGGTTTCTGGTCCCCCATAGGCACGTGCATCTCATATCGCGACCGTCAATAGGCTCAATCTCGCTCTCTGATCACGCCCCCGTCTCCATTCTACTGTCGGTCCCGGACTCCCCCCCTCCGTCGGGACATTGGAGGCTTAACGCCTCCCTCCTCCAGGACCCTGAGTTTAAGGCAGAGATTAGAGCGGCAATCTCTGAATTTTTCTTAGTTAACAACACCCCCGAGGTCTCTCGGATGTCTCAGTGGGAGGCTCACAAATGTGTGATCCGGGGCCTTTTGATTAGAAGGGGTGCACACCTTAAAAAGGAGAGGGAGAAACGGGCGGCCCAGTTGATGCAGGAGATTCAGGTTCTGGAGACCCGGCATAAACAATGCCTAGACCCGGCTACGGAGGCGGAATTGGCCAAATTGCGTGCGGCCCTCAGGGACCTGACTTTCGTCAGGGTAAGGGGCCAGATTGCTAGGTGTCGTAGGCATTTTTACGAATTCAGTAATAAAAGTGGTAGGGCCCTTGCTAGAGCTTTGCGGGGGCAAAGGGCAAGAAACTTCATCCCTAGCATTGTTGACCCGGGAGGGAATAGGCACTTTAAAATAGGTGACATTGCTAAAACTTTTAGGGACTTCTACGAAGGCCTATACAATTTGCCACAAGACAAGACTCAAGCTCACCAGCAAAAAATCAGGGCTTACATTCAGAGGTCTGGCCTTCCCCGGCTGGAGCGGGGGGTAGTGGAGGCCCTGGAGGAGGAGGTTGGTGTGGGGGAGTTCCTGAGGGCCGTCGGAGGTATGAAGCCCGGTAAGGCCCCTGGCCCTGATGGCTTCAGTCTGGAATATTACAAGGAATTGGCGGGCACGTTAGGCCCCCATTTCATTTCATCCTTTAGCTCTCTGAGCGATGGCCTTCCCCCTCCACGGGACACCCTCCGGGCCAGCATTGCAGTTATTCCTAAACCGGGGAAGGACCCAGCCAGTTGCGGTAGCTACAGGCCCATTTCCCTTTTGAATTGCGACCTCAAAATTTATAACAAAATTTTAGCGGACAGAATCGCCCCTCTCCTTTCGGGGCTCATACATTGGGACCAAGTTGGTTTCGTCCCTGATCGCGAGGGAAGGGACAATACGACACGGGTCATTGGAGTGATCCATCATGCGCAGCGGGGGGGGGGGGGCAGCGCTACTTCTATCCACGGATGCCGAGAAGGCTTTTGATAGGGTGAGTTGGGCTTTTATGGAGGAAACCCTCAGGTATATTGGACTGGGGGACAGGATGTTACATCGGGTCTTAGCCTCATACACCTGCCCATCGGCGTCCGTGGTGGTGAATGGTATGTCCTCTCAGACTTTCTGTTTATCTAACGGGACGCGACAGGGTTGCCCGCTTTCCCCGCTTATTTTCATTCTCTCCCTGGAGCCATTCCTTCGGCTGATCAGACAAAATTCGGATGTGGCGGGTGTGAAAGTGGGCGGAAGGGAGCACAAGGTGGCAGCATACGCTGACGACTTGATGTTCTTCATTTCAAAGCCAGAGATCACTTTGCCAAACCTCCTTGCGGAGCTCAAGAGTTTCCAGGAGGTCTCCAATTATAAGGTTAATTACCAGAAGTCTTCAGCTCTGAACATTAATGTCCCCGCGGAGAGATTGCGCAGCATTAAGGAGAACTTTCATTTTAGGTGGGAGCAGGAGGCTGTCACGTACTTGGGGACGCGGATTCCTTCCAATCTGCAGGAAACGTTTGCATTAAATTTCCCTCCTTTGTTAAAGAGGTTAGATGAGGACCTCCGGAAATGGAACAGGGGGGTCTTCTCGTGGTTTGGAAGGGTCAGCGTCGTCAAGATGAACATCCTACCCAGGGTGCTATATCTGTTCCAGACCCTCCCAATAGACATCCCCGCTACCTTTTTCAAGCAGCTCACAGGAATGTGCACCAGGTTCGTTTGGGCGGGTCGTTCTCATCGTCTTGCGGCGTCGCTATTATCGGTTTCTAAGTCTAGGGGGGGGCTGGGCTTACCGGATTGGAAGTGTTATCATGCGGCGGCTCACTTGAGCCGGGTCATCGACTGGTGTCGACATTCGGCCTTGAAGCAGTGGGTCATGATGGAGCAGGCGGCCTCTCCTTGCCCTCTCCCGGGCTTACCATGGGTTCCACTGAGTGGATATCCGCAATTGAACAAACATCCTACAATTGGCCCGTCCAGAAGAGTAGTGGATAGATTCTTCCCCCGGCCGGGTCTCTCCCCCGGGCCATCCCCCATGGCGCCGGTCCTGGGCCATCCCGACTTCCCGGTAGAGATAACTGGTGGCCCCTTTAAAGCGTGGATCCAGCAAAACTGCTTTAGGAGACTTCATATGCAGGTGGGCGGCGAGTGGAGGCGGCCAGAGGCCCTGGTTAGTGACCTTGCTCTCAAACCCCTTACACAGTTGCAGACCCTCCAGCTACAGCACTACCAGCGGTCGGTCGGATGTGCGACTGCCGCTGCTAGGCGGCTAACACAATTTGAGCAAACTTGTTTGGGGTCCGGCCATTTTGGGGGAGCCCTGTCTTACTCATACTCGCTGCTGACGGAGCCCCCGGGGGACTTTGTCCCTCCGTACGTGAGGGGATGGGAAAGGGAACTGCGCCGGTCCTTCACGGACGAGCAAAGGGTAGCGATGATTCAGCTAGCGCATAAGAGCTCCATATCATGTAAATACCAGGAGACTACATTTAAAATTCTTTCCCGGTGGTACCGGGTCCCTGCGCGGCTGGCTGCCATGTTTCCTTCCTCCTCCCCCCTCTGCTGGAGGTGCCTGCGGGACAGGGGAACTATGACACACATTTTCTGGGAGTGTGAGAAGCTGACCGATTTCTGGAGGGGAGTGCGGGAGGTCATTAAGAAATTAACGGATGTTGACCTTGGTGAGGACCCTGCGTGCTATCTGCTCAACTTGGCACCGGTATCCATGAGGTCAAGACGCGGATCCCTCCTTGCCCCACTCCTGAGTGCCGCTAGGACGTGCATTCCGGCTAAGTGGAAATCCACTGAGCCCCCCACTACAGCGCAATGGCTGGCTGTGGTGCGGGACATATGTAGGATGGAGGAACTCACTGCATCGCTGCGGGGGACTCTAGAGAAGCATAGAAGGACTTGGCAGGCATGGGATGGGTTCACTTTCTCCCCCGATTTTCTTCTCTATACGTAATATGGCCGGGACGGGTTGCCATTGGTCGGGCCTCCCTGCCTCTCTCTACCTCACTGTTGCTCCCTTCCCTCATACCCCACCCGCTTTAGCCCACCCTCCCCCCCCCCCCCCCTCCTGCACACGCGTCTGTCCTGTCTCTCCCCCCCCCCCCCCCCCCTCTTGTTAATTGTGTCTGGTTGATTGTTCTAGTTTTTTCCTCTTATCGAAAAGTTGGGGACACGGATTACAGAGGTTATAGTTGGTTACAAATCGGGTTTGTTGTTCAATAATACGGGGCGGACTCGACCGGCCCTGCATTTTCTCTACATGTCTTTGGACCTTTGAACATTGGTTGTGAACAATTCTGTCATTATGCAAATTGTTGCGTGCACCTGTGCGGCACTGTTCTGTTAGGCTCTGTGATTTATTGTGTTTCCCTCAATAAAAACGTTTAATTAAAAAAAAAAAAACTAAAATAAAAGTTTTGTTGGAGATGGGTTTAGGAGTTTGCCATCAGAAGCATCATTCATAACATTTCCTGTGAAATAGAGCTGGGGTCCCCAACAGGCGGCGCCATCTTTCAACAGGCAGCAGCGACATCCAAAAGATAAGTAGAGGCCGATGGGAGGGGGGAAAATCTGACTCATTTTATATTTGGTCCGATGTTCCTCTTTAAGCAATTACTGCAAAGCAAATGTTGGTTAAATAATCTACCTAAATCATGCTATTGGATGTGGCTATGATCAATACAAAATACAAGGGTTTCTGGGCCAATGACACCCTTCTGGTTTTTGTGATGCCTATAGTTTTTTTGCCAGAGGGACATGTTTGGTCACAGCAAGCAAAAAGAACACTAAGGTGATTCTAATAATGCTCCACACTATCCAAAACTAAAATAAAAGTTTTGTTGTAGATGGGTTTAGGAGTTCATCAGTAGCCATCAGTAGCATCATTTATAACATTTTCTGTGAACTAGAGCGGGGGTCCCCAACCTTTTGTTTTCCCTCAAATCCCTCGTCAATTTTCTAATAATAACAAGCACCACCTGGGTGGTACTTGTGGACTGTCAGTCACTTAAAAACAGGTTAAAATGCACAAAAAAACATTTAAGTTGCAGGGAATGTATTATCGTGTTTAGCTGGTTGGCGTCCCACCAATAGAAGACCATAGTGGGGTGCAAACTTGCTAAACAGGGAGACATAAGGACACTAGACAGTGGGTAGAGCCAAACAGAGAACAAAGACTGACAGAGTAAAAATATCACGGATAGAGGGGCGCTGAGAAAGGCTGCTACAGTTTCAGGAGCAGGACACAATATTCTTCAGGCAGTACGGGACCTGGTAGTAGACAAAACATCCAGGGCTGCAATAGTGAGTGTTATTACATTGGGCTATATTTATATAGTACATGAATACTCTATAAGATTCTATAAGATTCCCGGGCCAATCCAACATCGGGATGCCCCGCTGCGTAAAACCTCCCAGGTCGCCCATACACTTACCTTCTTTCCCGGTCCAATTGTGCATGCACGAGCCACGGCCGCATCCCCACTATCTCTCTAGCAGCTAATTGCCGCACATGTGCTATAGGACTGGGAAGAGGTGAGTTGGTTTCGGCAATCGGGGGAGGGAGATCACACAGCAGGGCACGGACCAAAACCCAAGTCAAAATCCTGCGTTTTGGTCCACTTTAAGGTTTATATTCCATAGTCTAACAATTACAATAACAATCACAGGATTTCTAATGCATTCTTCTTCCTCATGCCTCTAGTTTACTAAGATATACGCTACTGTAAAGGCTGTATAAGAAAAAAAAACAAGACTGTACACCGCCGCTGTATAAGCATCAGTGTGCAGTCAACCAAAATACAAAGGAAAACCAATGTGGTCACCAGACTAGGACAAACAATGTAACTCCAAAAGTATTGAAACACACTTAAGTTTATTACACACAACAAAAGATAAAAAACACTAAAGACATGATATTTAAAACCAATCCATGGTGACAACTCTAATGCTCCACAGTATAAGAGTTCCTCATAAATGAATAACCTTCCTTTCACAATTCAGTTGACATAATATAAAAATGATGCTGTGTTAAATTATTTCTCACTATAGCACTTTGCTTAACTTATTGGAGTTGGTGCCCTATCTTGTAAATGCACATTATTACTGCTTTTGCACCATACACTTAGAATAAAGGTATTCATAGATGCTATTTATCTATTTATATTATATCATATGATGTGCCTCAAGATGATAAGAAACCAGGGTCAATGCTTTTTCTAATCATGTAATTATAATACTAATTCTACTTTACTGTACTTACCAAACAGAGAGGTATAGACATCCAAACTCTTACCTTGACCCTGACTTGACCTTATGTCACTGGAATGGATAGAGGACACCTAAAGATGTGGTGATAATGATGACACCCGAACCTCTGGTGGAGGACTGAAGTATAGAAATAAGGACAGGTTGTTGAGATAATCTATGCTCAGAACTACAGGTAAGGCAACCCAGATGATGAAGAGTAGGGATGTCACACGTTTACACATAGGGGTTGTTTTAGCACCAAGTGTATAAAGTACATCACATTGTTTTTGGAGTAAAAGGTGCACTTCCCTTTAATTTTAAACTTTGATTAAAAATGCATTTTTGGACGACAATCACACACGGCAGTATGTGGGTACATGGGCGGGGTGGCTACTGCTCAAGGAATCTCAAGAATTCAAGGATATGCTTGGATGAGACATCCAAGTTGGGATAGTTGGGTTAGGGCACACCCCTTCCCCCTTTTTCCCCAACTCCCTACACCTGCCCCTGACCCCTCCCGCTCCCTTCCTTCTTCTTTTCTGCTTCTACTTTACTTTACTTACTGCTCTTAGAGTTTCCTTTTGGTCGCATCCCACTCTAGGTTGATATACCCTTAGGTCTATTAGGTAAGCTCCAGTGGCTGGTGGGCTGCAGGGTCAGTAATGGTAATGGAGCGTATTGTTTATGTGGAGACCCCGATGCGTGAGTTGTGGAGAGGAAGGGTCGGGCCCCACTGGGGGACACTGTACCTTTCGGGAAGCCGCCCTTATGTCTATAACAATCCGGATAGCAGGCAGGAAGGTATATTGCATCAGAAGTGGACATGGAGGCCTGAGTTAATGTAATGCGAATTGGAAAGAGGGCTGCGACTCATCCTTTGTCTGTCTTTATCTTCGTCTTACTTGATTGTACTGAACCTTATCTTGTTGAAAACGAATAAAACTTTATTATGCAAAAAAAAAAATGCTTTTTAAAGTGGACCATCATCCTCCCGTGATCGGCCCGGGAATCTATAAGATTCCCGGGTCGATCACCTCCCTCCCCGCGGGACATCCGAGATCGGGATGTCCCGCGGGGTGAAACCCCCCCAAACACCCCAAATCCCCTTACCTTGTCTTCGGCAGCGGCCGGCCGCCGCCGCCTCCCTCGCGCCCCTCTAGACGTGCGCGCGCCCGATCGGGGTGCCCCACCGAAGTGGACCAAGACCCAGGATAGTCAAAATCCTGGGTGTTGGTCCACTTTAAAGTAAAAATACCAATTTCATTTTGTTTTTCTACCTAGAGCGAACTTTTTACACCTTGTGCTGAACCGACTCCCTACTATCTATAAAGGTTCTCATTCATTCATGTTATTGCACATTGTGCAATAGCGTAGTGAGACCTGACTGTGCCAGTCATGCTGTGTATACCTAAAGTTTTTTCACTGCTGATCGAAGTGACCTTATGCTATAAAGAATATAAATATATAGAATAAAATATACATATATAGAATATATTTATATATATAAATGAATTGATAAAACCATGTGCATTTAAATATGTTTATTTCTGGAATTGTATTAATTTATCTATTCATCTGTGCTTCCCCAGGTGCCAAAGTTCCATGTTGCAGCCCACAGCACCATTCTGATAGTAGGCCACAACTAGTACTTCCTAGTATGTTTGTACATAGAGTACAAGCTAAGGGTAGAGCTTGATATTTGCTGTTCCTTAGGAGACCTAGACCATTGATTGCCACTGTGAGAATAAATGAACATTCCTTGGTTTCAAGCCTCCTTCAAGTCTTGAACTGAAAGGATGGGACTGCAAGTAAACGTTGACCTATGTTTGACACTTTAAACATGCTTATGTTTCATAGGCACCTAATAATACCCAAAACGTGCTATACTGATGCTGGAGAGCTTGGTTTGATCATCTGCTCTCTTTATCGCTCAAATTTGGAAGCCCCACTATACTGTAGATGGTTAGGTCTGAATGGTGTGATGGAATCAGTGTGTAAGGCTTCAAATATAAGACCAGAACTAGTCAAGGAAAACAGACCACCCGTGCTAGTGAGCATCTTGAATAGTTTACAGCACCACCAGGAAGTGGCGGACTGGGAACAAAAATCGGCCCTGGATTTCACCTCCCCTCAGTCAGCTCATGTCACATCCCTGACATCCCAATTGAACATGCCACAATGTGCTTCCTTAGCTAATGATATAGCACAGCAAGGACAGATAAAGGGCAGGCACAGATATGGTCCCTCTTAATTCAATAGTACTGAAGCGTTAGTATTGTAGTGGCAGATAATGTGGCAGAAGTGGGTATGGTCCCCCACTGAAATGATGCTGAGGACAGTGGCGTAACTAAATGTGATGGGGCCCTGTTGCAAACATTAAATGGGGCCCTTTCATGGCTCATACAGTAAACTGTGTTTTCCTGTCTTTTAACTTAAAGCCGACCTTCACTCTGAATAAGAGTCTATCTTATATGTTTCCCACACCCTGTACATACAGATTGTCCACATTAAAAATCATCCTACCTGCATCTACTGCATGTTATGAGCCTTTAAACATCCAAGATGGCGGCTTATGGAAGCCGCCATCTTATCAGGCAGCCTGCAAACAGGAAGTGCCTCCTGACTGTGCTGCTCTGCATTCTGGGACTGCTGACCGTTACCTGACCCCAGCTCTGCTCTGAGCAAAGCACAGCTATAACCCGCCCCCCTGTACCTTATCCCACTCTCCTCTCCTCAGTAAGTGTGATGCTTCTGAGTCAAGATGGCAGCGCCCGTATCCTAAATTCCTGAACAGAGTTGCAGCCCAGTGGGGGAAAGAATAATAAGTTAGTGACTTAATTTTAGATGCTGGGGAACCGTTTTTTAAGAGTTTGGGCTTTTCATTAAATCATGCTGAAGGTCCGGTTTAACTGGATGCAGCTAGACAACTAAAGACTGAAAAAGAAGATGCATGGTGCTTCCTTTTTTGAAATTATGCCAAGTGAGCACAAAAATTATAGGGGGCAACAATTATTTGGTCCCCCTGACCTTCTGGGCCCCAGTGTGGTAGCACCCCATCAAATTATGCCACTAGCTGAGGCTATAGCACTGGGGACAGAACATGGGCTGCTGGGGTGGTACAGTGAGACTGAGTACAGAAGGAGCAAGAGGGAGAAACTAGGGAGGCAGGGATTGAATGGGGGTGTTAGAAGCAGCAGTCCTGCCAGCCAGGAATCCTTGTAGCCCATGAGGGATTCTCCCAAGTCCCCCTACAGCCAGTTCGCCCCTGCCACCAGGTTTGTACCATACAAAAACTACTGAACAAAGAAGTTTAACTGTTTAGCAGCTGCATAGTAGCACATGTGCTTTAAGCTCAATCATCAATGCTGTTTTAAAAAATAGTAAAGTCTAGGTGAAATCATGCTCAACTTACCAGCAAAGTTCTTTGTAAAGACCAAGGTGACAAGGAGTATAGGGATGAGAACTGTGCCGATAGTTACCACTCGGTCAAAGGGAAGCTCCAGCTTAAGTTGGACCATGAGGGCTGCAAGAGAGCCAGCTTTATCATCTTGCTGCCCTGGCAAAATCAGTTCCCTCAATTTTTCTCCAGCTAACAAAGCGGTAGCCATGTCTGGATGGTTTTCAATGATATGTTGCATAAGCGTTTGTGGGTACAGCTGGAACCTTGCCTTTTTTTTCTCTTACGTATTATCACCGGCTACTGAAATGACTAATGTTGTTTCAATGAGTAGGTCAAGTCTAGGGAAATAAAAAGATATCCACATTCTAAGAATGGCATAATGTGACTCTGCCACATACTTTTATCACATGTAGGTTATATATCTATGACATACGTTTAGACTTGGCTTAATATGACAATTATACTAAAAAAAGGCAAATAGATTGAACTCAGGAATTATTTCTAAGGAAGGAAAATACTTCCAACAATAATTTAGGCCATGAAAGAAAAATAAATCTGCATTCAGCTGCAGTGCCAATGAAATATACCAGTCACAGGCTTTGTATAGAAATAGGTTTAAAAATATTTTTTTCTTTACCTGCTGCGTGTCCCCTGAGTTCCAGAAAGGTGATGTGCAGGAAAGCTGCCATCTACAGATTTCACGTAGTCAGAAAACTTACATTGCATGTCCCTGCAAGCCGGCAAACCCTTGTACGAGTATAAGTGAAGTGAGAATGTCATTCGCTCGGAAACCTGTCCCCACTGCTGTGCGACAGCTGCAATATGTAAGCGAAGCCGCATCAAAATGAAAACCGGCAAGGCTTTACAGCTGGCTGCAAATTTCTAATGCTGGCCATATGACTAAAGAAGCTTCAGTACATAGCGTTTCCATTTACTGCAGGCTACACGGTAGAGGCGGGGTCTCCAGCATTACAGGCTTCACTGCTCGATGCCACAATCTGTGTTCAGCATCCTTCTTCCTCCTAGAGACAGAATCAGATAGGCTGCTGCATTTGTATTGCATGGTGGGAATAGCGTTATGGGTAACCTCCTCAGTGATGAGCTAAACAAAAAAGGGTTTACATGTTATTTCTCAATGGTTTCCTAAAATAAGGGATGAATTGATTTTCTCTCTCTCTCTCTCTCTCTCTCTCTATATATATATATATATATATATATATATATATATATATATATATACACAACTGCTTAGAGGAGGAACTTTGTAAATCAGTAGTAGTTCTGTATTTCAGAAAATAAACATTTTTACATTTACAATGCACATGTACTACATCAGGCAATCATGCTGGGTGTTACAATAATTATTACATTTACCCAATATGTTCAAAGTATGTCTATATATTCCAGGAGGCAGTCACTGCTACTAATATTTTGAAAATTAAACTGAGCCTAAACAGCCAACAGCCTAAACAGTCAAATGCAACACACAAACAGCATATATGCTGCATGTCCCTTTTAGGTTAACCCTTTCCTGCCCCCAGTAATGTAAAATGTCCTGCATACAAAGACATAACTACAGCAATAATACACACTGCATCATGGGTTAACACTGATGTTGCTGACTCTATCAATGTTATTCCCCTGGTTGGGTCCCTCGGCTAGAGGAGCATTTAATGCCAGAACGCTTATTTATCAGAAGCACGCTGGCTGTGCACAAAGCCATATGGCATGAAATCTGTACTGTACTGTTCTGTACTATGCAGATGTGAATGATGATGTACATTGCTTTGGATAATTGGCTACTTTGCTACCAACCCTGCATTGCCAAGAGAATTGCAAAAATAAACATCACAAGTGGACATGGAAGCCAAAAGGTTTTTTATACATAGACTATAATAACTAAAAGCGTGTAAGGAACTTGGAGATGACTGCATGTACCCTGAGCTTATATAAGCCCCCCGCTGCACCTTAACCCTCCACCTTCTTATTGCCTTATCCCGGAAACAAATTCTATGAGTTAACATTTATAGAGCTATTGAAATTGTTATAAAAATGCACATTTTTTTTTTTAGAGGGTAGTTCCACACTTTACCCTTCTAGAGGGAAAGCCAGAAAGTCAAACCACTGCAGTTTCACATACCAAAGTCCCTTTGCAACACTAGCCCATGCCACTGAGGATCGGTCTAAAAGTTTTTTTATAGACTCCTTTTAGCACTTCTGTACACCTTGCCATGAACCTGATTTGGGCCCATTAAAGTGGACCAGTCACCAGGATATTGGTTCATGTCCTGGGGGCATTCTGATTTAGGATGCCCCCCTGTGTGAAACCCCCTAGACCGCCGAATTTCACTCACCCTTCCGACATTCCCACAGCCCATGCGGTCGTTCAATTAGTGATTTATGTGGCGCAAACGAAGGTGTGGCATAAGGCTGCCAATTTGAACTTTGCGTCTGGCAGCAACCAGGGGAGTGCGCACAGCTATAATGAAGTAGTGGATGAGGCCGCTGGTCAAAACCTTGTTGAGGGAGCCCCCGGCATTAGGTTAGATTATCGGCGCCCTGGGTGGGGTTTCTCACAGCGGAGCATTTGGTATAGGATGCCCCAGAGGCAAGCTAGCGGTCACACAGGCTGATTGATCAATTTAAGGTTGTCTATATGGAAAGGTTACTGTTCATGAGAAAATTGGGAACACCGTAAAAAACTTGCTATGGCTCCAAGCCCAGTCTTCACTAGGGGACTGATGACCGCATGGACTAGAGTAAGTACTTGCCCGATATTTTAACAACTTCAAGCCAGGAAGTCTTTTGTCAATTAATGGAGCATCAGTTCCTTCAACCAAAATATTTTTGGGAGAGCCAGGAAGAGACACCATCTTTTACCATGGGCTGAATTTTTGACTCCAAACCTTTCTTTAAATAATATCTTCACGTTGGGAGAGTTTATATGATACATACTGTACTTAAAGAGCATGCATAAAGTATAGATGGCTGCAGATCAGGTTGGGGTACAGTCTGCAGCCTCTCCAAGTACAGCCTTATAGGATCCTATCACTGATTTGGAACCCTTATCTAGCCCATTTTAATATAGGGCTTTTTAGCATTTTGTCAATCAGTCTTAGAGGCCTCAAATGTCATGTTTTGTGCACTGCTGTGGTGCTTCAGAGCCAGCATCTCCCCTAGCTTCCTGAGGTTCCAGTTTCCAGCCTCAAGGGAGCGTATGTGGAGTACAAGCCTAGAAGATTAGGAGTCTCATCAAGAATTAGAGGCCACAAGCAAGAGATATTTAGAACACGGCTACCCACCTGAATATATACAGGAAGCAAAATACAAGGCTATGTCAGGAAGAAGAGACACTTTATTAGGGTCAAGAAAGAATAGATCTAAGACAAATACAGCATATTCATAAGAATATCAGTCCATAGGGAAAATAGTGGAAAACATATACTGATCCTTTATAGTGACCCAGGACCTAAAAAGGTATTAGAACAAGGGTATCGGATAGTCACAAGAAGAGCATCCACTTTGGGACAGAAGTCGACAGACGTTGTTACCATCTGCCTATTCTTTGTATATTTTAAGGTGAGTGCTTTACAGACTAGTTTAAATTGATTTAAAATACATTTTGCAGCCTTATTATAACTGTCAGATTGCTGGCTATCTTTTTGCATCACATGCTGCTTTAGCGAAAGTGGCATTACGGGTGATATGCTCCATATATGGAAAGTGTCATGCCCAGGCGAATATTGTTGGGCATTCGAGGTGGGTTGGGAAATTCCTGGTTTAGGAATCGGAACTCGAGACATGGAGGCGGCTCTTAGCCAGGCAGTCAATTCCTCCCTGGAGGCCAGAGGTCACTGTCTGGGGACCAGGGGAGATAGGCAGCTGACTGGGAACAGAAAGACAAAAGACAGAACTCGTCTGTGCTACCAAAGAGGCAGGCTGCCGACCACCCGGGTTGTGGGTGATCCGGTACTCAAAGGTGAGCCCATAATCCACCCAGTTTTTCAGGAGTGCTTCGGAAGGTGGAGTTGCATAGGTCCCGGGTAGTCCCTTAGTGGTCACAGACTTGGAGAGGGGAAACACAGGGAAGATGTACCGAAGACATGAACAGGTAATCTGGTCTCCAGTGTAGGCTATGGCGTAGCTGGGCCCCAGTGCAGGCTACGGTGGAGCTGGACCCCAGTGCAGTGCTGTAGCAGAGCTGGGCCCCAGTGCAGGCTATGGCTAAGCTGGGCACCAGCATGGGCTATAGTGGGCCCCAGTGCAGGCTACAGGACTGACAATGAAGGGCCGTAGGCCCAAGACACACACTGTTAAGACACTGGAAGGGCGGTGGGACAACAAACAAAGACACCACTGTGGAGGGCCGCAAGGTCTAGCACGGACAGCACAAAGACACAAACTATAAAGGTCTTTAAGCCCCAGTACGGACAAAAGACGTAAACTATGAAGGGCTCTGAACTAAGGCCTAGCAAGGAGAAGAAGACAATAAGGCCAAAATCACGAAACAGGACGGCCCGAAGACCCACAAGGACAAGGAAGTATGCAGGGGGTTGGGGAGCACGGTGAGGCTGCGAGAAGAGAATGCAATGATCCAACACAGGGGCACATGCACATGCATCTATAGTGTAGGGCTGTTTGGGGGAGGGTGATGGTAAACACTCCACTCAAGACTAACCTGTTGGCAACAAAAAGAGGCTGAGCCATCGCTGAGTGGAAGAGTGGGTTAAATGTTTTGTGTGCTTGTGCCTACACCCAGAATAGGGCCATTGCAAGTAATAGGGAACACCATTCTGGGAAATAGATCAAGTTGTCTAAACAAAACAATACATTTGGAGCAGAGGGACTACTGCTCCCAGCAACCATTTACTTAACCGGACCTTCACCATGATTTAATGAAAAGCCCAAACTCTTAAAAAACAATTCCTCAGCATCTAAAATTAATATATTTTACATGTTTAGTCACTAATTTATTATACTTTCCCCCACTGGGCTGCAACTCTGTTCGGGAATTTAGGATACGGGCGCCACCATCTTGACTCAGAAGCATCACACTTACTGAGGAGAGGAGAGTGGGATAAGGTACAGGGGGGCGGGTTATAGCTGTGCTTTGCTCAGACAGAGCAGAGCTGGGGTCAGGGAAAGGTCAGCAGTCCCAGAATGCAGAGCAGCACAGTCACTTCCTGTTTGCAGGCACTTCCTGTTTGCAGGCTGCCTGCAAAAATGGCAGCTTCCATAAGCCGCCATCTTGGATGTTTAAAGGCTCATAACATGCAGTAGATGCAGGTAGGATGATTTTTACCGTGAGCAATCTGTATGTACAGGGTGTGGGAAACATATAAGATAGACTCTTATTTAGAGTGAAGGTCCGCTTTAAGTCAATCACTGACACAGTCAAGTATAACAGTACTATGAACTTGGCAATAGAAATGAATCATACACAGTATAATACAATGAAAGGCCCAGCTGGAGCTTTAGTTAGTCTGTGCACATACAACCCCTGGCAAAAATTATTAAATCACCAGTCTCTGAGGATGTTCCTTCAGTTGTTGAATTTTGTTGAAAAAAAAGCAGATCACAGACATGACAAAAAACTAAAGGCATTTCAAATGGCAACTTTCTGGCTTTAAGAAATACTAAAAGAAATCAAGAAAAATAACTGTGGTAGCCAGTAACAGTTGCATTTTTAGAACAAGCACATGGAATAAATTATGGAATCACTCAAATTTGAGGAAAAAAATATGGAATCACCCTGCAAATTTTCATTACAAACAATAACACCTGCATCAGAATAAATCAGCTCGTTAGTGTCTAGGGAAAAAGGAGTGATCACACCTTGGAGAGCTGAAGGAACATCCTCAGAGACTGGTGATTCCATAATTTTTGCCAGGGGTTGTATACCTGGGTAAATATAGTCTATAGCAAAATACCTGCACAGGATGCAATCTGCAGGGGCCGCTGATGACTCGAAGAGATGATTCGTTCTTAACGCACAGGAGTCAATGATCAGATATGCAGCAGCAGTTGAATCTCTCCACAGGGCACACAGCAGCTGGACACACAGGTCAGCAGGCAGAAGGCAAGAAGTTCAGAAGCAGCTACAGAAGATCCCCCACGTGGTACCATCAGCTGGGCATGCAGGTGAGCAGTGCAGTAGTCTGGGAAGTGACCCAGGCTCCCCGTGAGGCTGTATATGTAGGTTGCAGCAGCACAGCTTCTGGCAGCAAGCCGTGTGCTCAGGTCTTCTAGCATGGAAGTCTGTCCGATATTTATAGTCTTTGATACCTCCAGCGAGGGGCAGGATGTGTACCATCAGTAGCTAGAGAGAATTGATCTATGATCTCCAGCAGGCCTGTAATGTTCCAGTTGCAACTCTGGTACACATCCTGCCCCTCGCTGGAGGTATCAAAGACTATGGCCCCTGCAGATTGCATCCTGTGCAGGTATTTAGCTATAGACTATATTTACCCAGGTATACAACCCCTGGCAAAAATTATGGAATCACCAGTCTCTGAGGATGTTCCTTCGGCTCTCCAAGGTGTGATCACTCCTTTTTACCTAGACACTAACGAGCTGATTTATTCTGGTAACTGAGCAATTCCCTACAATAGGAAACTCAACAGAATGATTAACGCCAGGTGAGGTTAAACAATGCAGCTCTAGGACCCAGGGAAGCACCACCCCACTCCGCAATTTTCCATTTAGCTGAAAAGATTACCGCCATTTAAATAGTGAAGTTCCCAAGGTACCAATAAGGCTTAAACTTATATGTTCTTGGCATCTGTAATCACTATAACACTCTCTTGGAAGAAATCTAATATTTTGAAGAAGGCAGCATTTAAGAATTAAGATTGTATGATAAATAAAACCATATAAAGCATAGTGTACATGACAAGCTTTTTACAAGAGTATAACCTTCTATTTGTATGGGAGTCATGTTGAATTTTCCCATTTTTTAAAATAAAAACCAAAAAACAGAGAAAACAAGAGTAGAATTTTTGCAGTCTTATTATAATTGTCAGATAGCTGGCTATCTTTTTGCAACACATGCTGGGTACCTCTGCTTTAGAGAGAGTTAGTGACCTTAATAAGTAATAGATATATGCAGGACTTAGGTGCCATTGTGTCATGAATCCACATGATGGCAGTGTTGCCTAAGGAATCAGAGTAGTTAAAGTGGACCAACACCCAGGATTTTGACTATCCTGGGTCTTGGTCCACTTCGGTGGGGCACCCCCGATCGGGGTGCCCCGCTGTGTGAAACCCCCCCGAACCCCCCGAACAACTCACCTCTCCCCGCTCCCAGCGCCGACGTACAAGGTAAGACCTTGAACGTCTAAGCGGCGGCGGCCGCCGCCGCCTCCCTCGCGTCACTTTGAACGCGCGCGCCCCCGCGCCGGCCATTCGCAGACGGCCGGCGCGGAGGCGCGCACGCCTACAGGGGCGCGAGGGAGGCGGCGGCGGCCGGCCGCCGCCGAAGATAAGGTAGGTGAGTTGGGGTGTTTGGGGGGGGTTTCACCCCGCGGGACATCCCGATCTCGGATGTCCCGCGGGGTGGGGGGTGATCGGCCCGGGAATCTTATAGATTCCCGGGCCGATCACCCCTGGGTGTTGGTCCACTTTAATATTAAATATTCTAGGATAGAGACTCTGTCAGGTGGCATTGGCAACATCACCTGCCCTGCCATTGGTCGAGGTTAGCTACTTAGTTGGTAGTGTTAACAAAGGTTATATAAGGGAGGACCCAACCTTTCCAGAACTCTCTAAGCTTCGAACTTTAGAGGGGAAGGACTGAAAATGTAGTGGAGGAGCAGAGCAACAGTGAGGGAAGAAACCAGGAGTTGGTAACTGGAGAGCTGTAAAGATTGTCTGATGTAACTGCTGAAGAATATGACCTGTACTGGATTATGCTGTTGTGATAGATGGAAGCCCCCAAATAAAGAACCTGTTGTTTCCTACAAGATGTGTCACGATTGGAGACCAGCGACAGCTGAATGAGCAAGTGCACCTCACCCCATACATGCCACACCAACCTGAGTCTCCCTACCCTAGGTCCAAGAACCCCCCTTGCTCCTCAGAATGTGTGCCATTGACCAGACAGGGGCCCGCTACATTGTGTCATTAAAAGAATTAAAGAGGAACTCCAAGCTTTTTGTAACCCTGCAGCCACCCCGCACTCTCCCTGTGCTATGCCCAATTTGGGCGGTTAGATAATAAAATTCCTTACCTGATCATCACAATCCTCCCCGATTCCAGCAGCGGGTGGGACTCTGAGCTGACCTGAGTGACAGTTGGGCTTGAGTGAACGACCACACTGCTGCACTTTGTGCATTCTCTCCAAGATGGCTGCTCCCACAACCTGAGGTTACCTAGAGACTGGACATCCACTTTAAGTTTCTGACCCAGACAGCATGCACTCTGTACAGCAGCCACTGGGTCTGTTGCACAGTCTACTGTCTGTCCTGCTAACTTTTCTGCTGGCTCCATCAAGATGGATAGAGGTCAACAACACTGGTTCAGCAAAATGGAGGAGCCATCCTGCCTTAAAGTGGACCAAAACCCACGGTCCGGCGGCCCTGGAGTCTAGGTTCGAGGGCCGCTTGATTCCTGTGTTTTGGTCCACTTTAACCCCAACTCTTTGGAAGAAACAGTGCTCATATGCATCCCTCCCCAGGTCCACTCAGATTGCCGCACATAAAAATTAATTTTCCTTTTCATAACTCCTGCTGTGTTCAATGTTACCACCAAAATGCTGACCCATGGAGCTGCAGGTAGCCTGCAAAGTGGAAAAACTGCCGCTACCAGGAGAAAATTGGTGGTGTTGTTTCAACTTTCAGTGGATGTTTTTTTCTCAACTGTGCAAGGCTGTCGGTCTGGTTTAAAGTAAACCCACACCCATTTCCCAGCAATTCTTCCCTTCTCCTCTGCCAGGAATGCAGCCCCGCGATTGGTCGTCAGCAGTTACGTAGCACAGGGGCTCGTTCTCGGTTCTGGCTGCCGAAAAGACCTGCTCACGTGACCACTGGCAGCCAATCGTGGGCCTGCATTCCCGGCTGAGGATAAGGTAAGGCTCATGCTTTCTCTGTGGCGATATGCGAGGGGGGATCCAAGTGCTCACGCATTCTCTGGGGCGATATGCGAGGAGGGATCCAGCAACTTGGACCCCCCCTGGGGTCTGGATGCGGCAGACTTATTGTACCACTTTAAGGAGCCACAATAATAGTAAGTTTACTGTAGGAACACTGGTACCTCAATTGCAGAGACTGGAGGGGTGTGCCATAGTTCCTGTGACGGATGGTCCATTAATACAATGGAAAGTGGACTATCAGGCTGGGCATTGTGGGACTTGGGCGATGTGGTGTCAGAGCACTGGACTAGGAGCGATCATCTGCGGAGGATAAAAGGTGAGTATGGCTTTTTGCTCTTATGTGTGGACAATGACTTTAAAGTGGAACAAAACTCACCAGCAGCTGGCCCAGAATGTAAAAGACTCCAGGATTTTCCAAAGGGCAGCCCGAAGCAGGATGCCCCGCTGTGTGAACCCCCCCCCGAAAGGCCAAAATCTCACCTTGCCACATTTGCGGGCTCTTGTCTAATAAGAGCTGCCTGTGATGTAGTTCTGCAGGCAGCTTTTATTGTTTACAATAGGGAGTGTGTGCTGCGGCATCCCTGGTTTTGTGCGTGTGCTCCCACCCCAGCCATTCAGATAGGCGCATCCCTGCCCGTGCTCACTCCCCGTTGATTTGAATGAGAGCCACCTGCCAAATGGCACAGACACCCGAGAGCCCGCACATGTGCTGTTGGAGCATAACAAAGTGATTTCTTTCGGGCTTCCTGGGGGGGGGGTCCCCACAGCGGGGTACGGAACAAAACCTGGGAAAGTCACATTCCCAGGTTTTGTTCTGATTTAAAGTGGATCAAAACCCAGCATGCTCGGCCCCAGAATCATTGATTCCCTCCCCTCAGGCATCCAAAATTGGGATGCCCCGCTGTGTGACACCTCCCATGTCGCCCTGTTCACTTACCTTGCTTCCCAGTCCAACAGCACATGCGCGAGCCGTGGCCGCATCCCCGCTATCCCTCTAGCAGGGCGCTGGCCTTAGACACTGGCTTAGACGGAGTGACGTCAGCGGCTCAGCGCGCTAATTGGATGATCGGCTGCGCATATGCCGTAGGACTGGGAAGATGTGAGTTGTGCTCACACAACAGGGCACCCCCGATCGAGGTGCCCCGGGGGAAAGGACCAAGAACCAGGATAGTCAAAATCTTCTAGAAACCCTGATCCCGGAAAGACCACAACTAGTGTTCAGACGGGCGAAATCCATAAAGGATACACTTGTGAAGAGTCACTACTCCGATCCATCGGAGAAAAAATGCTGCAGGACCCTGGGACTATACAACTGTGGGGGGTGCAGCACCTGTCAGTTCATCAAACAAGGCACGACCTTCACACTACCCGACAATAGAACACACCAAATCAAACACTTTGTGAATTGCAACTCCCCACATATTATTTATCTCCTGACATGCCCATGTGGGAGATTCTATGTAGGAAAGACCAACCGAAAGTTTAGAATAAGGATCCTGGAACACCTGAGGGACATTCGCAAAGGGAACACAGCCACACCTATAGGAAGACACTTCGCCAAGGAGCACCAAGCAAACCCAAAGGGGATAATTTTCCAGGCATTAGATAGGCTACACACACAGAAAAGAGGGGGAGATATTCAGAAAGCAACCCTTCAGAGAGAAACTAAATGGATAGTAACGTTGAAAGCTACATACCCACCGGGACTAAATGAAACGTGTAGCTTCTCCCCCTTCCTAAAATAGAATCGAATGAAATATAAAACACTAACCACCCCCCTTTTTTGTTTCTTCCCCCCCCCCCTCCCCCCCAGTTGTCTCCGTCCTCCTAGATAAAAGTTCTGTTTAACATAAGAGTATCTGAATTAATTCCCATTATACATATGTAACAACAGCACCGCAATATTTTGATCCCGTTATAATACATTTTAATTTGTATAGATATATGTATTTCAACGTATTTCAATGTATGAACCGTAGATATGTTTCTTACACTGCACTGATTAGTCTTTATTGGTTTCTTCTCCTAAGGCACCTTGAACGCCCATGCATCCGAGGGACCCCACAGCGCATGAGACGAGGTAAGCAGGACCCTTACAATGGAATGGTGAGGGCCATCCCACCAAAAGACCCGGCCGCAGCCACCCCATGGGCATGCCATACAGCACCCGAAAGGACCCCACACAGGCAGCAACACTATATAACAACAAGCCCACAACAAAAATGGCTGCCGTGCACACACTCACAACCTCGACAAACATGGCCACCAGAATTAACCAAGGCATAAAAAATCCCCATTTAAAAATATCCTCCTAAATATACCACTAATAAACAAAAATCCCCCTGTAAACACACCCCTAACGAATACAGCCACATGAAATATGGCCGCCGGATAAACAATTCAAGCCACACCAAACATGGCCGCCCAGAAAGGGAATCGCAGGAAAACAACCTTTTTTCCCCCCAATAAATACAGCCACAACCAATATGGCCGCCGTTCACCATGCAGAGACATAACATACACGGCCGCCGTAATTTCCCAAGAAAAACGGCTGATCAGACATGCCACTCCCAAGATGGCCGCCGCAATACTTAACACTGGGTAAACGGTTAGGCCACTACCAGTATGGCCGCCGCTACATCGCATACTAGTGGGACAGATATGCCACTTTCAATATGGCCGCCACAATACCTTTTATTGCATAAACGGAGCTGCCACTCCCAAAATGGCCGCCGCTACTCCCTATATCAGTAAAACGGTCAAGCCACTTCCAACATGGCGGCCACACTACAATACGTTGATAGACTCACGAGGGAGCCAATAACCGGACGGGGCCGCCCAGGAAGTGACGCGTAATGCGCACTTCCCTCCTGACACGCCACCCAATCAGGAGACGCACAGGGAGCGCGGGCTGGTACAAACCCGCCCACCCTGTTGTGAGCGGCCCCGTTCAGCCAGCAGCAACCCCGTAAACACAGGACGCAAAGCGCTACAAAAGCAGAACACCCTCTAGATTGACCACAGGGATAAGCTGCGAGCTATGAAAACCCCCCCGGAGAGGGAGGGCACCGGTACCTGGACTCCCAAGGAACTATCAATATAGTAGGTAAGCAATATTCCCCCAATAAGCTGGCCCATTCTTAAACTGCATACAATGAAAGTGACAAGAGTACATTTGTCTCTAAGACACCAACAGAGAACGGGGTGGAACAGAACCTACCGAACCCGGGAAGGCACCGACCTCAGGGGACATTGAGAGTATCCCGACAACAGGTGAGCTTAAAACCCAACCCCCCCCCCCCCCCCCCCGTTTACTACACGGACAATAGATACAATACCTACTGGGGGCAATACGGGTAAGGGTCCCCACTGCGGCTGAGAGCTAAACACGGGACCTGCAGACCCATACAGACCCACACATATTGTTAGGCACCAAATCCCACCCTAAACTTATGCCTCCTAACAGGTGCAGCCAATAATTTAATATGCTCTTATCCCCCCTTTTTTCCCCCAACCACCATCACCCACAACAGAAAAGGGAACTCAATAACTACAAATTTCCCACACACGGTACTAGAAGGAGCCGCTGCAACCAAAACTCATGCGCTGGGGCAACCAAAGATGCAAGCAAAGTAAGTAACCTTAAAGAACAATGAATTGACAGAATATCACTACTGTGTATTTATTTCAATGATCTGTTATGATTAGACTTTTGTGGACCCACACACTGAAGAAGCAAATGCGAAACGCGTCTGTGTAGGAGCTCCACTCCGCCCACAACGTCCCCTCCCACAACTTGCTACAAACGGAGGGCATTAAGGACCCACTTCATAACCAACGACGAAAGGTCCCTAGAACCATTGGACCCACCAACAAGTACATTTTTGGACTATAAAACCTACTCTGCACTAAATGCAGGGATAGGTACACCAAGCAGAAACTAAGATTACTTGCTGCATGTAACATAAATAAACCAATGATGTGTATATTCAACATGTATGTATAGAATAGTTATTATGGAGCACTGTAACCCTCAGTGAGTGACTTAGAGGTCTTCCCCCTTTCTCGCCCTTCCCCCACTGGGAGACCTACCAAACCCACACTACCACAACCGACACCTAGGTGCACGGTTGGAGTGGACCAGGCAGGGAACTATTTCTCCCCCAGTAAGGGAGAGTCTGAAAGAGGGCCCCCCCCCCCCAATCAGTTAGAAGCGCCCTTGCGGCCACACCTCTACACCACTGAGGCACCAGAAAGGACAAGACTAAGAACCCAAGGTGACAACCCTATCCAGTCCTCCTTCTCCCCCCCCCCTCGTCAAAATCTTCACCCCGAATACGAGTCTGTCTTGTATGTTTCCCCCACACTGTAAATACAGATTGTCCACATTAAAAATCTGTCTACCTGCTCCTACTGCATTTTCCGAGCCTTTAAACACCCAAGATGGCAGCATGGACTCTTAGGCTGCCTGCAGCCCCAACTCTGCTCTGTCTGTGCAAAGCACAGCTATACCCCGCCTCCCTGCACTCCTCCCCCTCTCCTCAGTATGTGTGATGCTTCTGAGGCAAGATGGCGACGCCAAGACAAGGTAAGGGGATTTGGGCTGTTTGGGGGGGTTTCACCCCGCGGGACATCCCGATCTCGGATGTCCCGCGGGGAGGGAGGTGATCGGCCCGGGAATCTTATAGATTCCCGGGCCGATCACCGGAGGGTGATGGTCCACTTTAAACAGAGTTGTAACCCAGTGGAGAAAATAATAAGTGACAAAAGCTTAAACCGGACCTTCAGCGTGATTTAATGAAAAGCCCAAACTCTTAAAAAACGGTTCCCCAGCATCTAACATTAATATATTTTAAGTTTTTAGTCACTAACTTATTATTCTTTCCCCCATTGGGCTGCAACTCTGTTCAGGAATTTAGGATATGGGCGCCGCCATCTTGACTCAGAAGCATCACACTTACTGAGGAGAGGAGAGTGGAATAAGGTACAGGGGGGGCGGGTTATAGCTGTGCTTTGCTCAGACAGAGCAGAGCTGGGGTCAGGTAACGGTCAGCAGTCCCAGAATGCAGAGCAGCACAGTCAGGAGGCACTTCCTGTTTGCAGGCTGCCTGATAAGATGGCAGCTTCCATAAGCCGCCATCTTGGATGTTTAACCCTTTAAGTGCCAGCCTACCTGCAGCATTTCCCACTCCCTGTTGCCAGAGCATTTTTCACTATTTTGCGCTCCCCATGTTCAACTGTAATTTTTGAAGGGATTTTCTGGGACTTCCCATAAAAATTACATATTGTTTTTTTCAGCAGAATCTGGGCTTTAACATCATATCTCTTGTTTATCAATTTTGTAGTTTTATCATAATTATTTTGGGCAAAATATGTGAAAGAAAATAAAAAATACACACGTTTTTACATTTTGCAGTGGTTTTTTTTAATCGAAAATAAAGGTTTTACAATAAAAACATATTGAGGGTAAAAGCCCCATTTCTCCCGGTTACAACAGTACCACACATGTATTAGTAGACACCCTTTCCTGCCCAGGAGACCCCAGAAACTGCAAAGAGCGCTAGAGGAGATTTTCAGATAAAAATACCATTTTGTGAAATACTCACCTGTAAAATGGGTATTATAAGTATGTCACACACCCCGCTTCAGATAACCATAACAACTGGGTAATACCACCTTAAGAGGCGTTCCTTGCAGAGATGATAGTAAAAAAGAAGCCCCTCCCTGATCCATAAATACCTGGGACCTCCCACTCATCCCCCAGTGTATACATAAGCAGTAAGATAGGGACCAGGAAGAGGCAAAAAAATATAACCAAACAAAGTTCACAACATAAAGGATCCCAAATACAAAACAAGGGCGGGTGAAGCGGGGTGTGTGACATACTTATAATACCCATTTTACAGGTGAGTATTTCACAAAATGGTATTATTCTAAGTATGTCACACACCCCGCTTCAGATAACCATAACAACTGGGACATCCAACAGCAGTGTCCATAAAAGGGCGGGGATCCAAAACAAGGCAACAATGCACAACTTAAACCACAACAGTTTGCAGAACTGTACGGCCAAACGCAGCATCCGCTGAGGCCCGAACATCAACCTTGTAAAACTTGGAAAAAGTGTGAACAGAAGACCAAGTAGCAGCCTTACAAACCTGCTCCACCGTAGCCTGGTGCTGAAAAGCCCAGGACGCTCCAACCGCGCGAGTAGAATGAGCAGTAACACGAAAAGGGGGACTCCTCCCCTTGGCAGAATAGGCCCCAAAAATGGCCTGACGAATCCACTTACTAATAGAAGATTTGGCAGGAGCCAAACCCTTCCTAGGCCCGCAGGGCACCACAAAAAAGGCATCAGTCTTACGAAAAGAAGACGTAGCCACCAGATAATATTCCACAGCGCGAACCACATCCAAAGAGTGTAACGCCCTCTCCTTGTCGCTGCTAGGATTGGGACATAGAGAAGGCAGAACAATATCTTGATTCAGATGGAAGGCTGAAACCACCTTAGGAAGAAAATCAGGCTTAAACCGAAAGACAACCTTGTCCTGATGCCTTTCGAAGTACGGAGCTTTAATGGATAAAGCCGCCAACTCAGAAACACGCCTGACTGAAGTGATAGCCACCAAAAAAGCCACCTTTTGTGTAAGTGAAGACAAAGGCGCCTCATTCAGGGGCTCAAACGGAGAGCCCTGAAGAGCAGAAAGAACCAAATTCAAATCCCAAACTGGAATAACAGGCTTCCTAGGAGGACGTACATGCATAACTCCTTGGAAAAAAGGTCTTGACTAAGGGATGCAGTGCAAAGGACCGTTGAAAGAACACTGCCAGAGCAGAAACCTGCCCCTTCAAAGTACTGATCTGGAGCCCAAGCTCCAAACCATGCTGAAGAAATTCCAAAATTCTGGGGATGGAAAACTCCCGGCAAAAGAAGGACCTACCTTCACACCAATCAATATAGGACCTCCAGGCCCTATAGTAAATAGTAGAAGAAGACCACTTCCTGGCGCTGATAAGAGTCTGTATCACCACATCAGAAAGGCCCTCCTCCTTCAAGATTGCGGTTTCAGCAGCCAAGCCGTCAAAGCCAGCGATTGTAAATTTGGATGACACAGCCGGCCCTGTGTTAGCAGGTCCGGCCTCAGAGGCAGGGCGAACTGATCTTTTGCCAGCCTTACCAGATCTGCGAACCAGACGCGCCTTGGCCACCCTGGAGCCACCAGGATCGCTGACACTCCTTCCGACGCTAGTTTGCGCACCACCCTGGCTAACATCGGGAACGGAGGGAACAGGTAAAGCAGTCCCAGATCCCTCCAATCCAGAGACATGGCATCCACCGCCAGAGCCAGAGGGTCCTGTGAGAGAGACACAAAGATTGGAAGCTTGTGATTGTGACGAGAGGCAAAGAGATCCACTGCCGGGAGCCCCCACTTGAGACAGATCGAGTGAAATACTTTGGGACTGAGGGACCACTCCCCCTGACGAGAGGAGGCCCTGCTCAGCAAGTCCGCCTCCGTGTTCTCCACTCCCGGAATGTAAACTGCTGAGATGCACGGGACGTGGGTCTCTGCCCACTCCAGAATCAAAGATACTTCCCTGAGGGCACTCCTGCTGCAAGTCCCTCCTTGGTGATTGATATAAGCAACCGCCGTCCTGTTGTCCGACCGGACCTGAACTGGCAATCCTCTCAGCTGACAAGTCAAGCGGAACAGAACCAGCCTGATGGCTCTCAACTCCAGAATATTGATGGGCTCGTGAGCCTCCTGCGGACTCCACAGACCCTGAAACTGAAAGTCCTTCCAAACACCCCCCCAGCCGGAGAGACTGGCATCCGTGGTCACCGTTTCCCAACGGGGGGCCAGGAAGGATCTGCCCTTCGACAGATTGACCAACCCCAACCCCCATAGCAGTGAATGACGAACACGGGGGGTCAACCGGAATGATTTGTCCAGAGATGACTGCGACCTGTCCCAAACCTTCAACAGAAGAAGCTGAAGCGACCTCGTATGGAATTGTGCAAAAGGGACCGCCTCGAATGAGGCCACCATCAACCCCACCAGCCTCATCCCCAGCCGGATGGACGGATGAGGAGCCAACAAGAGAAGCTGAACCAGTTCCTGAATCAAAAGAATCTTGTCCTGGGGCAGGAACACCCTGGCCCGTGAGGTGTCCAGAAACATCCCTAGAAACAGGGCAACTCTGGATGGACGAAGAGACGACTTGGGGCGGTTGATCACCCAACCGAACCGCTCCAGAGTGGACACCACCACTCCTGTGTCCAATACCGCCTGATTGAACGAGGAGGCCATGATCAGTAAATCGTCCAGATAGGGTACAATTCGAATGCCCCGCACTCTGAGCAGGGCCATCACCCCCGCTAGCACCTTGGTGAATACCCGGGGGGCCGAGGTGAGACCGAAGGGCAGAGCCACAAACTGAAAATGCTGATTCCCCACCACAAACCGGAGAAACCTCTGGTGTGCTGGAAAAATCGGGACATGAAGATACACGTCCTTGATGTCTATGGACGTCAGAAAATCTCCCTGATGCAGGGAATGAATGGCCGATCTCAGCGTTTCCATGCGGAATTTGCGCGGCCGAACAAATTTGTTGAGCAACTTCAGATCCAAGATAGGGCGGACTGACCCGTCCTTCTTGGGGACCGTGAACAGATTGGAATAGAAGCCCCTGCCCTGCTCCGTGGTGGGCACCGGGCAAATGAACGCCATGTCCAAAAGATTCTTCACTGCCCCCAGGAGCCCCTGCACCGCCAGAGGCTCCGAAGGCATCCGGGACCTGAGGAACCTGGAGGGGGGGCGGAGCTCGAACTCCAGCTTGTAACCGGAAGACACCACTTCCCGTATCCACCTGTCCGAGACTTCTTGATCCCAGACTTGGGAGAAGTGTCTCAGCCGTCCCCCCACCCGCAAGGGTGAGGGCGCCCCCTCATTGCTGTGCCGGCTTAATAGCCGGCTTGGGTTTAGAACCCCAATGGTATCCAGAACGGGCACGACCTCTGCCCCTGTTCCCGGAATCTCCTCTGGAAGAATGGAATGCAGATCCTCTGCCAGATCTGGCCCCACGAAAGGAAGTCGTGAAGGTAGGCGCCCCCCGAAAGGGACGGCGCTGCTTCTTACGTTGAGGCAACCTGCCTCCCATAGTGACGGAATCCAAAGATTCACCAAAGAGCCTCAATCCAACAAAAGGTAAAGCCGTCAGAGACTTTTTTGACATAAAGTCCGCCGCCCACTGGCGCAGCCAGACCGACCGCCGAATAGTCACCAACAAGGCCGATGTCCTACTACACATCAACAATGTGTCATCCAAGGCGGTTAAAACGAAGGACGAAAACAACTCACACCGCTTGAGGCTAATGGATTCGGCACTACCAGGGCGAAGCCCAGAAGATGCCAACAAGTCCCTGACCACGGACCTGGCGGCCAGCACCATAAGCTCAGACGCGCACACAGGCCGCATGGCTGACCCCACGCTAATAAATCCATGACAAGCCATCTGGTCAATGCGCTTATCCTCCCCATCTTTAAGAGTGGAGCAATCAGGTCTATTTAGAACCGAAGAATTAGACAACCCCAGGACCGGGGCATCGACCTCGGGAGGAGAAGCCCAGCGCTTAACCACCTCCGCAGGGAAAGGGTATTTTTTGTCCCACCCCTGTGGCATACCGGGGAGCCTAGCCGGCCTGTCCCATTCCTTATCAATGATCTTATGAAAATGCCGTTGTGAAGGAAACTCCAAGCGAGGCCTGGATTCCTCAAACAACTCACCGTCCTGCTGAGACTCCGCCTCTGGCGGAGAAATCTTCAGGACCTCCAACATGAGCGCCAGGGCATGAGGAGAATCCGAGGATCTCCCTAACTCACTAAGCTCCTCGTCAGCGCCCGCGGACAGGTCATTATCAGAAACCTCTGAGCCCTCAGATACCTCACCTTCCTCTATTCCAGAATAATCAGACCAATCCAGATTATTGAACTCGTCCAGGTCATCAGCCGGCGAAGCCGTGGACAGATGCTTCCTCTTGGCCGGAGCCTTACGGGCGGCCGAACCGGAAACCATCTTTTCAAGGTTGGCCAGTCTGGCGCACATCTCAGCCTGCAGGTCCCTGACCATGACCACGTCGCACGATGCGCGTGTCAGGGCGGGAGTCTGAGAGGACTCGGCCGGCGGTGCTGACCCAGATGCCTGGGCTCCCGACTGCCGCGTAATAGTTTGCTGTGCACAGGGTATACAAAGTAATACATCATCCCCAGTAATGGACGCGCCACACAACATGCACTTTTTGGGATGCCCCGAGGGGGCCCCTGCCCCAGTATCCGGGGATGCCTCCATAATGGTGAACTTTATTGGTCGCAATGACCCAGGGAATTACGCTAATAAGCAACCCGGGATGCCCCTTAAATGTCCCGAGTGGGAGGATTTAAGACTAAGTGGACCCAGGGATCTAGGACCGGGAGAAACCCTTAATTACTAATGAAGATCCTCAGTAATGGCCTCCGCCTGAAAAACAGAAGAGAGGCCCCATAACAACCAACAAGAACCCACAAATGGGAAGAAATGCAAACAGAGGCCCAACGGGCCACTCACATAACCATGGGACCGGAGCAATGGAGTCCGCAGCACGCAATGAGGCCAGGACGACAGGGGGCGTGGTCAGCGCGGATCCGCGCCAGAGGACGTCATCACCAGCATCGCCCTCCGTATCCACCACAGCGCTGCAGCAGCGCAGCCAGACTAGAGGGGAGGGCGGGGCCGTGGCGTAGGCGCGAAAGCCCGGCTCCACCCCCACCCTCCGACGAAGAGGAGATGGCTCCCCGCCATCAGAGCCAGGGACCGGCGCCGCCGTATGCCGCGGCGCCGGCCAGCATCGCACTGCGGGCGGGTGCGGCCGCATCCGCCGGCGGAGCACCCGCCCCACACAAAACGGGACAGCGGCAGCGCGCCACGGACCGCCCCCCCCCCCAAAAAGAGCGTGAGGGGAAGACTCCCCTCACCCAACGAACTGCGCCCCGGCCATAATGGCGGCCGCGGCGCCGAGTATGCACAAGCACACACACAACAACCTTAAAGAGACATATGCAGGAGAACTAGAAATGCTGTAAGTGGAAACACAGACACAAAAAACCTTGAGGGAGACCCCCCCCCCGACCCTCTAAAGAACAGGGGAAACTAGAGGGACCCCCCCCCCCCCCGGGGACAAGGCCAAGGGACGGGGCATCCCAAACCGGGATCACCTAACCCGGCATCACCGCCTACCCTCCAATTAGGGTCTCACGGGGGAGCAATGCTCCTAGGCACCAGAGGTGCTCAGTATACCTTCGCTCGGGCCTGCAGCCAAGACTGTGGAGGCATATAATAGAAGGGCAAATAGGGATAATAAGGTCCAAGCGGAAATAAGTACAAAAAACAGGCCGGGAGTTACCCCGGCTACCTGAACTCCCCCAGTGCAAGGAGGAGAGATCATCTTCTGACTTGCTCGCCGTCTTGCAGAGATGGAACACTGGGGGATGAGTGGGAGGTCCCAGGTATTTATGGATCAGGGAGGGGCTTCTTTTTTACTATCATCTCTGCAAGGAACGCCTCTTAAGGTGGTATTACCCAGTTGTTATGGTTATCTGAAGCGGGGTGTGTGACATACTTAGAATATACAAATACTTTGCGCTCCTCGCAGTTTTTCAAAAAATACAACCCTTTACATTTGAAATACCCCCCACAAACTATATATTTTTGGAAAGTGCACACCTCAAGGTTTCTAAGCATACTAGGCTTGTTGGCGTGGGTCCATTGGTTTGAACTCTATTGATTGGCAGAATCTCTGGTTCCAAAGGATTTCCCTAAAAAAAAAAGCAAAAAGCAGATTCAAAACCATATTTTCCTATAAAAACAATAAGCAAGCAAGAAGTAACGCAGTAAATCTGAAAGCACAACATCTGCTGAACAAAATAATACCCCACATGCATAGGTACTTTGAAGTGCAGAGTTGCCAAACACCCCAAAGTCCAGCATGCGTTTGAGGGTAATTTTACTTGAAAAAATCAGCGCCGCACACAAAGTGCGCACCTTGCAGTTTCTCCAAATTTACAACCCTTTACATTTGAAATACCTCCCACAAACTATATATTTTTGGAAAGTACATACCTCAAGGTTTCTAAGGCTACTGGGCTTGTTGACGTCTGGGACTTCCTTCAGAATATATTGATTGGCAGAATCTCTGGTTCCAAAGGATTTCGCTAAAAAAATAAGCAAAAAGCAGATTGAAAAACATTTTTTCCTATAAAAACAATAAGCAAGCAAGAAGTAACGCAGTAAATCTGAAAGCACAACGGCTGCTGAACAAAACAATACCCCACATGCATAGGTACTTTGAAGGGTAGAGTTGCCAAACACCACAAAGTCAAGCATGCGTTTGAGGGTAATTGTACTTGAAAAAATCAGCGCCGCACACAAAGTGCGCACCTTGCAGTTTCTCCAAATTTACAACCCTTTACATTAGCAATACCCCCCACAAACTATATATTTTTGGAAAGTACATACCTCAAGCTTTCGAAGCCTACTGGGCTTGTTTGCAGGGCATCATTTCTTGGGACTCTCTTGATTGGCAGAATCTCATCTTTCAAAGGTTTACCCTAAAAAAATAAGCAAAAAGCAGATTGCAAAACATTTTTTCCTATAAAAACAATAAGCAAGCAAGAACCAACGCTGTAAATCTGAAAGCACAAGGTCTGCTGAAAAAAACAATACCCCACATGCATAGGTACTTTGAAGGGTAGAGTTGCCAAACACCCCAAAGTCAAGCATGCGTTTGAGGGTAATTTTACTTGCAAAAATCAGCGGCGCACACAAAGTGCGCACCTTGCAGTTTCTCCAAATTTACAACCCTTTACATTTGAAATACCCCCCACAAACTATATATTTTTGGAAAGTACATACCTCAAGGTTTCTAAGCCTACTGGGCTTGTTGACGTCGCTGACTTTCTTCTGACTCTATTGATTGGCAGAATCTCTGGTTCCAAAGGATTTCGCTAAAAAAAAAAGCAAAAAGCAGATTCAAAACCATATTTTCCTATAAAAACAATAAGCAAGCAAGAAGTGACGCAGTAAATCTGAAAGCACAACATCTGCTGAACAAAATAATACCCCACATGCATAGGTACGTTGAAGTGTAGAGTTGCCAAACACCCCAAAGTCAAGCATGCGTTTGAGGGTAATTTTACTTGAAAAAATCAGCGGCGCACACAAAGTGCGCACCTTGCAGTTCTCAAAATTTACAACCCTTTACATTTGAAATACCCCCCACAAACTATATATTTTTGGAAAGTACATACCTCAAGGTTTCTAAGGCTACTGGGCTTGTTGACGTCTGGGACTTCCTTCAGAATATATTGATTGGCAGAATCTCTGGTTCCAAAGGATTTCGCTAAAAAAATAAGCAAAAAGCAGATTGAAAAACATTTTTTCCTATAAAAACAATAAGCAAGCAAGAAGTAACGCAGTAAATCTGAAAGCACAACGGCTGCTGAACAAAACAATACCCCACATGCATAGGTACTTTGAAGGGTAGAGTTGCCAAACACCACAAAGTCCAGCATGCGTTTGAGGGTAATTGTACTTGAAAAAATCAGCGCCGCACACAAAGTGCGCACCTTGCAGTTTCTCCAAATTTACAACCCTTTACATTAGCAATACCCCCCACAAACTATATATTTTTGGAAAGTACATACCTCAAGCTTTCGAAGCCTACTGGGCTTGTTTGCAGGGCATCATTTCTTGGGACTCTCTTGATTGGCAGAATCTCATCTTTCAAAGGTTTACCCTAAAAAAATAAGCAAAAAGCAGATTGCAAAACATTTTTTCCTATAAAAACAATAAGCAAGCAAGAACCAACGCTGTAAATCTGAAAGCACAAGGTCTGCTGAAAAAAACAATACCCCACATGCATAGGTACTTTGAAGGGTAGAGTTGCCAAACACCCCAAAGTCAAGCATGCGTTTGAGGGTAATTTTACTTGCAAAAATCAGCGGCGCACACAAAGTGCGCACCTTGCAGTTTCTCCAAATTTACAACCCTTTACATTTGAAATACCCCCCACAAACTATATATTTTTGGAAAGTACATACCTCAAGGTTTCTAAGCCTACTGGGCTTGTTGACGTCGCTGACTTTCTTCTGACTCTATTGATTGGCAGAATCTCTGGTTCCAAAGGATTTCGCTAAAAAAAAAAGCAAAAAGCAGATTCAAAACCATATTTTCCTATAAAAACAATAAGCAAGCAAGAAGTGACGCAGTAAATCTGAAAGCACAACATCTGCTGAACAAAATAATACCCCACATGCATAGGTACGTTGAAGTGTAGAGTTGCCAAACACCCCAAAGTCAAGCATGCGTTTGAGGGTAATTTTACTTGAAAAAATCAGCGGCGCACACAAAGTGCGCACCTTGCAGTTCTCAAAATTTACAACCCTTTACATTAGCAATACCCCCCACAAACTATATATTTTTGGAAAGTACATACCTCAAGCTTTCGAAGCCTACTGGGCTTGTTTGCAGCGGGTCATTTCTTCAGACTATATTGATTGTATACTCTTTACTGCAGCCGTGACATCAGATTATAGGATATAGCTGAGGAATCCCATTATAAGATCAGTGCAGTGATCAATGACCAATATCAGGAATCAAGAACCTGAAATTGGTCACATTTTATCATCACATGCCATAAGTAACCAGCTGCTCCTGCTCCACCATTTCCCATCGGAACAGCAAAAACAAACAAAAAGAAAATAATATAATGGGAACACAAGATACCTAATTCCTAAAAGGGGCCTACCTACCAAAAAAAAAAATGCATTGCTCAATAATTTAGTTGAGTATGGTATACCTCAAAACAATCTTCGAGGCATAACCCGGGTTGGCTGGGACAGGTCGGGCAATAATACCGCACATCTCTTCTAATGCCACGCTTCCTACAAACCCTACAAGCTCTCTGGGGATACCGCTTTTTACCACTTTCAGGAAGCAACTTTATAAAGTGCTTCCCTACTAATCTGGCCTGGTTGTCATTGGTAGCCAGATCTGGTGCTTCCGCAGTATCCCCAAACAACAAAGCAGGGAGTAACTGCTGCTGGTATTTTATGTACGATAAATTGGAGCCTGGCACTGCTGCCTTGAAGGCAACAAAGCTGTTGTAAGTTGCCATTTGGACCAAATGAATGGCAACTTTAGTGTACCAGGCTCGAGTTTTTCGGGTGGCGTTGTAATAAGTTAATATTTGGTCCGTTTTATCAACGCCACCCATGAATTTATTATAATCGGTTATGCAACGTGGCTTTTGGGAAGGGGCTCGGGGACCACGTTGCCTTACATTCACAACTGACTCATCGTGGAGTGTTGTCAGAAGGAATACATGTTTTTTGCCCATGTATTTCATGGCCAGGACCTCATCGCTTCTTAGAGCATAAGACTCCCCCCTTTTTAATTTTTTTTCAAGTAGTGGCCTGGGCAACCCTTTGCGTTTACGGTTGATGGTGCCGCAGGCCGGGGTATCCAACCAATAAAGGGCGCGAAATAAGGGGATGCTGGTATAGAAGTTGTCCACATATAAGTGGTAACCTTTACCCAACAATGGAGTCATGAGGTCCCAAACGATCTTTCCACTTATTGACAAATCAGGGGGACAACCAGGGGGGTCCAGATAGGTGTCCTTTCCCTCATAGATTCGAAAATATTTGATGTAGCCGGTCACACTATCGCATAATTGGTAAAATTTAATCCCGTAGCGGGCACGCTTGCTAGGGATATATTGCCGAAAAACAATGCGCCCTTTGAAAAGCAGTAGTGACTCGTCAATTGATAATTTTTGGCCGGGGGTGTACACTACTGCGAAGCGATCTGACAGGCTGTTGAGCAGGGGCCGTAATTTATGCAGCCTGTCGTGACCGGGCTCACCACGGGGAATAGCAGTGGAATTGTCGTTAAAATGCAGAAACCGCAGTAAAATTTGGTAGCGGTTTCTGGACATTACGGCCGGAAATAATGGAGTTGCCAATATGGTTTGGGTATCCCAGTAGGACCAAATACTAAATTTTTTTAGGATACCCATTGCTAGAGTGAGCCCCCAAAATTTCTTTATCTCACTCAAATTTGTGGGATGCCATGCCTGAGCTCGGGCGTGCCTCTGCTGGGGGTTTTGCGCTAAGACCTGCTCGGCATAGAGATTGGTAAAGAAGACCATATCCAGTAGGATGGCTTCTGTGAGGAACAATTTGAAAAAGTCAATGACACCAAAATTTGTGGTGTCTACATTGACCCCGGGGACCGAATCAAAAGGGGGAATTTCGGGGGAAAAATTATTAGGAGGCCTCCACGCAGACGCTCCTTCACCAGCTGCAGCACTCGATGCCTCACCCTGCACTACACTCGCCTGAAGCGTGGCCTCACTTTGTGCGGTACTATCCCTTCTAAGGTGGCTACTACTGGTAGCACTGCGCGGCTGTGTGTCCTCAGTAGAGTATACACTGTCTGACTCGCTATCTGATGGGAAGTACTCGGACCCTGACTCACTAAAATCTTCCGAGTCAGACGCCATCAGGTAAGCCGCAGCTTCCTGTGCAGTGTACCGCTTACCAGCCATACCCCAATGCAAGAAAAAATCTAAAAAAAATTTAACTAAAGGCTACAACTAAAGGCTACAACTAAAGGCTACAACTAAAGGCTACAACTAAAGGCTACAACTAAAGGCTACAACTAAAGGCTACAACTAAAGACAAATTACAAAAAAATACAATACAATAAAACAAAGCAAAAAAACAGACAAAAAATACAATACAATAAAACAAAGCAAAAAAACAGACAAAAATAGAAATAAAAGTTACAACCCGATGAGAAGTGGTGGAGTCAGGAGCAGCAGGTCACGGGATCCCAGCTAAGCAGAGAAGGGGCCAACGTCTCCAAAGAAGGAAGGGGCCAACAATTCACCAAAATCCAAAACACCTAAGGAAAAAAGGAAAAAGTTAAGATTAGGGAGTGTGGGTGAACTAAATGCCTGATAATAACTACCTGATCCCCCACACAGCACACAGTGACCTCCCCCTGACCCTGCCTCCATTAGGATATTGGGGTGTGGGGTGCACCCCACCCCTTTCTCTTACCGTCTCGTTGGCGGCTGTGACCGGCATCAGGAAGCCCCGGGACCCCCAGTTCTTCTCCACCATCAGCCGGTCCCACACAGTACCACCCGCCAATCGCCGCCCGCCGATCGCCAGTGGTGGGCAGTGCTGTGGCCAGATTGTACAGCGAGTCAGGCATGTAGGTGGATGGATGGAAGAGTAAGTGGCTGGATGAGTAGGTGAGCATGTCGGAGGGTGGGTAGGTGGGCATGCGGGTGGGTAGGTGGGCATGCAGGCAGGTAGGTAAGTGGCCATGCAGGCAGGCAGATGGATGGGCAGATATGATGGCTGCCGGGCAGGTGGCCAGGCAGGTGGGTGAGCAGGTGGGCATGCAGATATGTTGGTGGGTGGTCTGAAAGTAGGTAAGTGGGCATGCGGGTGAGTGGGCATGATGGCTAGCAGGTAGGTGGGCGTCAGGTGGGCAGGCAAGTAGGTGAGCATGCGGGTGAGTAGGTGAGCATGTGGGCGGGTGGGTGAGTAGGTCAGCATGTGAGCAGGTGTGTGGGTAGGTGGGCATGCAGGCAGGCAGGTCGGTGGATGAGCGAACATGATGGCAGGCGTGTAGGTAGGCAGGCAGGCGGGCAAACAGCCAGGTGGTTAGGTAGGTATGATGGCTGGCAGATGGGTGGGCAGGCAGGTGGGTATGCAGATATGTGGGCAGGCTGGCAGGCAGGGTGGGAGTGTGGGTGGTTGGCAGAGATCAGACAGGCAGGGTAGCAGCAGCATTTTAGTGATGCTTACCGGCATCTAAATCGGGAGGCGGGCAGGTGGGCGGGGAAAATGTGGAAAAGAGAGAAGGAAAAATGTATTGTAAATAAGAGAGAGAAAAGAAGAGGGGATATGAAAAAGAGAGAAAGAAAGAAGGGGAAAGGGAAAAGAGGGAGGGAATGTGGAAAAGGGAGAAAGAAGGGGGAATAAAAAAGGCGGGGTGAAGAAGAAGATAATGTGAAAAAGACAGGGAGTCAGAGGCAAAATGGAATAAAGAGTAAAGTGAAAGCCGCAGTGTTCGGGCATCCCCGGTAGGTAGGCTGCTGACATTCAGAGCCACGCTCTCTCCTCCCCCTGTGCTCGGAGCCAGTGTCCAGGGCTCGGGCTGCCCCGGAGATGCTGCTGGCCGAGTGCCGGACCACCGCCATGTGTGAGCGCAGGTATGAGGGGAGCTGCCTCCCTCCCTTCCTCCTGGATCCATGCTCTTCTGCCGCTCCAGCTACAGCTGCTGCCCACCTGACGCCCACCTACCTGCTAGCCGCCGCCCGCCGATCGCCACCCGCCGATCGCCACCCGCCGCCCGATCGCCGCCCGCCACCCGCCGATCGGCGATCGGCGGCGGGTGGCGATCGGCGGGTGGCGATCGGCGGCGGGTGGCGATCGGCGGCGGGTGGCGATCGGCGGGTGGCGGCTAGCAGGTAGGTGGGCGTCAGGTGGGCAGCAGCTGTAGCTGGAGCGGCAGAAGAGCATGGGGGGGGGCCCGCCGCCCGATCGCCGCCGATCGCCACCCGCCGATCGCCACCCGATCGCCGCCCGCCACCCGCCGATCGGCGGGTGGCGATCGGCGGCGGGTGGCGATCGGCGGCGGGTGGCGATCGGCGGGTGGCGATCGGCGGGCGGCGGCTAGCAGGTAGGTGGGCGTCAGGTGGGCAGCAGCTGTAGCTGGAGCGGCAGAAGAGCATGGGGGGGGCCCGCCGCCCGATCGCCGCCGATCGCCACCCGCCGCCCGCCGATCGCCACCCGCCGCCCGATCGCCGCCCGCCACCCGCCGATCGGCGGGTGGCGATCGGCGGCGGGTGGCGATCGGCGGGTGGCGATCGGCGGCGGGTGGCGATCGGCGGGTGGCGATCGGCGGGCGGCGGCTAGCAGGTAGGTGGGCGTCAGGTGGGCAGCAGCTGTAGCTGGAGCGGCAGAAGAGCATGGGGGGGGGCCCGCCGCCCGATCGCCGCCGATCGCCACCCGCCGCCCGCCGATCGCCACCCGCCGATCGGCGGGTGGCGATCGGCGGCGGGTGGCGATCGGCGGGTGGCGATCGGCGGGCGGCGGCTAGCAGGTAGGTGGGCGTCAGGTGGGCAGCAGCTGTAGCTGGAGCGGCAGAAGAGCATGGGGGGGGGGGCCCGCCGCCCGATCGCTGCCGATCGCCACCCGCCGCCCGCCGATCGCCACCCGCCGATCGCCACCCGCCGATCGGCGGGTGGCGATCGGCGGCGATCGGCGGCGGGTGGCGATCGGCGGGCGGCGATCGGCGGGCCCCCCCCCCCCCAAAAAAAACCCCGATCCCACACTTCCACACACTCCCCCACACAAACTCCCTCACACACTCCCTCACACACTCCCTCACACACTCCCTCACACCCCCAGACACACGCACACACAGGGGGGGGGGGGCCCGCCGCCCGATCGCCGCCGATCGCCACCCGCCGCCCGCCGATCGCCACCCGCCGGCGGGTGGCGATCGGCGGGTGGCGATCGGCGATCGGCGGCGATCGGGCGGCGGGCCCCCCCCCCCCCAAAAAAAAAACCCCGATCCCACACTTCCACACACTCCCCCACACAAACTCCCTCACACACTCCCTCACACACTCCCTCACACCCCCAGACACACGCACACACAGGGGGGGGGGGGCCCGCCGCCCGATCGCCGCCGATCGCCGCCCGCCGATCGCCACCCGCCGATCGCCACCCGCCGCCCGATCACCGCCCGCCACCCGCCGATCGGCGGGTGGCGATCGGCGGCGATCGGCGGCGGGTGGCGATCGGCGGGTGGCGATCGGCGGCGATCGGGCGGCGGGCCCCCCCCCCCCCAAAAAAAACCCCGATCCCACACTTCCACACACTCCCCCACACAAACTCCCTCACACACTCCCTCACACACTCC
Source organism: Gastrophryne carolinensis (assembly GCA_027917425.1). Taxonomy (NCBI): domain Eukaryota; kingdom Metazoa; phylum Chordata; class Amphibia; order Anura; family Microhylidae; genus Gastrophryne; species Gastrophryne carolinensis. The sequence goes on from CM051238.1 coordinate 217,840,548, forward strand.
CTCACACCCCCAGACACACGCACACACAGCCACTTACCTCCAAGCCAACAAGGAACAGAGAAGAAGAGAAGACCGCCAGAAGTTAAATAGAGGAGGCGCCGGCTGATGACAGCAGCCGTGCGCCCTCCTCTGATTGGCTCCAGCGACGATCCTGTTGCCGGGGTGAGCTCAGGGTCACCTCCAGGTGACCCCCCCATGACCCTGCTACAACGTCAAGGCGGTATCCGGGCAGATTGCAAGCAGCGATCATCAGGAGGTGAGTGAATGTCAAGCCCGTAGCACCTACGTGCTTGGCACTTAACGCCCAGCCAAGCCAGCACGTAGGTGTTACGGGCTTGGCAACCAAAGGGTTAAAGGCTCATAACATGCAGTAGATGCAGGTAGGATGATTTTTAATGTGGACAATCTGTATGTACAGGGTGTGGGAAACATATAAGATAGACTCTTATTCAGAGTGAAGGTCCGCTTTAAAAGATATTAATTTTGGGCTTTTTATTAAATGATGATGAAGGTGCAGTTTAAGCTTTCATGTATATGCAAAGGTGATGTAGGAGTGGGCAGGAGTGAGGACAGAGGTGTGGTGAAAGAGGTGAGATTAGAGATGAGGTGGGAAGTGGGCAGGGGTCAAGCGGGAAAAGGGAAGGTGGGCAAACCTAAATGGACCCGAGTTAGGCAGTGTGACCCACAGCCTGTGCAGGTCTCCAAAGTTTGGCCCTTCCTTCCTTATCTCCATGACCATCATGGTCACGCAGATCCCCCATCTCTCAGCATGAGTGACCCCCAGCTTGCAAAGACATTAAGGGATGGGCACAGCAGGGTAGAGGATAAAATGAAATAAGGGGCAGATTTTGGATCCCTGCTACATCTACAGGGGTCCACAAAAACATAGCGGGGTGTCTTTGGTTCAATAGAGGGCTTGCCCCCCCCTCCCCATAAGGGTTCATTGGGTGTTATACGTTATGCCAGGGAAGCCTTTATTCCCATGCGTTGGCCACGCGGGCACCCAATATAGGGGTGGGTTGGATACAGTGTGGCACTGCGCGGGCCCCAGCTGCGGACGTGCCAGCTCCGCTAACCCCACACGTGCACGCGCACTCTTTAAAACGCTCTCTCGCTCCACAATGAGAATGAGCAGTGCTGGCGGTGGTGGGGGCTGCAATTAGTTTCCTGCGCCGTCATGGTGCGGCCTCGCCACTACAATTAAGGCGACATATTGCTGCTTGTGCGCAGGCACACTCCTCCCCTCAGGCGAATGATGGCCGCGCCGAGCTCTGATTGAAACGGCGTTCCGGCCGCGCGCTCCGCACCGTTCTCTCGTCAAGTGACGTTGGAGGCGCGCCCCCGCCGCCGTGTATTCGGGGTCGGAGTTCGTGGGTAAAAACAAGATGGCGGCTGGCGCGCCCCGGACCCCCCGCTGCTTGTGACAGGGCAGAGAGAAGAGACGGCCTCCGGGCACCGAGATCTCCGCTGCTTCTGGGTGTGGACCTGGCTGCCGCCCCGGAAACAACAAAGAGGTAACTGAGCTTCCAGCCTGGCGCCCCCGCCACCCACTGAGCAGCATCCCCGCCGGACACCCCCCTCCTCTACCCGCCGCTGCGCCATAGCAGTGCCCGCCCTCCATTTCCTTATACATAGCAGAGTGTGTCTGCCCGGAACCCGCTCTCCTGACTGGACGTTTACCTCAGGGCAGCCTGCAATATGACGCTGCACAGGTGACAAGGCTGCGCGCCAAATGAGCCCATGAGGTGACCCTGTGGGAGAGATAGTGGGGGCACATTGATTGACACTCAGGAGGAGTAGCACTTCCACCTCTAGGGAACCATTATAGCAGACTGTTCCTCATTTCCCCCAGCAGCTCTGTTCAATAGAATATAGAAAGCGGAAGCTGCTTCTACCCTTTTCTTTAATATCATATATAAATATAACAGTAGTAAGGTAACCTGGCCCAGTGACTTACCTGCTCTGCACCTATATATTACACACCCCATACCTTCTGGTCCCTGTAGAGTGACCTGACCTGCACATTCCAGGTCACTTAAAAGGGGTCATAAACCCAAGTTTTCATCCTTCTAGGTTTTGGGATGTTATAAAGGGGAATCCTAATTTGGGATGCCCTGGATGCCACTTTACCATGCTCCCACAGCACATGCACAGGCTCTTGTCCTCTGCGAATAGATGGCGGTGCATTTTAAAGCAGACCAAAACCCACTGAACTTGTGAAATACATTTTTCCCAACCCCTGCCAATACTCCCCTCTTAGTATGTAGCACTAAAACTATATATTTTTGCTTTTTGAATTGCCCTGGAATGCTTTATTTTTTGCTGTTCCTCTCTGTAAGATGGCAGGGGATCAGTCATTGTATAGGCGTGGCAATGACATCATTACAGTGTGTATTAGTATTAGAACTTTTCCCTGGATGATATCCCAGATCTTGTTGGGGGCCTCCTATCCTCCTTTAAAGTGGACCAACACCCAGGGGGGATCGGCCCGGGAATCTATAAGATTCCCGGACCGATCAGATCCCTCCCCGCGGAGCATCCGAAATCGGGATGTCCCGCGGGGAGGAACCCCCCAGGAGGCCCACAATCCTTACCGGCGATCCAACGGCGCATGCGCGAGACGCGGCCGCATCTCTCGCTTCCCTCTAGCAGGGCTCGCTCCCGCGCCGGCCGTTTTGTGAATGGCCGGCGCAGGCGCGCTCCCTGTTAGAGGGAAGCGAGAGACGCAGCCAATGACAGCGCTCTGGTATGCGCGTCCAAGCGGCTTTGGACGCGCATACCAGAGCGGCTCTGAGCGCTGTCATTGGCCGGACGAGGTCACGTGGGAGCGGGGAGAGGTGAGTTTTTGCGGCGATCGGGGGGGTTTCACACAGCGGGGCACCCCCGAACGGGGTGCCCCACCTAAGTGGACCAACACCCAGGATAGTCAAAATCCTGGGTGTTGGTCCACTTTAAAATTGAGGCTGAGGATATGGCCCTCACAGTTCAGGATTCCCTTTATTGAGGATTATTTAAAAATATAAAAAAAAAGGGATCCATGTTTTCCGATTCACCAGTCACTAAAGGACATTGTCACTAGGGAATGGTTGCCGTTTTTTTCCTTGGGATAGGGATTCTTTTCTGCTCAGACCCCTGCTGGTTACGGACTGTGTTAGTAGAGTATTAGAACTTTGGATTGACAAAGTCAGAGGTGGTATGGAGGAGGTTTTGGATGCTGTTATGTTTGTATCTAATGCAGTGAACTTTATTTCAGATGCTGCTTCAGAATCAATTAGAGCCATAGCTAAGAATATGGCCTTGATTAATTGTGCCCCTAGAGCTCTTTGGCTCAGGACTTGGCAGGGTGGCCAACCTGTGTGGTGTACCCTTTGAAGGTAAGTTTTTATTTGGGCCGAGCTAGAAAAGCTGGTTAACCCGATCAGCAGAGGCAGGGAAAAAGTTTCCAGTTAAGAAGAAGCATCTTCATCCACCTGCTTCAGAAACCAAGAAACCTTGTTTTTCACAGTGGGACTTCCGTGGCCTGGATTCCAGAAAATCCTGGAGTTTGCAGAGATTAAAGGGCAAGGAAAGTTTGTTTAACTCTCCTCAACAGCCCAAACAGCTGTCCTGGCGCATGTCTGGTAGGGGGGAGGCTTTTCTTTTCTTCCAGCTTGACAGAAGATTTCTCAGAACTCCTTCATTCTTCAGACAATTCAGGATGGACTTCATCTGCCTTTGCAGGAAAGCATCTGTTGCTAGGTGGATTAGGGAAGCCATACAGTTGGCTTACGAAAGTTCAGGAAATCGGGCCCCTGGGTCCCTAACGGCACATTCTACTAGAGTGGCTTCTGCTTCCTGGGCTAAGCAGACAGGTGTCTCTCTGGAGGAGATTTGCAGAGTAGCAACTTGGGCTTCACATTTTTTGAAGCACTAAAGAGTGGATTTTTTTTCTGATTCCAGAGTCTTTGGCAGGAAGAGTCTACAGATCTAGCCCGGGGTAGGACGCTAGTGGAATTTTCCTTGTGTACAGCATGGCCTGTTTCATTTCAATCATTACATCTGGCTATTCCGCCACAAGGTGGCACAGTTGACTGCAGAAGACTTATGGCTCCTCCCGGCCCTATAAAAAGGCCAGGAATCACCCATAGACCCCCAATGTTTTTCTGCTGTCATGACTGCGAAGACCGAAGATGGCTCTCTATGGTTATTTGCAGGCGAGCGGGGCAACCAAGCCTGCGGCCTTGTATGCCTATTTCCACCCGTTTCCGGATCCTCCTGTCTCCCAGCCTTGGCTGACGGATCGGGTGACTGTAGGGGAACACCTGGGGTCGGGTGTTTGGTGAGCTTTGCTCCAGGCCGCAGACCCTGTACCTGAAGGGTAGCCGGCCATAGGCAAATGGTGAGCCTATAGGGGGAATGGAGAAACCACTGCTGCCTTGTGTCCCTGGTGTGCTTTCTACTGGGGGGATTTGTTTATTGTGGGGTTTTTTTTATTGTATAGGGCTGCTCTGGGGGTCTTTCTGTTTTCCCCCGTCCTCTTCACCCCTTGGTCCCCCCCCCTCTTCCCTGGTCCGCTGTGTCTCCGCGCCGCCCTCCCTCTTCCCCTTCCCCCTCTTCTCGAGACCGTTGGGGGGGGGGGGGGGGGGGGGTCGGGTGTCATACTGTGCACGGGAGATGCTGTGGGGGCTGGCCCTCCTGTCTCTGGCGCCGGGCGCCATTCTCTGGCTAGGCGCCGGCGTCTTTGCTCCTTTTCCGGGGGGCGGCGCCATGGGATGCCGCGTTTTGCGTCATCCCCCCGCGGCCCGCCTCTCGAGGTTCTACGAGCAGCGCCATTTTACCTGCTCCGCGCTGCTGGCTGGGTGAAGGCTTCTGGGAGACGCTGCCTGCCGCTGGCCTGGTGACATCGCTGGTGTGTCTTCTGCGCGTGCTGCGGATGCCATTGCAGCTGGTCCGTGAGTCGATCCTGAGGGTCGTGTTTTCCTTGGTGCATGTGCTGTGGAATGCTCATTCTTTTTCATGATTATGTCTTGCATACGGGATAGCAGTATTGTGGTTTCTCCCAGTTCCATACCCCTCTCCCCCTGTCCCTTCTCTGTGGGGCATCCCGGGTGAGCTCTTATTAGCCTTTACACCGTGTTGGCTGACTGCCTTTTTTGATCACCATATGGAGGCTTCTGGGGACAGCGAGCTTGGGTGCCCCTCGGGGCAGACTCGGCTGTGTGTCATGTGCGGGGCATCCCCTGAGTGGAGGCGGCGCGGTTTGTGTCCCGTGCGCTCAAAGCATTATCGCAGAACAGGTTGGGCTGTGCGCCTCTCTTTCCAGTCCTGTCCTCCCGACGGCATCCCCTACTCCCCCGCGCCTGCATTTAGCTCCCAACGAGGGGGAAGCCAGCAGGGGGGTCGCAATCGGATCTGGCGCTGCGAGTGGCCAGCATTAAGCGACAACTGGCCCGGCCGGCCGCGGGCAAGGCCTCGAGCAAAAAGAGGCACCAAGGCGCGGAATTGTCCCTCTTTGCCGATGAGGGCGAGGACCTTGAATTCTATGGTGGCCGTGACTCTCTGGAGGAGGGGGAGTTGTTCCGTGACTCGGATTCCTCTGGGGATCGTCATGGCGAGTATGATAGTGATCTAGGGTCTTCCTCAGATGAGGATGCTTGGCTCCCGGATGATACCGACAGGCTGTTGTCGGCTGTTTTTGATACTCTTCACATTGCTCTCCCTAAGGTGGCGAAGAAGCAGGGTGAGCTCTACCGCCCTGACAAGCAACGCTTGGAGTTCCCGGAGCAGGGCCATTTTTCCAATATGGTTCTCAAGGAGTGGGAACGCCCTAACAGGTTACCCTCGGTACCTAAGGGGTTGGATAGAAGGTTACAAGGTATCCCTTTTCGGCTGATTTGGTTCACCGGTGGACGCTCCTGTCCTGGGGCTGTCCAACACTTCGGTCATGCCGTCTCCTGACACCACAACCTTGCGTGATAACGCTGACCGGCGTATGGATCAGCTGGCTTGTCATGCCTTCACCTTTGTTGGGGCCGGTTTGCGTCCGGTCTGCGCCGCAGCTATTGTGGCCATCGCTATTAAAAAGGTCAGGTGCCTGGCTGAGGCTGCCCGGTCTTGCAAGAAAACGGAGGATTATAAGGACCTTTTGCTTTGTGCTGACTTTATTGCCTTTGTGCTATCTGCCATGGATGACGCCGTCAGGCTTGGCAGTAGGACCTCGGCCCTGTTGGTTGCTATGCGTAGATCTGTCTGGTTGCGTCAGTGGGCAGCCGACACTTCCGCTAAGAAGTCTCTCACCGGGCTTCCCTTCACTGTTCTTCATCTCTTTGGTGAGCGTCTTGATGCTTTGACCAAGGATGGTAGGCTCCCCCAGCGTAGGAAGCAGGCTCGGCCCTTTCGGGGATCCTCTTCCTTTCCCTCTTCAAGGGGAGGTCGGTGGTCGCAGAGGCTCTTGGGATCGAGGCAGATCCCACGGTCGCCCCGGTCTCTCTTGGGGAACCAAGGCCAAACCCTCTCCCAAGGCCCCTCAGGCATGAGGAGGCACCCTCACCTGACCGGGTGGGGGGACGGCTTTGTTTTTTTTTGCTCACATCTGGAGCCTGTGTGCCTCGGACCGGTGGATTCAGGAGGTGGGTTTCCTCCTGTTACAAGATAGTTTGCAGCTTGGCCGCCCCCAAAATTCCTCCGGTCCCGGATCTCTCTAAATCCTGTGGCGGCTCAGGGCCTGCGGTTGGCCGTACAGCGTCTTCTAGCTTCCGGAGTGATTTGCCCGGTACTTCGTCAGGAACGGGGTCGGGGGTACTACTCCAACCTGTTCACGGTCCCCAAAAAGGACGACTCCCTGAGGCCCATCCTGGATTTAAAGGGTCTCAACAAATTTGTCTGATTCAAGCATTTCTGCATGGAGACCTTGCGTTCCGATCTTTCCAGGTCACCAGAGGTTCCTGAGGTTCGCCCTGGGGGATCAACACTACCAGTTTGTGGCCTTGCCGTTCGGTATCCCATCAGCCCCTTGGGTCTTCACCAAGGTGCTGGCGGGTGTTATGGCTCTGCTGAGAAGCCAGGGCATATTCGCATTCTCCCTTACCTGGACGACCTATTGATTGCTGCTTAATCTCTTCATCAGGCCGAGAAGGATACTCCGGTGGTGACGTCCACTCTCGAGTCCTTCGGCTGGGTGATCAACTATTTCAAGTCTTCAATATCTCCGTCTTTGGCGAGGTCCTTCCTGGGCATGACGCTGGATACTTCTCAGGTCAAGGTATTTCTCCCCCAGCAGAAAGTGGAGGGCATTCAGATTCAGGCGTGGGTGCTGCTGCTGTGCCCTCATCCCTCCATTCATCTGGGGATGCAGTTGGTAGGCCTCATGGTGTCTTGCTTGGAGGTGGTTTCCTTTGCTTAGTTCCACATGAGACCTCTTCAGTTACATCTCTTGTCTGTTTGGGATCGGAATCAGGAGTCTCTGGATCAGGAATTTGCTCTCTCCTCTGGCCAAGCAGTCCCTTTTGTGGTGGCTGGATTCGAGGAAACTTCTAGTGGGCAGGTCCTTTCTGCCTCCGCACTGGGAGACTGTCGCCACGGATGCCAGTCTGACCAGTTTGGGGGGGGGGGGGGTGGAGTTTGTCAGCCTCTGAAGTTCCAGGGTCAGTGGGGTCCTCAGGAGGCCCATGCACCCATTAATATCCTAGAGCTGGGGGCAATCAGGTTGGTTCTCTTCCAGTTGACTTCCCACCTTCGGGGTCGTGCTGTGCAGGTCCGCTCGGACAATCAGACGGCGGTTGCCAACATCAATCATCGGGAAGGGACTCGGAGCAAGTGAGCCCTCAAGGAAGTGTCTCTGATCTTATCTTGGGCAGAGGAGACTGTTCCCTGCATCTCGGCGGTTTACATTCCGGGGGTGGAGCACCAGGAGGCGGACTCCCTGAGCAGGGGGGACGTCTCGTCTGGGGGAATGGTCTCTCAGCAACAAGGTATTTCTTGCCCTGTGTCTCCACTGGGGTCAGCCGGATGTGGACCTGTTTGCGTCCCGTCACAATCACATGCTTCCAAGATTTGTCTCCCTGTCAAAGGATCCTCTGGCCTTCTCCACGGACGCGCTAGCAATACCCTGGACAGAGTTTCGGCTCCTTTATGTATTTCCTCCCTTTCCTCTGCTGGGTCGGGTGCTGCGCAAGATAGCCCAGGAGGGGGTTCCGACCATTCTGGTGGCCCCCCCGCTGGCCGAAGAGGGTATGGTTCGTGGATGTCGTCCAGATGGCAGTGAATCGGTACGTCTTGCCCGACGATCCAGAGCTTCTCGCTCAAGGACAGCTGCTTTATCCCAATTTACAAACGCTGGCTTTAATGGCTTGGCTGCTGAAACCTCCATCTTGATGGGCAAGGGTTTGTCGGCTTCGGTTGTCGATACTTTGATTCAGGCTCGGAAGAAATCTTCGTCTATGATTTACTATAGGGTCTGGCATGCTTATATTGCTTGGTGTGAGTCCAAGTCTCTATCTTGTCATGAATTCTCCATTCCCAGGATTCTGACGTTTTTACAGCATGGTCTGGATTCAGGTCTACAACTTAGTAGCCTCAAGGGACAGGTTTCGGCTCTGGCAATCTTTTTTTCAAAGATCTTTTGCCAATCATAGGCTTGTCAAGACTTTTTTCCAGGGAGTTACACATGTGCGTCTGCCGCGTAAGCCTCTGTTACCGGTTTGGGATTTAAACTTGGTGCTTTCTGCTCTACAGGGTCTTCCCTTCGAGCCTATGTGCAAGGCCGCTCTGCCCATTCTGACTCTTAAGGTAGCCTTTCTGGTCGCTATTACTTCGGTGCGTCGAGTCCCTGAGCTGGCGGAGCTTTCCATGAAACCTCCTTATTTTGAGCGGCATCAGGATAAGGTGGTGTTCCGTCTTAAACCGGCATTTTTGCCCAAGGTTGTATCTGCCTTTCATCTCAATGAGGACATTGTCTTACCTTCCTATTGTCCTGCCCCTGCTAATTCCAAGGAACAGAACCTTTATTCTCTGAAAGTGGTCAGGGCGCTCAAGTATTATTTGGTCACCACTGAACCCTTTCGGAAGTCTGATTCTATTTTTGTTCTTCCTTCCGGACCTAGGAAGCGCTTGCCAACAGCCAAATCCACTATCAGTAAGTGGATTAGACAGGTGGTGGTGCAAGCTTATTCTGCCAAAGGGAAGGAACCTCCCTTCCGTGTTACTGCTCACTCTACTAGGGCTATTGGTGCCTCGTGGGCGTTTCAGCACCAGGCTTCTGTTGAACAAGTTTGTAAGGCTGCTACGTGGTCTTCTGTTCATACTTTTTCTAAGTTTTACAAGGTTGATGTTAGGGCCTCAGCTGATGCTGTTTTTGGCCGCAAAGTGATTCAGGCGATAGTGCCTAACGTTACTCTTTGGGGATCCCACCCTAATTATGGACACTTCTATTGGATGTCCCAGATTTAATGATTGAAATGAAACAGGCCGTGCTGTACACAAGGAAAAATACAATTCTGTGATTACTCACCTGTAGAATTGATTTTACTGTGTACAGCAAGGCCTGTTTCATCCCGCCCTTGTTATCGTTGTCCTTGGTTGCCTCTTTATGGTGATTTGTTCAGAAGTTTTTTTTGTGAGGCTTTTTTTTTTTTTTTTTTTTTTTTGCTCATGGTTTATCTCCCGGCTTCTGGCATAACTGCTTTTCAACACTGGGGGTCTATGGGTGATTCCTGGCCTTTTATAGGGCTGGGAGGAGCCACAAGTCTTCTGCAGTCAACTGTGGTAGCCAGTAACAGTTACATTTTTAGAACAAGCAAAGGGAGTAAATTATGGAATCACTCAATTTTGAGGAAAAAATTTAATCATGAAAAACAAACAAAATAACACATCACTAGTACTTTGTTGCACCACCTCTGGCTTTTATAACCGCTTGCAGTCTGAGGCATTGACTTAATGAGTGACAAACGGTACTCTTCACCAATCTGGCTCCAGCTTTCTCTGATTGCTGTTGCCAGATCAGCTTTGCAGGTTGGAGCCTTGTCATGGACTATTTTCTTTAACTCCCACCACAGATTTTCAATTGGATTGAGATCCGGACTGTTTGCAGGCCATGACATTGACCTTATGTGTCTTTTTTTCAAGGAATGTTTTCACAGTTTTTGCTCTATGGCAAGATGCAATATCATCTTGAAAAATGATGACATCATCCCCAAACAAAATGTGCATGTTTTCTTCAGACAGTCGTCTGCATAAATCTCTTTGGGGCGGCACAAAACAAAAGTTCCAGCATCATCACCTTGCCCAATGCAGATTTGAGATTCATCACTGAATGACTTTCATCCAGTCATCCACATTCCACGATTGCCTTTCCTTAGCCCATTGTAACCTTGTTTTTTTCTGTTTAGTTGTTAAGTGATGGCTTTCTTTTAGCTTTTCTGTACGTAAATCCCATTTCCTTTTAGGCTGTTTCTTACTGTTTGGTCACAGATGTTGACTCCAGTTTCCTCCCATTTGTTCCTCATTTGTTTTGTTGTACATTTTATATTTTCAAGGCATATTGCTTTAAGTTTTCTGTCTTGGCACTTTGATGTCTTCCTTGGTCTACCAGTATGCTTGCCTTTAACCAGCTTCCCATGTTTGTACTTGGTCCAGGTTTTAGACACAGCTGAACAACCAACATCTTGTACAACACTGCATGATGATTTACCCTCTTTAAGGAGTTTGATAATCCTCTCCTTTTTGTCAAGTGACATTTCTGGTGTTGGAGCCATGATTCATGTCAGTTCTCTTGTTGCAGCAGCTCTCCAAGGTGTGATCACTCCTTTTTACCTGGACACTAACAAGCAGATTTAATCTGATGCAGGTGTTATTGTTTGTAATGAACATTTGCAGGGTGATTCCATATTTTTCTCCTCAAAATTGAGTGATTCCATAATTTATTCCCTGTGCCTGTTCTAAAGATGTAACTGTTACTGGCTACCACAGTTATTTTTTGTGATTTCTTTTCTTTTAGTATTTCTTAACCCTTTCGCTGCCAGCCTACCTGCAGCATTTGCCACTCCCTGTTGCCAGACTGACTTTGACTGTTTTGCGCTACACATGTTCAACTGTCATTTTCGAAGGGATTTCCAGGGATTTCCCAGGAAAATTATATATTGTTTTTTTCAACAGAGTCTGGGCTTTAACATGAAATGTCTTGTTTGTGTTTTTTAGGTGTATTCTCAACATTTTTGGGTGAAATGTGTGAAAAAAAATAAAAAAAATATATTTTTTTACAATTTGTAGAGTTTTTTTGTAATAAAAAATGTAAGTTTGTCAATAAAATCTTATTGCGTGAGAAACCCCAATTTCTCCCGCTTACAGCGATACCACATATGTATAGGTAGACACCCTTTCCTGCCCAGAAGTCTTTTATAGCTGCTGGATGACAAATGGTTAATTAAAAAAAAAAATGACATAGGGTCCCCCTTCCCGGGGAGGGGGACCCCATTTTTTTTTGGATTTTTAAGGGTTAAAAACCCTTAAAAATCCAAAAAAAAAAATGACGTGGGGTCCCCCTTACCCAAAGTAACCAGCCCGGGACCAGCTATGGGGGCTTGTAGGCACAGAGTGGGGGGGCCAGCTTTGGTGGCCCCCCCACCCTGCAGCCTACGAGCCCACATAGCCTATGTGGGCCCGGGCTCTTCTGCCCCCCCCTGGCCTTTGGGGAGGCAGGTAATGGGGGTGCGGGGGTTAATGGCAATGCCACCCCCCCAGCCATGTGAACTGGTATAAGGGGTCTCATGGACCCCTTACCAGCTCACAAAGGGTTAACTGTAAAAAAAAAAACACCACACAATAAAAAAAAGTATTTTATTAAAAAAAAATAATTTTTTTTTACTGTACTTACCTTCGATTGCAAGCTCTTGTCCCTCGCCGCTCAGCTGACAGATGCCTGTGATCGGCATCCAGAGAAGGAGAAGGCAGGAGATCAGAGGATCTCCTGTCACCTCCTTCCAGGGCACCGATCACCGGCATCTGAGAAGCTGAGAAAGCTGAAGCCGGTGATCGGGACCGGGATGACGTCATAAGCCCCGCCCCCAAGGGGGCGGGGCTTAGAGGCAAGATGGCGGTCGCCATCTTGAAGAAGAGAGGAGAGAGCCTCCCAGGCTCCCTCCTGAAGATCGGTAAGTCCTGGGGGGGGATCGGAGGCCCCCCAGGTGAAGAGGAGGGACAGCGGGAGCCAGCGCACACACAGGTAAGTGAATGTCATTTTTATTTTTTTATTTTTTTTACAGTTAGCAGCTGCTGCTGCAGAAGCGGGGGGGGGGGGCGGCCTATTCCGGGGGCTCTCCTGGAGCCATCCGACCCCCCACGGGGGATCGGATGGCACCAAATTAAAGAGGAGACCCGGCCGGATCCAACAAGGGGTCAGGTGAGTATTTTTTATTTTTATTTTTTAAACTAGAAGCGATCAAAGTCAAGCACGTAACACCTACGGGCTTGGCACTTAAGGCCCAGCCAAGCCAGCACGTAGGTGTTACGTGCTTGGCAACAAAAGGGTTAAAGCCAGGAAGTTGCCATTTGAAATGCCTTTAGTTTTTTGTCATGTCTGTGATTTTCTTTTTTTCTACAAAATTCAACAGAAGGAACATCCTCAGACTGGTAATTCCATAATTTTTTGCCAGGGGTTGTATAGCTTTTGCCCAATATTCACGACCATATAATGCAGTCTGCCATATTGCTCCCTGGACGAGCACCCCCCACCCCCTGGTGCTGATTATGAAGGCTTTACTGATTCTATATTCTTAGTATACAGTACGTCCTGCTCCAGATATATTACTTACACTTGGGTTATCCATCGCCAGATGGCGCTGCACTGCAGAGACATGCAAAACAGGCTCCTCTCGGCCCCTCAAATACCCAGGGACCTCCCACAAATCCCCAGGTTTCTCTGCAGTGATTACTGCGAAGACATGAAATTATTACTGTCGCAGGTGAGCTGGGCTATTAAAGCCTGCGGCCCTGTTGGACTATTCCCTCCCGCCCTTGATGTGATGTGCCTCCCAGCCTGGGCTGCGCTGGTCGGGTGAAGGTAGGCAGCACCATGTGTGCTTAAGGAGCGCTGCTCCACCGCAGTCCCCCACCAAAGGGTAGGCGGTATAGGCTGATGGTGAGCCTTTATGGGATGCCCCTCCCGCATTATGTCCCATGCCCCGGTAGCGGTGGGCCCTTTACAAAGGGCCGCCATCCTCCCTCATTCTCCCCGTAGCCCTCGGGAGGAAAAGGGGGGGGGGGTGGATGTCAGTGTATTGTGATTACATGCATATGGGCCTCTTTGTATTGTCTGCTTGGACTGGTATATGTGCTGTCAACCGCCGCGCCGACTTGTCTTTTTACACTGTAAATGCCACCGCCGCGCGCCTTTTCCTTCATTTGGATGTTCCGCGCCGGGTGGCGGCGTTACCTCAGACTCTTCTGCGTCCTCATTGGCTGCTTGTCGGTTGGACTTCGCGCTCTTCAGGGGGGCGGGGCCTGGCGCGCCCCGCGTCACGGCTCGCATCTGGCCCGCCCTTCGAGGTACTCGGCGCCATATTGTCTGGTTGCGCGCGCGCGCGTGACACTCTTGCTTACCGTGGTCCGTAAGTGCCCTCGCGGGCGGCTTTATAATTCACTGTAGTGTTTCGGTTCTGACACCCGTCTTCTCATTCTGTCTTTCAGAGGGTGAATCCATTGGCTTCTCCCAGCCCGGTGTAATTGATAGCGTGCCTTGTAAAATTACTTCCACTTCCCTAGCGGGTCATTGGGGCATCCAGGGTTGCTTTATAGCGTCAATCCCTACGGGCATATTGTGCCTAATAATCACCATATGGAGGCATTTAAGGATAATGTGACCGGGGTCCCTTTGGGACAAGACCGGCGGTGTATGGCGTGTGGACAACTTCATGCTGATGCTGACAAGGCATGGGTCTGCGTACCCTGTGCTGAGCAAGCGCTGGCTTTGCAATCTGGCCTGCCAGTGGCTGCACCTCGTTTCACTTCACCTTCTCCCCCAAGCTTAAATGTCACTCCTGCTGAGTTGCATACAAATGGGGATTCTCAGCCTGATGTGTCTTCTGGACTACCTACTGCTGAGCAGATTATTGCGAGGTCCTTAGCGCGTAAGGGCCCTGGTAAGAAGCGGCACCTGACGCCTTATGATACTGTTTTCCTTATGGGATCTCAGGAGTTTATGAATCTGTGTGGCTATACCCCTTCTGATGAAGGGGAGCTCTTTTCTGACTCAGGCTCATCTGATGAGAGACCAAGGGGTCATGACGATTCTGGCTCTGACCCCTGGGCCCCGGATGACACTGACAGATTATTGACCCAGATCTTTGAGGTTCTGTCTATCTCCCTGGTGAGGCTCCCAGACAAAGAGGGGAGCGCTTCCATACAGCAACATCACGTTTGGAATTCCTAGAGCAGGCTCACTTCCATTCCCTGGTGCTCAAGGATTGGGAGTGCCCCAGTAAACTTCTCGGGGTCCCAAGGGATTGGGATAGGAATATCCCTTTCCACCTGAGGTGGTTAAATGTTGGTCATCCCCCCCCCCCCCCCCGAGGTGGATGTCCCGATAATAGGGCTATCTAACACCCCTGTCATACATCCCCCTGGTTCTACTACCCTGCGGGATGCTGAAGACCGGCGCGTTGACCTGCTGGCCTCCCACGCCTTTGCATGTGCGGGGACGGTGCTGCGCCCGGTCTGTGCCTCTGCCATTACTGCTGTGGCCACTAGAACCCTCATCAGAAATATGCTTGATAGTGCCTCTGATAATTTTCCTTGTGAAGTGTTTAATGCACTCTCCAGTCGTGATGTGTTTATAAAATTTGTTCTAGTAGCATTGGATGACACCATCAGAATGTGTGCAAGAACTTCTGCCCTCGTGGTGGCTATACGTCGCTTGGTCTGGCTGCGACAGTGGGGTGCTGACAATGCTGCGAAGAAGGCCCTTACTGTGCTCCCCTTTAAGGGGCTAAGTTACCCCAGCGCAGACGGCTGTCTCGGGCCCTTCGGGGCCAGGGCCCCCCTTCCACCCCCCACCATGGTGTTAAACAGGAACCAGGGGTGTCCTTCGCGGGGCTTGCTCAGCTCCCTGTCCCAGGAGCAGAAGACTACACCCTGGCTCTTCTGGGGGGGGGCTATGCCCAAACCCTCTCCCAAGTCCCCTCAAGCATGAGGGACGCCCTCACCCGTCTGGGTGAGGGGACGGCTGCGGCACCTTGCTTAAGTCTGGAGGCATCACGCCTCAGGCCGGTGGATTTAGGAGGTAGTGTCCTCCGGCTACAAGATGGTGTTTGCTGTGCGGCCTCCCCTAAGATTATCTGGGTCCGGGTACTCCTGGTCCCTGCTTCTGCTCAGGTGTTGGCGCAGGCCGTGCAAGGTCTGCTGTGTCTGGGGGTCATTTGCAGATTTCATTTGACAGGGGCAAGGGACCCTACACTAACCCTTTCATAGTTCCCAGAAAAGATGGGTCGGTCTGGCCCATTCTGGATTTACAGATCTTCAGCAACTTGTCAAGTACAGGCGTTTTCCTCATGGGAACTCTGCGCTCGGCCATTAGCTCCTTGCGCCCCGGGGGCTTCATGCCGTCTGTGGATATCAATGATGCTTACTTTCACATCCTTGTGTTTTCAGGACACCAAGATTCCTCAGATTCGCGTTGGAAGATCAACACTGCCAATTGTGGCCTTGCCATCTGGCCTCTCCTTAGCTCCCAGAGTGCTCACCAAGGTGCTGGCGGGGGGGGGGGGGGGGTGATGTCTCTGATGAGGCCAAGGGGCGTCCGTGTGCTGTCACTACCTGGACGTTCTCATCACTTCCCAGTCTCTACATTTGGCAAGTTGGATACTCAGCTGGTGGTGTCCATTCTGGAGTCATCTGGATGGGTGATCAGACTCAAGTACTCACTGTCCCCTTCCTTGGTAACTTCATTCCTAGGAATGACTCTGGACACAGTTCAGGCAAGGATATTCTTTCTTCGGAAGAAGGTGGACAATCTGCTTGCACAAGTTTAGTTCCTCCTAGCTGTCCCCGTCCCTTCACCAGGCAGGGGATGCAGCTGGTGGGCCTGATAGTGGCGTGCTTCGGAACGGCCAATGTGCTCAGTCCCTCTTGGGGCTTCTGCAACTTCTCCTATTGTCTGAATGGGACAAGGACCCAGCATCCCTGGACAGGGTTTGTGTCTTCCCCCCTGGTGAAGAGGTCCCTCTTGTAGTGGATGGACTCAGGGAATCTATTGGGGGGCGGAACCTTTTTGCTCCTTCCTGGGAGACGGTCACCACGGATGCCAGTCTGTCAGGTTGGGGGGGTTCTTCTGGAAGTCCCTGCGGTTCCAGGGGAGGTGGGGCTCTTAGGAGGCCCATTCACCTATCTATGTCTTGAAGCTGTGAGCGATCAGGTTAGTTCTGACTTGCTTGACTACTCATATTTAGGGCCTGCCTGTTCAGGGGCGCTCGGTCACTCTGAAGGCAGTTGCCTACATCAATCATCAGGGAGGGACCCGGAGCAAGAGGGCCCTCCAGGAAGTGTCTCTGATCCTGATCTGGGTGGAGACCAATGTTCCCTGCATTTCGGCGGTGTACATTCCGGGGGGTCCCTCTGCAACAGGGTGTTCCAATCTCTGTATCACCGTTGGGGCCAACCGGATGTGGATCTGTTTGCGTTCCTTCACAATCACAAGTTCCAGGCCTTAGTCTCCCTGCCCCAGGATCCTCTGGCCGAGATCACGGTTGCCTCAGTAATGTCATGGCTGGACATCCAGCTTTTATATGCCTTTCCTCCATTCCCCCTGCGCAAGATTACTCTGGAAGAGGTGCCAGTGCTTCTGGTGGCCCCAGGTGGTAAAGAAAAGTGTGGTTCGCAGACGTGGTGCAGATGGCAGCAGATCAGTGCTTTCTGCCTGGAGTGCCAGTTCTGCTCACTTAGGGTCTCTTACGCTATCCCAATTCCGCACTCTGGCTTTGACGGTCTGGCTGCTGAAACCTCCATCTTGATGGAGAAAGGTTTGTCTGCCTTAATGGTTGAGTCCATGGTGAAGGCTAGGAAGATGACTTCTTCTTCTTCCTTTTGTTATAAGGTGTGGCGTACCTACTTGGACTGGTGCGAGTCTTGATCTCTTCCCTGTTGGGTGTTCTCAGTTCCCAGGGTTCTGGAATTTTACTGCATGGGTTGGAGTCGGGTCTCCAACTCAGTACCTTGAAGGGTCAGGTTCTATCCTGTCTGTCTTCTTTCAGGTGTCTTTTGTTCAGCATTCCTTGATTAAGACTGCTTTTAGGGGGTTACTCTTGTGCGTTCCCCATGACAACCTATGGTCCCTGGTTTGGGATTTGGAATTGGTCTTGCCTGCCTTGCAGGGTCCTCCCTTTTGTATCTGTGCAGGATGCTGCCTTGGCCATTTTTACGCTCAAGGTTGTATTTCTGGTGGCTATCACTTCTGTTAGACGTGTTTTTCTGAGTTGGCGGTGCTGTCCATTCAGCCCCCCTACTTTGAGAGACACTAGGACAAGGTGTTTCGTTTCAAACCTGATTTCTGCCTTTAGCTAGTGTCTGCCTTCTTTTGAATCAGGATATGGTTCTTCCTTCTTTGTGCCCTAACAAGCAATTCTAAGGAGAGAGTTTTTGTACTCTTTGGATGTGGTTAGGTGTCTGAAGCACTATCTGGCGGCTACTGCACCTTTCAGAAAAATGTATGCTCCTTTTGTGGTCCCTTCTGGTCCAAGGAAGGGTTTGGCTCCTGCCAAGTCTGTCTGCTAGTGGATTTGTCAGGCTATTGTTCAGGCCTACTCTGCTAAGGGGAAGAATCCCCCCCTTCGCCTTACTGCTCATTCAACTCGTGCTATTGGTGCCTTTTGGACCTTCCAGCACCAGGCTTCTGTTGAACAAGTTTGCAAGGCCGCTACTTGGTCTTCTGTTCATAACTTTTCAAGGTTTTACAAGGTTGATGTTCAGGCCTCAGCTGTTGCTGTTTTTGGCCGCAAGGTTTTGCAGGTGGCAGTGGTTTAAACTGTCTGCTGTTTCCTTTTTTATTGGGGATCCCACCCTGCTGGACACTGCTGTTGGATGTCCCAAGTGTAAGTAATCTATCTGGAGCAGGACGTACTGTATACTAAGAATAATACAATTCTGTGAAATACTCACCTGTAGAATTGGTATTATAAGTATACAGTACGTCCTTCTCCACCCCACCCTGTTTTTTTGCATTATTCTGGATCCCCTGTATGGTGATTGTTATCCTTGTTATAGTTACCAGTTTTTTGGTTGTTAAATTCTCCCGGCTTCTTTTTCACTGCTTTTCAATGCTGGGGATTTGTGGGAGGTCCCTGGGTATTTGAGGGGCCGGGAGGAGTCTGTTTTGCATGTCTCTGCAGTGCAGCGCCATCTGGTGGAGGATAACCCAAGTGTAAGTAATATATCTGGAGCAGGACGTACTGTATACTTATAATACCAATTCTACAGGTGAGTATTTCACAGAATTGTATTTTCAGTGGCCTCTTTTCTGTCTGATGCCAGAAAAGAGGCCGGGAGAATTTAACAACCAAAAAACTGGTAACTATAACAAGGATAACAAGCAGACAGTTTAAACCACTGCCACCTGCAAAACCTTGCGGCCAAAAACAGCAACAGCTGAGGCCTGAACATCAACCTTGTAAAACCTTGAAAAGTTATGAACAGAAGACCAAGTAGCGGCCTTGCAAACTTGTTCAACAGAAGCCTGGTGCTGGAAGGTCCAAAAGGCACCAATAGCACGAGTTGAATGAGCAGTAAGGCGAAGGTGAGATTTTTGTCATATGCCATGGCCCTCACCAATTTGGTGCGTTTAACTTGTGGTCGTGTACTTGGTCAGGGGATACAGGTTTAACGTTGCGCCTCTTTGGCACATAACTAGAGAAGGTGGTAGACAGGTCTGCTGACAGAAATAAGTAGGGAAATAGGGATTTCAGGAATAGAAAAAAATTCTAGTCTACTTATAAGCAGCCCTTTCTTAGCAAGGGCTCATTTAGAGGGGGCCGCTCCTACTTCTAGGAGAGGCAAGTTTAGAAGATCCACTCTGTTTGGTACCCAAACAGTCAGTCCCTAAGAACCCCAGGTTCTTAATAGTTGCCTGGTTAAAACAATTCCACATTTGGTGGGAAATTCTACTATATTGCCACTTTGTTTCAAGGGGAAGGAAGACCTTCTCAATAGAATTCATGCACATCCCTCCCAGGAACTTTTTTGTAAGTCCTCTCCCAGTGGTCAGGGAGTAAAGACTGGCCATTATCAGTTTAGATTCTATGTTGGATATGGGATTGATTGTCCTGGTTCCCCGCGATCAATGGGGTGGAAGGATTCTACTCGAGCATTTTTTGGTAAATAAGACCTTCGGAGGGTTCCACTTCATTCTCAGTTTGAAGAAGCTGAATCTGTTGGTATGCTACAGACGCTTCCACATGGAGTCCATCTCCTTGTGAAGAATCTGCTACCGCCTGGCTCCTTCCTGGTTTCGATAGAAGGATGTCTATTGGCAGGCACCAATGACCTTGTCGGCTCAAGTTGGATGCCCAAATACAGCACTTCCAATTTGTATGCCTACCCTTCAGCCTGGTGTCAGTTCTGGCAGAAGCTCTAGTTGCAGAAAGCAGGGATCATAGCATATCTAGACAACCTCCTTATCTTTGTCCCAGATCAGAAGTTGTTCCAGGATCTGTAATTGACAAAGGATTTTTTTGCTATGATTGGGTTGGATCCTGAATTCCAGTCTAGTTCCTCCACAGTTCATCTGGGGTTTGAGATTAATCTTTCTACCTCCAGTCGAAGATGAGGATATTTCAGGTAACTGTTCAGTCCCTGTGTTCCAGTTGGTCGATTTTGGTTTGTCAAGCTATGCAGGCCTTGGCGCTAATTACCTCGTCCTTCCCCCCCCCCACTCTAAGATGGAGTCAGCTACACTCAAGGACTCCACAGCTGCATATTCTAAACTCTTGGGACAGGTCTCAGGAGTCTATAGACAGAATAATCGAAGTCCCAGATTTAGTGAAAGAATCTGAGAGTTGGTGGCAAGGCAAAAACAGGTTTGTCTGTGGCCTTTCATGGTTGGATCCCAAGAACATGGTAGTGACGACAGACGCCTCTTCGTGTGGTTGGGTGGCCCATTGCGGATCCCTGACCACTTAAGGGAAATGGACTGAGCCTATCCTCGAATCTCAGAGAATTGATAGCTGTTAAGGAGACATTGCTAGCATTCTCTCCCCACCTGAGGGGTCATCGCGTACAAATCGGAACAGACAATACAACTACTATGGCATATCTGAATCATCAGGGAGGAACAAGGTCATCTGTCCTGCAGCAAGCTGCAAAGGAAATTCTGATCTGGACAGAACTGAACCTTTTATCCCTATCAGCCACCCACCTGAAAGGTTGCTGAAATCAGGTGGCAGATTTTTTATTTTTTTTTTTAATTTCTGCTTTCTGCTATCAGAAGCAGATTGGTCACTGAACCAGGAGGTATTCACAGATTTGTGTACCGGTGATGGATATTTTCCCCTCCAGCCGAAACGACAAACTGAGGAAGTTCTCCCTCGATCCCTCTGATCAAGCTCTAGAAATAGACGCCCTGGCTCACCAGTTTGGACCCTCGGATTCTAAACATAATATTCTGCCAGTCAGCCACGATTCTATCGCTGGCCCGATGGTGGCCTCAGAGACCATGGTTTTCAACTACGAAGATGCTCTTGGTTCAAGAGCCTTGAAACTCCCTGAGAGACCAGATCTTCTATCCCAGGGACCATTGGTTTGTCAGGTCTGCAGAAGTGGCGTCTGACACTTTGGACCCTGAGATTGCGATGCTTCTGAAAAAGGGTTTGTCAAGGGAGGTGATCAAGACTCTGCTTTCCAGCAGAAAGGGGGTGATGAGGTAAATTTTATTTGAAAATTTGGAAAACTTTTAAAACCTGGAAGGTGCGTAGTCAAAGATCCCTTTCTAGTGTTCCAGTCGTATTGGATTTCCTCCAGGAAGGAGTCAACCTGGGTCTCGGAATCATTACCCTGAAGGTCCAATTATGTCTCTTTGTGGTGGCAATAACTTCAGCCTGCAGAATCAGTCATATCCAGGCTCTATGCTACCGTCTCCTCTTTCTTCAAGTTTTCCAGGATCGTATAATATTATGGGTGGATCATTGCTAGCTTCCTAAGATCTCTTACGACTTTCATCAGACTCAAGAGATTATCCTTCCATCCGCTGGGGATGTAGAGAAGTCTTTGGATGTCAGCTCCTGTTTGATGGAATACCCTCGACAAAGGATTAGAGGAAGGCTGATAGCTTATTTGTTTCCTTCTCCTGTCACAGGAAGGTCAGCGTGTTTCCAAGGCAGCACTGGCTCGATAGATGAAGAGCACTATCAGTTTTGCTTACAATAAATCTTCTTCTCCAGGGTGTATTACAGCTCATTCAACAAGAAATATTCCTACATCTTGGGCAGAGCAAGCTGGTGATTCGATTGAACAGATTTGTAGAGTGGCAACTTGGTCTTCAGCTAAGATGTTTATTAATCATTACCGCCTGAATCTGCTCAACTTTCAAGATTCTTTGGCAGGAGTGTGTTGCAGGCAGACTTTCCCACCCACTAGAGGTAGTATCTTGCTTATCCTCTCAGCAGCATGCTGCCCTAAGGATCTTTTGAGAAAACGTAAGTAGGCTCCTGGTGCCTGATGGGATGCATGATGGCGCCGTTGTTCGGAAGGTACCCTGGAATCCAAAGGACCCAAAAGATGGATCGGCGGCGAGCTGAGTATTTAGTGCCAAAAGGTAAAACCGGAGAGGGGAGCAGCAGATTGGTGAGGTTTTAACCTCCCCCATGCTTCTTTTTAATATCTGTGTTATGCTGCCCTTTCGGATGTTTAGAATTGAAGTTAACTTTTTTTTTTTTTTTTCTGAGCATCAAATTTGGGGTAAAAAACAAACTGGTCCTTGCCTTCTCTGCCATGTAGTGGCCTGTCTGCTGCTCTGAAACCTTCCAGTTTCTGAGTATGGCGTTCCTGGTGGCATGCATGCTGTCCTGTCCCTCAGGACGATCCTTCTGCCTCTAGTCATTGTAATGAATGGATGCCGCACATTGAGTGGGGGGCCATGACCTAAAGCGAGCGTTGGTCATGGCCCTGTGGAATTCTGGGGTTTATGCTCGCTGTGTCCCTTGTTCTCAGAAACCATGAGGTTTCAAAGTGATGTACTGGCCAGAAGCTGCTGCATTGGAGAGAATGTAAGTGCTGTTTGTTTATTTTGAGTTTAGTGCCTTTTCAAGGTTATGTACCGCTCAAGTGTGTAGAAAGGTCCTTCTTAGTTGACCAAGGGGAGCAATTGATAGTAGCCACACTGGACTAAAGTTTCTGTATCTGAAGTTCCTGTTTTCTATCAGTTTTTCTGCAAAAGCAACCATTTCACCTATTTGGGTTTGCTGCAACCGCTATTTCTATTATACCATGTGTGTTTCATTTGCTGTCTTATCTTTAAACAGGACCACAGCCTTTTAGTCCGAGCCCTGATGTCTGAACGACTCCAGGGCTGAGTCATTCCCTGTCTGCCGGGTATCCCATTTGGAAATGCCTTGCTCTGGGTGCCCCAGTAAAATAGACCAACTTAAGTGATAGAAAAACCTAGAATTTGGTAAGCCTAAATCTTCAGTAGGCTGTCTTCTTTAACTCCGAACTACAGTCAAAAATGACTGTAGTTCTGCAGTACTACTTAGTAGGGGGGCAGCACGACCCGGGCAACAATCAATCTGGACAGCGGGGGGCAATAACGGGGGAAAAACACATGGAAATTTTTTTTTCTTTATTTTAGAAGGTCCGTAATGGCAGATTTTTTTTCCTTACCACAGGTTCCCTGTAATCTAGTATCTAAGTCTGCTTTGGGGTGCTTGATGTGTTGTCATCCAAGTGTCTGATTTCAGCTTTGTGTGCACGGTATGCATTTGAATACATTCAATTACTTTTAGTCTGGAATGGTATGTATATATTTAAAGAGACCTAAAGTGACTTTATTTCTGGATAAAATGGCCATGGTTTAAAATTGGGCACAGGCAGTTGCCCCCCAGCTTTGAGAGACTTATTCACTAGGCAGGTAAAATGCCCAGGGACTGCTGGGTGTAGCCATGACCATGAAGGCTAGCCAGAAGGCGGCTATGCATCCCCATCAGAAGCTTCTGTCCAAGCTATTATCGTGTGGCAAAAGTATGTCCTCAAGTTGCTGAGCTTTTCTAGCAATTTTCTTATTTTGTTTTATGTTAGCAAATGTGTGTTTTTTACAGTTTTCACCTACCATTCTGTTACTATTAGCAACTGGTACACTAAGGGTCTGATTTATAAAACAGTATGATGAGCAACATTTTTATCCGTTTTTGCCAGTCCCAATCCATATACGTGTGGGTAGTCCACCACTAGGTGGCGCAGTTACTGCAAGATCAAGAGCTGTAACTCCTCCCGGCCCCCTATGAAAGGAGCTGTCTCCATAGAATTCCCCGATTCGTCTTGCAGTACATGCTGCGAAGATCGTCTGGAACTCTCTCTCTGAATTTGGCAGCTGAGCGGGGCATTTTTAAGCCTGTCGGCCGCTGCATCCCTATTGCCTCTGTTCCTGTGGACCCAGTATGCCTCCCAGCCTCGGCTGACGGGAACAGGTGAAGGTAGGGAGCACTGGGGTCAGGCGTTCACAGAGCTAGGCTTTGGGCCGAAGACCCTCCACAAAGGGTAGCCGGCCATAGGCGATGGTGAGCCTATTGGGGGGGGGGGGGGGAGGAACCACCTAATGCCCGGGGTTATTCCCTCATCTGTGCCCACAAGCTTTATTATGTGTGTGTTATTTTTTCACTTGTCTGATTTCACTGGCATACTTACCTCCCTCGGCTCCTCTTCTCTCCCCTCCATCTTGTCTGCGCTGCTGTGGGGGGGGGTGGACCGTGCGGCGTTTGTGGGGCGCTTCTTCCTTGTGAGGCTGCGGCCTTGGGATAGTGGTGGGCGTGCTGCGCTCCGCTGCCGGGGGGAGGGAGAGGCCCCTCCGTGGGTCGCCCTCCCTCTCTTCTTCCTCTTTGGGCGCCTTTTTTTCTCTCAGGCTGCGGGCGCACATTTGTGCTGCAGCCGGGGGGCGGGCCGTGCGATGGCGCGTTTTGCATCAAAGCTAGCACGACCCGCCCCTCAAGGGATCGTCTTCGGCGCCATTTTTTCTTACCTAGTGAGGGGGGAATCTTTCAAGACGGCCGCATGAGAGATCTCTTCTGCTGCGCGCTCTGCAGTGGTCAGCCGACGCTGGCACCAAGCCTCTGGTAGTGGGCTGTGGAGCTGCCTGCCGCTACCTTGCGAGCCCCCGGACGCCATCCCTGTGGTCCGTGAGTCCCTCTATTCTAAGTATACAGCACGTCCTGCTCCAGAGAGTAATTCTTTACGTTTGGGTTATACATCCACAAGATGGCGCTGGACTGCAGAGACAGAAAAGAGTGGCTCCTCCCGGCCCCTTATATTCCAGGGACCTCCCACAAATTCCCCAGATTTTCTCTGCAGTCGGCGCTGTGAAGGACAAGAAGATGGCTCTCTCTACTCGCAGGTGAGCGGCGCTATTAGCCTGCGGCCCTGTAGGACTATTCCCACCCCTTCCTCCTTTTCATGCTTCCCAGCTTTGGCTGCACTGGTCGGGTGACGGTAGGCAGCACTGTTGTCAGGTGCTTAAGGAGCGCTGCTCCGACCGCAATCCATCCCCCAAAGGGTAGGCGGTATAGGCCCTTGGTGAGCCTTATGGGATGCCCCTCCCACGCTATCGCCCCCTGCCCATCTGTGGGCTCCTGTTAGGTTGGCCACTGCCCTCCCTCACCTTCCCTGGTATTCTCGGGGGGGGGGGGGGGAGTGTGCGTTGTAGGTGTATTCTTCACTCTTATGGTTTACGGCTTATCTTGTGTTGCCGCGCGTGTGTTGGTTGCACTGGTTGCTTTTAAAAATGCCGCCGCGCGTGCTTGTACGGCGTTCCGCGCCGACTTTACCTCAGGCGCTGCTGTGCCATCATTGGCTGGCATGGTCACGTGGGCGCCTTCGCGCTCTTCGGGGGGGCGGGCCTTGCAGATGGCTGTCTCCGCGGCACGCCCCTCGAGGTATCTGCGGGCGCCATTTTGCCTTCTCGTGCTGCGTGGCTGGCTTCTACCTACCGCGGTCCGTAAGTGCCCCTGCGGGCTGGCTTATCTTTATTTTATTGTTGTGTATGTATACCGCTTACGGGACTTTTTGTTTATGTCTTGCAGGCGGGTCAAACTTAATTGTGGTTTCTCCCGGCCTATCCCCTCTATTTAGTTGCTATTAGAAGCCTAATCTGCCTTTACCTCCCACTTCCCTAGCGGGTTAATGGGGCATCCCGGGTGACTTTATTGTGTAAATCCCTATTGGCCGGTGGCCACGATATTCACCATATGGATGTTTCTTAGGATAATGTGCTTGGGGTTCCTTCGGGACAAGCCCGGCTGTGTGTGGGGTGTCCCCTACTAGTGATGACAATGTGCAGGTTTGTGTACCCTGTGCCCAGCGGGCACTTGCGCTGCAATCTGGGTTACCGGTGGCTGGGCCTGCGCCCCGTGTGGTTTCGCCTACTCCCCCACGCTTACATCTGACTCCCAGTGAGGAGTCTCAGCCTGATTTGTCTACCAGGGTGGCTAGTATTGAGAAGCTGATTGCTGGCTCTACGTAAGGCCTCGGCTAAGAAGTGGCATCTGGCACCTGGGGTTAACTTATTTCCAATGGAGGCTGAGGAATTTTTTGACCTGTCTGGCTATACCCCCCTGGAAGAAGGGGAATGGTTTTCTGATTCAGAATCATCTGATGAGAAGCCTAAGGTTTATGCTGATTCTGGCTCTGACCCATGGGCTCCAGATGATACTGACAGGCTTTTGGCTCACATCTTTGAAGTGCTTTCTATCTCTCCTCCTGCCGCGGCTCCTCGACAGCAGGGGGAGTTGTTTCACACAGCTAAGCAATGTTTGGAGTTTCCTGAGCAAACTCACTTTAATAATCTTGTGTTCAAGGAGTGGGAGCGACCGAGCAGGCTCCCTGGGGTGCCTAAAAATTGGGATAAGAAGTACCCTTTCCCTGCTGAAGTGGTTAAGCATTGGTCGTCCCCTCCAGAGGTGGACGCTCCAATTCTGGGGTTGTCCAACACTTCTGTCATGCATTACCCTGACTCTACTACACTGAGAGATGGTGAGGACCGGCGGATTGATCAGCTGGCTTCCCATGCCTTTGCCTGTGCGGGGTCTGCGCTGCGCCCGGTTTGTGCCTCTGCCATTACAGCTGTGGATATTAGGACTCTGCTCAAAAGTATTTTAGATGGGGCTCCTGATGATGCTGCTAGTGAAGAGTATAGAGCCCTTCTGCGTTGTGAGGAATTTGTTGCATACAGTATGTCCTCTCTGCCTTGGATGATGCCATTAGAATGTGTGGCAGGGCTTCTGTCTTGGCGGTGGCTATACGCCGCTCGGTTTGGCTGCGCCAGTGGGCTGCTGACAACGCTGCCAAGAAGGCTGTCACTGAGGCAAGAAATGCAGCTGGTGGGCCTGATGGTGTCCTGCTTAGAGGCGGTTCCTTATGCTCAGTTCCACATGAGGCCTCTTCAACTCAACCTCTTGTCTGTATGGGACAGGGACCCTGTGTCCCTGGATCAGATCTTGGTTCTGTCACCTCTGGCCAGGCGGTCCCTCTCGTGGTGGCTGGACTCAAGGAACCTGTTGGTGGGCAGATCTTTTCTGGCCCCTTGCTGGGAGACGGTCACCACGGATGCCAGTCTGACAGGTTGGGGGGGCTTATGGGGATCCCTAACCTTCCAGGGGCAGTGGGGCCCTCAGGAGGCCCACACCCCTATCAACATTCTGGAACTGAGGGCGATCAGGTTGGTTCTAGCCCGCTTGACCCTTCGGGGTCGGCCTGTTCAGGTCCACTCGGACAACCAGACGGCGGTTGCCTACATCAATCATCAGGTCCTGTCCTGGGCAGAGGACAATGTCCCCTGCATCTCAGCTGTGTACATCCCGGGGGTGGAGAATCTGGAGGCAGACTCCCTCAGCAGGGGGACTTCTTGCCTGGGGGAATGGTCCCTCAGCAACAGGGTGTTTCGCTCTCTGTGTCACCGTTTGGGTCAGCCAGACGTGGATCTGTTTGCGTTCCGTCACAAGCTTCCAGTCTTTGTGTCTCTGTCCCAGGACCCTCTGGCCTTTGCCGTGGATGCTCTGACAATTCCCTGGCAGGGCTTTTAGCTACTTTATTTTCCCCCGTTTCCCCTGTTGGGCAGGTTTCTGCGAAAGATAGCTCAGGAAGGGATGCCAGCAATCCTGGTAGCTCCCTGTTGGCCAAGAAGAGTGTGGTTCGCAGACATCGTGCAGCTGGCGGTAGATCAGTACGCCCTGCCCAGGTAACCAGACCTGCTCACTCAGGGGCGGCTACGCTACCCCAATTTACAAACGCTGGCTTTGACAGCCTGGCTGCTGAAACCTCCATCTTTTTTTTTTTTTTTTTTTTTTTTTTTTATATATTCTTTATTTAGAGTTTGCAAAGTACAGTAAAAAAGGGACAAAAATATGACAAATGAATTGCAAAATCCTCTCAAAGCTAGTCAGATCCCTTAGCTGGTGTAGCTGGTGTCTAAGGGATTGCAGGAAATGATTAAGCTGTCTCCACTGCCACTCGTCCCACTTCGGAAGATCGTGTGTCTCAGCCAGGCTCTGCAGTAGCGTATAATCGCTTATGTGGCTGAAGTGTTTAGCCCGGCAGATGCCCTTTTTAAGCCACCGATCAACGAGCCCACCACCCATCCCAGGCGAGAACTCTGGGTTTCCAAGTATCGGGAACAGCGGGGAGAAATGGGGAGACAGGTCCTCACCCTGGAGGAGCTTGTGGCACACCTTAAGAGTGGCCCCTATTGTTGGATGTACCAGCTCCTTACTCACAGCATGCTTTGCTACCCATGAAAGGCCCCGAAGCGGAACTGCAGAGCCCCGCTGCTCAATCTGGACCCACTGTTTATGGTCAGCATGCCTGTTCCAGTCAACCACTCTAGTAATGTGTGCGGCAGCGTAATACAGTCCCGGGTCAGGCACCCCCAGCCCCCCCCCCCCCCTCCCTGGGTCTAGTCAAAAGGCTTCTGCTAATTCTCGGGCTTCTGCCCAGCCACACAAAGTTCGAGAACACTCCCCCAATTCTCCTAAGAAAAGAGCCAGGGATCTCAATCGGAAGAGCCTGAATCAGGTATAGGAGTCAAGGCAGCAGATTCATCTTAAGTGTGTTACATCTCCCAAACCATGAAAGCTGTTTGTGTGCCCATGTATCGGTGTCTCTGGTGAAAGATTTCAAGAGTGGGGGGAAATTAAGTTCGAATAGCCTATTCATGGACCTTCCTATTTTCGTGCCCAAGTATGTGATGTGATCTCGTGCCCATTTAAAAGGGAAAGACTGGCTAAGGTTGGCTTCTCTGGCTGCCGGTATATTTACATTAAGTATCTCCGATTTTTGCATATTGATCTTATAGCTGGAAAGACCTTTGTAAGTCTCAAGTTCTCTAATTAAATTTGGAAGAGAGACTTCCGGACTAGTAACAAAAAACAACAAATCATCTGCATACGCCGCTATTTTGCAGTGTCCGGAGGGCAGGCGTATGCCCTGTATACTTTGGTTATCTCTGATGTGGCATAGAAGTGGCTCCAGCGTCAAGATGAATATCAGAGGAGAAAGGGGGCACCCCTGTCTTGTCCCATTACCGATGCCGAAGGGTTCCGAAGTCGTACCATTGACTCCCACTACCGCGGTAGGGCCATGGTATAAGCTTTTTATCCAGCTTAGCATGCTATCTTTCAAGCCAATGTGCCTTAGGACTCCAAACATAAAATCCCACTGTACTCTATCGAACGCTTTTTCAGCATCGGTTGATAGAAGCATGAGGTTGCGTTGAGTCGCCATGTGGATAAGATTCAATGTCTTCGTGGTGTTGTCACGGGCTTCCCTATAGGGCATGAAACCCACCTGGTCTAAGTGTATAACATGGTGGAGGTGCGTTGCCAAGCGCGATGCCAATATTTTCGCAAAAAGCTTTATATCGGCATTCAGGAGGGATATTGGCCTATAGCTAGGGCTGAGTGTGGGATCTTTGCCATCCTTTGGGATTACCGCGATTCTGGCCGCTAAACTGTCTCTTGGGAATGTGTTGCCCGAGCCCATTGAGTTGAACACCTCCAGCATTCTGGGCGAGAGAGTCCCTGCAAAAGTTTTGTAATATATGAGGGGGAATCCGTCCGGTCCTGGTGCTTTCCCTGCGGCCGAAGCTTTCAATGCTGTGGCTAGCTCCTCGTGGGAGATCGGGACTTCTAGCTCATTCAGTATCTCCGGCGGCAGTTGAGGAAGCCCAGAATGCTGGAGGTAGGCAGCTATATCTGCAGCTCTCTTACTTGACCTATCAGTGGGAATGTTATACAGATCCTCGTAATAGTTCCTAAAGACTTTGGCGATCTCCGCCGCCTTATGCTTAATGGCTCCCGTCTTGTCCAGGATTTTAGGGACGTAAGTTTTGGCTCTTTCTCCCCTCAGGGCCATGGCCAGCAGGCGACCGCATTTGTCGCCCGACTCGTAGTAGGTTTTCCTACACTTGATGAGCTGCAGTTTAACGGAGTCGTTACTTAATCTGCGTAGCCGGTCCCTGAGGGAAGTCAGAGCCACCAGGTGCTCAGAAGCCAGCGACTGTTTGTGTAGCGCTTCCAGTCTTTGAATCTCGCTTAACAGGACCCGAACAGCCTCGCCCTTCTCCTTTTTTATCCTCGCACCCCGTTGGATCAGGAGGCCCCTAGCAACGCATTTATGTGCCTCCCAGACCATTGCAGGGTTGTACCCCGGTGTAGTGTTCCTATCAAAGAATTCCCTTAGGTGCTGTTGGAAGGACTCCCTGAACCCTGTATCTTGAATGAGTGAGGTGTTTAGCTTCCAGTCCCAGGACCGAGGCGACTGGGTGTGTGCGTATAAGGTGAGCTCTACTGGGGCGTGGTCGGACAATACAATATTGCCAATAGTCGCCTTTTTAACTCTCTGTAATGTGTGGTGTTGAATAAGGAATAGGTCAATTCTGGAATACATGTTGTGCGGGGGCGAGTAGTATGAGTAGTCTCTGCCATCAGGGTGAAGTATGCGCCAGGGGTCTACAAGCTGGTGAAGGTGCAGTAGTTTCCTTAGTTTTCTAAGTTTAGTGTAGGGGAGGTACGAGTGGCCCTTGGAGGTGTCAATTAACAGGTCCAAGGTGAGGTTAAAGTCCCCCCCGATTACAACTCTACCCTCGGCAAAGTCCGCCATTTTAGTCAATACCTCCTCAAGGAAGTCTATCTGTCCTGTGTTAGGGCAGTAAATGTTAACTAGGGTGAAGAGTTCAGACCACATCTTCCCCTTGACCATGAGCCACCTCCCCTCACCACCACTCAGCACACCCGCCTCTTCCCAAGGCACTGACCTCGATAGCAGCAAGCTCACCCCACGTGACCGGGAGTCCGGAAAGAAGCTGTGGTAAGAGACCGGGAACGCTCTATCTCTCATGGTGGGTGGGTTCGCTGCCCTGAAGTGGGTTTCCTGGAGAAAAGCGACATTGGCCTTCAAAGCCTTGAGGTTTCTTAAAATCTGTCTCCTTTTCTCCGGTGTGTTCAGTCCCTTCACGTTGAAAGAAACCAGGTTGGGTTCGCTCATTATGGCTGCTTTTGGGGGGGGAGGGGGAAGAGGACCAAGGAGAGCAGTTAGTTAAGTCACAAGCAAGGGGAGACAGTGAGAAAAGGATAGGGGAGAGGGAGTAGGAAATGAGCGGCTGGAGGGAAGAGGGAAAGGATTACACAATAAGCAATAAACAGTGTTAAACAACCAAAAACAGAAACAATAAAGACCAGGTAAGCCGGTCAAAAACCCTCTAGGCAGGGTCAACTAGATAGCGATCTCGCTAAGTCTGTGGCCTATCCCCAAACGGGAAAGGTCAGAGACTGGCCTAAGTGGGGAGCTATGTCCAGCGGCAAAGACGCGGGGTCAGCCTCTCCCACCGAGAGATACTATTGACACAAAATCCAAGTTGTGCAACCAACAATGTCAGAAGTCAAGAACTAAACAGAGCTGTCGGGCGAAGAAGGAAGAGAGACTCCAACAACCGCGGGCAACAGACCAAGGCTACTGCTCGTTGTCTGCGGGTCTCGGCGGTCTATCTCTCGGTCTTCTCGACCTGTTGTCCCTTCGGCTCCTTGGCACAGCGCTTCTAGGCCTCAGGGGCGGAAGGGAGGCAGGGACCACCAACCAGTCAGGGACCGGGATAGGGTTGGCGTTGAGGAATGCAAATAGTCCCGCCAGATCTTGATAAGTCCGAAGGGTGAAGGAGCCGCTATCTCTGTTCACTATTAGGTGGAGGGGGTATCCCCATCTGTAGGTCCCCCCGGCGTTTCTTATCAGATCTAAGACCGGGCGCAGAAGCCTGCGCATTTGTAGGGTACGCCTGGAGAGGTCTGGGAGTATAGTGACGTTCGCCCCGTCAAAGTCTATCGGGCCGTGTCTCCAGGCCTTCCGGGAGATTTCTTCCTTGAGGCCGTAGTGATGGATGCGGCAAACAATGTCTCTCGGCCGGGATGGGTCGCTGCTTGGTGGGCCCAACGCCCTGTGTGCTCTGTCTATCTCAATCGGGGTATTCGGCTCTCTTGCAAGCAGCCGGTTGAATATCACTGTGATTATTTGCTTTACGTCCTCTCCACTGGAGGCCTCAGGAATGCCCCGGACTCTGAGATTATTTCGCCTGTGCTTATTTTCTAGGTCGTCGTGCTGGAGCTGCAACTGTAGAATTTGAGCCGATTGACTCTCCAATTGTGTCGCCATGGCGGCCAGCGCTGCTTCCGTAGCTGTGGGATTAGAAAAGACTCTGGCGTCCAAAGACTGAATCTGGCCTCTAACTTCTGATATATCTTTTTTGTATGCTGCTTCATATCTCCTGATCAGCGACTCAAAGTCCGCTTTGGTAGGGATAGATTTGAAGAAAGAGAGCGTTTCAAGATGGATGTTACTGGCGGCCAGGGCTTCACCTCTCTCCCCGGTTCCGGCAGAGGCAGCTGGGGAATCTGGATATAGGATTGGGGAAGGAAGGTCCACTCTTGGCGGAGAGCATATAACCGGCGGGGTCATTGGTTCTTGGGGGATAGCGAGCACCCCCTCTGGCTGGCAGGGAGACAAAGCCTCCTCCTCTCGCTGAAGCCACACTCGGTGGGGGGTACCCACAATGGGAGCCATCCTGCTGCCACTTATAGGGTGTGTTGCAGGTGTCAGACTGGGCTCTTCTCTCAGGCCAGGCCCCGGCCTCGGGGCGCTTCTAGAGCGCTGTGTCCTCTGCGGGAGGGGGTGGGGTGGAAGGGATGTGGGGGAAGAGGGTCCAGGTACTGCAGTGCTCTGACCGCGATCGGTGGTGAAGCCGTAGCTCTCCAGCCTCCCCCCCCGCTGCGGAGCCCTTTGCTGACTTATAAGCCTGTTTAGCAGGCAAATGGATTGGATGGGCCACGGTGGTCAGCTGTTGCCTGCCAACCTCACTGAGGGGTGAGATCTGCACCACTGGGCACCCCCCATGCTTGGCACCCATGACGGCCGGGCAATATTGGGTTGGGGGGCCCTCCAGTGTGTGATGTGCCCCTGAGGACGCAATAAGGCTGTCTGATCCTCTCTGCTCCTCCTCTTGAGGATCACCTTCTGTGTGCGGCTGGGGCAGGGGCAACAGGCCTGTTCTCCCCCTCCGGAGCTCTCACTGTGAGGCTGTGCTCCGTTCCCGGCTGCTGAACCTCCTCGCCGCCGCTCATATCTTCAGGCCGCCGCTTCTGCTGTTCCGTCAGGGGGGGTGAGATCATCCCCGCCACCGTCATGAGGCCCTCTCTCTCCCGCTCCATCTCCGATGACTGCAGTCGCGCGCCGGGGCTGCTCGGGCCGGGTCTCGCCGCTGAGGGATGCGGCGTCTCCCCGCCGCTGCTAGGTCGATCGGTGGTGCTCTCCATCTCCTCCGGTCCACTGGAATCTGACGAGGATGGAAGCGGCGCCATGGCTGCGCCCACGTGTCTCCTCCCGTCCTCCGGCACCGCTCTCCGCACCGAAGACCCGGCGATCGGCAGCTTCCGCTTGTCTCTCCTTCTGCCCTTCATGGGACCGTCTGCAGGGTGAGTTTTGGGTAGACCAGGTCGCACAAACTGTTAATTTAACTCTCGGTGGGGTCAGGAGCACTCGGCTCACGTCCGCTCCATTCGCGCGCCAAGCCACGCCCCCCTGAAACCTCCATCTTAATGGAAAAGGGGCTGCCTGCCTCTGTTGTTGATACCATGATCAGGACTAGGAAAAAGTCCTCTTCTTCCATTTACTATAGGGTTTGGCGTACCTACATTGACTGGTGTGAGGCTAAAAACTCTTCCCTGTCGTGTGTTTATTCTCAGTGTGCCACACATCCCGCTTCCCCTTTAAAAATACGGACGTATGGGTTACACACCTGCAAGGTGACGATGTGCAGAGAGACGTCTTGAAACAAGCCCCCCTTCCAGCCTATATATACCTGGTTTTTCCTCTCTGCATGAGGCGACAAGACAGAAGAGATGTCTCCTGCTTTCAGGTAGCCGGGGTTTACCCCGGCACCCCCTTTTAGTCTATTTCTGCCCAGTTTTAAATTGTTTGCCTTTAAAAGGTTAATGGAAGCCTCCCAGCCCAGGCTGTTTACTGGGCAACGGCAGATGGCACTATAGGTGCCAAGGAGCTTATCTCCTCCGTGACACTCCGCTTGAGGGGCGATCGGCTATCCGGCTGGTGATCCGGATTTGGGATGCCCCTGTCCCGAGGTCCAGTTTTAGGGCACCCTTTTCCGCTTGATCCCTATTCCCTTCGCGGGGGGGGGGGGGGGGTGTGAGTGTGTGTATTTTTGTGTTTTACACTGTCTTTTTCACTCTATGCAGCACATGTGTGCTATTCAGTTTGAAATTCCCTCGATTATTCAGCCGGCCCGTCATTAGACGGGCCGCGTCATTCTAGGTAAGGGGGCATGGCAAGACGCCGGGAGGAAGTTCTCCTGGCTAGTTCCGGGTCACGGCTCACATGTGGAGAGGGAGGAAGATCCCTCGCTGCCGCGTTTAAGCCTGCACAGCGGCAGGCTTGTCAGCATTGTGGAGCGTGGCTTTGGATTGATGCGGCCGTCTCTGCGCTGGTCCCTCTTAGCCCCTTGCCCTGCTGAAACAAGGTAGGACGGCCCACCATTTTACTGTGTGGGGCCGTTTTTTAGTACATGTTATCATTTTTTCTTGTGTATATGTGGGGATTGATGCCTGTTGTTTCCCCACAGAATCCTCCCATTCCGGGACGTTTATTAAGGGGGCATCCCGGGTTGCTTATATGCTTAAAAATCCCAGGGTAATTGCGAATACCATAAATTCACCGTAATGGAGGCTTCCGATGTTACCGGGGGCTCTTTGGGGCCTAGGCTGTGTGCGGGATGTGGGGCCCTGCTCCCAGGCGATGATGTATTAATTTGCGTTCCATGCGCAAAGCAGACTATTGCGCGTCAGTCCGGTATTCCGGCTTCTGGCTCTTCGCAGCTTCCGTCATCCCCTACCACCCCCCCTTATCCCGGACCCTGGTTGACACTGTCAAAAGTGGGGATTCGCAATCCGAGATGGCTGTGCGAGTGGCCAATCTCGAGAAAATTATTTCCGCCACTATGGCTCACAAAGCTACGGCGAAGAGGAAGCACCTTTCCTTAGCAGCGCCTGGCCCTGAGGATGAAGTGTGTGATTCCTTAGAATGGTCCGAATATCCCCCTGATGAGGAAGGGGAGCTCCTTGAGGAGCCGGACGAGCCTGCAGATCAGCTTTTGGCTGACGTTCAGGCTGCAGGGGTGTCTGTGGACACTCCTTCCATTTTGGCCCAAATGTTTAAACTTTTGGCTTTAGATCCGCCTGTTGTGGATCCTCCGCCGAAGGGTGAGTTATTTACAGAACCAAAGCCGAGCCTAGTATTTCCCAAACAACAGCACTTCGTCAAAGTTGTTCTTAAAGAATGGGAACATCCTGCGCGCCTGGCTGGCATTCCTCCTTCTTGGGATAAGCGGTATCCCTTTCCAGAGGATTTAATTAAGCTTTGGTCTATCCCACCTGATGTAGATGCTCCTGTGTTGGGGCTATCTAATTCCGCTGTGTTACACTCCCCTGACATTACTACCATTAAAGATGGTGAGGATCGGCGGATTGATCAATTGGCCCGCCATGGGTTTATCAGTGCTGGTTCAGGTATGCGGCCAGCGTGCGCTTCGGCGCTTCTTCTTTTGGCGGTTAAGTCTGTTATTAGGGATCTGTGCGCAGGACTTGATCCCGCTTGTGATGAATTTTTTTCTCTCAAGCAATGTGAAACCTTTATTTCATTTGCCATAAATGCTCAGGATGATTCACTTGCTATGAGTAGCAGGACAGCAGCACTACTGGTTGCCATCCGCCGCTCAATATGGCTTCGCCAGTGGACGGCGGACCTTAACTCTAAGAAGGCGCTTACAGCGCTCCCTTTTGTGGGTTTGCGCCTGTTTGGCGAAAAATTGGACACAGTTACCAAGGGTGGTAAATTGCCGCAACGCAAGAAGCCTCGTCGCTCCTTTCGGGGGGGCAGCTTCGTTTGGGCCCTCCTTTAGGGGAGCCAGAGCAGGCAGAGGGGCTTATTCCTCTACCAGGGGTACAGGTTGGTCCAGGGGCAGAGGCCGTCGCCGTTCCGGCCAATCCTGGGGCACCAAGCCCAAGCCTGCAGGCAAGCCCGCTCAGCAATGAGGGGCTGCCCTCACCCGTGCGGGTGGGGGGACGTTTGCGACACTTCTCCCAGGTTTGGGATCAGGCGGTCCCGGACAGATGGGTCCGGGAGGTAGTGTCGTCCGGTCTCAAACTGGAGTTCGAGTCTCGCCCTCCTTCACGATTCTTCCGGTCTCGGGTGCCTACCGATCCTTTGATTGTACAGGGGCTCCTGGCATCAGTAAAGAACCTTTTGGAAATGGCGGTCATCCGGCCGGTGCCGCATTTAGAGCTGGGTCTCGGTTTTTACTCCAACCTGTTCATAGTCCCCAAAAAGGATGGATCAGTTCGTCCTGTTCTAGATCTGAAGTGTCTCAACAAGTTCATCTGCCCTCGGAAGTTTCGCATGGAAACTCTGCGGTCAGCCATCGGTTCCCTTCGGCAGGGGGATTTCATGACGTCCATAGACATCAAAGATACTTATCTTCATGTTCCCATCTGCCAAGCTCATCAGTGTTTTCTCAGGTTTGTGATGGGAGATCAGCATTTCCAGTTTGCAGCACTTCCATTCGGCCTTTCCTCGGCTCCAAGAGTGTTCACCAAGGTGCTGGCAGGGGTGATGGCCATTCTCAGATCTCGGGGCATTCGGGTGGTCCCTTACTTGGACGACCTACTCGTCATGGCTCCTTCGCTCGTTCAATCGGAGACACCAGGATGGTGGTCTCCATGTTGGAAAGTTTTGGATGGGTGATCAACTATCACAAGTCCTCCCTGGTCCCGGCCAGGGTAGTGTCCTTTTTGGGAATGTCATTGGACTCTTGTAAACACAAGGTATTTCTGCCTCAGACCAAGATGCGTCTGATTCAGGAATTGGCTCAGGTCCTTCTTGCCAACCCTCGGCCATCCATCCGTCAGGGGATGAGGCTGGTGGGGTTGATGGTTGCCTCATTCGAGGCAGTTCCCTTCGCACAATTTCACCCAAGGACGCTTCAGCTACATCTGTTGGCATCCTGGGACCGGCATCCGCGGTCGTTGGATCGGTCCTTCCAGATGTCTCCCCGGGTCCGGCAGTCTCTTCAGTGGTGGTTAGTCTCGGACAATCTCTTGAGGGGCAGGTCCTTCCTGACTCCTCTTTGGGAAATTGTCACCACGGACGCCAGTCTTTCAGGATGGGGGGGGATTCTGGAAGGATCGTCAGTTCCAGGGGCAGTGGAGGCCTCGGGAGGCCCAATTGTCCATCAATGTTCTGGAACTGAGAGCCATCCGTCTGGTTCTGGCTCTTTTGACTCAGCATGTTCTGGGCCTTCCTGTTCAGGTTCGTTCAGACAATCAAACAGCTGTTGCTTACATCAATCGTCAGGGAGGGACTCGCAGTCTGGGTGCTCTCAGAGAGGTGTCCCTGATCCTGATTTGGGCAGAGGCCCATGTTCCTTGCATCTCTGCTGTTTACATTCCGGGAGTGGAAAACAGGGAAGCGGATCTTCTGAGCAGAGGCTCGTCCCGTTTAGGGGAGTGGTCCCTTCATCCTCAAGTTTTCCGGTCGTTGTGTCTCCGGTGGGGGACACCAGAAGTGGACCTGTTTGCCTCTCATCACAATTGCAAGCTCCCGACCTTTGTGTCGCTCTCCCAGGATCCGCTAGCTCTGGCACTAGACGCCATGTCTCTGAACTGGGGAGGTCGGGGGTTTCTGTATCTGTTTCCTCCGATTCCCATGCTGGGCAAGGTAATGCGGAAGCTGGCTCTGGAAGAGGTGTCCGCCGTTCTCGTGGCTCCAAGGTGGCCAAGGCCGTTGACATAGTTCGGCTAGCAGTGGATCAGTTCATTCTGCCTCTCCGGCCTGATCTGCTCACTCAGGGTCAACTACGTTACCCCAATTTACCCATGCTAGGTTTGACGGCTTGGCAGCTGAGACCTTCATCTTGAAGGAGGAAGGTCTTTCTGATTCAGTTATTAAAAATCTGATCTGTGCCCGGAAGAAATCTTCCTCTACCACCTACTATAGGACTTGGAGAGCCTATATTGCTTGATGCGAGGCCAGATCTTTACCTTGTAGAGTATTTTCAGTTTCTAGAATTCTGGATTTTCTGCAATCAGGGCTGGATTCTGGACTCCAGCTAAGTACTTTGAAAGGGCAGGTTTCTGCCTTATCTATTTTCTTTCAGAAGCATTTTGCGCTTCACCCTTTAGTTAAGACTTTTTTTTCCAGGGGGTTACGCATTTGCGGCCCCCCAGGAAACCATTACTCCCAGTTTGGGATTTGAATTTAGTTCTTTCTGCTCTTCAGGCTCCTCCTTTTGAGCCTTTGCAGGATATTGCTCTTTCTACCTTGACTCAGAAGGTTGTCTTCTTGGTAGCTATCACTTCTGTTCGGCGTGTCTCGGAGTTGGCGGCCTTGTCAATTCAGGCGCCATACTTTGAGAAGCATCAGGACAAAGTGGTTTTTAGGTATAAACCAGACTTCCTTCCAAAGGTAGTATCTGCTTTTCATTTGAATCAGGATATTGTTCTTCCCTCCTTGTGTCCTAATCCTAAGAATGACAAAGAGAGGGCCTTGCATTGTTTGGATGTAGTTCGCTGTGTTAAGCACTACTTGATTACTACTTCTTCTTCTTTTCGTAAAACTGATGCCTTTTTTGTTGTGTCATGTGGGCCAAGAAAGGGTTTGGCCCCAGCTAAATCTTCCATTAGCAAATGGATACGTCAGGCCATTATTGAGGCCTATTCTGTTAAGGGGAAAGTTCCTCCTTTTCGCATCACTGCTCATTCTACTTGCACCGTTGGTGCATCTTGGGCTTTTTAGCACCAAGCTTCTGTTGAACAAGTTTGCAAGGCCGCTACTTGGTCTTCTGTTCATACTTTTTCTAAGTTTTACAAGGTTGATGTGCGGGCCTCAGCGGATGCTGTGTTTGGCCGCAAAGTTCTGCAGACCGCAGTCGTTTAAGTTATG
Source organism: Gastrophryne carolinensis (assembly GCA_027917425.1). Classification (NCBI taxonomy): domain Eukaryota; kingdom Metazoa; phylum Chordata; class Amphibia; order Anura; family Microhylidae; genus Gastrophryne; species Gastrophryne carolinensis. The sequence goes on from CM051238.1 coordinate 217,879,251, forward strand.
CTTCATTGCCTTCGGATACCCATCCCTTTTTGGGCACTGCTTTTGGATATCCCATACGTCCGTATTTTTAAAGGGGAAGCGGGATGTGTGGCACACTGAGAATAATGCCATTTTGTGAGTACTCACCTGAAAAATGGGTATTGTCAGTGTGCCACACATCCCGCTTCACCCCCGCCCTTTTCGGTATCCCGAATCCTTTATACGGTGAAGCTTATGATTATTATTATTTTGTGAGGTTACCATTGGATTACCTGGTACCTTGTCTTTCTGCTTTTGTATACACTGGTTTGTTAATGGGAGGTCCCAGGTATATATAGGCTGGAAGGGGGCTCGTTTCAAGACGTCTCTCTGCACATCGTCACCTTGCAGGTGTGTAACCCATACGTCCGTATTTTTAAAGGGGAAGCGGGATGTGTGGCACACTGACAATACCCATTTTTCAGGTGAGTACTCACGAAATGGCATTTTCTATTCCTAGGATTCTGGAGTTTCTCCAACATGGTTTGGATCTGGGGCTTCAACTCGGCAATCTTTCAGAGATCTTTTGCTCAGCATCATCTGGTCAGGACTTTTTTCCAGGGGGTTACTCATGTGCACCCCCCACGTAAGCCTATGTTACCAGTCTGGGACTTGAACTTGGTCCTATCTGCCTTGCAGGGGTCTCCCTTCGAGCCTGTGCATGAGGCTGCCTTGTCCATTCTTACGCTTAAGGTAGTCTTTTTGGTGGCTATCACTTCTGTTAGGCGTGTTTCTGAGTTGGCGGCGCTCTCCATCAAGCCCCCTTTGAGAGACACCAGGACAAGGTGGAGTTGTGTCTGCTTTTCATCTCAATCAAGACATTGTTCTACCTTCTCTGTGCCCTAATCCTAGTAACCCTAAGGAGAGGGCTCTTCATTCCTTGGATGTGGTCAGGAACCTAAAGTTCTATTTGGTGGCTACTGAGCCCTTCAGGAAGATTAATGCACTTTTTGTGGTCCCTTCGGGTCCCAAGAAGGGTCTGGCTCGAGCGAAGTCTACTATCAGGAAGTGGATCCGTCGGGCTGTTATTCAGGTTTATTCTGCTAAAGGGAAGGATCCTCCCTTCCGCCTTACTGCTCATTCCGCTCGTGCTATTGGTGCCTCTTGGGCCTTTCAGCACCAGGCTTCTGTTGAACAAGTTTGCAAGGCCGCTACTTGGTCTTCTGTTCATACCTTTTCAAAGTCAGCTGATGCTGTTTTTGGTCGCAAAGTTCTGCAGGCGGCAGTGGTTTAATCTGCTTGTTGCTTTTGGGGATCCCACCCTACCTTACGGACACTGCTATTGGATGTCCCAAACGTAAGGAATTACTATCTGGAGCAGGACGTGCTGTATACTTAGAATAATACAATTCTGTGATTACTCACCTGTAGAATTGGTATTATACGTATACAGCACGTCCTGCTCCACCCCGCCCTTGTTTTTCATTGTTCTTAGTGCCTCTGTATGGTGATTGTTATGGTTATAATTGTTTGTTTGATTATGGTTATTATTCTCCTGGCTTCTTGCTAACTGCTTGTCAATACTGGGGGAATTTGTGTGAGGTCCCTGGAATAAAGGGGCCAGGAGGAGCCGCTTTTTGCTGTCTCTGCAGTCCAGCGCCATCTTGTGGATGTATAACCCAAACGTAAGGAATTACTATCTGGCGCAGGACGTGCTGTATACTCATAATACCAATTCTACAGGTGAGTAATCACAGAACTGTATTTTTGAATTGTGTATGTATATATATATATATATATATATATATATATATATATATATATATATATATATATATAATATATACTCCGACCCTCTCCCGTAAGTGGGATCACTTAGAGGGACTATTTTCGGGGTCTTTAATAGCTTTGGGACGTTAGTGCCTTGTAACCTTTTATTTTTTTATACCATAATCGCCATAATGGAGGCTTCTGGGGATAGTGAGCTAGGGGCCCCCTCTGGGCGGGTGAAGCTCTGCCCCATGTGCGGTACCAGCCCCCTGGGCGGACTCAGCACTGGTTGTCACTTGCACTGGGAGCGTACTTTCGGAACATGTGGAGAGACAGTTATCTTGCACGACTTTTTGGGGGTCGGGACTCCATGGAGGAGGGAGAGTTGTTTAGGGATTCCGCTTCCTCAGGGGATCGGTTGGTTGGTTATGACGGCGAGCCTGGTTCCTCCTCTGACGAGGATATGTGGCTCCCTGACGAATGGGAAAGGCCTAATAAATTGCCATTGGTGCCTAAGAGTCTGGACAGGCGGCATCCCTTCCCTGAGGAGCTGATCCACCTCTGGTCCCATCCTCCCGATGTGGATGCCCCTGTCTCGGGGTTATCCAACATTACTACGTTTATGCCGTCACCCGATACTGCTTCCTTGCGCTACCCTGCTGAAAGACGCATGGATCAGCTGGCTTGTCATGCGTTCACTTTTGTGGGTGCTGGGCTTCGCCCTGTCTGTGCCGCGGCCATTGTCTCATTGGCCGTCAAGAAGAAGATGAGACGCCTTGTTGATAATGCCAAGTCTCGCAAGCGGGCGGAGGAGTATAAAGACCTCAAAGCCTGTGTGCATTTTATTGCCTTTGTAGTCTCTGCCATGGACGATAGTGTCCGATTGGGCGCCAGGGCTTCGGCTCTGCTTGTTCCGCTTCGTCACTCGCTCTGGCTGCGCCAGTGGTCGGCTGACCATGCGGCCAAATAGTCACTCACTAGTATCCCCTTCCTGGGACTCAGGTTATTTGGGGAGCGATCGATCCAAACGCTCCTGGGGAGCTAAATCAAAACCCCCGGCCAATTCCTCTCAGGCATGAGGCGGCGCCCTCACCCATTCGGGTGGTGGGACGGCTGCTGCTTTTTGCTCACATATGGAGTCGGCACGTCTCGGATCGGTGGATTCAGGAGGTGGTGTCCTGGGTACAAAATAGAACTGGCAGTCTGGCCGCCCTCAAGATTTCTTCGGTCGCGGATTTCCCGTAATGCTTTAACGGCGCAGGGCCTGAACGCAGCCGTTCAGAGCCTTCTCCTATTAGGCGTGATTTGTCCTGTGCCTCGCCAGGAACGGGGGTGAGGTTTCTACTCCAATCTGTTCACGGTGCCCAAGAAGGACGGAACACTGCGACCCATCTTGAATCTGAAGGGCCTCAACAAGTTTGTCAGAGTCAGACATTTCCGTATGGAGACCTTACGGTCCGCGGTGAGTTCGCTTCGGCCTGGCGACTTCATGGCCACAGTGGACATCAAGGCATTACCAGTTTGTGGCACTACCATTCGGGATAGCTTCGGCTCCCTGTGTTTTCACCAAGGTGCTGGCAGGCGTCATGGCCATTCTGAGGTACCGGGATAATCGTGTTCTTCCTTATCTGGACGATTTGCTGATTGCAGCTCAGTCCCTTCAGCAGGCCGAGAGCGACACCCGGACGGTGTTATCCACTTTCGAGGATTTCGGATGGGTAATCAATTACCCCAAGTCTTTTATCACTCCCTCAATGGTGCAGGCCTTCCTGGGCATGACGTTGGACACCTCTCAGGTCAAGGTGTTCCTCCTCCAGCAGAAGGTGGGGGGTCTCCAGACACAGGTACAGGCCTTGCTTGCTTGTCAGCGACCATCGATCCATCTGGGGACGAATCTGGTGGGCCTCATGGTGTCCTGCTTCGAGGAAGTGCCCTTCGCCCAGTTCCCCATGTGACCTCTTCAATTGAATCTGTTGACCGGTTGATACCGGACGCAGGAGTCCCTGGATCAGGAGTTTGCACTGTACCCCTTGGCCAGACAGTCCCTCTTGTGGTGGTTGGACTCCAGAAATCTGTTGATGGGCAAGTCCTTTCTGACTCCCCGGTGGGAGATTGTTACCACGAACGCCAGTCTGACCGGCTGGGGGGGTTTGGCATACGCTGAAGTTCCAGGGTCAGTGGGGGCCACAGGAGGCCCACTTACCCATCATTCGGTTGGTACTTCAATTGACTCCTCATCTAAGGGGTCGTGTTGTCCAGGTCATTGCAAATCTCCCACTAACGGACGCTAAGGGACATCCCTGGTAGCTTCATAGCGTAATTCCCATTTGTCATTGCGACTACCCTTAGAAATCACCATATGGAGGCTTCCCAGAATAGCGTGCTCGTGATCCCTTCGGGGCAACCCTGGCAGTGTGTGGTCTGTGGGGTATCCCTTGTGGGAGACTATGTGCCAACATTGAGAAGATGATTGCTAGCTCTGCGGCCAGGAAGGCCCCAGCTAAGAGACGGCATTTGGCGCTTGCCGCACCGGCCTTTGATTATGACGATTATGATTCGTTTGATTGGTCTGTTTATTCCCCGCTTGAGGAAGGGGTATTGTTTTCAGACTCTGAAGGCTCTGACGATCAGCATTACCTGGATGCTGATGCCGGTACGGAGCGCGGGGCTACCATGGATACCCCCAGACTCCTGTCCCGTATTTTTGATGTGCTTGCTATTTCCCCTCCAACGGGGGGATTTTTTGGTACCGCCAAACCTCGTTTGGAGTCCCCTGATCAGAAGCACTTTAGCAACCTGATCCTTAAAGAATGGGAAAAGCCTAGCCGGCTCCATGGTATTCCTCAGGGGTGGGATAGGTTGATGTGGTTAAACGTTGGTCGACGCCCTCAGAGGTCGACGCTCCCGTACTGGGATTGTCCAATACGTCGGTTGTGCATTACCCGGATTCCACTACCTTGAAGGATAGTGAGGACCGACGTCTCGACCAAATGGCTTCACATGCCTTTGCTTGTGTGGGTTCGGCCTTGCGCCCGGTTTGTGCCTCTACTCTCACGGCCGTGGCTACTAGAGCGTTAATCAGGGGCCTGTTGGATGGCCCCCATCTGAATCCTTCCAGTGAGGAATTTTCAGCCTTGTCGCAATGTGAGATGTTCATTGCCTTTGCCTTATCAGCTTTGGATGATACTATCCGTATGTGTAGCAGGACCTCGGCGTTGCTTGTGGCAATATGACGGTCGGTCTGGTTGCGCCAGTGGGCGGCCGATATCGCTGCCAAGAAGGCGCTCACAGGGCTTCCCTTCGTGGGTCTGCGCCTGTTTGGTAAAAAATTGGACTCTGTGGCTAAGGGAGGTAAGTTACCTCAGGCTCATTGAATCCCTCCTTTCGTGGCTCTCGGACGAGCAGGGGAATGTCTTTCCCTGCGTTCAGAGGAGATTCCTGGGGCAGGGGCAGTGGACGTGCCTGACCCGGGACTTCCTGGGGTACCAAACCCATGGCCGCTGCCAAGCCCGCTCAGCAATGAGGGGGTTCCGCTACCCTCGCGGGTGGAGGGACGGCTGCGGCTCCTCGCACAGGTCTGGACTCTGGAGGTCACAGACAACTGGATTCTGGAGGTGGTCTCCTCTGGGTACAAGCTGGAGTTCACTTACCAGCCTCCTCCCTGATTTCTCGGGTTCCTGCGGATCCTCGGGCTGCACAGGGACTTTTTCTGGCGGTGCAAAACCTTGATATGGGGGTCATTCCTACGGTCCCCCCCCCCCATAGAGAGAGGTCAGGGTTACTACTCCAACCTCTTTACGGTGCCCAAAAAGGATGGATCCATAAGGCCCATTTTGGACTTAGTTTCTCAACCGGTTCATCTGAACCAAGAAATTTCAGGTCAACTCCCTTTGTCCTGGAGACTTTATGACCTCAATAGACATCAAGGACGCTTACCTTCATGTGCCGGTCTTCCCGGGACACCAACGGTTTCTCAGGTTCGCGGTAGGCGATCAGCACTACCAGTTTGTGGCTCTCCCCTTCGGGCTGACTTCGGCGCCCAGGGTGTTCACCAAGGTGTTGGCAGGCGTGATGGCCCTTCTCAGAGCCCATGGCATTCGCATTGTGCCTTATCTGGATGACCTTCTCATTACGGTGGTGACAACACTGGAGAGGTTCGGGTGGGTAATCAATTACCCCAAGTCGATCTATTCAAATGGTGCACCACTAATAACCAACCAATAATGGGCGTGCTCACTAATATATGCGACACTAACAAAGATTTACTCAGTGGTCAACCAGACCAGAGAGTCACAAAAAGGAGCACCACCAATATAAATTCATACACCGTTTATTCAGTTATACCAAAGACAAACACGTTAAAAAACACAACAACACAACAATGAACATATTAAAACCACCTCTACCTGCCCTGAAGAAGTGTAAATACACCTGTCCTAATAGTACCCATGAGTAATACCAAATCTTAAGGGAGTGGTCACTGGAGCCTCCCGCCCTGTCTGTCCTCCCTGGTGATTGACTTACATGTTGTTCCACAGCTGAGTATCCCTTTTGTTTCTATAATTGTCACTTGTTTCATTTTGAGTTGTCATTTGTTACTGACTACAATATTATGCTGGTGATTTTTTTAGTTTTTTGTCATTTTATATGATACTTTGTAATACGTGTTCACTCCCTTGGCCCTTATTGAGCCAAGATATTATTTGCACAATGCACATGTCACTTTATGGATAGGGTTTGGTTGTAATTTTGGATTCTAATGATCAATACACACCATTTAAGGTATTAGCTAATTTTGTGCCGGCACAAATACATGGTTTAAACATAAGGGAGTAAACTCTATGTAGGGAACAGGCTCCAGTGACCACTCCCTTTAAGATTTGGTATTACTCATGGGTACTATTAGGACAGGTGTATTTACACTTCTTCAGGGCAGGTAGAGGTGGTTTCAATATGTTCATTGTTGTGTTGTTGTGTTTTTTAACGTGTTTGTCTTTGGTATAACTGAATAAACGGTGTATGAATTTATATTGGTGGTGCTCCTTTTTGTGACTCTCTGGTCTGGTTGACCACTGAGTCAATCTTTGTTAGAATTACCCCAAGTCCTCTCTCTTTCCGTCAAGGGTGACTTCGTTTCTGGGCATGAATCTGGATACAATTCAGACCAGGGTGTTCTTACCCCAGCCAAAGGTGGATGTTATTCAAGCACTAATTAGTCTCCTTCTGTCCAACCCTTGTCCGTCCATCAGGCAAGGGATGAGACTGGTGGGATTGATGGTGGCTTGCTTCGAGGCAGTGCCTTTTGCTCCGTTTCACATGAGACCTCTTCAGCTCCATCTTTTATCGGCTTGGGACAGATGTCCGCTGTCCCTGGATCAGTCCTCTGTTCTGTCTCCTCTGGTCCGGTGGTCTCTTCAGTGCTGGCTGGACCCAAAGAATCTTCTGGGGGGCAGATCTTTTCTGGCGCCCCGTTGGGAAACAGTCACCACCGATGCCAGCCTGTTGGGCTGGGGGGGTTTCTGGAAGGAACATCTGTTCCAGGGGCTGTGGGTCCTCAGGATGCCCACATCCTCAACATTCTGGAGCTGAGGGCGGTTCGGTTGGTGCTGTCGCACCTGACGCATCGCCTCCAGGCTTACCGGTTCAGGTTCGATCTGACAATCGGACTGCGGTCGCTTACATCAATCACCAAGGAGGGACTCGCAGCAGGAGTGCCCTCCGGGAAGTGTCTCTGATTCTTGCATGGGCCGAGAGCAATGTTCCATGCGTTTCGGCAGTTTACATTCCAGGGGTGGAGAATCTGGAAGCGGATTCCCTGAGCAGGGGGACCTCTCGCCGGCTGGAATGGTCCTTCAGCAACGAGGTATTTCAATCCATCTGTCACAGGTGCGGGATTCCGGAAGTGGATCTCTTTGCCTCCCGTCACAATCACAAGCTCCCTGCATTTGTGTCTCTGTCCCAGGACCCCCTGGCTCTGGCAGTGGATGCCATGTCTCTGTCCTGGCGGGATCTCGGTCTCCTGTATCTGTTTCCCCCCTTTCCCATGGTGGGCAAGGTAATGCACAAGCTGCTTCCCGAGGGTGTGCCAGCAATCCTGGTGGCCCCAAGGTGGCCAAGACAGATGTGGTTCAGACGTCGTGCGGCTGGCGGTCGATCAGTACAGGCTGCCTCTGGTTCCGGGTCTGATCACACAAGGTCAGCTTTGTTACCCCAATTTACAAATGCTGGCTTTGACGGCGTGGCTGCTGAAACCTCCATCCTAAGAGAAAAAGGTTTGTCTGTAACTGTTGTCCAGACGCTCGTTAGAGCTAGGAAGAAGTCTTCCTCTAATATCTACTACAGGACCTGGCGTTCCTATATTGCTTGGTGTGAGGCCAGTGCTTTTCCTTGTCGGGTGTTTTTCCATCCCTCAAATTCTGGAGTTTCTTCAGCATGGTCTGGACATGGGTTTTCAACTTAGCACGCCGAAAGGGCACGTTTCCGTTCTGGCGGTTTTCTTTCAGAGGTCTTTCGCTCTTCGTCCTTTGGTTAAGACTTTTTTTCCAGGGGGTCACTCGTGCGTCCCCTTTGCAAGCCCATGTTGCCTGTTTGGGATTTAAATTTGGTATTGTCTGCCCTTCAGGGTCCTTTTGAACCGGTGCAGGATGCTGCACTACCCATTTTCACCTTAAAGGTTGCCTTTTTGGTGGCCATCACCTCCGTTCGCATGTCTGAGTTGGCGGCTCTGTCTATTAGGGCCCCTTACTTTGAGAGACACCAGGGCAAGGTGGTCTTCCGTTTTAAGTCAGAATTCCTGCCAAAAGTTGTTTCTGATTTTCACCTCAATCAGGACATATTGCTTCCTTCCTTGTGTCCTAAGCCTAGTAATGACAGGGAGAGGGCCTTGCACTCTCTGGATGTTTAGATGTGTAAACTACTATTTGGTGGCTACTTCACCTTTCCGTAAGACATTTGGGGTGCCCTCTGGGCCCAAGAAGGGTTTGGTGCCCGTCAAGTCTGCCATTAGTAAATGGATTCGTCAGGCCATTGTTAGGGCCTATACTGCCAAGGGGAGTGATCCTCCTTTCCAGATCACTGCTCATTCTACTTGTGCTGTTGGGGCTTCCTGGGCTTTTCAGCACCAGGCCTCTGTTGAACAAGTTTGTGAGGCTGCTACTTGGTCTTCTGTTCATACCTTTTCCAAGTTTTATAAGGTTTTTTTTTTTTTTTTATAAGGTTGATGTGCGGGCCTCAGCAGATGCTGTTTTTGCCGCAAAGTTCTGCCTGCTATTTCCGAAGCAGGGTGTGAGACGTACTTGGAATAATACCATTTTGTGATTACTCACCTGTAAAATGGGTATTATAAGTATGTCTCACACCCTGCTTCGTCCCACCCTGAGTTGTATCTTGGATCCTCTATATGGTGAACCTTTTTATTGGTAAAATTTATTTGCTCTTCCTGGTCCCCTTACTGCTTTATTATTCTGGGGAATGTGTGGGAGGTCCCAGGTATTTATGGACCGGGAGGGGCTTCTTTTTCCTAGTCATCTCTGCAGAAGTTCGCCCTCTACTGGACATAACCCGAATGTTATTACTATAACGAAGCAGGGTGTGAGACATACTTGTAATACCCATTTTATAGGTGAGTAATCACAAAATGGTATTTTTCGCTTTAGGCCTGATTTTTTACCTAAGGTCGTTTCTCCCTTTCATCTTAATGAGGAAGTTGTTTTGCCGTCTAACTCTAAGGAAAGGACCCTCCATCCCTTGGATGTGGTCAGAGCCATTAAGTACTAGCTGGTTGCGACTGAATCCTTCAGGAAGTCGGATTCTCTTTGTTCTCTCTGAAGGTTCCAGAAAGGGTTTGCCTCCGGCCAAGTCCACTCTCAGTAAGTGGATTAGACAGGCGGTGGTGCAAGCCTACTCTGCCAAGGGAAAGGATACCCCTTTTCGTGTTTCAGCTCATTCTACTAGAGCGATTGGTGCTTCCTGGGCTTTTCTGCACCAGGCCTCTGTTGAACAAGTTTGTAAGGCCGCTACCTGGTCTTCTGTTCATACCTTTTACCAAGTTTTACGAGGTTGAGGTTAGGGCCTGAGCTGACGCTGTTTTTGTCCAAATGGTGCTTCAGGCGGTAGTGAAATGAACCAATCCGAGCCGTCCCACTCAGGCAGCCCTGATGTTTTTTAATGCTTTTTTTTTGTGCCTGCCTTGGTAAATATTCTTCTGGGTATTATAAAGGGGCACTGGTTCTTTTGTTGCTCATGTGCATAGTATGAGGAAGATGCAGATAAATATACTCTCCCCTCTCTTCTCATGAGGGTAGTCTGCCTAAGCAAATGGTTCTGCATTAAATAGTATATATCATCTACACTCCAGTGCACAAACATAAATATGCAATAGGATTTTTTTAAACATTAATGATCTTCAGGACAGGCGAATCAAACTAGTTTTGCAGCAACTTTTTTTTTTTTTTTTTTTTTTTTTTACCCCGTCCCCTGAAACGGTTTTTCCTTCAAGGAATATATTGAAGTAAATACATATACCCTACAATGGACCTAAAACAAATGTAGTGCTCAGGCCCTATCATTGCTTTTAGATAAATCCTTATGTGCATGTTTACAGAGGAGTAGTTGGATCCAATATGCAAGGAGTCTACCCTGTAATGGTGGTGCACTGTAGGTCTAGGGTGTTGGAGTAAAATAGGAGATGTCTATACATATAATGCATGTTACAATAAAGCAGGATGATGGGTGTCCAAGTAGTAAGCTTTAGGGTCTATTCACACCTCTCTGCTTGCACTGCGTTGGGCAACGCAGTCACACCGTAAGTGAAAATGCTGCCCGTTTATTTTAAGTGCCAGTTCACTTTTTTAAACAGAGTACATACCGTATTTGCCGGCATATAAGACGACCCCCCAACATTTCCACTCAAAATATAGAATTTGTTATATACTCGCCGTATAAGACTACTCCCTCTTCCGCACACCTTCCACACACCAAATAAACAACAAACCAAATAAACAACAATCAAAAAAACAACCTGAGAATGTTAGCGGAGATGGGATAATAGAGAGATGGGATGGGACAGAGCTGGGAATAGAGAGATGGGATGGGACAGAGCTGGGAAAAGCGAGATGGGACAGAGCTGGGAAAAGCGAGATGGAACGGAGCTGGGAAAAGCGAGATGGGACGGAGCTGGGAAAAGCGAGATGGGACGGAGCTGGGAAAAGCGAGATGGGACGGAGCTGGGAGTAGAGAGAGATGGGACGGAGCTGGGAGTAGAGAGAGATGGGACGGAGCTGGGAGTAGAGAGAGATGGGACGGAGCTGGGAGTAGAGAGAGATGGGACGGAGCTGGGAGTAGAGAGAAATGGGGCGGAGCTGGGAGTAGAGAGAGATGGGGCTGAGCTGGGAGTAGAGAGAGATGGGACGGAGCTGGGAGTAGAGAGAGATGGGACGGAGCTGGGAGTAGAGAGAGATGGGACGGAGCTGGGAGTAGAGAGAGATGGGACGGAGCTGGGGATAGAGAGAGAGATGGGACGGAGCTGGGGATAGAGAGAGAGAGGGGACGGAGCTGGGGATAGAGAGAGAGAGAGGGGACGGAGCTGGGGATAGAGAGAGAGAGAGGGGACGGAGCTGGGGATAGAGAGAGAGAGAGAGGGGACGGAGCTGGGGATAGAGAGAGAGAGGGGACGGAGCTGGGGATAGAGAGAGAGAGGGGACGGAGCTGGGGATAGAGAGAGAGAGGGGACGGAGCTGGGGATAGAGAGAGAGAGGGGACGGAGCTGGGGATAGAGAGAGAGAGGGGACGGAGCTGGGGATAGAGAGAGATGGGACGGAGCTGGGGATAGAGAGAGATGGGACGGAGCTGGGGATAGAGAGAGATGGGACGGAGCTGGGGATAGAGAGAGATGGGACGGAGCTGGGGATAGAGAGAGATGGGACGGAGCTGGGGATAGAGAGAGATGGGACGGAGCTGGGGATAGAGAGAGATGGGACGGAGCTGGGGATAGAGAGAGATGGGACGGAGCTGGGGATAGAGAGAGATGGGACGGAGCTGGGGATAGAGAGAGATGGGACGGAGCTGGGGATAGAGAGAGATGGGACGGAGCTGGGGATAGAGAGAGATGGGACGGAGCTGGGGATAGAGAGAGATGGGACGGAGCTGGGGATAGAGAGAGATGGGAGAGAGGACGGGACGGAGCTGGGGATAGAGAGAGATGGGAGAGAGGACGGGACGGAGCTGGGGATAGAGAGAGAGAGGGGGGACGGGACGGAGCTGGGGATAGAGAGAGAGAGAGGGGACGGGACGGAGCTGGGGATAGAGAGAGAGAGAGGGGACGGGACGGAGCTGGGGATAGAGAGAGAGAGGGGGGACGGGACGGAGCTGGGGATAGAGAGAGAGAGGGGGGACGGGACGGAGCTGGGGATAGAGAGAGAGAGGGGGGACGGGACGGAGCTGGGGATAGAGAGAGAGAGAGGGGACGGGACGGAGCTGGGGATAGAGAGAGAGGGGACGGGACGGAGCTGGGAAAAGAGTTGAAGCAGGGAAAGGTGGGTTTTTACAGGTTTCGGGGTGGGGTCACACAGTGGGGGCATCCCGATTCAGGATGCCCCAGGGAAAAGCTGACTGTCAATAAAAAGGTTCAGTCATCTGCAACTATCCCAGGAGGCTGAGCGACACACACTCATAAACGTCCTGCTTCATGCACTGTTTTATATCCGCTGGGCAGCTGCAAACAGAACTATGCAGGGCCAAACTAATGCATAGTCCTGCTTGTTGCTACCCGGAGGATATTAAGCAGTGCACTGCAGAACTTAATTGAGCGCCGCTCAGCCTCCTGCGATCGAAGCAGACAGCTGAGCCGGCTGCTCCTCCATACATCACTCACCTGCTGTCTTTCCGCCCGGCCGGCCCCGCCCGCTGCCTTCCATCCTGTCCGACTGCCCCGCCCACTGCCTCCGTCATGGTCTCGGACCCCGCCCAGTGCCTTCCCCTCCACCCGGCCGCCGGCCCCGCCCGCTGCCTTTCTTCTCGTCTCCGGCTTGCGCGCTGCCTTCCCTCCCGGCCACCCCGGAATCCTAGCGGCCCCGCAGGTAACAGTGCCGTGCACCCGGCGTATAGGACGACCCCCCCCCACTTGAAGGCAGGTTTTTCAGGGGCAGAAATTCGTCTTATACGCCGGCAAATACGGTATATTAAATAGCCCATTAAAAATAATGGGCAGCGTTTTCCCTTGTGTAGTGACTCCGTTGCCCAACGCAGCGCAAGCAGAGAGGTATGAATACAGCCTTGGGTTGGGTTACAAGTAGGTCTGAGTAATGGACTAGACCTGTGCCATGGTGATAGTTAATCCTTAACTAAAATGAAGAAGGTATATGTAAACAATAGGCGCACTGAAATTCAAGTGTAATAAACGAAAGTAAACTGGGTAAGTATGGATTTAAGTGGATCAGGCAAGGTAGTGTGAAATAATCTTTGAAACCAAACAGGGTTAAGATCCAATGGGATCCTAGATACAGTTTGTAAAGATAAATGCTGAAAACTGTGTAGATGTGTATATATTATATTATATTATATTATATATGAAGTTGATGGTAAGGTGTTGGTCCTCTGGTTTTTATTTCATTTATAGATCTTCGCAAATAACAAAAGTGCATATTACCAGCCTGGGATCTCTGAGCTCCTGCTTTTGGTACTTGTGGACATGAGGACAGTGATTATCCAGATTGTCAATCCCAAAATAAGGTAAAAATATTTTTACACACAGTTATATATTCTTGGTATACAGTACGTCCTGCTCCAGATAAGAATCATTACACTTGGGTATTACTCTGCCAGATGGCGTGGACTGCAGAGACTGTGAAATTGGCTCCTCCCGGCCCCTCAAATACCCGGGACCTCCCACAAATCCCCAGAATTTCTCTGCAGTCTGGGCTGCGAAGGACAGGAAGATGGCTCTCTCTTCTCGCGGGGCTATTAGCCTGCGGCCCTGTAGGACTATTTAAAGTGGACCAACACCCAGGATTTTGACTATCCTGGGTTTTGGTCCACTTCGGCGGGGCACCCCGATCGGGGGTGCCCCGCTGTGTGAAACCCCCCAGAAACCCCAAAAAACTCACCTCTCAACGCTCCCACGTGAGCGCTGCAGCCAATCCCCGCCAACGTCCAGGCGGGGATCAGGAACGTCCAGGCCGCTTCCGCCGCCGCCGCCTCCCGCGCGTCACTCTCGGCGCGCGCGCGCCCCCGCCGGCCATTCACAGAGGGCCGGCGCGGGCGCGCGCACGTCTGGAGGGGTGCGCGGGAGGCGGCGGCGGCGGAAGCGGCGGTGGATCAGGTAAGGTGTTTTTGGGGTTTCTGGGGGGTTTCACCCCGCGGGACATCCCGATCTCGGATGTCCCGCGGGGTGGGAGGTGATCGGCCCGGGAATCTTATAGATTTCCGGGCCGATCACCCCTGGGTGTTGGTCCTCTTTAATGTGCCTCCCAGCCTTGGCTGTGCTGGTCCGGGTGTAGGTAGGCAGCACTGCTGTCAGGTGCTTAGGAGCGCTGCTCCATCGCAGGCCCCCACCAAAGGGTAGGCGGTATAGGCATATGGTGAGCCTCTATGGGATGCCCCTCCCGCCCTATTGCCCCTTGCACCTGTCTATCGGTGGGCCCTATGTTAAGTGGCCGCTGCCCTCCCTCGCTCTCCCTTGTAGCTCCCGGGGGGGGGGGGTGTATATGCCTTGGTGCTTCACTGTATTATGTGCTTACGGTTGGTGTCGGTCTCCGTGCTGACTTGGTTGCGTTATTGAATATGCCGCCGCCACCGCTCGCTTCCACTGTGCTCCGCGGTTGGCGGTGGCATTACCTCAGGCGCTGGTGCGCTGTTATTGCCTGCTTGTCACGTGTGCTGCTTTGCGCTCTTCGGGGGGGGGGGCGCGGGGCCCGCGGTTGGCGCGTTCCGCGTCACTGTCTCCGCGCCCCGCCCCTCGAGGTATACCCGGCGCCATTTTTCTCTGGATTCAGCTGCTGCGTGGCTGGCATCTACCTACCGCGGTCCGTGAGTGCCCTCGCGGGCGGCTTTATTTACCCTATGTCATTATACATGTCACTTATGGGGTTCTCTTCGCTTATGTCTTTCAGACGGGTCGAACTCTATTGGTTTCTCCTGGCCCTACTCCCTCTATTTAGTTATTAAACTTGTAAGGCCTAGTGTGTAAATTACTCCCACTTCCCTAGCGGGCTATTGGGGCATCCCGGGTTGCTTTTATAGCGTGAATCCCTATCGCCCTATTGTGCCGCTATAATCACCATATGGAGGCGTCTCAGGATAATGTGCTCGGGGTTCCTTCGGGACAAGCCCGGCTGTGTGTAGCTTGTGGGGTGTCCCCTACTAGTGCTGACAATGTGCGGGTCTGTATACCTTGTGCCCAGCAGGTGCTTGCGCTGCAGCCTCGTTTACCAGTAGCTGGGCCTGCGCCTCGTATGGCGTCACCTTTTCCCCCAAGCTTAAATTTGACTCCCATTGAGTTGCATACCAGTGGGGATTCTCAACCTGATGTGTCTTCCAGACTGGCTAGTGTTGAGAAGTTGCTTGCTAATACCTTGGCGCGTAAGGCCTCTGCAAACAAGTGGCACTTAACGCCTGATGTCACTCTTTTTTTCCCTATGGAGGCTGATGAGTTCTTGGAACTGTCTGGTTATACCCCTTTGGAAGAAGGGGAGTTATCTGATGAGAGGCCCAGGGGTCATGATGATTCTGGCTCTAACCCCTGGGCCCCAGATGACACTGATAGGCTGAGATTTTTGAGGTACTGTCTATCTCTCCCCCGGTTGCGGCCCCCAGGCAGCAGGGGGAATTGTTTCATACTGCTAAGCCACGTTTAGAGTTTCCTGAGCAAGCCCATTTTAATAATCTCGTGCTCAAGGAATGGGAGTCCCTAAGAGTTGGGATAGGAGGTATCCCTTTCCTGCTGATGTGGTAAAGCGTTGGTCACCCCCTCCAGAGGTGCATCCCCCGGTCCTAGGGTTATCTAACACCTCTGTCATGCACTCCCCTGACTCTACTACGCTGCGGGATGGTGAGGACCGGCGTATTGATCAGCTGGCGTCCCATGCCTTTGCCTGTGTGGGGACGGCGCTGCGCCCGGTCTGTGCCTCTGCCATTACGGCTGTGGCTATTAGGACCCTGCTTAGAAATGTCCTAGATGGTGCTCCTGATGTGGTGTCTAGTGAGGAGTTTAATGCACTCTCTCGTTGTGAGGTTTTTGTGACTTATGTCCTCTCTGCCTTGGATGATACCATTAGGATGTGTGGCAGAACCTCTGCCCTTGTGGTGGCTATACACAGCTCGGTTTGGCTGCGCCAGTGGGCTGCTGACAACGTTGCCAAGAAAGCTCTCACTGGGTTTCCCTTCAAAGGACTACACCTGTTTGGGGACCTGTTTGCTAAGCAAGGCAGGTTACCCCAGCGCAGACGGCCCTTTTGGGGACAGGGCTCCTCCTTTTCTTCCCCCTACCGTGGAGCCAGACAGGGGAGGGGGTCTCCCTTACCGAGGCCCGAGGAGATTTCTGGGGTAGGGGCAGAGGACATAGACATCCTGGCTCATCCTGGGGCTCCAAGCCTAAGTTTTCTCCCAAGCCCCCTCAGGCATGAAGGGGCGCCCTCACCCATCCGGGTGGGGGGACGGCTTCAGCATTTTGCTCACGTCTGGAGGCTTCATGTCTCAGACCGGTGGATTCAGGAGGTAGTCTCCTCTGGTTACAAGATAGAGTTTGCTCAGGAGGGGGTGCCAGCAATCCTGGTGGCCCCCAGGTGGCCAAGAAGAGTGTGGTTCGCAGACGTGGTGCAGCTGGTAGTAGATCAGTACGTTCTGCCCAGGGTGCCAGACCTGCTCACTCAGGGTCACTTACGCCAACCCAATTTACAAACTCTGGCTTTGACGGCCTGGCTGCTGAAACCTTCATCTTGATGGAAGAGGCTGTCTGCCTCTGTTGTTGATACCATGATAAGGGCTAGAAAGAAGTCTTCTTCTTCCATTTACTATAGGGTTTGGCATGCCTACATTGACTGGTGTGAGTCTAGGTCTCTTCCCTGTCATGTGTTCTCTATTTCCAGGATCCTGGAGTTCCTGCTGGGGCTCCAACTCAGTACTCTGAAGGGTCATGTCTCTGCCCTGGCTGTTTTCTTCCAGAGGTCCTTTGCCCAGTATTCTCTGATCAAGACTTTTTTTCCTGGAGGTTACTCATGTGCGTCCCCCACGTAAGCCTATGTTGCCTGTTTGGGATTTGAACTTGTCTGCCTTGCAGTGTGCTCCCTTTGAACCTGTGCAGGAGGCTGCCCTGGCCATTCTTACTCTCAAGGTTGTCTTTTTGGTGGCTATCGCCTCTGTTAGACGTGTGTCTGAGTTGGCGGCGCTTTCCATCCAGCCCCCCTACTTTGAGAGACACCAGGACAAGGTGGTGTTTTGCTTCAAGCCAGATTTTCTGCCTAGGTTGTGTCTGCCTCTCATCTGAATCAGGACATTGTTCTTCCTTCCTTGTGGCCTAATCCTAGTAATGCTAAGGAGAGGGTTTTGCATTCCTTGGATGTGGTTAGGTGTCTGAAGTACTATCTGGTGGCTACTGCACCTTTCAGAAAAACTGATGCCCTTTTTGTGGTCCCTTCTGGTCCCAGGAAGGGTTTGGCTCCTGCTACATCTACTATCAGCAAATGGATCCGTCAGGCTGTGATTCAGGCCTACTCTGCTAAGGGGAAGAGTCCTCCCTTCTGCCTTACTGCTCATTCCACTTGTGCTATTGGTGCCTCTTGGGCTTTTCAGCACCAGTCTTCCGTTGAACAAGTTTGCAAGGCCGCTACTTGGTCTTCTGTTCATACCTTTTCAAAGTTTTACAAGGTTGATGTTAGGGCCTCAGCTGATGCTGCATTTGGCTGCAAGGTTCTGCAGGCGGCAGTGGTCTGACCTGTCTGTTGTTACCTTTGGGGATCCCACCCTACTTTATGGACACTGCTATTGGATGTCCCAAGTGTAATGATTCTTATCTGGAGCAGGACGTACTGTATACTAAGAATAATACAATTCTGTGATTACTCACCTGTAGAACTGTTATGCGTATACAGTACGTCCTGCTCCACCCCACCCTTGGTTTTGCATTATCCTGGATCCCCTGTATGGTGACTATCATTGTTATAGTTACTAGTTGGTTCTGTTTTCTTTCTCCCGGCTACTCGTTAACTGCTTTTCAATGCTGGGGATTTGTGGGAGGTCCCGGGTATTTGAGGGGCCAGGAGGAGCCAATTTCGCGGTCTCTGCAGTCCAGCGCCATCTGGCGGAGTAATACCCAAGTGTAATGATTCTTATCTGGAGCAGGACGTACTGTATACTCATAATAACAATTCTACAGGTGAGTAATCACAGAATTGTATTTTTTAATATCCATTTGATTTGTATAGCATGCACTATGTACTTCTCAAGCACTTGCTTTAGCCAAATCTCCTTATTCTGAAAGAAATTCTGGTGTTTTTCTCCAGTTATTACTATTGTTTGCTCTTACAGTACACTATATAATACAAAGGATTATAGGAGACAGATCTGCATAGATGACTGGATACACCAGAAGTGAGGGCCCTGTGCTTGTAAACCTATAATCTAAAAGATTAGGCGTGTAGATGCTTGTCTAAAAAGGTGAGTTTTGAAGGGTGAATGGGGTTGATTAAGTGCGGGGGTCAGTTTGGTGAGTGGCAAATTATATAGGAGAGGGCCTTCACCCCGCGGGACATCCCGATCTCGGATGTCCCGCGGGGTGGGAGGTGATCGGCCCGGGAATCTTATAGATTTCCGGGCCGATCACCCCTGGGTGTTGGTCCTCTTTAATGTGCCTCCCAGCCTTGGCTGTGCTGGTCCGGGTGTAGGTAGGCAGCACTGCTGTCAGGTGCTTAGGAGCGCTGCTCCATCGCAGGCCCCCACCAAAGGGTAGGCGGTATAGGCATATGGTGAGCCTCTATGGGATGCCCCTCCCGCCCTATTGCCCCTTGCACCTGTCTATCGGTGGGCCCTATGTTAAGTGGCCGCTGCCCTCCCTCGCTCTCCCTTGTAGTTCCCGGGGAGGGGGGTGTATATGCCTTGGTGCTTCACTGTATTATGTGCTTACGGTTGGTGTCGGTCTCCGTGCTGACTTGGTTGCGTTATTGAATATGCCGCCGCCACCGCTCGCTTCCACTGTGCTCCGCGGTTGGCGGTGGCATTACCTCAGGCGCTGGTGCGCTGTTATTGCCTGCTTGTCACGTGTGCTGCTTTGCGCTCTTCGGGGGGGGGGGGGGCGCGGGGCCCGCGGTTGGCGCGTTCCGCGTCACTGTCTCCGCGCCCCGCCCCTCGAGGTATACCCGGCGCCATTTTTCTCTGGATTCAGCTGCTGCGTGGCTGGCATCTACCTACCGCGGTCCGTGAGTGCCCTCGCGGGCGGCTTTATTTACCCTATGTCATTATACATGTCACTTATGGGGTTCTCTTCGCTTATGTCTTTCAGACGGGTCGAACTCTATTGGTTTCTCCTGGCCCTACTCCCTCTATTTAGTTATTAAACTTGTAAGGCCTAGTGTGTAAATTACTCCCACTTCCCTAGCGGGCTATTGGGGCATCCCGGGTTGCTTTTATAGCGTGAATCCCTATCGCCCTATTGTGCCGCTATAATCACCATATGGAGGCGTCTCAGGATAATGTGCTCGGGGTTCCTTCGGGACAAGCCCGGCTGTGTGTAGCTTGTGGGGTGTCCCCTACTAGTGCTGACAATGTGCGGGTCTGTATACCTTGTGCCCAGCAGGTGCTTGCGCTGCAGCCTCGTTTACCAGTAGCTGGGCCTGCGCCTCGTATGGCGTCACCTTTTCCCCCAAGCTTAAATTTGACTCCCATTGAGTTGCATACCAGTGGGGATTCTCAACCTGATGTGTCTTCCAGACTGGCTAGTGTTGAGAAGTTGCTTGCTAATACCTTGGCGCGTAAGGCCTCTGCAAACAAGTGGCACTTAACGCCTGATGTCACTCTTTTTTTCCCTATGGAGGCTGATGAGTTCTTGGAACTGTCTGGTTATACCCCTTTGGAAGAAGGGGAGTTATCTGATGAGAGGCCCAGGGGTCATGATGATTCTGGCTCTAACCCCTGGGCCCCAGATGACACTGATAGGCTGAGATTTTTGAGGTACTGTCTATCTCTCCCCCGGTTGCGGCCCCCAGGCAGCAGGGGGAATTGTTTCATACTGCTAAGCCACGTTTAGAGTTTCCTGAGCAAGCCCATTTTAATAATCTCGTGCTCAAGGAATGGGAGTCCCTAAGAGTTGGGATAGGAGGTATCCCTTTCCTGCTGATGTGGTAAAGCGTTGGTCACCCCCTCCAGAGGTGCATCCCCCGGTCCTAGGGTTATCTAACACCTCTGTCATGCACTCCCCTGACTCTACTACGCTGCGGGATGGTGAGGACCGGCGTATTGATCAGCTGGCGTCCCATGCCTTTGCCTGTGTGGGGACGGCGCTGCGCCCGGTCTGTGCCTCTGCCATTACGGCTGTGGCTATTAGGACCCTGCTTAGAAATGTCCTAGATGGTGCTCCTGATGTGGTGTCTAGTGAGGAGTTTAATGCACTCTCTCGTTGTGAGGTTTTTGTGACTTATGTCCTCTCTGCCTTGGATGATACCATTAGGATGTGTGGCAGAACCTCTGCCCTTGTGGTGGCTATACACAGCTCGGTTTGGCTGCGCCAGTGGGCTGCTGACAACGTTGCCAAGAAAGCTCTCACTGGGTTTCCCTTCAAAGGACTACACCTGTTTGGGGACCTGTTTGCTAAGCAAGGCAGGTTACCCCAGCGCAGACGGCCCTTTTGGGGACAGGGCTCCTCCTTTTCTTCCCCCTACCGTGGAGCCAGACAGGGGAGGGGGTCTCCCTTACCGAGGCCCGAGGAGATTTCTGGGGTAGGGGCAGAGGACATAGACATCCTGGCTCATCCTGGGGCTCCAAGCCTAAGTTTTCTCCCAAGCCCCCTCAGGCATGAAGGGGCGCCCTCACCCATCCGGGTGGGGGGACGGCTTCAGCATTTTGCTCACGTCTGGAGGCTTCATGTCTCAGACCGGTGGATTCAGGAGGTAGTCTCCTCTGGTTACAAGATAGAGTTTGCTCAGGAGGGGGTGCCAGCAATCCTGGTGGCCCCCAGGTGGCCAAGAAGAGTGTGGTTCGCAGACGTGGTGCAGCTGGTAGTAGATCAGTACGTTCTGCCCAGGGTGCCAGACCTGCTCACTCAGGGTCACTTACGCCAACCCAATTTACAAACTCTGGCTTTGACGGCCTGGCTGCTGAAACCTTCATCTTGATGGAAAAGAGGCTGTCTGCCTCTGTTGTTGATACCATGATAAGGGCTAGAAAGAAGTCTTCTTCTTCCATTTACTATAGGGTTTGGCATGCCTACATTGACTGGTGTGAGTCTAGGTCTCTTCCCTGTCATGTGTTCTCTATTTCCAGGATCCTGGAGTTCCTGCTGGGGCTCCAACTCAGTACTCTGAAGGGTCATGTCTCTGCCCTGGCTGTTTTCTTCCAGAGGTCCTTTGCCCAGTATTCTCTGATCAAGACTTTTTTTCCTGGAGGTTACTCATGTGCGTCCCCCACGTAAGCCTATGTTGCCTGTTTGGGATTTGAACTTGTCTGCCTTGCAGTGTGCTCCCTTTGAACCTGTGCAGGAGGCTGCCCTGGCCATTCTTACTCTCAAGGTTGTCTTTTTGGTGGCTATCGCCTCTGTTAGACGTGTGTCTGAGTTGGCGGCGCTTTCCATCCAGCCCCCCTACTTTGAGAGACACCAGGACAAGGTGGTGTTTCGCTTCAAGCCAGATTTTCTGCCTAGGTTGTGTCTGCCTCTCATCTGAATCAGGACATTGTTCTTCCTTCCTTGTGGCCTAATCCTAGTAATGCTAAGGAGAGGGTTTTGCATTCCTTGGATGTGGTTAGGTGTCTGAAGTACTATCTGGTGGCTACTGCACCTTTCAGAAAAACTGATGCCCTTTTTGTGGTCCCTTCTGGTCCCAGGAAGGGTTTGGCTCCTGCTACATCTACTATCAGCAAATGGATCCGCCAGGCTGTGATTCAGGCCTACTCTGCTAAGGGGAAGAGTCCTCCCTTCTGCCTTACTGCTCATTCCACTTGTGCTATTGGTGCCTCTTGGGCTTTTCAGCACCAGTCTTCCGTTGAACAAGTTTGCAAGGCCGCTACTTGGTCTTCTGTTCATACCTTTTCAAAGTTTTACAAGGTTGATGTTAGGGCCTCAGCTGATGCTGCATTTGGCTGCAAGGTTCTGCAGGCGGCAGTGGTCTGACCTGTCTGTTGTTACCTTTGGGGATCCCACCCTACTTTATGGACACTGCTATTGGATGTCCCAAGTGTAATGATTCTTATCTGGAGCAGGACGTACTGTATACTAAGAATAATACAATTCTGTGATTACTCACCTGTAGAACTGTTATGCGTATACAGTACGTCCTGCTCCACCCCACCCTTGGTTTTGCATTATCCTGGATCCCCTGTATGGTGACTATCATTGTTATAGTTACTAGTTGGTTCTGTTTTCTTTCTCCCGGCTACTCGTTAACTGCTTTTCAATGCTGGGGATTTGTGGGAGGTCCCGGGTATTTGAGGGGCCAGGAGGAGCCAATTTCGCGGTCTCTGCAGTCCAGCGCCATCTGGCGGAGTAATACCCAAGTGTAATGATTCTTATCTGGAGCAGGACGTACTGTATACTCATAATAACAATTCTACAGGTGAGTAATCACAGAATTGTATTTTTTAATATCCATTTGATTTGTATAGCATGCACTATGTACTTCTCAAGCACTTGCTTTAGCCAAATCTCCTTATTCTGAAAGAAATTCTGGTGTTTTTCTCCAGTTATTACTATTGTTTGCTCTTACAGTACACTATATAATACAAAGGATTATAGGAGACAGATCTGCATAGATGACTGGATACACCAGAAGTGAGGGCCCTGTGCTTGTAAACCTATAATCTAAAAGATTAGGCGTGTAGATGCTTGTCTAAAAAGGTGAGTTTTGAAGGGTGAATGGGGTTGATTAAGTGCGGGGGTCAGTTTGGTGAGTGGCAAATTATATAGGAGAGGGCCTTCCACAGGAGCCAAGTGTGGGAGCAAGTTTTCTAAATGGGGAAACAAGTTAACGTCATGGACAGTGTAGAGACTCTGTCTAGGTTGGTATTTTTTCTTTTTGTTATGATATGTAAGCAGGACTGGAGAGATCTTTGTAGGTTATGGTAGGTTACGGTTAGCATTTTAACCATCATTCTCAAAGTCTGAGTCTCGTGATTTGGCTCCCTCCATGGCTTTCGATGCCTGCGACAAAACTTTTAAGTGAGAAGACTCCATCTTTAAAGTGGAGCAAAACCCAGGATTTTGACTATTCTGGGTTTTGGTCTTTTTCCTCCCGTGCACCCCAATCGGGGGTGCCCCGCTGTGTGAAACCCCCGGTTCACCCGATCTCATCCTTCCCTGGTTTTTCAGCCCATGCGCATACCTCTCGTCCAATCGGCACTATTGGATCTGCTGGAGCCCCTTCGTCCAGGAGCCCACCTAATGCGAACGGATTCGAGCACGCTGGCTCCTGCATCCCCCCACTACCCTTTACCAGGAAGCGTTCCCGTTTCGGCCATTCACAAATGCCTGGTGCGGGCATGGGCCTTGCTAAATCGATAGCGGGGATGCACATGTGCCTTTGGACTGGAAACGGGGCACCCCAGACCGGGGGGGGGGGGGGGGCGAGTATGCTTTCCCTAGAGTCTCATAGACTCCATGGTGGGTTTTGGTCCACCAAAGTAGTCCCTGATCACCTTTTATCCACTACAGTTGATAGTTCCTAGTCTGGTGCTCGTGTCTTACCTAGTCCTAGGTCCATTTGCAGGTCACATCCACCTTACTTACTGCCATCAGTCAAGTGACACTGGCCCCCCCCCCTCCTTTTTTAAATAACCCCCCCCCCCCCCCCTTCCACAGATGTCCAGTCATAACACAACTCCCTCCCCTGGCATCAAGGCTTTATAGTTGGGTTACAAGAAAAAACTTGCCTGGGATCAAGCGTAGTCATCGGCATATGGCCCGGGCTGCAGCTGCAAATGGGCTGAAAGGAGTGGCATCCCATGCACAGAACAGAGGAATGCCACAATGTGCAACCTCTCCTAAATGGCTGTGTCCAGCCCGGAGAAGTGCCATTGGACAGAGGGCAAGGTAAGGTTTAAGACTGGAGCTCCACTTTGAGGACTTCCACATTAAAGTAAGTCTATCCTCACTACGAGTGCTAGGGCCGACTGTTAAAGGCTCCCTTACATTTGATACCTAGTTAGTCCCCTTTTATTTAAGTAAAAAATAGAAGCAGAAATATTAACTTTGCTGTTTCAGAGAGTGAGATTTGATTAAAGATTTTACTTCAGAGGTTTACAAAATGACCTTTACATAGTTTGATTTACTGTTTATATTTACAAGGCAATAATATCTAGACTGGTAACTGAGTTCACAAACAGACTTGCTAATGGCACTTTAACATTCTATGACAGAAAAAACAAAGTGTCAGATTTTTTTTATGCATATTACATGTGTATTGTGTAAATGTGTAATTCTGCGTATGCATATTTTCAGTTGCCAGAATGATGAACCACTCTTTAGAAAACTCCATTCCATATGAGGATTATCTGAGGATGAAAGCCCAGACAATACCCCCACACCGCATGAAGGAATTCTTGGATTCACTTAATGGGAAGGGAGCAGAGGAGATGCAGCAATTTGTACATTCACCAATTTCGGTCTACCAACAGAGGAATCACTTCTTCTACATGGACAGTGCAGATGTTGCCGGGTCTCTATTAGAGCTCGCTAGACCCCTTACTTCTCCTTTGCCACACTCCGTTAGCCCTGGGGTTTCTCTTGATCAGCATCACATCCCAATGCACCATGTGCAATTGCGACAAAGCCACAATATTGATGGCCAGCAAGGCCAGACCAGTAAGTCTATGCCACAGGTTGAAGTGCAGCCTGTTTCTGATGAACAGAATGCTAATGTTGTTGGTACGTCCGTTTCCCAAGATAGAAGGTCCTGTTCATCTGGATTATCTCAGCCAGTAAAAAAAAGAAAATTTGACATGCCAATTGAAGACAGCTACACTGTCAATCACACTTTGCAAACCGCTCCTGCCGCTGTCCTTGCACTGCCAATGCAGAGCCAGCAACAAGCCTACATTCCTCTTCGCCAAGAGCTGCTAACTGTAGATAGTAGTCAGTTGTATGGACTAGTACCCTCTAGTACTTCAACTTCTGGACAGTTACCCAATGTGGAGTCTTGGGCAATATTTTCTGCCCATGCCACCTGCCCTGAATCCCAGACTTTAATAAATAACTCTGTGCCCCAGGACAATTGTGGTATAGTTCAAATGGGGGAAATCCCACTGAATACTGGTAGCATCAAGCTAGAAGAAAGTAAAGAGAGCTTTGAGGCAAAAAAGAGCATCTCGGATAAAATGGCACACAGCCCTGGAACTTCAGGGTATCCAGTGTCCATACTAAACATGAATGGAAATATTCAGATTCCATTGCCTTTACAAACATCAGGAAGGATGTATCAGTCTACAAAATACTGGGATCAGCAGATACAGGTTGGTAACAGTATTTTGGAAATGTAATGTATGCATGCTTGATATCACGTTTTTCATTTGTAATGTTAAACTAGACCTTCACCCTGAATAAGACCCTATCTTGTATGTTCCCCCAACCCTGTACATACTGATTGCCCACATTAAAAATCTGCCTGTACCTAGTACGTTTTTTCTAGTGCACAGCACGGCTTGTTTTTAATCCTTCTGGGTATTCTGCCACAAGGTGGCGCAGTGGACTGCAGAAGATTTGTGGCTTCTCCCGGCCCCATATAAAACCAGGAATCACCCATAGACCCCCAGTGTTTCTCTGCAGTCAAGACTGTGAAGACCTGAAGATTGCTCTCTACGGTTGTTCGCAGGTGAGCGGGGCAACCAAGCCTGCGCCCCCGCAAGCCTATTCCCGCCCGCTTCCGGACCCTCCTGCCTCCCAGCCTTGGCTGTCGGATCGGGTGAAGGTATAGGAGTGCTTGGGTTATGCGCTCGGTGAGCTTTGCTCCAGACCTCAGACCCTATTACTGAACGGTAGCCAGCCGATTCATAGGCCTATGGTGAGCCTAAGGGTACGGGAGAACCACTGCTGACTGTGTTGTGCCTGTTTTGGGGTCAGTCTTTATTGGGGAGGGACGCTCTTTTGGGGGGGGCTCCCTTCCCCCCACCCCCCCCAACTCTCCCCTTTGATTTTGTCTGGTCGTTTCACACGCTCTGTGTGTTCTCCCCCCCCTCTCGCCGTTCCCCTCCCCCTCTCGCCGTTCCCCTCCCCCTCTCGCCGTTCCCCTCCCCCTCTCGCCGTTCCCCTCCCCCTCTCGCCGTTCCCCTCCCCCTCTCGCCGTTCCCCTCCCCCTCTCGCCGTTCCCCTCCCCCTCTCGCCGTTCCCCTCCCCCTCTCGCCGTTCCCCCCCCTCTTCCTTCCTTCGTCTCCCGCGGGTGGGGGGGGGGGCGCGATGTGAGTGTTTAGGTAGACGCTGCGGGGCTTCCACCGATCTGTGCGCCGTCCCTATTCGCCGCCGCAAGCGCATTGCGCTCCGTGGCGGGATTCACTTGTGGGCATAGGGACGCCGGCGCCATGTTTAGTGTGGGCGCCGGAGTCTCGCTCCCTTGCGGGAGGCGGCACCGCAGATGCCGCTTTTCGCTTCATTCCCCTGCGGCCCGCCCCTCGAGGATCGTCTGTGCTATATTCTAAGCATACAACACGTCCTGCTCCCGAATAGTCATAACATGTGGGTAGTCCTCCGCCTCCGGCGCCGTGCACTGCAGACATGTAGAAAACAAGCTCCTCCCGGCCCTACATATACCGCGGGACCTCCCAGAAATCCCCAGATTTCTCTGCAGTGCTGGAACTGCGAAGACATGAAGTATCACGCTCTCGCAGGAAGGTCCTGTGGGACTATTTCCACCCGTCCTCTTCAGAAGAAATATGCCTCCCAGCCTAGGCTGCGCGGGTCGGGTGAAGGTAGGTAGCACCTGGTGTGCTGAATGGAGCCATGCTCCACCGCAATCCCCCCTCCATAGGGTAGGCGGTCAGGCCGATGGTGAGCCTCTGGTGGATGCCCCTCCCGCAATCTTGCCCGTGTCCCTCACAGAATCAGTCCATGGACACCGTCCAGCTTCTCCCCTCGCTTCCTCCCGTAACTCGGGGGGGAAAAGAAAGGGGGGGGGGTGTGTGGCAGCCCTAGTGCCCATTCGCCATTAGACCTTGTTCCTTTAATCGGGGTCAGTGTCGCGCCTCACTGTACAGTGCAAGCTGTCTTTCTTACTATCAGTCTGCCTCGGCAGATTCATTCCAGCGTGTCAGCATTAGACGTTACTTATTCTCCGCTGCGGTACTTGCCGTCGGTTGGAACTTCGCGCTCTTTGGGGGAGGCGGAGACTCGGCATGACGCTTCACAGCCTGGCCTGGCCCTCCCCTCAAGGTTCACAGGCGCCATATTCTCTATCTTCGCGCGTGGTGTGGCTCGTCTGCTCCCTCGGTCATGTAAGTGCCCCCCAGGGCGGTATGGTTTCTATGCTTGTTCAGACAGCGCATGGCACCGACTCCTCTCCCCTTGTCCCATTGTCTTTCAGAAGCCAAGACTTTGTTACCGGCCTAACATATATTATAACGGGTCCTCTTTACAAATTCTCCCACATTACTAGCGGGTTTTTGGGGCATCCAGGGTTGCTTACTGCATAATTCCCTGCGGCATACTGCTTAAAAATCACCATATGGAGGCATATCAGGATTATGGAACCGCGGTCCCTCCGGGACGTGACTGGCTGTGTGCAGTGTTTGGCCAGCCCCTGGCTGAGGCTGACAGGGCACAGGTCTACGGACAGTGTGCAGAACAGGCAGGTTTGCTAACAGAGGAACCTCCCTTCCTCACTCCCGATTCCCCGCTCCCAAATATCACTCATGACGAGTCCCACTCCAGCGGGGACGACCTGCAAGAGGTGCCGCGAGCGTTGCCCACGGCGGAGCAGGTTCTTTCTGGATTGGCGGAGCGTATGGGCCCTGGTAAAAAACGCTCCCTGACATCCCCAGGCTCTCCGGTTCCTGACGATACCGATGATTCTGCTGATATGCAGGACCCTGACCCTTCTGACAAAGGTGAGCTATTCTCAGACTCGGGCTCCTCACACGGGATGCCTGCGGGCCGTGATGAATCCGAGCCTGGCTCCTGGGGTCTGTGTGACACGGATGAAATCCTGATCAAGATTTTTGAGGTCTTGTCAATCTCTCCTCCTGGGGAGATCCCCAAGCCTAAAAGGGAGTTTCCATACAGCGCCGCCGCGCTTGGAGTTCCTAGAACAGGAACATTTCCAGAATATTATATCCCAGGAATGGTAATCGCCTGGTTAGCTTAAAGGGATTCCAGGGGTCTGGGAATGGAAGTACCCTTTTCCCCCTGATGTGGTCAATTTATGGTCAGCTCCCCTGGTGGTGGACGCGTCGGTTATAGGGGTCACAAACCCCCCTTTTATGACAGCCCCCTTTTACCGTACCCTTCGGGATGCTGAGGACCGGCGCATTGACAGACTGGCCTCACGCATTCTCGTGTGCCGGGACGGCCCTGCGCCCGGTTTGTGCCGCGGCCATCACTGCGGTGGCCGCCAGGACTCTTGTCAGAAAGATACTGGATCACCGCCCTGAGGACCTCCCTTGGGGGGTGTTTAGTGCGCTATCAGACTGCGAAGCCTTTGTTAAGTTTATTCTATCGGCACTGGATGACACCATTAAGATGTGTGCTAGGAGTTCAGCACTTGCGGTAGCCATTCACCGCCTGGTCTGGCTGCGACAGTGGGGCGCCGATGGAGCTACAAAAAAGGCTCTCACTTGCCTTCCATTCAGAGGACGGCGGTTATTCGGGGCCCGCTTGGACCTT
Organism: Gastrophryne carolinensis; assembly: GCA_027917425.1. Taxonomy (NCBI): domain Eukaryota; kingdom Metazoa; phylum Chordata; class Amphibia; order Anura; family Microhylidae; genus Gastrophryne; species Gastrophryne carolinensis. Next base: position 217,907,977 of record CM051238.1, read on the forward strand.
TTTGGCAAAAAGGCTATAGCACCCTTCCGCAGAAGGCCGCTCCGGCCTCCACGAGGCAGGGTCACCCCTCCACCTCCCTACGTTAGTGTCAAACGTGAATCTGAGGTGTGTTTCCAGCTGTTCGGCGTGGATTTCCAACATGGCGCGGGCAGGCAGCGCCCTGGGCCTTCTGGCAGGACCAAGTCCAAATCTGCCAAAACCTTGCAAGCATGAAGGGGCGCCCTCGCCCGTCTGGGCGAGGGGACGACTGCACAGCTGTCTCACATCCAGGAATATGCCTTCTCCTTCTGGTGGTTCCGGGATGTAACCCACCTGGGCTCAGGATGGGTTCTCGCTGGACTGTCCCCCCTCAGTTTTCTGTCAGGGTGTTTAGCCCCTGCTCTCCCTTCTGAAACTGGCGCAGGCCGGACTGGGCCTGCAGTGTTGGGCGCGCTTGTTAATTGCCTTAACGGTATGGGACCATGGCTTCTATATATTTTTTCCATTCTCCCCCCTCATCAGTATGAGGTAGTCTGGACCCCGTGGGCCTATGACAGGCCTAGCAATTCTACCTTCACAAGTAGTCCATATATGACAACTCTGTCTTAGGTTACGGGCCCCCTGCGCGGGGGGGGGGGGGTCTCGGCCTCTTGCGAAGCTCTAGTCAGTGTCACAGGATCAACCCTGCGGCTTGAGGCACTATTTGGGGCCTTTCTTTCGTGCCCAGGCTACTAGCCTGGCGTGTCTGGGGACACGCCTGAGGTGGGGCTTCTGCGTTGGGACCTACCGGGTCGTCTTCCTTACTCCCCAGCCTCTGCATCAGACGAAGTGGGTCGGTTGGTCGACAGTGTCCCCTGGAAGCTACTGGATGGTGGCTTAAACACCTCATCCCCTCATGGTCACTTATCCACTATTCCCCGTTCCTGGGAAATCGGTTCAGGCTTGCTGCCTTCTACTCTGGCATTAGGGGACCCCTGGTTACGGGGCTCTGCCCCCCTTACTGGCGCCTTGCCTTCACCAGGCGGGATGGCAGCTGGTGGGCCTGTTGGTGGCACATCAAGATGATGTCATTTATATACCGAGCCCTCGGGCTCTTCGGCGCAGTAGGTTACTAAACCTACATATGTCCTAGCACACCGTGCTTGGTCTGTGCTCATGCCTTCTTGGTGAGGTGGTTCCTCTGGAGCTTCCCATATGCAAGGGCCCCGTCAGGGGGGCACTCCCCTTCCTTACCAGCATCTCCTAGAGTATGGTCACCCTGGGTACCAAGTCTCGCAGGTCTGGTGGGGGAAAGGTAAATCCCTTCCACAACCCCCGTGGTTCTAGGTTGGGCCCCTTAGAGGGTCCATCTTACCTGCTGGGCTTGTTGAAACGGTGGGCCCCGTTGACTCTATATGGCGGGCCTTCTCCTCCTTCAGGACCGGTCGGTTTATGGGGGACTCCTGGTCTGTTGAAAGACAATGGCCTGTTTTTTAATGCTGGTCCAAAGATTGTGACAGGTTGCTACCTCTGGAGGGTCCCTGTTCCTGGCCTGGGCGGGGTTCTACTCCCCCTGCTTCTCAGCGGTATTCTCTTCAATGGATGCCCTTAGCGGCAGGTTATGCTATCCCGGTGTTGCCGGGGAGCCTAGTGTGGCTCTGAGGGGTCTCCCTCCTGACACAGGGCCTCTGCCCTTGTTCCCTCTGTCCCATTATATTCTGACGCCGGTCAGGGGGCCTGAGTATTTAGGCATAGCCTTGTTATTCATATGCCTTCTCTTCATCACCCTACTTTTGGGTTCTGCGCACGGTTGGCCTGATAGAGAGTCCCATGGGATCTATGGCCTAGGTGGCCCTGGGAGTAATGGTTCGCAGACACCTCTGCTGAAGGCTGCTGAATTGTGATATCTCTGTTAGGGTGCGGTTCTGCCCTTATCAGGTCTCTTCCAGTTTCCAATAAAAGGTCTCCTGTCTGGGGATTGACTGCTGATTCATTCGCCCCTTGGGGACGGGCCTCATCTTCTGGGTGACTTAGTATGAGAGGGGGTTGGGAGCTAGCTCCCCAGCTTCCCCTTACTCCGCCTATAACGGCTTGGTGGTATCCCATATTGACTGGCATGGGACTTAGTCTCTTCCCTGTGAGACGTTATCGGTTCCCAGGGCCCTTAAAGCCATTACAGCGTAAGTTGGGGTTGGCTCCCCATCTGGGGACTCTGAAGGCGTAGGTCTGTCTTGACCTTCCTGCAGGAGTCTGGTTCTGTCACCCTAGTAGAGTATTCTCCTTGGGATTGCTTAGCTGCACCTTCCCAGTAGTTCCATTAGCCCCTGTGGGGATCAATTTTTTCATTCTGTTACCCTGCGGACTTCCTGGGGACCCTGCCTGGATGCGGTCTTAGCTGCCCTGTAGGCCGGCCCGCTCCTCTGGTTCCTCCTGACTTGGTCAGACATGTGCCTGAGACGATGGATCTGGTTACTTACTCCCTGACTCGATGTATACACATATATACTTGTACAGATGTATACGGCTACGGGCACCCCATGCCTGGGGGTGTTCCTTTTACGCTGGGCTTCCGGTTCAGGTGGTCTGTTGGACCCTTGATTCAGTCCCTTAGTCTAGCCATGGGCTGATTATTATAAATACAAATATGAGGGTGCTAAAAGTGTGAGCTGCCAGTACCGCCCACTACATCCCCCACCTGTCAGGAACAGATGCGCCGCTCTACAGAATGTGGTAAAGGTACATGTTTATTTAAAGCCGAAAAAAAAAAAAAAAAAACAGACATACTTAGCACATTTATACACCCCGTATTTCGGGGTTAGATCCACCCCCAGCCAGCATCCAGAAGTAGACATTGCATTTCAGACAGTGCGGGACATCTTCCTTTCTTTTCTAGCTTACAAATATGAGGGCCTACATCCCTCTACAGGTTTTGCATTTCTCCCCATGTGCCGGCCTTCTTGGCCTTTAGGGGGGGTCTGCTGTTCTTGGAGTCTACGGGCGCCTCCTTAGGTATGCGCCTGATGTCTATTCCAGCGCCACTGCGCCTTTGGACTGATCCTTCTGGATGCTCCCTGATCTTGAGGAAGCCTTGGCTTCCTGATAAGTAAGACTCTGTATTCCCGCCTTGGTCGGGTAACCTGTTGTTTGTTCCCTTCGGGGGTGTTACAAGAGTTGCCACAAGGCTTCCTTGCCTGTGAGCTGGTTGGGTCACTACACTGACCTATGTTCCTTCAGGGGAGTGATTCTTCCCCTTTACTGTTTACTCCGTTACCATGGGTGCTTGGGTATCACTGGCCCTTCAGCACCAGGGTTTTTTCTCTGTTTAATTACTAGACTTATGGCCTGTCTCTGTTCATACCTTCATGGTCCTGTTATGAGACTGACGTTAGAGCCCTTGCTCATGTCATGCCTGTTGCAAGTTTTGCAGGTGACCGCGCCTTTACTGTCCGCTGTGCCTTGCTTTTTCCGGCGGCTCCCACCCTGCTTATGGACACTATTGGATGTCCCACATGTTATGACTATTCGGGAGCAGGACGTGCTGTATGCTTAGAATAATACAACTCTGTGAAGTACTCACCTGTAGAGTTGGTGTTATACGCATACAGCGCGTCCTGCTCCACCCCACCCTGGTTTCACTAATTCTGGATCCCCTGTATGGTGATTATTATCATTAAGATATTGCTACCAGTTATTCTGGGTGGTTGGTTCCTCCTGGCTTCTCTTCTCACTGCTTTTCTATGCTGGGGATTTGTGGGAGGTCCTGCGGTATATGTAGGGCCGGGAGGAGCTTGTTTTCTACATGTCTGTAGTGCACGGCGGCGGAGGACTACCCACATGTTATGACTATTCGGGAGCAGGACGTGCTGTATGCGTATAATACCAACTCTACAGGTGAGTACTTCACAGAGTTGTATTTTTGGGAGGCCAAGCTCTCCTGCTGCCTGGTTTCCCTCCGCGGCCTGGTCCTTCTGCCTTCGTCTCTGGCTTCTTCTGTGGTGTCCTGGCTGCTGTGTGTGCTGCGGTGCGGCTCGGCTGGTCCGTGGGGGTTCGGTTTTGGGGCATGTGCTGTGGGATACTCATGATTGCTATGTCTTGCAGACGGGATCAGCATTGTGGTTTCTCCCGGTCCAATACCCTTCCCCTCCCCCTCCGCCGTCCAGACGCTGGGGGGCATCCCGGGTGGGCGTGTTTTAGTCCTTATCCCTGGTGGGCTAACTGTGCCCTGTCTGATCACCATATGGAGGCTTCTGGGGATAGCGAGCTTGGGGGCCCTTCGGGGCAGCCTCGGCTATGTGTCATGTGCGGGGGCATCCCCTTTGAGTGGTGGTGGCGCGGTTTGTGTGCCGTGCGCCAGAAGTATTATTGCGGACCAGGGTGGGACGAGCGCTCCTCTTTCCATCTCTGCGCTCCTTCCGGCATCTCCTACTCCCCCGCGCCTGCTTTTAGCCCCCAGTGAGGGGGATACTAGCAGGGGGTCCCAATCTGATCTGGCACTACGCGTGGCCAGCATTGAAAGGCAGTTGGCCCGACCGGTGGCGGGCAAGGCCTCCGGCAAGAAGCGGCATCTTGACGCCGTGCTGTCCCTATTTGCCGAGGAGGATGGGGGCCTTGATGTGTATGGCGGCCGTGACTCCCTAGCGGAGTGGGAGCTTTTCCGTGATTCAGACTCCCCTGGGGGGTCGTCAGGTAGGTTATGACAGTGACCTGGGGTCCTCCTCTGATGAGGATACCTGGCTCCCGGATGACACTGACAGTCTGCTGTCGGCTATTTTCGAGACATTACACATCGCCCCACCCAAGGGGGCGAAGAGGAAGCAGGGTGAGCTTTTTTGCCCCCCTGGTAAGCAATGCTTGGAGTTCCCAGAACAGGGCCATTTCTCCCACATGGTGCTTAAGGAGTGGAAACGTCCTAACAGGTTACCCACGGTGCCCAAGGGATTGGACAGAAGGTATCCCTTTTCGGCTGATTTGGTTAAGTGCTGGTCGTGCCTTCCTGAGTTGGGACGCTCCGGTTCTGGGATTGTCTAACACTTCGGTTATGCCGTTCCCTGACACTGCGTGACAGCACGGACCGGCGTATAGATCAGCTGGCTTGTCATGCTTTCAACTTTGTAGGGGCAGGCTTGCGTCCGGTCTGCGCCGCGGCCATTACAGCCATTGCCATTAAAGTGGACCAACACCCAGGATTTTGACTATCCTGGGTATTGGTCCACTTCCCCGGGGCACCCCGATCGGGGGTGCCCCGCTGTGTGAAACCCCCCAGAAAGCCCCCAAAACTCACCTCTCCCCGCTCCCACGTGGCCGCGCCGTCCAATTGGCGCCGACGGACAAGCTGATTGACAGCAACGTACAAGCAGCTTGCCCGTCGGCGCCTCCCGCGCGTCACTCTTGACGTGTGCGCGCCCGCGCCGGCCATTCAGAGACGGCCGGCGCGGGCACGCGCACGCCTAGAGGGGCGCGAGGTAGGTGGATTTGGGGTGTTCAGGGGGGGTTCACCCCGCGGGACATCCCGATCTCGGATGTCCGGCGGTGTGTGAGGTGATCGGACCTCCGATCACCTCAGGGTGTTGGTCCACTTTAAGAGGAAGCTCAAGTGTCTTGCTGAAGGCGCCATGTCTGGTAAAAAGGAGAATTATAGGGACCTCTTGCTTTGCTCTGATTTTGTAGCCTTTGTGCTGGCCGCTATGGATGATGCTGTCCGGCTGGGCGGTAGGGCCTTGGCCCCCTTGGTGGCTATGCGTTGGTCTGTTTGGTTGCGCCAGTGGGCAGCTGACACTGCAGCTAAGAAGCCCCTCACCTTCACGGGTCTCCGTCTTTTTGGTGAGCATGAGGGGGCGTCATCACCCATCTGGGTGGGGGGACGGCTTCGGCTCTTTGCTCACATCTGGAGGCTCCACGTTTCAGACCGGTAGATTCAGGAGGTGGTGTCCTCTGGTTTACAAGATAGTGTTTGCAGCTTGGCTGCCCCCAAGATTCATCAGATCCCGGATGTCTTTAAACCCCCTGTCAGCTCAATGGTTACTTTCGGCGGTTCAATGCCTGTTGTCTGAGTCAGGGGTCATTTGTCCGGTGCCCCATCAAGAACAGGTTCAGGGGTACTATTCCAATCTCTTCACGGTCCCCAAAAAGGACAGCTCTCTGAGGCCCATTCTGGACTTGAAGGGCCTCAACAAGTTTGTCAGAATCAAACATTTTCGCATGGAGACGCTACGCTCTGCTGTCGGTACCCTTCGCCGGGCGACTTCATGACCACCGTGGACATCAAGGATGCTTATCTTCATGTACCTATCTTCCCAGGTCATCAGAGATTTCTGAGGTTCGTGCTGGAGGATCAGCATTACCAGTTTGTGGCCTTACCATTCGGTATCGCCTCGGGTGTTCACCAAGGTGCTGGCGGGAGTGATGGCTCCGCTGCGAACCCGGGGCATTCGCATCCTTCCCTACCTGGACGACATCCTCATTGTGGCTCAGTCCTTTCATCAGGCGAACGGGACACCCATGTGGTGATCTCTACTCTGGAGTCCTTCGGCTGGGTGATCAATTTTCCCAAGTCTTCACCCTCCCCGTCCTTGGTGAGGTCCTTTCTGGGCATGACTCTGGATACCTCTCAGGTCAAGGTGTTCCTTCCTCAGCAGAAGGTGGAGGGCCTTCAGAAGCAGGCACGGGCTCTGCTCTTGTGTCCTCATCCCTCAATTCGTCTGGGGATGCAGTTGGTGGGCCTGATGGTGTCCTGCTTCGAGGCGGTCCCCTTTGCTCAGTTTCACATGAGACCTCATCAGTTGCACCTCTTGTCAGTTTGGGTTCGGGACCCTGTGTCCCTGGATCAGGAATTTGCTCTATCTCCCTTGGCCAGGCAGTCCCTTTCATGGTGGCTGGACTCAAGGAATCTTCTGGTGGGCAGGACCTTCCTGCCCCCATGCTGGGAGACTGTCACCACGGATGCCAGTCTGACGGGCCGGGGAGGTTTTTGGAAGTCCCTACAGTTCCAGGGTCATTGGGGCCCCCAGGAGGCCCATGTTCCCATCAATGTCCTGGAACTGAGGGCGATCAGGTTGGTTCTGTCCCACCTGACCACACACCTTCGGGGTCGGGCTGTTGCGATCCGCTCAGACAACCAGACGGCGGTTGCCTACATCAACCATCAGGTAAGGAACTCGGAGCAAGCGAGCCTTCAAGGAAGTGTCTGTGATACTGTCTTGGGCGGAACAGAATGTCTCCTGCATCTCAGCGGTATACATTCCTGGGGTGGAGAACTAGGTGGCGGACTCCCTGAGCAGGGGGACGTCTCAACTGGGGGAATGGTCCCTCAACTACCAGGTGTTTCTCTCCCTGTGTCACCGCTGGGGTCAGCCGGATGTGGACCTGTTTGCGTCCCGGCACAATCACAAACTTCCCAGGTTTGTCTCTCTGTCACAGGATCCTCTGGCCTTCGCCACGGATGCACTGGCAATGCCTTGGACGGAATTTCGGCTTCCCTATGTGTTCCCTCTACTGTGCAGGGTCATGCGCAAGATTGCTCACGAAGGGGTGTCAGCCATCCTGGTGGCCCCCCTGTTGGCCAAGAAGGGTGCGGTTCGCAGATGTCGTGCAGTTGGCAGTAGACCAGTACGTCTTGCCCAGGGATCCAGATCTTCTCAATCAGGGACGGCTACACCATCCCAATTTACAAATGCTGGCTTTAACGGCTTGGCTGCTGAAACCTACATCTTGACAGAGAAGGGGTTGCCTGCCTCTGCGGATACCATGATTCGGGCTAGGAAGAAGTGCTCGTCCTTTATCTGTTACAGGGTCTGGCATGCTTACATTGCCTGGTGTGAGTCCAAGTCTCTTCCCTGTCTGTTTTTTTCCATTCCCAGGATTCTGGAATTTTGGCAACATGGTTTGGATTCTGGCCTTCAACTGAGTACCCTCAAGGGCCATGTTTCAGCTCTGGCAATTTTTTCCCAAATATACTTTGCCAACCACCGGTTGGTTAAAACTTTTTTTTCCAGGGTGTTACTCATGTGCGTACACCTAGTAAGCCTATGCTACCAGTCTGGGACTTGAATCTGGTGTTGTCTGCTCTGCAGGGTCCTCCCTTTGAGCCTATCCGTGGGGCTGCTTTGGCCATTCTGACTCTTAAGTTAAGCCTTTTTGATGGCTATCACTTCTGTAAGGCGAGTTTCTGAGCTGGCGGCTCTTTCCATCAAACCTCCTTATTTTGAGAGGCATCAGAATAAGGTGGTGGTTCGGCTTAAGCCGGATTTCTTGCCTAAGGTGGTGTCTGCTTTTCATCTCAATCAGCACATTGTCTTGCCTTCATTGTGTCCTAATCCTGCTAATTCCAAGGAGCAGACACTGCATTCTCTGGATGTGATCAGGGCTCTGAAGTTTTATTTGGTAGCCACTGAGCCTTTCAGGAAATTTGATGCTCTTTTTGTTCTCACTTCTGGACCTAGGAAGGGTTTGCCTCCAGCTAAATCCACTATCAGCAAGTGGATCCGTCAGGTGGTGGTTCAAGCCTATTCTGCTAAGGGGAAGGAAGCTCCCTTTAGAATTACTGCTCATTCCACTCGTGCTATTGGTGCCTCTTGGGCTTTTCAGCACCAAGCTTCTGTTGAACAAGTTTACAAGGCCGCTACTTGGTCTTCTGTTCATACTTTTTCCAAGGTTGATGTTAAGGCCTCAGCGGATGCTGCTTTTGGCCGCAAGGTGCTTCAGGCGGTAGTTACTTGAACTGCCGGCTGTTGCTTATTGGGGATCCCATCCTACTTTTGGACACTGCTATTCTAAGCATACAGCACGTCCTGCTCCAGATATAGTAATAACATGTGGGTAATCCTCCGCCTCCGGCGCGGTGCACTGCAGACATGTAGAGAACAAGCTCCTCCCGGCCCTACATATACCGAGGGACCTCCCACAAATCCCCAGATTTCTCTGCAGTGCTGGAACTGCGAAGACATGAAGTATCACGCTCTCGCAGGCGAGCAGGGCTTACAGCCCGAGGCCCTGCGGGACTATTTCCACCCGTCCTCTTGTGTAAGAATATGCCTCCCAGCCTGGGCTGCGTTGGTCGGGTGAAGGTAGGCAGCACCTTGGTGCTTAACGGAGCCATGCTCCACCGCAATCCCCCACCATAGGGTAGGCGGTTTAGGCCGATGGCGAGACTCTTGTGGATGCCCCTCCCGCATTTGCCCCTACCCCGGGTAGCGCTGGACCCTGTGCGAGGGTCGCCATCCTTCCTCATTTCCCCATCTAGTAGGGGGAAAAGAAAGGGAGGAGGGCATGTGTGTGACGGTCCCAGCGTACCGGTATGTCATGCTTATGGCCTTATTTCTGCCCTTTATTAACCGTGATGTCAGAGCCGCGCTGCTTGCTCCTTACTCCGTTTTCTTCGGCCGCCGCTGTATGCTTGTACGTAGTTTGCTACGTCGTCTAGATGCTGTGGTGCCTTTACTTTATTGGATGAAACGGTTCTCTACGAATCCTTAAGCGCGTGGTTGTATCCTTGCTTTTACTTTTACCTCAGAGCTTTGCGCTCTTTGGAGTGGGCGGGGCCTTGGTTCGGCGCACTCCGTGTCACGGCAGAGCATCGAGCCCGCCCTTCGAGGTTCGCTGGGCGCCATTTTGCTGAGCTTCGCGCACGTGGTGGCGGTCTCCTTCTCTCCACTTGATCTGTAAGTGCCCTCGCGGGCGACTCCCTTTTTTATATGTTCTGTCCAGCTGCGCATGGCCCTGACATCTCTTTCCCATTTATGTCTTTCAGACGCTGAGCACCGGTGGCTTTTCCCGGCTATATATATATAATAAGGATTTAGCGGGCCTTACTACAAATCTCCCACATTGATCAGCGGGTCGTTGGGGCATCCAGGGTTGCTTATAGAATAAATCCCTACGGGCATACTGTGTCTTGACAATCACCATATGGAGTCATCTCAGGATTGTGTTACCGGGGTCCCTCTGGGACAGGACCGGCTGTGTGTAGCGTGTGGTCTCCCCCATGCCGATGCTGATGGGGCACGGGTCTGCGCGCCATGTGCCGAGCAGACGCTGGACCTGCGAGCGGCGCCTGTGGTTGCACCTCGCTCCCTCTCTCCCCTTTCCTCTTGCCTAAATCTCACTCCCGTTGAGTCATGTACAAGTGGGGAGCTGCAAATAGACGTCTCTTCTAGACGACCCATGCTTAACCAGATTGTTGAAGGGTTGTCTGGGCAATGTGGGTCCTGGCAGACAACGGCCCTGGACTCCCCCGGCTTCGGCCTGTGCTATGGGCTCGGAGGAGTCCTCTTCTCTGTGTGATAGTGCTCCTTCTGAAGATGGAGACCTGTTCTCTGACCCGGGTTCCTCTGTTGAGAGGCAGAGGTGTCAGGATGAAGCTGGTCAGGATGACTGGGACCAGCTTGACGTCTGTGGTATGTTGCTCAGGATTTTCGAGGCCCTATCTATTTCGCCCCCGGGTGCGGTCCCCAGACGTGCTTGGAATTTCTCGAGCAGGCCCACTTTCATGCTCTTGTACTTAAGGAATGGGATTGCCCCACTAAACTTCAAGGGGCCCCAGAGGATTGGGTTTGGAAATACCATTTTCCCCCAGAGATGGTTGATTGTTGGGCTTTGTCTCCAGTGGTAGACGCCCCGATTGTTGGGGTTCCTAACCCCCCTTTCCTTACAGCTCCGGCTTACAGCACCCTGCAGGACGCCGAGGACCGGCGCATTGATAGGCTGGCTTTCCACGCCTTTGCTCGTGCAGGATCGGCGCTACGTCCTGTCTGTGCCGCGGCCATTACTGCAGTGGCCGCTAGGACCCTCATAAGTAAGATGCTTGAGCATCAACCTGAAGATTTACCCTGGGAAGTGTTTAACGCACTCTCCAGCTGTGATATTTTTGTTTAATTTATCCTTTTAGCTCTGGATGACACCACCAAAATGTGTGCGAGGACCTCAGCCCAAATGATAGCTATTCGTCGCCTGCTCTGGCTGCGACAGTGGGGGGCAGACGATGACACTAAAAGGACTGACGGGGCTCCCCTTTAGAGGGCATCGCCTTTTTGGGGCCCGTCTGGACCTATTCGGGAAAGAGGACAATTCACCCAATCAGGAGCGGCCGTCCAGGCCCCCTCGGAGCAGGGATACCCCTCCACCTCCATACCATAGTGTTAAGCAGGAACCAGGGACGCCCTTTGCAGGGTCTGGTTCAGTCTCCTGTCCCGGGAGTGGCAGACAACGCCCGGGGCCTTCCGGCCGGGCCAAGTCCAAATCCTTCATCGAAACCCCACAATCATGATGGGACGCCCTCGCCCGCCTGGGTGAGGGGACGGCCACAGCACCTTGCTCCTATCGGGAGGCTTCTTACATAGAAACATAGAAACATAGAAGGTTGACGGCAGAAGGAGACCATACGGTCCATCTAGTCTGCCCTTATGTGTATACTGTATGTACTCTTTATCTTAGGATAGATGTGTGCTTATCCCAGGCATGTTTAAATTCAGTGACTGTTGATTTTTCAACTACCTCTGCTGGAAGTTTGTTCCAAGCATCTACTGTTTTTCTTCATGTATGGGTGCAGGCCTTCCTTGGTCTGCTAGGCCTGGGCTCCTTGGCTGGACGCCCTTAACGGATAAAGGCAGAGGCCTCTACACCAGTTCGCCCCCCATTCCCCCTGAGGATGAGGGGGTTGCCCATTCTAACCCATTCTAATTCTTCTTGGGTTTGGCAATCTATAGGCATTCAGGCTTGATCCGTGTTGGACCATCGACACCCTATAAACCGCGGGGCCTATGGCCGTCCGTGGAGTGTAAGATGCTTAATTGGGCTCCCAAGTGTCTTTGGACACTGTGGCCTTTACAGCTTGGTGTTGTGGCCGGGTTACTGGACCCCTCTCACGCTCCTGGTGTTTCCCTAGCTCGGTTTGGGAGTGATGTCTCGAACGAGACCAAGGGGCAGCCACAAAGGGACCCTTCAGGCTCCTTATATCTCCCGAGAGGGAGTTGTTTGGATAGGCTTAGTGGCCTCAGATCCTACCTTTTTTTTTGTTCCATCCTCCAGTTCCCTAGGATGGCATTAGAATTGTGTCGGCTAGTGCCCCCTTTTTTGCTTGGCATTTAAAGTGGACCAACACCCAGGATTTTGACTATCCTGGGTCTTGGTCCACTTCGGTGGGGCACCCCCGATCGGGGTGCCCCACTGTGTGAAACCCCCCCGAACTCGCCTCTCCCCGCGCCGACGGACAAGCCGCGGACAAGCGGCTCCTCCGCCGCCGCCTCGCGCGCACACGTCTAGAGGGGCGCGAGGGAGGCGGCGGCGGACGGCCGCCGTCGAAACTAAGGTAAGGAGTTTGGGGTGTTTGGGGGGGTTTCACCCCGCGGGACATCCCGATCTCGGATGTCCCGCGGGGAGGGAGGTGATCGGCCCGGGAATCTTATAGATTCCCGGGCCGATCACCGGTGGGTGTTGGTCCACTTTAAGGTTTTTCTGGGGCAAGGTCTCTGCCCTTATTTGCTATCTCCTTACTGTTACCTGGCAGTATTGCACCTGGGATGGCCGTTGGTGGCTGTACAGATGACGTCCCTTATTCTCAGTGCCCTTGGGTTCTGCAGCACCTTAGGTTGGTCTGGACCTAAGTCTGTGCACCTTCCTCCTAGTCGAGGTGGTTGATCTTCTGGGAGTTATTTAAAAAAAAAGTCCCTCGGGGGGCATTCCCTCCTTTCTTGCTGCTCACCTGTTGGTGGTCACCTTGGGTACCAAATCGTGCAGGTTGACTGGGGGGGGGCTTGTTTCTTCTGAAACCCCCAGTGGTTCCTAGGTAGGCCCCTAAAAAGGGGGTCCATTTACCTATTGTGGTGTTGCCACTGCGAGCCTTCAGCGGGCTCTATCTTGCTGGACTTCTCCGTTTCAGGGCCTGTTCATTTGGGGATTCGTGGTCTGCCGTAGGACAGTGGCCTGTCCCCTTCTTCCTGGTAAAGTCTCGGGACTAGTGGTTACTTCCAGGAAGGCTCTGATTCTGATCTATGTGGGAATTAACATCCCTTGCTTTTTATCGCTTTAGTCTCTGATGGATGCCCTCCTTTGGTAGGAGGTAATTTATTGGCCCTCTGAGTTCCTACTGGTATGGACCTGTTGGGCTCTGTCACGATCACAGGGGGTCTGCCCTTTAGTATTGGCCCAGATTGGCCTAACCTTGTCCTTTGGGGGCCTAGTAGGCTCTGGCTGGACATTATACTCGATATGGCTTATTTTCTTCGCCCTGCCAGGCAGGGGTCTGTGCAAGGTTGCTGAAAAAGGGAAGAACCGTCATGCGGGGGGCCTGGGTGGCCCAGGGGGGTGTCGTCCGCGGAGGCTTCTGCTGAGGACAGTGGGCCTGTACGCTCTCTCACGAGGTTTGTCCTGCATAGTCAGGCTCTTTTCCATTTCGCCCCGATCTTCAGGCTCTAATTTGGAGTTACACCGGGTTTTGTTCCTCGCCCTGTTGGAGATGGCATATCTCTGGGTGTCTTGTTTCCAGGAGCGCTAGGATTTAGCTTCCTCCTCTTCCTCTTCTTCTATTTCCTGCCATCTATCTTAGGGTATGTTATACCTGTGTTGCTTGGCGGGGTCTAGCTCTCTCCCCTGCTGGAAGTTCTCTGTTCCCAGGCTTCTAGAATTATTACAGCATGGTTGGTGTTTGCTCCCCAACTTAGTTCTATGAAGGTTCTGGGCTCGCCCTGTTGGCCTACTACAGAGGTATGTTCCAATCTTCTGTGTTGAGCATTCATCAGGGTTTGCTCAGGTACATTCCTTGAGGAATTCTTGCCTCCTCTAGGGGGTTTACTTAGTCTGATGCCCTGCTAAGGGTTGCCTTGGGTCTTATTCAGGTTCTTCGGACCTGTTCCTTACCCCGTATCGCTCTTCTGGGGCGGTTGCTCCAGTATAAGTGGGCCATAAGGATGGCTCTGTTAACGGTCATGGTCGCGTGTGTGTGTGTGTGTGTGTGTATATATATATATATATATATATATATATATATATATATATATATATATATATATAATTTTGTTTATATATCTGTACACCATGGGAGGGGGATGCTCCGCACTACGCCGAGTTCGGCTTCAGGCCGTGTTTTTGAGTCTCCCTTATTCCAGATCCTCCGGTCTCTGGGCTACTGTCTTGATATACTTTGAGCTAAGGGGATCTGTCTTCCCCTCCAGGTGTTGGAGATCTCCTGGTCCGTTTCTTGTCCCTGGTAGGGATTATGCCCTTGGGGCTTATGGGTCTCCATCCTTTAGTACTGGATCTGATTGCCTCCACGGGTGTAGGTGCCCTCGGATAGGCATCGCTTGGTTGGTTTTGTCCTTCTGAGCCTAGAGTAAACGTTTCGGCTCGTGCTGAGTGTTGTTGTTTTCAGTATTCCTGCAGGTCTCGCTTGTGACAAGGGTTCATATTCCCCGCCGGGGAGACTTCTAAGGTTGCCACGGCTACTCTCTTTTGCATGAGCATGGTTAGGCCTTTTCTCTGGCCTGTTCTTTTAAGGGAAGATTATTCTTCTCTCTCGGTTGTTTTGCTCTCTTACAACTTGTGCTTGGCTTGGGCCTTTCAGCACTAACTTCTGTTGAGCATGCTGGCTTGTCCGCTGCTTGTGTTCAGTTCTCCCTTTACAGGTTCAAAGGTTGAGGTTAGAGCCTTGCTCTCGTCGCTCTTGGTAGCATGGTTGCGGGTGACAGCGCTTTTACGGTTGGCTGTGCCCTTTTTTCACGGGGATCCCACCCTACTTTATGGACACTGCTATTGGATGTCCCACATGTTATTACTATATATGGAGCAGGACGTGTTATATGCTTAGAATAATACAATTCTGTGAAGTACTCACCTGTAAAATTGGTATTATACGCATACAGCATGTCCTGCTCCACCCCACCCTGGTTTCACTGGTTCTGGATCCCCTGTATGGTGATTATTATCATTGATATTATTGCCTGTTTCTGGGTGGTTGGTTTCTCCTGGCTTCTCCTTCTCACTGCTTTTCAATGCTGGGGATTTGTGGGAGGTCCCTCGGTATATGTAGGGCCGGGAGGAGCTTGTTTTCTACATGTCTGCAGTGCACCGAGGCGGAGGATTACCCACATGTTATTACTATATCTGGAGCAGGACGTGCTGTATGCGTATAATACCAATTCTACAGGTGAGTACTTCACAGAATTGTATTTTTGGATGTCCCAACTGTTATGAATACCGAAGCAGGCCGTGCCATGCAATAAAGAAAAAAGCAATTCTGTACTCACCTGTAGAATTGTTTTTGTTCTTGCATGGCACGGCCTGCTTTCCTTGTTATCGTTATTCTTGGTTGCCTCTTTATGGTGATTATTCCAAGTTAATTGGGGTTTTTTATCTTTTTTACATTTTTTACTTTTATTCTTTCCTGGCTTCTTGTCTCGCTGCTTGTCTACGCTGGGAACTCTATGGTTGATCCCCCTTTTTATAGGGGCCGGGAGATGCCACAACTTTCTGCAGTACCACTGTGCCACCTTGTGGCGGAATAACCCAACTGTTATGAATACCGAAGCAGGCCGTGCCATGCAAGAACAAAAACAATTCTACAGGTGAGTACTCACAGAATTGCTTTTTTTTTAGCCTCTATTGTTTCTGCCTTTTTATAGCTGACCCGAATACTAAACCTAAAGGAAAGGAGAAAAAGAGAGAAAAGGATAAGGAGGGTTTTTCAAAATCTAAGAAATATAAAACTGTTAGGCTCTGTATGTATTGCCCCTCTATTTTGCCTGACACTTGGAACAGAGCTTGGTGTAAGATCTGTTTAGAACATTGGCTGGGGAATGAAGCTGCCAGTTAACTAGTGGATATTCTGAGCAAAATGGAAGCCAATATGGCATCTACCTTGGAAGTTTGTAGTTAGGACCATGGCACCCACCTCCCTTCTGGAACCTCCGTCATCCGTCAGTTACTGCTCCCACTATGGTAGCGGCTGTGGTTGTAGAAAGGCACCCTGATGGTGAGGAAAGTGAGGGTCGGGTTTCTTCAGGGGAAGATTTGATTAACCAGGGTTTTGGGCTGGCCTCTGCTCAGGAACCTTCATCTAGCTCTGGTAAAATCAAATTGTCAGAGGAAACATCTACCTTGCTTCAAGATATTTGATACAATGCATATTGCCTCTCTCCAGCAGCCTCTTTTTTGGTACAAGACACACTGTATCATAAATTGTCAAAAAACAAAAAGTATTCCCAGGTTAATTTATCTCTGCTTGATGTAATGAAAAGGGAATGGATCTTTCCAGAGAAGATTTTCCTGGCCAATTCGCTTAAAGGGAAATTCCCATTTGACGGATCAGAAGCTGAACCTTGAGCCAAATGCCGCAAGCTGGACGTTTGCAAAGATCTCTGATCTAAGCTTTGAGGATGCCGGCACTCAACGGGATCTGTTGGATCGCCGTACAGATTGCATACTTAAAAGAGCTGGGACTCTGAAGCAAGAGCCAGTCTAAAGGAAAAAGCTTTAGATTGTTGCCAGAAATTTAATGGTTAAACAATGTGACGAATTATATTGAGAATGGCACGCCAAACAGATGCTTTTAGACCTGCTACCGGCTATGTTTACAGCGGTTTCCTTCTTGGAGGATGCCTCTGCAGGGGCAGTCAGGGTTCTGGCAAAGACCGCGGCTCCTCTTTTACTGTGCCAGGAGAGCAGTCTGTTTAAAAACCTGGAAGGGAGATCTAGCCTACAAAGCCAGACTATGCAGAATTTGAGTGCAAACTGATGTTTGGCTCTGGATTAGATGCTAGGTCCTCGCCAGGTCTGCCAAGAAAACCCACAAGACCTAAGCGGGGTTAAAGCAGGATTCTGTTTAGGCAGAAAGTGCAGGTTCAATCAGCTTCTTGGCAACCTGAACCCTAAAAAACATTGGGGTCAGTAGAAGGGGGCAGGCAGACCTAATCTGATCTGCAACCCTCCTCCCCAGGCAGTCAGGCCTTGGCCCTGATGCCGGTAGGAGGGCCTACTCTCTCTCACTTTATTCTGGAACTAATCAGGGTATCATCTGGAATTCTTACAGAAGCCTCCAGACACGTTTCTTGTCACGCAACCACCAAGGGAGGGGGAAAAGGGAACTGCCTTCCCGCAGGTCATTTGGGAGCTCCTGAACAAGGTCATAGAAGCCTTTCCCCCTATTAGAACAAGGTTATTCCCACATGTTCTTAGCCCAAAAACCTTCAGGAGCGTTTTGAATGCTCTTTAACCTCTAAAGTCTCAACCCATTTTTATGGTACAAGATGTTCCACATGGAATCAATCTTTACAGTAAGAAATCTTTCAATGCCACAGGTTCGGATGGTCACTGTAGATCTACAGGATTCATATCTCCATTGCTCAGGAAGATTGTAATTCTGGGAGAAGAGATCCTACATTAGCAATACAGGGCGCTCCCATTGGGGGTTTCAACAGCACCCAACATCTTTACAAAGGTTCTAGCAGAACCTATGTGCTGTCTGAGGTCAAGGGGCATTTCAATAATCCCTTATTTAGATGACTTTCTTATTAACAAGCAGCACAGGTCAGTCGCGTCTGCTATGGGACCTTTCTCAAATTCTGTCCCTCCTAGGGACACTGGGTTGGATAGTGAATAAAGAGCAGCCAGCAGCCGTTCCATGGCCTCGGCTCCATTCCATACTGCTGCAGTCCTTCCTTTCTTCAGTCCTGGGATCACTCTCAGGAATCTCTAGAGGATACCACTGCACTGGCAGGTGAGTTAAATGATTACTTTGTGGTGGTAGATGGACCCAGTAGTCCTGCAGCAAGGAAATGCATGAGGCAATCCAATCCTGTCATTACTACGAATGCCAGTGGATGGTGCTGGGGAGCCCACCTAGACTCCCCATCAGGCTTAGGGAGCTTGGTCAGCTGGATTCACATTTCATCTTTATCAAATTTCAGGGGGCACAAGGCTGGCATTGAGACACTTTAAGCATCTGTTAAAAAGCAGGGATGTTCAAATCAGATCTGACAATATGACCACAGCGGCTTATCTAAACCACCAGGGAGGAACAAGGTCTAAAAGACTTCTAAAACTGGCCCTTTCACTCCTCTTCAGATCACGGTCAAATCTATCTATCTCGGCGGTTCAATTAAAGTAGACCAACACCCTCCCCTGATCGGCCCGCACTCAGTTTGCCTGTCGCTGCCTCTCCTTGTCCGTCGGTGGCTATTGGATGAACGAATCACGTGGGAGCGGGGTCATGTGAGTTTTCGGGGCTTTCTGGGGGGTTTCACACAGCGGGGCACCCTCGATCGGGGTGCCCCGCGGAAGTGGACCAATACCCAGGATAGTCAAAATCCTGGGTGTTGGTCCACTTTAAAGGGAACCCTAAATCTTTTTAGAATGGTCCCTCAATCCAGATCTTTTTGCCTGTGCCCAGAACACAAAATGCTAGATGTTCTCCCTGTGCCGGGGGGTGAATTCCCTGGTGCACAGCTGGCGTTTCAATCTGGCTTACGCCTTACCTTCACTGCAGCAAAAAATTGCCTCAGAACCAGCAACAGTAATTGGCATTGCCCCGATTTAACCAAGAAGAAGTTGATTTGCGACCTTGAAAAGCATGTTGACAGAAGAGCCCTGGGATCTACCTCTGCTGCTGAATCTACAGATACAGGGACCAGTTCAACATTCAGGATTTACGAATCTGAAATGACCAGACTGGAACTTAAGTTGCCACGATGCTCCTTGAAAGTAGGAAAATGGCGAGAATGATTAATATATATATATATATATATATATATATATATATATATATATATATATAATTATTTTAGCCAACCTGACCCCAGATCGACTAGATGAATAAAGAATGTGTTCCACTGGTCACACCTCCATGTACCCAAGCAGTTTAGAAATGTCTGGTGTGGGTTAGTGTCTCATGGGTATAGCGGAGATGTGGGCGCGCATGTGACTTGGGATCACTATGTAAGTATATTGGACAATCTCAGGATTTTCAGAGCATTGCTAGACATTTCACAAATGTCCCCTTAAATTACATAACCAGTATTTAACACCACCTATACCTCCTATTTATATGAAATATTGGAAACCTTGTACTCCTTTATGGCTAGAAATAATCCTTTAAAGTGGACCAACACCCTCCTTGATCGGCCTGGGAATCTAAGATTCCCAGGCCGATCCGGTCCCTCCCTGTGGTTCATCCAAAATCGGGATGCCCCGCTGTGTGAATCCCCCCAGGATGCCCTCTAACCTTACCTTACTCCCGGTCCAACGGCGCGTGCCGCATCTCGCGCTTCTCTAGCAGGACACGTGCCCGCGCCGGCTATTTGTGATTGGCCAGCGCGGGCGCGCTCCCTGTCAGAGGGAAGCGCGAGATGCGCCCGCCAGTGCGCTCGGAGCCGATGTGGTTTGAAGCTGCTTGGACGCGCATAGCACAGCGGCTCGGAGCACGCTGATTGGACAAGCGGCCGCGCATGCTCCGTAGGGGTGAGGTGAGTTTTATCAGGCGTTCTGGGGGGTTTCACGCCAATCAGGGTGCCCCGCGGAAGTGGACCAAAACCCAGGATAGTGAAAATCCTGGGTGTTGGTCCACTTTAAGAGACTGGGAGGAGTAATTTTACTCTTCTGGAAAAATGTATCGTGACCTCTCGTGCACTACTGTACATGTCATAGGATATACTGTAATTTAAACTTTAACATTAACATAAAAAAAATTAAATTATATGTTATTAAGCACTTAAACAGGAACCACGCCAGTTTTGGTGTTGAGTTTGGGGAAAGAGGATCCTGATTGCGAACACCCCAAGACCCCCCCCCCCCCTTCATTCCTTCATTAGCATTCTTACCATTGCTTGGTGATAGGCGGACTTACTCAGAGCTAAAGTGATTCTAGCTTCTCAATTGCATTTACAGTATATGCGATTGGAGTCTCACACTTTGGCCAACTAGTGGATCCGCAGTATTAGAGTTGATGGGGTAAAGCAAAAAGCGGTCTTGAGAATCTTCTTCAGCATTATTCTGTACAGCACTGAGAAACACTTAAAGAGGAAGTCCAGTCTGTCCTTCATCCCCCCCCACACACACACAATGCTGAGACAGGATGGGGGGGTTAAATAATAATAAACTTCTAACCTGTACCCCAGTATCCAGCAATCGTTCCCACAACGATTTAAGGACAGGCATTGGACAGGCTACACAAAGTGGCATCCCCCGTTCTGTGCACGTAGCTGTGCACCCATTCACTTGAATGGTTGCGCAGGCAGGCACGCGTACAGATGGGGGGGGGGGGGGGGGTTGGGAGGAGCCGCTAAACTGCCCCATGAGTTCCTGCAAAAGCCAGAATTATATTCCCAGGATATCTCTGCTGCAGGAGAATGGCCAGTCCCTGGATCTATGGGATGAATAACTTGCCTAAAGTGCTTATAAAAGGTCACCCAGGCAGAGGAAAATTGGTCATCTTTAATTTAAACGCTTTTATTGTTTACACACATGCATATAAAAACATGTTTTATTCACATTTCTTTGTCTTTATTCTCCTAGCCACAAGGTTTACAATGTTCCCCATCTGAGCCACACCTTCGCCTACAAAATAATTCAGATTTTCCTTGTACTCTTAAGCCAGAGGAAGGAGCTTTGCTTTGGAAGACTTGGGCACAGATTAAGAATGCAGACACTTCAAAAGAATCTGAAAACAAATCCGTATTGGTTGGAAGTATGTTATTATCTTCTTACATGTAATATTCAGGTAGATTAATGTGGACCAAAACTCTTAGCAAAAAGGGGCCATATGAGGCCAATGTTTTGTTAAGGGCATCCTGTTTTTGGATACCCCTCTGTGTGAAACTCCCTGGCATTATCAATATACTTGCCTCACTGACGATCCCATGGTGCAGGCTCTCATCCAATCGGTGCTGTATTCTATTTATCATAATGCGTGGCATAACGCTCTATTTGGAAACAGAGGCCAGAAAAGGGTTTGGCCACACATTCCCAGTTTCCCTGTGGTCTGGCCCATGTTTCTCCCCCCCCCCCAGGCTATATAAATGGCTAGGAGCAAAAACACACATCAGCTGCAGGATCCTGGGGATGCAAGCCGTGCGGTGTGTTCACCGATTACCGTGTTCCACAGGTATTTCACACAGCTTCCCAAATTGGGGTGTCCAGGATGGTTCATTAAGAAAAATAGTTACCTTTTAAGCAATATGAGAAATATACATTGGTAAAAGTTCAGAGGTGACCTCACCAAGCCCAGTATGGTAGAACAGGGCATACACAATTAATAACTACAAAATATATGCATGAATAAAAATATATAATGTTATGCTTACTCTCCTCAAGGGGCTAAGTGTACCCTTCTGCATCAAAAGTTCTCTCCTACCCCAAAGTTCTCTCCTACCACAAGCAGGTCAAGGCTTGGCGGAAAGAGCACACCCAAGTTGTCCTCTGCCTATAGAGGACACTCTTCAGGAAATTTGGAGGTCCAATGTTTAGGACACCTAGTAAGGGAAATTATGGCTTAAAGGTGTAGGATCGATTTTAGATCTTTAAAGGAAGCAATAGTGTGTTAAACATGCAGCCGTCCTTGTTCCTTATGCCAACACTCAGTCAAAACAACGGCTTTAACGTCTCGCATATGCCGTAGAAATATGAGTTGAGTGGGTGATCCTGGATCCCATACCAAATTGGATTCCCCAAGGGACAAGGACCAATCACCAGGATAGTCATAAGGGGATATGAGTTACAAGCTAGATTTCGGCTTCAATAACTTTATTCCTTAGCAAACCAAAGATCCCCCTACATTGCAGTTAAAGGAACACTATCACGAGAAAGGGCCCAGTGATAGAAATCCATATAAATATGATGGATGTGGGAGCAGAGGTCACTTATACAACCAGCAATTAAGAAATATCCAGCCAGGCATGTTTTTTTAATTTTAATAGATGCATTAAACCTGTCGCCCCTGGATTGTATTTCCTGCCATGAGAGAATACACAGCCTTGGCGGGAGTTTGATTCAGTTTGGGTGTATAAGTGACCCCTTCTCTCATTAGCCAACAAGTTTGTATGTATTGTTAATATTGCCCATCTCTGCAGTTATTAGTTCAGTACCTTCCTTCTTGAAGAATATGCTTTATCAAATCCAGTTTGTCTAGACCTTTAGATATTTAACGCAATTGTCCTGTTTACATAACCAGGGCTACTTTCGGAAATATTTCTCCTTTCCTGGGTGCTGTGCTTGTCCACTCATTGGGAAAAGCCTGATTGTATATGCTTAACGGCCCCTGTGAGAAATCCAACTGCAATGGTGGTGAATGTTTTTTTTTTCATAAAAAAAGACATGCGGGCACGCGCCCTGCTAGAGAGAAGCACGAGATGCGGCCCACGCATGCGCGATTGGACCGGGAGTCAGGTAAGGTTTGCAGGTGTCCTGGGGGGGGGGTTTCACACAGCGGGGCATCCCGATTTTGGATGCCCCACAGGGAGGGATTGGATTGGCCCGGGAATCTTATAGATTCCCGGGCCGATTCAATTCAGCCGGGTGTTGGTCCGCTTTAACTAGGATTGAACAAAATACAAACCCTTTTAATATTTTAACATTAAACTCTACTCGCCTCACATGTCTTCATCCAGCGTCAGGCAGGGTCCTCCCACTGTCTGACCTCTCTGAGCTCCTCTTCTGCCAGCGATGCAATCTTATTGCTCTGTTGGCTTTAGGATTGAAAGTGGACAAGGCTCCCCCCCCCCCCCCCCCCCTTACATGCTGACATCTTGCCATGCTCTTAGCGCTCCCCAACAAAGGCAGGGTATTTATCATTTTTTCTAATTTTTACATTACTTTACAGAAAAAAAGCTACTTATGTTTAAAGAAGATGTACTCTCTGTGCCAATTGCTGAACTAAATTATGGCTTATGCTTGATGACCAAAGAAGCAAAAAAATCTGATGGTTCTCCATATGATGCAGACATGTTGTTTTATTTACTGCTCTGTATTCAAAAGGTGAGATATGTTTGGTCGCTACCAATACTTTAAAGGGATTCTGAATGCAAAAATAATAAATACCACATATTCTCTTATAGTCCCACGCAGCTGATCGGTAATATTCCAGGGGTTTGAAACTTACCTCCACCAGAGATCCCGACTGTGCCGTCCCTGCGCCAAACCACAGCCCATGGTTGTGTTGCTGCATTCTCGCTTCTTCCTGGCTTCAGTCATGATGACTGGTCACACCTGCTTTATTTATTTCAATGAATGCGTGTACTGAGTGCTGGTACGCCCCCACCATTGTAATGAATGGAGAGGGAGTGGTGGCCAGTCATCGTTACTGACGCAAGGGGGGGGGGAACGTGGGGATAGCAGGGAGGAGATCACCAATGGAGGTAAGATTCAAACCACCTGCATCATTCTATTCAGCTGTACGTAGGGGAGTTTGTGCCCCTCCTTTTTTTTTTTTGGTGGTCTAACATTGCATAATACTATATAAGTACACTATAAAGAGTCCATGTTTAGGCATTAAACTGGTTAATAGGAATATGGAGACTGACGGAGTAATGGAAATCCGTGCAGTATGAATGACTGAATATATGTGTTGAAACGTAAGCGGAGTCATTTGTTGCCAGATGGTTATTGCCTCTGATATGTGCTTCTGTTCAATTCTTTAACCCCTTCCGCCACAGTCAAATTTGGGATTACGTTAGTTTGAATCAAAGGGGAGAAAAACCCCAAACGAAATCCTATATTCTAAGTATACAGTACATCCTGCACCAGATATAATACTTACACTTGGGTTATCCTCCGCCAGATGGCGCTGTGCATTGCAGAAATGCAAAAACAGGCTCCTCCCGACCCTTCATATACCCAGGGACATCCCACAAATCCCCAGATTTCTCTGCAGTGCTGACTGCGAAGACATGAAGTATCACTCTCTCGTAGGTAGGCAGCACCATGCGTGCTTATGGAGCCCTGCTCCACCGCAGTCCCCCACCAAAGGGTAGACTGATTAGGCTGATGGTGAGCCTTTAGGGGATGCCCCTCCCGCATCATTGCCCCACGCCCCGTGTAGCGGTGGACCCTGTGTAAAGGGTCGCCATCCTCCCTCGTTCCCCCCCTTAGCCACGGGGGGAAAGAAAGGGAGGGAGGGGTTTGGGAGTATGGCGGCCTCAGTGTACCCTATTAAACGCTTATGGCCTTAGTATCGCGTTTGACTGGGAATGGGTGTCAGAGCCGCGCCGTTTTACTTTTTACTTGTATTGGTCGCCGCCGCGCCTTTCCTATATGGTTCTACTGCACGGGCGGCGGTGGCTTTGCTGATGCTGCGGCGTCTCCTTTTTAGCCTGTAGTGGCTCTGCTGCGGTAATCCACTCGATCAATTTCCTTCAGGCGTCACTGCCCTGTTTTCTCTATTGGCTACGCGTTTTTGGAGCTTCGCACTCTACGGGGGGGCCCTGGATTGGCGAGCTCCGCGTCACGGTTTGGCGGCTCCGCGTCACGGTCAGCTCTGGCCCGCCTTTCGAGGTTCGCTTGGCGCCATTTTTACTCGCGTGCGCGTGGTGAAGACCGTCCTCCCCCCTCTGTCTGTAAGGGCCCTCGCGGCCGACTTTATATTACCTTTATTACTCCCTTGCACATGGCTCTGACATTCTTGTTCCCCTTATGTCTTTCAGACCGTGGATTCCGGTGGCTTCTCCCGGCCTGGTGTATCTCCCGGTTGAGACTATTAAATTTACTCCCACTTCCCTGCGGGTTATTGGGGCGTCCAGGGTAGCTTACAGCGTCAATCCCTACTGGCCTATTGTGCCGATTA
This sequence comes from Gastrophryne carolinensis, assembly GCA_027917425.1. Classification (NCBI taxonomy): domain Eukaryota; kingdom Metazoa; phylum Chordata; class Amphibia; order Anura; family Microhylidae; genus Gastrophryne; species Gastrophryne carolinensis. The sequence goes on from CM051238.1 coordinate 217,932,689, forward strand.
AATCACCATATGGAGGCGTCCAAGGATATTGTGAACGGGGTTCCTTCGGGACAAGCCCGGCTGTGTGTAGCTTGTGGGGTCTTACCTAGCAGCGGTGACAATGCACGGGTCTGTGTTCCTTGTGCACAGCAGGCGTTATCGGTTCTTCCCGCCTCTTCAGTGGCTGGGCCTCACTTCACCTACTCCCCCAAGCCTGAGTCTAACCCCCAATACAAGTGGGGATTCTCATCCTGATGTGGCTACTAGACTGGCCAGTGTTGAAAGATTGCTTGCTAGCGCATTAGCGCGTAAGGCCGCCGCAAACAGTCGGCATTTAACCCCTGACTCTGCTCTCTTCCCTATGGAATCTGATGATTTGTTGCATCCTTACGGCCATCCTTTCGGACGAAGGGGAGCTGTTCTCTGACTCGGTCATATAACGAGGAGTCAAGGGGTCATGGCGAGTCTGGTTCCGAGCACTGGACCTCGGATGATATTGACAGACTGCTGGTTCAGATTTTTGAAGTTTTGTCCATCTCTCCCCCTGTTGCGGCTCCCAGGCAAAGGGGTGAGCTTTTTCATACTGCTAAGGCTCGTCTGGAATTTCCCGAGCAAACCCATTTCAATAGCCTAGTGCTTAAAGAATGGGAACATCCCAGTAGACTTCCCGGGATCCCTAAGAGTGTGGATAGGAAGTATCCCTTCCCTGCTGACTTGGTTAAGTGCTGGTCATCGCCCCCCGAGGTCGATGCTCCTATTCTAGGGTTGTCCAACACCTCTATTATGCACTCCCCTGACACTACTACGCTGCGGGACTCTGAGGACCGGCGTATTGATCAATTGGCATGCCATGCCTTTGCATTTGGGGGAGCGACTCTGCGCCCGGTTTGCGCCTTAGCCATTACGGCAGTAGCGCTCAGGGTCATGGTCAGGAATGCACTCAATGGCACAGATGAGTTGCCACCTGATACTGTCAATGCACTGTCTAACTGTGATGTGTTTGTAAACTTTATCCTGTCTCCATCAGGCAGGGAATGCAGCTGGTGGGCCTGATGGTGGCGAGCTTCGAGGCGGTGCCCTTTGCCCAGTTCCATTTGAGACCTCTGCAGCTTCACCTTCTGTCAGTATGGGACAAGAACCCAGCGTCCTTGGATGGGGTCTGTGTGCTTCCCCCCTCGGTCAGACGGTCCCTTGCGTGGTGGCTGGACCACGGGAACTTGATAGGGGGCAGGTCTTTTCTGGCCCCCTCCTGGGAGACTATCACAACGGATGCCAGTCTGTCAGGTTGGGGGGGATTCTGGAAGTCCCTGCGCTTCCAGGGGAGGTGGGGCCCTCAGGAGGCCCACTTACCCATCAACATTCTGGAACTACGGGCAATCGGGTTGGTACTGGAGCAGTTGACCGATCACCTGCAGGGAATGTCTGTGCAGGTGCGCTCAGACAACAGGACGGCGGTTGCTTACATCAACCATCAGGGAGGGACCCGGAGCAGAAGTGCCCTCCAGGAAGTGTGGCGGATTCTGACATGGGCGGAGGCCAATGTTCAATGCATTTCGGGCAATCAGGTTGGTACTGGAGCGGTTGACCCAACACCTGAGGGGTCTGTCGGTCCAGGTACGCTCAGACAACAGGACGGTGGTTGCCTACATCAACCATCAGGGAGGAACCCGGAGCAAGGGTGCCCTCCAGGAGGTGTCTCAGATTCTGACATGGGCGGAGGCCAATGTACAATGCGTTTCGGCTGTTTACATTCCGGGGGCGGAGAATTCAGGGAGAGTGGTCCCTCTGCAACAGGGTATTCCAGTCCCTGTGTCACCGTTTGGGTCTACCGGATGTGGACCTGTTTGCATCCCGTCACAATCACAAGCTCCCGGCCTTCGTATCCCTGTCTCAGGATCCTCTGGCCTTGGCCACGGATGCCCTGTCCATGTCATGGAAGGAGTTTCGGCTCCTGTATGTATTTCCACCATTCCCCCTTCTGGGCAGGGTTCTGCGCAAGATTGCTCTGGAAGGGGTGCCTGTGATTCTAGTGGCCCCCAGGTGGCCAAGAAGAGTGTGGTTCGCAGACGTGGTTCAAATGGCAGTAGACCAGTACGATCTGACAGGAGTGCCAGATCTGCTAAGTCAGGGCTCCATACGCCATCCCAATTTACAAACGCTGGCTTTGACGGCCTGGCTGCTGAAACCTCCATCTTGATGGAGAAGGGTTTGTCTGCCTCGGTGGTAGGTACTATGGTGCAGGCTAGGAAGAAGACTTCTGCTGCTATCTATTATAGAGTATGGCGTACCTACATTGACTGGTGTGAGTCTAGGTCTCTTCCCTGTAACGAGTTCTCTGTCCTTAGGGTTCTGGAGTTCTTACAGCATGGTTTGGAGTTAGGTCTAAAACTCAGTACTCTGAAGGGTCAGGTTTCTGCCCTGTCCGTCGTCTTTCAGAAGTCATTTGCTCAACATCATTTGGTTAAGACCTTCTTTCAGGGGGTCACTCATGCGCGTCCCCCTCGTAAACATGTGATCCCCGTTTGGGATTTAAACTTGGTTTTATCTGCCTTGCAGGGTGCTCCCTTTGAGCCTATTCACGATGCTGCTCTGGCTGTTCTTACTCTCAAGGTTGTCTTTTTGGTGGCCATAACTTTGGTTAGGCGTGTGTCGGAGCTGGCTGCTCTATCCATTCAGCCTCCGTACTATGAGAGGCACCAGGACAAGGTGGTCCGCTTCAAGCCGGATTTTCTGCCTAAGGTTGTGTCTGCCTTTCATTTGAATCAGGACATTGTTCTTGCTTCATTGTGTCCCAATCCTAGCAACGACAAGGAAAGGGTTCTGCATTCCTTGGATGTGGTCAGGTGCTTGAAGTATTACCTGGTTGTCACTGCGGCTTTCAGGAAGACTGATTCTCTCTTCGTTGTGCCTTCTGGGCCTAGGAAGGGTTTGGCTCCTGCCAAGTCTATCAGCAAATGGATCCGTCAGGCTGTGATTCAGGCCTATTCTGCTAAGGGGAAGAGTCCTCCTTTCCGTCTTACTGCTCATTCTACTCGTGCTATTGCGGCCTCCTGGGCCTTCCAGCACCAGGCTTCTGTTGAACAAGTTTGCAAGGCCGCTACTTGGTCTTCTGTTCATACCTTTTCAAAGTTTTACAAGGTTGATGTTCGGGCCTCAGCTGATGCGGTGTTTGGCCGCAAGGTTTTGCAGGCAGCAGTAGTTTAAGCTGCGTGCTGTTGCCTTTTTGTTGGGGATCCCACCCTACTTTTATGGACACTGCTATGGATGTCCCAAGTGTAAGTATTATATCTGGAGCTGGACGTACTGTATACTTAGAATAATACAATTCTGTGAAGTACTCACCTATAGAATTGGTATTATACATATACAGTACGTCCTGCTCCACCCCACCCTGGTTTTTGCATTATTCTGGATCCCCTGTATGGTGATTGTTGCCGTTGTTGTTACCAGTTTCGGTGGTTAAATTCTCCCGGCTTCTGGTTCGCTGCTTTTCAATGCTGGGGATTTGTGGGAGGTCCCTGGGTATATGAAGGGCTGGGAGGAGCCTGTTTTTGCATGTCTGCAGTGCACAGCGCCATCTGGCGGAGGATAACCCAAGTGTAAGTATTCTATCTGGAGCAGGACGTACTGTATACGTATAATACCAATTCTACAGGTGAGTACTTTACAGAATTGTATTTTTAAAGCTGCACCCTTCGATATATGCAAAATTTCAAGGGTGTTTCACGGGAATTAACACCTTGCAGGAAGCTCCATTTGAATATGGCGTTATAGTACGTCATATGTCAGGACAGGTACAGGCACTACATGCATATTAACATTCATGTACAATTTGTGCAGACGAGCTAGGACTGGGTGTATGTTGTGGAATGCCTCCTGGTCACTTGGGAGCTAGCTGCCATGTTTACGCCCTGTACATTTCCACTGTTGATTTTTTCATTAGATTAGTGTGCTGCCCTGCTTTTTTTTTTTTTTCCAGGAAATGCAGCCAAGCACAGTAGAGGACTCGTACATAACAGCAGAATTGATTTAGACTGTCCCATTCTGCGTATAGCTGCTACTCCATTCCCCTCTTCAGCGGGGGTAGGTTGGAACTTACAACCTGAGGTAGCAAAGTATCCCTAGCAAGAATTTAAAAGGCCTGAAATCAGAAAGCCTTGGCAGACCTCTAGGGGCAGGGGATAGGGGGCTTCTTCATTAAGATCCTCTCAAGTACCCAAGCCTCAGTTCTGACATCCTAATAGTGGGAAAGACTCCTCCATTTTTTTCCCTGCCTGTTAGATTTCCCAAATCTCCTTGCCTAGCTCCACATTCCTATCCATCCTTCTTACAGAAGGTTTCTGTGGTTCACAATCCTGCTAGAAGGCAAGGTGAAGCATTTCAGGCTCTGTAATTCAATCTTTTTTCATCGCCCCGAATCTTCACAAAGATTCTATCAGCAGCAATGGCTCACCTGGAACTTCATGGCTTATTTGGACGACCTGCTCCTTTTTGCGATTGACAGGTCCTCCCAGCCTTGCAGAAAACCTTACTTTGTCTCTAAGAGTTAGGTTGGATATTGAATCTGGAAATGTCTAGCCTCATCCACAAAAGCAGATGCACGTACCTTGGGTATGAAATAGATACACTGACCCACCATATTCTTCCCAGGGCCAAAATAGAAAAGATGGTGTAATATGTGTGGTACAGGTTCTCTCCTGCCAGTCTTTCTGAGGCAGATTCTAGCCATACTTATGCTCTCATGATCACCTCCATACCAGCAGTTCCTTGGACCCAGCTCCAGTCTCCTCCCTTGAAGGCTTTCTTTCTGGTTGCATGGAACAAAGATCAAGCTCAAAGATCAAGCCTCCCTGAATTTGTTAGTCTCTTTATCAAGGCCAAATTGTCCATCCAGTCCCTAAAATTAACAGTGTGGACCCTGAATGGGACTTACTAAGGAAAAAAGGATTATCAGATTTATTAGTTATATTTCATTTTAACATATATACAACAAGGAGGCTTCCACACAGCCCCCAACCCCAAGACACAATCTGCACCACTCCGTTTACATAACAATCACTTTTATTAATTCATCTAAACACTACACAGGTTAAAATACATTAAAACCTGATTATATGAACATTCCACTAAAGGGCACTGGTGGTAATGCACAATAAACTAGGTCAGATATCAAGCGTATGTCCCCATGAAAACCGACTGAATCCTAGTGTTTCAAACAAAAAGTGCTATGTGCTATATATACAATTAATAAACAACTCTAATGATACTATAAGTGCTAAAGTGACCAAGTGCAAGAAACATTTAAGCAGTGTAAACCTTTATATGCATAAAAGGTAAGAAAAAATGACCATACCTAGGGACACAGCAGGTTGACAAGAGTCACAACCAACCATAAATCTTACATGTGCCAGTCGTCAACGCGCCCCTCCCCCAGCCTACGCGTTACGCGACGGAACGTCGCTTCCTCGGGGCAAATAGAGAGGTCTGGACTCTCCATTTGCCCTGAGGAACCAACGATTTATGGTTGGTTGTCCCTCTTGTTAACCTGCTGTGTCCCTTGGTATGGTCATTTTTTCTTACCTTTTATGCCGGCTCAGTCAGATCAGGAGGACCAGTCCTTAGAGCTCCTAGATGTCAGAAAACTGGTTCTCCTGTATATACGGATAACAGCAGAATGGAGAAAGTCAGATCATTAATTGGTCTCCTTTGGGGTGGGGGAGTAGCAAGGTGTTGTAGGCATCCATAGCGAGATGGATCAGAGATGCTATAGCTCTGGCCTATCAAGCAATAGGTGCCCTGCCCCCCTTAGGTATTAGATCTCATTTTACTACGGCGGTGTCAGCTTCTTGGGCTTATAATGGCGGCATCTCATTGGAAGAAATTTGTAAGGTTACCTTACACCTTCCTACAATGGAATATGGACTTGTGGAAGCGCAAGCAGCAGAATTTCGGAAAGACTGTTCTTCAGGCAGTCTGCCCAACCTGAGGTAGGATGCTGTGTGTTTGCCGAGGGGAAGGGCGGGGCTTTGATACTCTTGTCAGGTTGTGTTTCCTGTTTAGGGAGCGGAAGTGGGTGGCTAAGCCGCCCTGGAGGACTATTGGAAATACCCTTAGCGGTAATACTTTATTCTTAGTATACAGTACGTCCTGCTCCAGATATAATACTTACACTTGGGTTATCGTCCGCCAGATGCACTGCAGAGAAATGGAAAAACAGGCTCCTCCCGGTCCTTCAAATACCCAGGGACCTCCCACAAATCCCCAGATTTCTCTGCAGTGCTGACTGCGAAGACATGAAGTATCACTCTCTCGCAGGTGAGCGGGGCTACCAAAGCCTGCGGCCCTGTTGGACTATTCCCACCCGTCCTCCCTGTGATGTGCCTCCCAGCCTGGGCTGCGCTGGTTGGGTGAAGGTAGGCAGCACCATGCGTGCTTAACGGAGCCATGCTCCACCACAGTCCCCCACCAAAGGGTAGGCGGTTTAGGCTGATGGTGAGCCTCTAGGGGATGCCCCTCCCGCACTATTGCCATGCCCCGTGTAGCGGTGGGCCCTGTACAAAGTGTCGCCATCCTCCCTCGTTCCCCCCGTAGCCCGGGGGGAAAGAAAGGGGGGGTGGGGTGTGGTGGTCTTAGTGTATGTTTACACGTTATGGCCTTAGTCTTGCCCCGGACTGGTATTCCTGGTGTCAGAGCCGTGCTGTTTGCTCTTTACTGTGTATTGTCGCCGCCGCGCGCACCTCTTCCTTTACTGGATGTGCTGCGCCGGGCAGCGGTGTCGCCTCAGACGCTGCGGCGTCTTCATTGGCAAATCATTTATTCTAAGCATACAGCACGTCCTGCTCCATTCATAGTAATAACATGTGGGTAATCCTCCGGCGCCGTGCACTGCAGACATGTAGAAAACAAGCTCCTCCCGGCCCTACATATACCGAGGGACCTCCCACAAATCCCCAGAATCCCTCTGCAGTGCTGGAACTGCGAAGACATGAAGTATCACGCTCTCGCAGGCGAGCGGGGCTTGACAGCCCGAGGCCCTGCGGGACTATTTTCACCCGTCCTCATTGTGAATTAATGCCTCCCAGCCTGGGCTGCGTTGGTCGGGTGAAGGTAGGCAGCACCTAGTGTGCTTACGGAGCTAGTCTCCACCGCAATCCCCCACCATAGGGTAGGTGGTTAAGGCGAATGGTGAGCCTTCAGTTGGATGCCCCTCCCGCACCAGCGCCCCCACGTCCCATGTAACGGTGAACCCCTATATCCGGGTCACCTTCCTCCCTAGATTCCCCCGTTAGTGGGGGGAAAGAGGGGGGGGGGGATTGTGTGTTTGATGGCCTATCCTTGCCCTAATTACACTAGAGTCCTATGGCTTTTACCGCTACCGGGTGTCAGAGTGCGCTTCACTTTTAAGTTTTTTACTAACCGCAGCGTTTTTGTTCTCTATGGCTCATACGGCAGCCCTGTTCCGGGAAGCTACGGCGTTTTTTATCACTGTAATCGCTCTGTCAGACGTTTTCTCTGAAGTGATTCTGACATATCTACTGTTTTCTCCTGATTGGCTGCGCGCCTTCGAGCTTCGCGCTCTCCGGGGGGGGGGGGGGCAAGGTTCGGTCTGGCACGTTCCGCGTCATCGCCCGCTCTGGCCCACCCTTCGAGGTTCGCTGGGCGCCATTTCCTTCTCGCATGCGCGTGGTGAAGACGGTCCTCCCCTCGCAGACCTGTAAGTGCCCTCATGGGCGATCTTTTCCCTAGCTTGCTTCTTCGCGCTCGGCTCTGACATCCCTGTTCCCCTTGTGTCTTTCAGACAGCGGTCCTCAGTGGCTTCTCCCGGCCCGACGTAGCGCCCGGTCCAGACCATTTTCAGAAATTACTCCCACTTCCCAGCGGGTTATTGGGGCATCCAGGGTTGCTTATAGCGTCAATCCCTACTGGCATATTGAATTTAATAATCGCCATATGGAGGCATCCCAGGATATTGTGAACGGGGTCCCTTTGGGACAAGCCCGTCTGAGTGTTGCTTGTGGGGTGTTACCTAGCAGCGGTGACAATGCATTGGTCTGCGTCCCTTGTGCCCAGCAGGCGCTAGCCGGTCTCCCCACCTCTTCGAGGCTGGGCCCGCACCTCGCCTTACTTCCCCTACTCCCCCAAGCTTGAGCCTCACCCCCAATACTAGTTGGGATTCTCATGCTGATTTGGCCTCTAGACTGGCTAGTGTGGAAAACTTCATCGCTGGCTCCTTGGCGCGCAAGGCTACTGCCAAGAGGCATCATTTAAATCCTGAATCTACTATTCTTCCTGTAGAATCTGATGATTTACTGCTTTCCTATGCACATTCCCCATCAGAGAAAGGGGAACTGCTCTCTGACTCGGGGTCCTACGATGACGAGTCCAGGAGTCAGGAGGAGTCTGGTTCTGATCATTGGTCCCAGGACGACATTGATAGACTGCTGTCCCAGATCTTTGATGTGTTATCCCTCTCTCCCCCTCCCGCGGCCCCTCTGCAAAGGGGTGATCTGTTTCATACCGCTAGGGTGCGGTTGGAGTTTCCCGAACAAACTAATTTTAATAGCCTAGTGCTGAAAGAATGGGAACATCCCAGCAAACTCCAGGAGATTCCTAAAGCTGTGGATAAGAAGTATCCATTCCCGGCCGATCTGGTTAAGTGTTGGATATCGCCGCCCGAGGTCGATGCCCCGATTCTGAGTCTGTCCAACACCTCTATTATGCACTCCCCTGACACTACTACGCTGCGGGATTTAGAGGATCGGCGAGTTGATCAATTGGCATGTCATGCCTTTGCATTTGTGGGAGCGTCGCTCTGCCCGGTTTGTGCCTTAGTCGTCACGGCGGTGGCGCTCAGGACGGTGGTTAAGACTGCTCTGGAAGGAGCGGATGACTTGCACTCTGATGCCGCCAACGCTCTGGCCACCTGTGAGACCTTTGTGAATTATATCCTATCTGCATCGGACGATGCTATTAAACTGAGCACTAGATCCTCTGCTCTGGTGGTAGCCATACGCCGTGCGATCTGGTTACGCCAGTGGGCTGCTGACAACGTCGCCAAGAAGGCCCTTACGGGGCTTCCATTTAAAGGGCTGCGCCTGTTTGGAGAAAGGTTAGATATCTTTGCCAAGGGTGGCAAGTTGCCCCAGCGCAAGCGTCAGATTTGGCCCTTTCGTGGCCCAAGCTCCCATTCGACCCCCTACCGTGGGGCCAAGCAGGATAGAGGGGTGTCCTTCACTGGGTCTCGCGCAGAGTCCTGGAACAAGAACAGAGGACGCCGTCCTGGTTCCTCCTGGGAGCCCAAGCCCAAAGCCCCCCCCCCCCCCCCCCCAAGCATGAAGGGGTGCCCTCGCCCGTCAGGGGGGGGGACGTCTACAGCACTTCGAGCATGTCTGGAGACGCCTTGTCCCAGACCGGTGGATTCAGGAGGTAGTGTCCTCCGGTTACAAGATAGAATTTGCTGTGCTGCCCCCTACCATGTTCGTTGGGTCTCGGATCCCACAGGACCCTGCCTCAGCTCGAGTCTTGATGCTGGCTGTGCAGGACCTTCTGGAGCTCGGGGTCATCTGCGAGGTCCCCTTAGACAGGGGCATGGGGTTTTATTCCAACCTGTTCACGGTGCCCAAAAAGGACGGGTCAGTCAGACCCATTCTGGATTTGAAAATCCTAAACAAGTTTGTCAGAAACAGGCATTTTCGTATGGAAAATCTGCGCTCGACCATTGCCTTGCTGCGTCCAGGGGACTTCATGACGTCTGTGGACATCAAGGACGCTTACCTGCATGTTCCGGTGTTCCCAGGGCACCAAAGGTTTCTCAGATTTGCGCTGTTGGATCAGCATTATCAGTTCGTGGCCCTGCCATTCGGCCTTACGTCTGCTCCCAGGATGTTCACCAAGGTGCTGGCAGGGGTGATGTCCCTCTTAAGACTAAAGGGCATACGCGTGTTGCCCTACCTGGACGATATACTCATCACCTCTCGGTCTCTGCGGCAGGCAGAGCTAGACACTCGGTTGGTAGTGTCCACCCTGGAGTCCTTCGGCTGGGTGATCAATTACCCAAAGTCCTCTCTGTCCCCCTCCTCAGTGACCCCGTTTCTGGGGATGATTCTGGACTCGGTTCAGTCAAGGATATAACTTCCTCCGCATAAGGTGGAAGCTCTGACAACGCAGGCAAGGTCCCTGCTCTCGTGCCCACATCCCTCCATCCGGCAGGGAATGCAGTTGGTGGGCTCGATGGCGGCAAGCTTCGAGGCGGTGCCCTTTGCCCAGTTTCATTTGAGAACCCTGCAGCTTCACCTTCTGTCAGTATGGAACAAGGACCCAGCATCCTTGGACGACAGCTGGGTGATTCCCCCCTCCGTCAGACAATCCCTTGCATGGTGGTTGGACCACAGGAACTTGACAAGGGGCAGATCCTTCCTGGCTCCCTCTTGGGAGACGGTCACTACGGATGCCAGTCTTTCGGGCTGGGGGGGGGGGGGGATTCTGGAAGTCCCTGCGCTTCCAGGGGAGGTGGGGGCCTCAGGATGCCCATCTTCCTATCAATGTCCTGGAACTCAGGGCGGTCAGATTGGTGCTGGAACGATTGACCCAGCACCTGAAGGGTCTGGCGGTTCAGGTACGCTCAGACAACAGGACGGCGGTAGCCTACATCAATCAGGGAGGAACCCGGAGCAAGGGTGCTCTCCAGGAGGTGTGTCTGATTCTAACATGGGCAGAGACCAATGTCCAATGCATCTCGGCTGTCTACATTCCGGGGGCGGAGAATCTGCTAGCAAATGCTCTGAGCAGGGGATCGTCCCTCTGCGACAGGGTTTTTCAGTTCCTGTGTCACCGTTGGGGTGTGCCAGACGTGGATCTCTTTGTGTCACAATCACAAGCTACCGAGCTTTGTATCCCTGTCTCAGGATCCTCTGGCTCTGGCTTCGGATGCCCTCTCAATGTCTTGGAGGGAGTTTCGGCTCCTGTATGTGTTTCCACCAATTCCCCTTCTGGGCAAGATCGCTCTGAAAGGGGTACCCGCGATTCTGGTGGCCCCAAGGTGGCCAAGAAGAGTGTGGTTCGCAGACGTGGTTCAAATGGCAGTAGATCAGTACGATCTGCCAAGGTTGCCAGATATTCTGACTCAGGGGTCTCCACGCCACCCCAATTTACTAACTCTGGCTTTGACGGCTTGGCTATTGAAACCTCCATCTTAATGGAAAAGGGTTTGTCTGCATCTGTTGTGGCTACTATGGTGCAAGCCAGGAAGAAGACTTTTGCTGCTATCTATTATAGAGTATGGCGTGCTTACATTGACTGGTGTGAATCCAGGTCTCTTCCCTGCCGGGAATTCTTAGTCTCTAGGGTGCTGGAGTTTTTACAACATGGTCTAGACCTAGGTCTTAAGCTTAGTACCTTGAAGGGCCAGGTTTCGGCCCTGTCTATCTTCTTTCAGAAGTCCTTTGCCCAGCATCCTCTTATCAAGACTTTCTTTCAGGGGGTCACTCATGTGCGTCCTCCTCGGAAACCTATGGTTCCTGTTTGGGATCTGAACTTGGTGTTGTCGGCCCTGCAGGGGGCTCCTTTTGAGCCCATTCATGAGGCCGCTCTCGCGGTGCTCACACTCAAGGTTGTCTTCCTGGTAGCTATCACTTCGGTTAGAAGTGTGTCTGAGTTGGCTGCCTTGTCTATTCAGCCTCCCTACTTTGAGAGACACCGGGATAAGGTGGTGTTTTCGCTTCAAGCCAGACTTCCTGCCTAAGGTTGTGTCTGCATTTCATTTGAATCAAGATATTGTACTTCCTTCCTTGTGCTCTAATCCTAGTAACCCTAAGGAAAGGGTTTTACATTCCTTGGATGTGGTTAGGTGTGTCAAGTTTTACCTGGTTACCACTCAGGCCTTTAGGAAGACGGATGCTCTCTTCGTTGTGCCTCATGGGCCTAGGAAGGGCTTGGCTCCCGCCAAGTCTACCATCAGTAAATGGATTCATCAGGCTGTGGTTCAAGCCTATACTACTAAGGGGAAGACTCCCCCCTTTCGTCTTACTGCTCATTCTACTAGAGCTGTTGGGGCTTCTTGGGCTTTTCAGCACCAGGCCTCTGTGGAACAAGTTTGCAAGGCCGCTACTTGGTCTTCCGTTCATACCTTTACAAAGTTTTACAAGGTTGATGTTAGGGCCTCAGCTGACGCTGTTTGGCCGCAAGGTTTGGCAGGCGGCAGTAGTTTAAACTGCTTGCTGTTGCCTTCTGTTGGGGATCCCACCCTTCTTTATGGACACTGCTATTGGATGTCCCACATGTTATTACTATGAATGGAGCAGGATGTGCTGTATGCTTAGAATAATACAACTCTGTGAAGTACTCACCTGTAGAGTTGATATATGCATACAGTACGTCCTGCTACACCCCACCTTATTTCACCTTGTTCTGGATCCCCTGTTGGTGATTATCTTTGGTATTTTTGCCAGTTTTGGGTGGTTGTTTTCACCTGGCCTCTCTCTCACTGCTTTTCAATGCTGGGGATTTGTGGGAGGTCCCTCGGTATATGTAGGGCCGGGAGGAGCTTGTTTTCTACATGTCTGCAGTGCACGGAGGCGGAGGATTACCCACATATTATTATTATGAATGGAGCAGGACGTGCTGTATGCATATAATATCAACTCTACAGGTGAGTACTTCACAGAGTTGTATTTTTCTAAGTGTGCCATACACTTCGCTCCTCATGAGCTTCGCGCTCTTGGGGGGGGGGGGGGGGGGGCGGGGACCTGGTTGGCGCGCTCCACGTCACAGCATGCTCTAGCCCGCCCTTCGAGGTTCGCTGGGCGCCATTTTGATGCTGATCGCACGCACGCGTGGTAGCGGCCCTCCTTCTCCCTGTAAGTGCCCTCGCGGGCGATTTTCATGATCCTTGATTCTGCGCATGGTTCTGACACCCTTTATTCTCATTATGTCTTTCAGACTGGTGAACACCATTGGCTTCTCCCGGCCCGGTGTAAAATTATAGCGGGCCTTGTAATATTCTCCCACTTCCATAGCGGGTCTTTGGGGCATCCAGGGTTACTTATTGTGTAAATCCCTACTTGCATATTGTGCCTTGATTAATCACCATATGGAGGCATCTCAGAATTATGTGACCGGGGTCCCTCTGGGACAAGACCGGCGGTGTATAGCGTGTGGACAACCCCATGCTGATGCTGACAGGGCACGGGTCTGCGTACCCTGTGCCAAGCAAGCCCTGGCCCTGCAATCTGGTCGGCCAGTGGCTACACCTAGCTTCAATTCACCTATCTCCCCAGGCCTAAATCTCTCTCCTGCTGAGTCGCCTACAAGTGGGGGATTACAGCCTGCTGGGCCTTCCAGACTGCCTACGGCTGAACAGATTATTGCTAGGTTGTCAGGGCGAATGGGCCCTGGTAGAAAGCGGCACCTGTCGCCTCCTGTTTCTGTATGTTCTATGAGAACTGTGGGGTTTGCTACTCCGTGTGACTATACCCCTTCTGATGAGGGGGAGTTGTTCTCTGACTCAGGCTCATCTGATGAGAGGCCGAGGAGTCATGACTATTCTGGCCCTGAATACTTGGGCCAGTGTGACACTGACGACTTGTTGCTTAAGGTCTTTAAGGCACTGTCTATCTCTCCCCTCGGTCAGGTCCCCAAGCCTAGAGGGGAGCGTTTCCATACTGCGACTGCACGTTTGGAATTTCTAGAGCAGGCTCATTTTCATGCCCTCGTGCTTAAGGAATGGGAATGTCCCAGTAAACTTCCAGGGGACTGGGATAGGAAATACCCTTTTCCCCCTGAGGTGGTTAATTGTTGGTCATCACCCCCCCGGAGTGGATGCGCCGATCATAGGGGTCCCTACCCCCCCTATATTACAACCCCTGCTTATAGTACCCTTCGGGATGCTGAGGACCGGCGCATTGAGCTGCTGGCCCCCCATGCTTTTCTTGTGCTGGGACGGCGCTGCGCCCGGTCTGTGCCGCAGCTATTACTGCAGTGGCCGCTAGAACCCTCATCAAAAAATTGCTTGATCATCACCCCAAGGATCTCCCTTGGGAGGTGTTTAATGCACTCTCCAATTGTGATGTATTTGTAAAGTTTATTCTATTAGTGCTGGATGACGCGATTAGAATGTGTGCAAGAACTTCTGCCCTTGCAGTGCCTATTCGTTGCTTGGTCTGGCTGCGACAGTGGGGTGCTGATGATGCTACTAAAATGACTCTTACTGGGCTCCCCTTTAGAGGGCAACGCCTATTTGGGGCCCGTCTAGACCTGTTCGGTAAAAAGGGCAAATCACCCCTTCGCAGACGGCCGTCTTGGCCCCCTCGGGGCAGGGGCACCCCTCCTCCCCCCTACCTTAGTGTTAAACAAGAACCAGGGGTGTCCTTCCGGATTTTTCGTGCAGACTCCTGCCCCACGAGCAACAGACAACGCTCTGGCCCCTCCGGCGGGGCTAAGCCCAAATCTTCCACCAAACCCCCTCAAGCATGATGGGGCGCCCTCGCCCGTCTGGGTGAGGGGATGACTGCAGCACCTTGCTCTTATCAGGAGGCATCTTGCCTCATTCTGGTGGATTCAGGAGGTTGTGTCCTCCAGATACAGGATAGCGTTTGCTGCACGGCCTTCCCCAGTTTTTATCAGGTCCCAGGTACTCCTGGTCCCTGCCCCTGTTCAGTTGCTGGCACAGGCCATGCTAGGCCTGGAAAAAAAAAAAGTCTGAGGGTCTCTTGCAGATTGCCCGTAATAGGCAGAGGCAAGGGTCGCTATACCACCTTCCACAATCCCCCAAAGGATGGGTCAGGTTGGCCCATTCTGGATTCACAGCAATTCTCTAATTACAGGCAGTTTCCTGCATGGAAACTCTGAGTTGGACCATCAGCACCTTGCGCCCAGTGGGCTTCTTGCCGTCTGGGGAACTCTACAATGTTTGTTTGCATCCTTGTGCCCTCAGGTCTCTGAGTCTCTTCAGGTTCGTGTTGGAAGTCCAACACTGTTAATTGTGGCCTGGTTGTCTGGCCTCTCCAACTCCCAGAGTGTTCACTCAGGTGCTGATGATAGTGATGTCTCTGATAAGACCAAGGGGCATCCGCGCGATGTCTACCCGGACGCCCTTCCTCACTTCCCTGTCTCTGCGTCAGGATAGTTGGATACCCGGCTGGTGGGTCCATTGGGAGTCATTTGGATGGGTGTTCAATCACCCCGAGTCCTCGCTGTTCCCTTAAAGTGGTAACTCCATTAATAGGAATGATTCTGGATTAGGTTCAAATCAGATTCTCCCCTTCTCAGCAATTAGGTGGGCAATCTGGTCTCATGGGCTCAGTCCCGCATTGCTGTCCCGGTCTCTTACACCAGGCAGAGATGCAACTGGTGGACCCGTTGTTAACATACTCGGAAGAGGTCCCTTATGCTCCGTTCTCCTTGAGCCCTTCTGCGACTTCTATTGGTAACACAGGACAGGGATCCAGCACCCCTGGAGTAGGGTCTGTGGGCCTTCCCACCTGTATGACGGTTTTTCTCTTGAAAGTGGATGAACTCGAGGGACCTGTCTGGGGGCAGTTCCTTCTTGCCCCTTCCTGGGAACGGTCACCATGGATGCCAACCTTTCAGGTTGAAGGGGAAGGTTTCTTCCGAAACCCCCTGCGATTCTAGTGGTGGTGGGGCCCTTAGAAGGTCCTTACGCCTATTGATTTCTAAACAGTGAGCACTTTTCAGTTGGCTCTATCTCGCTTGACCACTCCCCTTCTGGATTTGTCAGTCGGGGGGTGCTCGGTCCGTCTGACAGATATCCTACATTAATCATTGGAAGGGGCCTGGAGCTGGCGGACCTTCCAGGGAGTGTCTATTTTCCCTTTCTGGGTGGAGACAATGCTCCCTGCATGTTAGTGATATTAGCTCCGGCGGAGCCCCCCTGCGACAGGATGTGCTAATCCCTGTGTCGCTATGGAGTCCAACCAGTCGTGGATCTGTTGGGTTCCGTCACCTTCACAGGCTATCTGCCTTGTTTCCCTGTCCCAGGATCCTATGTCAGTGGTCCGGGTGCCTTTTAGTTCCGTCTTGACGTCAGGACGTTCGGTTCTGTATGTCTTCTCCATTCCCTCTGCTAGGCAGGGTTCTGCGTAAGATTGCTCTGGTAAGGGGACCAGTGATTCTGGTGGCCCCCAGGTGACCTAGTACAGTGTGGTTGCAGATATGGTACTGTGGTCAGTAGTTCTGTACCTTGCCAAGAGAGCCAGTTGATCACTCAGGGCCCCCCTTACGTCACTCCAATCTACAGTCCCTGGCCTAGTCGGCCTGACTGCTGAAACATACCATATCTTGATGGAGACAGGTTTATCTGTCTCGGTGTTGTGACTATGGGAAGACTAGGAGTAAGCCTCTTCCTCGTCTTCTTCTATTTGTTGTAAGGTATGGCATACCCACATTGATTGGGGCGAGTCTAGTTTTCTTACCTGTTGAGCGTTCTCGGTTCCCAGGGTTCTAGTGTGGTTTCGGCATGAATTGGAGTTGGTTCCCCAGCTCAGTTCTCTGATGGGTCAGGCTCTGCCCTGTCCACCTTGCCTTAGCAGTCTCTGGTTCAGTCTCAGTTCCTTGGTTAAGACTTCATTCAGGGGGTGCTCATGTGCGTCCTCCATGTAATCCTATGGTCCCTGTTTGGGATTAAAAATTGAATTCTTTCTGTCTGCTTGCAGGATTGTCCCTGGGTCCTATTCAGGATGCTGTCTGGCTGTACTTACCCTCAAGGTTGTCCTTCTGGTGACTGTTACCTTGGTCAGGTGTGCGTTAGCGGGCGGCTCTGTCTACCTAGCCCTCATTCCTTGAGCTACACCAGGATAAGGTGGAGTTCTGCCTGAAGCCGGACTCTCTACATCTGGAGGTGTCTTATGTTCATTTATTCTAGATATTGTTATCCACGGCTATCCCCTTTTTCCTAGCAACGCTGAGGAAGTGGTTCTGCATTCCTTATACAGGTGTTGGCAGTTTTTCCTTGGGAGTCACTGTGTCCTTTAGGGGAACTGAGGTTCCTTGGGGCTTGTGGTCATTACATCCTGAATGTGCCCGATCTCGTCTGCTCTCGGGAGTTGGACTGCTTGGTCCTGGTTATTACCTTAATGGGACGTTACTCCTGGTACCTTGTTCGGCCTTTGGCTTCTGCCAAATCTATTGTAGCGATCGGATTCGTCAGGCTGTTACTCAGGCCTATTCCAGCAAGGGGGAAAATCTCCCTTGTTGCCTTGATTCCTTTTCTATGCACGCTGGATGCCTCTTGGGCTTTTCAGCACTGGGTTTCTGTTGAACTGGTTGGCTAGGCCACTACCATTGGCCTTCTGCTCATACCTTTTGCAATGTTTTTACAATGTTGATGTTAGGGCCTCAGCTCATGCTGTGTTGGCCGTATGGTTCTGCAGGTGACAGTGGTTTTAAACTGTCTGCTGTTGTCGTTTTTTGTTGGGGATCCCACCCTACTTTATGGACACTGCTATTGGATGTCCCAAGTGTAAGTATTATATCTGGAGCAGGACGTACTGTATACTAAGAATAATACAATTCTGTGAAATACTCACCTGTAGAATTGATATTATTTGTATACAGTACGTCCTGCTCCACCCCACCCTGGTTTTTGCATTTTTCTGGATCCCCTGTATGGTGATTATCATTGTTATCATTACCAGTTTTTCTGGGTGGTTTAATTCTCCCGGCTTCTTGTTCGCTGCTTTTCAATGCTGGGGATTTGTGGGAGGTCCCTGGGTATTTGAATGGCCGGGAGGAGCCTGTTTTTCCATGTCTCTGCAGTGCAGCGCCATCTGGCGGAGGATAACCCAAGTGTAAGTATTATATCTGGAGCAGGACGTACTGTATACAAATAATATCAAGTCTACAGGTGAGTATTTCACAGAATTGTATTTTTTGTCCACTTTAATCAGGTCTGGTTGGTTGGATCTTACTTTTCTGTTCAAAAGAAGGAATGCAGGCTGGCTGTACCACTCTTAAGTGCAAAATTAGAATAGGGATCTAGGAGTAAAAGGGTTAAATGAGCGTTACTTACCATTTTATTTCTGTGATTTGTTTTCTAGCATATGTTTGATAATAACAGAATAGACAACATCTTTGCTGACCTTTACTATTCAAAGTTTTTGGAAAAACTTCATGAAGTCCTTAAGGGATGGTGCCCACGTGTAAATCCATTTGGTAGGGAAACCTTAATTTTTTTTTTTTTTTCTTTTAAGATTTTTTTTGATAATGATAAATAAATGCCATTGTATTTTTTCCACAGGCTACATCATCTCCAGCTTCATAACTGAAGAAATGCTGTGGGACTGCAAGCAGTTAGGTGCCCATTCCCCCACAACGTTGCTTTTTACACTAATGTATTTTAATACCA
The DNA here is from genome assembly GCA_027917425.1 of Gastrophryne carolinensis. Classification (NCBI taxonomy): domain Eukaryota; kingdom Metazoa; phylum Chordata; class Amphibia; order Anura; family Microhylidae; genus Gastrophryne; species Gastrophryne carolinensis. Next base: position 217,951,026 of record CM051238.1, read on the forward strand.
AGTAAGTATGTTTTTGGATTTTTACATGTCACTGTGACCAAGATGGGTGAAATGTTTCTTGTGTTTATCAAAATAAAAGACGGGGCTTACTGTATGGTTAAAAAATCAAACTCGCCTTTCCTCGCTCCAAAGGCACATGCGCAGACTCTTTCAATCAGAGCCCTATGCTAGGACTATGACATTCGGCAAAGGGCTCTGATTGAAATCAATAAGGAGTACCTGCATCCCCTGTATCCCTGGTGGTGCTCCCTATCAGAATAGCTGGGACAATGATGTTGATGCGGCAGCCCGAGCTTCGCATTTTAAACAAATAGAACCATTTGCAGAAAGATAAGATTGTACGAGTGCCCTCACATGAACTGTTAGGGTGGGGAAAAGGGAGTTATTCTTAGTATACAGTACGCCCCTCCAGATAGAATACTTACATTCGGGTACTACTTCGCCAGATGGCGCTGGACTGCAGAGACATCGAAAAATAGGCTCCTCCCGGCCCTTCAAATACCCAGGGACCTCCCACAATCCCCAGATTTTCTCTGCAGTCTGGACTGCGAAGGACAAGAAGGCGGCTCTCTCTATTTGCAGGTGAGCGGGGATATTAGCCTGCGGCCCTGTAGGACTATTCCCACCTGTTCCATCAGTGATTGCCTCCCAGCCTTGGCTGCGCTGGTCGGGTGATGGTAGGCAGCACCGCTGTTAGGTGCTTAGGAGCGCTGCTCCACCGCAATCCCCCACCAAAGGGTAGGCGGTACAGGCATATGGTGAGCCTCTATGGGATGCCCCTCCCGCACTAGTGCCCCTTGCCCCTGCTTATCGGTGGGCCCTATGTTAAGTGGCCGCTGTCCTCCCTCACTCTCCTTGTAGCTTTCGGGGGAAAAAGAGGGGGGGGGGGGAGTGTATGTATATACGTGTATTGGCTTTTATGCTTCACTACATTATGCTTGGTGTCAGCCGCCGCGCTGACTTGTTTTACATTTATTATGCTTGAAATTGCCGCCGCGTGCGTTCTTTCCTGTGTTCCATGCTTGGCGGCGGTGTTACCTCAGGCGCCGGTGCGCCGTCATTGGCTGCTTGTCATGTGTTGGCTTCACGCTCTTAGGGGGGGCGGGGCCTGTCGTTGGCGGGTTCCGCGTCATTGCTCATGCGGGCCCGCCTCTAGAGGTATACCGACGCCATTTTGTTTGCTTGATTCTGGCTGCTGCATGACGGGCTTCTACCTACCGCGGTCCGTGAGTGCCTTCGCGAGCGGCTTTATTACCTTTTAATTATTGTATTCTTACGGCCTCCCTTTGATTATGTCTTTCAGACGGGCGAACCCCTTTGGCTTCTCCCGGCCCTGCTCCCTATATTAGTTGGTTAACTTGTGAGGCCTAGTGTCAATTACTCCCACTTCCCTAGCGAGTTATTGGGGCATCCCGGGTTGCTGTATAGCGTTAATCCCTAGCGGCCTATTGTGCCGCTATAATCACCATATGGAGGCATCTCAGGATAATGTGACCGGGGTTCCTTCGGGACAAGCCCAGCTGTGTGTAGCTTGTGGGGAGTCCCATGTTGACGCTGACAAGGCGTGGGTCTGTGTACCCTGTGCCAAACAGGTGCTAGAACTGCAATCCGGCCTTCCAGTGGCTGAGCCTGCGTTTCGCTTCGCCTCACCTGCTCCCCCAAGCTTAAATCTCACTCCCATTGAGTTGCATACAAGTGGGGATTCTCAGCCTGATGGGTCTTCTAGACTGGCTAGTGTTGAGAATACTTGCTAATACCTTGGCGCGTAAGGCCTCTGCAAAGAAGCGGCACTTAACGCCTGATGTCCCTCTTTTCCCTATGGAAGTTGACGAGTTTTTGCAACAATCTGGCTATACCCCCTTGGAGGAAGGGGACCTGTTCTCGGATTCAGGGTCATCTGATGAGAGGCCCAGGGGCCATGACGATTCTGGCTTTGACCCCTGGGCCCCAGATGATACTGATAGACTGTTGGCTCAGATTTTTGAGGTTCTGTCTATTTCTCCCCCTGTTGCGGTCCCCAGGCAAAGGGGGGAACTTTTTCATACTGCTAAGTCAAGCTTGGAATTTCCTGAGCAAGCACATTTCAATAACCTTGTGCTCAAGGAATGGGAGCGTCCCAGTAGACTTCCCGGTGTACCTAAAGAGTTGGGATAGGAAGTATCCCTTTCCTGCTGATATGGTGGTCATCCCCTCCTGAAGTGGATGTGCCGGTTCTAGGGTTAGCTAACACCTCTGTCATGCACTCCCCTGACTCTACTACCCTGCGGGATGCTGAGGACCGGCTCATTGACCAGCTGGCGTCCCATGCCTTTGCATGTGTGGGGACGGCGCTGCGCCCGGTCTGTGCCTCTGCCATTACGGCTGTGGCTATTAGGACCCTACTCAGAAGTATCCTTGATGGTGCCCCTGATGATTTGTCTTGTGAGGAGTTTAATGCACTCTCTAGTTGTGATGTTTTTGTGAATTTTGTCCTCTCTGCCTTGGATGACACCATTAGAATGTGTAGCAGAACCTCTGCCCTTGTGGTGGCTATACGCCGCTTGGTTTGGCTGCGCCAGTGGGCTGCTGCCAAGAAGGCCCTCACTGGTTTTCCCTTCAAAGGACTACGCCTGTTTGGGGACCGCCTAGACCTATTTGCTAAGGGAGGCAGGTTACCCCCAGCGCAGGTGGTCTCGGCCCTTTCGGGGTCAGGGCTCCTTTTCCTCCTCCTACCGTGGTGCTAGACAAGGGAGGGGGTTTCCTTTACTGGGCCCGAGGAGACTTTTGGGGTAGGGGCAGAGGACGGGGACGCCCTGGCTCCTCCTGGGGCTCCAAGCTTAAGTCCTCTCCCAAGCCCCCTCAAGCATGATGGGGCGCCCTCGCCCATCCGGGTGGGGGGACGGCTTCAGCACTTTGCTCACGTCTGGAGGCTTCATGTCTCAGACCGGTGGATTCAGGAGGTAGTGTCCTCCGGTTACAAGATAGTTTGCTGTCTGCCCCTCCCCCAAGGTTCATCAGCTCCCTGATTCCTCAGGACCCTGTGTCAGCTCAGGATCTAATGCAGGCAGTGCATAGCCTTCTGGAGCTGGGGGTCATCTGCAAGGTCCCTTTAAGAGAAAAAGGCAAGGGCTTCTATTCCAACCTCTTCACAGTGCTCAAAATAGATGGGTCAGTCAGGCCCATCCTGGACTTGAAGATTCTCAACAAATTTGTCAGGAGCAGGCGCTTTCACATGGAAACTCTGCGCTCTGCCATCAGTTCCTTGCGCCCAGGGGATTTCATGACCTCTATGGACATCAAAGATGCTTACCTTCATATTCCTGTATTTCCAGGTCATCAAAGGTTCCTCAGGTTAGCTCTGGAGGATCAACACTACCAATTTGTGGCATTGCCCTTTGGTCTCACTTCAGCTCCCAGGGTGTTCACCAAGGTGCTGGCAGGAGTGATGTCTCTGCTCAGGTTGCAGGGCATCCACATGCTGCCCTATCTGGACGACATTCTCATCACCTCCCAGTCTCTACATCAGGCAGAGTTGGATACTCAGCTGGTGATGTCCACCCTGGAGTCATTTGGATGGGTGATCAACCACCCCAAGTCTTCTCTGTCCCCTTCCTTGGTGACTTCATTCCTGGGAATGAATCTGGATACAGTTCAGGCAAGGATGTTTCTTCCTCAGCAGAAGGTGGACAGTCTGATTGCGCAGGTCCAGTTCCTGCTATCTTGTCGTCATCCCTCCATCAGGCAGGGAATGCAGCTGGCGGGCTTGATGGTGGCGTGCTTCGAGGCGGTCCCTTATGCTCAGTTCCACTTGAGGCCTCTGCAACTCCACCTCTTGTCAGTATGGGACAAGGACCCTGCGTCCCTGGACCGGGTCTTTCCCTCCTGGTCAGGCGGCCCCTCTCGTGGTGGCTGGATTCCAGGAACCTGTTGGGGGGCAGATCCTTTCTGACCCCCTCCAGGGAGACGGTCACCACGGATGCTAGTCTGTCAGTTTGGGGGGGGGGGGGGGTGTCTGGCAGTCCCTGCAGTTCCAGGGGAGGTGGGGCCCTCAGGAGGCCCACACACCTATCAACGTCTTGGAGCTGCAGGCGATCAGGTTAGTTCTGGCTCAGTTGACTCATCACCTTCGGGGCCTGCCTGTTCAGGTGCGCTCGGACAACCAGACGGCAGTTGCCTACATCAATCATCACGGAGGGACCCGGAGCAAGAGGGCCCTCCAAGAAGTGTCTGAGTCTGACCTGGGCGGAGGCCAATGTTCTCTGGAACATTTGAAATCTGCTGGCAGACTCTCTGAACAGGGCGACCTCTCGCCAGGGAGAATGGTCCCTCTGCAACAGGGTGTTCCAATCTCTGTGTCACCGTTGGGGCCAACCAGATGTGGATCTGTTTGCGTCCCGTCACAATCACAAGCTCCTGGCCTTTGTCTCCCTGTCCCAGGATCCTCTGGCCTTGACCATGGATGCTCTAGTAATGTCATGGCAGGATTTTCAGTTTCTGTATGTCTTCCCTCCAATCCCCCTGCTGGGCAGGGTTCTGCGCAAGATTGCTCTGGAAGGGGTGCCAGCAATTCTGGTGGCCCCCGGGTGGCCAAGAAGAGTGTGGTTCGCAGACGTTGTGCAGCTGGCAGTAGATCAGTACATTCTGCCCAGGGTGCCAGACCTGCTCACTCAGGGCCCCAGTCCCAGTTTACAAACTCTGGCTTTGACGGCCTGGCTGCTGAAACCTCCATTTAGATGGAGAAGGGGCTGCCTACCTCTGTTGTTGATACCACGATAAAGGCTAGGAAGAAGTCTTCTTCTTCCATTTATTACAGGGTTTGGCTTGCCTACATTGACTGGTGTGAGTCTAAGTCTCTTCCCTGTCATGTGTTCTCTATTCCCAGGATTCTGGAGTTCCTGCAGCATGGGTTGGAGATGGGGCTCCAACTCGGTACTCTGAAGGGTCATGTCTCTGCCCTATTTTCTTCCAGAAGCCCTTTGCTCAGCATTCTCTGATTAGGACTTTTTTCCAGGGGGTCACTCATGTGCGTCCCCCACGTAAGCCTATGGTGCCTGTTTGGGATTTGAACTTGGTTTTGTCAGCCTTGCAGGGTGCTACCTTTGAACCTGTGCAGGAAGCTGCCCTGGCCATTCTTACTCTCAAAGTTGTCTTTCTGGTGGCTATCACCTCTGTTAGGCATGTGTCTGAGTTGGCAGCGCTTTCCATTCAGCCCCCCTACTATGAGAGACACCAGGACAAGGTGGTGTTTCGCTTCAAGCCAGATTTTCTGCCTAAGGTAGTGTCTGCCTTTCATTTGATTCAGGACATTGTTCTTCCTTTTTTGTGCCCTAATCCTAGTAATGCTAAGGAGAGAGTTTTGCACTCTTTGGATGTGGTTAGGTGTCTGAAGTACTATCTGGTGGCTACTGCACCTTTCAGGAAAACTGATGCTCTTTTTGTGGTCCCTTCTGGTCCTAGGAGGGGTTTGGCTCCTGCCAAGTCTACTATCAGTAAGTAGATTAGTCAGGCTGTGATTCAGGCCTACTCTGCTAAGGGGAAGAATCCTCCCTTCCGCCTTACTGCTCATTCTACTCGTGCTATTGGTGCCTCTTGGGCTTTTCAGCACCAGGCTTCTGTTGAACAAGTTTGCAAGGCCGCTACTTGGTCTTCTGTTCATACCTTTTCAAAGTTTCACAAGGTTGATGTTAGGGCCTCAGCTGATGCTGCTTTTGGCCATAAGGTTCTGCAGGCGGCAGTGGTTTAAACTGTCTGCTGTTACCTTTGGGGATCCCACCCTACTTTATGGACACTGCTATTGGATGTCCCGAATGTAAGTATTCTATCTGGAGCAGGACGTACTGTATACTAAGAATAATACAATTCTGTGAAGTACTCACCTGTAGAATTGGTATTATGAGTGTACAGTACGTCCTGCTCCACCCCACCCTTGGTTTTTGCATTATCTTGGATCCCCTGTATGGTGATTGTTATCATTGTTATAGTTACCAGTTTGGATTGTTTAATTCTCCCGGCTTCTCATTAACTGCTTTTCAATGCTGGGGATTGTGGGAGGTCCCTGGGTATTTGAAGGGCTGGGAGGAGTCTATTTTCGATGTCTCTGCAGTCCAGCGCCATCTGGCGGAGTAATACCCAAGTGTAAGTAATCTAATCTGCAGCAGGATGTACTGTATACTCATAATACCAATTCTACAGGTGAGTAATCACAGAATTGTATTTTTTGTTACGCTTTGTCTGGATGGAAGCACCTAGTAGCCACTGATATTAATGTCCATAATGTATATAATCAATTAGCTGGATTTAACAATTGTTTAGTTTGTAAATATGTTAATGGCCCCTTTCCCGTTGTATCCGTTTTCTCCTGTTCACCCCCTCTTCTTTTTCTGCAAATGGTAACTACCGTTATGTGTCAAGTAAATTCCTGTATTTAATATGCTTAGTGAACAATAATAAAGTGATTCTGATATTCCCCCTGGGTATACCTTCTTCCATGACTGATAAATCCATGAAATATGAGCGCATTTGATTCATGATAGTTGGGTCTATAGGTTAAATATGTATATGTCTAGCAGCTTGGGAATTACCCTTGTTTTCCTGAAATCTGAAGCAATGCACCAAATGCACCCACCGTGAAATAATCATGGAGGCTGTTGGACTTGTTGGATTTTTGGCATGGCCAAAAGAAACAGCTTTCTCGATTTTCAGTTTTTATTGTGAATGGCACGTTAGGTTTTCTAGGTCAGCTTCACTTTCCAATGATCCAAAATCCTCCTGATGTCCTGCAGGGGGTCCATTTTCCCACCCACCCTTAGGAGATCCTTTTGTTCACTGTAGTTTCCCTCCTGGAATGTGGCGTGATTCAGCAAGCGCCCTTGTTGAGTTGCTGGGATCTGACTGTCCTGCTTGCTAGAGACTCCCTTTTATATCCAGGATGAATGCTGAATAATTGTTGGTAGCTCCCTTCTAAATAGAGGCGCATCAAGAAACCTATGTGTATGAATCAAAATAACTGGGCCCCTTGTGAGACCTCAGAAAAAAGGATTATATGCAAAGTATTATTATGCAGATTTTTTTTTAAAGCAACATGGTTCCCATCTACGAATCTGCGATATGCTGTCAAACCTACTTAGCTCTCATAGACAATTCCAATATAATTGCTAGACTGTTTGGATGTAATGGAGCTTCCTTAATTAATTTACTTGTTTTCTAGGTATTTTGTATTAAAAACCGTGGAACAACATTCACAGCTTGCTTTTTCCAAGATTACAAAGCAAACTAGGAAGAACCCAGGAATAGGAAAAGACAAGAACTGTACAATACGTTTTTTGCGTCTCTATGGCCAAGGCCAAGGTGGCTTAAAAGGTATGGGTATTAATTTTTATGAATAAAGGGCGGTATATACACCCAATTTTATAACCTTTTGTCTTGAGGTATAGATAAAGTATTTTTTGGCAATGTCTGCTTTTCAAAAGACTCCAGATAAGAAAGATTATCTGTAAACATGTTATATCCATCCTATTGTATGAATGCTTTACAAAATTCAGGATATAATCCTATTAATAATTTTTTCCATGTGGTTGTGCAGTGTCAGAAGAAAGTTACGTGGAGCAGCTTGAAAATCCAGATAATCCCCTGCAGTGTCCAATCAAATTGTATGACTTCTACCGCTTTAAATGGTAAGCTGTTTGGTGAATAGTCCTTTCTGAGCTTGAAAGAATGTAGTAGCACATGTTTGAGCAGCCTTATGGTTCTTGTTATACACTATATAGTCGCAGTAAATTTGCTAGCCACAGGGCTGCTTTAATGCCACAAATCACAACCCCCTGTGCAGTTTTCAGGTTTTAAAGCCCATTTATTGTAAATGTCTTCCTAACCATTTATTGCTATTACAAAAGTGTTGGTCTCCAGCTTTAGCCCACACTGTGTTGCCAAAATGCAATAAACTGTAAAAAGTTTGTTATAGACTCTCTATTTACCTTCTTTGTTTTTTTTTTAGTCCTCAGGGTGCTCGAGGACCTACAGATGCTTTCTACTTGGTCCCTGAACCAGTGGTTGCCCCCAACAGCCCTATTTGGTACTCTGGACAACCTGTAACTGAAGAGGTGATGGAGCAAATGTTAACACGTATATTATTGGTTAAAGATGTCCAGGAAGCCCACGCTTCATCTCGTATTCCTCCAAGCTAAATCCTTGCTTGATTATCATGTGTCCAGCCTTTGTATATACAATGTATTTGTAAAGCATGATGGAAGACACATAGAACCTTTACTGTACTTTATTCCACAGGAAAGCTGCTTGCTTTGACTATACAAAGCATTTGCTTATCATTATGTATGTTAATATATTTGCAATGTACAAAAAGCACATTTTGCTGATTGTGTGTGTTTTTTTTTTATTATTATTATTTATGTTAGCACGACATTGAGCACTATGTACCACTGTATATGCAGTGCCGAAATCACTTGTTTGGAGTAAATGTTTCACTCCGAATGAATTATGACTTGTTTATTTTTGTAAATAGATTGCTCTGTTTAGCTCCTTATAATATATCCAAGTGCATATAAGGTCATTTAACTTACGTCTTATAATTACGAATGATACTATGTGGAAGAGTGCATCTCCAAGCGCTTAGCAGCTGTATAATTTATTATTCACTTTAGTGCAATTCAGCCATGTTCCTGATAAAATGTGGACATTATGGTTGTGTACGGTTTTCTTGTATACAAGGAAAATGTTTCTTCCATGGCTAACCTATTTGCAGTGGAGCCATTTCCAAGGTTATGCTTCAGTGTTGGCAAGAGATGCTGCAGCCACCAAAATATAGATATAATGCCACACTCCAAGATTCACAGAAATCTACCCCCCCCCCCCACACACACACACTCACCTGAACCTGGAATTAGTTTTCTGTTACCTGTTCCCTTTATCACATGGTCGGCGTCAGGGTGGGAAATCTGCAGAGGGTGTCCGTTCAGTCACCAGTGTCCCCCGACCCCCCATATTCTTTTGTAGTTTTAATGTGACAGTGACCTGACAGGAGGGGGAGCCAGCCACCAGAAGTGAACTAACAGCTGTTGCATAGGAGTACAAACTGGTAAAGGGGATTACAAGGTGGGAGAGGTAATGCTTTGTAATTCCTGGAGCTGTGAGTGAGACTTAAGTGTAGCAGACAATTAAACCCTTTTCTTTTTTGACCCTTTCGTTTATGTTAAAAGCAAGTGTAAAATGGGTTAATACGAAGCGTAAATGGTTGGATACTTTTCAGCTTTTTTGTGTTTTTAGATGTTGTCAGTGTAATTTGTGCCTAAGAAAATGTCACTACAGATCTGACACTTTATTGGTTAAGACCTACTCTTGTGTTTGCACAGAATGATTGCACATCATGCTGAGATTAAGAAACAAACTATACAACCTTACCTCAAAATCCAGTCTTGTCGTGCCTTAACACAATCCAGGCACTTGGATTTCTTTAAGTGGTGACTGTAATGTACTTTTTGATTACTTGTGTTTTTAGTAAGGTCACTTTTACAGGGAGATTTGTATATTTTCACAGAAGATTTAACATGGAAATCACTGACTAATAGGAAAACTGAGTTTGTTATATCTGATGTATGCTAGATTTCTGGTACGTTTTTGTTATTTAATACAAAATGAGCACTAATTTTGATTTGAAATAAAATTGCAATTGAATGTATTATATTTGGCTGTAGAAACATATTTTATCTATGGGATTCCCTGCCATTCAAGCCTGTGTAACATTTAACTTTAGGGAATCCAGTAGTAGTGCTTGGCAAGTTGGGTGACAGGTTCCTGAGCCTGAGAAAGGCGTCCGGCCTCCCCACTCCCCTCTGTCAGTGTGGTAAAACATGAATGGAGCTCTCACCCAGAAAGGAGGGATGCACGCAGTAGCTATGATATATGCTTTTATGTGTATTCTGCCTATTAATGTTGGTTCTTAACAGACCCGAATAAAAGTGAAGTTTTTTTTTTTTAAACAAGGAGTGCTGGACTTATCATGCATCAAGCTCTACGACATCTGTCTACTGTTTCTATGCACCCTTATAGATTTTTCTGAGGTGGGAACAACCTTTTTTTCTGTATGCTTAATCGTGTTCTGCACCACCATTTGTAACAGGGGCATTTTCTTGCTAAAACAGAAGGACCCGTTCTACAAACTTCTGCTCTACTGGATTTTGTTATGCGCCCCAAATGTCCTCCCAGCTTAGCCGAGTAGCTCCTCCCACCTAAATAAGAAACAAAAACTGGACATGGATAATGACCCCGTCCTTTTGGACCTCATTGATTTTGTTTCCTTCCACTGGGGTCAGGGTCCTCCCCTGGATGGAGCTAGTCACGGTGGCAGTCAGTCTCCAGGGCAGGACCCAGGATGCAGCCCCTCTTCTTTAAGTAAAGGGCTCACCTTTTGGGGCAGGTTGAGCCCTCGCTTTCACGATTTCTGCCCAGGTCCGGTATTCTGGAACTGGGGCACGCTCTGGTTCAGACACGGAGTAGATTTGTGACAGCGTGAGGCGTGTGGCTTCCGGGTCAGGGGGCGGTGCACGCACGGGATACAGAAAGGCGGGCTCATTCCCTCCTGAAAGCAGTGTGGACTACTGTGTTCGGGGCTGCGGTGGTGACAGCGAATACAGGAGGCTGCAGGACAAAGCCTCGGCTGCACCTTTCTGTCAGCGGGGTGTATGGCTCAGACTGGGCACGAGTGGCGGTGGCCAGTATGGGTGCATGTGACACTTCACTGGATGGGGTAAGTCATAAGTCATCACCAGGGGAACAGATATTCCTTGATTTCTGACTGTTTGTCCTTACAGGCTAAAGAGACCAGAGATTCTAAGCCCATGAAGGAACCCAGAACGGATCCAGAGAGACTAGGGGGCCCAAGAAGCCCAGAGAGCAGAAACAGCCCAAGGAAATGAGCCCAACCTAGGTTATGTGTAAACTCAGGCCGCTTTGCTGGAGGGCTTTTCTAAGCTTCTATGTAAGACTTGCTTGATAGCTGGGGGCAACTTTCAATGCATGATGAAGAGTTTCTTTAAAATGGCCGATACATTTGATTTTTATAAAAAAACATATGGCCCAGGAGACAGGTGCAATTTCAGAGGCCAGACCTTCCTCCCAGCCGGAACCCTAGTCACTTCTCACTCCTGACCTGAGACTAGGGGGCAGCCATGGGAAGCTGATTTCTTCAGGTAGGAAAGAGGTATGTGCCTCTTCTGACGAGTCTATCCATTAATCAGGCACAGGGAGAGGACCAGATGCATTGGCCTCCAGGCCTCATTCCCACCCTAGTAGATTTCATTTTCCAAGTGTACAGCACTGCCTGTTTCATTTCAATCATTACTTCTGGGTATTCCGCCACAAGGTGGCGCAGTTGACTGCAGAAGACTTGTGGCTCCTCCCGGCAGTAATAAAAGCCAGGAATCACTCATAGACCCCCGTGTTTCTCTGCAGTGATACTGCGAAGACCAGAAGATGGCTCTCTGTTTCGCAGGCAAGCGGGGCAACCAAGCCTGCGGCCCTGCATGCCTATTTCCACCCGCTTCCGGACCCTCTTGCCTCCCAGCCTCGGCTGACGGATCGGGTGATGGTAGGGGAGCACCTGGGTCGTGTGCTCAGTGAGCTTTTCTCCAGGCTGCAGACCTGTGTTTTGGGGTGAGTTGTGCTTTTACTTGGGGGGGTTTATTGTCTCGGGCCCCTTGGTGTTTCCCCTCCCTTCATACCTCCCCCCCCCCCGCGGCTGCCCTCCCGCCCGCCTTGTCCTCTTGCCTCTCCCTCTTTTCCCTCTCCCCGGTGTGGCTGTTGTCAGGGGGGGGGGGGGGGGGGGGGAGTTGTGTTTTGCCTCTTTCGCCGCCTCCACGGGCGTACTACGCTCCGCGGCGGGAGGCGCTATAACTGTGCTGCGGCGGTGCGTCCCTACCGGGCGCTTGGCGCCTTCTCTGAGGTGAGGGCCGTTTTCGCGCCCTTCGTTGGGGGCGGCGCCGCGGGATGACGGATATCGCATCATCCTCCCGCTGCCCGCCCCTCGAGGTTCCGTACGGCAGCGCCATTTTGCTGGCCAGTGTATGAACGGTGCTTGTGTGCCGCTGGGGACCTTCCTGCTGCCGCCATCGATCTTAGACGTGTGCTGGGCTCTTCCTGTAGCTTCATCCGTTTTTTACTGTTGGGCATGTGTTGCGGGATACTTATGGCTTCTCATGCTTATGTATTTTAGGGGATAGCAGCTTGTGGCTTTTCCCGGTCCGTTACTATCCCTTCCTCCCCCCTCCTCCTGTCCCGACTGTGGGGCATCCTGGGTGGGCTTCATTTTAGCTATTATTCCTGGTGGGCTGACTGTGTCCTTTTTTGATAATCACCATATGGAGGCTTCTGGGGATAGCGAGCTTGGGGGCCCCTCGGGGCTGCCTCGGCTGTGTCATATGTGGGGCATCCCCTTTGAGTGGTGGTGGCGCGGTTTGTGTGCCCAAAGTATTATTGCGGATCAGGCTGGGCCGAGCGCTTCTCTTTCCAGTCCTGCATTCCCTATGGCATCCCCAATCAGATCTGGCGCTGCGCGTGGCCAGCATTGAGCGACAGTTGGCCCGACCGGCGGCGGGCAAGGCCTCTAGCAAGAAGCAGCACCTTGACGCCGCGTTGTCCCTCTTTGCCGAGGAGGATGAGGGCCTTGATGTGTATGGCGGCTGTGACTCCCCGGAGGAGGGGGAGCTTTTCTGTGACTCGGACTCCTCTGGGGATTGTCAGGACGGTTACTGTAGTGACCTAGGGTGGTCCTCTGATTAGGATACCTGGCTCCCGGATGATACCGATAGACTCTTGTCGGCGGTTTTCGATACATTACACATTTTCCCCCCTAAGGCGGCAAAGAAGAAGCAGGGCGAGCTTTTCCGCCCTGGCAAGCAACGCTTGGAGTTCCCGGAACAGGGCCATTTCTCAAATATGGTTCTTAAGGAGTAGGAACGTCCTAATAGGTTACCCTCTGTGCCCAAGGGGTTGGATAGAAGGTATCCTTTTTTTCTTCCAATCCATTCCATACACTCCTTACTCCTGGGTTTCCTCCTCCTTGCTGATCACGTGACTGCAAGAAAGAAAACGGGCGTGGCCCTCCCGGCTCATAAGTAGCAGCTGCCCCTAATCAGATCAGTTTTCTTTCTTGCAGTGGCAAGATGACTGACTGAAGATTCAGGTAGCTCTCAAGGTTTTGGCAGCAAGCGAGGGACTGAACCCTGTCTGCTCTCCGCAGAGCCTTATTCCCACGGATCCCTCAAGACCCAAGTTTATGCCTCCACAGCGTTGGCTGTTTTGGGGTCCGTGAAGGTAAGGTGGAAGCGCCGGGGTCTTGGGGCGCTTACAGAGTGTATATGCTCTGGGCTGCAGGCTTATTCTAAGCATACAGCACGTCCTGCTGCCGAATAGTCATAACATGTGGGTAGTCCTCCGGCACCGTGCACTGCAGACATGTAGAAAACAAGCTCCTCCCGGCCCTACCGGAGGACCTCCCACAAATCCCCAGTTTTTCTCTGCAGTGCTGGAACTGCGAAGACATGAAGTATCACGCTCTCGCAGGCGAGCGGGCCTCACGGCCCAAGGTCCTGTGGGACTATTTTCACCCGTCCTCTTCAGAAGAAATATGCCTCCCAGCCTAGGCTGCGCGGGTCGGGTGAAGGTAGGTAGCACCTGGTGTGCTGAACGGAGCCATGCTCCACCGCAATCCCCCTACATAGGGTAGGCGGTCAGGCCAATGGTGAGCCTATAGAGGATGCCCCTCCCGCAATTTTGCCCGTGCCCCTCACAAATTAGTCCATGGACACCGTCAGCTTCCCCCTCGCTTCCTCCCATAACTCGGGGGGGAAAAGAGGGGGGGGGGTATGTGTGGCAGCTCCAGCGCTATTTCGCCCTTCGGTCCCCGAGTTAGGGGGTCAGTGCTGCGTCTCGCTATACAACGTGTGCTGGCTTTTTACTATCTGCTTGCTCGGCAGCTTCATTCAGCATGTCAGCATGAGACTTATACATCCACTCTGTTCTAAGTTTTCCGGCGGTTGGAGCTTCGCGCTCTTTGGGGGAGGCGGAGACTCGCCCTGACGTGTATTGCGTCACAGCCGGGCCTGGCCCTCCCCTCGAGGTTCGCGGGCGCCATTTTCTCTATCTTCCCGTGCGTGCGGTGTGGCTCGTCTCCTCCCTCGATCACGTAAGTGCCCTCCAGAGCGGTATGGCTTCTAAGTTTTACAAACAGAGCATGGCACTGACTCCTCCCCCCTTGTCCCATTATGTCTTTCAGAAGCCAAGACTTCGTTACCGGCCACGGCCTAACATATATTATAACGGGTCCTCTTTACAAATTCTCCCACATTACTAGCGGGTCTTTGGGGCATCCAGGGTTGCTTATTGCATAATTCCCTGTGTTATACTGCATAAAAATCACCATATGGAGGCATTTCAGAATTATGGAACAGGGGTCCCTCTGGGACGTGACCGGCTGTGTGCAGTGTGTGGACAGCCCCTGGCTGAGGCTGACAGTGTGCAGCACAGGCATTGCTAACAGAGGATCCCTTCCTCACTCCCGTCTCCCTGCTCCCAAACATCGCTCATGATGAGTCCCACTCCAGCGGGGATGACCTGCAAGAGGTGCCGAGAGCGTTGCCCACGGCGGAGCAGGTGCTCTCTGGATTGGCGGAGCGTATGGGCCCTGGTAAAAAGCGGTCCCTGACACCCCCAGGTTCTCCGGTTCCTAACGATACCGATGATTCTGCTGATATTCAGGACCCTGACCCTTCTGAGGAAGCTGAGCTATTCTCAGACTCGGGCTCCTCCCATGGGATGCCCGCGGGCCGTGAGGAATCCGAGCCTGGCTCCTGGGGTCTGTGTGACACGGATGAAATCCTGATCAAGATCTTTGAGGTCTTGTCAATCTCCCCCCCTGGGGAGATTCCCAAGCCTAAAAAGGAGACCTTTCATACAGCGCCGCCGCGCTTTGAGTTCCTAGAACAGGAACATTTCCAGAATATTATATCCCAGGAATGGGAATCGCCTGGTAAGCTGAAAGGGTTTCCAGGGGTCTGGGAATGGAAGTACCCTTTTCCCCCTGATGTGGTCAATTTATGGTCAGCCCCTCTGGTGGTAGACGCGCCGGTTATAGGGGTCACAAACCCCACTTTTATGACTGCCCCCTTTTATCGTACCCTCCAGGATGCTGAGGACTGGCGCATTGACAGACTGGCATCACACGCCTTCTCGTGTGCCGGGACGGCCCTGCGCCCGCGGTGGCCGCCAGGACACTTGTCAGAGAGATACTGGATCATCGCCCTGAGGATCTTCCTTGGGGGGTGTTCAGTGCCCTATCAGACTGCGAAGCCTTTGTGAAGTTTATTCTATCGGCACTGGATGACACCATTAAGATGTGTGCTAGGAGTTCAGCACTTGCAGTTGCCATTCGCCGCCTGGTCTGGCTGCGACAGTGGGGCGCCGATGGAGCTACAAAAAAGGCTCTCACTTGCCTTCCAAGTGAGGTTATTCGGGGCCCGCTTGGACCTTTTTGGCAAAAAGGCTATAGCACCCTCCTGCAGAAGGCCGCTCCGGCCTCCACGAGGCAGGGTCACCCCTCCACCCCCCTACATCAGTGTTAGACGTGAATCTGAGGTGTGTTTCCAGTTATTCGGCGTGGACTTCCAGCATGGCGCGGGCAGGCAGCGCCCTGGGCCTTCTGGCAGGACCAAGTCCAAATTGGCCAAAACCTTGCAAGCATGAAGGGGCGCCCCCGCCCCTTTGGGCGAGGGGGCGACTGCACAGCTGTCTCACATCCAGGAATATGCCTTCTCCCTATGGCGGTTCCGGGATGTAGCCCACCTGGGCTCAGGATGGGTTCTCGTTGGGGGTCCACCCCTCAGTTTCCTGTCGGGGCCGGACTAGGACCTGCAGTGTTGGGCGCGCCTTGGCAATTGCCTTAACGTATGGGGCCATGGCCCCTATACATTTTTTCCATCCTCCCCCCCCCCCCCCCCCCCCTCCCCCTCATCAGTACGAGGTAGTCTGGACACCATGTGCCTACGGCAGGCTTAGCTATTCTGCCCTTGCAAGTAATCCATATATGACATATCTGTCTTGGGCCACGGGCCCCTGCACGGGGGGGGGGGGGTGTTCGGCCTCTGGCGAGGCTCTAGCACTTCTCAGCTTCTCTGGGGTCTGCGGCACGCCCTAGACTATTCTAGCCAGTGTCACAGGTTCAACCCTGCAGCTTGAGGATCTGCAGGGACTTCCCTTCGTGCCCAGGCTACTAGCCTGGCGGATATGGGGATGCGCCTGAGGTGGGGCTTCGGCGTTGGGATCTACCGGGTCGTCTTCTTTACTCCCCCGCCTCTGCATCTGACAAAGTGGGTCGGTTGGCCGACAGTGTCCCCTAGAAGCTACTGGATGGTTGCTTAAACTCCCCATCCCTTCACCGTCACTTATTCACTATTCCCTGTCCCGGGGAAATCGGTTCTGGCTTGCTGCCTTCTTCCCTGGCATTAGGGGACCCCTGGTTTCGGGGGCTCTGCCCTCCTTCACTTGCGCCATACCTCCACCAAGTGGGATGGCAGCTGGAGGGTCTGTCGGTGGCACATCCAGATTATGTCATATACTGAGCCCTCGGGCTCCTCGGCGCAGTAGGTTACCAAGCCCTCATGTCCCAGCACCCCGGTGCTTGGTCTAGGCTCAGGCCTTCTTGGCAAGTTGGTTCCTCTGGAACTTCCCATTGGCAAGGGCCCCTTCAGGGGGGCACCTCCCTTCCTTGCTAGCATCTTCTAGAGTATGGCCCCCCTGGGTGCCAGTCTAGCAGGATTGGAGAGGGAGAGCCAACTCTCTCCCACGAACCACGGTTCTAGGTTGGGCCCTTAGAGGGTCCATCTTATCTGCTGGGCTCGCTGTAACAGTGGCCCCCTTTAATTCTATAGGGTGGGCCTCCCCCTCCTTTAGGACCGGTCGGTTCATGAGGGATGCCTGGCCTGTTGCAAGACGAGGGCATGTTGGTATTGCTGATTAAAGATTGTGACAGGTTGCTACCTCTGGAGGGTCTGGAGCTTGTTTTCTACATGTCTGCAGTGCACGGCGCCGGAGGCGGAGGACTACCCACATGTTATGACTATTCGGGAGAAGGACGTGCTGTATGCGTATAATATCAACTCTATAGGTGAGTACTTCAGAGTTGTATTTTTTGAAAAGTAAGTCAGCCGCAGGTTTTTCTCTGGTGTACCTGCTGAGGAATGTGTTTTATTTTTTACCCAACCCTTCCTTCTTCCAGTTAGGTAGGTTTTTTCATTAAAAAAAAAAATTTTTTTTTGTACTTTTTTTTTTTTTTATGTATGCCTTTAAGGGACATGGCTGACTTCACGCAAGGGACAGAATTTAACCCGGAAACACAAGGCTGTGTATTCAGTTGTCTCTCTCCCCGGGCGAGGAAATCGCATATTGCTAGGTGTGTGTGTATATATATATATATATATATATATATATATATATATATATATATATATTGCGGCCAGATAGCAGTGCGATTGCGGCGGCGGCCAGTTGGGCCAAGGTGCTGGCCTAGAAATGCCTTGTGATTAGGATGGCTTCGGGGGTTCCGTGGGTTTATTCATATTGCTGCCTCAGGGCAAGCTGATTTTGCCGTTGTTTGCACTAAGCTAAGAGATATTATGTGTTTGATCATTTCTCTTGTATAGCAGTAAAGAGAAGAGCGGTGGTGGTGAGTGGACATCGCCATTATCTTTTTTTATATCAATTTTTTTTATTAATTGCATTATCAATTTCATATTTCAGTTAGTATATTATTTTTATTGAAACATAGAAACATAGAAGGTTGACGGCAGAAGGAGACCATACGGTCCATCTAGTCTGCCCTTAATGTACTCTTTATCTTAGGATAGATGTGTGCTTATCCCAGGCATGTTTAAATTCAGTGACTGTTGATTGTTCAACTACCTCGGCTGGAAGTTTGTTCCAAGCATCTACTACTCTTTCTGTGAAATAATATTTTCTAATATTGCTCCTGATCTTCCCCCCCGACTAGCTTCAGGTTGTGCCCCCTTGTTCTATCATTAAGTGCTATTGTTATAACCTTAAGTGTTAGTTATTATATATTTTTTTTATATATTTGAATATATTTATAATATATATATATATAGAAGATAGATAGAGATAGCGATAGATAGAGATAGCGATATATAGATATATATATAGATATATATTTTAATATTGTACTATCTGTATGAATATTTTTTATTATTATAATGATTGTCAGATTTTAGCAGTTAAAAAAAAAAAAAAAAAGGAGATTATTGCTCTTTTTTTTCTCCTGTTTTGTTTTTTAGCATTTGGAAGAAGGATAGAAAAGGGTTGTGGTTCCTCCCGGTCCCTTTTGGGATTGGTTTTAGGCTTAGGGCCTTTTAGGTCTGATTGCCAATTTAAAAAAAAAAAAAAAAAAAAACCATGAGGGAGGCATCAGGGGATAGTGATTCGGGCATCCCATTTGAGCAGGGCGGGCTCTGCCTCCTATGTAAGCAGGATCCCCTGGGTAGTTTTAGCACGGTTTGTTCCGCTTGCGCAATGAGAATTGGTTAGACCATAATAGAGCGGCAGCTCAGGTCTTAGTCCAGTTATTACTGGTGTGAGCGCAACGGCTCACCCATCCCTTCCTTCCCCTGGAAGGGGGGAGGCAGCGAGGCGCAGTCAGATGTGGTGCACAGGTTGGATAACCTGGAGAGACAGTTATCCTTGGTTATTCCAAAGAAGGCCACTTGTAAGAGGAGGCATTGGAACCTGTTGCGGAGGAAAGAGATTTATTTGCCTCTTTTGGAGAGTGGGAGGAAGAAGAGTATATAGATGAGCAGCTCTCAGATGGCGAGTTACGCTCTGGTGAGGAAAATAGTAACTCTATTTTTTTCTCTTCTGATGAGGACCCCCTCCTCGCAGGCGAAACACAGTGTCTGCTCTTTTCGGTTTTTGAAACTTTGAATATCACTCTCTCCCATATTGTATCTTGTACTCAGAATATCCACTGTCAAATCTGTAAAACTGCGTTTGAAATAGTGTATGTACTGTATGTTCTACCTTGTCTGTAATTACTGCTTTGTAAAGCGCTATGGAAGATGATGGCGCTATATAAATGAATAATATCACCCCTCCTGAGGCAAAAAGAGGGAAGGATGATCTGTTTAAGCCAGTAAGGCAAAGGCAGGTGTTCCCGGAGCAGCCGCACTTTTCTAAAATGGCGTTAAAGGAATGGGAAAAACAAATTGCCGGCTGTTCCTAGGGTACTAGACTCTAGGTATCCCTTTCCGGCGGACATGATTAAGCTTTGGTCTTACCCACCTGGGGTGGATTATCCAGTAGCAGGCTTGTCTAATACTTCCATCATGCCGTCTGCTACTATGGGATCTTTAAGAGATCCCACGAAGAGACGAATGGATCAATTGGCCCGCCATGCTTTTGCTATGAAAGGATCCTTTCTACGTCCTGTTTGTGCCATGGCCTTTGTGTCCCTGGCTTCAAACCATGCCTGTTTTCTTTCTTGGAAGAAGATGAAGAAAAAGTTTAGCCAGGGCTAAGTCTCGCAGGCTTATTCAAGATTCCAAAGATTTTAAGGATTGTTTGGACTTTAACTCGTTCGCTATCACTGCGATGGATGATGCAGTCAGGCTAGCTGCTAGAACTTCTGCTCTGCTGGTGGCCTTGCGCCGTTCCTTATGGCTAAGACAATGGTTGGCGGTTGCCGCCACTAAGAAAGCTCCTATAGGTCTACCTTTATTCTAAGCAGACAGCACTTCCTGCTCCAGACATAGTCCTTACATGTGGGGTATACCTCCGCCTTCAGCGCCGTGCACTGCAGAATCATGAAGAAAACAAGCTCCTCCCGGCCCTACATATACCGAGGGACCTCCCACAAATCCCCAGATTTCTCTGCAGTGCTGAACTGCGAAGACATGAAGTATCATGCTCTCGCAGGTGAGCGGGGCTTTACAGCCCGAGGCCCTGCGGGACTATTTCCACCCGTCCTCTCTGTGAAGAATATGCCTCCCAGCCTGGGCTGCGTTGGTCGGGTGAAGGTAGGCAGCACCTTGTGTGCTTAACGGAGCCATGCTCCACCGCAATCCCCCACCATAGGGTAGGCGGTTTAGGCTGATGGTGAGCCTCTAGTGGATGCCCCTCCCGCATTATTGCCCCATGTAGCGGTGGACCCTGTGTAAGGGTCACCATCCTCCCTCATTCCCCAACTAGTTAGTGGGAAAAGAAAAGGGGGGGTATGTGTGTGGTGGTCCCTGTGTACCAGTATATCACGCTTATGGCCTTATTTCTGCCCTTCATTAACATTGAAATGTCAGAGCCGCGCTGATGCTCTTTATTTGGTTTTCGGCTACCGCCGTATGTCTTTTGCACAGTTTTCTGCATGTCTAGATGCTGTGGCGCCTTTTCCTTACTAGATGTAAAGTTTTTTCTACAAATCCTTAAGCGTGTGATTGTATCCTTGCTTTGCCGTTACCTCAGAGCTTCGCGCCCTTCGGAGTGGGCGGGGACTTGAATTGGCGCGCTCCGCGTCACGGCCGAGCATCGAGCCCGCCCTTCGAGGTTCGCTGGGCGCCATTTTGCTGATCTTCGCGCGCGTGGTGGCGGTTTCCCTCCTCCCTTGGTCTGTAAGTGCCCTCGCGGGTGACTCCTCTATATGTTTTCCAGCTGCGCATGGCTCTGACACCCATTCTTCTCCTTATGTCTTTCAGACGCTAAGATTCCGGTGGCATCCAGCAGCCTGATATATATCCTAAACGGGTTCACTTTTATATTCTCCCACATTCCTAGCGGGTCTTGGGGCATCCAGGGTCGCTTATAGCATAAATCCCTGCTGGCATATTGCTTTGATAATCACCATATGGAGGCATCTCAGAATTATGTGTCCGGGGTCCTGTGGGGACAAGACTGGCTGTGTACTGCGTGGGGACCACCCCACGCTGACAGAGCACGGGTCTGCGGACCGTGTGCTGAACAAGCACTGGCCCTGCAATCAGGTTTACCAGTGGCTGCACCTTGCTTCAATACACCTGTCTACCCTTGTTTACATCTCACTCCTGATGAGTCGCACTTGAGCGGGGATGACCAGCAGGTGGTGCCGCGCAGGCTACCTACGGCTGAGCAGGTGATGCCTGATTGGGGGAGCGCTTGGGTGCTGGAAAGAAGCGGTCCCTGATGCTTCCTGGTTCTATGTTTCCCAATGAAACTGAAGAGTCTGCTGCTATGCAGGTCCTTGATCCTTCTGATGAAGGTGGACTGTTCTCAGGTTCCGGTTCCTCAGACGAGATACCTTGGACCCGTGATAATTCTGGCCCTGGTTCCTGGGGCCGGTGTGACACTGATAAATTACTTGTAAAGATCTTTGGAGTACTGTCCATCTCTCCTCCGGGAGAGTCTCCCAAGCCCAAGAGGGAGAGTTTCCACACGGCGACGCCGCGCTTGGAATTTCTGGAGCAGGATCATTCCAGGCTCTTATATATAAGGAATGGGAATCGCCTTGTGAACTTGCAGGAGTTCCGGGGGTCTGGGATTGGAAGTACCCTTTTCCCCCTGATGTGGTTGGCTGCTAGTCAGTCCCTCCCGAGGTGGATGCACCTATTATTGGGGTTGCTAACCCTCCCTTCATGACAGCCTCTACTCATCGTACCCTTCGGGATGCTGAGGACCGGGGCATTGACAGTCTGGCTTCCCACTCCTTTTCGTGTGCAGGGACGGCTCTGCGCCCGGTCTGTGCCGCGGCCGTCACTGCGGTGACCGCCAGGACCCTTCTTAGGAAGATACCTGACCACCAACCGGATGATCTCCCTTGGGAGGTCTTTAAGGCACTGTCTGATTGTGATGTTTTTGTGAGTTTATTCTCTCAGCGATGGATGACACTGTTAAAATGTGCACTAGAACCTCGGTTCTTGTGGTGGCTATTCGCCGCCTGCTTGGCTGCGACAGTAGGGGGCTGACAATGATACTAAAAAGGCTCTTACTGGCATTCCCTTTAGAGACGACGCTCAGCCCGGTTGGACCTTTTGGAAAAAAGGAGTAAGGCACCCTCAAGCAGAAGGCCGTCTCGGCCTCCCAGGGGCAGGGACACCCCTCCCCTTCCCTATGTTAGTGCCAAGCGCGAACCAGAAGTGTGCTTCCAACTTTTTGGAGTGGAGACCCGCCCCAGGGGGGGCAGGCAACGCCCTGGGTCCTCCGGCTGTGCGAAGTCCAAATCTGCCGAAACCGTACAAGCGTGAAGGGACGCCCTCGCCTTGTTGGGAGAGTGGACTGCCGCAGCACTGGGCTCCTGCTTCTTTCAGGTTGTTACAGGAGGTAGTCCCCCCGGATACAGAATGGACTCTGCTGGGCAGTCCTTTTTCTAAGGTTATCAGGGTTCTTCTAGTCCCTGTTTTCCCTTCGGGAGTTGAGGCAGGCCGGTTTTGGTGTGTAGGGTCTGGGCTCTATTACAGGTTGGCTTTTGACCTGTGATTACATCCACATTACCCTTCCCCTCCAGGACGAAGCAGTCTGACCCAGGTTGGAATTCTGGGGCCTAGCATTTATACCTTCACAGGCAGTTTCTACATGGTATCTACCTGTTGGGCCACAGGCACTCTTGTCCAGTAGACCTCTTGATGCATGTGAGGATTTATCATCCCTTTTTAGTCCCCTGTGCCTTCAGGACACCTAGGCCACTTCCAGCCAGTGTTGAAGGTCCAACTCTGCGCATTGGGGTATTGTTTTTGGTTCCTCTCCTGCTCCCAGATGACTCACCAAGGCGAGTATGGGAGTGGTGTCTTGGACGTGCCCGTGGGGCGTCCGCGCTAGGTTCTACTTTATTGTCCTTCTTTGCTTCCTATTCTTGCATCAGGCCGTGTTGGCTATTGACTTGTGGCTCCTTTGGGAGTCCTGTGGATTGGTGCTCAGGCACATCACTTACTTAGTGTTCCCCGGTTCGGTATCCCCCTACGGGGAGGCATTTAGATTGGTTTATGTTAGAACCTTCCTTCTGCTAAATGTGGACTTGTTATGGAAAGGGTCTTGCCCTCTTTGATGTCACACTACCTTTACCTTGCAGCTGGTGGGCCTGTTGGTGGCGGCCCAGATGCTGTCCCTTATTCTCAGGAGCCCTTGGGCCCTGCGACGCCTTAGGTTACTTATCCTGGACAGGGTTCCAGCACCCCTGGAACTAGGTCAGTACGCTCCCCCTTTTTACGGGGGTCCCTTTTGAGGTTGTAAATTCAAGGAAGATGTCTGGGACCATTCCTTCCTTCTCTCTTCTCCCTGTAGATGGTCATCATGGGTACCAAGTCTTGCAGGTGGACTTGGGGGTCTTATTTCTTCTGTAATCCCCCGTGGTTCCTAAAGGGGTCCATCTTCATACGTTTTTTTTGGTTGACACATTGAGCCTTTGGTGGGCTCTAATTTGCTGGACTACTCCTCTTCAGGACTTGTCCTTTTTGGGGACTCTCGGTCAGTCTGAGGACAGTGGCTTGTCCCTTTTTATCTGTGAAGGTCTCGGAACAGGTTGACCCTTCAAGAAGGTTCCGGCTCGGTTCTAAGTGGGGGTTTACATCCCTTGCGCTTCATTGGTATTAGCTTGGCTGGCTGCCCTAACGTGGCAGGAGGGTTTATTCTAGTATCTCACTGAGTCCCTACTGGTGTGGCCCTGTGGGGCCCCTTTGCTATTACAGGGACTCTGTCCTGGATTATTGTCCCAGGACTCTCTGGCCTTGGTCATGAGGGCCTAGTATTGCTTCTGTCAGGACATTATATTCTATATGTCTTAACTTCTTTCACCCTGCCAGGCGGGGTTCTGCATAAGATTGCAGTAGAAAGGGAGAACCGTTATGCTCGGGGCCCTGGGTGGCCCAGTTCGCAGATTTCCTGCTGAAGACAGTCGTACTGTATGCCCTCTCAAGAGGGCTGTTCTGCCTATTCAGGCTCCCTACTACGTCGCCCTTACCTACAGGCCTTTTAGGCGATTGGTCGGTTGGCTTTTCACCCTATTGGAGATGGGTATCTCTGGGTGTCTTTTCTCTATTGGAGGGCTAGGCCTAGCTCTCATTCCTGCGGGATGTTCCCTATCCCTGGGTCCTAGAATTATTATAGCACGGTTGAAGTTGGCTCCCCAACTCAGTGCTCTGAAGATTTCAGGGCTCGTCCTGTTCACCTACTGCAGAAGTCTAGTTCAGTCTTCTGTGTTGCGCATTCCTCAGGGGTTGCTCAGGTGCATTCCCCAGGGAATTCTATGCTCCCTTTTTGGGGGGTTACTTATCCAGATGCCCTGCTAAGGGTTCCCTGGGGTCTTATTCAGGTTCTTGTCTGAACTGTTCCTTCCCTCATATCGCTCTTCTGGGGCGGTTGCTTCAGTCAGAAATGTGCCATAAAGGATGGCTCTGTTAGCGGTCCTAGTCATCATATATATATGTTATATATCTGTACACCATGAGGTGAGGGGGTTCTGCCTTACGCCGAATTGGGTCCAGGCGGTGTTCTTATTCTCCTTTAGTCCAGACCCTACGGTCTCTGGGCTATTGTCTGGCTTACTCTGAGCGAAAGGGATCTGTATCCCTCATCAGGTGTTGGGAGATTCCTGGTCTTTCTCCTGTCCCTTGTAGGGATTATGCCCCTTGGGGCTTATAGGTTTCTCCATCCTTACGTACCGGATCTGATTGCTAACACGGGTGTAGGTGCCCTTTGGCTTGGTCCTGCTCGGTCGCTTTTGTTCCTCTGGGCCTAAAGTAAACGTCTCGGTTCTTGCTGAGCCTTGTTAGCGTTGTTTTTCAGTATTACTGCTGGTCTCGCCTGAGACCTGGGTTCATATTCCCAGATGGGGAGAGCTCTAAGGTTGCCATGGCTGCCCTTTTTCTCCAGTAGCATGGTTAGGCTGTTACTCTGGCCTACTCGTTAGGGGAAGATTCTTCTTCTCTCTTGCTTGTTGCTCTCTTACTACTTGTGCTTGGCTTGGGCCTTTCAGCACTAGGTTCTGTTGAGCAAGCTGGCTAGTCCGCTGCTTGTGTTCAGTTCTGCCTTTGCAAGAATTCAAAGGCTGTGGTTAGAGCATTGCTCTCGTTGCTCTTGGTAGCATGGTTAAGGTGACAGCACTTTTATGGTTGTCTGTGCCTTTTTTCACGGGGATCCCACCCTACTTATGGACACTGCTATTGGATGTCCCACATGTAAGGACTATGTCTGGAGCAGGACGTGCTGTCTGCTTAGAATAATACAACTCTGTGAAGTACTCACCTGTAGAGTTGGTATTATATGCAGACAGCACGTCCTGCTCCACCCCACCCTGATTCACCTTGTTCTGGATCCCCTGTGTGGTGATTATCTTGGATATTATTGCCAGTCTCTAGGTGGTTGTTTTCCTCCTGGCTTCTTCTCTCACTGCTTGTCAATGCTGGGGATTTGTGGGAGGTCCCTCGGTATATGTAGGGCCGGGAGGAGCTTGTTTTCTTCATGATTCTGCAGTGCACGGCGCTGAAGGCGGAGGTATACCTTACATGTAAGGACTATGTCTGGAGCAGGACGTGCTGTCTGCATATAATTCCAACTCTACAGGTGAGTACTTCACAGAGTTGTGTTTTTAGGGAGCAGATTTTTTGGAGAAAAACTGGACGGTATGGTGAAGGATGGCAAACTGCCTCAGAGGAAGAGGGCAACTCGGCCTTTTCAGAGGACTTCATCATATCGACTCTTTTGGACTGGCAGAGGGGCCTTTCATCCTTGCTCCCGTTGAGTTTTTGAGGTAGAGGCATAGCACGTAATAGGGCAGGAGGGGCCTGGAGAAGTGGGCCTAATCCTCCAGCCAAGCCCACTCCAGCATGAGGGGGCGCCCTCACCCGAGCGGGAGGGGGGGCGGCTTTTGCATTTTGCTCATATCTGGAGGCGCCGCGTAAGGGATCTGTGGATCCAAGAGGTAGTGTCCTCAGGTTACAAAATCGAGTTTGCAGCCAGACCGCCCGCAAGGTTCCTTCAGTCAGGGGCATCCCGGAACCAGTCAAAGTTAGATGCCCTGAAGTCCGCTGTTCAGCACCTCCTTCAAAAAGGGTGATTTGTCGAGTACCCCTTTAGGAAGAAGGTCAGGGGTTTTATTCCAACCTTTTTACAATCCCCAAAAAGGACGGGTCGATTCGTCCCATTTTAGATCTGAAGGATCTCAACAGATATATCCGCGTGAAGCATTTCCGCATGGAGACGTTGAGGTCAGCTTTAACAGTAGTTCGACCCGGGGATCTTATGACTACCATAGACATAAGGGACGCGTATCTGCATGTGCCAATTTTTTCAGGACATCAAAGATTCCTGAGGTTTGCCCTGGAAGACAAGCATTTCCAGTTTGTGGCACTCCCATTCGGGATATCCTCGGCTCGAAGAGTATTCACCAAGGGTTTGGCAGGTCTCATGGCAATTTTCAGGAGCCAGGGGATTTGTATTGTCTCCTATTTGGACGATCTTCTAATATCAGCCGGATCGCAGCAGCAGATCCTGAAGGACACGCAGACGGTCTGATCGACTCTGGAGGAATTCGGCTGGGTGATCAATTACCCGAAGTCTCATATAACTCCGGCGCCAGTAAGGAACTTCTTAGGTATGATTCTGGACACTGTCCAAGTCAAAGTGTATCTACCAGGACAGAAGGCGCGACTAATCCAAGGTCAGATAGAGTGCTTCCTGGCTTGCCGGCAGCCGACCATTCGGCTGGGTATGAGGTTGTTAGGCCTGATGGTAGCCTGCTTCGAGGCGGTACCTTTTGCCCAGTTTCACATGAGGCCCCTTCAATGGAATCTGTTGGCAAGCTGGGATCGAGCCCCACAGTCGCTGGATCAAGTCTTTGTACTAACGCCCTCGGCAAGACATTCTCTTCTGTGGTGGATGGACCCTCTTCACCTGTCTGTAGGCAGATCCTTCTTGACCCCACAGTGGCAGATCGTTTCCACGGATGCCAGTCTCACAGGATGGGGTGGCGTTTGGCAATCTCAGAAAGTCCAGGGTCAGTGGGGGCCGAAAGAGAATCAGCTTCCCATAAATGTATTAGAATTAAGAGCCATCGGGTTAGTGCTTCAGTATCTGACCCCCTGCTTGAAGGGGCAGGCAGTCCAGGCCCAGTCGGACAACCGGACGGCGGTAGCCTATATCAATCATCAGGGGGGTACCCGGAGCAAGGGTGCTCTACTGGAGGTAAGCCGGATTCTGATCTGGGCAGAGGAAAGTGTTCCCTGCATCTCGGCAGTTTACATCCCGGGGATAGAAAATCAGGAGGCGACGCTCTGAGCAGGAAGGTCTTGTGCCGGGGGGAATGGTCCCTCAGTCGGAAGGTTTTCCAAGCCCTTGTCGGCGCTGGGGGCGCCCGGAAGTGGATCTTTGCGTCCAGACACAATCACAGGCGGCCAAAATTCATGTCCCTGTCAAGGGACCCTCTGGCCATAGCCACGGACGCCCTCTCAGTCCCTTGGACAAGGGTCAAGCTTCTGTACATTTTTCCCCCGTTTCCGCTTCTGAGTTGAGTGCTAAGAAGGATAATTCAGGATGGAGTACCCACCATTCTAGTAGCTCCTCATTGGCCAAGAAGAAGTTGGTTCTCGGACATAACAAGGATGGCGGTAGACCAATGGCGTCTACCGGTCGAGCCAGATCTTCTCATTCGGGGCGTTTCGGCACCCGAATTTACAGATGCTGGCTTTGACGGCTTGGCTATTGAGATAGCGGTCCTAGCAGAGAGAAGATTATCAGCTAAGGTCATTCATACCATGATCCAGGCCCGGAAGAAGTCGTCTTCCATGATTTATTACAGGGTCTGGCGGTCATTCATATCCTGGTGTGAGGCTAGGAAACTTATTCAATTTCCAGAGTTCTAGAATTTCTTCAGGATGGCTTAGAAATGGGCCTACGATTAAGTACCCTAAAAGGGCAGGTATCGGCCTTATTTAGAGGTCTATCGCTTGTAATAGACTCATTAAAACTTTTTTTCAGGGAGTCACTCATGTCCGTCCACCGCGCAAGTCTATATTACCGGTGTGGGACTTGAATTTGGTGTTGACGGCTCTACAGGGCGCTCCCTTTGAACCTATGATTGACGCTCCAATGAGCATCTGGACACTTAAAGTAATTTTTTTTTAGTGGCAATTACTTCTGTGCGGTGTATTTCGGGCCTACGGCCACACCACACTGAATGCGCCTGATCTCGTCAGCTAAGCAGGGTCGGGTGCTTCTTGGGCTTTTCAACATCAGGCTTCGGTGGAACAGGTTTGCAAAGCTGCCACCTGGTCTTCGGTGCATACATTCACCAAGTTTTACAAGGTAGATGTTAGAGCCTCAGCTGACGCTGTTGTGGGTCGGAAGATTCTACAGGCAGTGAACTTCCTGCCGTTCTGCGTTAGAGGATCCAGCCCATAGATGGCACTGCTTTTGGAGATCCCAGGAGTAAGGAGTGTATGGAATGGATTGGAAGAAAAAATGCAATTCTGTGAGGTACTCACC
Organism: Gastrophryne carolinensis; assembly: GCA_027917425.1. NCBI lineage: Eukaryota > Metazoa > Chordata > Amphibia > Anura > Microhylidae > Gastrophryne > Gastrophryne carolinensis. The sequence continues at coordinate 217,979,511 of CM051238.1, forward strand.
TGTAGAATAGTTTTTTCTGGGAATCCATTCCATACACTCCGGCCCACCCGTTCTGGGTCATGGTATCTTCCGGTGTTTTTCTGAGGTGTTAATCCATTTTTGGGATTATTAATTCATAGTATTGGAAAAAAAAAAAGTAATAGGACTTAATTTTGAGTGCATTTTTTTTGGTTGAGTTTGATGTGTAGTAACATGAACTCTTTTTAGGGCCTCCCAGCCTGTCTCTAAATTATTTACTGCTTTTTAAGTAAACTGATCTGATTAGGGGCAGCTGCTACTTATGGGCCGGGAGGGCCACGCCTGTTTTCTTTCTTGCAGTCACGTGATCAGCAAGGAGGAGGAAACCCAGGAGTAAGGAGTGTATGGAATGGATTCCCAGAAAAAACAATTCTACAGGTGAGTACCTCACAGAATTGCATTTTTAGGCTGATTTGGTTAAGCGCTGGTCGTGCCTTCCTGAGGTAGATGCTCCGGTCCTGGGACTATCTAACACTTCGGTCATGCCATCCTCCGACACTACCACACTGCGTGATAGCGCAGACCGGCGTATGGATCAGTTGGCTTGTCATGCCTTTACCTTTGTGGGGGCCAGTTTGTGCCCGGTCTGCGCCGAGGCCATTGTGGCTATCGCCATTAAAAAGGCGTCTTGCTGAGGCCGCCAGGTCTGGTAAGAACAGGGAGGATTATAAGGACCTCTTGCTTTGCTCTGATTTTGTTGCATTTGTGCTGGCTGCCATGGACGATGCCGTCCGGCTTGGCGGTAGGGCCTCAGCCCTGTTGGTGGCTATGCGTCGGTCAGTCTGGTTGCGTCAGTGGGCTGCTGACACTGCTGCTAAGAAGTCTCTCACTGGGCTTCCTTTCAGAGGTCTCCGTTTTTTTGGTGAGCGTCTGGATGTTCTGGCCAAGGATGGTAAGCTCCCCCAGCGTAGAAAGCAGGTTCAGCCCTTTCGGGGCTCCTCCTCCTTTCGTCCTTCAAGGGGTGGTCGTGGCCTCTTTCTCAGGTAGTCGCAGAGACTCTTGGGGCCGAGGCAGATCCCGCGGTCGCCCTGGTCTCTCCTGGGGGACCAAGCCCAAACCCCCTCCCAAGGCCCCTCAGGCATGAGGAGGCGCCCTCACCCGACCGGGTGGGGGGACGGCTTCGGCTTTTTACTCACGTCTGGAGGCTTCACATCTCAGACTGATGGATTCAGGAGGTGGTGTCCTCCGGTTTCAAGATAGTTCGCAGCCTGGCCGCCCCCAAGATTCCTCCGAACCCGGATATCCCAAAACCCTGTGTCGGCTCAGGGACTGCATCTGGCCGTCCAACGTCTTCTGGCGTCAGGAGTCATTTGTCAGGTACCTCTTCAGAAACAGGGTCGGGGGTACTACTCCGACCTGTTCACGGTGCCCAAGAAGGACGGCTCCCTGAGGCCCATCTTGGACTTAAAGGGCCTCAACAGGTTTGTCAGGTTCAAGCACTTCCGCATGGAGACACTTCGTTCGGCCGTAAGTTCTCTTCGGCCAGGCGACTTCATGACCACGGTGGACATTTAGGATGCCTATGTTCACGTGCCGATTTTCCTAGGTCACCAGAGGTTGCTTAGGACGCTCTGGGGGATCAACACTACCAGTTTGTGGCCTTGCCGTTCGGTATCACCTCGGCTCCTCGGGTCTTCACCAAGGTGCTGGCTGGTGTCATGGCTCTCCTGAGGAATCGGGGCATTCGCATCCTTCCTTACCTGGACGCCATTCTGATTGCTGCTCAGTCTCTTCATTAGGCCGAGAGGACTCAGGTGGTGACGTCCACTCTCGAGTCCTTCGGCTGGGTGATCAATTAACCTAAGTATTCACTATCTCCGTCTTTGGTGAGGTTCTTCCTGGGCATGACGCTGGATACTTCTCAGGTCAAGGTATTTCTCCCTCAGCAGGAGGTGGAGGGCATTCAGATGCAGGCACGGGCCCTGCTTGCGTGTCCTCACCCCTCCATTTGGCAGTGGATGCAGTTGGTGGGCCTCATGGTGTCCTGCTTCGAGGCGGTTCCCTTTGCTCAGTTTCACATGAGACCCCTTCAGTTACATCTCTTGTCGGTTTGGGATCGGAATCAGGATTCCCTGGATCAGGAATTTGCTCTGTCCCCTCTGGTCAGACAGTCCCTATCCTGGTGGCTGGACTCGGAATCTTCTGGTGGGCAGGTCTTTTCTGCCTCCGTGCTGGAAGATTGTCACCATGGATGCCAGTCTGACAGGCTGGGGGGGAGTTTGGCAGTCTCTGAAACTCCAGGGTCGGTGGGGCCCCCAGGAAGCCCATGCACCCATCAATATCCTAGAGCTGCGGGCGATTAGGTTGGTCCTCTCCCAGTTGACCCCCCCACCTTCGGGGTTGTGCTGTACAGGTCCGCTCGGACAATCAGACGGCGGTTGCCTACATCAACCATCAGGGAGGGACTCGGAGCAAGCGAGCCCTCAAGGAAGTGTTCCTGATCTTGTCTTGGGCGGAGGAGATTGTTCCCTGCGTTTCGGCGGTTTACATCCCAGGGGTGGAGAACCAGGAGGCGGACTCCCTGAGCAGGGGGACTGCTCCCTCAGCAATAAGATTTTTCTCGCCCTGTGTCGCCGCTGGGGTCAGCCAGACGTGGACCTGTTTGCGTCCCGTCACAATCCCAAGCTTCCAAAGTTTGTCTCACTGTCACAGGACCCTCTGGCCTTTGTTACGGACGCGCTAGCAATTCCATGGACGGAGTCACGGCTCCTTTATGTATTCCCTCCCTTTCCTCTGCTGGGTCGGGTGTTGCGCAAAATTGCTCAGGAGGGGGTGCCGGCCATTCTGGTGGCCCCCCGCTGGCCGAGGAGGGTATGGTTCGCGGACGTCGTACAGTTGGCAGTAGATCGGTTCGTCCTGCCCGACGATCCAGAGCTTCTCACGCAGGGGCAGCTGCGCCATCCCAATTTACAAACGCTGGCTTTAACGGCTTGGCTGCTGAAACCTCCATCTTGATGGGCAAGGGTTTGCCGGCCTCTGTCGTCGATACCTTGATTCAGGCTCGGAAGAAATCCTAGTCTTTTATCTACTACAAGGTCTGGCATGCTTACATTGCTTGGTGCGAGTCCAAGTCTATTTTTTGTCGGGAATTTTCCATTCCCAGGATTCTGGAGTTTTTACAGCATGGTTTGGAATTGGGTCTACAAGTTAGTACCCTCAAAGGACAGGTTTCTGCTCTGTCAATTTTTTTCCAAAGATCCTTTGCCAATCACAGGCTTGTTAAGACCTTCTTCCAGGGAGTTACTCATGTGCGTCCCCTGCGTAAGCCTCTGCTACTGGTTTGGGACTTAAACTTGGTGTTGTCTGCTCTACAGGGTCCTCCTTTTGAGCCCTTGCGCAATGCTGCGCTGTCCATGATGACTTTTAAGGTGGCCTTTTTGGTCGCTATTACTTCGGTGCGTCGAGTCTCTGAGCTGGCGGCGCTTTCCATTAAACCTTATTTTGGGCGGCATCAGGATAAGGTGGTGTTCTGTCTTAACCCAGAATTTTTGCCCAAGGTTGTATCTGCCTTTCATCTCAATGAGGACATTGTCTTACCTTCCTATTATCCTGCCCCTGCTAATTCCAAGGAACGGAACCTTCATTCTCTGGATGTGGTCAGGGCGCTCAAGTATTATTTGGTCACCACTGAGCCCTTAGGAAGTCTGATTCTCTTTTTGTTCTTCCTTCCGGACCTAGGAAGGGCTTGCCTCCAGCCAAATCTACTATCAGCAAGTGGATTAGACAGGCGGTGGTGCAAGCTTATTCTGCCAAAGGGAAGGAACCTCCCTTCCGTGTTACTGCTTACTCTACTAGGGCTATTGGTGCCTCTTGGGCGTTTCAGCACCAGGCTTCTGTTGAACAAGTTTGTAAGGCCGCTACGTGGTCTTCTGTTCATACTTTTTCTAAGTTTTACAAGGTTGATGTTAGGGCCTCAGCTGATGCTGTTTTGGGCCGCAAGGTGCTTCAGGCAGTGGTGGTCTGAACTGCCTGCCGTTACTCATTGGGGATCCCACCCTACTTTAAGGACACTGCTAATGGATGCCCCAGAAGTAATTATTGAAATGAAACAGGCCGTGCTGTACACTTGGACAAATACAATTCTGTGATTACTCACCTGTAGAATTGATTTTACTGTGTACAGCACGGCCTGTTTCATCCTCCCTTGTTATCGTTGTCCTTGGTTGCTTCTTTATGGTGATTTGTTTTAGAGTTAGCCTTTTTGGGGCTGTGTATTCTTTTACCATGGTTTATCTCCCAGCTTCTTGCATAACTGCTTGTCAATACTGGGGGTCTGAGTGATTCCTGGCTTTTTATACTGCAGGGAGAAGCCACAAGTCTTCTGCAGTCAACTGCGCCACCTTGTGGCGGAATACCCAGAAGTAATAATTGAAATGAAACAGGCCGTGCTGTACACAGTAAAATCAATTCTACAGGAGAGTAATCAAAGAATTGTATTTTTTCCCTTGAGGATACATCGGACCCGATAAGGGGCATTTTATCTTCCCATAGAATTGCATTGGAAGATAAGTCCCTCTCTGTTCAGTATGTCTTCTACCGGGGTTTATTGAAAAAAAGGGATCCTTTTTTCTGATCCACCAGGTGCTAAAGGACATCATTGTTCGGGAATAGAGTAGTCCAGAGTCCCGGTTCTTCCTTTCATGCAGATATTCCCTTTTGAGGAGTTTGGGATGGAGGTTTGGGCTAAGTGCCCTAGGGATAGATGCTCCTTTGGCTCAGGTATCTCTGAAATCTGATCTCTCCTTCAGTGACATGGGTTCCCTTAGAGATCCTATAGATAGGTCAGATATTCTGCTCAAAGGGGCATAGGATATTGATTCCTTTCAGTTTAGACTCCTGCGTGCTACAGATTGCATGAGTAGAATTTTAGAAAGCCGTGTAGGCAAGGTCAGGAGGAAGGTGATGGTATTGGACGCCCTGCTCTTTATTTCTCATGCAGTGAATTTTATTTCCGCTGCTGCTTCAGAGGCAATTAGGGCCAATGCTAAAATTATGGCCTTGATTAATTGTACACGTAGAGCTCTCTGGCTCAAGACCTGGCAAGGGGACCATTGGTCTAAATCACATCTGTGTAGCATACCATTTGAAGGTAAGCTTTTGTTCAGGTCAGAACAAGTTTCCAGCTAAGAGGAAACACCCTCCCCTGCCTTGTTCTGAAGCCAAGAATTCCTCAACGTGACTTCCGAAGCTTGGGTTCCCGGAAGTCTTGGTCAACCCAGAGGCTGAAGGCCAAGGGGGGTTGGTTGTTCAAACTGCCTAAGCAGCAGTCTTGATGGAGGACCTGTAGGTGCGAGACTTCTGTTTTTTCTTCAGGCCTGGCTGAAGATCTCTTGGAACCCCTTCATTCAGACAATTCTGGAATTCGTCTCAAGGCCACAGGATAATTTTGTAGTAACCCACATTCCAAAGATCCTGTGAAAGTACAGGTCCTGCCTTTAGTGATTACACAAGTAAAGTAAATGTCATAGAGGAGGTTCCGTGCACCTGAAACAACCAGGTTTTTACACCCATGTGTTTTTGGTCCAAAAACTGTCAGCAAAGTTTCAATTTATTCTGAACCCAAAGCAGTTAAATTTGAGGGTTGGGTTCCATAAATTCCACATGGAATCAATTTTTACCATTAACGATATCCTGTTTCAGGGCATATTCCTATTTTTCTGTCTCACAGAAGTTTTCTGCGGTGTGCGATGATAGCCGGAGTAACCTATCTTTGGAAATTCAGAGTTATGCCCCTTGGTCTTTAGTCCACACCTCGGATATTTACCAAGATTTTTGCGGAGGCAATGGCATAATTGGAGTGTTAATCAGATCGGCATCATGGCATACGTGGACGATCTACTTCTCTCTGCTCCGTCCTGGGAAAGTTTGGAGAACAATGTGAGGATAACATTGTCCCATAAACAGGGAGAAGTAGAGTCTGTCCCCTCAGACCTCTTGCATTTATCTAGGGTATCAGATCAACCTCTTCTTAGAGAGGACCTTTCTTCCGCAAACCAAGATCAAAAGGATTATCTCCCTGTCCTTACATTCAAGGGGCATCCCAGAATCTCCCTAAGGCAGATTCTAGTTCTGTTGGAGCTTATGTCTTCAGCCCTCCCTGTGGTCATTTGGGCCCAGCTATAAGTTCAAGAGCTCTCCAGACCTTTTTGCACAACTGGAACAGAGATCCAAGAATTTTGGACTCTATGGTTCCACTTCCAGATCAGGTTCGTCAGTCCCTTCTATGGTGGTGAGGAAAATCTATCCAAAGGGAGACCCTGGCATCTGGTGGACCTGATCCATATCACGTCAGACGCAAGTGCGCAGGGTTGGGGGCCCCATACGCTTTACTGCCAGGTTCAGGGAACATGGTCCGGCATGACCCAAAAATCTTTGAACTTTTGGGCGCTAAAGGCAGTTCAGTTAGCCCTAAGCCATTTTGAACACATTATAAGGAATCAAGATGTTCTTATTGTATCGGGCAATGCCACAATTGTGGCTTATCTGAACTATCAAGGGGGCACAAGATCAATTGAGTTGATGTCTCTCTCCAAGACGATCTGTAGCAAGATGGAAAGATTAGTAGCCACCTTGTGAGCAGTCCACATCAAGGGGGAACTAAATATCCTGGCGGACCTCCTCAGTCTCATCAGGGTAGATCTCTGGAGTTCAGGGTGGGGGGTGCACTTGGTCAGAATTGGGGGGCGGTCAATCTAGGTTAGGCCGTTTCCCTATTCTAGATTCTCTCTCTGGTCATAAGGAAGCTCAGATTAGACCAGGCAACGGTGATCCTGATTGCCCCCTGGTGGCCCAGAGGACTGTGCTGCTCCCTGCTAAGACAGATGTCAGTAGGTCTTAGGGTAACTCTTCCTCCGACTCCAGATCTGCTGCATCAAGGACCAATGTCCCACCATCTGGTTCAGAGGCTCCATTTCATGGCATGGATTCTGAATGGGGCCTGCTAAGGAGTAAAGGACTTTCCAGCCAGGTCTTTAAGACCCTTCTCCAGAGCAGGAAGATGGATACCCACAAGATCTATAGTAAGGTCTGGAAGAAGTTTTTGTTCTGTTCATAATCTGATGTCTGTTTTGGAGAATTTTACAGGAGGGGGGTGGACATGGGCCTAGCCACCAGTACCTTAAAAGTTCAGGTGGCAGCACTATTGGTATTCTTAGACTGTAGGCTTAGACAGCAGTATCTGATTGAAAGGTTTTTTTTTTCCTCTGTCTAAAGGAAGACCAGTGAATCCTATGGCCTTTCCTCTCGGGGACCTTTTTATCTCCCTGAACTGTCTTACACACTGCCACCTTTTGAGCCCATGAAAGAGACAGCAATTACGTTTCTGACTCTCAAAGTGACTTTTATATTAGCCATTACTTCGGCCAGAAGGATTAGCGATTTGCAAGCCTTGTCCATCAAGGAACCATATCTTTTTCAGATCATCTCACCATAGACTTGACCCGCTTTACCTGCCGAAGATTGCTTCAAAATTTCACAGGTCCCAGGAGGTCTACCTGCCAGGTTTCAGACCAGAGGACCTTAAGGACCAGCAGGGAATGCATCTGTTGGATGCCAGAATTATTCTATTGACATACTTGGATCGCACCTCAGAATGGAGGAGGAGATATGACCATTTGTTGCTTTCGTTAGCAGGGAAAAATTGAGGACTGCAAGCCTCCATCATCAGGTGGATTAGAGAAGCCATTCAGTTAGCTTATGAAGGTTCTGGGGGGCAGGCCCCAAATTCCACGCAGACACACTCTACCAGAGCAGTTTCTGCTTCCTGGGCTAATTGGTCAGGAGTCTCTGTGGAGGAAATTTGAAGCACTACAGAGAGGATCTTTCTTCCTACAAGAAACAGGAGTTTAGCAGGAATATTGTTTAAGCTAATGTCCTACCTCAGGGAGGGGAAATGTTATAGTAGTATCTCTCGCTTATCATCGGCTTAGCAGTCCAGACTTTTGGGGAAAACCCCAATTAGCTTACTGGTAATGGCATATACCCCACTCATCCCGATATTATGGTTTAGACATGTTTCTTCTGGGATTCCTTGGTTAAAACACTGAGGTCCAGGAGGAAGGGGTGGGGTATTTAACCATGTCCAGTTTGTGTTTCCTAATTAAGTGGGAGGAGCTACTTGACTAAGCCGTTCTGGAGGACTACCAAAAATGCCATTACCGGTAAACTAATTGGGATTTTCTGGCAATCCCATGGTTCACCAATGGGCTTCCAGACAGTTTGAATGGATTGCATCATCCAGGAATCTATTGTGTATGACTGGAGTGCTGAGCACCTCTCGATCTCCTCCCAATTAGCGTACCCATGCTCGTCATTCAGATAAGCCTTGTGTGGAAGCGTGCATCAGCTTGAGGTATGTTGCTGCATCCCGTGCCTGCACTGTGGGATTACTGAAAAAATAAATTGCATTGCCCTAGGGAGTGTAAATAAGCTGGCCCTGGAGTCCAGCATCTGTGGCTTTTTGCCTAAAGTTTAAAGCTGACAAACTTGAAAACCTAAAATCTGCCTAAATGTCACTGTAAGCTATAGCTCAAAGTTTTCCTACAAACCAGCAAAAAATGACCATATTCCTCAAACCTTACATGGTGCTGTAAATACTGCAATGTTCATTGGTGAAATGTTCAGTTCTAAGTCTATTTGGAGGAGTTCCCACATCTGCCATGTCTAAACTGGATTACTTTGCAAGAGTTGTACTCTCAGTAAGACTTCTGCCCCTGTCCACAGCTATTTTAGCCTGTGCTTTGTGAGCAAACTGCTCCAGCTGTCTTAGGTCTTTCCTGCTGCGTATTGTGTGTCTTTCCACAGATGGTCAATAGGATTTAGAGTAGGGCTCGTAAAAGGTCATGTCGGCATAGTCAAATGCTTTGCTATTAGCTGCTGTTGGATATTTTAGCTGTGTGTTTTGGGTAATTATCCTGTTGGAAGACCAATGACTTGCACCTGAGACCAAGATTTTTGACATTGAGCAGCATATTTCTCCCCAAAATTCCTTCATAGTCTTGAGATTTTATTGTACCTTGCACAGATATGACACCCTAAGCAAGATGCTGCAATACGGCTACAAACCCTAACCAAACCTCCTCCATGTTCTGTACTATATGCTGTAGTTTTACATCTGATCTGAATATAGAGCCAATGTGCAAAAGGTTTGTCCCATCTGTCCAAATGACAATTGGAAGCTCTGTGAATTTTTGGCAAATTCCAGTCTTTTTCATGATATGCTTCTCACAATGGGTTCTTCCTCCTTTTCATTAAAGGGATACAGAAGACAGTTGTTAGACCATTGTGTCCGGCTATGTTTGGCACAGTCCTAAACTGTTTTATGTTTTTAGGTTGAAGAAATGGCCAAGAAATCGAGCGTTACAGTTTCACCTTATAATTTATCTTTTAAAATATTTGGGTGTGGGCTTAGGCTCTGATGCCACATAATAATCAGCATTATGGGCAGAGTCTGTAAGACAGGCATTCTTATCACCCTGGCTGTTCTCCCTCTCTCCCAGTGTCAGGAGGTGTGCCACAACTTCCTTGCCTTGTTTCTACGTTCAGGAGCAGCTGTGTTGACAGGAAGGGAGAGCTCAGTCATGGTAAGTCCCTTTATGTCCACTCTGGCAAAAACTGCTACAGATGTGCGATCTAAAACTGATGGACTACTGTGTGTGCACACTCTCATGCCTGCTGAGAAGCGGATCAGTTGTCCTTCTGGACAATGGAGGAGCACACTGCCTGTTTACAGAGTGATGGGGAATCTGCACACTGTCTGTATTGGAGGTGATTGGGAGGGGATTCTGCATGCTGCTTGTTATGTGGTGATTTAGGAGACCATTTTGTTCAGAATATTTTTTTTCCCCTCTTCTAAACTCTAGGTGCATCTTATAGTGCGGAAAGGGCAGTCGTTTTGTAACGTCTCAGGTTTTTCCTTTCTGTGGGCAGATGTATATAGGACACAGGTTTAAAAAAATATAGATTTTATATTTATGACCCCCAAGTGTGAACTTTTGTTAGGTTATTCCCACATCAGGATTCTTAACCCTGCCCAGGAAATGTCTTCAGCTCTTTCAAATGTTCCTAGGAGGCAGCTGTAGTACAAATGAACCTGACTTGGTAACCTGAATCTGTCAAAAAGATGTGGTCTGACCTACTATTGAGCTGTAGCTTCCAAATTGTTTTAAAGCGGAATAAAACCCGGACATATTTCCTTTCCCAAGTTCCGTTCAGCTTCGCTAGGGCATCCAGAATCAGGATACCCTGCTGTGTGAAACCACCCAAATAGCCTTATCTGGTTACCTCCACAGGTTCCCATCCAATCAGAGCCGCTTACTGTGATGATGTAATATGGCAAGCAGCTTTGATTGGGAGGAGCTGAAAGTTAGCCTGTTTGCTGATGATACAAAGGTTAGTAATAGGGTGGACACTCCTGGAGGTGTCTGCAACATGGAAAATTTAGCTTTACTGGATAAATGGTCAAAACTGTATAAACTGAAGTTAAAATTAAAATTCTGCACTTGGGTAGAAGGAATGCCTGCTCTGAGTACCATATTGGCAGTGGTGTGTTAACCAGGACAGAGGAAAGAGAATAAGGAATACTGATAGCTGCAAGATGAGTGGACAGTGTAGCCAGGATGTAGGAAAAGCAAGCAGGATGCTTGGCTGCATAGCTCGAGGCATCACCAGTAGAAAGAGGGAGGTTGTGATGCCACTGTATAGAGCCCTGGTGAGGCCACATCTAAAATACTGTGTGTAGTTCTGGAGACCTTACCTGCAAAAATAAATTTGTACAGTCTGGAGGAAAGAAGGGAGAGGGGGGACATGATTGAGAACTTTTAAATATGTGAAAGGATTGAATAAGGTTCAGGAGGGAAGTGTTTTTAAGAAGAAACCTAATGATAGAACCAGGGGGCACAACCCTAAAGCTAATCGGGGGGGGGGAGATCAGGTGCAATGTTAAAAAAAATACAATTCTGTGAGTACTCACCTGTAGAATTGGTATTATAAGTATACAGCTCATCCTGTTCCAGAATATTCCTTACACATGGGTTATACATCCTCAAGATGGCGCTGGACTGCAGAAAAAGACTTGTGGCCACTGCCAGCCCCTTAAATAGCCAGGAACCTCCCACTAATTCCCAGTATTGACAAGCAGTTAACAAGAAGCCGGGAGAATCAAAAATGAATAAAAATCAAAATTGAACAATCACCATACAGAGGTAACCAAGAACAATGATAACAAAGGGCAGGGTGGAGCAGGACGTGCTGTATACTTATAATACCAATTCTACAGGTGAGTACTCACAGAATTGTATTATTCCAAGTATACAGTACGTCCTGTTCCGGAATATTCCTTACACATGGGACATCCAATAGCAGTGTCCGTAAGGTAGGGTGGGATCCCCAAATGTAACAGCGGCCAGTTTAAACCACTGCCGCCTGCAGAACTTTGTGGCCAAAAGCAGCATTAGCGGAGGCCCTAACATCAACCTTGTAAAACTTAGAAAAAGTATGAACAGAAGACCAAGTAGCGGCCTTGCAAACTTGTTCAACAGAAGCTTGGTGCTGAAAGGCCCAAGAGGCACCAATAGCACAAGTAGAATGAGCAGTAAGGCGGAAGGGAGGCTCCTTCCCCTTAGCAGAATAGGCTTCTATCACCGCCTGACGAATCCACTTACTGATGGTGGATTTAGCCGGAGGCAAACCCTTCCTAGGTCCAGAAGGAAGAACAAAAAGAGCATCAGTCTTCCTGAAGGCTTCAGTAGCTACCAGATAAAATTTCAAAGTCTTAACCACGTCCAGAGAATGTAATACCCTCTCCTTAGGGTTACTAGGATTAGGACACAAGGAAGGCAAGACACTAGGCTCGATTCAGAGAGACAAAAAAAAAACTTCAGTTTTAGTGGCGATTTTTTTTTTTAAATGTCTCCGCTCTCGTTAGAGTGTACGGGCGATTCTATGCATGCATTGCAATCCTTCTGGAAAGTTTCCGTCCGTTCATACGGCAGATTATATATACGAGTATGTCATTTTCCAGCGTGACTTTTCCGTTTAATTTTCACGTTACAACGTAGGCTTTTGTTTTTCCCCTTTTCCCATCGTATCCTCCCACGAATCCTTTACGTTTCCCGTTAGATTCTGTTTCCCTTTTTCAATAAATATTCAGACGGAAATCCTTACGATCTTGCGCCTGCGCACTACAAACTTAACTCATTAAAGTGCTCGCCTACATATTTGCCACCCTCACTTCTACTACAATGTTTAGCTAAATCACTTAGCACTATCCTCCATCTTCCCTTCCCTTAAAGCTCACTCAAACCACTTAGCACTATTCTCCATCTTCCCTTTTGAACCCTTAAAGCTCACCCAAACCACTTCGTGGTTAGGTTCTTCCATTTTAGCCCCCTAAAACTTACCCAAATCACTTCTCGGTCATGTGAATATTTATCTTTAAATATTTCTTGGCCCATTAGTTTTGTGTTAATGTATTTTGTAAATGAAATGACACTAACATTTTTTTTTGGATTCCATCATAAAATATAAAACTTTTTAAAATTCCAAATTTTTACAACTATAAAAAACAAAATGCATAGCAATGGCAGGCCACATAACATTATTCTTCATCTGTGGTCCCCAACGAGTTGCGCAGCTCCTGCATCTCGCCCACCAACTGAAGGACCCTGACACTCAGTTGTACCACTCTGGCACGTGTGGTCCCTGTTAAAAAACGTAAATTAAAATATTGGTATAACCTTGTTGGGGTCATACTGCAGTGCCCCCCCCCCCTGTATGGTCCAAACACCTGAATCTGGACTTCAAAAGCCAGAGGGCCCTTGCCACCATGGCCAGGGTTTTGCATAGTGCCCGATTAGAGAACCCCTGGCCCGCATTCTGCAGGCAAACAACGGGCATCAGGAGCAAGGGCAGGAGTGGATATCCAGAATCCCCTGGAAGAATTTAAAAATACTAACATAAAATACACATTCTAAGCTACAATATTGTTTAACATGTCATCAAGGGCTAAAAACAGCCATAGGTTAAAACATGAGTCATCAACTATATTCATTGCCATACAGTGAAAATGGATTGATGGAATGTGAGCAAACTTACCCTGGAGACATCCACCAGATAATTCTCCTGACTCAAACTGATGAAATAAGCCGGAGCTCTGCAATATATAAACATGGGACGACCCTGGATGCCCTGCAAGAACACTGAGGAATCGCATAGCTGGACCAAACACTGCTTGTATGTTGTGTGAGTGGCACATCTTGTGGTTCCTGCAACCAAATATAAAATAATTACACAAAGCAAAGGTAACTGACTAAAACAAGAACTCCTACAACAAATTAAGATTCAAGTTCAACAATCCAAATATAATTCACAAAGGACATAAGTCTAAAAAATATAGCAATTATATGGATGTGTGGGAAAATAATGGTTTACATGCTAAGGACTAATTAAGGTCAGCATTAAAATGCATCTATAAGGCATACATGAAATGTATTGATTCAGGTATGCATTGCTATACAATTTATGGCCTCGGCCATGCTGAGACATGCAATGCCTTGGTGCTAAAGGTGCGCAGACTCCTCCACATAGCCGCAAAAATACAATTCTGTGATTACTCACCTGTAGAATTGGTATTATGAGTATACAGTACGTCCTGCTCCAAATCTAATACACTTGGGATATACCCCGCCAGATGGCGCTGGACTGCAGAGACATCAAAAATAGGCTCCTCCCGGACCCTCAAATACCCAGGAACCTCCCACAAATCCCCAGCACTGAAAAGCAGTTAATGAGAAGCCGGGAGAATTAAACAATCCAAACTATCAACTATAACAATGATAACTATCACCATACAGGGGATCCAAGATAATGCAAAACCAAGGGTGGGTTGGAGCAGGACGTACTGTATACTCATAATACCAGTTCTACAGGTGAGTAATCACAGAATTGTATTATTCTTAGTATACAGTATGTCCTGCTCCAAATCTAATACTTACACGTGGGACATCCAATAGCAGTGTCCAAAAGCAGCATCAGCTGAGGCACTAACATCAACCTTGTAAAACTTTATAAAAGGTATGAACAGAAGACCAAGTAGCGGCTTTGCAAACTTGTTCAACAGAAGCCTGGTGCTGGAAGGCCCAAGAGGCACCAATAGCACGAGTGGAATGAGCAGTAAGGCGGAAGGGAGGATACTTCCCCTTAGCAGAGTAGGCCTGAATCAAAGCCTGACGAATCCACTTGCTGATAGTAGACTTGGCAGGAGCCAAACCCTTCCTAGGACCAGAAGGGACCACAAAAAGAGCATCCTGAAAGGTGCAGTAGCCACCAGATAGTACTTCAGACACCTAACCACATCCAAAGAGTGCAAAAACCCTCTCCTTGCTTTGCTAGGATTAGGGCACAAAGAAGGAAGAACAATATCCTGATTCAAATGAAAGACGGACACTACCTTAGGCAGAAAGTCAGGTTTGAAATGAAACACCACCTTGTCCTGGTGCCTCTCATAGTAGGGGGGCCGAATGGACAGCGCCGCCAACTCAGACACACGCCTGACAGAAGTGATAGCCACCAGAAATACAACCTTGAGCGTAAGAATGGCCAAGGCAGCATCCTGCACAGGTTTAAAGGGAGCACCCTGCAAGGCTGACAGAACCAAGTTCAGATCCCAAACAGGCACCATAGGCTTACATGGGGGGCGCACATGAGTGACCCCCTGGAAAAAAGTCCTGATCAGAGGATGCTGAGCAAGGACTTCTGGAAGAAAATAGCCAGGGCAGAAACCTGACCCTTCAGAGTACTGAGTTGGAGCCCCATCTCCAACCCTGGCTGCAGGAACTCCAGAATCCTGGGAATAGAGAACACACGACAGGAAAGAGACCTAGACTCACACCAGTCAATGTAGGCATGCCAAACCCTGTAATAAATGGAAGAGGAAGACTTCTTCCTAGCTTCAATCAAAGTATCCACAACCGAGGAAGACAGCCCCTTCTCCATCAAGATGGAGGTTTCAGCAGCCAAGCCGTCAAAGCCAGAGTTTGTAAATTGGGATGGCGTAGTGAGCCCTGAGTGAGCAGATCTGGCACCCTGGGCAGAGCGTACTGATCTACTGCCAGCTGTACCACGTCTGCGAACCACACTCTTCTTGGCCACCTGGGGGCCACCAGAATTGCTGGCACCCCTTCCAGAGCAATCTTGCGCAGAACCCTGCCCAGGGAAGACATACAGGAACTGAAAGTCCTTCCATGACATTGCTAGCGCATCCGAGGTCGAGGCCAGAGGATCCCGGGACAGAGAGACAAAAGCTGGGAGCTTGTGATTGTGGCGGGACGCAAACAGATCCACATCTGGTTGGCCCCAATGGTGACACAGAGAATGAAACACCCTGCTGCATAGGGACCCTTCTCCCTGGCGAGGGGTCCCCCTGCTCAGAGAGTCTGCCAGGCGATTTCCCACACCCGGGATGTACACAGCTGATATGCAGGGGACATTGGCCTCCGCCCAAGTCAGGATCAGAGACGCTTCCTGGAGGGCCCCCTTGCTCCGGGTCCCTCCCTGATTGATGTAGGCAACTGCCGTCTGGTTGTCCGAGCGCACCTGAACAGGCAGGCCCCGAAGTGAATGAGTGAGTCAAGTGAGCCAGAACTAGCCTGATCGCCCGCATTTCCAAGACACTGATAGGTGTGTGGGCCTCCTGAGGGCCCCACCTCCCCTGGAACCGCAGGGACTTTCAGAAACCCCCCCCCCCCAACCTGGGCTTCCGTGGTGAACGTCTCCCAGGAAGGGGCAAGAAGGGATCTGCCCCCCAAAAGGTTCCTTGAGTCCATCCACCACGAGAGGGACCTCCTGACCTGGGGGGAGAGCACACAGACCCTGTCCAAGGACGCTGGGTCCTTGTCCCATACAGACAATAGGTGAAGTTGCAGGGACCTCAAGTGGAACTGAGCATAAGGGACCGCTTCGAAGCACACCACCATCAGGCCCACCAGCTGCATCCCCTGCCTGATGGAGGGATGGGGACAAGCTAGGAGGGACTGAGCCTGTGCAATAAGACTGTCCACCTTCTATTGAGGAAGGAAGATCCTTGCCTGAACTGTATCCAGATTCATTCATAGGAATGGAGTTACCAAGGAAGGGGACAGTGAGGACTTGGGGTGGTTGATCACCCATCCAAATGACTCCAGCGTGGACACCACCAGCTGAGTATCCAACTCTGCCTGATGTAGAGACTGGGAAGTAATGAGAATGTTGTCCAGATCCCCTTGGCGCAGGGAACTGATGGCAGAGCGCAGAGTTTCCATGCGAAAGCGCCTGCCCCTGATAAACTTGTTGAGGATCTTCAAGTCCAGGATGGGCCTGACTGAACCAGCTTTTTTGGGTACTGTGAATAGGTTGGAATAAAAGCCCTTGCCTTTTTCTCTTAAGGGACCTGGCAGATGACCCCCAGCTCCAGGAGGCCTTGCACTGCTTGCACTAGCTCCTGAGCTGACACAGGGTCCTGAGGAATCCGCGATCTGATGAATCTTGGAGGGGGATCAGCAGCAAGCTCCAACTTGTAACCGGAGGACACTACCTCCTGAATCCACCGGTCTGAGACATGAAGCCTCCAGACGTGAGCAAAGTGCTGCAGCCGTCCCCCCACACGGATGGGTGAGGGCGCCCCATCATGCCTGAGGGCTTGGGAGAGGATTTTGCTTTGGGACCCCAGGAGGAGCCAGGACGTCCATGTCCACTGCCTCTACCCCAGAAATCTCCCCGGGCCCCAGGAAAGGAAACCCCCTTCCCTGTCTTGCACCACGGTAAGGGGAGGAGAAGGAACCCTGACCCCGAAAGGGCCGAGATTGCCGCCTGCGCTGGGGTAACCTGCCTCCCTTAGCAAAAAGGTCCAGGCAGTCCCCAAACAGGCGCAGTCCTTTAAAGGGAAACCCAGTGAGGGCCTTCTTGCCAGCGTTGTTAGCAGCCCACTGGCGCAGCCAAACCGGGTGGCGTATAGCCACAAGGGCAGAAGTTCTGGCACACATTCTGATGGTGTCATCTAATGCTGAG
The DNA here is from genome assembly GCA_027917425.1 of Gastrophryne carolinensis. Lineage (NCBI taxonomy): Eukaryota > Metazoa > Chordata > Amphibia > Anura > Microhylidae > Gastrophryne > Gastrophryne carolinensis. The sequence goes on from CM051238.1 coordinate 217,996,569, forward strand.
AGGACAAAATTTACAAAAACATCACAACTGGAGAGTGCATTAAACACCTCACAAGGCAAATCATCAGGGGCACTATTAAGCATATTTCTGATAAGGGTTCTAGTGGCCACAGCAGTAATGGCAGAGGCACAGACTGGGCACAGCGCCGTCCCCGCACATGCAAAGGCGTGGGATGCCAGCTGGTCAATGCGCCGGTCCTCAGCATCCCGCAGGGTAGTAGAGTCAGGGGAATGCGTGACAGAAGTGTTAGATAGCCCTAGGATCGGGGCATCCAACATTTAAATTTTACTTAGAGAGATTACTAGAGATCAGTAACAAATAAAGGAGAACGAAGCCCCACCATCACCAAAGGTACATAACAAATATTAAGACAGCAGTGACATAGCATGCGGGGGACTTATAAAGTATTAAATTCATTTAATTTCTTACAGGGGCCATATTATTTGAGGCAGTTAAGCCCCCAGCAACCAGGGCATCTGGGAAGTAAGTACACCCAGTCACAAATTACAAATCATATCACACACATTTTATGTATAATTAATGAAATATGACCTCATATGTTTGAACCAGGATAACTAGTGCACTGAAGAAGCTGGAGAACCAGCGAAACGTTTGCATAACTAGATGATAGAAACAGATGCACCAAAACTGAGTAATCACTAAGCAACGGCGCAACAGGTCTTGCTACAAACCTGTGCAGAGCACAATTGCTACAAACAGAAACTGTTGCGCCACATCACCTCAAATACGTGACAACAAAAGATAAAACTTGTAATATATTGAATATTGGTATTATTTGGTAAAAATATGTGATGGTAAAATATGTGTTTGGTTAAAATATGTGATGGTAAAATATGTGTTAAACACCAATGTACAGTAACAAAGTTTCACCATGTTGAATAAATGCACTTAAAGACATCATTGATTATAATAGACTTTATTATACTATTAACTTAGTTAACCCAGTCCCAGAAACTGCTCCACGAAGGGTTAGAAAAAACCCCCTCCAGGGTTCTAACCCCTCCCCCCCCCAAAAAACTCTTGAATGCATAAAGGAGCAGGGACATTACCCAAAAGAATCCAGGTTTAATTTTGTAGTGGAGCGATTACACTCCACCCTTCCCCCCCCAACATAGATCCAACATTTAACCACCTCAGCCGGAAAGGGATACTTCCTATCCCAACTTTTTGGAACCCCGGGAAGTTTACTGAGGCGCTCCCATTCCTTGAGCACAAGGTTATGGAAATGTGCCTGCTCGGGAAATTCCAAATGTGATTTTGCTGTATGGAAAAGCTCCCCTCTTTGCCTGGGAGCCTCAACAGGGAGAGAGATAGACAGAACCTCAAAAATCTGGGTCAATAATCTGTCAGTGTCATCCGGGGCCCAGGGGTCAGAGCCAGAATCGTCATGACCCCTTGGTCTCTCATCAGATGAGCCTGAATCAGAAAAGAGCGCCCCTTCATCAGACGAGGTATAGCCACAAAGATTCCAAAACTCCTCAGTTCCCATAGGGAAAACAGTGACATTAGGCGTCAAGTGCTGCTTCTTAGCAGGGGCCTTACGCGCTAAGGACTTAGCAATCAACTGCTCAACAGTAGCCAGTCTAGAAGACACATCAGGCTGAGAATCCCCACTAGTATGCAACTCAGCAGGAATGAGGTTTAAGCTCGGGGGAGTAGGTGAAGTGAAACGAGGTGCAGCCACTGGCAGGCCAGATTGCAATGCAAGCACCGGCTCAGCACAGGGTAATCAGACCCACGACTTGTCAGCGTCAGTATGAGGCTGCCCGCACGCTACACACAGCCGGTCTTGTTTGAAGGGACCCCGGTCACATTATCCTGGGATGCCTCCATATGGTGATTATAGCGGCGCTATACGCCGATAGGGAATAACGCTATATAGCAACCCCGGATGCCCCAATAACCCGCTAGGGAAATGGGAGTATTTTTACAAATCCTACAAGTTATATACTAATACAGGGCCGAGAGAAGCCAAAAGGGTTCGCCCCGCCTGAAAGACATAAGCAGACAAGACCTGTAAGCACACAGTAATAAAAGTGAAAGATATAGGGGGCGTGTCCTAGGTATGGAGCCGTGAGGCAGCGTTTCCGTTGAGCTCCCACATCAGCGGCCCTTTTAGCTACCATTGCTGACAGTAGACCGGTATCAAAAGGACATGGCGAGAAGGAGGAATCCCCAGAGACGCGGTGGGGAACAGCGGAGAGGACCCTAGCACCCCCAGATCGCCGAACACAGGAGAGCCAGGGACAAGTGCCGGCGAGACAAGATGGCGAGGAGCGAGCTGGGAGTCGGAGAGGCTGAGGACCCTGGGGTGACGGTGATGCTCCCTCGAGTGCTTGTGGCGGGGAGAGTGCCCGTGGGTCGGCGCATTTCTGGAGTCAGGACTACAGATGGAAGCGCCGGCGGTGTGGCTCCCGGAGCCGTCGAGGAGCGACAGGCAGGGACGGAGAGGGAGAGCGGTAAGGAGCAGCGCCACTTACCTGCAAAGCGTTTGGAGACCCGAACGGGGAGAGCTGAAGGAGCGGCGCCGCGGGAGCCGGCCGTGGAGGAGACGCTGAGTGATAAGGCGGCAGCAGCGGGGGCTGAGGTGGTGATCACCGATGGGTGCAGCAAGATGGCGCCGCTGATCGGCGGAGGAGCTAGAGAGAGCTCCAAGTGCAGGGACTCACACGGTCGTGACGTGGGGGGGCGGGGCCTCAGCTATCAGCCAGGACTCCCCGGACCAGCTGAGAGAGCGGAAGGAGCCCAGCCACAGCAGCACCGCAAGTAAGGTTGGTGCACAGGGGAGACCGGGGGGAGAGATGCCGCATGTGGAGACAGTGCCACTGGGGGTCGGGCAGGCCATATACGCCCGGACTCACCTGACCCCCCCCGCTCCCCTGTCAGCAGGGACAAGGCCTTATATAAGGCAAGAATTGGATACATGCCCCCTCACAACCTCAAAACAGGAGGGCCCCGTGTCGCCAACGTGGGACCCCAGGGGGAAAAATCAGTGTTGTCTCTGAGCAGGTTTATATACTGGTCATCTGGGAGGGGCCGAGGCAGGAATTAGTTAAATTAGTGGAAAGACTAAACCAGAATGATGTCAACCTTAGGTTCACATGTAACTATGATCAATACAAAGTCACGTTCCTAGATATGGAAATCATGAAGGCCCCTGATGGCCGCATTACAACAAATCTGTTTCGCAAAGAGACTTCTGCAAAAAATATGCTGCGGGCTAGTAGTTCGCACCCAGCACATCTTCTAAAAAGCATCCCATTCGGAGAATTTATCCGAGCGAGGCGTAATTGCGCCACCATGGATTTATTTGAAACAGAAGCATCTAATATAAGAACTAGACTGAGGGAGAGGGGACATAAAGCGAAGGTTTTAAGACTAGCTTATAAGAAAGCCAAAAGCCTAAATAGGCAGGAATTATTATACAGACCCAGGAGAAAGAAGGAACAACCTGGACCTGCCTTAATTATGACATATACGGGGGCCCATGACCATATACAAGAAATATTACGAACCCGCTGGCCAATCCTTCTAAATGACCCACACTTACAGACCTTCTTGCCGAAAGTACCTAAGGTCATATACAGGAAGTCAAAGAATCTAAAAGACGCCCTTGTACATAGCCATTATGAACAAAATCGAGCAAAGGACTGCTGTAAGACAAAGGGCACATATCGATGTGGGGGGTGCAACATGTGCAAATTTGTAAAAGTGGGTTCATCCATATCTATAGAGGGCCGTAATACGTATAAGATGCAACATTTTATCAACTGCAATACAATCAACGTAATTTATTTGTTAACTTGCACCTGTGGTTGCCTGTATGTGGGCAAAAATAACCGTCCACTGAAAAAAAGAATCTACGAGCATCAATACAACATACGAACGAGTTCCAACAAAACACCCATAGGTCGCCATTTTCTTAGACATCATAATAAGGATCCAAGTTTCCTTCAGGTACAGGGGCTGGATCGGATGCATCCAACAATCCGGGGGGGGGGGGGGGGATATCGAGAAAATAACCCTCCAATTGGAAACAGGGTGGATTTATAGGCTGAGAGCATATCGCTATCCTGGCCTTAATGAAACCTTGAGCTTTGCCTCCTACCTCTAGTAATGATACTCAATAAGATTAGCAATGGTAGATGAGTGCATAAATAAATAATTAAAAAATACCTAGAAAAATTAGCATAGATATATCGTTTCATATTTTTAGGAACAATATTCTAGCAAATGTGATATATCATGTTGTGATAGGTCCATGGGATAGATGCAAAGGGTTATGGCACCAATGACCATGTAAATAAATCATAAGGGATCCCCTTAATGTAGTAGAACCTCAGATTGGAGAAGACTGAATATTTTGTGGGAACTGTGTAATGTATATATGATGCATTTATTCTATACATGTGATATGTAAATCCAGGAGGAATTGGTGGAGTGCCGCTTAAATGTGAGGAGCCGAAACAGGTCACTGTTTTTAAACAAACTGTGAAGACCCAAATTAATAAGATCTATATTCTAAGCATACAGCACGTCCTGCTCCATCTATAATACTTACACATGGGTTATCCTCCGCCAGAGGGCGCTGTGCACTGCAGACATGCAAAAACAGGCTCCTCCCAGCCCTTCATATACCCAGGGACCTCCCACAAATCCCCAGATTTCATGAAGTATCAGGCTCTCGTAGGCGAGCGGGGCTTTACAGCCCGAGGCCCTGCGGGACTATTTCCACCCGTCCTCTTCGGAAGATTATGCCTCCCAGCCTGGGCTGCGCGGGTCGGTCGAAGGTAGGCAGCACCTTGTGTGCTGAACGGAGCCACGCTCCACCGCAATCCCCCTCCATAGGGTAGGCGGTCAGGCCGATGGTGAGCCTCTAGTGGATGCTCCTCCCGCAATCTTGCCCGTGCCCCTCACAGAATCAGTCCATGGACGCTGGTCCGCTTCTCCCTCGCTTCCTCCCGTAACTCGGGGGAAAAGAAAGGGGGGGGGATGTGTGGCAGTCCTAGTGTTAAGTAACACGTTAAGGCCTTTGGTTTTTATTTTTATTGGGTGTCAGTGTCGCGCTCCTTGCTATACAGTTGCGAGCCGTTTGTCTTTTCATTAACAACTGCCTAGACGGCAGCATCATTTCCAGCGTGACAGCATCTTTATGCATACGCCTTCTATCCAACTGTTCTACTTATTTCTGTTGGTTAGAGCTTCGCGCTCTTTGGGGGAGGCGGAGACTCGGCATGACGCGCTCCGCGTCACAGCCTGGTCTGGCCCGCCCCTCGAGGTTCGCTTGGCGCCATTTTGACAATCTTCGCGCGCGTGGTGCGGTCCGCCTCCTCCCTTGGTCATGTAAGTGCCCTCTGGGGCGGCATGGTTCTATGTGTATTCGGCTGCGCATGGCACTGACACCCCCCCTCTTGTCCCATTATGTCTTTCAGACGCCAGGACTTCGGTGGCTTCTCCCGGCCTAACATATATTACAGCGGGTCCACATAACAAATTCTCCCACTTCCTAGCGGGTCTTGGGGCATCCAGGGTTGCCTATTGTGTAAATCCCTGTGGGCATACTGCTCTGATAATCACCATATGGAGGCATCTCAGAATTATGTAACCGGGGTCCCTCTGGGACACGACCGGCTGTGTGCAGTGTGTGGTCAGCCCCAGGCTGAGGCTGACAGAGCACGGGTCTGCGGACCGTGTGCTGAACAGGCAGGTCTGCCAATGGCTGCACCTCCCTTCAATACACCGTCTCCCCGGACCTAAATATCACTCCTGATGAGTCCCACTCGAGCGGGGATGGCCTGCAAACCCTGCCGCGCGTGCTGCCTACGGCGGAGCAGGTGCTGTCTGGATTGGCGGAGCGTATGGGCCCTGGTAAGAAGCGGTCCCTGACACCTCCTGGCTCTCCGGTTCCTAACGATACCGATGACTCTGCTGATATGCAGGACCTTGATCCTTCTGAGGAAGGTGAGCTATTCTCAGATTCGGGCTCCTCGAACGAGATGCCCAGGTGCTGTGATGATTCTGGGCCCGGTTCTTGGGGCCTGTGTGACACAGATGATATTCTTATTAAGATCTTTGAGGTTTTGTCAATCTCCCCCCCTGGGGAGACCCCCAAGCCTAAGAAGGAGAGTTTCCACACAGCGCCGCCGCGCTTGGAGTTCCTAGAACAGGATCATTTCCAGAATCTTATATCCCAAGAGTGGGAATCGCCTTGTAAACTTAAAGGGGTCCCAGGGGTCTGGGATTTGAAGTACCCTTTCCCTCCTGATGTGGTTAATTTTTTGGTCAGCACTCTTGTGGTGGATGCACCGGTTATAGGGGTTACTAACCCCCCTTTCATGACGGCTCCTTTTTACCGTACCCTTCGGGATGCTGAGGACCGGCGCATTGACAGACTGGCTTCCCACGCCTTCTCGTGTGCTGGGACGGCTCTGAGCCCGGTCTGTGCCGCGGCCATCACTGCGGTGGCCGCCAGGACTCTTGTCAGAAAAGTACTGGATCACCGTCCTAAGGATCTCCCTTGGGGGTGTTTAATGCGCTATCAGACTGTGATGCGTTTGTGAAGTTTATCCTCTCAGCACTGGACGACACCATTAAGATGTGTGCTAGAACCTCTGCCCTTGTGGTAGCTATTCGCCGCCTGGTCTGGCTGCGACAGTGGGGTGCTGACGATGCTACGAAAAAGGCTCTCACTTGCCTTCCCTTCAGAGGACGGCGATTATTTGGGGCCCGTTTGGACCTTTTTGGTAAAAAGGGTAAAGCACCCTTGCGCAAAAGGCCGCTCCGGCCTCCCCGGGGCAGGGTCACCCCTCCACCTCCCTACGTTAGTGTCAAATGCGAACCTGAGGTGTGTTTCCAACTGTTCGGTGTGGATATCCACCATGGGGTGGGCAGGCAACGCCCTGGGCCCTCTGGCAGGACTAAGTCCAAATCTGCCAAGACCTCCCAAGCATGAAGGGACGCCCTCGCCCCTCTGGGCGAGGGTACAGCTGCAGCAGCTGTCCACCATCTAGGAATGTACCTTCTCCTTCCGGTGGTTCCAGGAGGTTGTTCCCCTGGACACAGGATAGCTTTGCTGGGCGGTCCCTCTCAGTGGTTGTCAGGGTGCTTCTAGCCCCTGGTTTTCACTCAGGTATTGGTGTAGGCCGTACTGGGCCTACATAGTTTGGGCTTACTTACAGGTTGCCCTTAACAGTATGGGGCTTTGGCCTCTATAGTAACCTTCCTCCTTCCCTCACCAGTATGAGGCAGTCTGGGCCACGCTGGCCTATGGTAGGCCTGGCGATTCTACTCTCACAGGTAGTCCCTATATGACACCTCTGTTTTGGGACACAGGCGCCCTGTGCAAGGGAGGCTTCCGGCCTCCTGTGGAGTACTAGATCTTCTTAGTTCCCCTTGTGTCTGCTGGACACCAAGACCGTTACTAGATGGTGTTGCAGGACCAACCCTGCGGAGTGAGGCATTATTTGTGGCCTCTCTTTCGTTCCCAGGCTACTCGCCATGGCGGGAATGGGGGTGATGTCTCGGACATGCCTGGGGGGGGCGTCTGCATTAGGATCTACTTGGTCGTCTTTCCTTACTCCCCAGTCTCTACGTCAAGCCGAGTGGATTGGTCGGCCGGCGGTGTCCCCTGGGAGTTACTGGATGGGTGCTCAGACACCTCAATCCCTCATGGTCCCTTATCCGCTATCTCCATTCCTTGGATTCGGTTCAGGCTTGAGCCTTCTTCCTTGGCAACAAGTGGACTCCTGGTTACGGGGGCTCTGTCCCCCTTTGATGACATCTTACTTTCACCAGGCGGGATGGCAGCTGGTGGGCCCGTTGGTGGCGATGATGTCCCTTATATACAGAGCCCTTGGGCTCTTCAGCACAGTAGCTTATTGATCCTACATGGGGTTCCAGCACCCCTGGGGCTTGGTCTGTGCTCATTCCCCCTTGGTAAGGTGGTTCCTCTTGAGCTGATCATATTCAAGGGCCCTGTCAGGAGGCACCCCCTTCCTTACTTGCATCTTCCTGTGAATGGTCACCTTAGGTACCAAGTCTCGCAGGTTGGGGGGGAATTCTTCCACAACCCCCCGTGGTTCCTAGGTAGGGTCCCCTAGAGGGTCCATCTTACCTACTGGTTTTGTTGAAACGGTGAGCCTTCCGTTGACTCTATACGGCTGGACTTCTCCTCTTTTAGGACCGGTCTATTTGGGGACTCTTGGCCTGTTGGAAGACAATGGCCTGTTTTATTATTGGTCTGGAGCTTGAAGCAGGATGCTCCCTCTGGAGGGTTCCTGATCCTGATTTGGGCGGGGGTCTACGTCCCCTGCTTCTCAGCGGTATTCGCTCCAATGGTTATGCTATCCTGGTGTCGCTCTGAGAGCCAACTAGGGTGGCTCTGTTGGGTCTCGCTTATACCACAGGGGCTCTGCCCTTGTTTTTACTGTCCCAGAATATTCTGACTCTGGTCATGGGGCTTAGTAAAATTATGCATAGACTTTCTATTTTATGTGCCTTCTCTTCGTTCACCCTACTTGTGGGGTTCTGCGCACGGTTGTGCTGATAAAGAGACCCGTGAGATTGATGGCCTGGGTGGCCTTATGAACTGTGGTTCGCAGATGCTTCTGCTGAGGTCTGCTGACCTGTTCGCTCTCTCAGGAGTGCGGTTCTGCCCTTGTCAGGCCCCTTCTTTTGTCGTCCCAATATTCAGACTCTAGTCTGGGGCTTACAGCTGATTTATTCACCCCTTGGAGACAGGCTTATCTTCTGGGTGACTCGGTATATGGGGGGGCTAGGAGCAAGCTTCCTTGGCTTCCTCTTCCTCCGTCTATTGGGGTTTATGATATACCCATATTGATTGGCATGAGTCTTGGTCTCTTCCCTGTTGGACGTTCTCGGTTCCCAGGGTTCTAGAGTCATTACAGCATAGGTTGGGGTTGGCTCCCCATCTAGGTACTCTGAAGGTTCAGGTTCTGTCCTGGCTGTCTTCCTGTAGGAGTCTGGTTCTGTCTTCCTTGTAAGGAGTTCTCTTGGGGATTGCTTAGGTGCATCTCCCAAGTAGTTCCATGGTCCCTGTTGGGATCAATTTTCATTTTGTTTGCACTGCGGATTTTTCCCTGGGGACTTCTGCTGGATGCTGTCTGAGCTGCCTTGTAGTCCAATTGCTTCTCTGGGGGCTCCTGCCTCAGTCAGACGTGTGCCTAAGAAGGTAGATCTGATTACTTAGCCTTGGCTCGATGTATTATATATATATATATATATCTATATGCACCCCATGCTGTGGGGGTATTCCTTCTTACGCCGGACCTCCGGTCCAAGTGGTTTTTATGATCATTGTTTTAGTCTGTTTAGTCTAACTGCGGACCTTATTCCTATTAATGCTAATATGAAGGGTCTACATTCCCTCAACATGCGTTGCAATTTTTCCCCTGAGGGTTTCTTGTCCCTTAGGGGGACTGATGCCCTTGGAGTCTGCGGGCGCCTCCTGTTTCCAGTGCCACTGCGTCCTTTGGATTAATCCTTCTTGGATGCCTCCTGGTCCTGAGTAAAGCCTTTGGCTTCGTGCTGGTGAAGGGGTCAGTATTCCCGCCTTCGGTCGGGTGACCAGTTCTCATTCCCCTTAGGGAGAGTTACAAGTTTTCCACAAGGCTTCTGTTGCCTGTGGGCTGGTTGGGTCGTTACACTGGCCGATTCCTTTAAGGGGGAAGAATCTCCCCTTTTTCATTTTATTCCGTTATATTGGGTACCATTGGCCCTTCAGCACCTGTTTTTTTCTGTTGAATAAGTTACTAGACTTTGCTTGTCTCTCTTCGTACCTTTCAAAGGTCTTGTTATGAGACGTTAGAGCCTCTGCTCATGTCATGCCTGTTGCAAAGTTTTACAGGTGACAGCGCCTTTACTGTCCGCTGTGCCTTGTTTTTGGTGATCCCACCCTACTTTATGGAGAATGCTATTGGATGTCCCATGTGTAAGTATTATAGATGGAGCAGGACGTTCTGTATGCTTAGAATTTAAACCATAGGAGGAGATCCCACAGTCCCCCCAAGACGCCAGAAAAACAGCACCATCCAGTTAAAGTGTACAAAAGATAACCTATTTATTTTTACTCATAAATCATGGATCACATAATACAAACATTTAAAAACATCTAAAAAGTCACACAGTGACCGCCAGGGGGCGCAAACCGCCGGCTCTTTTATATTATCCTATGCCAATTAGTATGACCTCTCTATATAAACAATCATTAATAGTGCTTTTGTCAAACTAAAAAATCTATATTTAAAGTGCTAAGTGCCTAAAGTTATAATTGTATAAGAGGACCGCCGAGAGCGGAAAAAAGCAAACACAGACCAAAACCATATCACATATAAATCAGTACATTACCCATACAAAGCAACTTGCTTTGCCCTTGAAGTAACGGGTCCCCGACCGTTACGAGCGCGTAGGCTAGGGGCAGGGGGACACACCGACAGGCTGGCCATTGTATGGGTAATGTACTGATTTATATGTGATATGGTTTTGGTCTGTGTTTGCTTTTTTCCGCTCTTGGCGGTCCTCTTATACAATTATAACTTTAGGCACTTAGCACTTTAAATATAGATTTTTTAGTTTGACAAAAGCACTATTAATGATTGTTTATATAGAGAGGTCATACTAATTGGCATAGGATAATATAAAAGAGCCGGCGGTTTGCGCCCCCTGGTGGTCACTGTGTGACTTTTTAGATGTTTTTAAATGTTTGTACTATGTGATCCATGATTTATGAGTAAAAATAAATAGGTTATCTTTTGTACACTTTAACTGGATGGTGCTGTTTTTCTGGCGTCTTGGGAGGACTGTGGGATCTCCTCCTATGGTTTAAATTGATAGATGTACGGCCAGTGGAGCACGTCCTAATTACTAGTTAGTGCGGCCATAATCTTTGTTAATTACTGTATGCTTAGAATAATATAATTCTGTGAGATACTCACCTGTAGAATTGGTATTATGTGCATACAGCACGTCCTGCTCCACCCCACCCTGGTTTACATTTTTCTGGATCCCCTGTATGGTGATTGTTATCATTACTATTGTTACCAGTTGGTGGTTGGTTCTCCCGGCTTCTTTCTCACTGCTTTTCAATACTGGGGATTTGTGGGAGGTCCCTGGGTATATGAAGGGCCGGGAGGAGCCTGTTTTTGCATGTCTGCAGTGCACAGCGCCCTCTGGCGGAGAATAACCCATGTGTAAGTATTATAGATGGAGCAGGACGTGCTGTATGCGTATAATACCAATTCTACAGGTGAGTATCTCACAGAATTGTATTTTAATCATGATAGTATTAACAATAATATAATAGCAAACGCCTGAATATTTGACAAATAGTCACTATATATTATGGTGACAAAATACCATATATGTTCTGTGTGGGGCAGTTCTGGCTCTATATTACTGGTTTAAACATGTCATCAATTGAAGTTTAGTTTAGAAAATGGGGAAGATGTGCATGTAGCACAGTAACATAGGGGGACTTTAGTCTCTCATGTTTTTCCTTTTCTTTTCTCTATTCCTTTTTTCCCTTTCTTTTTCCCCCTTTTTTTCTTTCCCCCATAACTAGGTTTCATATTTGGCAATTACTGGTCTACAACAACATGGCGGATGCCGAGGTGCGGGGATCCCGTTCTTTCTGAAGAGATGAGTCTTCAGGAAAATGGCGCCGCATTGAGAGACATAGAGCCGGACCAGCGGCGCGTCACTTCCGGCGGAAGCCGGTCGTGAAGGTGGATGCGCTCCACATGCTCGGAGAGCTTAAATGAGCATCGCTGGCGCGGTGGCAGGTAAGCATTCCGTGGGGCTACTTGGCGAACGGCGGGGATGCACAGGGCGCGGTGAGGCCGCGTGGTAGCAGAGCAACTATAGAATCAGACAACACATATATATTCAACACGGTGATTTGGACTTATCTGCCACCGCGACTGCCAGGCACAGACAGACCGTCATACAGGCAAGTCTTTTTAATCCAGCCTACTTTGATCTAACAAAGGATATTTCTATATAGCACAATTAACTATTATGAAGGCACATAACTGGGTAGTAAATCAGTTTTCCTATCTCTCTTTAATAATACAGAACACAAAGTGTTCTTCAATATAGATCTACATGAGCTCTTACAAATGAGATAGTGCATACCACCGATTCGCCTTGTGGAAAATTCAAGCTGTATACCAATTATTAATCATACATGTGAAATCATCAGAACCAGGTACTATCATGTCTTCTAAATTTTTCCTACTAGGTTAAGTAAAAACTGCAGAGTTTATAAATACATATTGATTTACTAATATTATGAAATGTCTGTCTGTTTGTTATATAAAGGGCATTGAAGAAGCCAAGACAGGTGAAACATGATACATGTCTGCCCTTCTGAAATATCGATGTAACAATGTTATGCTGATCTACATGAATTATTTGTAACAAGTAATGCTTTGCAATGTAAAAAAGTTTATGATTGTAAACAATGTCACTACAGCAGGCAATTGTATTTTTAAAATATATTTAATAAATTGACATAGATTTTGATATAACCTATTGGTGTGGTTACTGTCCTGAGCCCAAAAAGAATTCTTCAGGGTCAACTAGCCCTGGATTAAGTTGCGCTGTTTAACAAGGGCCAGGCGGTGTATCACCTAAGACTAAACTATTGTAGGGGTCTCAGTGAGGTCGCAAACTAGGAACCCATTTAGTGGTTCTTAAGTAGAAATTGCAAAATAGGTCTGAGCAGGTTTGCCTACTTGCCCAGACAGGGGGAAGATGGAGACGGGGAGACACTGACAGAGAGCCAGCCGGGGAGTAAACAGCACCCCCCTCTGGGTCTGCCACGGAGGATCCCAAAGCCTCGACACCCCCTACCCCTGGAGACGGAGATTTTGATTCAGCGACAAGGGCCTACACCCCCAAGTCCGTTTACCCCTCTTTTGTTGCCTTCGCCGGAGATCTCATGGCCCGCGAGTCAGCACAGCCCGGCCCCGATGTCCCCGCACCAACCTTGTTTTTCCCCTGAGCAGGGTCCAGGGCCGTCGGTCCCATGGACGCCTGACCCCGTCAAGGAAAAGCTGCAGCCACCTCCTGCCCTCCTGTCGCCCGAGAAGTCTGGAGATCCCGGGTCCTCCCAGGGTGCTGACATTCACAAGGAAACGATTTCGATCCTGCGGAGCCTGCCCTCTAGAGCTGACATTGAGGGTCTTATTGCAAAGTACGAGGAAGCACATAGGCGTGAACTGGGAGTGGTCCAGCAGCAAGTCTCCGCGGTTGAAGAGAGAGTGGCAGTGCTGGAGTCGGAGGGTCCTTCGACTGCGAACCGCCTCAGAGCACTTGAGGAGAGGTGCGATCAGCAAGAATCTTTGATCCAGGCCCAAATGCTACATATCGATGATATTGAAATTCGCAGCCGCAGAAACAACCTTCGGTTGCGGGACATCCCGGAAGCCACGTCGGGTGAAGACCTGAAACGTATAACTACAGTCATATTCAATACGGTGCTGGATAGAGGCCCCGGCACTCCAACTGAATTAGACAGAGTCCATAGAGCACTTGGCCCCCCCAGCCCGGACCCGCCAAGACCAAGAGATGTGGTCTGCAGGGTACACCACTACACGCTGAAAGAAGATATCGCCCGCGGCGCTTGGCGGAAAGGGGACATCAACTTCGATGGAGCCAGCATTCAGATTCTGCAGGATCTCTCGCGCAGGACTTTGCTTATGCGCCGAGCTTTGAAGCCATTGCTTGAGACTGTAACGGGTGCAGGAGCGACATACAGGTGGGGATACCACTTCCACCTAATCATTAGGAGAAACCGGGACACCTTCCTACTGAAATCGCCAGGAGACCTGGCGGGTTTATTTGCCTTCCTTCAATGTGATCCAGTGGAGGTTCCGGACTGGCTGGCGACAAGGGTGGCGCTTCCCCCTCCCCAACCTGGGAGAGAGTTCAGAGGCAGCCCCAGAAGACAGCGCCAGGTGAGAAGACGTGCCACGCCGTACGACGTGAGCTTGCTGGTCGTGGGAGGTGCTTTGGCCGCTCCCGTCCTCTGGTGGGGACCCTAATCACCCAATGCGATGGCTTACTCCTGGCTGGGGTTCTACTCCCCGGAGTGGGGAGCGGCTGGGCGCCATATCCTACATGTGGCTATGCCCATGGTGGAACTTGTGTTTCTTATTACCATTACTGTTATACTTGCTGTATTGTTGATACTGGTTTGCTGTTCATTTCTCATGTTCACATTGATCTGCTGGATGGCCCGGTGTAGGAGGGAGTAGCTTGACTTGCGGCGAGTTCCGTCAGGCACCCTTCCCCACATTAGGGCCGACTCGCGGGTCCAATTGACCCGTTGGGTTTTGTTTTTCTCCCTAGAGGATATTTAGAGTAGAGTCTTGTGTTTATTGTTGTTTGTTTGACCCTTGTTGTCCCTTGAAAAGGGGACGAACCCCCCCTCCCCATAGTTTTCCTCTCCACTCCCTGGTTGTCTTCCGGAAAGGGGGAACCTATCTCTCATCGACCTTCCCACCCCGTCCCCCCCCCCCCCTCTCCCCATAGTTGCGCTCCCCGAGGGCCACTCGGGATGGCAGGCATCAAAATAGTCTCACTGAACGCTAAGGGGATGAACAGCCCTGAAAAGTGGTCCATGATTCTGCGGAACCTGAGGGGCCTTAGAGCACAAGTGGGCTTCCTGTAAGAGACACACTTTAAAGCTTCAAACCCTCCATCACTAGGCGATAGGTTTTTCCCTAGGTCATATAGCAGCTACTCGCCTGACTCCAGGTCCAGAGGGGTCAGTATTGTGATAGCGAAATCCCTCATGTGGGAATTGGAAGATTTTAAACCAGACACAGAGCGTAGATGTTTGTCAAGGGGAGGGTGCTCGATGAAAAGGTAACGTTGGTTAATTTATATGCCCCGAATATTGGACAGGCTTCTTTTATTGAGAACCTGCTAGAGGCCCTTGTAGACTTCCGGGAGGGAGAACTGATAATGGGTGGGGATCTTAATCTGGCGCTGGAGCCTTTGCTGGATACCTCTAGAGGGGGACCCCACATTTCATACGCTAAGTTAAAACGAATTAGGAGGCTCCTCCACCTGCACCAACTGGTAGATCCATGGAGAATCCAGGAGAATCCAGCACTCTGAGAGGTGAGCCTACTACAACAAGCTGGGTACCCTTAGAAAGATTAACATGTGAACTTTCAGGGAATATATGGTTTATGGGGGATATTCCAAATGTAAAGGGTTGTTTTGGTTGAAAAATTGCAAGGTGCGCATTTTGCCTGCAGAGCTGAAATTTTCAAGTAAAATTACTGTTATGCGCATGCTTTACTTTGGGGTGTTTGCCAACTCTTCCTTTGACAGTACCTATGCATGTTGGGTATCGTTCTGTTCGGAGCATGTTGCTTTTTGAGATTTTACTTGTTTTTTCTTGTTGGCATAATTTTTTTTTTTAGGAAGATGTGGCTGGATTCTTCCTTTTTATTCTTTTTTAGGGAAACTTTGTGCAACCAAAGGATACATTGAGGGATTACTTCCAGAAAACTAAGCCCACATAAACAAGCTTGGTACGCCTAGAAAGCTTGAGGTGTGTACTTCCAGAGAATATATAGTTTGTGGGGGGTATTTTAAATATAAATGGTTGTTTTTCTGGAAAAACTGCAAGGTGCGCATAGCGCAGTTGTATTTTATCTGAAAATCTCCTAAAGCTCTGTTTCAGTCTGGGGGAGTCTCCTGGGCAGGAAAGGGTGTCTATCAATACATATGTGGTACCGCTGTGACTGGAATAAAATTTTATTGACAAACATATTTTTTATTACAAAAAAACACTACAAATTGCAAAAAATAGATTTTTAAATTTTTTTTTGCATATTTCACCAAAAAGTATTGAGAATACACTAAAAAAAAAAAAGGCCAAACAAGAGATTTCATGTTGAAGCCCAGACTCTCTTGAAAAAAACAATATATAATTTTCCTGGGAAATCCCTGGAAATCCTTTCAAAAATCAGAGTTGAACATGTGTAGCGCAAAATAGTGAAACATGGTCTGGCAACAGAGGGCGACAAAAGCTGCAGGTAGGCTGGCAGCGAAAGGGTTAAATAAGTGGTCGCCGGAGACCCCCGCGGAGTGCTGGAGGTGTGGTGAGGAGAGGGGAGACTTGTTGCATGTGTTTTGGTCCTGCCCTGGGTTGAGGGAATTCTGGAATAGGGTGAGATTGGTGGCAGAAAAGGTCTCGGGCGCGGAGGTCCCTGCTCTGTGTCTCCTTCATAGGTCAGAGGTTCCAATTAAAAGGCAAGTCAATTACATGTCATCTGTTGAACGCCGCAAAGGCCTGCATCCCTCAGATGTGGAAGAGCAGAGATCCCCCAAGCATACTTACATGGTTTCAACGGGTGAATGACATAATGAGGTTTGAGAACATGTTGGCTTCCCGGGATGGCACCTACGATAAGTTTGCTATCACATGTTACGGCTGGATGGCCTTTACTGAGTCGGTTGAGGGGAAGAGTCTTTTGGGCCTGACCTAGGCGATCCCCTGGCCCATCCCAGAGCTTTTTCTCTTCCCTGTCCTTTCCCCTCCTTTTTTGAACCCTTCCTTCTCTGAGAGTTTCGCGGCACATTAGACGGTGTTTATTTCTACGCTCAGTGCTCCATGTCACAGATACCGTTTACCCGGAAAGTATTGAAATAAGACCAGAGATAAAACTTGTTGGTATTGGAGCTTCTTTATTGATATGTTATGCTTGGCATGTTGAGTACTCCCATTGAGCGATTTCTGAATATATTATCAAGCTGCTGTGTCGCTGGATACATTATTTTTACTTCTCTTGTTTTGTTTGTTATACTTGTGAAAAAATCTTTCAATAAATAAAGAATATATAAAAAAAAAGTGAAAGACATAAAGCCGCCCGCGAGGGCACTTACGGTCCGCGGTAGGTAGGGGTCCGTCGCGCATGGGCCAACCAAGCAGGATAAAGATGGCGTCGGTATACCTCGAGGGGCGGGCCGGTATCAGCGATGATGCGGATCGCGCCATAGAAGGGCCCCGCCCCCCCGAAGAGCGTGAAGCTGAGAACGTGCAAGTAGCCAATGATGGCGCACCAGCGCCTGAGGTAATGCCGCCGCCAAGCGCGGGACCAAGTCAGGGCGCGGCGGCGCCAATTTTAAAAAGACAGTAAAGACAAGCCAGCACGGCGGCTGACAAGACTAAACAGAATGGAAAAATACCATTTTGGGAATACTCACCTGTAAAATGGGTATTATAAGTATGTCACACACCCCGCTTCAAGACATTCATTACACTTGGGTATACTGACCTGTAGATGGCGATCTTGCAGAGATGATATCAAAAAAATGTTAAGACCCTCCTGGCCCATAAATACCTGGGACCTCCCACTCATCACCCAGTATAAAGACAGCAGTAAGATCAAGGGACCAGGAAAGCCAATTACAACTAACAAAGGTTCACCATATAAAGGATCCAGAATACAAAAGGGCAGGGTGAAGCGGGGTGTGTGACATACATATAATACCCATTTTACAGGTGAGTATTCACAAAATGGTATTATTCTAAGTATGTCACAAACCCCGCTTCAAGACATTCATTACACTTGGAACCTCTAATAGCAGTGTCCATAAAGGGCGGGGATCCAAAAAACAAGGCACAAACTTAAACCACTGCAGCTTGCAGAACTTTGCGGCCAAAAACAGAATCTGCTGAGGCCCAAACATCAACCTTGTAAAACTTGGAAAAAGTGTGAACCGAAGACCAAGTAGCAGCCTTACAAACATGCTCAACAGAGGCCTGGTGCTGGAAGGCCCAGGACGCCCCAACAGCACGAGTAGAATGAGCAGTAATACGAAAAGGGGGAACCTTCCCCTTGGCAGAATAGGCCCCAACAATGGCCTGGCAAATCCATTTACTAATGGAAGACTTGGCAGGAGCCAAACCCTTCCTAGGCCCAGAGGCACCACAGAAAGGGCGTCAGTCCTATGAAAAGGAGAAGTAGCCACCAAATAGTACTTCACACAGCGAACCACATCCAAAGAATGCAAAACCCTCTCCTTGTAATTGCTAGGCTTAGGACACAAGGAGGGTAGAACAATGTCCTGATTAAGATGGAAGGCAGAAACCACCTTAGGAAGGAAATCTGGCTTAAAGCGGAAAACAACCTTGTCCTGATGCCTCTCAAGAGGCCTGAATGGACAAAGCCGCCAACTCCGATACACGCCGAACGGAAGTGATGGCAACCAGAAAAACAACCTTCTGAGTAAGCGTAGAAAGTGCAATATCCTGCAAAGGTTCAAAAGGCGGACCCTGCAAGGCAGACAAAACCAAATTCAAATCCCAAACTGGGAGCAAAGGCTTCCTAGGAGGCCGCACATGCGTAACCCCCTGGAAAAAAATCTTAACCAGAGGATGAAGGGCAAAAGACTTTTGAAAGAAACCTGCCCTTTCAGCGTACTAAGCTGCAAACCTTAGTCCAGACCATGTTGCAGAAATTCCAAGACCCTAGGGATAGAAAACACCCTGCAAGGCAAGGCCCTAACCTCACACCAATCAATATAAGACCTCCAAGTCCTATAATAGATGACGGAGGAGGACTGCTTTCTAGCCCTAACCAGAGTCTGAATGACAGCATCAGAAAGACCTTCCTCCCTCATCTCGCCGGGGGGAATGGTCGCTCAGCCCCAAGGTGTTTCGGTCGCTTTGCCACCGGTGGGGGACTCCGCGGAGATGGACCTCTTTGCCTCTCATCACAATCACAAGCTTCCGGCATTTGTGTCTCTCTCGCGGGATCTGCTGGCTCTGGCAGCGGATGCCATGTCTCTGGACTGGAGGGATCTGGGGTTTCTGTACCTGTTCCCTCCGTTTCCCATGGTGGGCAAAGTGGTGCGCAAGCTGGCCCTAGAGGGCGCGTCGGCAATCCTGGTGGCTCCAAGGTGGCCAAGACAGGTTTGGTTCGCAGACGTGGTAAGGTTGGCAGAGGATCAGTTAGACCTGCCCCTTCTGCCGTATCTGCTCACTCAGGGTCCGCTGCTCTACCCCAAGGGAGGGGCCGGGAGGAGCCTATTTTCGATGTCTCTGCAGTCCAGCGCCATCTGGCGGAGTATATCCCCAGTGTAAGTATTAGATTTGGAGCAGGACATACTGTATACTAAGAATACATGTTCAACAATAGCAATCCGAGCCCTCAAAGGTCCCGTAAGTGGATCAGAAATTAAACGGATTTATAGGGTGGTGGTCCATCGAAAATCAGCTCTCTGAATCAGACGTAAGCCCATCCCAACAACGTAAGTTATCTGAACGAACGAAAAATATCAGATTTTGTTTGGAAAATGATCCGAACTAACGGAAATGATCCGATCTGCTTCCATTCATCAAAAGCGCATATACACATTTTCCCGAACGTTCGTACGAATGAAAAATGGACAAAAAAAAGCAAACTTTCACAGACAGCTACGGAAGTCCGGACGAATGTGTCTTTGAATCGAGGCCAATGTCCTGATTGAGATGAAATCCAGACACAACCTTAGGCAGAAAACCTGGCTTAAACCAAAACACCACCTTGTCCTGGCATCTCTCAAAGTAAGGGGGTTTGATGGAAAGCGCCGCCAATTCAGAAACACGCCTAACAGAAGTGATAGCCACCAAAAACACTACCTTAAGAGTCAAAATGGACAAAGGAGCCGCACGCAGAGGCTCAAAAGGAGAACCCTGCATAGCAGACAAGACCAAATTCAAATCCCATACTGGTAACATAGGCTTACGTGGGGGGCGCACGTGAGTAACCCCCTGGAAGAAAGTCTTAACCAAACGATGATTAGCAAATGATCTTTGGAAGAAAATGGCCAAAGCTGAAACGTCCCTTGAGGGTACCGAGTTGAAGACCCAAGTCCAAACCATGTTGCAGGAAGTCCAGGATCCTGGGATCAGAAAACACCCGACAGTGAAAAGATTTAGACTCTCACCAGGAAATGTAAGCATGCCATACCCTATAGTAGATAAAGGACAAGGTCTTCTTCCTTGCCCTAATCATGGTATTAACTACAGAGGCAGACAGCCCCTTGTCCATCAAGATGGAGGTTTCAGTAGCCAGGCCGTCAAAGCCAGCATTTGTAAATTGGGGTGGCGTAGCTGCCCCTGAGTGAGCAGGTCTGGATCCTCAGGCAGGGCGTATTGATCTACTGCCAGCTGCACGACATCTGCGAACCACACTCTTCTTGGCCAGCAGGGGCCACCAGAATGGTTGGTACTCCTTCCTGGGCTATCGTGCGCAGCACCCTGCCCAGCAGAGGAAACGGAGGGAACACATAGAGGAGACGAAAGCTCTTCCAAGACATTGCTAGGGAAGCTTGTGATTGTGACGGGACGCAAACAGATCCACATCTGGCTGACCCCAACGGTGACACAGGGAGCGAAACACCCTGCTGCTGAGGGACCATTCTTCCAGACGAGACGTCCCCCTGCTCAGGGAATCCGCCTCCAGATTTTCCATCCCCGGGATATACACCGCCGAGATGCAGGAAACATTCTCCTCCGCCCATGACAGTATCAGGGAAACTTCCTTGAGGGCCCTCTTGCTCCGGGTCCCTCCCTGATGATTGATGTAGGCCACAGCCGTCTGGTTGTCCGAGCGGATCTGAACAGCCCGACCACGAAGGTGTGGAGTCAAATGGGCGAGAACCAACCTTATCGCCCTCAGTTCCAGAATGTTGATAGGGGTATGGGCTTCCTGAGGGCCCCACTGACCCTGGAATTTTATAGACTTCCAGAAGCCCCCCCAACCCGTCAGACTGGCATCCGTGGTGACAGTCTCCCAGCAAGGGGGCAGAAAGGTTCTGCCCACCAACAGGTTCCTTGAGTCCAACCACCACGAGAGGGACCGTCTGCTCTGTCCCCCCTGGCCAAACACCTGATACAGGGACACAGGGTCCCGATCCCACACTGATAAGAGGTGTAGCTGAAGAGGTCTCATGTGAAACTGAGCATAGGGTACCGCTTCGCTGAAGACACCATCAGACCCACCAGCTGCATCCCCTGCCAGAGGGAGGGATGAGGACAAGACAGAAGAGACCGGGTATGAGCTAGAAGACTCTCCACCTTCTGTTGAGGGAGAAAAACCTTGACCTGAGATGTATCCAGAGTCATGCCCAGAAAGGACCTCACCCGAGACGTTGACGGTGATGGTTGATAACCCAGCTGAAGGACTCTAGTGTGGACACCACCAACTGGGTAGCCAGCTCGGCCCGATGGAAGGACTGAGACATGATGAGAATGTTGTCCAGATAAGGAAGGATGCGAATACCCTGAGATCTCAGCAAGGCCATCACTCCCGCCAGCACCTTGGTGA
Organism: Gastrophryne carolinensis; assembly: GCA_027917425.1. Lineage (NCBI taxonomy): Eukaryota > Metazoa > Chordata > Amphibia > Anura > Microhylidae > Gastrophryne > Gastrophryne carolinensis. The sequence goes on from CM051238.1 coordinate 218,017,943, forward strand.
ATGCCCTGGGAGCCGAGGTGATAACGAAAGGCAAGGCCACAAATAAGTTCGCTCTGGAGGATCAGCACTACCAGAGGAATTTCTGATGACCTGGAAAGATTGGTACATGAAGGTAAGCATCCTTGATGTCTACAGAAGTCATGAAGTCGCCCGGTCGCAGTGAATTGACCGCTGAGCGCAGGGTTTCCATGCGAAAATGCTTGAACCTGACAAACTTGGTGAGACGCTTTAAATCCAAGATGGGCCTGAGGGACCCGTCCTTTTTGGGGACTGTGAAGAGATTGAAATGGAAGCCTCTGCTCTTTTCCCTGAAAGGCACTGGGCAGATGACCCCCAACTCCAGAAGGTTTTGGACACAAGCCCTGAGCTGACAGAGGATTTTGAGCCATCCGGGATCTGATGAATCTTGGGGGCGGCCAGGTTGTAAACTATCTTGTAACCAGAGGAAAGCACCTCCTGGATCCACCTGTCTGCTACACATCGCCTCCAGACATGAGCAAAGAGCCGAAGCCGCCCCCCCACCCGGATGGGTGAGGGCGCCTCCTCATGCCTGAGGGGGCTTGGGAGAAGATTTGGTTTTGGGACCCCAGGAGAGGCCGGGGCAGCCACGTCTCCTGCCCCTGCCCCAATAGTCTCCGCGTGCTCCAGTAAAAGAGACCCCTCGTCCGGCCCTTGGAGCCCGAAAGGAGGGGAGAGAGGTACCAGACCCCCGAAAGGGCCGGGACGGCCTCCTGCGTTGAGGTAAACTACCTCCCCTTGCAAACAGGTCCAAGCATTCACCAAAGAGGCACAACCCCTTAAAGGGGAACCCAGTGAGAGCCTTCTTAACAGCATTATCAGCTACCCACTGACGCAGCCAGACCGAGCGGCGTATAGCCACCAAAGGGGCAGATGTCCTTCAACACATTCTAATGACATCATCCATGGCAGAGAGGATATAAGCAACAAAATCATAGCAAAGCAGGAGAGATCTATAGTCTTCTCCTCCCGCGTCATCAGAGGCCCCATCTAAGAAACACTTAAGCAGGCTTTTAATAGCAATAGCCATTATGGCAGAGGCACAAACCGGATGCAGCACAGTCCCCACACAGGCAAAGGCATGACAGGACAACTGGTCCATGCGCCGGTCCTCACCATCCCACAAGGTAGTAGTGTCAGGAGAATGCATGACAAGAGGTATTTGACAACTCTAGAATGGGCGCGTCCACCTCGGGAGGACAAGACCAACGCTTAATCACATCAGCAGGGAAGGGATAGCTCTTGTCCCAACTCCTTGGCACCCCAGGGAACTTACTAGGCCGTTCCCATTCCTTGAGCACCAGATTATTAAAATGAGACTGCTCAGGGAACTCCAAGCGTGGTTTAACTGTATGAAAAAGCTCACCCTGCTGCTGCGGAGCCACTGCAGGAGGGGAAATACAAAGCACTTCGAAAATGTGAGACAACAACCTGTCAGTGTCATCTGGGGACCATGGGTCTTCTCCAAATGGAGACCGGTACCACCATAAATCTTAGGCTGTTCCTCAGATGATTCTGAGTCGGAGAATAATTCCCCCTTCTCAAGGGGACAATAACCAGAAATGTCAAAAAATTCCTCAGCCTCAACAGGGAAGAGGGAAACAGCAGGGGATAAATGCTGCTTCTTGACAGAAGCCTTACGCGGGGCTGACCCAGCAATATGTTGTTCAATGCTGGTCACCCTTGCAGCCAAATCAGATTGGGACTCCCCGCATGTATGCCCCTCACTGGGGGTCAAATGTAAGCGCGGGGGGGTAGGCGAAGCCCCAGGGCCAGTAACAGATGACCCCGGCTGCTGAGCGCAGGGTACACACACCCTAACATCATCACTTATAGGGGATACCCCACACACCACACATAGCCGGGCTTGTCCCGAAGGAACCCCAAGCACATTGTCCCCAGAAGCCTCCATATGGCGATTTGAGTGGCACAACAGGCCAGTATAGGGTTAACGCTAATAATAGCTACCCGGGATGCCCCAAAAGCCCGCTAGGGAAGTGGGAGATTGCCAAGGGGAGAGGGCCGGGAGAAACGACAGTACTGAGTTCACCCCGCCTGAAAAACATAAGAGACAACCCCATAAGTATATACACGAGAAGAAATACACAGAAAACAATCACCCCGCAGAGGTACTCACGGACCGCACAGGGAGTCAGCAGCACACGCAGCACCAGAGAGGGGAAAATGGCGCGCGCATAGACCTCGAGGGGCGGGCCGTGGAGATGTGATGCAAAAGGCGTCATCCACAGAGCCGGCCCCCCCGAAGAGCGCGATACGCGCCCCACGTGATCCGGCCAGTCAATCACGGCACCGCAGCATTCTGAGGAAATGTCGCCGCCGTCCGCGGAGTGCTGTACAAGCGCGCAGCGATGGCGCACAAGTAAAAGTAAAGACAAAAAACACACTCAATTAAGGTGATCCCCGCCACCCCCCGGAGATCTCCCCGGGGGAGAGCGAGGCAAAGGAGAGCAGCAGCGGCCCAAGTAAAGATAGAAGGGAGGGGGGATGGGGGGCACCTAAAGGGATATGGGTTAAAGCAAAACCCAGAGTGCGGGGGGGGCATCCCACAAGTCTCGCCATAAGCCTAACCGCCTACCCTGTCAGAGCAGGGACTGCGGTAGGAGCAGCGCTCCTCAGCACCTGACCCTGGTGCTAAACCTACCTTCACCCGAACCGGTCAGCCGAGGCTGGGAAGCAGTGGGTTCGGAACGGGTGGGAATAGTCCTGCAGGGCCACAGGCTAATAAGCCCCGCTCACCTGCGCAGAGTAGAGAGCCATCTTCTATCTTCGCAGTCCAGACTGCAGAGAAGAACTGGGAATTAGTGGGAGGTTCCTGGCTATTTAAGGGGCCGGGAGTGGCCACAAGTCTTTTTCTGCAGTCCAGCGCCATCTTGTGGATGTATAACCCATGTGTAAGGAATATTCTGGAACAAGGTGTGCTGTATACTTGGAATATATTATTTTACAGAAAGAGTAGTAGATGCTAGGAACTAACTTCCAGCAGAGGTAGTTGAAAAATCGACTGAATTTAAACATGCCTGGGATAAGCACACATCTATCCTAAGATAAAGAGAACATACAATATACACATAAGGGCAGACTAGATGGAGCGTATGCTCTCCCTCTGCCGTCAACCTACTAGGTTTCTATGATTGTCCTCAGCACTCCAGTTTACTGTTGACTGCTTTGATGCCACCTTTCTTTACCAGTTATTTGTTCATTGTTGCAACCTCACAAATAATCATTGTCCAGAACTGACCACAGATGCCGGAAATCTTTGTTCAAGCGGTGTGAGAAGCATGAATTTTTAGCTTCTTGTCAGATTTGGAGATAGGGTTCTTTTTGAGGGCACGTAAAATACAATTCTGTGAAACTCACCTGTAGAATTGTTTTTGAATATATCCAGTCCAGGTCGTCCCACAATAATTACATGTGGGTATTCCGCCACCAGGTGGCGCAGTCTACTGCAAGATCCAAAGCTGTCGCTCCTCCCAGCATCCTATAAAATGAGGTGTCTCTCTACGATTCCCCAGTGGTCAAAAAGCAGTAAAAGAGACAGGCCGGGAGGCCAAGAAACCATGTTACATCACATAGCTTTAGCATGTACTCTCTCCAACAAAAAATATAAGGACAACGGTCCAATACAAAAAAGGTAATCACCATAAAAGGCAAACAAGAGATAATGAACAAAAGGCAGGGTGGGACGACCTGGACTGGATATATTCAAAAACAATTCTACAGGTGAGTTCCACAGAATTGTATTTTTCACTATATCCAGTCCAGGTTGTCCCACAATAATTACATGTGGGACATCCAAAAGCAGTGTCCATATAGGGCGGGATCCCCAGTGCGGAACAGCAAGCAGTTCATTTAACTGCCGCCTGAAGCACCTTTCGGCCAAAGGCAGCATCAGCCGAGGCCCTAACATCAACCTTGTAAAACTTGGTAATGGTATGAACTGAAGACCAAGTTGCGGCCTTACAAACTTGTTCAACAGATGCCTGGTGCTGAAAAGCCCAAGAGGCACCAATAGCTCTGGTAGAATGAGCTGTGATCCGAAAAGGGAGAACCTTCCCCCTGGCAGAATATGCTTGCACCACCGCCTGTCTGATCCACTTACTAAGAGTGAAGGGACTCACAGCACCACCCGCGACGGCGCGCTGGGGACAGCAGGCAGCGTCAGGCTAGTAAAAATTAACATTTTTTCAGCTGTGCCTCAGAGCAATGAGTCATCACAGCTGATGGCTTTCTACTAGAAATAAAGGAGGGTTGCACTGATATGTGAGGCAATTTTGACTGGGCGTGGGGTTTTCAGAAGCTGGATTCATGTATGTGGCAAGATGGCTGCTGCCATGCAGTTATGCAGCATAGAGTCTGCCTGCTATACCATAACATCTCAAATTAGTCCCCCTTTTTCCTATAAGCAGGTAGATCGTACTTTTATTGTTTCTCCAGTGGAGCAGGATTGACTTTGCACGTAATTGATGTAGTTACTGTAGGTTGGTCTAGTTCTATCACATTTTTTTTATTGAAAAACAAGACATTGAATTGGCTGGTCAAGTTCTATTTAGGGGAGCTTGGGCTACTTGCACAAATGGATCAGATTGGCAGTGATTTTGTCCTACTCGGCCAAGGTTTTCAAATTGCACTGCGTTCCACATGGGTGGTATAATCCTAGTGGCTATGTATTCAGTCTGGAAGGTAGCTCCTTGGTATTTAGATCATGTATAATGCAAGTTTAACAAAAGTGGGCATCATCAGATGCTGTTGTCAGGCCACTAATTCTCACCTTTAGATAAGTGGGTTTGTGGTATTAGAGTTTCATTTATTGCAGTCTAGGTGGTTGGCTTAACCTTATTCTTAACACTTTAGGACCACCAGAATGGGAAGAAATGATGTGTATACCAGGTAACTGTCTATTTTTCTTACAGTTGTTGAAGACACAGGTGCTACCCCATTGGCATTGGTTTGTCTCATGTGTGCCAAATGAGAGGTCATGTACCCACAACTGTTCTCCCCGAGGAGAATATCCTGTGGCTTGTCTTCCATATAGGTAGATAGTGAATACTATTTTTTATATTCTTATAGTGCCAGTATAATCTGCAGTGTTTTCTTGCATTCCAAAATCATTAAGTACTTAAACCGGACCTTCAGCATTATTTAATGAAAAGCCCAAACCTTTAAAAAAATATTCCCTAGCATCCAAAATTAATATATTTTAAGTATTTAGTCACTTATTTCTTTCCCCCACTGGGCTGCAACTCTGTTCAGTACTCTAGGATACGGGTGCCACCATCTTCATTTTGACTCCGAGGCATCACACACTGAGGAGAGGAGAGTGTGCAAAGCACGGCTATAACCCCACCCCCTGTACTTTATCCCAGACAAAGCAGAGCTGGGGTCAGGGAAAGGACAGCAATCCCAGAATGCAGAGCGACACAGTCAGAAGACACTTCCTGTTTGCAGGCTGCCTGAAGCCCCATGAGCCTCCATCTTGGATGTTTAAAAGCTCATAACATGCAGTAGATGCAGGTAGGATGATTTTTAGTGTGAGAAATCTGTAGGTACAGGGTGTGGGAAACATAGAATATATGCTCTTATTCAGGGTGAAGGTCCGCTTTAATACAAATTCTTAAAAATATCCTCTTATAGCCTAAATTTGTAATACCTGAGGTTCTGCCTTTGGTCATTGGTGAGAGCTGCGGCAGATGCCTGGTTTTTACTGCTACTACATTAAGGACATGGCGTTACCTTGGGGGGGGGGGGGGTACTATTCTGGAGCAGAAAATCAGATCTCTCACCTGGAACTTAATTTAAACACTGTGGTATGAGCAAGACTTTGGTGATAGGCTTATGATGTTGTCCAGTGGGATTGTTTTTGGTCTGTTCTTTTTCATTTGAGCAATGGATATATTCTTGCTGCAGGTGGAAGAGTGTGATCTACATTTAAGGCTCTGTCCCCTGTGTTACTGTGTAATAGTAAAGCCTTGGTGATCGTATGTATCCAGTATGGCTACTGCAGCGACATATGTTCAGTCCTGGGACAGGGTTTCCCTAACAACTGTTATATAACAAATGCCATTCCCGGTTTAGGGGCTCACTTGTGCTTAGGACATGGAGCACTTCCTGTGCCACAAAGTCAGACCCCTCATGCACTGAAGTTCCATGCTCAGGAGTAAGTGTTCAGAGCAGATTACCTCCTACAGCTCATCATTGGTTTGCATACTCAAACAGTAAAAGGAGCGAAAGACCCTGATGAACTTCAGACCTGGAATGTCCATTTATTTTCAGTTCTCCAGCATGGCACTAAACCCAAGTTTTTTTCCAGTAAAATCACGTTGCTGTAAAACGGTACTTGCGCAGGTTGCCAGCCAATCAGTGGCTTGCACGCCATTGTGTTTTGAATATGCTACTCATGGGGCAAGTAAAAGTTCAATATAGCACAAGCTGCTGGCCACGCCCCTGCTCCTCTACATGCCCACCATTCAGAAATGTCTGGCATCTGCCAGACATTAAAGCGGAATAAAGCCCACCAAGTGGCCAGCCTGGAATCCCGCTGTGTGAAAACTCTCAGGGAACCTGTAAAAACTCACCTTTCCCCACTCCAACAGTGCATGGCGTGCTCTCGTTTAATCAGAGCCCATTGCCTTGACTGCGTCATTCAGCAAAGGGCTCTGACTTATTTCAATAGGGAGTGCACACTGCCGCTCCGAATGGCTAGGGCGGGTGTTCACACGTTGCCGGAGATGTGGCAGCACGCGCTACCCATTGAATTCAAACACCTTTGCTGAAGCATGTAAACACGGCTGAGGTCTCCGATAGGACGAGAGCCCGCGCATTTACCGCTAGATCGAAAAAAGGGTGAGTTTTAGAGTTTTAGTGGGCAAACTGGTTTTACACAGTGGGACACCGCTATTTGGTCAAATTCCTAGGTTTTGTTCCGCTTTAAGAAGGAGAGTGTGGGGGGGGGGGGAGGGGGCCAGAGGTTCCTTGCCTCTATCTGGCAAGCAGCAGTGGCTGTGATCCTTTGCCCTGTAGCTTTTAGTGCTTTTTTTTTCGTAAACAAAATTAGATGAATCAAATGAAAAATCAGTGCGCAAACAAAAATTTTGTTCTGTAAAGGCTTAAAATTCCACTTTTGTGGACATCTCCAAAAGACCTCAGAATGGCTTCACAAGGTGACCTACTTTACCTGCCACCCGCACATCGCTCACCCACTGGTGGGTGTGGTCTCAGTCTGGAAAGCTTCAATGTGTGCCTCCGTACACCAGGAACTAGCTATTGAGTTGCCCATTATCGATGCTGATTTGATCAAGTAACTACTTCCAGGTCCAGTGATGTGTATAACTGCAGATAGAGCAGCCACCGCCCAAAATACTCACCCTCCATGAGCTCCTGCAGCTGGTGAACCTTTGGCTGCTGCAACCCCCAACAGGAAGCCGCAGAAGCACAGAAATCTTAAGCAGACCTTTGTACAGTAGAGGTCTTCTTTAAACCCACATTTTTAACTCTTAGCCCCTGAAATGCTCCCCACATGAGTACCACCTTTTGGCAATTATCGCTGCTTCCAGATAATGCAACCAGTTATAGCTGGAAGCCCTTTCCCCTCAAGACATTGTCATGGTTGTGAGTGGCAATGATGTCATTGCCGCCAACTATGCAATGACCAAGCACCTGCCATCTCACAGAGAGGGACAACAAAACAAGTTTTCCAGAACAAGGAGGGTCCCCATTCCTCCTCCTCAAGACCTGACAATATGACGCGTTTTTTGGATCTCCACACAGGTTAAGTAATTATTAAACAGCAATCGAGCCAGTCACGTGGAGGTCCACAAAAATAAAATTTTGTGAAACTCACCTGTAGAATTGTTTTTGAATATATCCAGTCCAGGTCGTCCCAGAAGTGATGACAAGTGGGTATTCCGCCACTAGGTGGCGCTCGACTGCAAGATCAAAAGGCTTTTGCTCCCCCCGACCCCCTATAAAAACAGGTGTCTCACTATGATTCCCCAGTGGTCAAAAAGCAGTAAGAAAAAATACAATTCTGTGATTACTCACCTGTAGAATTGGTATTATGAGTATACAGTATGTCCTGCTCCAAATCTAATACTTACAGTTGGGATATACTCCGCCAGATGGCGCTGGACTGAAGCGACATCGAAAATAGGCTCCTCCCGGCCCCTCAAATACCCAGGGACCTCCCACAAATCCCCAGCATTGAAAAGCAGTTAAAGAGAAGCCGGGAGCATTAAACAATTCAAATTATCAACTATAACAATGATAACAATCACCATACAGGGGATCCAGGAAAATGCAACCCAAGGATGGGTTGGAGCAGGACGTACTGTATACTCATAATACCAATTCTACAGGTGAGTAATCACAGAATTGTATTATTCTTAGTATACAGTACCTCCTGCTCCAAATCTAATACTTACACGTGGGACATCCAATAGCAGTGTCCATAAAGTAGGGTGGGATCCCCAAGAAAATCAGCAGCAGGCGGTTTAAACCACTGCCGCCCGCAGAACCTTTCGGCCAAAAACCGCATCAGCTGAGGCCCTAACATCAACCTTGTAAAACTTTGAAAAAGTATGAACAGAAGACCAAGTAGCGGCCTTGCAAACTTGTTCAACAGAAGCCTGGTGCTGAAAAGCCCAAGAGGCACCAATAGCACGAGTGGAATGAGCAGTAAGGCGGAACGGAGGATTCTTACCCTTAGAGTAGGCCTGAATCACAGCCTGACGAATCCACTTGCTGATAGTAGACTTGGCAGGAGCCAAACCCTTCCTAGGACCAGAAGGGACCACAAAAAGAGCATCAGTTTTCCTGAAAGGTGCAGTAGCCACCAGATAGTACTTCAGACACTGTGTTGATTGATTACGTCACAGACAATGGCATTGTTTTGATTGATTGTATTACAGACTGCTATTGTTATACTGATTGTGTTACCGGCAGAGTTGAGGGATGGTGTGCCCTGCTGCTATTGGTCGGTGTGTGTGTCATGCAGTTCTCCATCAGGTCCACCTTGAATGGAGACTTGTGTATATAAGGCCTAGAGTGGCACTAATAAAGACACTTCACCTTCACCCTCAATACCGAGTTCTGTCTCTTATTGGGGGAAACGCTATATTACAATTCACTAGCCCTTGTAAGGGCTGTTCCTGTTTCCTCACGGACGACTCTGGGATTCCTGCAGCACCTCTTACGATTGGGAAAAGGACGTCTCTGGCGGGGAAGCCCTCCGGCGATAAGGGTTATCGCTACAGACACCTAACCACATCCAAAGAGTGCAAAACCCTCTCCTTAGCATTGCTAGGATTAGGGCACAAAGAAGGAAGAACAATATCCTAATTCAAATGAAAGGCAGACACTACCTTAGGCAGAAAGTCAGGTTTGAAACGAAACACCACGTTGTCCTGGTGCCTCTCATAGTAGGGGGGCTGAATGGACAGCGCTGCCAACTCAGACACATGCCTGACAGAAGTGATAGCCACCAGAAACACAACCTTGAGTGTAAGAATGGCCAAGGCAGCATCCTGCATAGGTTCAAAGCGAGCACCCTGCAAGGCTGACAGAACCAAGTTCAAATCCCAAACAGGCACCATAGGTTTACGTGGGGGACGCACATGAGTGACCCCCTGGAAAAAAGTCCTGATCAGAGGGTGCTGAGCAAAGGACTTCTGGAAAAAATAGCCAGGGCAGAAACCTGACCCTTCAGAGTACCGAGTTGGAGCCCCATCTCCAACCCATGCTGCAGGAACTCCAGAATCCTGGGAATAGAGAAGACACGACAGGGAAGAGACTTAGACTCAAACTAGTCAATGTAGGCACGCCAAACCCTGTAATAAATGGAAGAGGAAGACTTCTTCCTAGCTTTATTCAAAGTATCCACAACTGAGGAAGACAGCCCCTTCTCCATCAAGATGGAGGTTTCAGCAGCCAAGCCGTCAAAGCCAGAGTTTGTAAATTGGGATGGCGTAGTGAGCCCTGAGTGATCAGATCTTGGCACCAAGGGCAGAGCGTACTAATCTACTGCCAGCTGTACCACGTCTGCGAACCACACTCTTCTTGGCCACCTGGGGCCACCAGAATTGCTGGCACCCCTTCCAGAGCAATCTTGCGCAGAACCCTGCCCAGCAGGGGAATTGGGGGGAAGACATACAGGAACTGAAAGTCCTTCCATGACATTTCTAGCGCATCCGAGGTCAGGGCCAGAGGATCCCTGGACAGAGAGACAAAAGCTGGAGGCTTGTGATTGTGGCGGGACGCAAACAGATCCACATCTGGTTGGCCCCAACGGTGACACAGAGATTGAAACACCTTGCTGCATAGGGACCATTCTCCCTGGCGAGAGGTCCCCCTGCTCAGCGATTTTCCACCCCCGGGATGTACACAGATGAAATGCAGGATCAGAGACGCCCCGCCCAAGTCAGGATCAGAGACGCTTCTTGGAGGGCCCCCTTGCTCCGGGTCCCTCCCTGATGATTGATGTAGGCAACTGCCATCTGGTTGTCCGAGCGCACCTGAACAGGCAGGCCCTGAAGATGAGTAGTCAAGCGAGCCAGAACTAACCTGTGAAAACCCAAAAAAAAACAAAAAAAAAAAAAACACACACACACAACACAGATACCACAAGACTTATTAAAAACAATGGGACCACAGGGCCTAAAGATTATTTTATCAATATATCCCTAAACTATATACAAATAGACAATCTCTAATAGTTATATCTGGAACAATGTACAATCAAAGGATACAAGTGCAGGCAGAGATATACAAATATCAATATAATTCCAACAACTATAAGTACAGGTGCAAGCTGGCCTCTGCTGCCCCCTAGTTAATAAATATAATATTTACATATATACAAGTGACAATAAATATAAAAGTGCAAAATCTTAAAGACCTGGTCATTAACCAGGCTAAAGTGACTAGTGCTAAACCACAGAATAAAGTATATAAACCATTATCGGTGTCAAATGAAATGTTTTTTTAAAAAATACAAATATACATTCACGTGATAAGTGCAAACAGTAAAGGAATACCTCCAACTAGCTCTAATAACAGGTATAGACTAGGACTTTTAAAATGCATAACAGCAGGGACTAAAGGCTTGCAAGAGGTGTTATTACATGTACATCACATATCAAGATAAGAACAAAAGGATAATATACTACCGCCATGCACAGATACCCAGTGGTCAAAGCGCTACCCCCGTGCGCTCTGCCATGCGCCCACGGCTTCAAGAGGGGGTGAATAACTAACCTTCTATGTCCTCTATTTATTGTGGAATGGCAGGTCCCCCGCCACCGCATGCTGCACGGGCCGCACGCTGCGCCAGACATCCGGTGGCTGGCGCGTCATCCCAGCCCCCCAGAGGGCCTGCCCCTCCCGATGACCCGGCCGCCGTCATTGGTGACAAGGAGAGGGGAAGGGCCCGCCGGGCAGCCAGGGGAACGCCGCCGCTACAGGAGACCGCCCACCCCACAAAGGAGAGAAGTTAACCTGATAAATGCCACCATATGACTGAGTTAAGCTAAATGCTGTAAACAATATAAATAATAACCATGCTATACTTGGGTATAGGTGAGGCTCATGATCAAACTATTGTGATCGCCTCTTACCAATAACAATACACGCAGGCGGAAATATCTTATCAAAAAACTGGCACACTACTATTCCAGAGGGAAATGGAAGTGGCAGGCCTATTAGTGCTTTTTTGGGAGTATTTCAAATATCTTAGGTTATTTTAAATTATTTTATTTTAAAGAGTGAAACCACAGGGCCGCATAAACATCTATTACATATATCGATAGGGGGTATAAGCATGTGCCATAAAAGGTTAGCCAGCCCCCCCCATATGACAGCCAAACACTCTATACCAAATCCACTGAATAGGTTTTCTTTCTTATATTCCAATGGCCTCAAAGCAAAAAAAAAAAAAAAAAAAAAAAAAAAAAGAATATATTCCATTTCTCAAATTTCAAATCTTTAGGCCCGGTGGTCCCATTGTTTTTAATAAGTCTTGTGGTATCTGTGTTGTGTGTATGTTTTTGCAATGATTTTTGCCTTGTTTAGATAATACAGTGGAGTGCCCACCTTGTATGGAATTTCTTATTCTTTTCTTGCCCCAGGAAGGGGCAAGAAAGGATCTGCCCCCCAACAGGTCCCTTGAGTCCATCCACCACAAGAGGGACCTCCTGACCAGGGGGGAGAGCACACAGACCCTGTCCAGGGATGCTGGATCCTTGTCCCATACAGACAATAGGTGAAGTTGCAGAGGCCTCAAGTGGAACTGAGCATAAGGGACCGCTTCGAAGCATGCCACCATCAGGCCCACCAGCTGCATCCCCTGCCTGATGGAGGGATGGAGACAAGCTAGGAGGGACTGAGCCTGTGCAATCAGACTGTCCACCTTCTGCTCAGGAAGGAAGATCCTTGCCTGAACTGTATCCAGATTCATTCCTAGGAATGGAGTTACCAAGGAAGGGGACAGTGAGGACTTGGGGTGGTTGATCACCCATCCAAATGACTCTAGAGTGGACACCACCAGCTGCGTATCCAACTCTGCCTGATGTAGAGACTGGGAAGTGATGAGGATGTCGTCCAGATAGGGAAGCACGCGGACGTAGAGACATCACGCCAGTCAGCACCTTGGTGAACACCCTGGGAGCTGAAGTGAGGCCGAAGGGCAAGGCCACAAATTGGTAGTGTTGATCCATCAGAGCAAACCTGAGGAATCTTTGATGACCTGGGAACACAGGAATATGAAGGTAAGCATCTTTGATGTCCACAGAAGTCATGAAATCCCCTTGGCGCAGGGAACTGATGGCAGAGCGCAGAGTCTCCATGCGAAAGCGCCTGCACCTGACAAACTTGTTGAGAATCTTTAAGTCCAGGATGGCCCTGACAGAACCATCCTTTTTGGGTACTGTGAATAGGTTGGAATAAAAGCCCTTGCCTTTTTCTCTTAAAGGGACCTGGCAGATGACCCCCAGCTCCAGGAGGCCTTGCACTGCTTGCACTAGCTCCTGAGCTGCCACAGGGTCCAGAGAAATCCGGGATCTGATGAATCTTGGAGGGGGATCGGCAGTAAACTCCAACTTGTAACAGGAGGACACTACCTACTGAATCCACCGGTCTGAGACATGAAGCCTCCAGACGTGAGCGAAGTGCTGCAGCCTTCCCCCTACCCGGATGGGTGAGGGCGCCCCATCATGCCTGAGGGGGCTTGGGAGAGGATTTAGCCTTGGGACCCCAGGAGGAGCCAAGACGTCCACATCCTCTGCCCCTACCCCAGAAATCTCCCCGGGCCCCAAGGAAAGACACCCCCCTTCCCTGTCTCGCACCACGGTAAGGGGAGGAGAAGGAACCCTGACCCGGAAAGGGCCGAGGTTGCCGCCTGCGCTGGGGTAACCTGCCTCCCTTAGCAAAAAGGTCCAGGCGGTCCCCAAACAGACGCAGTCCTTTAAAGGGAAAACCAGTGAGGGACTTCTTGGCAGCATTGTCAGCAGCCCACTGGCGCAGCCAAACCGAGCGGCGTATAGCCACCACGAGGGCAGAAGTTCTGGCACACATTCTGATGGTGTCATCCAATGCTGATAGGACAAAATTTACAAAAACATCACAACTGGAGAGTGCATTAAACACCTCACAAGGCAAATCATCAGGGGCACTATCAAGCATATTTCTGATAAGGGTTCTAGTGGCCACAGCAGTAATGGCAGAGGCAAAGACCGGGCGCAGCGCCGTCCCCGCACATGCAAAGGCGTGGGGCGCTAGCTGGTCAACGCGCCGGTCCTCAGCATCCCGCAGGGTAGTAGAAACAGGGGAATGCATGACAGAGGTGTTCGATAACCCTAGGATCGGGGCATCCACCTGGGGGGGGGGGGGGGGGGCGGATGACCAACATTTAACCACCTCAGTAGGAAAGGGATACTATCCCAACTCTTTGGAACCCCGGGAAGTTTACTGGGGTGCTCCCCTTCCTTGAGCACAAGGTTATGGAAATGTGCCTGCTCTGGAAATTCCAAATGTGATTTTGCTGTATGGAAAAGCTCCCCTGCCTGGCAGCCTCAACAGGGAGAGAGATAGACAGAACCTCAAAAATCTGGGTCAATAATCTGTCAGTGTCATCCGGGGCCCAGGGGTCAGAGCCAGAATCGTCATGACCCCTTGGTCTCTCATCAGATGAGCCTGAATCAGAAAAGAGCTCCCCTTCATCAGACGGGGTATAGCCACACAGATTCATAAACTCCTCAGTTCCCATAGGGAAAACAGTGACATTAGGCATCAAGTTCCGCTTCTTAGCAGGGGCCTTACGCGGCAAAGACTTAGCAATAATCTGTTCAACAGTAGCCAGTCTAGAAGACACATCAGGCTGAGAATCCCCACTAGTATGCAACTCAGTAGGAGTGAGATTTAAGCTTGGGGGAGTAGGTGAAGTGAAACGAGGTGCAGCCACTGGCAGGCCAGATTGCAATGCAAGCACCTGCTCAGCACAGGGTACACAGACCCGTGCCTCGTCAGCATCAGCATGAGGCTGCCCACATGCTACACACAGCCTTGTCCCAAAAGGACCCCGGTAACATTATCCTGAGATGCCTCCATATGGTGATTATAGCGGCGCTATACGACGATAGGGGTTAACGCTATATAGCAACCCTGGATGCCCCAATAACCCTCTAGGGACGTGGGAGTATAATTTTTACAAGGCCTACAAGTAATATACTAAAAGCAGGGCCGGGAGAAGCCAAGAAGGGTTTGTCCCGCCTGAAAGACATAAGCAGACAAGACCTTAAGTACATCGTAACAAAAGTGAAGCAGATAAAGCCGCCCGCGAGGGCACTTACGGACCACGGTAGGTAGGGGTCCATCGCGCATAGGCCAACCAAGTCAGAAAAGATGGCGTCGGTATACCTCGAGGGGCGGGCCAGTAACAGCGATGACGCGGAAGGCGCCAAAGACGGGCCCCCCCCGAAGAGCGCGAAGCCAGAAGGCCAACAGCCAATGATGGCGCACCAGCGCCTGAGGTAATGCCGCCGCCAAGCGCGGAACCAAGTCAGCGTGCGGCGGCGGTAAATTTAAAAGCAATAAAGACAAGTCAGCGCGGCGGCGCTGACACAAGAATAAAGACATGTGAAAGGTGAAAGCACAGACTTCATAACCTACATATCTATACACATACACACACCCCCCCCCTCTTTTCCCCCGAAGACTATAAGGAGGATGAGGGAGGACGCCGGCCACTTAAATAGGGCCCACCGATAGACAGGGGCAAGGGGCAATAGTGCGGGAGGGGCATCCATAGAGGCTCACCATAAGACTGAACCGCCTACCCTTTGGTGGGGGATTGCGGTGGAGCAGCGCTCCTAAGCACCTGACAGAGGTGCTGCCTACCTTCACCCGACCAGCGCAGCCAAGGCTGGGAGGCATATTACTAGTGGAACGGGTGGGAATAGTCCTACAGGGCCGCAGGTTAATAACCCCGCTCACCTGCGAGTAGAGAGCCAATTTCTCGTCGTTCGCAGCCAGACTGCAGAGAAATTCTGGGGATTTGTGGGAGGTCCCTGGGTATTTGAGGGGCCGGGAGGAGCCTATTTTCGATGTCTCTGCAGTCCAGCGCCATCTGGCGGAGTATATCCCAACCATAAGTATTAGATTTGGAGCAGGACGTACGGTATACTAAGAATAGAGACAGGCCGGGAGGCCAAGAAAAAACGTGTTATTCACATAGCTTCAGCATGTACTCTCTCCAACAAAAAACCTTAGGACAACGGTCCACTACAAAAATGGTAATCACCATAAAAGGCAAACAAAAGATAATGAACAAAGGGCGGGGTGGGACGACCTGGACTGGATATATTCAAAAACAATTCTACAGGTGAGTTTCACAGAATTGTATTTTTCACTATATCCAGTCCAGGTCGTCCCAGAAGTGATGACAAGTGGGACATCCAAAAGCAGTGTCCATCAGGGTGGGATCCCCAGTGCGGAACAGCATGTAGTTCATTTCACTACCGCCTGAAGCACCTTTCGGCCAAAGACAGCATCAGCTGAGGCCCTAACATCAACCTTGTAAAACTGAAGGTGAAGGTATAAATTGAAGACCAAGTGGCGGCCTTACAAACTTGTTCAACAGATGCCTGGTGCTGAAAAGCCCAAGAGGCACCAATAGCTCTAGTAGAATGAGCTGTAATACGAAAAGGGGGTTCCTTCCCCTTGGCAGAATATGCTTGCACCACCACCTGTCTGATCCACTTACCGAGAGTGGACTTGGCTGGTGGCAAACCCTTCCTAGAGCCCTCTGTTAGGACAAAGAGCAAATCCGATTTCCTGAAGAATTAAGTCACCACCAGGTACTACTTAATGGCTCTGACCACATCCAAGGCATGGAGAGTCGTTTCCTTAGAATTAGTCGGTGCTGGACACAAAAAAAGCAAGACCACCTTCTCATTAAGATGAAAGGGAGAAATGACCTTAGGCAAAAAATCGTGTTTAAAACGAAAAACCACCTTATCCTTATGCCACTCAAAATAAGGAGGCTTCATACAAAGTGCGGCCAGCTCTGAGAGGCGACGCACCGAGGTGATCGCTACCAAAAAGACCACCTTGAGGGTCAAAATAGGGAATGCAGCATCGCACAAAGGCTCAAAGGGAGGCCCCTGGAGAGCAGAAAGTACCAAATTCAAGTCCAACACCGGTAATACAGGCCTATGCGGTGGACGTACGTGGGTGACTCCCTGGAAAAAATCTTGATCTATGATTGGCAAAGGATCTCTGAAAAAAATGGCCAAGGCAGAGACCTGGCCCTTGAGGGTGCTCAGCTGAAGACCCAAGTCTAAACAGCGAGACTCTTGGACTCACACCAAGCAATGTAGGCATGCCAAACTCTGTAATATATCATGGAAGAAGACTTCTTCCGCGCCTGAATCATCGTCTGCACAACCGTGGCCGACAGTCCCTTTTCCATCAGGATTGAGGTCTCAATTGCCAGGCCGTCAAAGCCAGCCTCTGTAAATTGGGGTGCCGCAGCGACCCCTGAGAAGCCCTGGGTCGTCGGGCATAATTTATCGATCCACCGACATCTGAACTATGTCCGCAAACCAACTCCTTCTTGGCCAGCGAGAAGCCACCAGGATGATTGGTACCCCCTCCTGGGCTATTTTGCGCAGCACTCGGCCCAGGAGTGGAAACGGAGGGAATGCATAAAGGAGCCTGAACTCCGTCCAAGGAATTGCCAGAGCGTCTGTGGCGAAGGCCAGAGGATCTCTGGACAGGGAGACGAATCTTGGGAGTTTGTGATTGTGTCTGGACGCAAACAGGTCCACATCCGGTTGACCCCAGCGGAGACAAAGAACGTGAAAGATCTAGTTGCTGAAAGACCATTCCCCCAGATGAGAGGCCCCCCTGCTCAGGGAGTCTGCCTCCTGGTTCTCCACCCCGGGGATGTAAACCGCTGAGATGCATTGAACATTCTCCTCTGCCCAAGTCAGAATCTGGGTCACCTCCTTGAGGGCTCGCTTGCTCCGAGTCCCGCCCTGGTGATTGATGTAGGCAACAGCCGTCTGATTGTCAGAGCGAACCTGGACCGCACGACCCCTTAATTGGGGAGTCAAGTGAAGAAGCACCAACCGGATCGCTCTCAGCTCCAGGAGATTTATGGGCATGTGGTTCTCCTGCGGACCCCACTGACCCTGGAGCTTCTGCGTCTGCCAGAATCCTCCCCAGCCGGTCAGACTGGTATCCGTGGTAACTATCTCCCACTGGGGAGTCAGAAAGGACTTGCCCATAAACAGGTTTCTGGGGTCCAGCCACCACAAGAGGGACTGCCTGGCCAGGGGGGACAGAGAAAATTCTTGTCCCAGAGACTCATGCATCCGGTCAACAGGTTCAATTAAAGAGGTCTTATGTGGAATTGGGCGAAGGGTACTGCCTTGAAACATGACACCATCAGACCCACCAGCTTCATCCCGACACGGATCGATGGTCACTGACAAGACAGCAAGGCTTGCACCTGCATCTGAAGACCCACCACCTTCTGCTGTGGTAGCAATACCTTGACCTGAGAGGTGTCTAACGTCATGCCCAGGAAGGACTGAGGAAGTGATCGAAGACTTGGGGTAATTGACAACCCATCCAAACTCCTCGAGAGTGGACAACACTGTCCGGGTGTCGCTCTCGGCCTGCTGAAAGGACTGAGCCGCAATCAGTAAATCGTCCAGATAAGGCAGTATACGAATGCCCTAATTCCTCAGAATAGCCATGATGCCCACCAACACCTTGGTGAACACGCGGGGGGCTGAGGATATCCCGAATGGCAGAGCCACAAACTGGTAATGCTGGTCCTCCAGAGCAAGTAGGCATCATTGATGTCCACCGTGGTCATAAAGGCGCCGGGCCAAAGCGAGCTCACCGCAGAACGCAAGGTTTCCATGCGGAAGTGTCGGACTGACAAACCTGTTGAGACCCTTCAGGACCAGGATAGGTCTCAGCGTTCCATACTTCTTGGGAACCGTGAACAGGAATAGAACCCTCGGCCTTGCTCCTGGCGAGGCACCGGGCAAATCACTCCCAACCGCAGAAGATGCTGCATGGCAATTTTCAGGCCCTGTGCCTTCACTGGGTTCTGGGATATGCGAGACTGAAGAAATCTTGAGGGCGGCCAGACTGCCAGCTCTATTTTGTAACAGGAGGACACCACCTCCTGAATCCACTGATCCGAGACGCGCTGTCTCCAGATATGAGCAAAAAGCAGAAGCCATCCCCCCACCCGGATGGGTGAGGACGCCTCCTCATGCCTGAGGGGCCGTAGCAGAGGGCTTGGACTTGGATCCCCAGAAGGGATTGGGACGGCCGCGGGACCTACCTTGTCCCCAGGAATCTCTGCAGCCACCTGAAAAAGAAGAGCCTCTTCCTCCTCGAAAGGAGCGATAGGCAGAGGAACCCCGAAAGGGACGCACAGGCTTCGGTCGCTGAGGGAGTCTACCGTCCTTAATTAGGAAGTCCAGACGCTCCGCGAACAATCTGTGCCCCGTGAAGGGGATACTAGTAAACAACTTCTTGGCCGCGGCAGCAGCCAACCATTGCCGCAACCAGAGCGAGCTGCAAAGCGCAACAAGCAGGGCCGAAACCCTGGCACCAAGCCGGACACCATCATCCATGGCAGAGACAACAAAGGCAATAAACTCTACACAGGCCTTGAGGTCTTTATACTCCTCTACCCGCTTGCGAGACTTAGCCATCAGAAAGAAGGTGAGACGTCTTGTGGATATGGCTAAGGAGACAATAGCCGCGGCGCACACAGGGCGAAACCAAGCACCTGCAAAGGTGAAGGCATGACAGACCAGCT
Source organism: Gastrophryne carolinensis (assembly GCA_027917425.1). Lineage (NCBI taxonomy): Eukaryota > Metazoa > Chordata > Amphibia > Anura > Microhylidae > Gastrophryne > Gastrophryne carolinensis. The sequence continues at coordinate 218,037,315 of CM051238.1, forward strand.
GATCCATGCGCCTTTTAGCTGGGTCACGTAAGGAAACGGTATCGGGTGACGGCATAGCCGTAGTGTTGGGACAACCCCCACACAGGGGAGTTCACCTCGGGGGACGAGACCATAAGCGGACCAGCTCCTCAGGAAAGGGATACCGCCTGTCCAGGCCCTTAGGCACCGATGGGAGCTTGTTAGGCCTCTCCCACTTCGTGAATATGATACTAGAAAAATGTGCCTGCTCAGGAAAGACTAGCCTCTGTTTTTCAGGCCTAAACAAATCACCCTGCTTCCTCTTAGCCGCTACTGGATGGACAATGTGCAACGTCTCAAAAACTGATGCCAGCAACTTCTCCGTATCATCAAGGAGCCACATATCCTCGTCCGAGGAAGAGCCAGGCCCGCTGTCATACAAGCAGAATAATTCACAGTGGAGATGGAGTTCTCATGCAACTCGCCTTTCTCCACAGAGCCCAGACCTCCAAAAACATCATCATCATCCAAGTAAACGGACTTGATGTGCCACTTCTTACTCGTGGCCTTCTTAGGAGCCGCACGAGAGATCTGTCTCTCAAGGCTGGCCACCCAGTATGCCAAATCAACTTGGGACCCTCTGCTGGCTTCCCCCTCGCTGGGGGCTGAGTGCAACAGCGGGGGCTCTGGAGAGGCCGCAGGCAATAAAGGGCCAGGGGCTGATACGCCTGCCCTATCATGCTCCAAAATGACACTCCTGGCGCAAGTGACACAAACCGCCCAGAGGACTGGCACCGCACATGGGGCAGAGCTTCACCCGCCCAGATGGGGCCCCTAGCTCACTATCCCCAGAAGCCTCCATTATGGTGATTAGCAGACAAAATCTTTATGCAGGTTACAAGGCACTAACGGCCCAAACCGCTATATCCCTCCGATATATCCCCTCTTGTGTGATCCCTCTTAATAAAAAAGGGGGGGTGCGGAGACCGGGAGGAACCACAACCCACAATCTATAAGGGCCCGACCTGAAAGACACAAGCAGAGAAGGGGCTGTAAGCATCCCAAGCACATGCGCATGGCAGTATACGTAAAGGAAAAAACAAAAAGGGACTTACGACACCAACAGTGATCACAGGAGGGGTCCCAGCAGCAAGGCAGATGGCATAACAGGGCAGGAGAAGCAGCAAGATGGCGCCCAGCAGCAGCTCCACATGTTGCGCGAGGGGCCGCACTGCAGTGACACGAAAAGCGTCATAATGCGCGCCCCCCCCCCCCCCCGACGGCACGAACCCAGCACCCGCCTTCTGCCTCCTCACAGTGCCAGCAAGATGGAGGCCGACCTCCAAGACACAACAATCAGCAGGACAGCCCAAGACAGGGCTCCCACACAGTGCGCGCACTCAAACCGCACCAGATATGAGGGCCCGCGGCCTCAGGAGAGGATGCCGAGCACCCTCCGACCCCGCCCCCCTCACAGCAGAATGGCCAATGATGGAGGGGGAGAGGGAGCAGGAATAGTCAACATGAGGGAGCGAGGGAGGCAAGTATGGCCAGCGCAAGTAAAGTAAATCACAATCACACGCACAATAACAATAAAGCTTGTGGGATAAATGGGAATGAAGCCAGAGGGCAAAAGTGGTTCCTCCCCCCCCCCATAGGCTCACCATCAGCCTATGGCCGGCTACCCTTTAGACAGGGTCTGCGGCCCAGAGCCTAGCTCTGACAGACGCCTGACCCCGCCGTTCTCCCTACCATCACCGTCCCGATCAGCCAAGTCTGGGAGGCAGTAGTGGGTCCACCTGATCAGTGGGAATAGGGTCCGCAGAATAATGTTCTAGACCAGGAGCCGAGGGCTATGTCTGCATTCTGGTTGCTTTCAAATGGCCGGTTAACCACAAAACAAAATGCAAACACTACCATTCATATGTATTGTTACATAATTATTTTGCTCAGGACAGATGCAGACGCTGAATTATGTTGCCCAGGAAAGCAACATAATTATTTTTTCCCCAAGATGGCTGCAGAATTATGGAGACATAGAATTTCTCTTCTGAGGATAGCCAAAGAATTATTTTTCACAGGACAGATGCAGAATTATTTTGTACAGGAAAGAGGCATATGCTGAATTTTGCCCAGGCCAGCCCTACAATAATTTTTTCCCACCTTACCTGGCAATAACCCCTTGCAACACATGCTGAGTGGGTTAGGTGGGCTTCCTCGTGTGTCAAGAGCTCATTGCACATATACATAGAACAGAGATACCTCTCTCTTTCCCCCCAGAACATTAAAAAAGGTGCACAACAGTCATTTTTTAGGTACCGCATTGGGGGAGTGGGGGTGTCAAGGATTGAGGGCAGTACTATGCTCTACAGTACAATACACAGACTCAAATGTGTGCTGGCAGGGACAGAAACCTACAAAGAACCAGGTCGGCTAGAAGGGGTGCCACCCAGCTGCTGCCATCTGGCACATAAAAGGGCTTGGAGGGCCGCACCTGGCCCCCCGGCCTTGCATTTGCCACATGTGTTCTAGACTAAGTGCACAATGTTCCATCCTTGTACAGGTATAAGTTTATGGGGACTAAGAAAAAAGGCAGCCAAGAGCACCCAGAATGCAATACAAATGGCCATGATCCCATTTACATTGGGCAGTGGTTACAACTCTTGGGGCAAGTACTGTGGATTTCCTGATATATATTATACCTGCTGTACCATTATAATATAGCCTGCTACATATATTTAAACGCCAACTTTTCCCAAAAAACTTTCATAGAAAAAGCTTTTCATATTGTTTATTAACTGAATAGGTGTGTGACACAATTCTAAGTGCTTTATTAGCCAAAGAAGGCCGAGACTCCATTAGAAATACCAGTTGCTGAGATCTATTCTTAAAGCAACACTGCCATTCTACATTCAGTTTGAAGCATTTTTTTTTCTTACATTAGTGCACAAGTGATTGGGCCCCGGCACATTATACAGAGTATTCAGTGTAAGGGGAAAAAAAAAATCAAATAATTCTTTAGGAAAAATTCACCCTTGAAAAAAACAGGTTCCAGTGCTGGCATCCAGTGCTTCACCGCTGATGTTATAAGCCATGTTGTGACATTAATCACACCTAGGTTAGAGGGACAATATTTTAACATTACAAACTTAAATGGAGCAAATAAAAAAAAAAAAAAAATACACACATGTTAGGGAGTTGGGGGGAGGGGTGATCAGAAACACAGATTTTTTTGGAAAATTATGGAACTGGTAGGAAAGCATCCAGAGGCGATGCAGTGGTTTACCAGGGGGAGGAACTGCACAGCTCTAACTGCTCCTCTCTTGCGCTAGCCCGTGGGGATTAGCAGCAATGACCATTTTAACAATTGCCTACAACATTGCATGATGGGTAAAATGATCATTGGCAATAAGCCATTATTTCAGCACAAGCTTGGCTTAGGGGACAGGCTGCTTTTTTACAGGTGGGGGGTCTCTCATTCAAACAGAGTAGTATAGAAAACCCCAGATTCCTGTTCATTCAAGTGAAAGAAAAAATACAATTTTGTGATTACTAACTTGTAGAATTGGTATTATACGTATACAGCATGTCCTGAATATTCCTTACACTTGGGACATCCAATAGCAGTGTCCGTAAGGTAGGGTGGGATCCCCAAAAAGTAACAGCGGGCAATTTAATCCACTGCCGCCTGCAGAACTTTGCGACCAAAAGCAGCATCAGCTGAGGCCCTAACATCAACCTTGTAAAACTTAGAAAAAGTATGAACAGAAGACCAAGTAGTGGCCTTGCAAACTTGTTCAACAGAAGCTTGGTGCTGAAAAGCCCAAGAGGCACCAATAGCATGAGTAGAATGAGCAGTAAGGTGGAAGGGAGGCTCCTTCCCCTTAGCAGAATAGGCCTGTACCACAGCCTGGCGGATCCACTTGCTGATAGTGGACTTAGCTGGAGCCAAACCCTTCTTAGGTCCAGACGGGAGCACAAAAGAGCATCAGTCTTCCTAAACGATTCAGTAGTCACCAAATAGAACTTCAGAGTCCTGACCACATCCAGAGAGTGTAAAACCCGCTCCTTAGGGTTATTAGGATTAGGGCACAGAGAAGGCTAAACAATGTCCTGATTGAAATGAAAAGCAGACACAAACTTAGGCAGAAAATTTGCCTTAAAACTAAACACCACCTTGTCCTGGTGTCACTCAAAGTAAGGGGGTTTGATGGAAAGCGCCGCCAACTCAGAAACACGCCTAACAGAAGTGATAGCCACCAAAAAGACTACTTTAAGAGTCAAAATGGACAAAGGGGCCTCACGCAAAGGCTCAAAGGGAGACCCCTGCAAGGCAGATAAGACCAAGTTCAAATCCCAGACTGGTAACATAGGCTTACGCGGAGGACGCACGTGAGTAACCCCCTGGAAGAAAGTCTTGACCAGACGATGGTGAGCAAAGGATCTTTGGAAGAAAAAGGCCAAAGCAGAAACATGACCTTTGAGGGTACTAAGCTGAAGACCCAAATCCAAACCATGTTCCAGGAATTCCAGAATCCTAGGGGTAGAAAACACCCTACAGGGAAGCGACTTAGACTCACACCAGTCAATGTAAGCATGCCAGACCCTATAGTAGATGGATGACGAGGACTTATTCCTAGCCCGAATCATGGTATTAACAACAGAGGCAGGCAGCCCCTTTCCCATCAAGATTGAGGTTTCAGCAGCCAGGTCGTTAAAGCCAGTGTTTGTAAATTGGGATGGCGTAGCTGCCCCTGAGTGAGCAGGTCTGGATCCTTGGGCAGAGCATACTGATCTACTGCCAACTGCACGATGGCAACAGGGGGCCACCAGAATGGTTGGCACCCCTTCCTAAGCAATTTTGCGCAACACCCTGCCCAGCAGAGGAAAAGGAGGGAACACAGAGAAGCTGAAAGCTCTTCCAAGACATTGCTAGTGCATCCATGGCCAAGGCCAGAGGATCCTGGGACAGAGAGACAAAGACTGGAAGCTTGTGATTGTGACGGGACGCAAACAGATCCACATCTGGCTGACCCCAGCGGTGGCACAGGGAGCGAAATACCCTGCTGCTAAGGGACCATTCTCCCAGACGAGAGGTCCCCCTGCTGAGGGAGTCTGCTTCCAGATTCTCCACCCCCGGGATGTACACAGCTGAGATGCAGGGAACAGTCTCCTCTGCCCAAGACAGTTTTAAGGACACTTCCTTGAGGGCCCTCTTGCTCTGGGTCTCTCCCTTATGATTGATGTAGGCAATCGCCGTCTGGTTGTCCGAGCGGACCTAAACCACCCGACCCCGAAGGTGTGGAGTCAATTGGGCGAGAACCAACCTTATCGCCCTCAATTCCAGAATGTTGATAGGGGTGTGGGCCTCCTGAGGACCCCACTGATCCTGGAATTTTGGGGATTTCCAGAAGCCCCCCCAACCTGTCAGACTGGCATCTGTGGTGACTGTCTCCCAGCAAGGGGCCAAAAAGGATCTGCCCACCAACAGGTTTCTTGAGTCCAGCCACCACGAGAGAGACCGTCTGGCCAGAGGGGACAGAACCAACACCTGATCCAGGGACATCGGGTCCCCGATTCCAAACTGATAAGAGGTGAAGTTGAAGAGGTCTCATGTGAAACTGAGCGTATGGAGCCGCCTCGAAGCAAGACACCATCAGGCCCACCGGCTGCATCCCCTGCCGGATGGAGGGATGAGAGCAAGACATAAGGAACCTTGCTTGGGCCTGAAGACTCTCCACTTTCTGCTGAGGGAGAAAAATCTTGACCTGAGATGTATCCAGAGTCATGCCCAGAAAGGACTTCACCATTGACGGTGACAGGAAAGACTTGGGGTGGTTGATCACCCAGCCGAAGGACTCCAGTGTGGACACGCTGAGTATCCAACTAGGCCTGCTGGAGAGAGTGAGACATGATGAGAATGTCGTCTAAGAATGCGAATGCCCTGAGATCTCAGCAGAGCCAGTATGCCCGCCAGTACCTTGGTGAATACCCTGGGGGATGAGGCGATACCGAAAGGCAGAGCCACAAATTGATACTGCAGATCCTCCAGAGCGAACCTGAGGAATCTCTGATGACCTGGAAAGATTGGTACAAGAAGGTAAGCGTCCTTGATGTCTACAGAGGTCATGAAGTCCCCTGGGTGTAGTAAATTGACAGCTGAGCGCAGAGTCTCCATGCGAAAGTGTCTGAATCTGACAAATTTGTTGAGGCACTTTAAATCCAGGATAGGTCTGATGGGCCCGTCATTTTTGGGAACAGTGAAAAGATTGGAAGTTTAGCCTCTGCCCCTTTCCCTCAAAGGTACCTGGCAGATAACCCCTAACTGCAGAAGGTTTTGGACAGCAAGGCACAGACCCTGAGCTGACGGGGTTTAGAGCCATCCAGGATTTGATGAATCTTGGGGGCGGCCAGGCTGCAAACTATCTTGTAACCGGAGAACACTACCTCCTGAATCCACCGGTCTGAGACGTGAAGCTTCCAGACGTGAGCAAAGAGCCGAAGCCGTCCCCCCACCCGGATGGGCGAGGGCGCCCCTTCATGCCCGAGGAGGCTTGGTTGAGGATTTTGGCTTAGGGCCTCAGGAGAGGCCAGGACGGCCACATCCTCTGCCCCTTCCCCAGTGATCTCCGGGGGCCCCAGTAAAGGAGACTCCTCGGCCAGGTCTGGAACCGCGGAAGAATGGGAGAAGGGCACTCATCCCTCGAAAGGACCAAGACGGCCTCCTCCGTTGAGGTAACCTACTGCCCCTGGCAAAATCCAAGCGTTTACCAAAAAGGCGCAGGCCCTTAAAAGGGAAACCAGTGAGAGCTACCCACTGATGTATCCAGACAAAGCGGCGAATAGCCACCAACAGGGCGGAAGTTCTACCACACATTCTAATGGCATTATCCATAGCAGACAGGACATATGCAACAAATTCATAGCAAAGCAGGAGAGATCTATACTCTTCTCCTCCCGCGTCATAAGAGGCCCCCTCTAAGAGACTCTTAAGCAAACCCTTAATAGCAATAGCTGTAATGGCAGAGGCACAAACCGGGCGCAGCGCGGCCCCCACACAGGCAAAGGCATGGCAAGCCAGTTGGTCCATACGCCGGACCTCACCATCTCTCAGGGTATTAGTGTCAGGAGAATGCATGACAGAACGGGCGCGTCCACCTCGGGAGGACATGGCCAACGCTTAATCACATCAGCAGGAAAGGGATACCTCTTGTCCCAACTCTTGGGCACCCCAGGGAGCATGCTAGGCTGCTCCTATTCTTTGAGCACCAGATTATTAAAGCGAGACTGCTCAGGGAATTCCAAACGCAGTTTAACCGCATGAAAGAACTCACCCTGCTGCTGCGGAGCCACAGCAGGAGGGGAGATACAGAGCACTTCAAAAATATGAGTCAAAAGCCTGTCAGTGTCATCTGAGGACCAAAGATCTTCCCCAAAGGGAGACCCTGTACCACCATAAACCCTAGGCTGCTCCTCAGATGATTCTAAATCAGAGAACAATTCCCCCTCCTCCAGGGGGGAATAACCAGTAGTGTCAAAAATTTCCTCAGTTTCCACAGGTAAGAGGGAGATGGCAGGACATAAATGCCGCCTCTTAGCAGAAGCCTTACGTGAGGCAGACCCAGCAATATGTTTCTCAATGCTGGCCACCCGTGCAGCCAAATCAGGCTGAGACTCCCCGCTGGTATGCTCCTCGTAGGGGGTCAGATGCAGGCGTGGGGTGGTAGGCGAAGGCCGGGGCCCGCAGGCCCAGCAACATGTAACCCAGACTGCAGTGCAAGTACCTGCTGGGCGCAGGATACACATACCCTGACATCACCGATTGGGGATACCCCACACGCAACACATAGCTGGGCTTGTCCCGAAGGAATCCCAGGCTCATTATCCCCAGAAGCCTCCATATGGTGATTTGAAAGGCACAGTAGGCCAGTAAGGGTTAATGCTAAAGAGCTACCCGGGATGCCCCAATGAACCGCTAGAGAAGTGGGAGATAATGAGGGGAGAGGGCAGGGAGAAGCCACAGGACCGAAGCTTTACTCCGCCTGAAAGACACAATTAAATATTCCCATGAGAATAAGGCATGAGAAAAGATCAGAGAAAAATCACCCCACCGGGGAACTCACAGACCGCAAGGAGCCAGCAGCGACAGGAAGAAGACAAAAATACAATTTTGTGATTACTCACCTGTAAAAATACCGTTTTGTGATTACTCACCTTTAAAACGGATATTATAAGTGTGACATACACTCCGCTTCAATAAGTCTTGACAGTCGGGTTATGTCCAGTAGAGGGCGAACTTCTGCAGAGATGAATGCAAAAAAGAAGCCCCTCCCGGTCCATAACTACCTGGGACCTCCCACCAATTCCCCAGTGTAAGGTTAAGAGTAAGCAGTGAAGGGACCAGGAAGAACCAAATATAACAATATTAACAAAAAAAAACAATGGTTCACTATATAAAGGAACCAGAATACCAAACAGGGTGGGTGAAGTGGAGTGTATGTCACACTTATAATATCCGTTTTAAAGGTGAGTAATCACAAAACGGTATTATTCCAAGTGTGACATACACTCCGCTTCAATAAGTCTTGACAGTCGGGACATCCAAAAGCAGTGTCCGTCAAGGGTGGGAACCATAAACAGTAAAGAATGCACCAACTCAAACCACTGCAGCTTGCAGAACCTTGCGGCCAAAAACAACATCCGCTGAAGCCTGCACATCAACCTTGTAAAACTTGGAAAAAGTATGAACAGAAGACCAAATAGCAGCCCTACAAACTTGTTCAACAGAAGCCTGGTGCTGAAAAGCCCAGGAGGCAGCCACAGCACGAGTAGAGTGCGCAGTGACCCTAAACGGGGGAGTCCTCCCCTTAGCAGAATAGGCCCCAACAAAGGCCTGACTAGTCCATTTGCTAATCGTAGACTTAGCAGGTGCCAAACCTTTCCTGGGCCCGCAGGGCACCACGAAAAAAGCATTCGTCTTGCGGAAGGAAGAAGTAGTCACCAAATAGTACTTCACACAGCGAACAACATCCAAGTTGTGCAGAACCCTCTCCTTGTCATTATTAGGCTTAGGACACAAGGAAGGGAGAACAATATCCTGATTGAGGTGGAAAGCAGACACCACCTTAGGAAGGTTTAAAACGAAAAACCACCGTATCCTGGTGTCTCTCAAAGTAAGGGGCCTGAATCAACAGAGCCGCCAACTCAGAGACACGCCGAACCGAGGTAATCGCCACCAAGAAGGCAACCTTCTGAGTGAGAACCGAAAGAGCAATATCGTGTAGCGGCTCAAAAGGCGGACCCAGCAGAACCAAATTCAAATCCCAAACAGGAACTACAGCTTTTCGGACATGCCCTTGGAAAAAAGTCTTAACCAGCGGGTGTAAAGCAAAAGACCTCTGGAAGAAAATCGATAAGGCAGAAACCTGTCCTTTCAAAGTACTAAGCTGGAACCCCCAGGTCCAGATTATGCTGAAGAAACTCCAAAATTCTGGGTACAGAAAAAACCCTGCAAGGCAAGGCCCTAGCCTCACACCAATAAATATAGGACCTCCAGGTCCTATAGTAAATGCCAGAAGAGGACCGCTTCCTAGCCCTAATCAGGGTCTGAACAACCGCCTCAGACAAACCTTCCTCTTTCAAGATGAAGGTTTCAGCAGCCAAGCCGTCAAAGTCAGCGTTTGTAAATTGGGGTAAAACAGACGACCCTGGGATAGCAGGTCCGGCAGCAAGGAAAGCCGGTACTGGTCCACAGCCAGCCTTACAACGTCTGCGTACCAAAGCCTTCTTGGCCACCTTGGAGCCACTAGAATCGCTGGTGCCCTTTCTAGAGCCAGTTTGCGAACTACCTTGCCCAGCATGGAGACAGGTGGAAACATGTACAGAAAGCCCAGGTCCTTCCAAGCCAGTGACAAGGCATCCACTGCCAAGGCCAAGGGATCCTGAGAAAGAGCCACAAAGGCCGGAAGTTTGTGATTGTGCCTTGAGGCAAAGAGATCCACCTCCGGAAGTCCCCCACCTGCGGCAAAGATCCAGAAAAACTTCGGGGTTGAGAGACCACTCTCTGTGGCGAGAGGATCCCCTGCTCAGAGAATCTGCCTCCGTGTTTTCCACTCCCGGAATGTAGACCGCCGAAAGGCAAGGAACATTGCTCTTCGCCCAGTGCAGTATCAGAGAGACTTCCCTGAGGGCACTCCTGCGAGTCCCTCCTTGGTGATTTATGTAGGCCACTGCCGTTCAGTTGTCCGAATGCACCTGAACCGGAAGACCCCGTGACGGTGTGGTCAACCGAGCCAGGACCAGACGAATGGCTCTGAGCTCCAATACATTGATGGGGGTGTGAGCCTCCTGGGGACCCCACACCCCGCTGAACTGATGACTCTCCCAATAACCTCCCCAGCCCGACAGGCTGGCATCCGTGGTAACCGTCTCCCAACAAGGGGCCAGAAAAGATCTGCCCTTCACCGGATTGCTCGAGTCAAGCCACCACCGAAATGACTGCCGAACCCTGGGAGACACCTTGAAAGGTTGATCCAATGACCGTGGACTCCTGTCCCAATACGTCAATAGGAGAAGTTGAAGAGATCTCATGTGAAACTGTGCAAACTGCACCGCCTCGAAGGAGGACACCATCAGACCCACCAGTGTCATCCCCTGTCGGATAGAGGGACAAGGACTGTCCAGAAGAAGACGGATCAGGTCCTGAAGCCCCTGCACCTTGGCCTGGGGCAGAAACACTCTGGCCAGACTGGTATCCAGAGTCATGCCCAGAAATGAAATCACCCGAACCTCTCCAGGGTCGACAACACCTGGTGGGTGTCCAGTTCCGCCTGCTGAAGGGAAGAAGATCGTCCAGATAAGGCACAATGCGAATGCCCTGCGATCTGAGCAGAGCCATTACGGTCGCCAGAACCTTGGTGAAGACCCTCGGTGCCGAGGTCAGACCGAAGGGAAGGGCTACGAATTGATAATGTTGATCCTCTATCGCAAACCGGAGGAATTTCTGATGCGCCTGAAAGACCAGAACATGCAGATACGCATCCTTGATGTCTATGGATGTCATGAAATCCTCCTGGTGAAGGGAAATGATAGCGGAGCGCAGAGTCTCCATGCGGAACTTTTTGGCTCTGATAAACCTGTTTAGAACCTTGAGATCTAGAATGGGTCTCACCAAACCCTCCTTTTTGGGTACCGTGAAAAGGTTGGAGTAGTAACCCCTGCCTCTCTCCGACTGAGGCACCGGGCAAATAACTCATGTCCAGAAGGTTTCTTACTGCTAACCGGAGCCCCTGTGCAGCCTTATGGTCCGAGGGCACCCGAGACCTTAAGAACCTTGGAGGCGGCCAGTACTCGAACTCCAGTTTGTACCCGGATCCAGGATCCAATTGTCTGTGACCTCCCGGGCCCAGACCTGGAAGAAGAGCCGCAGCCGTCCCCCCACCCGTTCGGGTGACGGCGCCCCTTCATTGCTGAGCCGGCTTACCGGCGGGCTTAGGCTTGGAACCCCAGGCAGCCGTCGGGCGCCCGACCTCTGCAGCTATTCCAGGACGAGCCCCTGACACCAGAGACGGGCAGACCCAGGGCCATATTTGGTGTTCATGGTGCCCTAGGCACTATAAGTGCTTGCGCCCCCCCTTTTTTATGTTAGGTCAAGGACCATATAAAAAAAGGGGGAAAGAGGGTGCAATGGGTTAGATGCAGAGTATTTGTGTGGAGGAGGGAGAGGGCGCAATGGGGGAAATGCAGAGGGGCAGGCAAGCATGTTCCATCTTTCCGGCATACTGACATATGGGAGTAACATGACCACAGCAGTGGAGGGGAGATGCTCTGGCCTGTGTTCAACCCCTTGCACACTGCTTGGGGGTGCTTGTTAGGAGGCATTAATGTTCCAGTTATGGGAGTTTTAAATTTATTTTCTTTACTACGATAGTAACGGCAGCACCCCCCTTCCAGGTTGCCACCCTAGGCACGTGCCTAGGGTTGCCTAATGGGAAATACAGCCCTGGGCAGACCCCTAACCGCTCTGGCTTCACGAAAGGAAGGGGCGAAGGAATCAGCCCCCCGAAAGGGCCGGCGCTGCTTCTTCCGCTGAGGTAACCTCCCTCCCTTAGCAACAGCATCCAATTTATCTCCAAACAGCCGCATACCCATGAGGGGAAGAGCCGTAAGCGACTTCTTGGCCCCAAAATCCGCCATCGACTGACGCAGCCAGACCAATCTGCGCATGGCCACCAATAAGGCCTGCTACACATGACGATAGAATCTTCCATAGCAGACAAAACAAAATCCATGAACAATTCACACCTCTTAAGAGTAGTGAACTCAGCGCTATCTAGATCAAACTGACCATCATTCAGCCAGTCCCTGATCAGGGACCTGGTAGCAAGCGACACTAGAGCAGATGAACAAGCCGGCCGCAGGGCCGATCCCACACTGGCAAACGCATGACAAGCCATCTGATCAAGGCGCTTATCCTCGCTTTCCTTAAGGGAGGTAGCGTCAGGGGTGTTAAGCACAGAAGAATTGGTCAAGCCCAAAACAGGCGCATCGACCTCGGGAGGAGAGGACCATCGCTTGACCACCTCCACCGGGAAAGGAAACTTCTTGTCCCATCCCTGGGGAACACCAGGAAGCTGACAGGGCCTCTCCCATTCTTTCTGGATCAGTGCGTCAAAATGATCCTGCGTAGGGAATTCTAGACGGGGCTTGCGGACCCCCAAAAATTCCCCCTTCTTTAGGGGAGGCGCCTCCTGGGGATCAATATACAACAGCTTCAACATATGTGACAAAACAGAAGCCGTATCTACGGCATCCCCAGGCACCTGCCCAACCAAAGCATCACCAGACTGTACAAAATCAGACTCTAAAGGGGAATAATCAGAATCCATAGAGTCGTCGTCCGCATCCCACACGGGCTGGGCCGACGACAAATGTCTCTTTTTAGCTTGGGCCTTCTTGCCCACCATGCTACCAATAAACTTTTCAATGCTGGCCAATCTGGCACCAACATCCGTCTGCGACTCCCCGCTGGCACCAATATCACTCGGGGTACGGATCGAGCGGAAAGGGGAAGGCGATGAAGCGGGAGGAGCCGACCCAGACTTCCGCGTTATGGCCTTATGAGCGCATGGAGTACAGATCGGTACATCCTCCCCTGTAAGGGATGCACCGCACCCCACACATGGGCTGGCTTGCCCCGAGGTGAGCCAGAGCCCAGTATCCTGCGGAGCCTCCATATGGTGATTTTTTTAGTAGTCAGGTCGCAAGACCGCAGGGAATTACGCATAAGCAACCCGGGATGCCCCTTAAATGTCCCGGTGGGAGGATTTGGAGGAGATCAATTTTAAACTAGGGACCCCAGGACCAGGAGGAACCCCTTAATATGCACAATATGAAGCAATCTGCAACACACAATAGGCATATCAGTTACTAATAATAGCATCTGAACATATATACAGATATATACAGCAAAAAAAACACACACACCAGGGACCCACCCCAATAGAGAGTGACCCCCAATGCAAGGAAAAAACGGCCAACAGGCCCCTACCTGACCCCTAAGATCAGACACAGCCACGCAAGAAGCACCAAGATGGCCCCTGGCCTTGAGGTAACCGGACCCAGGAAGAAGAAAAGGGGGCGTGCCAGCGCCGAAGGCGCGATTTCCAGGCCACGCCCCCCTCCCTGCAGTGCGGATCTGGCCAGAGGAAGGCCCTGCAAAAAACGCGCCGACGAGTGGGCGGGGCTACCACGGCCGCGCCAAGCGCCCGGCCCCGCCCCCTTCCACACACACAGGCTGACAGGGAGCCATCTTGCAACCAATTCATCAGGGATTACTGCCAGGCGGACCACACAAGCAAATATACCCAGTGTGAAGCACCCAACAGACACACACACACACACACCATAAAAATCCATAAAACTACAATTATAAATAAATGCAAGGAGAGGCCAGTTAAGACGCGTAATCCCCCCCCCCCCCTCCCGAGGGAGTAAGGGACCAGGAGGGAGAAGGGAAAACCCGGCCAGTAATAAGGTCGCATGCTAGCAGGGATGGGGGCATCCCGTACCAGGATCACCACAACCTGGTTGTACCGCCTGCCCCATAATGAGGTCTCGCGGTGGAGCGCAGCTCCTACCCTTGCCAGGGCCCGCAGCCTAAGCTGGGAGGCTCAACAGGGTAAATTTAGTCCTGGCAGCAATAGGGACAAAAAAGGGGGCCCGGCTTACCTGCAAGTAAGAGAAGTTTCATCTTCTGTCTTGCTCGCTCCCTGCAGAGAAGACAACTGGGGAATTGGTGGGAGGTCCCAGGTAGTTATGGACCGGGAGGGGCTTCATTTTTGCATTCATCTCTGCAGAAGTTCGCCCTCTACTGGACATAACCCGACTGTCAAGACTTATTGAAGCGGAGTGTATGTCACACTTGGAATATGGGTATTATAAGTATATCACACACTCCGCTTCCACTATTCATGACATATGGGTTATGGTCCAGTAGAGGGCGAACTTCTGCAGAGATGAAAGCAAAAAAGAAGCCCCTCCCGGTTCATAAATACCTGGGACCTCCCACACATTCCCCAGTATATGACAGCAGTAAGGGGAACAGGAAGAGACAATAAAACATTCTTAACAATAAAAGCTTCACCATATAAAGGATCCAGAATACCAAAGGGCGGGATGAAGCGGGGTGTGTGACATACCTATAATACCCATTTTACAGGTGAGTAATCACAAAATGGTATTATTCCAAGTATGTCACACACCCCGCTTCCACTATTCATGACATATGGGACATCCAATAGCAGTGTTCGTCATGGGTAGGGATCCAAATACAGCAAAAAATGCACCAATTTAAACCACTGCAGCTTTCAGAACCTTGCGGCCAAAAACAGCATCCGCTGAGGCCCGCACATCAACCTTATAAAACTTGAAAAAAGTATGAACGGAAGACCAAGTAGCAGCCTTACAAACTTGTTCAACATTAGCCTGGTGCTGAAAGGCCCAGGAAGCCCCAACAGCACGAGTGAAATGAGCAGTGATCTTAAAAGGAGGAACCCTCCCCTTAGCGGAATAGGCCCCAACAATGGCCTGACGTATCCATTTACTAATGGTAGACTTGGCAGGCGCCAAACCTTTCCTGGGCCCGGAGGCCACCACGAACAAGGCGTCCGCCTTACGAAAAGGAGAAGTAGCGACCAAATAGTACTTCACACAACGAACTACATCCAAAGAGTGCAAAACCCTCTCCTTGTCATTGCTAGGCTTAGGACACAAGGAAGGGAGAACTACAGCCTGATTGAGATGGAAAGCAGAAACCACCTTAGGAAGGAAATCTGGTTTAAAGCGAAAAACCACCTTGTCCTGGTGTCTCTCAAAGTAAGGGGCCTGAATAGACAGAGCCGCCAACTCAGAGACACGCCGAACAGAGGTAATAGCCACCAAAAAGGCAACCTTTTGAGTGAGCACAGAAAGTGCCACATCCTACACCGGCTCAAAAGGAGGCCCCTGGAGGGCCGAGAGAACCAAATTTAGGTCCCAAACTGGAACCAAAGGCTTTCTAAGGGGCCGAACATGAGTGACCCCTTGGAAAAAAGTCTTGACCAGATGATGCAAAGGACCTTTGAAAAAAAGACAGCCAGGGCAGAAATCTGACCCTTCAAAGTACTGAGCTGGAACCCCAGATCCAGGCAGTGTTGTAGAAACTCCAAAATCCTAGGAATCAAAAACACCCTGCAAGGTAAGGCCCTAGCCTCACAGTCAATATAGGACCGCCAAGTCCTATAGTAAATGATAGAGGAAGACCTCTTCCTAGCTCTAATCAAGGTCTGAATAACTGCCTCAGACAAACCTTCCTCCCTCAGGAGGAAGGTTTCAGCAGCCATGCCGTCAAAGCAAGCGTTTGTAAATTGGGGTAACCTAGTTGACCCTGAGAGATCAGATCCAGAAACAGGGGCAGCCTGTACTGATCTACCGCCAGTCTTACGTTGTCTGCGAACCAAACCTGTCTTGGCCACCTTGGAGCCACAAGAATTGCTGGTGCCCCCTCCAGATCCAGCTTGCGCACTACCTTGCCTACCATGGAGAAAGGAGGAAACTGGTACAGAAACCCCAGATCCCTCCAGGCAAGGGACAAGGCATCCACTGCCAGGGCCAGAGGATCCTGAGACAGAGATACAAAGGTTGGGAGCTTGTGATTGTGCCGAGAGGCAAAGAGATCCACCTCCGGATTGCCCCACTTGTGACAAAGGGCACGAAATACCCTGTGGTTGAGAGACCATTCCCATCGGCGAGAAACCCCCCTACTCAGGGAGTCCGCCTCCAAGTTCTCCACTTCCGGAATGTACACTGCCGAGATGCAAGGAACATTTCTCTCCGCCCATTTTAGAATCAGAGACACTTCCCTGAGGGCACTCCTGCTGCGAGTCCCTCTCTGGTGATTGATGTAAGCTACCGCAGTTCGATTGTCTGACCGTACCTGAACCGGTAAGCCCTGGAGGTGAAGTGTCAGACGTGACAGAACCAAACGGATAGCTCTGAGCTCCAAGACATTGATGGGGGTGTGAGCCTCCTGAGGACCCCACAACCCCTGGAACTGATGATCCTTCCTGAAACCTCCCCAGCCCAACAGGCTGGCATCCGTGGTAACCGTCTCTCAACAGGGGGCCAGAAAAGATCTGCCCCTCATCAGATTGCTTGGTTCCAGCCACCGCTGAAGGGACTGCCGAACCCTGGGAGACATCAGAAAGGACTGATCCTAGGACTGTGGACACCTGTCCCAGTTCAGCAATTGGAGCGACATCATGTGGAACTGAGCAAAGGGGACTGCCTCGAAGGAAGCCACCATCAAACCCACCAGTGTCATCCCTAGCCGGATAGAGGGGAGAGTATTGGCCAGGAGAATACGTCAGATCTTGAACCCTCTGCACCTTTGGCTGGTATCCAGATTCATGCCCAGGAATGAGATCTCCCTTGACGGGGAGAGAGAAGACTTGGGGTAGTTGATCACCCATCCGAACCTTTCCAGCGTCGTCACCACCATCCTGGTGTCCAGCTCCACCTGTAATGAGTAGGTCGTCCAGATACGGCACAATGCGAAAGCCCTGTGCTCTGAGCAGGGCCATTATGCCTGCCAGAAACTTGGTGAACACCCTCGGTGCCAAAGTCAGCCCGAACGGGAGGGCCACAAACTGAAAATGCTGATCTCCCACCGCAAACCTGAGAAACCTCTGGTGTGCTGGGAAGATTGGTACATGTAGGTAGGCATCCTTGATGTCTATGGACTTCATGAAGTCCCCTTGATGAAGAGAACTGATGGCAGAGCGCAGTCTCCATGAGGAATTCTTGGTTCTGATAAACCTTTTGAGAAGCTTCAAATTCAGAATGGGCCTTATGGAACCATCCCTTTTTGGAACCGTAAAGAGGTTGGAATAGTAGCCCCTACCTCTCTCTGAGAAAGGCACTGGGCATATGACATCCATGTCCAGGAGATTCTTCACAGCCAACAGGAGCCCCTGCACAGCCCGGGGATCCGAGACCCAGAAATCTGGGAGGAGGCCGTACTCGAACTCCAGTTTGTACCCGGATGATACCACTTCCAAAATCCACTTGTCTGTGAGCTCCTGGGCCCAGGCCTGGAAGAAGAGCCGCAGCCGTCACCCCACCCGTAAGGGAGAGGGCGCCTCCTCATTGCTGAGCTGGCTTGGCAACGGGCTTGGGCTTACAATTGTAATCGCCCTGAGGAAGTAGTGCAGGTGACACTACGACACGCGTTGGCGTTTCACCCTTGTGGGGATGCCCCGGTTGGTCTGTATACACATCTTTGCTTTGTTATTCTTTTGTTCACCTTGGCTTTCTCTCCTGCTTTATGGTGTTAGTTATATTTATTAATTAGGCTGTTAGTTATAGTTAGTTAGGAAAACTTAATTGTGATTTTTGTACTGGCCAGTATTCATCTTGCACATTTATTGCTTATTTTGCACAACTTGGTTAGTTTATTGAGAGTCTATATATTGTTATTTGAATTAAAGTGGACCATCACCCTCCCGTGATCGGCCCGGGAATCTATTCCCGGGCCGATCACCTCCCTCCCCGTGGGACATCCGAGATCGGGATGTCCCGCGGGGTGAAACCCCCCCAAACACCCCAAATCCCCTTACCTTGCCTCCCTCGCGCCCCTCTAGACGTGCGCGCGCCCGCGACGGCCGTCTGTGAATGGCCGGCGCACGCGCGTCAAGAGTGACGCGCGGGAGGCGGCGGCGGAGCTGCTTGTCCGCGGCTGTCAAAACGCTTGTCCGTCGGCGCTGGGAGCGGGGAGAGGTGAGTTTTTCAGGTGATCGGGGGGGTTTCACACAGCGGGGCACCCCGATCGGGGGTGCCCCACCGCAGTGGACCAAGACCCAGGATAGTCAAAATCCTGGGTGTTGGTCCACTTTAAGTGACACATTCCTATTATGATTTCTATTAGACCACCGGCGCCCCCTTGTGTCTTTGTGTGTTTATGTTGTTTGTGTGTGTAACTGTCATTATGTCTTTTTATCATATGTAATTGTAAATAATAAAATTTAGATATTATCTTATAGGGTGGGGTTACTTACTTAGTGTGCCCTTGGTAACTTTTGGGGAAGTGTGGGATTCCCCTTTGGCGTTTGAATGTCTGTTGCTGGGGGTAGTGTGCACACCATTATACATCTTGACTATTGTGGAATACTGTGTGTAGCAAAAAGGCTAGTGCTGTCCATCTAGCGTGTCTAAATTTGGTATATATATATATATATATATATATATATATATATATATATATACACACACACACACACAACAGTGAAGGAGACCAGAGACCAGCGCTGCCCCATGCGGAGAAGGGGCGCTTGGCTAAGTCACAAGTAAGAAGGGTGGCCCAGGAGGGCACTCACTCAACATCAGAAAATGGCATCCGGCCCAGCCAGCATCGAAAGAGAGAGAGAGAGAGAGAGAGAGAGAGAGAGAAGAAGAAGGGGCGGGCCAGCACGGATCGCGCCCCGCCCCCCCCTCCACAACCAGCAACGCGGTTCCCAGCAGGAGGCTGGGCTCCGCAATGGCGCCTAAACAGGAGGGGGCGGGCCGCGGCAACGCGCGAGTGCCCGGCCCCGCCCCCTCCCCAACGCAGCCTGAGGGGAAAAAGCTCCCCAAAGTGTCAGCAGATTGCAGAAAATGGCAAGTAAACGTGAAGCACTCAAGCACACAGCGCGCACACATTCACACCACAAACGAGTGAAAAGAAAGGAAGTGGGTGTAAGGGATATATACATATAAGGAACAGGGCATTCCAAACCAGGATCACCAACCCGGATACCGCCTACCCCCTTGTATGGGGTCTCACGGGGGAGCATGGCTCCCTAAACACCTAATAAGGTGATGCCTACCCTCACCCGGACCTGCAGCCAAGGCTGGGAGGCTGGTATTGGGCTTAATGTAAAAGGTCCGGGCAGAAATAGGGCAAACATGGCCGGGTGTAAGCCCGGCTTACCTGCAAGGAAGAGCAGCATACATCTCCTGACTTGCTCGCCGTTCTGCAGAGAAGGAACTGGGGAATGTGTGGGAGGTCCCAGGTATTTATGGACCGGGAGGGGCTTCTTTTTTGCTTTCATCTCTGCAGAAGTTCGCCCTCTACTGGACCATAACCCATATGTCATGAATAGTGGAAGCGGGGTGTGTGACATACTTGGAATATGGCGTCCGCAACCTCGAGGGGAGGCCATGGAGATATGAGGTAAAATGCATCATCCACAAAGCCAGCCCCCCTGAAGAGCGCGAAGCGCACCCACGTGATCCGGCCGGCCAGTAGCGGCCCAGCAGGTCTGAGGTGAATGGGGCTGCCAGCCGTGGAGCGCAGTACAAACGCGCGGCGGCGCGTTTTAATAAAGTGACAAGCACAAATATGTCTAAAGTCATAAAACACTAGACAACAACCCCCCCCCCCCCCCCCCGGGGATCTCCTGTAGGGAGAGTGAGGGAGGATAATGGCCGAATTCCCAGGGGGAAATGGCGCCCAGGGTCTAATGTGAGGAGTGAGTGTGGAGGGGGAATGGGAATAGGGTTTAACTGCACAGGATAACCTGGCAAAAACCATGAGGCAGTGGGGGCATCTCAAAAGGCTCACCATTAGCCTAAACCGCCTACCCTGTTAGAGCAGGGACTGCGGTAGGAGCCTAGCTCCTCAGCACCATAGTGCTTCAATCGCCTACCTTCACCCAAACCTTATCAGCCGAGGCCGGAAGGCAGTAAATGGGACGAAACGGGTGGGAATAGTCCTGCAGGGCCGCAGGCAATAAGCCCCGCTCACCTGCGCCACAAGAGAGCCATCTTCTATCTTCTCAGCACAGACTGCAGAAATGAACTTGCGAATTTGTGGGAGGTCCCTGACTTATATGGGGCCGGGAGGGGCCACAAGCTGAGCAAAAGTAAAGATCTTGCCATCTAGCAGATTGTGTTCTTTACCAATTGTGTTGTTTTTTAATCACTGTACATTGAGATAAAGGAATATCAAGCTTCAGATACAGTAGAGTGTTTTTCAGGCAAGCCTAGTCCAGACACTAGGATGTGTAACCACGCCATCTAACTTGCCACTGGTCACTTACTACCAAGCGTCTGCCCCCCCCCCACAGTTCCTAGTGACTGTGAATTAAAGCTCGGTCACACTCATCAATAAAACTGGTCACAATCAGTGCATTGCTTTAATACTCAAATGCTGATAGCGTTTAAAAACTGCAAACAGCAAGTGAGTGGATTTCAAATTAAAGGCACTCTCCAGAGGAAAGCCAGGGCACAGGGGTCACATTTTTGCATTGGTTACCACCCTTTGGCCCTGATGGCCTCCTTATATATACACGCTGGTAAAATCCTAGTTTATTGTAACCAAGGGATGCTATTTCTCTTCAGCTGCTAGGCTGGAGTTTGACTTTAAAGCAAGAGAAAGCCCTTTCTTAAAGGGGCAGTCCAGGCAAGGGGTGGGTTAAAAAACAGTTCTGCCTTCTCACCTAATGCTGGTATGTGAGGAAATTAAATCACTTAAAAAAAGTCACAAGATGACAGAGGCTTCTGTACATGTGGCAGAACGCAAGTCTCTATTGAAATCAATAGACTTTTTTGCAAGTTCTGCAGCCTCCATTTTCAGCAATTAGAATCTGAATGCAAAAGTACTTACTGCTGAAGAGACTCAAGGCTAGGAGGCAAATTACATCCAGTGTATGCTCCATTTACCACACAGTACTCCAGAAGTGCACTTGCACATGGATCCTAGAAAAGGTGGAGCACACTGCAAGTCAATACACATTAGAAGGTAGGCACTGGAGGAGGATTACAGTGCTACTAGGTGGTGCAGGTTAAAGGCACGAAGCACGAAATAACTAGGACTCCAACTAGATCATAGATTAAATCACCTTCACCTCAAAGCCCCACCAAGATGCTTGCAGATCTCCACACAGACACAGTAAAGTAATTAGTGCTTAGACAGAGCGGACTTGTATGTGGATCCACAGAACATGACCTGTTGGTGGGGCTTGAGGAGAGGGTTGTAGAATACAGACATAGATAGTATAAAAAGGTATGAGAAGTTCACAGCTTTACCTTAACGAGGACATGCGGATTTCCAACCACAATTAGCAAGGCCTTTGGTCGAGTTGTTGCAACATTGAACCTCTTTGGATTGGAAAGAAAGCCTAGCAAGGTTCTAGAATCATTATAGATGGATTCCTCACAAGAGCGCACCTGTAAAACAAGATCCAATTCCTCAAACACTGTTTTCAGTGGGATCTTTTAACATTCTGAAAACAGCACTAAAAGCAGCAGCGACCAGGACAAAGTACAAACTATTATTGTTATACGTAGGCCTTTTATTTCATGCACATCAAAAAAACAACCAAAATAGGAAATTAAAATACCATTTTGTGATTACTCACCTGTAAAATGGTTATTACAAGTATGTCACACACCACGCTTCCGAATATTCATGAACTTGGGTAACTGTCCTGTAGAGGGCGATCTTGCAGAGATGACATGAAAAAAAGGAACCCCTCCCGGTCCATAAATACCTGGGACCTCCCACCATTCCCCACTATAAGACAGCAGTAAAGGGACCAGGAAGAGCCAAAATGTAAACATATGGTGAAAAAAGTTCACCATATAAAGGATCCAAGAAACCAAAAAAGGGCGGGATGAAGCGGGGTGTGTGACATACTTGTAATAACCATTTTACAGGTGAGTAATCACAAAATGGTATTATTCCCAGTATGTCACACACCCCGCTTCCGAATATTCATGACACTTGGAACATCCAAAAGCAGTGTCCATAATGGGTGGGGATCCAAAAAGACAATAATGCAAACTTAAACTACTGCAGCTTGCAGAACTTTGCGGCCAAAAACAGCATCCGCTGAGGCCCGCACATCAACCTTATAAAACTTAGAAAAAGTATGAACGGAAGACCAAGTAGCAACCTTGCAAACTTGTTCAACAGAAGCCTGATGCTGAAAAGCCCAAGATGCTCCAACAGCACGAGTAGAATGAGCAGCAACACAAAAAGGGGGAACCTTCCTCTTGGCAGAATAGGCCCCAACAACGGCCTGTCGATTCCATTTACTAATGGAGGACTTAGCGGGCGCCAAACCTTTCCTGGGCCCGGAAGGCACCAGGAAAAAGGCGTCCGTCTTACGAAAAGGAGAAGTAGCCACCAAATACTTCACACAGCGAACCACATCTAAAGAATGTAAGGTCCTCTCCTTGTCATTGCTAGGCTTAGGACACAAGGAAGGGAGAACTACATCCTGATTGAGGTGGAAGGCCGAAACCACTTTAGGAAGGAAATCTGGCTTGAAGCGGAAAACTACCTTGTCCAGGTGCCTCTCAAAGTAAGGATCCTGAATGGACAAAGCCGCCAACTCAGAGACACGCTGAACAGAGGTAATAGCCACCAAAAAGGCAACTTTCTGAGTGAGCAGAGAAAGAACAATATCAAGCACCGGCTCAAAAGGAGGCCCTGGAGAGCCGACAGAACCAAGTTTAAATCCCAAACCGGCAGCAAGGGCTTTCAAGGAGGCAACACATGAGTAGCCCCCTGGAAAAATGTCAACCAGGGGATGAAGGGCAAAAGACCTTTGAAAGAAAACCGCCCTTTCAAAGTACTAAGCTGGAACCCCGAGTCCAGACCATGTTGAAGAAACTCCAGAATTCTGGGAATAGAAAACACCCTACAAGGCAAGGCCCTAGCCTCGCACCAGTTAATATAAGACCTCCAAGTCCTATAGTAGACGTTAGAGGAAGATCTTTTCCTAGCTCTAACAAGAGTCTGAACCACCGCATCAGAAAGACCTTCCTCCTTTAAGATGGAGGTTTCAGCAGCCACGCCGTCAAAGCCAGCGTTGGTAAATTGGGGTAGCGTAGTTGACCCTGGGTGATAAGATCCAGAAGAAGAGGCAGATAAAACTGATCTACTGCCGGCCGCATGACGTCTGCGAACCACACTCGTCTTGGCCACCTTGGAGCCACCAGAATTGCTGGTGCCCCCTCTAGAGTCAGCTTGCGCACCACCCTGCTCACCCTGGAGAAGGGGGGGGGAACAGGTACAGAAACCCCAGTTCCCTCCAAGCCAGGGACATGGCACCCACTGCCAGAGCCAGGGGATCCTGAGACAGACACAAAAGCAGGAAGCTTGTGATTGTGATGTGAGGCAAAGAGATCCACCTGTGACAAAGGGACTGGAATACCTTGGAATTGAGAGACCATTTTCCTCGTCGAGAGGAGTTCCTGCTCAGGGAGTCCGCCTTCGTATTCTCCACTCCCGAAATGTAAATGGTTGAGATGCATGGGACAATGCTCTCTGCCCAAACAAGGATCAGGGATACCTCCCTGAGGGCACTCCTGCTGCGAGTCCCTCCTTGGTGATTGATGTAAGCGACCGCCGTCCGACTGTCTGATCGGACTTGAACTGGCAATCCCTGCAAAAGAAGAGTCAAGCGAGACAGAACCAACCAAATGTTCCACAGCTCCAAAAAGTTGATGGGGGTATGAGCCTCCTGAGGCCCCCATAACCCCTGGAACCGATGTTCCCTCCAGAAGCCCCCCCAGCCCGAC
The DNA here is from genome assembly GCA_027917425.1 of Gastrophryne carolinensis. NCBI lineage: Eukaryota > Metazoa > Chordata > Amphibia > Anura > Microhylidae > Gastrophryne > Gastrophryne carolinensis. The sequence goes on from CM051238.1 coordinate 218,061,378, forward strand.
AGGCTGGCGTCCATGGTGACCGTTTCCCAACAAGGGGCCAGAAGGGATCTGCCCTTCAACAGATTGCTTGACACTAGCCACCACTGAAGGGACTGCTGAGCCCGGGGAGACAGCAGACAAGACTGGTCTAATGACAGCGGACACCTGTCCCAAGTCACTAGAAGATGGAGCTGAAGCGTCCCCATGTGAAACTGGGCAAAAGGGACTGCCTCGAAGGAAGCCACCATCAAACCTACCAATCTCATCCCTAGCCGGATAGACGGGCGAGGATTGGATAGTAGAAGCCAAATCAAATCTTGAATCAGAAGAACCTTGGGCTGAGGAAGGAACACCCTGGCATGAAAGGCATACAGAGTCATGCCCAGAAACGAAACCTCCCTGGACGGGGAGAGGGAGGACTTGGGATAGTTGATCACCCAGCCAAACCTCTCCAGCGTGGATACCACAACTCTGGTGTCTAGCTCCGCTTGGCTGAGAGAGGAAGCCAAAATGAGAAGGTCGTCCAGATATGGTACAATGCGAATGCCCTGGACTCTGAGGAGGGCCATCACCCCCGCCAGTACCTTGGTGAACACCCTCGGAGCCGAGGTAAGCCCGAATGGAAGGGCCACAAACTGAAAATGCTGATCTTCCACCACGAACCTGAGGAATCTCTGGTGTGCCAGATAGGTACATGCAGATACGCATCCTTGATGTCTATGGACGTCATGAAGTCCCCCTGACGAAGATAATCGACGGCTGAACGCAAGGTTTCCATGCGAAACTTCCTGAAGCGGATAAACTGATTGAGGAGCTTCAGATCCAAAATGGGTCGAACGGAGCCGTCCTTCTTGGGCACCGTGAATAGATTGGAATAGAAGCCCAAGCCCCTTTCCGCGGAAGGCACTGGGCAAATGACCGCCATGTCCAGCAGATAACTTACTGCCGCCCGGAGCCCCTGTGTGGCCAGTAGATCCAAAGGCACTCGAGACCTGAAGAATCTGGGAGGAGGCCGGATCTCGATTTCCAGCTTGTAACCGGAAGACACCACTTCCAGAATCCATTTGTCCGAGACCTCCTGGTCCCAGACCTGGAAGAAGTGTCGCAGCCATCCCCCCACCCGCAAGGGTGAGGGCGCCCCCTCATTGCTGAGCTGGCTTGGCAGCGGGCTTGGGTTTGGAACTCCAATTGTGACCTGGACGGGCACATCCTCTGCCTCTATTCCAGGAATCACCTGGAATCAACTCTGCCAGTTCTGGCACCACGAAAGGAAGGGTTAAAGGAGGCCGCCCCCCGAATTGGACAACGTTGCCTCTTACGCTGAGGTAACTTCCCTCCTTTCGTGACTGAATCTAATCTTTCTCCAAAAAGCCGCAACCCCACAAAGGGAAGTGCTGTAAGCGACTTCTTGGCGACAAAATCAGCCGCCCACAGGCGTAACCACACCGACAGCCGAATAGCCACAAGCAAGGCCAAGGTTCTACCACACATAACCATGGCGTCATCCAGGGCTGCTAGCACAAAAGACATGAACAACTCACACAGCTTAAGGGCGGCGAACTCATCACTGGCCGGGTCAAGCCTGGAAGGACCCAACAGGTCCCTAACAACAGACCTGGTAGCCACTGCCATAAGCGCCGAAGCACAAACAGGCCGCAAGGCTGAACCGACACTAGCAAAAGCGTGGCAAGCCATCTGATCAATGCGTTTGTCCTCACCATCTTTGAGAGTGGTGGAGTCAGGAGAATGCAAAATAGAAGTATTAGATAACCCAAGCACCGGGGCATCCACCTCAGGAGGGAACGACCATCGCTTTACCACATCCACCGGAAAGGGATATTTCTTATCCCAACCCTGAGGAATACCTGGAAGCCGAGTAGGCTTCTCCCATTCCTTAAGAATAATGCCATTGAAATGCTTTTGATTTGGGAATTCCAGGTGCGGCTTAGAAGTCCCAAAGAACTCCCCCTTTTGTGGAGCATCCTCCTCTGGGGGAGAAATCGCCAGGACCTCAAAAAGGTGAGCCAGGACCTTCGGGGTATCCACAGCATCCCCCTGCCCCTGCTCAGTATCAGCACCAACAAATTGCTGATTGACAGAACCATCAGAATCCTCAAATAATTCCCCCTTTTCTAGCGGGGAATAATCAGACCAGTCAAGAAAATCATAATCATCAAACTCAAAAGCGCGGCTGGAGACAAATGCTTTCTCTTAGCCGAGGCTTTTCTGGCTACAGAGCTAGAAATACATTTCTCAATATAATGCAATCTGGCACACACATCAGACTGCGACTCCCCGCCTGTGACAACATCACTAGGGGTACGGATAAGGCAGGGTGGGGAAGGAGAGGAGGCCGGGGCCACGGACCTAGAAGCCTGGGCCCCCGACTGCTGCATTATGGCCTGCTGAGCACAAGGTATGCACAAGTACATTATCCCCCGCAAGGGATACTCCACAACCCACACACTGCCCGGATTGCCCCGAGGGGAGCCCAAGTCCAGTATCTTGAGAAGCCTCCATATGGTGATTTTTAAGGTAGTCGCAATGACCAGAGGGAATTACGCTGTTTAAGCTACCCGGGATGCCCCTTCAAGTCCCGAGTGGGAGGATTTTTTTTTTTTTAAATATTTTTAGGAACCCTAAATTGAATCCTAAGGGACCCTAGGACCGGGAGAACCCCCTTTTTAAATATCAAAAGATGGGATCCCACCTGGAAGACATGAGAACAGGGAGTACATAAGTGTCAACATGCACATCACCCAACAACAACATATAGTTTATTTCCCCATATTTCCTTTTTATATAAGACAGAAATGACTCACACCACAGCCAACGGCGACCGTCAACCCTCACAGCAGCGAGGAAATGAGAAGAGAGAGAGCAGCGAGGCCTGGAAGAAGAGGGGCGGGTCAGCGCACAACGCGCACCGCGCCTGGCTCCGGCCCCTCCCCTCACGCAGGGCCTGGCCCCAGCCAGCACCAGAGTGCCTTAGTGGAGCCGACCTTGATGGGGGGGCGGGCCGCGACGAGCACGCCGAGCGCCCGGCCCCGCCCCCTCCTTAACTGTACCTGAGAGAGGTAACCGGCCCAGCCGCAAACAACGGCCGTACCACGTGTACACACACACATACACACACCTTTTCCCCCAAATAAAGTCAAACAACCCACGGGAGAAAAGGCCACCCCCCCCCAAGGGGCACAGAGGGACACGGTAGGGGGGAGAACCCACACCAATAGGTGAAAGGGCAAGAGGGACGGGGCATCCCAAGCCGGGATCACCAACCCAGACACCGCCTACCCCTTTGTATGGGGTCTCACGGGGGAGCAAGCTCCCATATACACCACATGGTGCAGCCTACCATTGCCTGGACCTTCAGCCTAGGCTGGGAGGCATACTGCTATAGTTTAAATTAAAAAAGGTTCAGGCAGCAATAGAAACAAAAGGCCGGGGGGTTACCCCATCTACCTGCAAGGAGGAGACAACCATCTTCTGACTTGCTCGCCGACTGCAGAGACGAAAGACTGGGGAATGGTGGGAGGTCCCAGGTATTTATGGACCGGGAAGGGTTCCTTTTTTTCATGTCATCTCTGCAAGATCGCCCTCTACAGGACAGTTACCCAAGTGTCATGAATATTCGGAAGCGGGGTGTGTGACATACTGGGAATAAATGCAAAAATGTGAAGCCAACAATTTATGAACAACATAGCTTGCTCTACAAACCAGAAAGGCACCCAGCAGAAGGTACCCAGATTCCACCCTATGGGCAGGCCCTTGTGTTTGGTCAAAAAACGAACTAGGAAGATTTACCAAGGAAGGTGGATCTTCTTGTTGGGATTTCTTCAATACCGTATAAACATGCATGCTCCACTTCAGGTCATTTGTGAACTCCCAGAAATGTTGTCTGTCACCTCGATACCTCATTGTTACCCACGTGTCAGCCTAGAAAGTTGATCACCATCTGAACAGTTTTTCTGGACTGAGGATCAGATTGTTGCTGCACCACTGGGTCAAGTAGTTAACCACGTCGCAGCAGGCCTGGTCCTCGGCATCTTTGATGAGACCAATGATGGTGGTATTGGCTGCAAATTTCACAAATTTGCCTGGGTCATCCTTAAAGATGCTGTCATTGGTATAGAGAGAAAATAACATAGGAGACAATACACAACCCTGGGGCACTCCATTGTTGGTGACCCGTTATTCTTTTCCAAATTTAACTTGGGATGATCAGCCTCACCTGCAGGCATCCATTACCTTTGTGCGCAAAGAGATCATAGGATGAGGCACGGCTGTGAATGCTCAGTTCACAAGTATAGACGAATAGACAGGAAACGCCAGCCTTAATCCAGTTGAAAGGATAAAATATCCACATTTATTGTTCCATACAAAACTTCTTTAAAATCATTCCATCCATAGATACGAGTCAGAATACAGCATAAGGGAGCAGTTTAGTAGCCAACGCGTTTCGGGCACGGACTCAGCCCTTAATCATGACATAACTATCGGATCCCATAAAGCACATTTAAATACTCAAAGTATGCATGTGTTTCTCATTATCTCACACCTAGAGCTGATTGGATCAATATAAATCAGGTGAAAAATCTTATTCCTCCTAGACACTTTAGAATACAAAAAAGTTTTAAAGAAAAATAATTAGACTAAATACAAATTATTATAGAAGAAACCTAGAATTTTATTATGAGGGCTGTTCTGTAAAGATTGAAGTAACAGAACACCTATAAAGCTATTCAAGCCGCTAATTCAAAAAATGATCCACGAGCTGCAGGATGTAGAGATAAGAGATACATTGCATTGCATAAACAAACATTACATATGTTGATACATGTTTAGTGAGAGCGCTGTCATTTAAAAGATACTTTGTATCCTCTCCCTCGTCTGCCTGGAACTATCACTAGGAAGATACATTGTATCATTTACCTCAAACATATCCTGCAGAGTAAATAATGCCATTGAGGCCATTCTAGTCAAGCAGAGATAGAGGGAAAGAAAGGCAATACATTATGCCCTAATGCACAAAGATTCACAGAGCAACATTATTAAAAAATTGTTAATCCTAATATACAAATCTTGATTTTGTCATTAATTATGTATTTGTTAATTTTTTATTTTTTTATCTTTTATTGAATATGAAGTTTGACTTAAAGAAAATCATGGAAGCCTATTATTTATCACCTAAAAATATTATTAGACTAATATTTTATATTATAAACAGTTTCTAATGTTAGACCAATATCCACACATAATTATTTAGCGGCGGAGATATAAATCTACGCCTCTTATTTATCATCTAAAAATATTAGACTAATATTTGCACATTATTGAACAGTTTCTAATTTTAGACCAATATCCACACCTAATAATTTAGCAGCGGAGATATAAATCTACATCCCACCGATGATTAAGGCCCTGTGGGGCCCTGGTGCCAAGCCGGAAAATCCATGAAACCTCACGCTGGAGAAGTTTGGCGTGTAAGTCTCCCCCCCTAGGGCCCAGTTTAACTCTTTCAATGCCTGTGCACCTAAAGTGGGTTAGATCACCTGCATGGGCTCGTGGCTCATTTTTTGAATTAGCGGCTTGAATAGCTTTATAGGTGTTCTGTTACTTCAATCTTTACAGAACAGCCCTCATAATAAAATTCTAGGTTTCTACTATAATAATTTGTATTTAGTCTAATTATTTTTCTTTAAAACTTTTTTGTATTCTAAAGTGTCTAGGAGGAATAAGATTTTTCTGATTTTTCCTGATTTATATTGATCCAATCAGCTCTAGGTGTGAGATAATGAGAAACACATGCATACTTTGAGTATTTAAACCGGGCCTTCACCATGATTTAATGAAAAGCCCAAACTCTTAAAAAAAAATTCCTCAACATCTAAAATTAATATATTTTACATGTTTAGTCACTAATTTATTATACTTTTCCCCACTGGGCTGCAACTCTGTTCGGGAATTTAGGATACGGGCGCCGCCATCTTGACTCAGAAGCATCACACTTACTGAGGAGAGGAGAGTGGGATAAGGTACAGGGTGGCAGGTTATAGCTGTGCTTTGCTCAGACAGAGCAGAGCTGGGGTCAGGGAAAGGTCAGCAGTCCCAGAATGCAGAGCAGCACAGTCACTTCCTGTTTGCAGGCACTTCCTGTTTGCAGGCTGCCTGCAAAAATGGCAGCTTCCATAAGCCGCCATCTTGGATGTTTAAAGGCTTATAAAATGCAGTAGATGCAGGTAGGATGATTGAATGAATCTGTATGTACAGGGTGTGGGAAACATATAAGATAGACTCTTATTTAGAGTGAAGGTCCGCTTTAAATGTGCTTTATGGGATCAGATAGTTATGTCATGATTAAGGGCTGAGTCCGTGCCCGAAACGCCTTGGCTACTAAACTGCTCCCTTATGCTGTATTCTGACTCGTATCTATGGATGGAATGATTTTAAAGAAGTTTTGTATGGAACAATAAATGTGGATATTTTATCCTTTCAACTGGATTAAGGCTGGCGTTTCCTGTCTATTCGTCTATACTTGTGAACTGAGCATTCACAGCCGTGCCTCATCCTATGATCTCTTTGCGCACAAAGGTAATGGATGCCTGCAGGTGAGGCTGATCATCCCAAGTAACTTTTGCAAGACACTAAGCTCTGATCGTGCAGACGCCTAAGACCGTAGGTGCATTTTAGATTATTTATACCTTTGTTGCTATTGCTTATATGGGAATATCCAACAAACTCTGAAATATATTCTATCCTACATATATTATTGCTGTCAGAATAAGCGAATTCATTAATCATGGAAAGAGTGAGATCGCTATATGGTGACACAACTAAGAGTCAAAACAAATTTGAATCAGTGTTTTTACAAGATTTGAATGCAGAAACACAGTCACAGTCACCTGACTTTAAAAATCTTTTAAGGAAATATGAGGACATTATGCGCAAAGAGCTCAAAACGTGGTGGGACCTGAGTTCCCCTACAAAATATGTACAAAATGCAACGATACCGAGGGGCCTTAGAATAAGGAAGGTTCCCACCACGATCTATTCAGAAAACTTCCAAAAGGAATGGAATACAATCCTGACAAATGCGTCAATGGATTTCATGCGATTAATTATTACACATGAAGAGGAAAAGCTTAAAGAAATACAGAAAAATATTGTGGATTTGGAAAATTCATTTAAACAATTTGAATCAATTGCTTATTTTGAAGATAATATGGAACGCTTGCGCAAGTCGTTGGACACGATGGAGGCACAAATTATGGAAATTAAACGAAATAAGTATCAAAGAGACACTGATGATTATCGTCTGGACAGAATTTACACCTGGAAAAGAGCTTCCTATAGATCTTTTCGCCCAAGATCAATATTGAAAAGTAATACTGGAAAAAAATCTGTGACTTTCAATACATCGGAATCGTCAGATTGGTCCTCAACCAGTGACCGATCGGACACTGAATTAGAATCCAGAAATTTTCCAGCACCGGGCCATGTAAAATCAAGAAGAAAAAGAAATACAAGAGACCCCATAGAGCGGGGCGGAAACACAGAGGATGTCCTGCGGGGCTGGCGGACTTAATAGATAACAACAGTGTTATTAATATATCATCATGTTCCTTGTCACCTGATGAAACATCTCTTTTAGCCAAGGGACTATCTTTTTCCCCAACTCACCATTTTGATTTATTTGATACTATATTAGATCTTAATAGATTTGTAAGGAATTTGACATTAAGGAAACATTTTTCTAAATGCGAGACGGATGGGCCCTGTCCCCCATTGTCACCCCGGGATCACACCGGGGGTGTTAATGGGGCACATGGCTCATCTGATCCCACAGATGATCACATGCATGCAAATGAATTTGATTCTTCGATTCTTCAAATGTATGATGATAGGTCTGATTTTTCTTCTTTTTTAGATCAAACTATGGTTATGTGGTTAGAGGATTTATCCGATCAGGGTCCAGAGAAAGCATGCCCCCCTCTGAAACTAAGGATAACTGACAACAATTTTTATCCAGTTAATTCCCGTCCATATGTGTTGGATGTATTTCAAACAATGGTAGAAAAGGATTTAACATCTTTAGCACAAAAGTCACTTAGTAAAAATAGGAAATATAGTAATCTTTCACTTGCAGAAATTAAAGCTATTCATAATCTAGCACAAAATAAAGAAATAGTGATTCGTGCTGCGGACAAGGGGGGTAGTGTAGTGATTTTAGATTCAAGGTTATGAGTTGGAAGCATTAAGACAACTTAACGACCATGCCACTTACTTGAAATTATCGGGGGATCGCACAAAAAAGTTCCAGAAAAGTTTAAAAATCTTACTGGAAGAGGGACGTGCCCTTAATGTTTTGACTAATCAGGATATTGATGCTTTATTTGTTGGTTCCCCCATTGTCCCGGTCTTCCACCATCTCCCCAAAATCCACAAGCCGCAACGTCCCCCGGTCGGCCGACCGATCGTGGCTGGGATTGGGGGGATGTGTGAGAGACTGGGACAATGGGTGGATTCCCACTTGCTTCCCCTTGTCAGGAGATTACCAGGTTTTCTTAAAGATGCAGGGAATGTGATGCAGTCCTTATCGGGATTTCAATGGAGGGAAGATTTCAGGTGGTTAACGTGTGATGTAACCTCGCTTTATTCTTCAATACCACACGACCTTGCATTACAGGCTGTTTATTTTTTCTTAAAGTATTATTCAGCCTATTCTGAGGAATTCATTACCTTCATTATTCTTGCCATTGAATTCCTTCTGAAGCACAATTATTTTCTCTTTGCAGGAGAATATTATTTACAATTATGTGGGGCGTCTATGGGGGCCCCTTTTTCTCCCTCTCTCGCCAACCTTTACATGGGTTGGTGGGAGAGGGAGACAATATATGGCCCGAAGAACCCCTTCCTACATAGGGTTAAATACTTCGGAAGATATATCGATGACCTACTCTTTATATGGGAGGGAGATGATCAGACCATTTCTCAGTTTGTAGAGTACTTAAATAATAATGATCTGAATCTAAAATTCACCTCTGAAAATAATGCATACTCCATCCCATTTTTAGATTTAAATCTGAGAGTAGCTCCAAATGGTAATGAGATCATTACTAAGACATACAGAAAAAAGACGGCGGGAAACACTACCCTTAGGGCAGAAAGTTGCCATCCAGAGCATACAATCAAAGCAATCCCGGTAGGGGAAATGATCCGGGCACGCAGAAATTGCTCTGATCAAAGGGAGTTTGAGGAGGAGATTCAGGTGGTCAAAAATAGATTGAAGGCCAGGGGTTATTCAGATGAATTACTAATTAGAGCAGAAAATATAGCGAGATCTAAAGATAGAAGTGTCATGCTCTCATAAAACAAAAGTAAAAATAAAAATAAAAACAAAGATATAAACAAAGATCCTATCCTGGTAACCACCTATAGCGAGGAATTTTATGCCATCAAAAAAATTATTAATAAACATTTGCCGATTCTGAATGGAGATCCACAGTTGGGGGATATAGTAAAAAATGGGATTAAAGTCATTAGTAGGCATTCACCCTCCCTAGGTCAAAGATTGTCCCCTAGTCTCTTTGAGAGAAATAATGTAGTGCCATTTACCTGGCTTACATGTAGTGGTTTCCATGGATGTGGAGGACATCGCTGTGGGATGTGTAAATTTGTTGCCCCTGGCAACAATTTTCTGTCCGCAGCTACAGGCCAGCAATACAGTATAAAAAACTTTATGAATTGCAATTCTTCTAATGTAATTTATTTGATTACCTGCATGCAATGTCAAATACAATATGTGGGGTGTACTACCAGGCCCCTTAAAAAAAGAATTGCTGAACATGTGGCAGCGACATCCTTAAATCGTGTAGATTCCACTTCCAATGTAGGACGCCACTTCAGAGATTCCCATGCAGGTGATCTAACCCACTTTAGGTGCACAGGCATTGAAAGAGTTAAACTGGGCCCTAGGGGGGGAGACTTACACGCCAAACTTCTCCAGCGTGAGGTTTCATGGATTTTCCGGCTTGGCACCAGGGCCCCACAGGGCCTTAATCATCGGTGGGATGTAGATTTATATCTCCGCCGCTAAATTATTAGGTGTGGATATTGGTCTAAAATTAGAAACTGTTCAATAATGTGCAAATATTAGTCTAATATTTTTAGATGATAAATAAGAGGCGTAGATTTATATCTCCGCCGCTAAATAATTATGTGTGGATATTGGTCTAACATTAGAAACTGTTTAATAATGTGCAAATATTAGTCTAATAATATTTTTAGATGATAAATAATAGGCTTCCATGATTTTCTTTAAGTCAAACTTCATATTCAATAAAAGATAAAAAAATAAAAAATTAACAAATACATAATTAATGACAAAATCAAGATTTGTATATTAGGATTAACAATTTTTTAATAATGTTGCTCTGTGAATCTTTGTGCATTAGGGCATAATGTATTGCCTTTCTTTCACTCTATCTCTGCTTGACTAGAATGGCCTCAATGGCATTATTTACTCTGCAGGATATGTTTGAGGTAAATGATACAATGTATCTTCCTAGTGATAGTTCCAGGCAGACGAGGGAGAGGATACAAAGTATCTTTTAAATGACAGCGCTCTCACTAAACATGTATCAACATATGTAATGTTTGTTTATGCAATGCAATGTATCTCTTATCTCTACATCCTGCAGCTCGTGGCTCATTTTTTGAATTAGCGGCTTGAATAGCTTTATAGGTGTTCTGTTACTTCAATCTTTACAGAACAGCCCTCATAATAAAATTCTAGGTTTCTACTATAATAATTTGTATTTAGTCTAATTATTTTTCTTTAAAACTTTTTTGTATTCTAAAGTGTCTAGGAGGAATAAGATTTTTCACCTGATTTATATTGATCCAATCAGCTCTAGGTGTGAGATAATGAGAAACACATGCATACTTTGAGTATTTAAATGTGCTTTATGGGATCAGATAGTTATGTCATGATTAAGGGCGGAGTCCGTGCCCGAAACGCGTTGGCTACTAAACTGCTCCCTTATGCTGTATTCTGACTCGTATCTATGGATGGAATGATTTTAAAGAAGTTTTGTATGGAACAATAAATGTGGATATTTTATCCTTTCAACTGGATTAAGGCTGGCGTTTCCTGTCTTTTCCAAATTTGACTTGCTTTATCCAATTCATGAGGAAGTTTTTTAACCAGTCACAGATGCTAGTGGAGACCGACAGTGCGAGTGGAGTCCCAATTTTGAAGGAACTAAGTCAGTATCTATGGTGATAAAAGCAGAACTCAAGTCTACAAATAGAATCCTGACATACATATTTGGATGACCCACGTGCTGCAGAATATAAGTGTGGTGCTGACAGCATCCTACAACGATCTGTTTGCCCTGTAGGTGAATTGTAGGGTGTCCTAGAGGTGTTTAGAGTCTTTCAGGGGGGGCAAGCGATAGCTTTTCATAGACCTTCATTGCGAATGATGTTAATGCAACAGGTTTGTAGTCATTAAACCGGAGCAACACACGTTATAACTTTAATGGGTGTTGGTCCCTCTCTCTGCTGATGGGAAGAACCTCGGGAGGGCATTAAGAACGCTGGAGCCCCCTCGCACCTAACTGCACAGATCCCTCGTAATACTCATCTTCATTACGAGCCAGCGCCAGGAAAGAAGTCCCACGATTGGGTGGACGCGACTACGGCCCACGTGAGTGCCCAGCGGCCAATCGCGGGACTCCTTTCCCGGCACTGGCTCGTAATGAAGGATAGTCTGTGCAGGGATCTACTGAAGATATCTGTAAGGAGAGGGGCCAGTTATGATGGACATGCCTTAAGGCAGGAAAATTCTGTCAGGACCAGTTGCCTTCTTCGTATCTCAGGAGAATCTGTCTGACATCAAGTTCTTGGATGCCTGTTGTCTGGTTCCTGGGTATCACCTCTGTTTGGTTAAGGTTTGGGTAAAATCTACAGTAAAATTCGTTCAGGTCCTCTACTAGGTGCTTGCATGATGACATTGCTGTGGAAGGGATCGTGCAGTTGGTGGTCTCTTCCATTCCTCAATAAACAGACCTTGAATCTCCAGCTGAGAAATCAGACTTTTTTGCAGCTCTAATCTCGCTGGTCAGTGAATTTCTCAGCTGCCTGTACTACCAAGTACTACCGAGTTAGCAATCTAAAAGCCCATTTTATTCCAAACTAATGCACCTATCAGCATGAAACTGTCAGAGCTGCTTTAATATGTACCATTGAAATGATGATTACAAGGGATTCTTGACCTTGGAATTCTTCTACTGACCCTACTTTTATGTCCATTAGGTCCACCGTTCGCAAAAGAATTCTTATTTTCTCCACCTAGGAAATAAATTAGGTAAATCAGCAGATGCATTTTAATGTCCTACGACCAAGTATTTTATCTCCGCAAATGATTACTAATGATATTCATAAAGTCAGTCACCATATAATATGGCTTTTATATTAAATAAGCCTAAAACACAGTTTTTATTTCAGATTTATAGCAGTATATCTGAAAACCTGTTGTGATGCTCATACTGTATACATTCAATGCGTCTCAAGAGCCATGCTTTAAAGAAAAAAGTAAAAGCTATATTTTAGGCCTAGGGGGACAGGATATAGAGCTGGAAAGTAAACAAAGAATTTCCTCCTAAAGCAAAGCCTAGCAGGCTTAAAGTTATACCAAAGGCAAGCTTGATTGTTGTCCCATTGTCTTGGGCTACACTTTGCACTGTCCTAAAAACTTTAATCCATTTTCCAAAAGACCCTGTAGTTCATAAGTTATTTTTAAGTATTAGCGCATTGGAGATTCATAGAAAAAATGAAGAGAAACACTGGGTGTGGCAACAGCGATAGGATGTTTGTTAGCACACTGTAATGAGTGTGAGAGGGGAGGGCGAGGTATCAGAACTGCAGAGAGGCAGCCAATCAGGACATCTGGGCAGGGAGTGGGGGGGTGTTTCTGTTCTTGGTCCACTGAAGGTTGATTGATGGACCAGGTCAGCGGGATGGGGACTGAAAGTTGAATGAGGAAGTGGTTTTCCTAACTAAGGAGACAGACAGGAGAGGAAGCACAATGCTCAAGCCACTCAATTAAAAGGTAAGCTACTGATATATATATATATATATATATATATATATATATATATTTTGACTTTCCAATCACTTCCAATCATCCAATTCAACCTGACCACACAGGCGCAGCTGGTAAAACAGGGACCTACCTGAAGAATTTATTCAAATCAGAGAAAAACACATACTATATAGCTAAGTTGCCACTTAGATATTGAAGAAACATCATGAATTGTGACTAATTCTTAACTCAAGGTTGACTTTACTTTCCCTCAGCCCTGCAGTATGGGGGAACACCAATTTGGGATGCCCTACTCCAATCTCCACTCATCCATGCATGTGACTAGACAAACTGCTACTGAGTTCTCCTTCTGGCTGTTGGTCTGTCCACCTTCAGCGACAAATCGTGTTCATGTACATCATGTACAATGGTGAGGTGGTAAGTAAGGGCTGCCTGATAAATTCCTTTTGACTTTATTTCCACTCTCCAATTTGTTAAGGGTTGTTGAGACACCACTGTGGTAATAGTTATGTTAGATGAGATAGCAAGCACCTCCTTTCAGTGGTGCCAAATTATTTTGCTGCTGTATCTCTGTACCTACCTGCTGTATACACGACTCACATGGAGAATTGTCTTTTGCCTTGCCCCTGGCCATATAGCCTTTGCTACTGGCTACAGTTGGTCATATGACCAGGAAATGGAACTGCCATTACTTTCTAGACAAAAATATGGCACAAGAAGATTATTCGTGTGAATAAAACCAACCTGTTTTCGGTAAGGGGCAATCACACCAATCGCTTTGGCAGCGACTGATGTTGTGACATGTTTTACAAGAATACAGCAGTAACGCATAATCTGAACCGCTTCTGAAGGGTTAAACCAGGATGGGTTGCTTCCTTCGCGCATTTCTGTTCCCTGTAGATTGAAGAAAAATTTCTTATTCCATAATATTCAAAAACAGTCATCAGGAAAACTCATTGAAAGTCCTAAGAACAAGGCTGACAAATCTGTTAGTACCCAACATAAAGATTGTTTATTCTGGTCATGTGGAGGACACGGTTCGCCTCCCTAATATGATTTTGGCTGCTGTTCTTAAAGATGTTGTTATACCGTTTTTCCTGTTACTCCTTATGGGTGTTTCTTCATGTAATACTTTTAAAGTGGTTAAGGTGACTGAGGGGCCTTCGATTAGCTCGATGCCAACAAAACTTGGACATTATTCTGAAACCGTTTTGTTCGCAGGAGAAATTCAAACAAAGAAGCCCTGATGCTGCGTTCTCCACACGACCAGAAGAGTACTAAAACTTCCTTATGCAACCTCTATTTTTACAACAGCAATTCATATTCAATTTTGAAATTCATACTATTCAACTACATAGGTTACATACCCTGATGCCATGGAAAATCAAAGGAAATCCTTTTTTGGGCAGTTTGTCCCATCTCAGTAATTTGTTTACAACCACGGGATCTGCGCAGACCTCAAGTTCTTTGTGGTAGAAAAGTTTTGATGGTAAATGGAGCAAGGCAGCATGAGACCGATAATTTTTCATCAGCTTTGTAATCTTTTAGGAAAAAATGATATGTAGGTTTAATTGTGAGCATATAAATGCCATTTTCATTGTATAGGGATCCCACACCATGGAGCTATACTAGAGAACCCCCCCACGCATACAGGTCTGTAGCTATTAAGAAGCCTCTGAAAGAGGACAGGACTGATATCTGCCATGCTACCCTCATCCAGTCCCAATTACAATAAGGTCCCCTGACAAGGTACCAGCAACTCTCACACAACCCAAATTGAACCTTGGTCAGGGAGGCTCTGCAATAGCACAGATGTGTTTGATGTTTGAGTAGAATGCTTTTTCTCCTAGAAAGCAGACTTCAAGTGCCACATTATCATGAAAACCGTCTGAGGGGCAAGGCTGATCAAAACACCCTGGACTGGCTCTAGAAGGCTGCAGAGCTGGCTGTTAACATGCTCCTATAGCAGGATGCCCTGCTGTGTGAAACCCCTGGGGCCGCCGCCAAACTCACATTCACTCACTCGAGCAACACTCTAATAGCCGGCCACTGCCTCCCCAGCATCCCATGTAGCTATGTGTTCCACTCAGATAGGCTGGGCAAGGGAGAACACTCGAGTAGAATATTAGTAGTATAACCACACAGATGTGGAGAATGCTCACACTGACTGCAGATGGCACAGCATGACTTAAGATATGAATAAAAAAAAAAAATACAAATTCTGTGATTACTCACCTGTAGAATTGGTATTATACGTATACAGCAAGTCCTGTTCCATAATATTCCTTACACATGGGCAATTCATCCACAAGATGGCGCTGGACTGCAGAAAACAGCTTGTGGCTCCTCCCGCCCCTATATAAGTCAGGGACCTCCCACAAATTCCCCAGTATTGACAAACAGTTAACAAGAAGCCGGGAGAACAATAATAACAAGAATTCAAAAATGAACATATGAACAATCACCATACAGAGGTAACTAAGAATAATGATAAGGGTGGGATGGAACAGGACGTGCTGTATACGTATTAATACCAATTCTACAGGTGAGTAATCACAGAATTGTATTATTCTAAGTATACAGCACGTCCTGTTCCAGAATATTCCTTCCACATGGGACATCCAATAGCAGTGTCCGTAAGGGATCCCCTAAAAGTAACAGCGGGCAATTTAAACCACTGCCGCCTGCAGAACTTTGTGACCAAAAGCAGCATTAGCTGAGGCCCTAACATCAACCTTGTAAAACTTGTAAAAATACCATTTTGTGAGTACTCACCTGAAAAATGGATATTGTTGGTGTGCCACACACCCCGCTTCACTTCTAAATATTCTTCACTTAATGGGTTAAATCGCCGCCAGGTGACGTAGTGCAGAGAGGAAGTCTTGTAACGAGCCCCCTTCCGGCCTATATATACCTGGTACCTCCCTTCAATCACCAGTATATTAAAAAAGCAGAAAGACAAGGTACCAGTATTCCACCGGTAACCTCAAAATCAATTTTGATATAAATAAAAAGGCTTCACCATATAAAAGCTTTGGAAATACCGAAAAGGGTGGGAGTGAAGAGGGGTGTGTGGCACACCAACAATATCCATTTTTCAGGTGAGTACTCACAAAATGGTATTATTCTTGGTGTGCCACACACCCCGCTTCACTTCTAAATATTCTTCACTTAATGGGACATCCAAAAGCAGTGTCCACAAGGGATGGTTTAACTAGTTAGTTTTAACTAAAGACTTAAGCGCAACACGCTTCAGAAAAAAGATAGATAAGGCAGAGACCTGCCCTTTCAATGTACTTAGCTGGAGACCAGAGTCCATCCCTGATTGTAAAAACTCCAGAATCCTGGAGACCGAAAAGACCCTACAAGGAAAAGATCTTATCTCACACCAAGCGATATAGGCTTTCCAAGTCCTATAGTAGGTGATGGAAGAAGACCTCTTCCGGGCACTGATCAGAGTCTTAATGACTGAATCAGAAAGACCCTCCTCCTTCAGGATGGAGGTTTCAGCAGCCAGGCCATCAAACCCAGCGCTGGTAAATTGCGGTAACACAATTGACCCTGAGTGAGCAGATCGGGCCGAAGAGGCAGAACGAACTGGTCTACCGCCAGCCGAAAGATGTCTGCGAACCTCACTCGCCTTGGCCACCTTGGGGCCACGAGAACGGCGGACACCTTTTCCAGAGCCAACTTCTGAAGCACCCTGCCCAGCATGGACATCGGAGGAAACAGGTATAGAAATTTCCAGAACTCCCCAGCTAAGGGACATGGCGTCCACTGCCAGAGCCAGAGGAACCTGGGAGAGCGACACGAAGTTCGGGAGCCTGTGATTGTGACGAGAGGCAAACAGGCCCACCTCCGGGGTCCCCCACCTGAGACACAGTGAGCGAAACACCTGAGGATGGAGAGCCTATTCTCCCAGACGGGGAGAGCCCCTGCTCAACCGGTCCGCTACCTGGTTCTTCACCTCTGGAATGTAAACCGCCGAGAGACAAGGAACATGGGACACCGCCCAGGTCAGGATCAGGGACACTGCTCTGAGAGCACTCGGACTGCGAGTCCTTCCCTGAAGACCGATGTAAGCAACCGCTGTTTGATTGTCTGAACGCATCTGGACCGGAAGGCCCAGAACGAGCTGAGTCAGGAGAGCAAGCACCTGACGGATGGTTCTCAGTTTCAGAATATTGATGGGTAAGTGGGGCCTTTGAGGTTCCCACTGCCCCTGAAACTGCAGCTTTTTCCAGAATCAGCCCCATCCCGACAGACTGGCGTCCGTGGTGACAATTTCCCAAAGGAGGGTCAGGCAAAACCTGCCCTACACCAGATTGGTCGAGACCAACCACCACAGGAGGGACTGCCGGACCCGGGAGGACAACTAGAAGGACTGATCCAGCAACCGAGGCTGCTGGTCCCAAAACGCTAACCGAAAAAGCAGAAGCGTTCTCGTGTGAACTTGGGCAAAAGGAAGAAACACTCTGTGTTGATGAGAGTCCAGGCCGGGACGAACCGACCCATCTCTCTCGGGGACTGCGAAAAGATTGGAGTAGAAAACGAGGCCCATCTCTAAGCGCGGCACCGGCCGGATGACCGCCATCTCTAACAGATTCAGTACTGACGCCAGGAGCCCCTGCGTGGCCAAAGGATCGATGGGCACCCGAGACCGAACAAACCATGAAGGAGGGTGAGACCCAAATTCCGGGTCGCAACCGGCCGACACTACCTCCTGGATCCATCTGCCTGGAACCACTTGGTTCCAAACCTGGGAGAAGTGTCGCAATAGTCCCCCCACCCGCACGGGTGAGGGCAGCCCCTCATTGTTGAGTGGGCTTGTCAGCAGGTTTGGGCTTGGTGCCCCAGGACTGAGCGGGCCGACCCCGGCCCCTCCCCCGAGTCCAACCTGCACCTCTGGTAGCGGGAAAGGAAGCACCCCTGCCCGCTCTGAATCCTCGAAAGGAAGGCCTACCGAAACCTGCCCCCCTAAAGGGACCACGAGGCCTCTTGCGTTGTGGCATCTTACCACCCTTTGCGACTGAATCAATTTTCTCCCCAAACAGACGCAACCCCAAAAAGGGGAGAGCTGTGGGCACCCTTTTAGAAGCCGCGTCCGCTGACCACTGACGCAGCCATACTGACCTGCGAATAGCCACCAGCATAGCCGCTGCCTTGCTACTCATAGCCAGTGCATCGTCCTGAGCGGATAGGACATAGGACACAAAAGATTCACACTGCTTAAGCGCAGTAAACTGTTTACAAGCGGGATTGAGATCCTCATAAAGCCCCTGAATTAAAGACTTAATCGCCAATAGCAGAAGGGCTGAAGCACACACCGGGCGCAACGCAGACCCGGAGTAAACAAAGCCATGGCGCGCGCATTGGTCAATCCGACAATCCTCCCCATCCTTAGGGACAGTGGTCTCAGCAGACTGTACCATAGCCGTGCTGGAGAGCCCTAGCACAGGGGTATCGACGTCAGGAGGGACAGACCAAAGCTTTACCAACTCTGGCGGAAAAGGACAACGCTTTTCCTAACTGGAAGGGATTCCAGATAACCGCGTGGGATGTTCCCATTCCTTAAGAACCACCCTCTCAAAGTGGTGTTGTCTGGGAAAAACCCAACGCAGCTGAGGCTCCTTAAATAACTGACCCTTTGGGGGGGCGTGGCTGGCTGCCGAGAGAGATGGTCGCACTGTAACTCAGCTCAGCACCCCGGGCAGGCAAAAGGGCGGCTACCCAGAGCAATCCGGTGCCAGGAGACTCAGAAAGTGCTTCTAGACCCTGCGGAGGTTGGCACCATCCCGATGGGCAAAAGCGGAGGCGGAGGTAGGAGGAGGACGGCGCCTACGCACCAACATAGTGCGAGGCGCAGCGCGGGTCCAACAAAGATGGCGGAGGGAGACGACACATATAACCTACAAGAGCAGCAGCACCAGTCGGATGCTCGTCAGACGGAGCCCGCGATCGGGACTGCAATCAGCCAGCAGGTGCTCCCGGTCAGAAGCTGTGACGGAGGAGACGCGACAGTCCTAGACTGGACGGCCATGGCGAAAGATCAGCGTCCGAGTTTGGCGGGAAACGGCCGAGGGGATGCGGGAGATGCGAACGGCGGCAGCGACAACAGCAGGGCTGGTAGCCCGATCCCCGCCACCACACATGGCCCATCCAGCGCCCCGGTGTCACCCACGAGGCTCCCTCACATGGACAACGCAGATTCCATCAGCAGCCCATCAAGCAGCAGCCCGCCGAACAGTGAGTCATCCCTTTTTTCGGGCCCCCGTAGCCCCTGCGCCCCACTTCAGTCCCTAGAACTGGGGAACCATGCCCAACCAGCCCCAGACCCAGTTGAGCTCAGAGACGCCAACCTGCTAGCAAAGTTTAAGCTGCTCCTACAGCAGGAATTACAAGCTGTCACAGATGCATGGGCCTCCCCACTGAAAGCGGAGATTCATAGCTTGGGGGAAAGAACTGAGGCCCTAGAAAGCAAAATGGAGCACACCCTAACCACCATACAATCCCGGGACAGGGACATTGAGGCCATACAGTTAAAACTGGAGGATTTGGAGAATAGGGCCAGAAGGGGCAACCTGCGTATCAGAGGCCTACCGGAATCCATGCTAGACGTAACTGAGACAGTGACTGCCTTGTTCCAAGAATTGATCCCTAACCTGCCGATAGAGAGGTTGGAGCTGGACCGGGCCCACAGAGCTATGGGGCCTAAACGCAAGGATGGGCTGCCCCGGGATATTGTCCTAAAACCCACCTATTTTCGCACCAGAGAGGCCTTACTACGGGCAGCAAGGGAGAAGAAGGAGCTAACCTTTCAAGGCCACACCTATCAGCTCTTTCAGGACTTAGCTCCCCAGACCATACAGAGAAGACGGGAGATGAGGCCGGCCCTGGAAGCCCTACGGGCACATAATGTCAGCTACAGATGGGGATTCCCATTTAAGGTCCTCTTTGCATACAGGGGGGATCAATATTCAGCCTCTTCCTTAAGCGAACTGTGCCATATTCTCAAAGATCTTGCTATACCCATGGACGCGGGGGGTTCAGGGAGCCGTGACTCCAGCCCCCCCTTATCCAGGAAGCGAACCGCCCTCAGGCCACCCCGGGACAGGCCTTCCTTTGACAACAAGAAAAGAGCCCCTACTTTACCGCGGGTTCATTGGGACCCCATACAAAATAATCAAAGGTGATGGACCCGGAGCTGCGCTCTTCCTCCCTGTCCTCTGCAGTTTTTGGCTCTGTGGAATGCTGTTGTCCGCCTTATTTCCAGGACGTAGTGTGAATCCCTTTCGGTCCGGGACTTTGATGCCGGATTCTTCTGCAGTCGGCGCTGCAAGCATTTCAGGTTATGCGCCTAAGGCGCAAGTTCTCTCTTTTGCCTTTTCAACATGTTAGCCGTTGGTTTTATATGGTTTTATATTTTTTTTTATGCATTTTCTATAGTGATGTAATAAGATCCCTTGGGTTTTGTCCTGACTTTCCCTCAGTCGGGAGAATCCAACCGGTCAATATTTTCTTAAAGTAATATAGTCGTCCTTAGCCTGCCCTGGGGGACACACCCCCACTGTACTTTTTTACTACAGCATTACGGTAGACGGAGGAGTTGTAATAACCCTCCCTCTATTGATAGGCCCGCTTGAACGGGCGGTGAAATTCCGGCCTTGGTCCTGATGGGCCCCCTTGTATCATCCCGGTTAATGATACTGTTGCTCATGAATATTATGCATATTATGCAGATCAATAGTTTATATTTTTTACAGTTTGTCCTTATTAGTGATTTCAACACCCACCCTACCCTGGCCCCCCTGTGTGTCCACCCCGGTGATTCCCCCCCCTCCTTGGGTCCCTGGTCCGCCCTGGACGATAGTGTCGATTGCACTGTATGGCTATGTCTCACAATAGTTTGAAAATAATCTCTCATAATGTACAGGGGTTTAATTCTCCCTCCAAACGGAACAAAGCCTTCCAATTCTATAAAACCAACAAAGCTGATATTCTTTGCCTGCAGGAAACCAGATTTGCCCGCCATTCACACCCTAAGTACCTAAACAGACATTTCCCCCTGCACTATCATGCTATGTTTAAAGAAAAGAAACGGGGGGTCACAATAGCCTTCAGGAAAAATTTACCCTTTGTCTGCCATGAGGAGATAGTGGACCCGACAGGCCGCTATGTACTGGTGTCTGGATCCATCTATGATGTGGAAATCACGGTAGTTTCGTATTATACTCCCAACGCACACCAGCTTAGATTTCTGTCCCATTTATTCAAGGTAGTTAAGGAGCACTCCAGAGGTGTGGTATACCTGGCGGGCGACTCAAACCTGGTAATAGATCCCAAGGGTGACAAGACAGTCCCCACAGTGCCAGGCCGAGGAGGGGAGCCAGGGGCAGGCAAACCAGGGGCGTTCAGTGCACTGTTGGGCTCTTATGCACTGTGTGACACTTGGCGGGAGGTTCACCCCACAGGGCGTGACTTTACATTCTACTCCAATCCACACAAATCTTTTTGCAGAATAGACCATGTTTTCATGCCACAACATTCACTTACACAACTTCAAGGAGCCACAATCCTCTCCACGCCTTGGTCTGACCATAGCCCAATGATGATCTCCGTAGACTTGGCGGTCCCCGGGAGATCTCTTGACTCCTGGCGTCTTAATGACTCGCTCCTAACAACTAAAGATACTTGTGACAAAATCCAGAAGCACCTAGCTGATTATTTTATGCACAACGTGGGCTCGGTGGACTCTCCAGTCTCCTTATGGGAAGCCCATAAACTGGTAATGAGAGGGCACATAATACAAATAGCCACAACAAGAAAGAGGGAAAGGGAGGCCAAAGTGAAGGAATTATCTGATCAATTCAGGAAGGCCGAGGAGGAGTGGAAGGGCAACCCATGTCAGACCACCAAAGACAGAGTTGACTTGGCCCGCCTGGAACTTAACTTACTCCTAGACGGCCAGGCAGAAAAACAGCTACGGTGGTCCAAACAACACTTTTACTCCCGGGGCAATAAGCCGGACTCCATGATGGCCAAACAACTCAGACTGAGCAAACCCAAAAGCCAACCCATTCAACTGAAGTTACAAGGGCTCACAACTGCCAACCCCTTAAAGATAGTGGAGGCCTTTAAAACTTTTCTGGCAGACCTCTACTCCAGCCCGGGGGGGAACAATCCACAAAAACTGGAAGAATTTTTCTCCGGCATTGAGCTACCGGTTGCCCCTCGGGATTGTTTAGATAGTATGGAAGAGCCCATTACTTTACAGGAACTGTTGGCTGCAATAAAGACCATTAAACCCAAAAAGACCCCGGGCCCAGATGGTTTCTCGGGACTTTATTACAAGAAATTTGCCCCGCTGCTGGGGCCTCACCTGGTGGCACTATTCAATTCCCTTAGATCGGGCATGAATCCCAGTCCTGAGTCGTCAATGGCTAATATTGTCATGATCCCCAAACCGGAGAAAGATCCCCTGCTGACCTCTAACTATAGGCCTATTTCATTACTCAACCAGGACATTAAACTCCTGGCTAAAATCCTGGCCTCGAGACTGAATTCCTTCCTGGGCTCGTTGGTCCATAGAGACCAGTCGGGCTTTGTCCCTTCCAGACAAGCTAGTGATAACATTAGACGTATAGCCCACCTAATTCACTCCATTCAGAACAGGAAAATTCCTGCTTTTTTATTATCTTTAGACATTTATAAAGCATTTGACACAATCTCATGGGAGTACATGCGTACAACGTTGGGGAGGTGGGGTTTTGGCAGCAGGTTTTTACAGTGGATCTCGGCATTGTATTACCAACCGACAGCGAGGGTTAGATACCTTGGGTTCTCTTCAGACAGGTTTGGTATACAGAGAGGTACCCGTCAGGGATGCCCCCTATCCCCCATCCTGTTCATTTTGGCCATGGAGCCCTTAGCGCTTAAAATCAGAGCCAACAAAAATATCAAGGGCATTGATATTGGAGGAGTCCACCATAAGATTTCGCTTTTTGCGGATGATGCTGTTCTGGTTTTGTCACAACCTATCACCACTTTACCCAATCTTCTCGGGGTGTTGGACGAGTTTGCTGAGATCTCTGGGCTCAAGATAAATAGATCCAAATCGGTTGCCATGAATGTGGGGCTCTCGGCGGGATCAGTGTTGCACCTCAAATCCACATATGACTTCAAGTGGACCTCAAATGGTCTCCCCTATCTGGGTGTTCGCCTGGCACCCACATATGGGGGCCTCTACGCTGCCAACTACCCACCTCTGATACGAACTCTGAATTCTTTGATGGATTCCTGGACAGACCTTCCAATATCGTGGTTGGGACGGGTGGCCGCGGTCAAAATGACAATCCTCCCCAAAATATTGTATTACTTTAGAGTACTACCTGTCAGGATCCCGGCCTACATGCTCCGAATCCTTCAGAGACGGATGTTCCAGTTTGTGTGGGGAACAACCAGACCCCGAGTGGCAAGACGCACAATATATGCCCATAAATCTCAGGGGGGTTTGGGGGTGCCTAATATTACTCACTACTATAAAGCAGCACAAATAGCACAGTTGTCCCAGTTACATGCAATGAGAGATTTACCACTGTGGGCCCTGCTGGAGATCCCGAACCTGGGGAAGTCCCCACTAGAGGCTTTGCTATGGACAGACCCCAGAAATAGACCAAAAGATCTGAGCCCTTTGATGATACACTCCCTTAAGGTTTGGGACTCTATAAAATATTCCTCGGGATTAATGTCACCTCACGCTCCTTTACTGAATTTATGGGATAATCCTCTATTCCCACCGGGTCTTCGGGGAGGGGCGTCCTTTTCACATTGGGTGTCGGCGGGTATCTGTGCTTTTCATCATCTCTTGACAGACAAGGGCCTTATGTCATTTGAAGAATTGAGGGATAGATATGGTCTTCCACGGACGGAATGGTTCCACTACACACAACTGAGCCACTGGCTTAGACCTAGGCTTGCTGGACTGGTCTTGTATAGGAAATGGACCAAATTTGAGGCCTTGTGCGTGGAGGAGCCGGATAGCCCGGGGAGGATCTCCTTGCTATATTCTTCCCTGAATGATTTTCCAAAACCCTTTGACCACAAATATGTGCAAGAATGGGGGGAGGACCTGAGATTGGAGAGGGAGGAGGTGGACTGGGTGGATGTGTGGAGGGCGACCTGGGGCTGTTCGATTAATTCACTCACAGTTGAGTCAGCTTATAAAGTCCTGTTACGTTGGTATCTGGTCCCTGCTAGAATCCATAAAATTTATCCCGCCTACCCAGAACAATGCTTCAGGGGCTGCTCGGTAAAAGGCGATGTGCTTCATACATGGTGGACCTGTCCCTTTGTATCACGCCTTTGGCAACAGGTCTTTCGCTTGGTAGCTGTAATCATGAATGTTTCCCCCAAAAAGGACCCCTGGGTGGCGCTGTTGCGCCATAAAGCCCCTGAACTTAATAGGCTCCAAAACAAGCTGTTCTCCTTTATCATGCTGGCCACCAAACAGACGATTGCAAAGGCCTGGAAACAGCAGTTGGTTTCTATTTCGGAGGTTAAAGCTAGACTAAATGGATTCTTGATAAATGAAAAACTTTCCAGCATCTTGAATGATAAACACGAGCACTTCCTAGAGGTTTGGGAGCAATGGATCCGATTTGCAACCCCTAACATATCGATGCTAGCATTGAATTGATGAATATGTAGAGAAGCTATTAGGAGCGGACCAGGGACTCTTACCTCTTACCTCCTTCCCCCTCCCCTAGTTACTCCCTTTTGTGGTTTTCCTTCCCCTCCCCCTTTATTTGTTGAAACCATACCTCTGATTGTGGATAGAACCAGAATGACATGATTCTTGTATTACGTATTGTGTATCATGACATGGCTGGTCTGTACTCGGGATAGTGGAAGGTATCTCCGGAGATCGAGAAGGGGAGGCCCCCCTTTGTGCCCCCCGCCCCTCGGGTCGGATCAGCCATTTTTCCACATTATGCATCTGGCTCCAGACAATAGTTAATATACTGTCTTGATGTCTTTGACGCAGTTCTTTTTTTGCTATGTATGTAACGATACTGATTTCAATGTGATCTTGAAATATTGTATTGTCAAAATTCAATAAAAAGATTGAAAGATAAATAACTGACCCTTTGGCAGGGTGGCCGCCTCAGGTGGATCTAAATTCAAAATTTTAAACATTTGAGCCAGAATGGAGGGGGTGTCAAAAACAACCCCCTCCGACCAATCGCCAATCACATCAGCCTCAAGCTGACCTGTAGGCTCATCTGACTCCAACGGGAATTTATCCTCGTCCGAGGATCCATCGGACCATTCCACAGGCTCACATAACTTGTCCTGTGGAGCCGGAGTCAGGTGCCTCCGTTTTGCAGCGGCCTTTAACGCTGCTTTAACGGGCACTACTTTCCGGGGGCTGGGCTGTGCCGCCACCTCGGAATGCGAATCCCCACTTTTGGCAGTGCCATGCGGGGTCCGGAACAGGGAGGGAGAGGTAGGAGATGATGAAAGATGCGATGGGCCCGCAGCCGAAGCAACGGACTGGCGCGCAATAGTCTGCTTTGCACAAGGGATGCAAATAAAGACATCATCAGCTGGGAGTGGAGCCCCACAACCTACGCACCCCCCGAAAGGCTCAGCAGAACCGTTTCCGGCAATAACGGAAGCCTCCATATGGTGATTTATGGTATTCGCAATACTTGGGTCTTTTAAGGCATAAGCCAACCCGGGATGCCCCCTTATTTGTAAATGTCCCGGAAGGGAGGATTTTTTAGTTAAGGTCCCCTTTAATAAAATATATATATATATATATATATATATATATATATATATATATATATATATATATATATATATATATATATATATATATATATAGATTATATATATACAAGCATTTATAATATATCCCAATAAATAGCCAGGCAACAGAGCCGGAGGGCCACCATAAACAGGGATCCCAGGATCTGTAAGGCAAGAGAAATCACAATCAGATCCTCACATGTGTGCAACAATTATATATGCATGGCACCAAAGTGCCTAAAAATATGAGCAAAACCATGCCCCCTAATAACAAATAACTCCCCCCATATCCAACACAAGAAGAAATGAAATTCCCACTTAACGGCCCCACCCAGTTGGGGCCGCTTACCTGGCCAAGCGAGAGCAGCAGCCGGAGAGCGAGACAGCAGCCAGCAGCCGCAGCACCTGAGACCAAGTGCGGCCGCGCGCCCACGTGACTTCCCCCTTTGAAGGGAAGTGAAACTGGGGCCGTCGCACGACGCCGCATGACGCCGCCGCCACGCCCCCGTTGCCGCGTCACCGGGACCCGCCCTGTACGCTGATCAGTGCAGCCAATTCAGCTGGGGATTACACCAGATGGGCCACTACACGTGCGCCCAGGCAGCGGAGGGGGGAGAAAGGACAAAAACCGCATAGCGCAGCCTATGCAAAAAATAAACTATATACAGTGCCAGCGGGGAAGGGGGGAAAGGGGGGAGGCGGGAGGGGGCCGCATAAGCAACAGTCTACTTAGTTAAAGCGGCCAGCCACCTGCCCAGCGCGGTCTGACATTCAAGCAGACCTAAACCAAGTGAACAAAAACGTGCACACATGCTAAATAAACTTAATGCATAACATGAACACACACACATGTTGAAATAAAGTTATACAAGTGAAACACACATACAAAATGCACACCCTCAAACCCCCCCCCCCCCCCCCATAGTGAAGGGAGAAGGGACCGTAACAGGAGAGAAAAGGGGCTACGGGGACCCTCGGGACAGGGGCATCCCATTTCCGGATCACCATGCCGGATAGCCGCATTGCCCCATGCATGAGGTCGAGCGGTAGGAGATAAGCTCCTAGGCACTTAAAGTGCCATCTACCATTTGCCCAGTGAGCAGCCTAGGCTGGGAGGCTTCCATTCCACCATCAAGGTATAAACACTCAAACCGGGCAGAAATAGACCAAAAGGGGGGTGCCGGGGTAAAAACCCCGGCCTACCTGTAAGCAGGAGACTTCCATCTTCTGACTTGTCGTCAAGCAGAGAGAAAAATACTGGTGATTGAAGGGAGGTACCAGGTATATATAGGCCGGAAGGGGGCTCGTTACAAGACTTCCTCTCTGCACTACGTCACCTGGCGGCGAGTTAACCCATTAAGTGAAGAATATTTAGAAGTGAAGCGGGGTGTGTGGCACACCAAGAATAGTATGAACAGAAGACCAAGTAGTGGCCTTGCAAACTTGTTCAACAGAAGCTTGGTGCTGAAAAGCCCAAGAGGCACCAATAGCACGAGTAGAATGAGCAGTAAGGCGGAAGGGAGGCTCTTTCCCCTTAGCAGAATAGGCCTGTACCACAGCCTGACAGATCCACTTGCTGATAGTGGACTTAGCTGGAGCCAGACCCTTCTTAGGTCCAGACGGGAGCACAAAAAGAACATCAGTCTTCCTGAAGGATTCAGTAGTCACCAAATAGAACTTCAGAGTCCTGACCACATCCAGAGAGTGTAAAACCCGCTCCTTAGGGTTACTAGGATTAGGGCACAGAGAAGGCAAAACAATGTCCTGATTGAGATGAAAAGCAGACATAACCTTAGGCAGAAAATCTGGCTTAAAACGAAACACCACCTTGTCCTGATGTCTCTCAAAGTAGGGGGGTTTGATGGAAAGCGCCACCAACTCAGAAACGCGCCTAACAGAGGTGATGCCCACCAAAAAGTCTACCTTAAGTGTCAAAATGGACAAAGGGGCCTCACGCAAGGGCTCAAAGGGAGACCCCTGCAAGGCAGATAAGACCAAGTTCAAATCCCTGACTGGTAACATAGGCTTACGTGGGGGACGCACATGGGTAACCGCCTGGAAAAATGTCTTAACCAAACGATGGTGAGCAAAAGATCTTTGGAAGAACATGGCCAAGGCAGAAACATGACCTTTAAGGGTACTAAGTTGAAGACCCAAATCCAAACCATGTTGCAGAAACTCCAGAATCCTAGGGACAGAAAACACCCGACAGGGAAACGACTTAGACTCACAACAGTCAATATAAGCATGCCATACCATATAGTAGATGGAGGACGAGGACTTCTTCCTAGCCCTAATCATGGTATTAACAACAGAGGCAGGCAGCCCCTTCTCCATCAAGATGGAGGTTTTAGTAGCCAGGCCGTTAAAGCCAGCGTTTGTAAATTGGGATGGCGTAGCTGCCCCTGAGTGAGCAGGTCTGGAACCTTGGGAAGGCCCTACTGATCTACTGCCAACTGCACGATGTCTGCGAACCACACTCTTCTTGGCCAACAGGGGGCCACCAGGATGGTTGGCACCCCTTCCTGGGATATCTTGCGCAGCATCCTGCCCAGCAGAGGAAAAGGAGGGAACACAAAGGAGCTGAAAGCTCTGCCAAGACATTGCTAGTGCATCCATGGCCAAGGCCAGAGGGTCCTGGGACAGAGAGACAAAGGCTGAAAGCTTGTGATTGTGGCGGGACGCAAACAGATCCACATCTGGCTGACCCCAACGGTGGCACAGAGAGCGAAACGCCCTGCTGCTGAGGGACCATTTCCCCAGGCGAGAAGTCCCCCTGCTGAGGGAGTCTGCCTCCAGATTCTCCACCCCCAGGATGTACACTGCCGAGATGCAGGGAACATTCTCCTTCGCCCGGGACAGTATCAGAGACACTTCCTTGAAGGCCCTCTTGCTCCGGGTCCCTCCCTGATGATTGATGTAGGCAACCGCCATCTGGTTGTCCGAGCGGACCTGAACAGCCCGACCCCGAAGGTGTGGAGTCAGTTGGACGAGAACCAACCGTATCGCCCTCAGTTCCAGAATGTTGATATGGGTGTGGGCCTCCTGAGGGCCCCACTGACCCTGGAATTTCAGGGATTTCCAGAAACCTCCCCAACCTGTCAGACTGGCATCTGTGGTGACTGTCTCCCAGCACGGAGCCAGAAAGGATCTGCCCACCAACAGGTTCCTTGAGTCTAGCCACCACGAGAGAGACCGCTTGACCAGAGGGGACAGAACAAACACCTGATCCAGGGACACCGGGTCCTGATCCCAAACTGACAAGAGGTGCAGTTGAAGAGGCCTCACGTGAAACTGAGCGTATGGAACAGCCTCAAAGCAAGACACCATCAGGCCCACCAGCTGCATCCCCTGCGGAAGGAAGGATGAGGGCAAGACAGAAGAAGCTTGGCTTGAGCTTGCAGACTGTCCACCTTCTGCTGAGGGAGAAGGATCTTGACCTGAGATGTATCCAGAGTCATGCCCAGACTTGACCATTGACGGCGACAGGGAAGACTTGGGATGGTTGATCACCCAGCCGAAGGACTCCAGTGTGGACACCACCATCTGGGCATCCAGCTCGGCCTGCTGGAAGGACCGAGACGTGATGAGAATGTCGCCCAAGTAAGGAAGGATGCGAATGCCCTGAGATCTCAGCAGAGCAATAATGCCCGCCAGCACCTTGGTGAATACCCTGGGAGCTGAGGTGAGACCGAAGGGCAAGGCCACAAATTGGTACTGCTGATCCTCCAGAGCGAACCTGAGAAATCTCTGATGACCTGGAAAGATTGGTATATGAAGGTAAGCATCTTTGATGTCTACAGAGGTCATGAAGTCCTCCGGGCGTAGTGAATTTACAGCTGAGCGCAGAGTCTCCATGCAAGAGCGTTTGAATCTGACAAATTTGTTGAGGCGCTTTAAATCCAGGATGGGTCTGATGGACCCGTCTTTCTTGGGAACAGTGAAAAGATTGGAATAGTAGCCTCTGCCCCTTTCCTGTAAAGGCACTTGGCATATGACCCCTAACTCCAGAAGGTTTTGGACAGCAAGGTGCAGATCCTGGGCTAAAAGGGGGTTTTGAGCCATCCGGGATTTGATGAATCTTTCGGGGCAGCCAGGCTGCCAACTCAATCTTGTAACCGGAGGACACTACCTCCCGAATCCACCGGTCTGAGACGTGAAGTCTCCAGACGTGAGCAAAAAGCCGAAGCCGCCCCCCCCCCCCCCACCCGGATGGGTGAAGGCGCCCCTTCATGCCTGAGGGGGCTTGGGTGAGGTTTTTGGCTTGAGACCCCAGGAGAGGCCAGGACGGCCACGTCCTCTGCCCCTACCCCAATGGTCTCCACGGGCCCCAGTAAAAGAGACTCCACGGTTAGTTCTGAACCACGAAAAGGATGGGAGAAAGGTACTTGTCCCCAGAAAACACAGAGATGGCCTCCTGCGTTGAGGTAACCTACCACCCAAAAACACAGGGGTGCACCACATCAAAATACAGTCTGTGCTACACTGTATCAAAGCCCTTGAGATTACAATAGAAATGGCTAAGGGGAAAAAATTCCCACTTCACCATATGACAGGAGCACCAAAGAATTATAAAGCTAATAATCTAAAGCGTAAAATACAAATTTTATTAGTAGCAAGACAACATAAAATCACATACAACAACATAAACACATGCTTGAACACTGTTTACAATATATTGCAAGCACTGTTTATATATTTTCCTTGCAGTGCACACAGGTTTGTTGTTTGATATAATGTGGTAAATTGTATTTGCACTCGTCACTTTAATTGTTTTGTATATATTACCCTCTTCTTCCTTTCCCCTTCTTTTTCCCCTTCCCCCTTTCCCTTTCCTTGCTCCCCCGCTTTTCCTTGTCCTCGATAGAGGGGTTTAGGTCCACTTAGAGTTCACTGTGCCGGCACAAAATTTTAGTTTCCCGCCACTGTAGTCCCTATTTTAGGTTTTCAGGAGAGTTCCCAGGGATTGTTTGCCTTTAAACTTTTTGGCTCTGGTAGAATTTGTGGACATGCAGGGTTTTAATGTGTGTTTATGTTGTTGTATGTGATTTTATGTTGTCTTGCTACTAATAAAATTTGTATTTTACGCTTTAGATTATTAGCTTTATAATTCTTTGGTGCTCCTGTCATATGGTGAAGTGGGAATTTTTTCCCCTTAGCCATTTCTATTGTAATCTCAGAGGTAACCTACCACCCTTAGCAAACAAATCCAAGCGTTCCCCAAAGAGACGCAGGCCCTTGAAGGGGAAACCAGTGAGAGCCTTCTTAGCAGCATTGTCAGCCACCCACTGACATAGCGGCGTACAGCAACCAACAGGGCAGAAGTCCTACCACATATTCTAATGGCATCATCCATGGCAAAGAGGATATATGCAAACAATTCCTCACAAAGCAGGAGAGATCTATACTCTTCTCTACTCGCATCCTCAGATGTCCCATCCAAAATACAATTAAGCACCACTTTAATGGCAATAGCCGTAATAGCAGAGATACAAACCGGGCGCAGTGCCGTCCCCACACAGGCAAAGGCATGACAGGCCAGTTGGTCCAAACGCCGGTCCTCGGCATCTCGCAGGGTAGTAGTGTCAGGATGTATTGGACAACCCGAGAACGGGAGCATCCACCTCCGGAGGACATGACCAACGCTTAACATCAGCAGGAAAGGGATACCTCTTGTCCCAACTCTTAGGCACCCCAGGCAGCTTGCTAGGCTGTTCCCATTCTTTGAGCACTAGATTATTAAAGTGAGACTACTCAGGAAATTCCCAGCGTGGCTTAACTGTATGAAAAAGCTCACCCTGCTGCTGCGGAGCCACTGCCGGGGGAGAAATACAAAGCACTTCAAATATGTGACTCAGCAATCTGTCAGTGTCATCAGGGGTCCACGGGTCTTCCCCAAAGGGAGTCCCAGTACCACCGTATATCTTAGGTTGTTCCTCAGAAGATTCTGAATCAGAAAATAATTCCCCCTCCTCAAGGGGGTAGGGACCTGAGAGTGAGTAAGGGCCCTTATCTTCCTCAGGGAAGAGGGAAACCGCGGGCGATAAATGCCGCTTGTTAGCAGAAGCCTTACGCGGGGCAGACCCAGCAAGATGTTTCTCAATGCTGGCCACCCGTGCAGCTAAATCAGGTTGAGACTCCCCACTAGTATGCCCCGCAGTGGGGGTCAGATGTAAGCGTGGGGGGGTAGGTTAGACCAGAGGGGGCGCACCAAGCCCGGTAACAGACTGCCCAGACTGCAGCGCAAGTACCTGCTGGGCACAGGGTACACACACCCTGACATCATCACTAACAGGGGATACCCCCCACACAACACATAGCCGGGCTTGTCCCGAAGGAACCCCAGGCCCATTATCCCCAGAAGCCTCCATATGGTGATTTCAATGGTACAATAGGCCAGTAAGGGTTAACGCTAAAGAGCTACCCGGGATGCCCCAAGAACCGCTAGGGAAGTGGGAGTTAGTGAGGGAAAATGGCCGGGAGAAACCACAGTGCTGAAGTATTCATCTGCCTGGAAGACATAATCAACATTCCCATGAGAATAAGGCAGTTAGAAAAAAACTTTTGGAAAAAAATCACCCCATCGGGGTTACTCACAGACCACAGAGAGCCAAGCAGATCCGGCCGGCCAATAGCGGCCCAGCAGCTCTGAGGTGAATGGGGCTGCCAGGCACGGAGCGCAGTACAAAGCGCGGTGGCGTCGTATTATAAAGTTACAAGCACTAAAACATGTCAGAGTGAAATACAGTGTTGAATCACTAGACGACCCCCCCCCCCCCCCCGGAGATCCCCCAAGGAAGGAGTGAGGGAGGATAACAGCAGAATTCCCAGGGACAATCGCGCCCAAAGGACTAATGTGATGTGATGGTGGAGGGAGAATGAATAGGGTTTAACTGCACAGAATAACCTGGCAAAACCCATGAGGCAGTGGGGGCATCCCAAAAAGGCTCACCATTAGCCTAAACCGTCTACCCTGTTAAAGCAGGGACTGCGGTAGGAGCCTAGCTCCTCAGCACCGTTGGTGCTTGCTAACCTACCTTCACCCGAACCTTAACAGCCGAGGCTGGGAGGCAGTAAATGAGACGGAAAGGGTGGGAATAGTCTTGCAGGGCCGCAGGCATATAAGCCCTGCTCACCTGCGCCACAGAGAGCTATCGTCTGTCTTCGCAGTCCAGACTGCAGAAAGAACTGGGGAATTTGTGGGAGGTCCCTGACTAATATAGGGCCGGGAGGAGCCACAAGCTGTTTTTTGCAGTCCAGCGCCATCTTGTGGATGTATTACCCATGTGTAAGGAATATTCTGGAACAGGACGTGCTGTATACTTAGAATAACAAGGTCAAATAGGGCCCCCAATGTCCTTTTTTATCCATGTGTTAAAAGCCAAGCCTTGGGCTCTGCGACATCAAATCTCAATATAGGGGCAGCTGCTATGGCCATGTCGACTGCCTCTGTGTAGCAAGCCTGTCTTGATCTGTCTGAATCAACCAGAATGGTTCTGTTTGCTTGCTATCTGAAAGTGGACAAAATGTGTACAAGAACCAAAGCTCTTCCACAAGAGATTAAGTGGGTAAAGCTCAATAATCAACTGTTTTAGAGACCACTCCAAAGGGCTTTCAACCCCCTCTGAGGGCCCCCCCCCCAAAAAAAAGACCTTTTGTCAGCTATTATTGTTTTGTCAACCCTCATTTGGGCTAGACAGACAGTTTGTAGTGATGGAGATCTGTGGATTCAAGATTGCCTAGACGAACATCCGTGGTTACTGTCCTTGGACTGGAAGGAAGGAGCAACCCACTGTGAGCTGTAAAGTCTTAAACCACCAGAGGAGGGCAAGACTGACCTGGGAATGAAGGATACAAGGATACATAATCAGCAGCTGGACATGACTGGTGTGAAACTGGTGAGTGTCTTTACAGCTGCCTGTGTCAAGCTCAATACATTCATGCACTTATGCAGGGTCAGCCATTTCAGTCTGAAGACATGCACACAGACTAGCAGACATTTAAAGGGATTACCACCCATATAAGAAAAAATACAATTCTCTGATTACTCACCTGTAGAATTGGTATTATGAGTATACATCACGTCCTGCTCCAGATAGTAATTCCTTATGTTTGGGTTATTCATCCACAAGATGGCGCTGGACTGCAGAGACAGCAAAAAAGTGGCTCCTCCCGGCCCCTTATATTCCAGGGACCTCCCACAAATTCCCCAGTATTGACAAGCAGTTAGCAAGAAGCCGAGAGAATAATAACCATAAACAAACAATTTTAACCATGATAACAATCACCATACAGAGGCACTAAGAACAATGAAAAAACAAGGGCAGGGTGGAGCATGACGTGCTGTATACTCATAATACCAATTCTACAGGTGAGTAATCACAGAATTGTATTATTCTAAGTATAAGGCACATCCTGTTCCAGATAGTAATTCCTTACGTTTGGGACATCCAATAGCAGTGTCCGTAAGGTAGGGTGGGATCCCCAAAAGCAACAACAGGCAGATTAAACCACAGCCGCCTGCAGAACTTTGCGGCCAAAAACAGCATCAGCTGAGGCCCTAACATCAACCTTGTAAAACTTAGAAAAAGTAGGAACAGAAGACCAAGTAGCGGCCTTGTAAACTTGTTCAACAGAAGCCTGGTGCTGAAAGGCCCAAGAGGCACCAATAGCACGAGTGGAATGAGCAGTAAGGCGGAAGGGAGGATCCTTCCCTTTAGCAGAATAGGCCTGAACAACAGCCTGACGGATCCACTTGCTGATAGTAGACTAGCTGGAGCCAGACCCTCACTGGGACCCGAAGGGACCACAAAAAGAACATCAGTCTTCCTGAAGGGCTCAGTAGTCACCAAAATAAAACTTCAGGTTCCTGACCACAT
Source organism: Gastrophryne carolinensis (assembly GCA_027917425.1). Taxonomy (NCBI): domain Eukaryota; kingdom Metazoa; phylum Chordata; class Amphibia; order Anura; family Microhylidae; genus Gastrophryne; species Gastrophryne carolinensis. The sequence goes on from CM051238.1 coordinate 218,096,160, forward strand.
CCAAGGAATGAAGAGCCCTCTCCTTAGAGTTACTAGGATTAGGGCACAGAGAAGGTAGAACAATGTCTTGATTGAGGTGAAAAGCAGACACAACCTTAGGCAGAAAATCTGGCTTAAAGTGAACCACCACCTTGTCCTGGTGGCTTGATGGAGAGCGCAGCCAACTCAGAAACACGCCTAACAGAAGTGATAGCCACCAAAAAGACTACCTTAAGCGTAAGAATGGACAAAGCAGCCTCATGCACAGGCTCAAAGGGAGACCCCTGCAAGGCAGATAGGACCAAGTTCAAGTCCCAGACTGGCAACATAGGTTTACGTGGGGGGCGCACATGAGTAACCTCCTGTAAAAAAAGTCCTGACCAGATGATGCTGAGCAAAAGATCTCTGAAATAAAACAGCCAAGGCAGACACATGACCCTTCAGAGTGTTGAGTTGAAGCCCCAGATCCAAACCATGTTGGAGATATTCCAGAATCCTAGGAATAGAAAACACACGACAGGGAAGAGAATTAGCCTCACACCAATCAATGTAGGTATGCAAACCCTATAGTAAATGGAAGAAGAGGACTTTTTCCTAGCCCTGATCATGGTGTCAACAGAGGCAAACAGCCCCTTTTCCATTAAGATGGAGGTTTCAGCAGCCAGCGTTTGTAAATTAGGGTAGCGTAGCCGCCCCTGAGTGAGCAGGTCTGGATCCCCAGGCAGGGCGTACTGGTCTACTGCCAGCTGTCTGCGAACCACACTCTTCTTGGCAAACAGGGGGCCACCAGGATTGCTGGCACCCCTTCCTGAGCCATCTTTCGCAGAACCCTGCCCAACAGGGGAAACGGGGGAAAGACATACAGTAGCTGAAAACCCTGCCAGGGCATTGTCAGAGCATCCACGGCAAAGGCCAGAGGGTCCTGGGACAGAGACACAAAGACTGGAAGCGTGTGATTGTGACGGGACGCAAACAGATCCACATCTGGCTGACCCCAACGGTGACACAGAGCGAAACACCCTGTTGCTGAGAAACCATTCCCCCAGGCGAGAAGTCCCCCTGCTCAGAGAGTCTGCCTCCAAATTATCCACCCCCGGAATGTACACAGCTGAGATGCAGGGGACATTGTCCTCTGCCCAGGACAGGATCAGAGACACTTCCTTGAGGGCCCCCTTGCTCCGGGTCCCTCCCTGATGATTGATGTAGGCAACCGCCGTCCGAGCGGACCTGAACAGCCCGACCCCAAAGGTGCGGGGTCAATCGCGCTAGAACCAACCTGATCGCCCTCAATTCCAGAATGTTGATAGGGGTGTGGGCCTCCTGAGGGCCCCACAGCCCCTGGAAGGTTAGGGATCCCCAGAAGCCCCTCCAACCTGTCAGACTGGCATCCGTGGTGACCGTCTCCCAGCAAGGGGCCAGAAAAGATCTGCCCACCAACAGGTTCCTTGAGTCCAGCCACCACGAGAGGGACCGCCTGGCTAGGGGGGACAGAACCAATACCTGGTCCAGGGACACAGGGTCCCTGTCCCATAAAGACAAGAGGTGGAGTTGAAACTGTTGGAAGTTGAAACTGTTGAAAAAGTTGGAACTGAGCATAAGGAACTGCCTCGAAGCAGGAAACCATCAGGCCCACCAGCTGCATTCCCTGCCTGATGGAAGGATGAGGGCATGACAGGAGGAGCTGAGCTTGCGCCTGCAGACCGTTCACCTTCTGCTGAGGAAGAAAGATCCTGGCCCGAGCTGTATCCAGATTCATGCCCAGAAATGGCTTTACCAAAGAGGGAGACAGGGAAGATTTGGCGTGGTTTATCACTCAGACGAATGACTCCAGAGTGGTCACCACCCTCTGAGTATCCAGCTCTGCCTGTTGGAAGGACGGAGAAGTGATAAGAATGTCGTCCAAATAGGGAAGAATGTGAATGCCCTGAGCTCTCAGCAGAGCCATAATGCCCGCCAGCATCTTGGTAAATACCCTGGGAGCTGAAGTAAGACTGAAGGGCAATGCCACAAACTGGTAATGCTGATCCTCCAGAGCAAACCTGAGGAATCTCTGATGACCTGGAAAAACTGGAACGTGGAGGTAAGCATCCTTTATGTCCACAGAGGTCATGAAGTCCCCTGGGTGTAGTGAACTTACAGCTAAGCGCAGAGTCTCTATGCGAAAACTCCTGGGTCTGACAAACTTGTTAAGAAGCTTTAAATCCAGGATGGGCCTGACAGATCCATCTCTTCTGGGAACGGTGAAAAGGTTGGAATAGTAGCCCTTGCCCCTTTCCCCTAAGGGCACTTGGCAAATGACCCCCAGCTCCAGTAGATTCTGCACAGCAAGCAACAGGCCCTGAGCTGACAGGGGGTCTTGAGGCATCCGGGACCTGATGAATCGTGGGGGCGGCCAGGCTGCCAACTCTATCTTGTAACCGGAGGACACTACCTCCTGAATCCACCGGTTTGAGACATGATGCCTCCAGACGTGAGCAAAGAGCCGAAGCCTTCCCCCCACCCGGTTGGGTGAGGGTGCCCCTTCATGCCTGAGGGGGCTTGGGGTAAGACTTAGATTTGGCACCCCAGGAGGATCCAGGGCGGCCACGGCCTCTGCCCCTGCCCCAGAAATCTCCTCGGGCCCCTGCAAATGATGCTCCCCTTCCCACTCTGGACCCACAGTAGGAGGGAAGAAAGGAACCTGAACCCCGAAAGGGCCGAGACTGTCTCTTGCGCTGGGGTAACTTGCCTCCCTTAGCAAACAGGTCCAGGCGATCCCCAAAAAGACGCAGCCCTTTAAAGGGGAACCCAGTGAGAGCCTTCTTGGCAGCGTTGTCAGCTGCCCCCTGGCGCAGCCACACCGAGCGGCGTATAGCCACCGCTAAGGCAGAAGCCCTGCCACACATTCTAATGGCATCATCCAAGGCAGAGAGGACATATGCAACAAATTCATCACAACGCAGAAGAGCACTATACTCCGCACTAGCTGCCTCATCAGGAGCCCCATCTAAAATACTCCTGAGCAGAGTCCTAATAGCCACAGATGCAATGGCAGAGGCACAAACCGGGCACAGCGCAGACCCCGCACAGGCAAAGGCATGGGAAGCCAGCTGATCAATGCACAGGTCCTCACCATCTCTCAGTGTAGTAGAGTCAGGGGAATGCATGACAGTGTTGAACAATCCCAGAATTGGAGCATCCACCTCTGGAGGGGACGACCAACGCTTAACCACTTCAGCAGGGAACGGGTCCCTCTTATCCCAATTTTTAGGCACCCCAGAGAGCCTGCTAGGTCGCTCCCACTGCTTGAACACAAGATTATTAAAGTGAGTTTGCTCAGGAAACTCCAAACGTGGCTTAGCCGTGTGAAACAACTCCCCCTGCTGCCCAGGAGCCGCGGCAGGAGGAGAGATAGAAAGCACTTCAAAGATGTGAGCCAAAAGCCTGTCAGTATCATCTGGAGCCCATGGGTCAGAGCCAGAATCAGCATAACCCTTAGGCTGCTCATCAGATGATTCTGAGTCAGAAAACAATTCCCCTTCTTCCAGGGGGGTATAGCCAGCCAGGTCAAAAAATTGCTCAGCCTCCATAGGAAATAAGTTAACACCAGGTGCCAGATGCCGCCTCTTAGCCGAGGCCTTACGCTCCGTAGAGCCAGCAATCAGCTTCTCAATACTATCCACCCTGGTAGACAAATCAGGCTGAAACTCCCCACTGGTATGCACCTCACTGGGAGTCAGATGTAAGCATGGGGAAGTGGGCGAAGCCACACGGGGCGCAGGCCCAGCCACAGGTAACCCAGATTGCAGCTCAAGCGGCTGCTGGGCACAGGGTACACAAACCCGCACATTGTCATCACTAGTAGGAGACACCCCACACGCCACACACAGCCGGGCTTGTCCCGAAGGAACCCCAAGCACATTATCCTGAAAAGCCTCCATATGGTGATTATCGCAGCCACCGGCCAATAGGGATTTACACAAAGTCACCTGGTATGCCCCAATAACCCGCTAGGGAAGTGGGAGGTAAAGGCAGATTAGGCCTCTAATAGCAACTAAATAGAGGAGACACAAACAAAAATGCAATTCTGTGATTATTCACCTGTAGAATTGATATTATGAGTATACAGTACGTCCTGCTCCAGATTAGATTACTTACACTTGGGTATTACTCCGCCAGATGGCGCTGGACTGCGGAGACATCGAAATTGGCTCCTCCCGGTCCCTCAAATAGCAGGGACCTCTAACAAATCCCCAGTATTGAAAAGCAGTTAACGAGAAGCCGGGAGAATTAAACAGAACCAAACTGGTAACTATAACAATGATAATCACCATACAGGGGATCCAGGATAATGCAAAACCAAGGGTGGGGTGGAGCAGGACGTATTGTATACTCATAATACCAGTTCTACAGGTGAGCAATCACAGAATTGCATTATTCTTAGTATACAGTACGTCCTGCTCCAGATTAGATTACTTACACTTGGAACATCCAATAGCAGTGTCCATAAAGTAGGGAGGGATCCCCAAAGTAACAGCAGACAGGTCATACCACTGCCGCCTGCAGAACCTTACGGCCAAAAGCAGCATCAGCTGAGGCCCCAACATCAACCTTTGAAAAGGTATGAACAGAAGACCAAGTGGCGGCCTTGCAAACTTGTTCAAAAGAAGCCTGGTGCTGAAAAGCCCAAGAGGCACCAATAGCATGAGTGGAATGAGCAGTAAGGCGGAAGGGGATTCTTCCCCTTAGCAGAATAGGCCTGAATCACAGCCTAACGGATCCATTTGCTGATAGTAGATTTGGCAGGTGCCAAACACTTCCTAGGACCAGAAGGGACCACAAAATGGCATCAGTTTTTCTGAAAGGTGCAGTAACCACCAGATAGTACTTCAGACACCTAACCACATCCAAAGAATGCAAGACCCTCTCCTTAGCATTACTAGGATTAGGGCACAATGAAGGAAGAACAATGTCCTGATTCAAATGAAAGGCAGACAGAACCTTAGGCAGATCTGGTTTGAAGCGAAACACCACCTTGTCCTGGTGTCTCTCAAAGTAGGGGGGCTGGATGGAAAGCGCCGCCAACTCAGAAGCACGCCTAACAGAAGTGATAGCCACCAAGAAGACAACCTTGAGAGTAAGAATGGGCAGCCTCCTGCACAGGTTCAAAGGGAGCACCCTGCAAGGCAGACAAGACCAAGTTCAAATCCCAAACAGGCAACATAGGCTTACGTGGGGGATGCACATGAGTGACCCCCTGGAAAAAAGTCCTGACCAGAGAATGCTGGGCAAAGGACCTCTGGAAGAAAACAGCCAGGGCAGTGACATGACCCTTCAGAGTACAGAGTTGGAGCCCCAGCTCCAACCCATGCTACAGGAACTCCAGGATCCTGGGAATAGAGAACACACGACAGGGGAGAGACCTAGACTCACACCAGTCAATGTAGGCATGCCAAACCCTATAGTAAATGGAAGACTTCTTCCTAGCCTTTATCATGGTATTAACCACAGAGGCAGACAGCCCCTTCTCCATCAAGATGGAGGTTTCAGCAGCCAGGCCGTCAAAGCCAGAGTTTGTAAATTGGGATGGCGTAAGTGACCCTGAATGAGCAGGTCTGGCACCCTGGGCAGAGCGTACTGATCTACTGCCAGCTGCACCACGTCTGCGAACCACACTCTTCGTGGTCACCTGGGGGCCACCAGTATTGCTGGCACCCCCTCCTGAGCTATCTTGCGCAGAACCCTGCCCAACAGGGGAAACGGAGGAAAGACATACAGGAGCTGAAAGTCCTGCCATGACATTGCTAGAGCATCCGTGGCCAAGGCCAGAGGTTCCTGGGACAGGGAGACAAAGGCCGGGAGCTTGTGATTGTGGCGGGACGCAAACAGATCCACATCTGGTTGGCCCCAACGGTGACACAGAGATTGGAACACCCTGTTGCAGAGGGACCATTCTCCCAGGCGATAGGTGATGAGTCAACTGAGTCAGAACCAACCTGATCGCCCGCAGTTCCAGAATGTTGATAGGTGTGTGGGCCTCCTGAGGGCCCCACCTCTCTTGGAACTGCAGGGACTTCCAGGAACCCCCCCAACCTGTCAGACTGGCATCTGTGGTGACCGTCTCCCAGGAGGGGCCAGAAAGGATCTGCCCACCAACAGGTTCCTGGAGTCCAGCCACCACAAGAGGGACCGCCTGACTAGGGGGGAAAGCACAATGACCTGGTCCAGGGACGCAGGATCCTTGTCCCATACTGACAAGAGGTAGAGTTGCAGAGGCCTCATGTGGAACTGAGCATAAGGGACCGCCTCGAAGCACGCCACCATCAGGCCCACCAGCTGCATTCCCTGCCTGATGGAGAGATGAGGGCAAGAAAGCAGGAACTGAACCTGCGCAATCAGACTGTCCACCTTCTGCTGAGGAAGAAAAATCCTTGCCTGAACTGTATCCAGATTCATTCCCAGGAAGGCAGTCACCAAGGAGGGAGCCAGGGAAGACTTGGGATGGTTGATCACCCAGCCAAATGACTCCAGAGTGGACACTACCAGCTGAGTATCCAACTCTGCCTGTTGTAGGGACTGGGAAGTGATGAGAATGTCGTCCAGATAGAGCAGCACGTGGATGCCCTGAGACCTGAGCAGAGACATCACTCCTGCCAGCACCTTGGGGAACACTCTGGGAGCTGAAGTGAGACCGAAGGGCAATGCCACAAATTGGTAGTGCTGATCCTCCAGAGCGAACCTGAGGAACCTTTGATGACCAGGAAACACAGGAATATGAAGGTAAGCATCTTTGATGTCCACAGAGGTCATGAAGTTCCCTGGACGCAGGGCAGAGTTTCCATGCAAAAGCGCCTGCACCTGACAAATCTGTTGAGGATCTTCAAGTCCAGGATGGGCCTGACTGACCCATCTCTTTTGGGCACGGTGAAAAGGTTGGAATAGAAGCCCTTGCCCCTTTCTCGTAAGGGGACCTGACAGATGACCCCCAGCTCCAGAAGGCTTTGCATTACCAGAACTAGAGCCTGAGCTGACACAGGGTCCTGAGAAATCCGGGATCTGATTAATCTTGAGGGGGCCAGGCAGCAAACTCTATCTTGTAACCGGAGGACACTACCTCCTGAATCCACCGGCCCGAGACATGAAGCCTTCAGACGTGAGCAAAGTGCTTAAGCCGTCCCCCCACGGCTGAGGGCGCCCCTTCATGCCTGAGGGGGCTTGGGAGAAGACTTAGGCTTGGAAGCCCAGGATGAGCCAGGGCGTCCACGTCCTCTGCCCCTACCCCAGAAATCTCCTCGGGCCCCAGTAAAGGAGCCCCCCCCCCTCCCCTGTCTGGATCCACAGTAGGGGGAAGAAAAGGAGCCTTGATCCCGAAAGGACCGAGACTGCCTCCTGTGCTGGGGTAACCTGCCTCCCTTAGCAAACAGGTCCAGGCGGTCCCCAAACAAGCGTAGTCCTTTGAAGGGAAACCCAGTGAGAGCTTTCTTGGCAGCATTGTCAGCAGCCCACTGGCGCAGCCAAACCGAGCGGCGTATAGCCACCACAAGGGCAGAGGTTCTGCCACACATTCTAATGGTATCATCCAAGGCAGAGAGGACATAAGTCACAAAAACCTCACAACGAGAGTGCATTAAACTCCTCACTAGACACATCATCAGGGGCACCATCAAGGATACTTCTAAGCAGGGTCCTAAAAGCCGTAATGGCCGAGGCACAGACCGGGCGCGCCGCAGTCCCCCCACATGCAAAGGCATGGGACGCCAATGCGTCGGTCCTCAGCATCCCGCAGCCTAGTAGAGTCAGGGGAGTGCATGACAGAGGTGTTATATAACCCTAGGACCGGGGCATCCACTTCAGGAGGGGATGACCAACACTTCACCACATCAGCAGGAAAGGGATACCTCTTATCCCAACTCTTAGGTACACTTGGAAGCCTGCTGGGACGCTCCCATTCCCTGAGCACAAGATTATTAAAATGGGCTTGCTCAGGAAATTCTAAGCGTGGCTTAGCAGTATGAAAAAAATTCCCCCTGTTGCCTGGGGGCCGCAACCGGGGGAAGAGATAGACAGTACCTCCAAAATCTGAGCCAACAGCTTATCAGTATCATCTGGGGCCTCTCATCAGATGACTCTGAGTCAGAGAATAACTGCCCTTCTTCCAAAGGGGTATAGCCAGACAGATCCAAAAACTCATCAGCTTCCATAGGGAAAAGAGTGACTTCAGGCGTTAAGTGCCACTTTTTTTGCGGAGGCCTTACGTGCCAAGGTATTAACAAGCAACTTCTCAACACTAACCAGTCTAGTAGACACATCAGGCTGAGAATCCCCACTTGTATGCAACTCAATGGGAGTCAGATTTAAGCTTGGGGGAGTAGGTGAAGCCATACGAGGTGCAGGCCCAGCTACTGGAAAACCAGGCTGCAGCGCAAGCACCTGCTGGACACAAGGTACACAGACCCGCACATTGTCAGCACTAGCAGGGGACACCCCACAAGCTACACACAGCCGGGCTTGTCCCGAAGGAACCCCGAGCACATTATCCTGAGACGCCTCCATATGGTGATTATAGCGGCACAATAGGCCGATAGGGATTCACGCTATAAACGCAACCCGGGATGCCTCAATAGCCCGCTAGGGAAGTGGGAGTAAATTACACACTAGGCCTCACAAGTTAAATAACTAAATAGAGGGAGTAGGGCCGGGAGAAACCAATAGAGGTCAGCCTGTCTGAAAGACATAAGCAAAGGGGAACCGTAAGTGACATGTGAATGACAAATGGTAAATAAAGCCGCCCGCGAGGGCACTCACGGACCGCGGTAGGTAGATGCCAGTCACGCAGCAGCCGGATCCAGAGAAAATGGCGCCGGGTAAACCTCGAGGGGTGGGCCGCGGGGACAGTGACACGGAACGCGCCAACCGCGGGCCCCGCCCCCCCGAAGAGCGCGAAGCCGCACAAGTGACAAGCAGCCAATAATGGTGCACCAGCGCCTGAGGTAACGCCACCGCCAAGCGCAGAACACAGTGGAAGCGCGCTCGGCGGCAAATTTAAAAAAGCAACCAGTGCAACCAAGTCAGCGCGGCGACTGAGACCAACCAGAAGCACATAATACAGTGAAGCACCAAGGCAAATTCACGTACACCCCCCCCCCCCAAGAGTTACAAGGGAGAGCGAGGGAGGACAGCAGCCACTTAACATAGGACCCACCGATAGACAGGGGCAAGAGGGCGGGACGGGCATCCCATAGAGGCTCACCATATGCCTATACCGCCTACCCTTTGGTGGGGGATTGCAGTGGAGCAGCCCTCCTAAGCACCTGACAGCAGTGCTGCCTACCATCACCCGACCAGCGCAGCCAAGGCTGGGAGGCACATTAATAATGGAACGGGTGGGAATAGTCCTACAGGGCTGCAGGCTAATAGCCCCGCTCACCTGCGAGAAGAGAGAGCCATCTTCTTGTCCTTTGCAGTCCAGACTGCAGAGAAGATCTGGGGATTTGTGGGAGGTCCCTGGTTTTTGAGGGGCTGGGAGGAGCCAATTTCGATGTCTCTGCAGTCCAGCGCCATCTGGCGGAGTAATACCCAAGTGTAAGTAATCTAATCTGGAGCAGGACGTACTGTATACTAAGAATAAGACCCATAAGCGGTATGCATACACAACAATAAGTAAAGATAAGCCAGCCCGCAAGGGCACTTACGGACCGCGGTAGGTAGAAGACAGCCACGCAGCACGAGAAGGCAAAATGGCGTCCACAGATACCTCGAGGGTCGCGGAGACAGTGATGCGGGACGCGGCATCCGCAAGGCCCGCCCCCCCGAAGAGCGAGAAGGCGCCCACGTGACCATGTCAGCCAATGATGGCGCAGCAGCGGAACGCCATACAAGCGTGCGGCGGCATTTTTAAATCAACCAGTGCAACCAACACACGCGCGGCAACACAAAACAAGCCATACCGCAAAAACCATAAGAGTGAAGAATACACTCCAACACACACATGCCACACCCCCCCTCCCAAGAATACCAGGGAAGGCAAGGGAGGACAGCGGCCAGCCTAACAGAAGCCCACAGATGGGCAGGGGGCGAGGGGCGATAGCACGGGAGGGGCATCCCATAAGGCTCACCATGGGCCTATACCGCCTACCCTTTGGTGGGGGATTGCGGTCGGAGCAGCGCTCCTTAAGCACCTAACAACAGTGCTGCTTACCTTCACCCGACCAGTGCAGCCAAAGCTGGGAGGCATGAAGGAGGAACGGGTGGGATTAGTCCTACAGGGCCGCAGGCTAATAGCCCCGCTCACCTGCGAGTAGAGAGAGACATCTTTTTGTCATTGCAGCGCCGACTGCAGAGAAGTTCTGGGAATTTGTGGGAGGTCCCTGGAATATAAGGGTCCGGGAGGAGCCACTTTTTTGCTGTCTCTGCAGTCCAGCACCATCTTGTGGATATATAACCCAAACGTAAGGAATTACTATCTGGAGCAGGACGTGCTGTATACTTAGTATAACAAAAAGGGGACTCGCCTTTTGTCCCTGACAGCTGATTGGTCCAACTCACTCACATTTAGCCTAGTTCAAAACTCAAATTGGAGAATGTACTTACCAATAATGGATTGTAGTTTCCACATGCCCCATAGGTTTCCTCATCTCTTAAGTATAATGGCCGTGACATCAGACGCTCAAGCAATGATACATGAAGTCCATATGCTAAAGCTATTCTAGATTTTATTACTGGTCCAAGCTGCATAGGATCTCCTGAAAGAACAATCTAACAAGAGCTACAAATTAAGCACAACCCATTTTGAAGCAGAGTGGGGGAGTAACTGGAAAATTTTGATTACCTGTCCAGTTACTTCAGATACTAGGCCAAGAGGTATGAGGCACTCTGGTTCACTTGCCTGTCCAGCTTCATCAACAAATACATGAGTGAAGTGTCCAACCCTGTACAAAAAAAGGTCATCAGCTCTGCTTCTTCACACCACATAATCCTTCCTTTGGGATAGTTTGGCAACTAAATTGGCCCAAAGCCAAATGATGTGCCATATAGTTGCTGTAGGGTAGCTTAATAACAAAATACCCACTTTCCCTTTATTAACCCTGTAGCAGAACTGAGATCCCCCCAGATAAATCCCCGAGAAATATAGAGATGCAACATTTCTTAGCCCTTCACACCTGTCAGGTACTTCATGTGTTTGCGTTTGCGGCAGATTCTGCAGTACCCCATTCACACCTCTCCAGGGCAGAAAAGAGGAGGGGCCGCCCTCTATTAAAGTCTATGGCTCTACAGCACCATAGATTTTAATGGGGGTTCAATAGACAGGAAGGCAGGGTATATGACCAGGGATTTTTAATAACACAGGCGCAAATGCAAACAAAAACGCAAACATAGAACAGAATTCCTACCGCAAATACAGCCACAAACACGACCGGACAGATGTGATCGTAGCCTTAAATGCAGGTTTTTTTTTCTTTCGGGGAGACCTCAGATCACCCCCACCCGCAGGCCCAAATTCTTATGCAGGGTGTCTCTGGCATCCCCTGATCTGAGGTCTGTGGAAAAATCCACAAAAGTAGACAGCAGCTATTGAAAAGCGTTTGAAATTTCACGATACCACATGGATAGTGTTTATTTAAATGCATTAAACATCAGTTTAAAGACTGCTGTATCTGTACTCAAGAAAAAATACCATTTTGTGATTACTCACCTGTAAAATGGGTATTATAAGTATGTCACACACCCCGCTTCAGATAGTCATTACACTTGGGTTATACTGACCTGTAGAGGGCGATCTTGCAGAGATGTCATGAAAAAAAGGGAGCCCCTCCCGGTCCATAAATACTTGGGACCTCCCACTCATTCCCCAATATTAAGACAGCAGAAAAGACCAGGAAAAGCCAAAACAACCAGTAACAGTAAAAAAATTTCACCATAGAAAGGATCCAGAATACCAAAGGGCGGGGTGAAGCGGGGTATGTGACATACTTTTAATACACATTTTACAGGTGAGTAATCACAAAATGGTATTATTCTAAGTATGTCACACACCCCGCTTCAGATAGTCATTACACTTGGGACATCCAATAGCAGTGTCCATAAAGGGCGGGGATCCAAAACAAGTCAATAATGCACAAACTTAAACCACTGCAGCTTGCAGAACTTTGCGGCCCAAAACAGCATCTGCTGAGCCCCGGTCCGAGGGAGGCACCGGGCAGATGACAGCCATGTTCAGGAGATCTTTTACTGCCGCCCGGAGCCCCTGCGCGGCCAGAGGATCCAAGGGCACCCGAGACCTGAGGAATCTGGGAGGAGGCCGGGTCTCGAACTCCAGTTTGTAACCAGAAGACACCATTTACCCGAATTTATCTGTCCGAGACCTCCTGGTCCCAGACCGGAGAGAAGTGTCACAGCCGTCCCCCCACCCGTGAGGGTGAGGGCGCCCCCTCATTGTTGAGTCGGCTTAGCAGCGGCTTTGGGCTTGGAGCCCCAGCTGTGACTTGGACGGGCACGTCCTCTTCCCCTGTTCCAGGAATCACCTCTGGAGGAGAAGACAGCCGATCCCCGTCCAGGTCTGGCCCCACGAAAGGAAGGGGTAAAGGAAGCCGCCCCCCGAAAGGGACGACGTTGCTTCTTTCGCTGAGATAACCTACCTCCTTTTGCGACCGTATCCAATTTCTCTCCAAAGAGCCGCAAGCCCAGAAAGGGAAGAGCCGTAAGCGACTTTTTGGACACAAAATCAGCCGCCCACTGGCGCAACCAAACCGATTGCCGAATAGCCACCAGCAAGGCCGAAGTTCTACTACACATCACCATGGTGTCATCCAGGGCGGCTAGCACAAATGACAAAAACAATTCGCACCGCTTAAGGGCGGTGAACTCATCACTAGCCGGGTCAAGCCTGGAGGTAGACAACAGGTCCCTGACAACCGACCTAGAAGCCACTATTAAAAGCGCTGAAGCAAAGAGAGGCCGCAAGGCCGACCCGACACTGGCAAAACCGTGACAAGCCATCTGGTCAATGCGTTTGTCCTCGCCGTCCTTGAGAGTAGAACAGTCAGGAGAATGCAAGACAGAGGTGCTAGACAACCCCAAAACAGGGGCGTCCACCTCGGGAGGGGACCACCAGCACTTCACCGCATCCACCGGAAAGGATATTTCTTATCCCAACCGAGTAGGCCTCTCCCATTCCTTAAGAATAATGCAGTCGAAATGCCTTTGATTAGGGATTTCTAAGCGCGGCTTAGCCTCTTCAAAGAATTCCCCCTTCTGCGGAAGGGTCACTTCAGGAGGAGAGATTGCCAAAACCTCAAACATATGAGCCAGGACCTTAGGGGTATCCAAAGAATCCCCCTGACCCTGCTCGGCATCAGCGCCCACAAACTGCTGATCGTCAGAACCATCCGACTCCTCAAAAAGCTCCCCTTCTTCTAGCGGGGGGTAATCAGACCAGTCCAGTGAATCAAACTCCTCAAGATCAGAAGCCTGTGTGGCTGGGGACAAGTGCTTTCTCTTAGCCGGGGCCTTTCTGGCCGCAGCGCTAGAAAATAATTTGGAGATAGGACAATCTGGCACACACCTCAGATTGCGACTCCCCACTCGTGACAACATCACACGGGGTACGGATCAGGCGGGGAGGGGTAGGAGAAGGGACCGGCGGCGCAAAACCAGATGCATGGGATCCGGACTGCCGCGTAATAGTCTGCTGTGCACATGGTATGCAAAGGAATACATCATCCCCTGCAAGGGATGCCCCACACCCCAAACACTGCCGGGGTTGCCCCGAGGGGAGCCCGAGCCTGGTATCCTGGGAAGCCTCCATATGGTGATTTTATTGGTAGTCGCAATACCCAAGGGAATTACGCAATATAAGCGACCCGGGATGCCCCTTCTGTGTCCCGAGTGGGAGGATTTATAGGGAGTTCTTAAATTAAACCAGGGGCCTTAGGAACGGGGGGACCCCTTTAGGATCCAACAAGGGTCCACCTGGAAGACAGAATACAGGGCTATTCAGCACCTCAATCATGCCCAAGCACACAAAAGGCAGACATACTGATATGCAATAACATAAAGAATCTATATATATAAATATATATATATGCATGTCATGAAGTAATGAGGCCCCAAGGGGAACTCACGGAGGAAGATGGCGTCCATCCAGCCAGAGGCGAGAACACGAGAAGCAGAGGGAGAAGAAGGGCGAGGAAGAGGTTCGCACGTCGCGCCCTGCCCCGCCCCCCCCCCCCCCCCCCGACAACGACGCCGCTCCCGGCCAGAGGCCAGGCTCTGCGGCGGCGCCAGGAGCACGGGGGGCGGGCCCTTAGGCGATCGCGCCGAGCGCCCGACCCCGCCCCCCTACCAACCGCACCTGAGGGGAAAGGGTTTTTTAAATGTGCGAATGGGAGATGTGGAATTTGCCAATACACACAAACTGGCTCCCAGTTTAGGTCCACCCACACTAACATTTCAAATCGACAGCTTTATTAATTGTAACTCATGTAATGTTATTTATTTGATAACATGTGAGTCATGTAGTATTCAATATGTGGGATGCACCACTCGAGCGATGAAAAAAATACAATTCTGTGAAATACTCACCTGTAGAATTGGTATTATACGCATACAGTACGTCCTGCTCCAATATAATACTTACACATGGGTAATCCTCCGCCAGAGGGCGCTGTTCACTGCAGACATGCAAAAACAGGCTCCTCCCAGCCCTTCATATACCCAGGGACCTCCCACAAATCCCCAGTATTGAAAAAGCAGTGAGAAAAGAAGCCGGGAGAAACCAACCACCAACTGGTAACAATAGTAATGATAACAATCACCATACAGGGGATCCAGAAAAATGTAAAACCAGGGTGGGGTGGAGCAGGACGTACTGTATGCATATAATACCAATTCTACAGGTGAGTATTTCACAGAATTGTATTATTCTAAGCATACAGTACGTCCTGCTTCAAAATATATATATATATATTATATATATATATATATTATATATATATATATATATATATATATATATATATATATATATATATATATATATATATATATATATATATATATATATATATATAGAGCGAGGGCTAAGTAATCAGAGCCACCTTCTCAGGCACACGTCTGACTGAAGCAACAGCCCCCGGAGGGGCGACTTGAACTACAAAACAGCTCAGACAGCATCCAGAATAAGTCCCAAAGGAACAATCCACAGGGCAACAGAATGAAAAATTTATCCCAACAGGGACCATAGAACTACTTGGGAGATGCCCCTTAGCAATCCCCAAGAGAACTCCTAACAAGGAAGACTGAACCAGACTTCTACAGGAAGGCAGACAGGACAGAACCTGAACCTTCAGAGTACCTAGATGGGGAGCCAACCCCAACCTATGCTGTAACAACTCTAGAACCCTGGGAACCGAGAACGTCCAACAGGGGAGAGACCAAGACTCATGCCAATCAATATGGGTACGCCATAACCCACAATAGACGGAGGAAGAGGAAGCTTGCTCCTAGCCCCCCAGATACCAAGTCACCCAGAAGATAAGCCCATCTCCAAGGGGTGAATTAAATCACCTGCCAAGCCCCAGACAAGATTCTGTAGATTGGGACGACCTAAGAAGGAGCCTGACAAGGGCAGGACCGCACTCCTGAGAGAGCGTACAGGTCCGCTGACCTCAGCAGAAGCATCTGCGAACCACAGTTCACTAGGCCACCCAGGGGCCATCAATCTCACGGGTCTGTGCGCAGAACCCCACATAGCAGGGTGAATGAAGAGAAGACATAAAATAGAAAGTCTATACATAAATTTACTAAGCCCCCATGACCAGTGTCAGAATATTCTGGGACAGCAAAAAACAAGGGCAGGGCCCCTGTGATATAAGCGAGACCCAACAGAGCCACCCTAGTTGGCTCTCAAGAGGGACACCAGGATAGCACAACCTGCCACTGAAAAGACATCCATTGGAGCGAATACCACTGAGGAGCAGGGGACATAGACCCCCACCCAGATCAGGATCAGGAACCGTCCAGGAGAATCATCCTGCTTCTAGCTCCAGACCAATAATAAAACAGGCCATTGTCTTCCAACAGGCCACGAGTCCCCAAATAGACAGGTCCTAAAAAGGAGAAGTCCATCAGTATAGAGGCAACTGAAGGCTCATTGTTTTAACAAAGCCAGTAGGTAAGATGGACCCTCTAAGGGACCCTACCTAGGAACCACGGGAGGGGGGCCTGCGAGACTAGGCACCCAAGGTGACCATTCACAGCAAGATGCAAGCCAAGAAGGGGGTGCCCCCTGACAGGGTCCTTGAACATAACCAGCTCAGGAGGAACCACTGTACCAAGGGGGAATGAGCACAGACCTAGCTCCAGGGGTGCTGGAACCCCATGTAGGATCAATAACCTACTGTGCCGAAGAGCCCAAGGGCTCGGTATATAAGGGAAATCATCTGATACGCCACCAAAAGGCCCACCAGCTGCAATCCTGCCTGGTGAAAGTAAGGTGTCAGCAAAGAGGGACAGAGCCCCTGTGACCAGGAGTCCACTTATTGCCAAGGAAGAAGGCTCAAGCCTGAACCGAATCCAAGGAATGGAGATAGCGAATAATGGACCCTGAGGGATTGAGGTGACTGAGCACCCATCCAAATAACTCCCAGAGGACACCGCCGGCCGACTAACGCACTCGGCCGGGCGTAGAGATTGGGGAGTAAGGAAAGACGACCCGGTAGGTCCTAGTGCGGACGCCCCACAGGCATGTCAAAGACATCACCCCCATCCGCGCCATGGCGAGTAGCCTGGGAGTGGAAGAGAGGCCAAAAAACAAGGCCCCAATCCGCAGGGTTGGTCCTGCATCACTGACTAGTAACGGTCTTGGTGTCCAGAAGACAGAGGGGGAACTAAAAGGGTCTAGAACTCCGCAGGGGGCCAGAAGCCCCCCCTTGCACAGGGCGCCTGTGTCCCAAGACAGAGATATCATACAGGGACTACCTGTAAGTGTAGAATTGCCAAGCCTACCATAGGCCAGCCTGGCCCAGACTGCCTCATTATTTTGAGGGAAGGAGGAAGGTCAATATAGAGGCCATAGCCCCATTCTGCTAAGGGCAACCTGTAAGTAAGCCCAGACTCTGTAGGCCTAGCACGGCCTGCACCAATTCCTGAGGGGAAAACAGGGGCTAGAAGCACCCTGACAACCTCTGAGAGGGACCGCCCAGCAAATGCTATCCTGTGTCCAGGGGAACTACCTCCTGGAACCACCAGAAGGAGAAGATACACTCCTAGATAGGAGTCAGGTTCTGTGGCAGTCCCAGAAGGGCGAGGGCGTCCCTTCATGCTTGGGAAGTCTTGGCAGATTTGGACTTAGTCCTGCCAGAGGGCCCAGGGCGTAGCCTGCCCACCCCGTGGAGGAAATCCACACCGAAAAGTTGGAAGCACACCTCAGGTTCGCGTTTGACACTAATGTAGGGAGGGGGAGGGGTGTCCCTGCCCCGAGGAGGCCGGGACGGCCTTCTGTGTAGGGGTGCCTTACCCTTTTTTCCAAAAAGGTCCAAACAGGCCCCAAATAGATGCCGTCTTCTGAAGGGAAGGCCAGTGAGAGCCTTTTTCGTAGCATCGTCAGCACCCCACTGTCGCAGCCAGACCAGGCGGCGAATAGCTACCACAAGGGCAGAGATTCTAGCACACATCTTAATGGTGTCATCCAGCACTGAGAGGATAAACCTCACAAACACATCACAATCTGAGAGCGCATTAAATACCCCCCAGGGGAGGTCCTCAGGTCAGTGGTCAAGTACTTTTCTAATGAGAGTCCTGGCGGACACCGCAGTGATGGCCGCGGCACAGACCGGGCGCAGAGCCGTCCCTGCACACGAAAAGGCGTGGGAAGCCAGTCTGTCAATGCGCCGGTCCTCAGCATCCCGAAGGGTACGGTAATAAGGAGCCGTCATGAAGGGGGGTTAGTAACCCCTATAATCGGTGCATCCACCACAGGAGGTGCTGACCAAAAGTTAACCACATGAGGAGGGAAAGGGTACTTCCAATCCCAGACCCCTGGGACCCCTTTAAGTTTACAAGGTGATTCCCATTCTTGGGATATAAGATTCTGGAAATGCTCCTGTTCCAGGAATTCCAAGCGCGGCGGCGCTGTGTGGAAACTCTCCTTCTTAGGCTTGGAAGCCTCTCCAGAAGGGGAGATAGACAAAACCTCAAAGATCTTAA
Source organism: Gastrophryne carolinensis (assembly GCA_027917425.1). NCBI lineage: Eukaryota > Metazoa > Chordata > Amphibia > Anura > Microhylidae > Gastrophryne > Gastrophryne carolinensis. The sequence goes on from CM051238.1 coordinate 218,114,322, forward strand.
TAAGTAGTTCATCTGTGTCACACAGGCCCCAAGAACCGGGCCCAGAATCACCAGGGCATCTCATCCGAGGAGCTCGAATCGGAGAATAGCTCACCTTCATCAGAAGGATCAAGGTCCTGCATAGCAGCAGAGTCATCAGTATCATTAGGAACCGAAGAACCAGGAGGCGTCAGGGACCGCTTCTTTCCAGGGCCCAAGCGCTCCGCCAAACTAGACAGCACCTGCTCAGCCATAGGCAGCCTGCGCGGCACGACTTGCTGGTCATCCCCGCTCGAGTGAGACTCATCAGGAGTGAGATTTAAGTCCAGGGAGACAGGTGTATTGAAGGGAGGTGCAGCCACTGGCAAACCTGATTGCAGGGTCAGTGCCTGTTCAGCACATGGTCCGCAGACCCGTGCTCTGTCAGCATCAGCATGGGGCTGACCACACACTGTACACAGCCAGTCATGTCCCCGAGGGACCCCGGGTACATAATTCTGAGATGCCTCCATATGGTGATTATCTGAGCAGTATGCCCGCAGGGATTTACGCAATAGGCAACCCTGGATGCCCCAAGACCCACTAGGAATGTGGGAGAATTTGTTATGTGGACCCGCTATAATATATGTCAGGCCGGGAGAAGCCACCGAGAAGACATAATGGGATAAGAGGGGGGTGTCAGTGCCATGCGCAGCCGAATAAAAAATCATAGGAACGAAAACCGCCCCGGAGGGCACTTACATGACCAAGGGAGGAGGCGGATCGCAACCACGCGCGCGAAGACCGTCAAAATGGCGCCAAGCGAACCTCGAGGGGCGGGCCTGATCTGACTGTGATGCGGGGTGCGTCATGCCGAGTCCCCGCCTCCCCCAAAGAGAGCGAAGCTCTAACCAGCGCAACGTGAATGGCAGTAGTGGATAGTACACACATACATAATGTAATTAAGGAGATTGCTCTCACACTAGAGAATGATGCTGCCGCCCGGGCTGCACACTAATGTAATAAAGGACAAACACGCGCGCAACCAGAAGGCTTATGTGGAGCAAGGAGCGCGGCACTGACACCCAAGTTCAAATGAAAGATCAACGGCCTTAAACGTGTTACATTACACTGGGACTGCCACACATAACCCCCCCCCCCTTTCTTTTCCCCCGAGCTACGGGAGGAAGCGAGGGAGAAGCGGACCTGCACCCAGGGATTATCGCTATGAGGGGCACGGGCAACAATGCGGGAGGGGCATCTAATGGAGGCTCACCATCGGCCTAAACCGCCTACCCTATGGTGGGGGATTGCGGTGGAGAGTAGCTCCATGAGCACACGAGGTGCTGCCTACCTTCACCCGACCAGCGCAGCCCAGGCTGGGAGGCACATCTTTATCGAAGAGGATGGGTGGAAATATTCCCGCAGGCTGTAATAGCCCCGCTCACCTGCGAGGGAGTTGATACTTCATGTCTTCGCAGTCAGCACTGCAGAGAAATCTGGGGATTTGTGGGAGGTCCCTGGGTATATGAAGGGCCGGGAGGAGCCTGTTTTTGCATGTCTGCAGTGAACAGCGCCCTCTGGCGGAGGATTACCCATGTGTAAGTATTATATTGGAGCAGGACGTACTGTATGCTTAGAATAAGAATATCTGAGCATATTACCTCATCCTCCGTAGAACGCCCTAATGCGTCCTCCAATGTAGGGCGACATTTTAGGAACCATCATGCGGGTGACCTTACTAGTTTAAAATGTATGGCGATAGAAAAGATACACCTTGGTCCTAGGGGAGGGGATCTCGTTGAAAAGTTACTTCAACGAGAGGTGTTTTGGATCTTTAAACTGGGAACCCGTACTCCCATGGGACTTAATTATAGGTGGGATGTTGATCTATTTTTGAGATAATACCCATTCTCTCCTTTTGGTCTTAGATGTGTAGAATTTGTCTTGTTTTATTATAGCTATATACCTCATATATTGACTCCCCTCTGCCCTGAATCTTGATTTCGCTTCATTACTTCAATTAGCTCTGTCTCTCTTATCTTTTCTTATGTGTTACTGCTGATCTCTGAAACTGTCACTGCATTGTGGATCAGATATTTAGTAATTTATTATGACCTGCTCTATTGTTATATAGTGTTATATGAATTTAATCTTTTGTCATCTGTGGATGGGAGACCTGAGATGGAATATAAGATTTTTTCTTACCAGACATATATTCAGTTTGGTCTTAGGGTCCTTAGTGTGCTTACATACAATTTTGAATAAGGGTATATGCATATTGATATGAATTTCTACAAATAATTGTTCTCTTTTTTAAAGTATTAATATGTTTGTTAATAATTATGTAGCACACAGACCTCCCTTAGACATCCTGACACCGGGCACGCGGTTTCATTTTGAATATTATTGGCAGTGTCTCTTTCTTCTCGCTGGTACATTGCACTGGTTTTGCTAATGATACGGCTTATATATCTAGCTGTTTCACTTTGCCAGTAATGGCCCCTAGTATGAGGCCTGACTCTGACAATAGTATGATGCTTTGCGCCGGCGTCCTGTTAGAACTGACTACGTCAGTTTCCTTTCCCTCCATTGGCGGTGCCGGTTTCGCGTATTACGCGTATGATGATGTTCAATTTTAGCGCACGCTGCCGCCAGCACAATGAAGGGGAATGACTTCGCCTAATTAAGGTAAATAACTTTGTTCCTCCCACCCACAGATGTTTCAGATTACAATGCGATAATGTTGTATATAAGTACATGTTTTGTAATTAGTTGTAATTAGTTCTCCTCCACCTTGTTTATGCTGCTTTTATCTATGCCGCTGTGATGGACTTTTTAAACAGTATGGAATAAAAATGGACTTTTAATTGCTCTGGCTTTTCCTATGGTTCTTGGATTACCACCAAGTTTTGAGGTGAGCTCTCTAGCCTTTGCCCGAGTGTGGGGCTGTATTCCCTGATATTGAGCTGGCACTCTTGTCATTCAAACCTGAGGGGAAGAAGCTCCCCCACCGAAGCTGCCACAACGGCCGGCGTCGCCGCACAGCCAGCGCCGGCTGAGTCCTCCATGAAAGTGCACCCAAGTGAATCACACACACACAACAAAAAGTACAGATGACAATAAAAACGATTACACTAAGGGAGAAGGGCCCCCCCTCTAAGGAGCAAGGGCAATCTGGGAGAGGGGGAATCCACGCTGGAAGGTGGAAGGGCAAGGGACGGGGCATCCCTAACCGGGATCACCAATCCGGCAAACCGCCTACCCCTTAGTATGGGGTCTCACGGTGGAGCGTAGCTCCTAAGCACCATTAGGTGCCATCTACCCTTGCCCGGACCAGCAGCCTAGGCTGGGAGGCAAGGTGAAATACTAAGAAAGGGGGTCCAGGCAGAAATAGACTAACAAGCGGGCCGGGAGTTACCCCGGCTACCTGCAAGGAGGAGACATCCATCTTCTGACTTGTTCGCTGTCTGCAGAGATGAAAGACTGGGGAATGAGTGGGAGGTCCCAGGTATTTATGGACCGGGAGGGGCTCTCTTTTTTTCATGACATGTCTGCAAGATCGCCATCTACAGGTCGGTATACAAACGGGGTGTGTGACATACTTAGAATATACAATTCTGTGATTACTCACCTGTAGAATTGTTATTATGAGTATACAGTACGTCCTGCTCCAGATAAGAATCATTACACTTGGGTATTACTTCGTGAGATGGCGCTGGACTGCAGAGACCGCGAAATTGGCTCCTCCCGGTCCCTCAAATACCCGGGACCTCCCACAAATCCCCAGCATTGAAAAGCAGTTAACGAGAAGCCGGGAGAATGATAACAGAACCAACTAGTAACTATAACTATGATAACAATCACCATACAGGGGATCCTAGGATAATGCAAAACCAAGGGTGGGGTGGAGCAGGACGTACTGTATACTCATAATAACAATTCTACAGGTGAGCAATCACAGAATTGTATTATTCTTAGTATACAGTACGTCCTGCTCCAGATAAGAATCATTACACTTGGGACATCCAATAGCAGTGTCCATAAAGTAGGGTGGGATCCCCAAAGGTAACAACAGACAGGTCAGACCACTGCCGCCTGCAGAACCTTGCGGCCAAAATCAGCATCAGCTGAGGCCCTAACATCAACCTTGTAAAACTTTGAAAAGGTATGAACAGAAGACCAAGTGGCGGCCTTGCAAACTTGTTCAACAGAAGCGAGGTGCTGAAAAGCCCAAGAGGCACCAATAGCACGAGTGGAATGAGCAGTAAGGCGGAAGGGAGGATTCTTCCCCTTAGAGTAGGCCCGAATAACAGCCTGACGGATCCATTTGCTGATAGTAGATTTAGCAGGAGCCAAATCCTTCCTAGGACCAGAAGGGACAACAAAAAGAGCATCAGTTTTTCTGAAAGGTGCAGTAGCCACCAGATAGTACTTCAGACACCTAACCACATCCAAGGAATTCAAAACCCTCTCCTTAGCATTACTAGGATTAGGGCACAAGGAAGGAAGAACAATGTCCTGATTCAGATGAAAGGCAGACACGACTTTAGGCAGAAAATCTGGCTTGAAACGAAAAACCACCTTGTCCTGGTGTCTCTCAAAGTAGGGGGGCTGGATGGAAAGCGCCGCCAACTCAGTAGCACGCCTAACAGAAGCGATAGCCACCAAAAAGACAACCTTGAGAGTAAGAATGGCCAGGGCAGCCTCCTGCACAGGTTCAAAAGGAGCACCCTGCAAGGGAGACAAGACCAAGTTCAAATCCCAAACAGGCAACATAGGCTTACGTGAGGGACGCACATGAATAACCCCCTGGAAAAAAGTCCTGTTCAGAGAATGCTGGGCAAAGGACCTCTGGAAGTCAGCCAGGGCAGAGACATGGCCCTTCAGAGTACTGAGTTGAAGTCCCAGCTCCAACCCATGCTGTAGGAACTCCAGGATCCTGAGAATAGAGAACACACGACAGGGGAGAGACCCAGACTCACACCAGTCAATGTAGGCATGCCAAACCCTATAGTAAATAGAAGAAGAAGACTTCTTCTAGCCTTTATCATGGTATCAACCACAGAGGCAGACAGCCCCTTTTCCATCAAGATGGAGGTTTCAGCAGCCAGGCCGTCAAAGCCAGAGTTTGTAAATTGGGATGGCGTAAATGACCCCCAGCGAGCAGGTCTGGAACCCTGGGCAGAGCGTACTGATCTACTGCAAGCTGCACCACGTCTGCGAACCGCACTCTTCTTGGCCACCAGGATTGCTGGCACCCCCTCCTGAGCTATCTTGCGCAGAACCCTGCCCAACAGGGTGAATGGGGGAAAGACATACAGGAGCTGAAAGTCCTGCCATGACATTGCTAGAGCATCTGTGGCTCAGGCCAGAGGATCCTAGGACAGGGAGACAAAGGCCGGGAGCTTGTGATTGTGATGGGACGCAAACAGATCCATCTGGTTGACCCCAACGGTGACACAGAGATTGAAACACCCTGTCGCAGAGGGTCCATTCTCCCAGGCGAGAGGTCCCCCTGCTCAGAGAGTCTGCCTGCAGATTCTCCACCCCCTGGAATGTACACAGCTGATATGCAGGGAACATTGCCCTCCGCACAGGCCAGGATCAGAGACACTTCCTTGAGGGCCCCCTTGCTCTGGGTCCCTCCCTGATGATTGATGCAGGCAACCGCTGTCTGGTTGTCCGAGTGTACTTGAACAGGCCAGCCCCGAAGGTGTTGGGTCAAGTGAGCCAGATACATCTGGTTGACCCCAACGGTGACACAGAGATTGAAACACCCTGTCGCAGAGGGTCCATTCTCCCAGGCGAGAGGTCCCCCTGCTCAGAGAGTCTGCCTGCAGATTCTCTACCCCCTGGAATGTACACAGCTGATATGCAGGGAACATTGCCCTCCGCACAGGCCAGGATCAGAGACACTTCCTTGAGGGCCCCCTTGCTCTGGGTCCCTCCCTGATGATTGATGCAGGCAACCGCTGTCTGGTTGTCCGAGTGTACTTGAACAGGCCAGCCCCGAAGGTGTTGGGTCAAGTGAGCCAGAACCAACCTGATTGTCCTCAGTTCCATAATGTTGATAGGTGTGTGGGCCTCCTGGGGGCCCCAACTGCAGGGACTTCCAGAAGCCCCCCAATCGTCTCCCAGCAGGGGGCCAGAAAGGATCTGCCCACTAACAGGTTCCTGGAGTCCATCCACCACGAGAGGGACCGCCTGACTAGGGGGGACAGAACAAGGACCTGGTCCAGGGATGCAGGATCCTTGTCCCATACTGACAAGAGGTGGAGTTGCAGAGGCCTCATGTGAAACTGGGCATAAGGGAGCGCCTCGAAGCACGACACCATCAGGCCCACCAGCTGCATTCCCTACCTGATGGAGGGATGAGGGCAAGATAGCAGGAACTGAACCTGCGCTAGCAAACTGTCCACCTTCTGCTGAGGAAGAAAAATCCTTGCCTGAACTGTATCCAGATTCATTCCCAGGAAGGGTGTCACCAAGGAGGGAGACATGGAAGACTTGGGATGGATGATCACCCAGCCAAATGACTACAGAGTGGACACTACTAGCCGAGTATCCAGCTCTGCCTGTTGGAGGGACTGAGAAGTGATGAGAATGTCGTGCAAATAGGGCAGCACGCGAATGCCCTGAGACCTGAGCAGAGACATCACTCCTGCCAGCACCTTGGTGAACACTATGGGAGCTGAAGTGAGACCGAAGGGCAATGCCACAAATTGGTAGTGCTGATCCTCCAGGGCGAACCTGAGGAATCTTTGATGACCTGGAAAAACAGGTGTATGAAGGTAAGCATCCTTGATGTCCACAGAGGTCATGAAGTCCCCTGGACGCAGGGAACTTATGGCAGAGCGCAAAGTTTCCATGCGAAAGTGCCTGCACCTGACAAATCTGTTGAGGATCTTCAAATCCAGGATGGGCCTGACTGACCCATCTCTTTTGGGCACGGTGAAAAGTTTGGAATAGAAACCCTTGCCCCTTTCTCGTAAGGGGACCTGACAGATGACCCCCAGCTCCAGAAGCTTTGCACCGCCAGAATTTGAGCCTGAGCTGACATAGGGTCCTGAGACATCCGAGATCTGATGAATCTTGGGGGCAGCCAGGCAGCAAACTATCTTGTAACCGGAGGACACTACCTCCTGAATCCACCGGTCTGAGACATGAAGCCTCCAGACGTGAGCAAAATGCTGAAGCCGTCCCCCCACCCGGATGGGTGAGGGGGCCCCTTCATGCCTGAGGGGGCTTGGGAGAAGACTTAGGCTTGGAAGCCCAGGATGAGCCAGGGCGTTCACGTCCTCTGCCCCTACCCCAGAAATCTCCTCGGGCCCCAGTAAAGGAGCCCCCCCTCCCCTGTCTGGATCCACGGTAGGGGGAAGAAAAGGAGCCTTGACCCCGAAAGGACCGAGACTGCCTCCTGTGCTGGGGTAACCTGCCTCCCTTAGCAAACAGGTCCAGGCGGTCCCCAAACAAGCGTAGTCCTTTGAAGGGAAACCCAGTGAGAGCTTTCTTGGCAGCGTTGTCAGCTGCCCACTGGCGCAGCCAAACCGAGCGGCGTATAGCCACCACTAGGGCAGAGGCTCTGCCACACATCCTAATGGTATCATCCAAGGCAGAGAGGACATAAGTCACAAAAACCTCACAACGAGAAAGAGCATTAAACCCTTCACTAGACACATCATCAGGAGCACCATCTAGGACACTTCTAAGCAGGGTCCTAATAGCCACCGCTGTAATGGCAGAGGCACAAACCAGGCGCAGCACCGTCCCCACATAGGCAAAGGCATGGGACGCCAGCTGATCAATACGCCGGTCCTCACCATCCCGCAGCGTAGTAGAGTCAGGGGAGTGCATGACAGAGGTGTTAGATAACCCAAGGACCGGGGCATCCACCTCCGGAGGGGATAACAAACGCTTCACCACATCAGCAGGAAAGGGATACCCCTTATCCCAGGGACTCTGGGGAGCCTGCCAGGATGCTCCCATTCCTTGAGCAAGAGGTTATTAAAATGGGCCTGCTCAGGAAACTCTAAACGTGGCTTAGCAGTATGAAACAATTCCCCCTGCTGCCTAGGGGCCGCAACCGGGGGAGAGATAGACAGAACCTCAAAAATCAGAGCCAACAGCCTATCAGTATCATCTGGGGCCCAGGGGTCAGAGCCAGAATCATCATGGCCCCCTGGGCCTCTCATCAGACGACTCCGGGTCAGAGAACAACTCCCCTTCTTCCAAGGGGGTATAACCAGACAGTTCAAAGAACTCTTCAGCCTCCATAGGGAAAAATGAGTGACATCAGGTGTCAAGTGCCACTTTTTAGCAGAGGCCTTACGCGCCATGGTATTAGCAAGCAACTTCTCAACACTAGCCAGTCTAGCAGACACATCAGGCTGAGAATCCCCACTGGTATGCAACTCAATGGGAGTCAAATTCAAGCTTGGGGGAGTAGGTGAAGCCATACGTGGCGCATGTCCAGCTGCTGGTAAACCAGGCTGCAGCGAAAGCACCTGCTGGGCACAAGTAATACAGACCCGCACATTGTCAGCACTAGTAGGGGACACCCCACAAGCTACACACAGCCGGGCTTGTCCCGAAGGAACCCCAAGCACATTATCCTGAGACGCCTCCATATGGTGATTATAGCGGCACAATAGGCCGATAGGGACTCACGCCATAACAGCAACCCGGGATGCCCCAATAGCCCGCTAGGGAAGTGGGAGTAATTAGCACACTAGGCCTCACAAGGTTTAGTAACTAAACGAGGGGTAGGGCCGGGAGAAACCAATGGAGTTCGACCCGCCTGAAAGACATAAGCGAAGAGGACCCCATAAGCAACATGCATAATGACATAGGATAAATAAAACCGCCCGCGAGGGCACTCACGGACCGCGGTAGGTAGAAGCCAGCCACGCAGCAGACGGAATCCAGAGAAAAAATATAATTCTGTGAAATACTCACCTATAGAATTGGTATTATACGTATACAGTACGTCCTGCTCCAGATATAATACTTACACTTGGATTATCCTCCGCCAGATGGCGCTGTGCACTGCAGACATGCAAAAAACAGGCTCCTCCTGGCCCTTCATACACCCAGGGACCTCCCACAAATCCCCAGCATTGAAAAGCAGTGAACCAGAAGCCAGGAGAATTTAACCACCAAAACAACAGGTAATGATAAAAATCCCATACAGGGGATCCAGAATAATGCAAAAACCAGGGTGGGGTGGAGCAGGACGTACTGTATACGTATAATACCAATTCTACAGGTGAGTATTTCACAGAATTTATTATTGTATTATTCTAAGTATACAGTACGTCCTGCTCCAGATATAATACTTACACTTGGGACATCCAATAGCAGTGTCCATAAAGTAGGGTGGGATCCCCAACAAAAAAGGCACAGCAGACAGTAAAAGCACTATCACCTGCAAACCTTGCCACCAAGAGCGACATGAGCAAAGGCTCCACCGTCAACATCATAAAAACCTTTGAAAAGGTAAGAACAAAAAACAAGTAGCGGTCTAGCAAACTTGTTCAACAAAACCTGGTGCTGAAAGGCCCAAAGAAACCAAGGCACCAGTAGAATCAGAAATAAAGTGAGAAGAAACTCATCCCCTTAAAGGAATAGGCCTGAGTAACGGCCTGACAAGATCAAACGCTAACAATAGTCCAGGAAGAAGCCAAACCTTCCCTAGGACCAGAAGGGACAACCATCCAAGTAAAGGCTAGGCCAAGGGCCGCTTAACCCCTGGAAGCAGACGAGATCAGGCACATACATATGTAGGTGCCCACAAACCCCAAGGGACATCAGTCCCCCTAAGGGACAAGAGACAATCCAGGGAAAAATACCAGCACCTGTTGAGGGAAAGTAGATCCCCGCGCCTCAGCGTTACTAGGAATAAAGCACAGAAGAAAGACAATGTCTTAAATACATGAGTCTAAAACACCACCATAGGCAGAAGGTCCGGCGTAAAGCGGAGCACCACCTTATCCTGGTGCATATCAAGGAACGAGGGCTAGCTAAACAGAGCCGCCCGCTCAGACACACGTCTGACTGAACAGTCCCAAAAGGACAACTTTGAAGGTAAAAGACAGCCAGACAGCATCCTGCATCGGTCCAAAAGGAACACCCTGCAAGGCAAACAGAATAGAATTCAAATCCCAACAGGGACCATAGAATTAAGTGGGGGACGCATTGAGCAACCCCCGAAAGAATGCTTAGCCAAAGAAAATAAGCAAAAGACTTCTACAGGAAGGCGGCCAGGGCAGAACCTGACCCTTCAGAGTACTGAGTTGGAGAGCCAACTCCAAGCCATGCTGTAATAACTCTAGAGCCCTGGGAACAGAGAAAGTCCAACAGGGAAGAGACCTAGACTCACACTAATCCACATGGGTACGCCATACCTCATAAGAGATGGAAGAAGAAGAAGCTTGCTCTTAGACTTCCAATAGTCACGAACACAGAGAAGAGAAGCCTGTCACCATAAAGACGGAAGATTCAGCAGTCAGGCCGCCTAGGCCAGAGTCTGTAGATTGGGGTGACGTAAAGGGGGCCCTGAGTGAACAGAGGGGCACCCCCTAGCAGAACGTACAGATCTACCACCCTCGGTACCACGTCTGCAAATCCACACTCCACTAGGCCACCCAGGGGCCACCAGTATCAATGGTGCCCCTACCAGAGCAATTCTGCGCAGAACCCCGCCTAGCAGGGGGAATGGAGACATACAGACCAGAATGTCCTGCCATAACATTACTAAAGCATCATGACCACGCCAGAGGATCCTGGGACAGGGAATTGAGGGGTGAGAGCTTGAAATAGTGACGGGGCACCAAACAGATCCACACTGGTTTAACCTCATAGTGACACAAGGATTAGCACATCCTGTTGCAGAGGGACCTCCACCTGAGCGAATACCACAGATATGCAGGAAACATTATCCTCCACCCAGATCAGGAACATATACCTTCCTGGGGGACCATCCTGCTCCAGGTCCCACACAGATGATTAAGGTAGGCCACAGTCGTCAGACAGACCGAGCGCCGCCAAACAGGCAGGCCGTGAAGAGGAGAAGTCAAGCGATATAGAGCCAACCTGAAAACTCACTGTTTCAATATTGATAGGTGCATGGACCTCTATGGACCTCCTAAAGGCCCAACTCCCCCCGGACCCGCAAAACCTCCCCATCAACCTGATAGGTTGGCATCCATGGTGACTGTCTCTAGGAAGGGCAAGAAGGGAACTACCCCCAGACAGGTTCCTAGAGTACATCCACTCCAAGAGGGACTCCTAACCAGGGGGGAAAGGCACACATGACCCTGCTCCAGGGATGCTGGGTCCCTGTCCAGTATTAACAATAGAAGTTGCAGAAGGGCCCCAGGTAGAAGAGTATAAGGGACTTCTTCTAAGCAAGTCACCAACTGGCCCACCAGCTGCATTCCTGCCTGGTGAAGGGACGGGGACAGCAAAATACCATTTTGTGAATACTCACCTGTAAAATGGGTATTATAAGTATGTCACACACCCCACTTCAGACTTAATAATTACACTAGGGTTAACGCACCTCTAGGTGGCAGCATTGCAGAGAACTTCTCCAAAAAACTTCAACAGGCCCCTCCCGGTCTATACATACCTGGTACCTCCCAAGAACCTCCCAGTATTAGAACAGCAGTAAGACAAGGTACCAGAACCAAACAATGTAACCCTCAACGTAAAGAACCAAACTTCACCAAATAGAGAGCCAGGATACCAAAAAGGGCGGGTGAAGTGGGGTGTGTGACATACTTATAATACCCATTTTACAGGTGAGTATTCACAAAATGGTATTATTCTAAGTATGTCACACACCCCACTTCAGACTTAATAATTACACTAGGGACATCCAACAGCAGTGTCCAGAAAAGGGTGGGTATCCGAACAGGCAATAACGCAGAAAAAATTCAAACCACTGCAGCCTGCAAAACCTTGCGGCCAAAAACAGCATCCGCTGAAGCCCGCACATCAACCTTATAGAACTTAGAAAAGGTATGAACAGAAGACCAAGTTGCAGCCTTACACACTTGTTCAACCGAAGCCTGGTGCTGAAAAGCCCAGGACGCACCAACCGCACGAGTAGAATGAGCAGTAACTCGGAAAGGGGGATCCTTCCCCTTGGCCGAATAAGCACCAACAATGGCCTGACGAATCCATTTACTAATGGAGGACTTGGCCGGAGCCAAACCCTTCCTAGGCCCACATGGCACAACAAAAAAGACATCAGTCTTACGAAAAGAAGACGTCGCACGAAGATAGTACCTGACACAACGTACCACATCCAAGCAGTGCAAAGCACTCTCCTTGACATTCTTAGGCTTAGGACACAAAGAAGGAAGAACAATGTCCTGGTTAAGATGAAAAGCAGAGACCACTTTAGGGAGAAAATCTGACTTGTAACGAAAAACCACTTTGTCCTGATGATCCTCAAAATAAGGAGCCTGAATAGACAAAGCAGCCAGCTCTGAAACACGCCTAACCGAAGTAATGGCCACCAGAAAGGCAACCTTCTGAGTAAGAATGGGCAAAGCAACATCCCGCAAAGGCTCAAAAGGAGGAGCCTTAAGAGCAGAAATAACCAAATTCAAATCCCACACTGGGAGCAAAGGCTTCCTAGGAGGCCGCACATGCGAAACCCCCTGGAAAAAAGTCTTGACCAAGGAATGACTAGCAAAGGATTTCTGGAAAAAAATTGACAAAGCAGAAACCTGCCCCTTCAAGGTACTCAACTGAAGACCAGAGTCCAGACCCGCCTGAAGGAACTCCAAAATCCTAGACACAGAAAAGACCCGGCAGGGCAAAGACCTAGCCTCACACCAATCAATATAAGATCTCCAATACCTGTAATAGATGGAAGAAGAAGATCTCTTCCTAGCACTAATAAGAGTCTGAATGACCGCATCCGAAAGACCCTCCTCCTTTAAGATGGAGGTTTCAGCAGCCAAGCAGTCAAAGCCAGCGTTTGTAAACTGGGGTAACAGAGTTGACCCTGAGTGAGAAGATCTGGCCGAAGAGGCAGATCGAACTGATCTACGGCCAGACGGACGATGTCCGCGAACCACACTCGCCTTGGCCACCTTGGAGCCACGAGAATGGCGGGAACTCCGTCCAGAACCAACTTTCGCAGAACCCTGCTTAGCATGGGAATCGGAGGAAACAGATAAAGAAACCCCAGGTCCCTCCAGCTCAGGGACATGGCATCCACCGCCAGAGCCAGAGGGTCCCGGGACAGGGACACAAAGGACGGAAGCTTTTGATTGTGCAGAGAGGCAAACAGATCCACCTCCGGCGTCCCCCACCGGAGACAAAGTGACCGAAAAACCTGGGGATGGAGAGACCACTCCCCCCGACGGGACGCACACCGGCTCAGAAAATCCGCCTCCGTGTTTTCCACTCCCGGAATGTAAACTGCCGAGATGCAAGGGACATGAGTCTCCTCCCAGACCGAAATCAGAGACACTTCCCTGTGGGCACCCAGACTGCGAGTCGCTCCTTGATGATTGATGTAAGCAACCGCCGTCTGATTGTCTGAGCGAACCTGAACCGGCAGACCCTGTAAATGATGCGTCAAGTGAGACAGAACCAACCTGATGGCTCGCAGTTCCAGAACATTGATGGGCAAGTGGGCCTCCTGAGGGTCCCACTGCCCCTGAAACCGAAGATCCTTCCAATAACCTCCCCAGCCTGACAAACTGGCATCCGTGGTGACAGTCTCCCAAAGAGGAGTCAGAAACGACCTGCCCTTCAGAAGGTTGTCCGAGACCAACCACCACAGAAGGGACTGCCGAACCCGAGGGGACAACCGGAAGGACCGATCCAACGACCCCGGACACCGGTTCCAAGACGCCAAAAGATGAAGTTGAAGAGTCCTCGTATGAAACTGAGCAAAGGGAACTGCCTCGAACGAGGCCACCATCAACCCCACCAGTCTCATCCCCAGACGAATGGACGGATGAGGATGGGAGAGGAGCAGCCGGGCCAATTCTGAATCATCAGAACCTTGGCCTGAGGAAGAAACACTCTGTGCTGGCAGGAGTCCAACGACATCCCCAGAAAGGTCACCACCCTGGCCGGAACCAGCGAGGACTTGGGGTAATTGATCACCCAGCCGAACCTCTCCAACATAGACACCACCGTGCTGGTGTCCCCCTCTGCTTGACTGAAGGAAGGAGCCATGATGAGAAGATCGTCCAGGTAAGGCACAATGCGAATCCCCTGAGCTCTGAGCAGGGCCATCACCCCCACCAACACCTTGGTGAACACTCTCGGAGCAGAGGTGAGACCGAATGGAAGAGCCACAAACTGAAAATGCCGATCCCCTACCACGAAACGGAGGAACCGCTGATGAGCAGGAAAGATCGGCACGTGCAGGTACGCATCCTTGATGTCTATGGACGTCATAAAGTCCCCCTGCCGAAGCGAACCGATCGCCGACCGCAGGGTTTCCATGCGAAACTTCCGAGGACGAATAAACCTGTTGAGAAACTTCAAATCCAGAATAGGACGGAAGGACCCGTCCTTTTTGGGGACCGTGAAGAGATTGGAATAAAACCCGCGCCCCACCTCTGAAGGAGGAACCGGGCAAATGACGGCCAAATCCAGAAGATTCCTTACTGCCGCCAGGAGCCCCTGCGCGGCCAAAGGAACCAAAGACACCCGAGACCTGAAGAACCTTGGAGGAGGAAGGGACTCGAACTCCAACTTGTAACCGGCCGAAACCACCTCCCGGATCCATCTGTCCGGGACCTCCTGGTCCCACACCCGGGAGAAAAGTTGCAACCGTCCCCCCACCCGAACGGGTGAGGGCGCCCCCTCATTGCTGGATGGGCTTGGCAGCCGGCTTGGGCTTGGCACCCCAGACGCGAGTGGGGCGGCCACGGCCTCTGCCCCTATTCCAACTGCCGCCCCTGGGGGCCGAGGAGCCCGCACCTCTACCGGCGCCAACTCCCCGAAAGGACGGATTGAACGAGACCATCCCCCGAAAGGAACGGCGAAATTTTTTTGCGCTGAGGTAACTTACCTCCCTTGGCAACAGAGTCCAGCCTCTCACCAAAAAGCCTCAAACCCAGAAAGGGCAGAGCCGTGAGCGATCTTTTAGAATTAAAATCGGCCGTCCACTGTCTCAACCACACACAGCGCCGGATAGCTACCAGCAAGGCAGTAGCCCTGCCACACATCAGCATGGCATCCTCCTGAGCGGCCAGGATAAAGGACAAAAAAGCATCACAGCGCTTAAGCCCAAGGGACTCATCACTGGTGGGCTCGAGATCCACCCCCAAGTCCCTGACAATAGACCTGACAGCAAAAGTCAAAAGAGCCGAAGCAGAAACAGGCCTTAACACCGAACCCGCACATACAAAACCATGACGGGCAAGCTGATCAACCCGGCGATCCTCACCGTCCCTGAGCGAAGTCGTGTCAGGGGAATGCACGACCGCCGTGTTGGACAGTCCCAAGACCGGAGTATCTACCTCAGGGGGGACAGACCAACGCTTCATCAATTCCGCCGGAAAAGGATACTTCCTATCCCAGCTAGACGGCACACCAACAAGACGTGTAGGTTGCTCCCATTGCTTGAAGACAATTTCTTCAAAATGCTGTTGGCTGGGAAATTCCAGACACTGCTTGGACACCCCAAAAAGCTGACCCTTGGGCCTGGGAGCAACCACCGGAGGCTCCAAATCCAAAACCTCAAACATCTGGCTCAAAATGGTAGAGGAATCGAGAGGGAGGCCATCATCCTGATCCCCCTCAGAACCCAGCAACTGCTGAACATCAGAATCTTCATCCTCAATGAGCTCACCTTCTTCACGGGGACGATCCGACCAATCCAGATCTCCCACAACTTCCTCATCTGAATCCGGCGGAGGCGGAGACAGATGCTTCCGCTTAGCTGAAGCCTTCTGAGCGGCTATAGCAGAAAACCGCTTCTCAAGGCTGGTCAAACGGGCACATACCTCAGCCTGCGAATCCCCGCCCAGGACAACGTCACACGGGGTCCGGAATAAGCGAGGGGGAGAGGGAGATGGCGCGGCTGACGAAGTGCTAGGCACCGGAGAACTGGACTGCCGTGCAATGTTCTGCTGTGCACAAAGGATACACAAAATGACATCATCTCCCTGGAGCGGAGCCCCACAACCCCCGCACACCTTGGATTGTCCCGAAGAACCATTCCCGGTATCTGTGGCAACCTCCATGTGGTGAAATTATGGTATTTGCAGAACCCAGGGATTTATGCGATACGCGACCCGGGATGCCCCTTAATAACCTAACACTTGTCTAAGGACAGTCACAAGATCCTGACCCAGGGGAATAGCATTATAAAAATACAAATAAGTATATATATATATATATATATATATATATATATATATATTGCAAAGACAAAACACCCCCCACGAGCCAGGTATATATGACCGGGAGAGCCCTGCCAGACGGGATCCCAGGATCTGAAAAACACAAAGGGAGAGAGACAGGCGTCAATCAGCACCATGCCAAAACACCACATAATATACAAAACCCCCCCTTACACCACCACCCCCCCCCCCTCATTAACCAGAGCAACGGAAATGGTTAATGCCAACCAGCACTATCAAGATGCGCCGGGGCGAGGAGGGAGGCAAGGGAGGAGGAAAGGATCCGAGGGGTCACTGACATACCAGCCTAAGCACGCCTACCTGGAGAGGAGAGGAACCGCGCAGCCAGCAGAAGATGGCGGCCAGCACACCGAGGACGGAGGAAGAGAGAAGCTCCGGGAGCCGATAAGGCCCCGCCCCTCCGGCCGTCCAATCCGTGCGCGGCCCGCGCGCGCGCGACCCCGCCCCCAGGCAGCATCAGCGTCTGCCTGCGGGGACCGCAATCAGACCTCGATCACGGGGCCGGCGGCGCCACCCGCCGGCTCCCGGAGTACAGCGCCGGAGTAAACACAGACCCACACACTGATAAAATGTCCCCCCTGAGCAGCCGGGCAAGCAGGCTGCAAGCGCCGGATACGGCGCCCAGCCACCAGCGGGACCGCGGCGCAGCACGCCGCGAGGCCCCGCCCCCCCCGGCTCCTGAGGGGAGATACACAGCCATGGGAGAAAGAAAAAAGGAGAACAGACAGTGAAATCAGACCAAGTAAAATCACAAAGGGAATCACAAGGAAGAGCGCAGCAGCACACTCACACAGCATGTACATATTAAAAGCATGACACTGTCCCCAGCGCGTCCCACACCCGGAAGAGACACAATAACCCAGGGCAAGACATAACCTGACCACTAACTCCTATAAAATGGGGCATCCCACATCCGGATCACCACTCCGGGAATCCCGCTATGCCCCGCAATGAAGGGTCGAGCGGAGGAGCTAATCTCCTAGGCACCAATGGTGCCGACTACCTTATTGCCCGGCCTACAGCCGAAGCTGGGAGGCTGCCATTACATAGAACACATTCAAACAAAAGCCGGGCAGAAATAGACCACGGGGGGGGGGGGGGGGGGATACCCCGGCTACCTGCAAGCAGGAGACTTCTTTCTTCTGTCTTGTCGCCACCTTGCAGAGAACAACACTGGGAGGTTCTTGGGAGGTACCAGGTATGTATAGACCGGGAGGGGCCTGTTGAAGTTTTTTGGAGAAGTTCTCTGCAATGCTGCCACCTAGAGGTGCGTTAACCCTAGTGTAATTATTAAGTCTGAAGTGGGGTGTGTGACATACTTAGAATAGAGGGGCTGAGCCCACGCAACCAGATTGTCCACCTTATTGCTGAGGAAGGAAGATTCTCGCCTGAACCGAAACTAGATTCATCCCTAGGAATGGAGATACCAATCAAGGGGACAAGGAGGACTTGAGGTGAATGAACACCCATCCAATTGACTCCTAATGGACACCACCAGCCGAGTAGCCAACTCGACCCAACGTAGAGATTGGGAAGCGAAAAAGGACGACCGGGTAGGTCTCACACGGACTCCCCTTGGTCTCATCAGAGACATAGCCCCCATCAGTACCTTGGTGAGCACTCTGGAAGCAGAAGAGAGGCCAGATAACAAGGCCACAAATTAGCAGTGTTGGACTTCCAACAAGAACCTGAAGAGCCTTGGTGTCTAGAAGACACAGGGATGTGAGCATAAGCATCCTTGATCTCCCCAGACGGCAAGGGGCCCACTGGGCGCAAGGCGCTAATGGCCCATCTCAGATTTTCCATGCAGAAACTGCCTGTAATAGTAGAGTTGCCGAAAACCTGTGAATCCAGAAAGGGCAGACTGACTCATCCCTTTGGGGAAATGTGAAGAGGTTGGTGTAGCGGCACCTGCCTGTTAAAGGCAAACTGCAAGTGACCCCCAGACCCCGCAGGCCGTGCATGGCCTGCACCAGCACCCGAACAGAGGCAGCAAACTTATCCTGTATCCGGAGGAAACTACCTCCTGTATCCACCAGAATGAGGCAAGATGCCTCCTGATAGGAGCAAGGTGCTGCAGTCATCCCCTCACCCAGGTGGGCGAGGGCACCCCATCATGCCTGAGGGGATTTGGTGGAAGATTTAGGCTTAGCCCTGCCGGAGGGCCCAGAGCGTTGTCTGCTGCTCGTGGGGCAGGAGTCTGCACGAAGACCCTGGAAGGACACCCCTGGTTCTTGTTTAAGACTATGGTATGGAGGGGAGGGGTGTCCCTGTCCCGAGGGGGCCGAGACGGCCGCCTGCGTTGGGGTGATTTGCCCTTTTTACCAAACAGGTCCAGACGGGCCCCAAACAGGCGTTGCCCTCTAAAGGGAAGCCCAGTCAGAGTCCTTTTAGCAGCATCGTCAGCACCCCACTGTCGCAGCCAGACCAAGCGACGTATAGCCACCACAAGGGCAGAAGTCCTCGCACACATTCTAATTGTGTCGTCCAGTGCTAAAAGGATAGATTTTACAAATACATCACAACAACTGGAGAGTGCATTAAACACCTCCCAGGGAAGATCCTCAGGGTGATGCTCAAGCATCTTTCTGATGAGGGTCCACTGCAGTGATGGCCGCGGCACAGACCGGGCGCAGCGCCGTTCCTGCACAAGAAAAGGCGTGGGAAGCCAGCTTATCAATGCGCCGGTCCTCAGCCTCCCGAAGGGTACTATAAGCAGGGGCTGCAATAAAGGGGGGGGGGGGGGGGGGTTAGGAACCCCAATGATCGGTGCGTCCACCACAGGGGGCGATGACCAACAATTAACCACCTCAGGGGGAAAAGGGTTTTTCCAATCCCAGTCCCCTGGGACCCCTGGAAGTTTACTGGGGCGTTCCCATTGCTCGGGTACAAGAGCATGGAAGTGAGCCTGCTCTAGAAATTCCAAGCGTGGTGTCGCTGTATGGAAGCGCTCCCCTCTCAGCTTGGGAGCCGCGTTAGGGAGAGAGATAAACAGGGCCTTAAAGATCCTAATCAACAAACCAATGGTGTCAAACTGGCTCTAGTCTTCATGGCCACAATCGTCATGACTCCTCGGCCCCTCATCAGATGAGCCTGAGTCAGATTACAGCCCTCCTTCATCAGAATGGGTAGTGAACTCCTCAGATCCCATAGCAAAGGCAGAAACAGGGAGCGTCGAGGACCGCTTATCAGGGCCCGAGCGCTTTGTCAACCCCCGCAATAATCTGGTCAGCCATAGGCAGTCTGGTAGACACAGCCGGCTGCAACTCCCCACTTGTATGCGACTCAGCAGGAGCGAGATTTAAGCCTGGGGAAATAGGAGTATTGAAGCGAGGTGCAGCCACTGGCAATCCTGATTGCAAGGCCAGTACTTGCTCGGCACACGGTGCGCAGACCCGTGCCCTGTCAGCATCAGCGTGGGGATATCCACACGTTATACACAGCCGGCCTTGTCCCAGAGGGACCCCAGTCACATTAATCTGAGATGCCTCCATATGGTGATTATCTAGGCACAATATGCCAGCAGGGATTTATGCAATAGGCAACCCTGGATGCCCCAAGACCCGCTAGGAATGTGAGAGAATTTTCTAAAAGCCGCTATAATTTGTGTCAGGCCGAGGGTAGCCACCGGAGTCTTTGACGTCTGAAAGACAAAGACAATAAGAGGTGTCAGAGCCATGAGCAGCAGGAAAAAATTTATTATATTGAAAAACACCCGTGAGGGCACTTACAGGCCAAGGGAGGAGGACCGCAACCACGCGCGCGCGCACGAAGATCAAAGTGGCGCCAAGCGAACCTTGAAGGGCGGGCCCGATCTGGCCGTGACGCGGAGCGCGCCAAGCCAGGTCCCCCCCCCCCCCCGAAGAGCGCGAAGCTCTGAGGCAGCAGTCAAAATGTAACCAGCAAAGGATAAGATACACTTAATAAAAGCCTTAGCTAATGGAGACGCCGTAGCGTCTGGATGACGCCACTGCCCAGCGCAGTACACTTTAGTAAAAAGAAAAGACACACGCACGGCGGCAGGCAAAAAACTATGAAGAGCAAGCAGCGCGGCTCTGACCCCCAGTTACAAGTCAAGGGCAATACTAAGGCCATAAGCGTGACAATACAGTACACTGAGACCGCCACACGCATACCCCCCCTTTCTTTTCCCCCGAAATACAGGGGAAACGAGGGAGGATGGCGACCCTTTACACAGGGTCCACCGCTACACAGGCATGGGCAATAATGCGGGAGGGGCATCCACTAGAGGCTCACCATCAGCCTAAACCCCCTACCCTTTGGTGGGGGACTGCGGTGGAGCAAGGCTCCATAAGCACGCATGGTGCTGCCTACCTTCACCCGACCATCGCAGGCCAGGCTGGGAGGCACATCACAAATAGGACGGGTGGGAGTAGTCCAACAGGGCCGCGGGCTGCAATAGCCCTGCTCACCTGCGAGAGAGTGATACTTCATGTCTTCGCAGTCAGCACTGCAGAGAAATCTGGGGATTTGTGGGAGGTCCCCGGGTGTATGAAGGGCCGGGAGGAGCCTGTTTTTTGCATGTCTGCAGTGCACAGCGCCATCTGGCGGAGGATAACCCAAGTGTAAGTATTATATCTGGAGCAGGACGTACTGTATACTTAGAATAATGGCACCAAGCATCCCTCGATGGGCGGGCCGCGGAGTAGGTGTAGCGGAACCCGCCATCCGCAGGCCCCGCCCCCGAAGAGCGCGAAGCAGCAAACGCGACAAGCAGCCAATGAAGGCGCCGCAATGACCGCGCAGTCGAAGCATGCGCGCGGTGGCATATTCAAACCGCAACCAGTGCAACCAAGTCAGTGTGGAGACTGAACAAAGTCAACAAGCACACCAGCCAAGTGAAGCACCAACACATAACACCCCCCCCCCCCCCCCGAGAGCTACAAGGGAGAGCGAGGGAGGGCAGAGGACACTTAACATGGGGCCCGCCGATAGACAGGGGCAAGGGGCATCCCATAGAGGCTCACCATATGCCTATACCGCCTACCCTTTGGTGGGGGATTGCGGTGCAGCAGCGCTCCTAAGCACCTGACAGTGGTGCTGCCTACCATCACCCGGACCAGCGCAGCCAAGGCTGGGAGGCACATTAATAATGGAACGGGTGGGAATAGTCCTACAGGGTCGCAGGCTAATAGCCCCGCTCACCTGCAAGAAGGGAGAGCCATCTTCTTGTCCTTCGCAGTCCAGACTGCAGAGAAATTCTGGGGATTTGTGGGAGGTCCCGGGTATTTGAGGGGCCGGGAGGAGCCAATTTCGCGGTCTCTGCAGTCCAACGCCATCTGGCGGAGTAATACCCAAGTGTAATGATTCTTATCTGGAGCTTTCCTATCTTATCTGGATACCTTTCATATCTTAATGGCTATTCCGACCAGGACAGACATTAAAGCTGGCCTAGCTGACACAATACAACACTAATTAAAAAGGGCCAGTCGGGGCAAGGGCAATCATTTGGCAGCAAGCTTACCCATGTGTCTCACCTACATTTCCTTCAGCTCAATGTAGATGCCTTAGCAGGTCTACAAAGTCCCCCCCTTTAAATTCTATTCCTCCATGCACAAATGTTGTTGCACCACAACAGTGGTACCTGCCAGGCTTTAATTCTTTCACCGTCAAGGCCATGCCCTCCTGTCTTTTTTGAGATCTACGATTGGCTTATTCCAAGAATGTCAGCTGACATGACCAGCCTACTGGACACACTCCCTTCTTCCCTGTAGTCTGGGAAGTGCTCCTGTCTCCAGCCTATCTAAATGGCAGGGCGCAGGAGCACTCCTCAGCTACAGGGAATTCAGGGATGCAGCTACTGGTAAAAACAGCTCAGTGGGAGCCCCGCCATGTGAAACCCCCCAGGGTCTCCAGTAAACTCACCTTTCCTGACAACCCCGGAGGTATCACAGTGGGGCATCCCGAATTCGGATGCCCTGAATGCAGGCTAGTGGCTGACCCTGGAGTCTTGGGTTTACAGACACTTTAATTTGGACCAACACCCACCCTTGCAATTCTGTGCTAGATAAAGATCTATAAATATAGAGAGATCCTGAATTGGGGTGTCTGAGGGGCATATTGGTAAAAGGGACCTAAAGGCATTTTTGAAGCTTTCTGTTTCACAAGTGAAAGTCAATTTGCCCTGATGCGAGATACACTTTTTTCTTGCATAAGGTTAAAGCCAGAACAAGCAAACAGGCTTTATAGGGCACAGAACAGGAAGGAAGGGCCATGAGAGAGGAAGGAAAGGAGAATTCTCTGAGGGTTGCTAAGAGGCCTTGCTTTGGGCAGCAACCCACATTACTGCTTGCATGAGGCATCTAATCTGCACAAGATAGCAATCCTAATGTGAAAAAAATTCTTTCAAAAGGGGGTCCCTTTAAATTGGGGCTGCAATGTGCGAGTATTTTCTGAAACCATTTATTTTAAACCTGGACGGGCAAATGGGTATTATACCCTCTATGTAGGGCAGGCACCCCAAATTGTTTGCAGAACCCCGTTAGAATGAATAGCATTGATCAGGACATTAAATCAATCTAATACAAAGATGCGTTTGTAAAATGTAATGCTTTCTTTTACTATTGTATGTTCATTTGTCTGTCATATAAATGTGTGGGGTAGATGACAGATGCAACATTTAACTAACCTTAGACCAATCTGATAAAACATTCCAGCGCTGCTGCAAGTGGATATTATAATTCGAAAGCGAGATGCTTTTTTAATATCTTCACCTGGTCCACAGTATGGCTTCACCAAGTCATTTATAGTCTAGGTAAAAAATAAAATTGGCACTTACAGCAAGAGAGGAATCCATTGTTAATTATGAAAGGATTTTAGCTTTCACTAAACAAGCACAGTTACCTCTTCTTGGCGACTTGAAGCATTTACCCGAACCATAGTTCCGGGTTCCAAGTGTCCACTTTCATGAAGACGAAGACACACAAGATCAGCAGCACTGTTTGAGGGGGCACACACCAAAATACGACTATCCGGCAAAGCATAATGAATCTACCAAGAGAAGCTTCAAAAATAAAGAACTACCCATTCTCTCAACCTTATAAACACTGTAGTGCATTACTTATAAGTAAAGTAATACAAGTAAGTAAAGTATTACTTACTTGTACTTGATTACAAATAAAAAAATGAATAGGTCTACCAAGTTCAACCTTTGTAAAACTCCCAAGTTGCAGTCAGGGCTAAGGAAAAATCAAGTCCTCCAAACCATAATACCCCTGAATGCTGGATTTGGCCCAGGAAGTGATGCTTCAGTTTGGAGCCAGTAGTATCATCTTGAGGAACACTCCACAAACAGAAATCTATAAGGGGGGGGGGAAGTATTGTCTTTCATGAACACCAAGAAAGGAATTTTATGACTAATGCACGAAAATCTCGGTCACCAGTGGGAGCAGTGTGCTCAGAGGGCAGATGTCCCAAAATTCAGAAAAGGTCGCCTTTAAAAAAACCTTTAATAAGAACTACAAAACACGTCAAATGAGCAGGGACTCACAATTGTACGATTTTGTGGCCAAACACAGCATTTGCCAACACCAATTTAAAAGTGGGAAAAGAAGACCAGGTGGCTGCCTTTCAGACCTGATGTACCATAGATGGATTATTCTGTGGCCACAAATAGTCTTCTGAAAATCATTAGTCCAGCCCAAATAAAATGTAACTGCTCTGGACGCATACCAGAAGTCCAGTTCATTACCAGAAGTCCAGCCTGATGCCAAATTGGGCTTGGCAAGGGGTGGGAATAGGACATTTAGAAGCTAGCATAAAACAGACTAGACAGATTTTTATTAACAGTCTTACTGATTTAAAAATTAAGCATCACCAACAGCAATCACCTGCAAAATGGCTTCAATAACAGTGACCGTTTTCCCTGTTCCAGGAGGTCCAAAGAGAATGTACGGGGTAGGACGGCACTCTCCACTAAGTATCCTCCTTACTGCCAGTTTCTGATTATAATTTAATACTGGATTGAAGAACTGGGTGTCCTTTTCGGCAGGAATTTTCGTACCTGTAAAAAACAATAGACGTTTAAATATCTATGTACTACTAGCGTGGAACAAAACACACACTGTATGGTTACATATTTTCCCCTTGCATAAGTATTGACCTTTTGCAATTCCCGATTTAGGGCTGTGGATTCACAAGGATGTTTAACAGGAAATCCAGTAAGTGACCTGCCTGTCTTCAGCAGTCAGCCCTAGTGCTGACAGTGCACTGCCAGACCGTGTGACTGTGCACCTGACCAACTACACACATTGCAGCTCAGGCTGCAAGCGCAATAGCTATATTACCCCAAATCACTACGGCCAATATGAATATGCAATCACAATTGAAACGGCCGATACACATAAAGGAGCCGCTATTTACTTGCAATTACAAGTACAGTGAGTCTTACTCATTAACAATAAACATTTTTTTAGGTGAGGGTTATGCTCATATGGCTTCCCTTTGTTTAGTTCCATCTTGCATATCAAAAATACATGTCTGTTTTATAATTGTAGGTACATTCGGAAGATTTGGTTTGGTTAAATTTAGGTCACAATAACAATGCAAAAATACAATTCTGTGATTACTCACCTTGTAGAATTGGTATTATAAGTATGCAGCACGTCCTGCTCCAGATGATTCATAACAGATGGGATTACCTCCACTAGCGGGCGCTTGACTGCAGAGATGGCAAAAAGAGGCCCCGGTCCCATATATACCTGGGACCTCCCACAAATTCCCCAGTATAGAAAAGCAGTAAGGATAACCAGTTGAAGCCAATGATAATCAACAACGTTAACAAGGATAACAATGGGTGGGGTGGGGTGGGGTGGAGCAGGACGTGCTGCATACTTATAATACCAATTCTACAAGGTGAGTAATCACAGAATTGTATTATTCTAAATATGCAGCACGTCCTGCTCCAGATAATGATTCATAATAGATGGGACATCCAATAGCAGTGTCCGTAAATAGGGTGGGATCCCAGAAAGCAACAATGCGCAGTTCAAACCACTGCCGCCTGCAGAACTTTGCGGCCGAAAACAGCATTCTCTGAGGCCCGAACATCAACCTTGTAAAACTTGGAAAAGGTATGAACAGAAGACCAAGTAGCAGCCTTACAAACTTGTTCAACAGAAGCCTGGTGCTGGAAGGCCCAGGAGGCCCCAACAGCACAGGTAGAATGAGCAGTAACACTGAAAGGAGGATCCTTTCCCCTAGCAGAATAGTCCGTAAAAATAGCCTGACAAATCCATTGCTAATAGTAGACTTAGCAGGAGCCAGACCCTTCTTGGGACCCGAAGGAACCACAAACAAGGCATCAGTCTTTCTGAAAGGTGCAGTAGCCACCAAGTAGAACTTCAAGTTCCTGACCACATCCAGGGAATGTAAGGCCCTCTCCTTGGAATTACCAGGATTAGGACACAAGGAAGGAAGCACAAGGTCCTGATTAAGATGGAAGGCAAAGACAACCTTAGGCAAGAAGTCAGGTTTAAAGCGGAAAACCACCTTGTCCTGGTGTCTCTCCAAGTAGGGGGCCTGAATAGAAAGGGCCGCCAACTCCGAAACACGCCTGACCGAGGTGATAGCCACCAAAAAGGCAACTTTAAGAGTAAGAATAGACAGAGCAGCCTCATGCACAGGCTCAAATGGAATGGGCAGAAAAAACAAAATTCAAGTCCCAAACTGGCAACAGAGGTTTGCGGGGGGGGGGGGGGGGGGGACGCACATGAGCAACTCCCTGGAAGAAGAAGGTCTTGACCAGAGGATGTTGAGCGAAAGATCTCTGGAAGAAAACAGCCAAAGCAGAAACGTGACCCTTGAGCGTGCTGAGCTGAAGTCCCAGATTCAACCCATGCTTAAGGAACTCCAAGATCCTAGGAATGGAGAACATCCGACAGGGAAGGACCCTAGACTCACACCAGTCAATGTAGGCCCGCCAGATCCTACAGTAGATGGTAGAAGAGGATTTCTTCCTAGCCCTAACCACAGAATCAGAAAGCCCTTCATCCCTTAAGATGGAGGTTTCAGCAGCCAGGCCCTCAAAGCCAGCGTTTGTAAATTGGGATAGCATAGCCGCCCTTGAGTGAGAAGGTCAGAAACCAAGGGGAGAGCGTACTGATCTACCCCCAGCTGTGAACCACACCTGCCTTGGCCAACGGGGGGGCCATCAGAACAGCTGGCACCCTTTCCTGCACCAGCTTGCGCAGAACCCTGCCCAGTACTGGGAACGGAGAAAAGAGATACAGGAGACTGAACCCCTGCCAGGACAGAGTCAGAGCATCCACTGCAAGGGCCAGGGGGTCCTGGGACAGAGAGACAAAGACTGGGAGCTTGTGATTGTGGCGAGATGCAAACAGATCCACGTCCGGCACCCCCCAACGGTGACATGAGGACAGGAAGACCTCGCTGCTGAGAGACCATTCCCCCAGGCGAGATGTCCCCCTGCTCAGAGAGTTCGCCTCCAGATTCTCCACCCCCAGAATGTACACTCCTGAGATGCAAGGAACATTGTCCTCCGCCCAGGACAGAATCATGGACACCTCCTTGAGGGCACTATTGCTCCGAGTCCCTCCCTGATGATTGATGTAGGCAACCGCCGTCTGGTTATCTAAGCGAACTTGGACCGGCCGGCCCTGAAGGTGAGCAGTCAACTGGGCCAGTACCAACCGAACCGCCCTCAGTTGCAGGACGTTGAAGGGGCCATGGGCCTCCTGAGGGCCCCACAGCCACTGGAATTGTAGGGTTCTCCAGAAGCCCCCCCAACCTGACAGACTGGCATCCGTGGTGACCGTCTCCCAACAGGGGGCCAGAGAGGATCTGCCCCCCAACAGGTTCCTCGAGTCCAGCCACCACAAGAGGGACCGCCGGGCCAGAGGAGACAGAACAAAGGCCTGAACCAGAGACAGGGGACTCTTGTCCCAGACTGATAGGAGATGGAGCTGAAGAGGTCTCATGTGGAACTGAGCATAAGGAACTGCCTCGAAGCAGGACACCATTTGTCCCACAAGCTGCATCCCTTGCCGGATGAAAGGGCGAGGGCAGGACAGAAAAAAATGAACCAGAGCTTGAAGAGAATCCACCTTCTGCTGAGGAAGAAAAATCCTGGCCTGAACAGTATCCAGATTCATGCCCAGAAAGGAGGTCACCAGAGATGGAGACAGGGAGGATTTGGGGTGATTGATCACCCATCCGAATGTTGCCAGAGCAGTAACCACCTGCTGGGTATACAATTCTGCCTGCTGGAAAAAATGAGAAGTGATGAGGAGGTCATCCAGATAAGGAAGAATGCGAATGCCCCGAGCTCTGAGGAGAGCCATAACACCTGCCAGCACCTTGGTGAAGACTCTGGTGGCTGAGGTGAGACCAAAGGGCAGTGCTACAAATTGGTAGTGTTGGTCCTCCAGTGCGAACCTGAGAAATCTCTGATGCCCTGGGAAGACTGGTACATGAAGGTAAGCATCCTTGAAGTCATGAAGTCCCCGAGCGCAAAGACCTGATAGAGGAGCGCAGGGTCTCCATGCCAAAGTGTCTGGTCCTGATGAACTTGTTGAGAAGCTTTAAGTCCAGGATGGGTCTGATGGAACCATCCCTTTTGGGTACTGTGAAGAGATTGGAATAAAAACCCAGACCTCTCTCCCCAGGAGGGACCTGACAGATGACCCCCATGTCCAATAGGTTTTGCACAGCCAGAAACAGACCCTGAGCTGCCAGGGGTTCTAGAGGAATCTGAGACCTGAGGAATCTTGGAGGCGGCCAGGCAGCGAACTCTAGCTTGTAGCCGGAGGACACAACCCAGACATGAGCGAAGAGCCGCAGCCGTCTCCCCACCCGGATGGGTGAGGGCACCCCTTCATGGCTGAGTGGGCTTGGTGACAGATTTGGGCTTGGAACCCCAGGAGGATCCGGGGCGGGCACGTCCCCTGCCTCTGCCCAAGAAGTCTACCCTGTGCCCCGCAAAGGATACCCCCCTCCCAGATCTGGATCCACGAGAGGAGGGGTTAAAAACACCCGACCCCCGAAAGGGCCGCAGCTGTTTCTTGTGTAAGGGCCTTCTTAGCAGCGTTATCAGCTGCCCACTGACGCAGCCAAACCGAGCGGCGTATAGCAACCACCAAGGCAGAGGTCCTACTACACATCCTAATGGTGTCATCCAAGGCAGAAAGGATATAAGCAGTGAACATCTCACATTGTGACAAGGCCCTGAACCGGCACTAGAAGTATCATCAGGGGAGCCTTCCAGTAGACCCTTGATGAGAGTCCCAATAGCCACAGCAGTAATAGCAGAAGCACAGAAAGGACGCAAGGCACACCCCACACAGGCAAAAGCATGGGAAGCCAGTTGGTCAATACGCCGGTCCTCACTATCCTTCAAGGTAGTGGAATCAGGGGAATGCACCACAGAGGTGTTGGACAACCCCAAGACTGGAGCATCCACTTCTGGGGGGTTGACCAACAGTTAACCACAGCAGAGGGAAAAGGATACTTTTTATCCAAGCCCCTAGGGCCGTTCCCATTCCTTGAGAACAAGATTATTGAAATGGGCCTGTTCTGGAAATTCCAAACGTGGCTTAGCAGTACTGAACAACTGTTCCTGTTGCTTGGGAGCCGCAGCAGGAAGGGAAATGGAAAGCACTTCAAATAACTGAGTCAACAGTCTATTGGTGCCATCAGCATCCCAATGATCAGAGCCAGCGTCGGCGCCACTGAAATGCTGATCATCAGAAAGCTCTGAATCCGAGAATAATTCCCCTTCCTCAAGTGGGGTATAGTCAGACAAGTCAAGAAAATCCTCAGTCTCCATAGGAAGGGCGCCACATGCCGTCTCTTAGCGGGGGCCTTACGGGCCGCAGAGCTAGCAATCAACCTCTCAATGTAAGCCAACCTAGAAGACACGTCAGGCCGAGACTCCCCCCTAGTATTCAGCTCACTGGGATTCAAATTCAAGCGAGGGGGAGTGGGTGAAGACATAGTGGGCGCAGGCCCAGTCACAGATAGCTCAGAATGCAGCGCAAGCGCCTGCTGGGCGCAGGGTACACAGACCCACACATCATCGCTCACAGGGGATGCCCCACACACAGCCGGGCTTGTCCCGAGGGGACCCCGAGCACAATATCCTGTGAAGCCTCCATATGGTGATTACAGTGGGCCAATTGGCCAATAGGAATTACGCTGTACAGCAACCCGGGATGCCCCAAATTTCCGCAGGGAAGTGGGAGGATTTAACATATTAGGCCTCTAATAAAGTTACTGAGAATTAATAGAGGGGACAGGACCGGGAGCAACCTCTTAATATAGTTTTCCCGCCTGCAAAACACAATAGGGACACCCATAAGTACACAGAAATGACATCTAAATAAAAAATACAATTCTGTGAAATACTCACCTGTAGAATTGGTATTATTGGTATACAGTACGTCCTGCTCCAGATATAATACTTACACTCGGGTTATCCTCCGCCAGATGGCGCTGTACTGCAGAAGCATGCGAAAACAGGCTCCTCCCGGCCCTTCAAATACCCAGGGACCTCCCACGAATCCCCAGCATTGACAAGCAGTGACCAAGAAGCCGGGAGAATTAAACCACCCAGAACAACTGGTAAATATAATCATGATAACAATCACCATACAGGGGATCCAGAAAAAGCAACAACAGGGTGGGGTGGAGCAGGACGTACTGTATACCAATAATACCAATTCTACAGGTGAGTATTTCACAGAATTGTATTATTCTTAGTATACAGTACGTCCTGCTCCAGATATAATACTTACACTCGGGACATCCAAAAGCAGTGTCCATAAGTAGGGTGGGATCCCCAACAACAATACGACCACAGCAGACAGTTAAAGCACTGTCACCTGCAGAACCAGACGGCCAAGACAGCATGAGCTGAGGCCCTAACATCAACGTTGTAAAAAGAAACCTTGCAAAAGGAATGAAACAGAAGGCCAATGTTAGTGGCCTAACCAATCCGTTCAACAGCAAAACCAGAGCTGAAGCCCAAGAGGCATCAAGCCCACATATAAGGAATCAAGGCGACAAGGAAGGTTCTCCCCTTTGCCTGAATAGGCCTGAGTAATAGCCTGACAATCCGATTAGCAATGAATTTGGCAGAAGCCAAGGCCAAAAAAAAACAAGGTACCATGAGTAACATCCATTAAGGTAACAACCAGGACCAAACCGCCCAACTCCGAGAGCGGGCGAGAATGAGCACATTCAGGATGTAATGACCCCAAGCCCCAAGGAACCTCAGTTCCCTTAAGGGACACAGTGACTTCTAAGAAAAAACTGCCAACACCAGCATAAGGAAGGCAGAACCACTTCCTCAACGTTGCAAGGAAGGGGGACGGCCATGGAAAACAATATCTCAGATAATTGAACATATGACACCTACAGATGTAGTGAATCCGGCTTCAGTGGGAACTTCACCTTATCTTAGTGTATCTCAAGGAAGGAGAGCTAGGTAGACCGAAACCGCCCGCTAACACACGCCTGACCAAGGCAACAGTCACCAGAAGGACAACCTTGAGGTTAGGGACATCCAGACAGCGTCCTGAATAGGACCAAGGGACAATCCTGCAAGCAGACGGAATGAATTAAACTTCAATCCCAAAAGGGACCATAGGAGTACATGGAGGACGCACATGAGCACCCCCTGAAGGAAGTCTTAACCAAGTAAGACTGAACCAGAGACTGCTAAGGCAAGGTGGACAGGGCAGAGCCTGACCCATCAGAGAACTGAGCTGGGGAACCCAATTCATGCTGAAAGCCACACTGGAACCTGGGAACCGAGAACGTTCAACAATAAGAGAACTAGACTCTCCCCAATAAATGTGGGTATGCCATACCCAACAACAATAGAAGAAGACGAAGAAGATGCTTACTCCTAGCCTTCCCATAGTCACCAACACTGAGACAGCTAAAAACTTGTCTCCAACAAGATGTAGGTTTCAGCAAACAGATCGACTAGGCCAGGGACCATGAATTATAGTGACGTAAAAGGGGGGCCCTGAGTGATCAACTGGCACTCCTGGCAAGATGCAGAACTACTGACCGCAGTACCATGTCTGCAACCACACTATACTAGGTCAACTGGGGCCACCAGAATCACTGGTTCCCTTACCAGAGTAATCTTCCGCATAACCCTGCCTAGCAGAGGGAATGGAGAAGGACAGAACAGACGTCCTGTCAAGACGGTACTAAAGGCATCCGGACCACTGACATAGGATCCTGGGACAGGGAAACAAAGGCTGATAGCCTGTGAAGGTGATGGGACCCAACAGATCCATAACTGGTTGGACTCCATAACGACACGGGGATTAGCACATCCTGTCGCAGAGGGGCTTCGCCGGAGCTAATATCACTAACATGCAGGGGGCATTGTCTCTGCCCAGAAGGGAACATAGACACTCCCTGGAAGGTCTGCCAGCTCCAGGCCCCTTCCAATGGTTAATGTAGTACGTCTGTCGTCAGACGGACCGAGCACCAGCCTGACAATTCCGGAGGGGGAACGGCCAAGCGAGAAGAGCCAACTGAAAAATGCTTTCTGCTTAGACTTCCATAGACGTAAGGACCCTCTAAGGCCCCACCAACACCAAACTCGCCGGGAGTTTCTGGAAGAACCATCCCCTCAACCTGAAAGGTTGGCGTCCATAGTGGCCGCCTCCAGGAAGGCAAGAGGAACTGCCCCCAGACAGGTCCCACGAGTTCATCCACTTTCAAGAGAAAGAACGTCATACAGGAGTGAAGGCCCACAGGCCCTGCTCCCGGAGTGCTGGATAGGACAGGGTCCTATGCTTACCACTAGAAGTCGCAGACGGCCCAAGGGAACTAAGCATAAGGGACCTCTTTAGCTGCTCGGGCTCCTGCCGAGCAAGTTAACCACGGCCCACCAGTTGCATCCCTGCCTGGTTAAGAAACCGGGACAGTAGTGAGGGACTGGGCCCATGAGACCAGAGTGCCCACCTAATTGCTGAAAGGGGGAGAATCTGGTTTGAACCTGATTCAGAGTCATTCCTATTAAATAGTGGAGTCACCACTTTAGGGAACAGTGAGGACTCGAGGTGATTGAACACCCATCCAAATGACTCCCAATGGCCGCCAGCCGGGTATCCAACTATCCTGACTCAGAGACAGGGAAGTGAAGAAGGGCGTCCGGGTAAACATCGTGCGGACGTCCCTTGGTCTCATTAGAGACATCACCATCGACAGCACCTGAGTGACACTCTAGGAACTGAAGAGAGGCCAGATAGCAGGGCCACAATTAACAGTGTTGGACTTCCAACACGAACCTGGAGAGCCTCAGAGATCTGAGGGCACAGGGATGTAAACATAAGCATTGAAGAGTGCCCCAGGAGGCAAGACGCCACTGGGCACAAGGTGCTGATGGCCAAACTCAAGAGTGTCCATGCAGGAGACTGCCTGTAATTAGAGAATTGCTGTGAATCCAGAATGGGCCACCTGACCCATCCTTTGGGGGGCTGTGGGAGGTGGTATATCGGCCCTTGCCTCTGCCTATTACGGGCAATCTGCAAGAGACCCTCAGACCTTGCAGGCCTAACATGGCCTGAGCCAGCAACCAAACAGGGGCAGAGACCAGGAGTACCTGGGGTCTGATAAAGAACTGGGGAAGGCAGTGCAGCAAACTCTATCCTGTATCTGGAGGACACCACCTCCTGATCCACCAGAGTGAGGCGAAATGCCTCCTGATAAGAGCAAGGTGCTGCAGTCATCCCCTCACCCAGCTGGGCGAGGGGGCCCCATCATGCTTGAGGGGGCAGGGTGGAAGATTTGGGCTTAGCCCCGCCGG
This sequence comes from Gastrophryne carolinensis, assembly GCA_027917425.1. Lineage (NCBI taxonomy): Eukaryota > Metazoa > Chordata > Amphibia > Anura > Microhylidae > Gastrophryne > Gastrophryne carolinensis. The sequence goes on from CM051238.1 coordinate 218,147,499, forward strand.
AGGGGCCAGAGCGTTGCCTGCTGCTCGTGGGAAAAGAGTCTGCCCCAAAAATCCGGAAAGACACCCCTGGTTCCTAACACTAAGGTAGGGGGGAGGGGGGGTGCTCCTGCCTCGAGGGGGGCGGGACGGCCGTCTGCGAAGGGGTGATTTGCCCTTTTTTCCGAACAGGTCTAGACGGGCCCCAAATAGGCGTCACCCCAGTAAGAGTCTTTTTTGTAGCATCATCAGCACCCCACTGTCGTAGCCAGAGCAGGTGACGAATAGCCACCGCAAGGGCGGAAGTTCTTGCACACATTCTAATCGCGTCCTCTAGCGCCAATAGAATAAATTTCACAAATACATCACAATTGGAGAGTGCATTAAACACCTCCCAAGGGAGATCCTCGGGGTGATGATCGAGCAATTTTTTGATGAGGGTTCTAGCGGCCACTGCAGTAATGGCTGCGGCACAGGCCGGACGGCCGTCCTGGCACAGAAAAAGGCATGGGAGGCCAGCAGCTCAATGCGTCGGTCCTCAGCATCCCGAAGGGCACTATAGGCAGGGGTTGTAATAAAGGGGGGGTTAGGCGCATCCACCACGGGGGGTGACGACCAGCAATTAACCACCTCAGGGGGAAATGGGTATTTCCTATCCCAGTCCCCTGGAACCCCTGGAAGTTTACTGGGGCATTCCCATTCTTTGAGGACAAGAGCATTGAAATGAGCCTGCTCTAAAAATTCCAAACGTGCAGTCGCAGTATGGAAACGCTCCCCTCTAGGCTTGGGGACCTGACTGGGGGGAGAGATAGACAGTGCCTTAAAGACCTTAAGCAATAGGTCGTCATTGTCACACAGGCCCCAGTATTCCGGGCCAGAATCATTGTGAGTCCTCGTCATCTGATCAGAAGGGGTATAGTCACACGGAGTAGCAAACCCCTCAGTTCTCATAGAGCATACAGAAACATGGGGCGACAGGTGCCGCTTCCTACCAGGGCCCATACGCTCTGACAACCTAGCAATAATCTGTTCAGCCGTAGACAGCCTGGAAGGGCCGGCAGGCTGCAATTCCCCACTTGTAGGCGACTCAGCAGGAGAGAGATTTATGCCTAGGGAGATAGGCGAATTGAAGCTAGGTGTAGCCACTGGCCGTCGTGATTGCAGGGCCAGTGCTTGCTCGGCACAGGGTACGCAGACCCGTGCCCTGCCAGCATCAGCATGGGGTTGTCCACACGCTATACACCGCCGGTCACATAATTCTGAGATGCCTCCATATGGTGATTAATCAAAGGCACAATATGCCGGTAGGGATTTACACTCTAAGTAACCCTGGATGCCCCAAGACCCGCTATGGAAGTGGGAGAATTTAACAAGGCCCACTATAATTTAACACCGGGCCGGGAGAAGCCAATGGTGTCCACCAGTCGGAAAGACATAATGGGAATAAAGGGTGTCAGAACCATGCGCAATAAGAAGGATCATGAAAATCGCCCGCTAGGGCACTTACAGACCAAGGGAGGAGGAGGACCGCCCCCACGCGTCTGTGCGACCAGCATCAAAATGGCGCCAAAGCGAACCCCGAAGGGCGGGCCAGAGCGTCCAGTGACGCGGAGCGCGCCAACCTATGTCCCCGCCCCCCCGAAGAGCGCGAAGCTCTGAGGCGGATACCAACTGTTATAGGAGTGGAGTGAATGGTACCAATGAAGACGCCACAGAGTCTGCGGCGACGTCGCCACCCGGCGCCGCACATCCAGCAAAGGAAGAAGTGCGCGCGGCGTCGACAATTACACAGTAGGAACTAACTGCGCGGTTCTGACCCCTGGGATACTAGACCGGTCAGACTAAGGCCATAACGTGTAAAACATACACAAGACCTTGCTACACACCCCCCCCCTTTCTTTCCCCCCGGACTACGGGGGGGGGGAACGAGGGAGGATGGCGACCCTTTGTCTGTGGCCCACCGCTACACGGGGCATGGGATAATAGCGCGGGAGGGCATCCTCTAGAGCAGGGGTCTCAAACTCGCGGCCCGCGGGACAATATTTTGCGGCCCCCCGCCTGGAAAAGCACTTAGCCACCTTCCCTCCGGTACTTGAAGAAGATGAAGTCGCCGCTCTGAACGCACTTGGTGCAGGTCAGCCTCCGGCGGTGTTACACAGCGGGCAGCGCTCCACCGCCAAGTACAGTACCTCGGCGTCTCACCAGGGGGAGTAAGTGGCGGTGGAGCGCTGCCCGCTGTGTAACACCGCCGGACGCTGACCTGCACCAAGTGCGTTCAGAGCGGCGACTTCATCTTCTTCGATGGGAGGGACACGGAGAGGCAAGTACCAGCCTGCCAGTCACGCTCTCCACGCCTCACTTTTTTTCTTCTCTTTCCCGTTCAGGCGACAGGACGTTCTGCCATTGGAGGCCCTGCATGGGAGGAGGAGACGCAGGGGTTTCTCAATGGGCGTCTCCTTCTCCCTGGCTGTGTTGTGATCCAATCACATCAAAGAGTGTCACAGACAAGGAGTTTTTTTCTTCCTGGCTGTGACTCTCACTGTGATTGGATTGAGGCACATGGAGAAGGAGACGCCCATTGAGAAACCCCGGCGTCTCTTCCTCCTTGATGCTCAGTATTAGCATACAGGGCAAGAAATATACAGGGGGGCACAGCAGAGTGGAGGAGTGCTATTTTTATAAACCAGACAGGTGCGTGCCCACCCTAAAGGTATTTGGCTACTCCTGTGAGTAAAAATCAGGTCCTCTTTAATGTTGCCAAAGGTCATGCTAGGCAGCTAGGGGGACTGGGAAACTCTATTTCCGCTCATCCAGAGCACCTTGTGCTGAAGTGGGTATCTCAAGGCACCATAGGCCTAAGTTTTTGGTACGCAGCCCCAAATATGTCTTGCTCAAAGCCTGCAGTGAAGAGAAAGGTTGATGATGAGCACAGACAATTTCAGGAAAAGTGGGAAAAGCAATATTTCTTTATTGAGCACAAGGGCATCCCAACTTGTCTTATTTGCACAGAGAAAGTTGCAGTGCCCAAAGAATACAATTTGAAGCGTCATTACACAACTAGACATGCTGAGGAGTATGCAAAGTACCAGGAAGATGAGAGAGCCAACCAGGTTGCTAAACTTAAGACATGTCTGCTGAGGCAACAAGATTTCTTTAAGAAAGCAACCAAAGAGAATGATGCAGCAGTCGAAGCCAGCTACGTAGTTAGTATGATGATTGCTAAAGCAGGAAAGTCATTTAAAGAAGGGGAATTTATAAAAAAGTGCATGTTACAGGCTGCAAGTATTATCTCTCCAGAAAAGAAAGGTCAGTTTAGCAACATCAGCCTTTCTTCCAACACCGTGGCAGAGCGCATTTCTGAACTTTCAAGTGACATTTATGATCAACTGTGTGAGAAAATAAAATGTTTCAGTGTATACTCAGTCGCTCTTGATGAGACCACAGACATCACCGACACTGCCCAGCTTGCAATCTATGTCCGGGGTGTTGATGACAATTTTGAAGTCACAGAGGAGTTGCTCTCACTAGTTCCAATGCATGGCCAGACCACCGCCCAAGAGATATTTCACCAGCTGTGTGATGCTTTTCAGAATGCTGGTTTGCCTTGCAGGAAGTTTGTCGGAATAACAACTGATGGAGCGCCATCAATGATCGGGAGGAAAAAAGGACTGGTGGCACTTGTTAATAAAAAAAAGAAAGAGGAAGGTTTAGAGGAGATCATTGCTCTGCACTGCATTATTCATCAGCAGGCCCTTTGCAGCAAATGCCTGAAGTTTGACAACGTGATGTCTTTCGTTGTGAAATGCATCAATCAAATCAGATCCAGGGGCTTAAAACACAGAATGTTTCGTGCTTTTTTAGAGGAAATAGAGTCAGAATATGGGGATGTGCTCTACTTTACCGAGGTGCGTTGGCTCAGCAGGGGAAACGTATTGAAGAGATTTTTTGAGTTGAGAGCGGAAGTGAAAGCTTTTATGGAGAAAGATGGGGCTTCTGTTCCTTTGCTAAGTGATCCAAAATGGCTCATGGACTTAGCTTTTTTGGTTGATATCACACATGAGCTTAATGTACTGAATAAGAGGTTACAAGGCCAGGGGCAACTTGTCAGTGCTGCCTATGACAGCGTGAGAGCGTTCTCTACAAAACTTATATTGTGGAAAGACCATCTTTCTCAAACAAACCAGGAGAGGACCAAAATGGCGCTGGACGAACCTCAAGGGGCGGGAGGAGACGACGCGGAGCGCCAACCAACAGGCCACGCCCCCTCCAAAGAGCACGCAGACAGGCTGAGAGCCTGCCTCCCAGCAGCCAATAGGCACGCGGAAGGGACTGGAGTGACGTTGCCGCTGACCGTGGACGCCGCAGGGCACACGTGTCAGCGGCGGCAATTTTAAAAATGGCAAGTAGAAACACTCAATGACAAATGCGGGGGAGGGCAAGGAGCGGACGGGGCATCCCAAACCAGGTTCACCATAACCTGCACCGCCTACCCTTTGGTGGGGGATTGCGGTTGGAGCAAGACAAAGCACCTGTAAGAGGTGCTGCCTACCATCACCCGACCAGCGCAGCCAAGGCTGGGAGGCATAAATAAAAAGTGGAACGGGTGGGAATAGTCCTACAGGGCCGCGGGCTGTTAAGCCCTGCTCACCTGCGAGAAGAGAAGCCATCATCTTGTCCTTCGCAGCCGACTGCAGAGAAGATACTGGGGAATTTGTGGGAGGTCCCGGGTATATATGGGACCAGGAGGGGCCTCTTTTTGCCATCTCTGCAGTCAAGCGCCCAGAGGTAATCCCATCTGTTATGAATCATTATCTGGAGCAGGACGTGCTGCATACTTAGAATATTAACTGCACCATTTGGTAAATGCACATAACAGCCAACCTTGTCCGGCTGTTTGAGTAGCAACTGTCACCATGTCACTCATGGACACCAAATTCTTCTCTCCATTGGGAGCATTTTGCTGATCATCAGTCTACAGAAATAAAAAAAAAAATATATATTTTAATACGTATCTTTATATTCTTTTCCTTAGGGCTCATGGAAAGAGTCTTGTACAGACGAAAAAAAGAGAGTTAAGTGTTAAGTGTGAGCACTAATGCTTGTGTGGTTTACCTCGGGTCCAGAGTGTAAGCTAGTAAGCTTTTTTTCAGATTATTTTGAATTTCAATATTTTTATTTTGTAAACAGTAGCACAGGCATAATAGTCAATGTGGCCATCACGCGCAGGGGAGGCATGAATTAGCTGACAACCTGTGTTTTAAACAAAGTTATAAATCCAATCTGGTTGCATGTGTACAGTAATGAAACACAAAACGGATACAATTATGGAAGTGTAATAAATACAGTTGAAGTTGTGTCTTTTTTGCTGCTTATTACGCATATAAGTTGTAGCGAGTGTTAGCCCATGTGGGATGCTCAAATGTGCCTTAAACTGCGAGTCGTAGCCAGATATAAAAAGACAGAAGTAGAGAAGAACATACAAAGAGAAGAGGAAGGGATAAGAGATTTTACTGGGAGAGTGAGGATAAAGTAAAAAAAAGGTGTGCCGGGGGGCACTAGTTATTGTGATGCCCGTTTTAACGCTCTGGCGGAGGGATGCCACACTGCCTATGATAATGGGGAGGGGGAATGCCACACTGCCTATATGGGGAATGAGTGGGGGGGGGGGGCATGCCACACTGCCTATATGGGGAATGAGTGGGGGGGGGGGGGCATGCCACACTGCCTATATGGGGAATGAGTGGGGGGGGGGGGGCATGCCACACTGCCTATATGGGGAATGGGAGGGGGGCATGCCACACTGCCTATATGGGGAATGGGAGGGGGGCATGCCACACTGCCTATATGGGGAATGGGAGGGGGGCATGCCACACTGCCTATATGGGGAATGGGAGGGGGGCATGCCACACTGCCTATATGGGGAATGGGAGGGGGGCATGCCACACTGCCTATATGGGGAATGGGAGGGGGGCATGCCACACTGCCTATATGGGGAATGGGAGGGGGGCATGCCACACTGCCTATATGGGGAATGGGAGGGGGGCATGCCACACTGCCTATATGGGGAATGGGAGGGGGGCATGCCACACTGCCTATATGGGGAATGGGAGGGGGGCATGCCACACTGCCTATATGGGGAATGGGAGGGGGGCATGCCACACTGCCTATATGGGGAATGGGAGGGGGGCATGCCACACTGCCTATATGGGGAATGGGAGGGGGGCATGCCACACTGCCTATATGGGGAATGGAAGGGGGGCATGCCACACTGCCTATATGGGGAATGGAAGGGGGGCATGCCACACTGCCTATATGGGGAATGGGAGGGGGGCATGCCACACTGCCTATATGGGGAATGGGAGGGGGGCATGCCACACTGCCTATATGGGGAATGGGAGGGGGGCATGCCACACTGCCTATATGGGGAATGGGAGGGGGGCATGCCACACTGCCTATATGGGGAATGGGAGGGGGGCATGCCACACTGCCTATATGGGGAATGGGAGGGGGGCATGCCACACTGCCTATATGGGGAATGGGAGGGGGGCATGCCACACTGCCTATATGGGGAATGGGAGGGGGGCATGCCACACTGCCTATATGGGGAATGGGAGGGGGGCATGCCACACTGCCTATATGGGGAATGGGAGGGGGGCATGCCACACTGCCTATATGGGGAATGGGGGGGGATGCCACACTGCCTATATGGGGAATGGGAGGGGGGCATGCCACACTGCCTATGGGGAATGGGATGGGGGCATGCCACACTGCCTATGGGAATGGGATGGGGGCATGCCACACTGCCTATGGGAATGGGTCATCCCACATTGCCCATGAGGAATGGCACACTGTCTGTAATGGTGTGTTTTTGGTTTAAATTTTTTTTTTTCTAATTTTCCTCCTCCAAATCCTAGGTGCGTCTTATAGGGCGAAAAATATGGTACTCTGTGATCATTCTGATACAGTCCCAGTTCAAAGAAAAGTAGAAAAAACGTCAACTAGGTGGGGAAGGAGGACTAAAACCCTGCAGGGGGAAAAAATTTTGGGGCGAGTACAAAAATTGAATTTTCTTGATTGGCTTGTAGGTAGCCCAGTTCTGCTTTAATCTTCAGTTGCCCCAAGCAGTAGTTAAACAGGGTAGGAACAAGCCAATTGTTTCACAACTGCACAAAAAAAAAAAGTTAGTTACCTGGTAACTTCCTTTCTAAACATCCAAAAGGGCAGCATACCACTGAGATATTATGGCTCCACCCCAAGGTAGGAACACATGACCACCAGAATACACAAAAGCTTTAGATCCTCCTCCAGTAGTTGAAGAGATCGGAAAAACAAAGACAGAGAAAGCACCAACTGGAAAAAATCAGTAAGATAACATATTAAATACTGTAGCCTGAGGGAGGAAAGCCTGTATGCTGCCCTTTCGGATGTTTAGTAAAGAAGTTTTTTAATTGATTGTTTGACTAGTAGCACTTGCACTTTATAAATGTATAGATTTTGTAGTGATCTGGATCATAGGCAGGATTTGCATATGTTTAGTTGCACGGTTGGAACACTTTGTTGAATGATTTAGCACATATATGTAGGCATTTTATATCTTTTAGTGTGGGGAGACTCTCCCCATCGCCTACACACCTTCATGTTGGTTTGTCCTGTGTGTTATTGTCCCATTTATGTGTTTTTTAAGGGATTTTAATATGCTGAGTGTATTGTATGTAGTGATTATAAATATGTAACTAATAAAAAATACCATTTTGTGAAATACTCACCTGTAAAATGGGTATTATAAGTATGTCACACACCCCGCTTCAAGATATCCATAACATGTGGGTAATACCGACCTGAAGTGGGCGTTCCTGCAGAGATGATAGCAAAAAAGAAAGCCCCTCCCTGATCCATAAATACCTGGGACCTCCCACTCATTACCCAGTATATAGAAGCAGTAAGGTAAGGGACCAGGAAGAGGCAAATATAAGTCATAACCACGCAAAGTTCACAAAATAAAGGATCCAGAATACAAGAAGGGTGGGTGAAGCGGGGTGTGTGACATACTTATAATACCCATTTTACAGGTGAGTATTTCACAAAATGTCACACACCCTGCTTCAAGATATCCATAACATGTGGGACATCCAATAGCAGTGTCCATAAAAAGGGCGGGGATCCAAAACAAGGCAACAATGCACAACTTAAACCACAACAGCTTGTAGAACTTTGCGGCCAAAAACAGCATCCGCTGAGGCCCGAACATCAACCTTATAAAACTTGGAAAAAGTGTGAACAGAGGACCAAGTAGCGGCCTTACAAACTTGCTCAACAGAGGCCTGGTGCTGGAAAGCCCAGGACGCTCCAACCGCACGAGTAGAATGAGCAGTAACACGAAAAGGGGGACTCCTCCCCTTGGCAGAATAGGCCCCAATGATGGCCTGACGAATCCATTTACTAATGGAAAATTTGGCGGGAGCCAAACCTTTCCTAGGCCCAAAAGGCACCACAAAAAAAGCATCAGTCTTACGAAAGGAAGACGTAACCACCAGATAATATTTCACAACACGAACCACATCCAAGGAATGCAGCGCCCTTTCCTCGTCGTTGCTGGGATTAGGACATAGAGAAGGCAGAACAATGTCCTGATTCAGATGAAAAGCAGAGACCACCTTAGGAAGAAAATCCGGCTTGAAACGAAAGACAACCTTATTCTGATGCCTTTCGAAGTACAGAGCTTTAATGGATAAAGCTGCCAACTCAGAAACACGCCGAACTGAAGTGATAGCCACCAAAAAGGCCACCTTTTGAGTAAGAGAAGACAAAGCAACCTCATTCAAGGGCTCAAATGGAGGACCCTGAAGAGCAGAAAGAACCAAGTTCAAATCCCAAACTGGAACAAAAGGCTTCCTAGGAGGCCGTACATGCGTAACGCCTTGGAAAAAGGTCTTGACTAAGGGATGAAGTGCAAAGGACCTTTGAAAGAACACTGCCAGGACAGAAACCTGCCCCTTCAAGGTACTAAGTTGAAGCCCCAGATCCAGACCATGTTGAAGAAACTCCAGGATTTTGGAAATGGAGAACTCCCGACAAGAGAAAGACCTACTTTCACACCAGTCAATATAGGACCTCCAAGTCCTATAGTAAATAGTAGAGGAAGAGCGCTTCCTGGCGCTAATAAGAGTCTGAACCACCGCGTCAGAAAGACCTTCTTCCTTCAAGATGGCGGTTTCAGCAGCCACGCCGTCAAAGCCAGCGAAGGTAAATTGGGATAGCGCAGCCGACCCTGGGTGAGCAGGTCCGGCAGTAGAGGCAGAACGAACTGATCCTCTGCCAGTCTTACCAGGTCTGCGAACCAAACCTGCCTTGGCCACCTTGGTGCCACCAGAATCGCCGACGCGCCCTCCAGAGTCAGCTTGCGCACCACTCTGGCTACCATTGGAAACGGAGGGAACAGGTAAAGAAACCCCAGATCCCTCCAGTTCAGAGACATGGCATCCACTGCCAGAGCCAGAGGATCCTGCGAGAGAGACACAAAGACTGGAAGCTTGTGATTGTGACGAGAGGCAAAGAGGTCCACCGCTGGGAACCCCCACCTGAGACATATCGAACGAAACACCGTGGGACTGAGAGACCACTCCCCCTGACGAGAGGAGGCTCTGCTCAGCAAGTCCGCCTCCGTGTTCTCCACTCCCGGAATGTAGACTGCTGAGATACACGGGACGTGACTCTCCGCCCAGTCCAGAATCAAAGACACTTCCCTGAGGGCAATCCTGCTGCGAGTCCCCCCCTGGTGATTGATGTAAGCAACCGCCGTCCTGTTGTCCGACCGGACCTGAACTGGCAGGCCTCTCAACTGATGAGTCAAGCGAAACAGAACCAACCTGATGGCTCTCAACTCCAGAACATTGATGGGCTCGTGGGCCTCCTGCGGGCCCCACAGACCCTGAAACTGGAGGTCCTTCCAAACACCCCCCCCAACCTGACAGACTGGCATCCATGGTGACTGTTTCCCAACACAGAGCCAGAAAAGATCTGCCCTTCGACAGATTGACCGACCCCAGCCACCATTGCAGGGATCGACGAACTCGGGGAGTCATCAGGAAGGACTGATCCAACGATAGAGGAGACTTGTCCCAAACCTTCAACAGATGAAGCTGAAGCGTCCTTGTATGAAACTGCGCAAAGGGAACTGCCTCGAATGAGGCCACCATTAACCCCACCAGCCTCATCCCTAGCCGGATGGCCGGACGAGGGGCCGACAAGAGAAGCCGAGCTAATTCCTGAATCAAAAGAATCTTGGCCTGGGGCAGAAATACCCTGGCCTGCGAAGTGTCCAGAGACATTCCCAGAAAGGTCACTACTCTGGATGGAGAGAGAGAAGACTTGGGGTGGTTGACCACCCAACCGAACCTCTCCAGGGTGGACACCACCATTCTGGTGTCCAACTCCGCTTGGTTGAAAGAAGAGGCCATGATCAGAAGATCGTCCAAATAGGGCACAATGCGGATACCCTGAACCCTTAGCAGAGCCATCAACCCCGCTAGCACCTTGGTGAACACCCGAGGAGCCGAGGTGAGACCGAAAGGGAGTGCTACAAACTGAAAATGCCGATCCTCCACCACGAACCTGAGAAACCTCTGGTGTGCTGGAAAAATTGGAACGTGTAGATAAGCATCCTTGATGTCTATGGACGTCAGAAAGTCTCCCTGACGAAGAGAGTGAATGGCCGAATGTAGCGTTTCCATGCGGAATTTCCGTGGCCGGATGAACCTGTTGAGAAACTTCAGATCCAAGATGGGACGGACCGATCCGTCCTTCTTGGGTACCGTGAACAGATTGGAATAAAAACCCCTGCCCTGATCCGAAGGGGGCACTGGGCAAATGACAGCCATATCCAGAAGGTTCTGTACTGCCAACAGGAGCCCCTGCACCGCTAGAGGTTCCGAAGGCATCCGAGACCTGAAAAATCTGGAAGGGGGGCGGAGCTCGAACTCCAGCTTGTAACCGGAAGACACCACTTCCCGGATCCATCTGTCTGAGACCTCTTGATCCCAGATCTGGGAGAAGTGTCGCAGCCGTCCCCCCACCCGCATGGGTGAGGGCGCCCCCTCATTGCTGAGCCGGCTTGGGCTTAGAGCCCCAACTGTATCCTGGACGGGCACGTCCTCTGCCCCTGCTCCCAGAATCTCCTCTGGAAGAGGGGAATGCAAATCCCCTGCCAGATCTGGCCCCACGAAAGGAGGGGCTAAAGGAAGGCGCCCCTCGAAAGGGGCGGCGTTGTTTCTTGTGTTGGGGTAACCTACCACCCTTGGTAACGGAGTCCAATGTCTCTCCAAAAAGCCGTAATCCAACAAAAGGCAGAGCCGTTAGCAACTTCTTGGACATAAAATCTGCTGCCCACTGGCGCAGCCAAACCGAGCGCCGAATAGTGACCAGCAGAGCCGATGTCCTACCACACATCATCAAAGTGTCATCCAAGGCTGTCAACACAAAGGATAAAAACAACTCACACCGCTTAAGGCTAAGAAACTCAGCACTACCAGGACGCAGCCCGGAAGAAGTCAACAGGTCCCTGACCACGGACCTGGCAGCCAACACCATTAGAGCCGAAGCGCAAACGGGCCGCATGGCTGACCCAACACTAGCAAAACCATGACAAGCCATCTGGTCAATACGTTTATCCTCTCCATCCTTGAGAATGGAACGATCAGGTCTATTTAAAACCGAGGAATTGGACAACCCCAACACCGGGGCATCCACCTCGGGGGGAGATGCCCAGCGCTTAATCGCCTCCGAAGGGAAGGGATATTTCCTATCCCACCCCTGAGGGATGCCAGGGAGCCGAGCCGGCCTGTCCCATTCCTTAGCAATGATTTTGTCAAAATGCCGTTGTGTAGGGAATTCCAAGCGCGGCCTGGATTCCTCAAACAATTCACCCTTCTGCTGTGACACCTCCTCAGGAGGAGAAATATTCAGAACCTCTAACATCAGAGCCAGAGCGTGAGGAGTATCGGAGGATCTCCCCAAGTCACCAAGCTCAGCATCAGCACCAAAGGACTGCTCATCGTCCGAAATATCAGAATCCTCATAAACTTCCCCTTCCTCTAGCGGGGAATAATCAGACCAATCCAGATTATTAACATCCTCCTGGTCCTCCACCAGCGGAGTCAGCGACAAATGCTTTCTCTTAGTCGGGGCCTTATGGGCAACCGAGCTGGAGATAATTTTTTCAAGGTTAGCCAATCTTGCACACATCTCAGATTGCAGTTCCCGGCCCATGACAACGTCACATGGGTTGCGTGTCAAGGTGGGAGGAGGAGATGAAGCGACCGGCGGTGCAGACCCAGACGCCTGGGGTTCGGACTGCCGCGTAATAGTCTGCTGTGCACATTGAATACACAGAAGTACATCATCCCCAGAAATGGATACCCCACACATCATACACTTTCGGGGATGCCCCGAGGGGACCCCGAGCCCAGTATCCGGGGATGCCTCCATAAGGTGAACTTTTATAGGAATAGTCGCAATGACCCAGGGAATTACGCCACTAGACAACCCGGGATGCCCCTTTAATGTCCCGAGTGGGAGGATTTATGGACAATAATGAACCCAGTGATTAAGGATCGGGAGAGACCCCCTAAATGCTAATGGAGAGCCTCCTGAACCACCACCTGGAAGACAGAAAGGAAGGGCTAATAAGACTAAACACTCTTACATACAGAGGATGAGCAAAAAGGAGATGGCCAGAGGCCACTTACAGAACCGACAGCAAGTAATGGCGACCGTGAGGTAATCCACCGGAGCTAGCAGCCAGAAGGGGAAAAGGGGGCGTGGTCAGCGCGGGACGCGCGTGACGCCGAGCAACGCCCCCTTCCCCTCTCTCACACAGGCAGAGCTCCGCAGCGGCGCCAGAGAAGGATGGGGGCAGGCAGCGGTGACACACCACCACACCGGCCCCGCCCCCCCCCCAGTCAAGCGTGAGGAGAATCTCCTCACAGAAAAAGGCGCCAAGAGCCGGCCGGCGCCGCAGTGTAAAGTGCGGCCGCCGCGCCCGGCTTCAGAATAAGACACAGGCACACACACACATTCAAACAAGCGAAACAGGAGGGACGAGCCCCGGCCCCGCGCCAACGGTCCGGACCCGCCCCTTCTCCAGAAGGACAGTATACATGGCGTGAGGTAAATACCTCCGCCATTATAAAAGTGAAACACAGCTGAGGGAAGATGGGGGGAAAAAAGACACGTCCAGCACCGCACTGCTGCGGCGGTGATACAATTTAAAGAGACACTACACAACACCTACGCTATGGAACCAACTGCCATGATTCTACGGAACATGTTAGGGATTAAATAAAGAAGGGACCCACACTCCCCAACCCCACCTGTGGAAAGGGGATCATGGGAGGGCCACTGAATAATTAAGGGACAGGGCATCCCAAACCGGGGTCACCAACCCGGAGCAACCGCCTACCCTCTCAAATAGGGTCTCACGGTGGAGCATAGCTCCTGAGCACCTAAGGTGCCGATATACCCTCGCCTGGACCCTCAGCCGAGGCTGGGAGGCATATGGATTTCTGGGGGAAAAAAAAAAAAAAAAAAGGGTCCAAACGGAAATAAATGAATAGTGGGCCGGGAGTCATCCCGGCTACCTGAAATCCCCCTGTGCAAGGAGGAGCCATCATCTTCTGACTTGCTCGCCGTCTGCAGAGATGGAAAACTGGGTAATGAGTGGGAGGTCCCAGGTATTTATGGATCAGGGAGGGGCTTTCTTTTTTGCTATCATCTCTGCAGGAACGCCCACTTCAGGTCGGTATTACCCACATGTTATGGATATCTTGAAGCAGGGTGTGTGACATACTTAGAATATGTATTTTTTGATCAATTTATGAGTTGATAGTGCCTCCCTACATGCTTTTTTGTTCCTGGTCTGAGCTCTTTTGCAGCTTTGGGAGTGGCACCTCCTACAGATTGAATAGGGTATAGTGCAAGTCCCTATTTTTTGCTTCTAGTAAAGAACCAGGTAACTAACCTAAGTTTTCTCATTCTTAGGTCAGCATACCACTGAGAGGATAAGTGAGATACTATCCTGGGTGGGAAAGGCTGCCTGAAGCACACTCCTGCCAAAGGAATGATCTTTCAAGGTCAGCAGATCCAGGCAGTAATGATTAACAAACTTCTTAGGTGAGACTAGGTTGATGCTCTGCAGATCTGTTCGATTAGAGGCACCAGAATGCTCCGCCCAAGATGTAGAAAAAAATCCACCCTGGAAAAGGAGATCCTTTGTAAGCAAAAATACAACTGTAGAGTTGGTATTATATGCAGACAGCACGTCCTGCTCCAGACATAGTCCTTACATGTGGGTATACCTCCGCCTTCAGCGCCGTGCACTGCAGAACATGAAGAAAACAAGCTCCTCCCGGCCCTAGATATACCGAGGGACCTCCCACAAATCCCCAGCATTGACAAGCAGTGAGAGAAGAAGCCAGGAGGAAAACAACCACCCAGAGACTGGCAACAATATCCAAGATAATAATCACCACACAGGGGATCCAGAACAAGGTGAATCAGGGTGGGGTGGAGCAGGACGTGCTGTCTGCATATAATACCAACTCTACAGGTGAGTACTTCAAAGAGTTGTATTATTCTAAGCAGACAGCATGTCCTGCTCCAGACATAGTCCTTACATGTGGGACATCCAATAGCAGTGTCCATAAGTAGGGTGGGATCCCCGTGAAAAAAGGCACAGACAACCATAAAAGTGCTGTCACCTAAACCATGCTACCAAGAGCAACGAGAGCAATGCTCTAACCACAGCCTTTAAATTCTTGTAAAGGCAGAACTGAACACAAGCAGCGGACTAGCCAGCTTGCTCAACAGAACCTAGTGCTGAAAGGCCCAAGCCAAGCACAAGTAGTAAGAGAGCAAACCAAGAGAGAAGAAGAATCTTCCCCTAACGAGTAGGCCAGAGTAACAGCCTAACCGTGCTACTGGAAAAAAAAGGGCAGCCATGGCAACCTTAGAGCTCTCCCCATCTGGGAATATGAACCCAGGTCTCAGGCGAGACCAGCAGGAATACTGAAAAACAACGCTAACAAGGCTCAGCAAGAGCCGAGGCGTTTACTTTAGGCTCAGAAGGACAAAACCAACCGAGCAGGACCAATCCAAAGGGCACCTACACCCGTGTTAGAAATCAGATCCGGTACATAAGTATGGAGAAACCTATAAGCCCCAAGGGGCATAATCCCTACCAGGGACAAGAGAAGACCAGGAATCTCCAACACCGGATGAGGGATACAGATCCGGTAAGCCAGACAATAGCCCAGAGACCGTAGGGTCTGGACTAAAGGAGAATAAGAACACCGCCTGGACCCAATTCGGCGTAAGGCGGAACACCCTCACCCCATGGTGTACAGATATATATATATATATATATATATATATATATATATATATATATATAAATATAATATATATAAATATATATATATATATATATATATATATATATATATATATATATATATATATATATATATATATATATATATATATATAAATATATAATAATATAATATAATAATATAATATAATAATATAATATAATAATATAATATAATAATATATATTATATAATAATATATATTATATATATATATATATATATATATATATATATATATATATATATATATATATATATATATTATATATATATATTGACTAGGACCGCTAACAGAGCCATCCTTTATGGCACATTTCTGACTGAAGCAACCGCCCCAGAAGAGCGAAATGAGGGAAGGAACAGTTCAGACAAGAACCTGAATAAGACCCCAGGGAACCCTTAGCAGGGCATCCGGATAAGTAACCCCCCCAAAAAGGGAGCATAGAATTCCCTGGGGAATGCAGCTGAGCAACCCCTGAGGAATGTGCAACACAGAGGATTGAACTAGACTTCTGCAGTAGGTAAACAGGGCAAGCCCTGAAATCTTCAGAGCACTGAGTTGGGGAGCCAACTTCAACCGTGCTATAATAATTCTAGGACCCAGGGATAGGGAACATCCCGCAGGAAAGAGAACTAGTCCAAGCAAAGCAGACTAAAACAGCATACTCCAACATAGCCGGCAGAAAAGGGAGAAGAAGAGGAGGGAGCTAGGCCTAGCCCTCCAATATAGAAAAGACACCCAGACATACCCATCTCCAATAGGGTGAAAAGCCAACCGACCAATCGCCTAAAAGGCCTGTAAGTAAGGGCGACGTAGTAGGGAGCCTGAATAGGCAGGACAGCCCTCTTGAGAGGGCATACGGTACGACTGTCTTCAGCAGGAAATCTGCGAACCACGCCCCGTTGGGCCACCCAGGGCCCCCAGCATAACGGTTCTCCCTTTCTATTGCAATCTTATGCAGAACCCCGCCTGGCAGGGTGAAAGAAGTTAAGACATATAGAATATAATGTCCTGACAGAAGCAATACTAGGCCCTCATGACCAAGGCCAGAAAGTCCTGGGACAATAACCCAGGACAGAGTCCCCGTAATAGCAAAGGGGCCCCACAGGGCCACACCAGTAGGGACACAGTGAGATACTAGAGTAGAACCTCCTGCCACGTTAGGGCAGCCAGCCAAACTAATACCAATGAAGTGCAAGGGATGTAAACCCCCACTTAGAACTGAACCGGAACCTTCTTGAAGGGTCAACCTGTTCCGAGACCTTCACAGATAAAAAGGGACAAGCCACTGTCCTCAGACTGACCGAGAGTCCCCAAAAAGGACAAGTCCTGAAGAGGAGTTTTCCAGCAAATTAGAGCCCACCAAAGGCTCAATGTGTCAACCAAAAAACCGTATGAAGATGGATCCCCTAAGGGGACCCCTTTAGGAACCAGTCCACCTGCAAGACTTGGTACCGATGATGACCATCTACAGGGAGAAGAGAGAAGGAACGAATGGTCCCAGACATCTTCCTTGAATTTACAACCTCAAAAGGAACCCCCGTAACAAGGGGGAGCGTACTGACCTAGTTCCAGGGGTGCTGGAACCCTGTCCAGGATAAGTAACCTAAGGTGTCGCAGGGCCCAAGGGCTCCTGAGAATAAGGGACAGCATCTGGCCCCCCAGCTGCAAGGTAAAGGAAGTGTGACATCAAAGAGGGCAAGGCCCTCTCCATAACAAGTCCACATTTAGCAGAAGGAAGGTTCTAACATGAACCAATCTAAATGCCACCCCGTAGGGGGATACCGAACCGGGGAACACTAAGTAAGTGATGTGCCTGAGCACCAATCCACAGGACTCCGAAAGGAGCCACAGGTCAATAGCCAACACGGCCTGATGCAAAAAATAGGAAGCAAAGAAGGACAATAAAATAGAACCTAGCGTGGACACCACACGGGCACGTCCAAGACACCGCTCCCATACTCGCCTTGGTGAGTCATCTGGGAGCAGGAGAGGAACCAAAAACAATACCCCAATGCGCAGAGTTGGACCTTCAACACTGGCTGGAAGTGGCCTAGGTGTCCTGAAGGCACAGGGGACTAAAAAGGGATTATAAATCCTCACATGCATCAAGAGGTCTACTGGACCAGAGCGCCTGCGGCCCAACCGGTAGATACCATGCAGAAACTGCCTGTGAACGTATAAATGCTAGGCCCCAGAATGCCAACTTGGGTCAGACTGCTTCATCCCGGAGGGGAAGGGTAATGTGGATGCCATCACAGGTCAAGGGCCAGCCTGCAAGAGAGCCCAGACCCTACACGCCAAACTCGGCCTGCCTCAACTCCCGAAGGGAAAACAGGGACTAGAAGAACCCTGATAACCTTAGAAAAAGGACAGCTCAGCAGACTCCATTCTGCAACCGGGGGGACTACCTCCTATAACAACCTGAAAAAAGCATGGCGCCCTACGATAGGAGCCCAGTGCTGCGGCAGTCCACTCGCCCAACAAGGCAAGGGCGTCCCTTCACGCTTGTGCGGTTTCGCAGATTTGGACTTCGCACAGCCGGAGGACCCAGGGCGTTGTCTGCCCCCCCTGGGGCGGGTCTCCACTCCAAAAAGTTGGAAGCACACTTCTGGTTCGCGCTTGACACTAACGTAGGGAAAGGGAGGGGAGTCCCTGCCCCTGGGAGGCCGAGACGGCCTTCTGCTCGAGGGTGCCTTACTCCTTTTTTCCAAAAGGTCCAACCGGGCCCCAATAAGCGTTGTCTCTAAAGGAAAGGCCAGTAAGAGCCTTTTTAGTATCATTGTCAGCCCCCTACTGTCGCAGCCAAGCAGGAGGCGAATAGCCACCACAAAAACCGAGGTTCTAGCACACATTTTAACAGTGTCATCCATCGCTGAGAGAATAAACTCACAAAAACATCACAATCAGACAGTGCCTTAAAGACCTCCCAAGGGAGACCCTCCGTTGGTGGTCAAGTATCTTCCTAAGAAGGGTCCTGGCGGTCACCGCAGTGACGGCCGCGGCACAGACCGGGCGCAGAGCCGTCCCTGCATACGAAAAGGCGTGGGAAGCCCGACTGTCAATGCCCCGGTCCACAGCATCCCGAAGGGTACGATGAGTAAAGGCTGTCATGAAGGGAGGGTTAGCAACCCCAATAATATGTGCATCCACCTCGGGAGGGACTGACTAGCAGCCAACCACATCAGTGGGAAAAGGGTACTTCCAATCCCAGACCTCCTGTAAGTTCACAAGGTGATTCCCATTCCTTAGATATAAGAGCCTGGAATGATCCTGCTCCAGAAATTCCAAGCGCGGCGTCGCCGTGTGGAAACTCTCCCCTTGGGCTTGGGAGACTCTCCCGGAGGAGAGATGGACAGTACTCCAAAGATCTTTACAAGTAATTTATCAGTGTCACACCGGCCCCAGGAACCAGGGCCAGAATTATCACGGGTCCAAGGTATCTCGTCTGAGGAACCGGAACCTGAGAACAGTCCACCTTCATCAGAAGGATCAAGGACCTGCATAGCAGCAGACTCTTCAGTTTCATTGGGAAACATAGAACCAGGAAGCGTCAGGGACCGCTTCTTTCCAGCGCCCAAGCGCTCCGCCAACCAGGCATCACCTGCTCAGCCGTAGGTAGCCCGCGCGGCACCACCTGCTGGTCATCCCCGCTCAAGTGCGACTCATCAGGAGTGAGATTTAAACAAGGGGAGACAGGTGTATTGAAGCAAGGTGCAGCCACTGGTAAACCTGATTGTAGGGCCAGTGCTTGTTCAGCACACGGTCCGCAGACCCGTTCTCTGTCAGCGTCAGTGTGGGTTGGTCCCCACGCAGTACACAGCCCGTCTTGTCCCCGCGGGACCCCGGACACATAATTCCGAGATGCCTCCATATGGTGATTATCAAAGCAATATGCAGCAGGGATTTATGCTATAAGCGACCCTGGATGCCCCAAGACCCGCTAGGAATGTGGGAGAATATAAAAGTGAACCCGTTTAAGATATATATCAGGCCGGGGGATGTCACCGGAATCTTAGCGTCTGAAAGACATAAGGAGAAGAATGGGTGTCAGAGCCATGCGCAGCTGGAAAAACATATAAAAAAAGAGTCACCTGCGAGGGCACTTACAGACCAAGGGAGGAGGGAAACCGCCACCACGCGCGAAGATCAGCAAAATGGCGCCCAGCGAACCTCAAAGGGCGGGCTCGATGCTCGGCCATGACGCGGCAAAGCAAGGATACAATCACACACTTAAGGATTTGTAGAAAAACCGTTACGTCTAGTAAGGAAAAGGCGCCACAGCATCTAGACAATGCAGCAACTGTGCATAAGACATACGGCGGTAGCCGAAAATCAAATAAAGAGCAAGCAGCGCGGCTCTGACATTTCAATGTTAATGAAGGGCAGAAATAAGGCCATAAGCGTGATATACTGGTACACAGGGACCACCACACACATACCCCCCCTTTCTTTTCCCACTAACTAGTTGGGGAAATGAGGGAGGATGGCGACCCTTACACAGGGTCCAGCACTACCCGGGGTACGGGGCAATAATGCGGGAGGGGCATCCACTAGAGGCTCACCATCAGCCTAAACCGCCTACCCTATGGTGGGGGATTGCGGTGGAGCATGGCTCCGTTAAGCACACGAGGTGCTGCCTACCTTCACCCGACCAACGCAGCCCAGGCTGGGAGGCATATTCTTCACAGAGAGGACGGGTGGAAATAGTCCCGCAGGGCCTCGGGCTGTAAAGCCCCGCTCGCCTGCGTGATACTTCATGTCTTCGCTGTTCCAGCACTGCAGAGGGGATTTGTGGGAGGTCCCTCGGTATATGTAGGGCCGGGAGGAGCTTGTTTTCTTCATGTTCTGCAGTGCACGGCGCTGAAGGCGGAGGTATACCCACATGTAAGGACTATGTCTGGAGCAGGACGTGCTGTCTGCTTAGAATACTTAGTGCTCTTCATCCCTCAGGCCAATGCTGCCTTGGAAACACGCTGACCCTTCTTGTGACCTGAGAAGGGAACGAACAAGCTATCGGCCTTCCTCCAATCCTTTGTTAAAGGTATTCCAGCAAACAGGCCTGACTTGCAAAGACTTATCTACAGAACCCGTGGAGGGATTACTAGCTTCAGTAAATGGAAGGTTAATCTCTTGAATGCAATTAATTCAATTCATAGTCGGAAGAGATCTTCGGAAGGTAGCAAAAATCCACCCGTAATATTATAAGAACCTGAAAAAATTGAAAAAAGGGGCAACGTCGGGATAGAGCCTGGATATCACAGATTCTGCAGGCTGAAGTTATTGCAACCAAAGGAGGGAGTCTTCCATGTAGCCTTCCTGACAGCTAGAAAAAAAACCTGAGCAATGCGAAAAAAAAATGAATGGGCTGCTTATTGGACCTTCAGGGTATTGATGCCGAGACCCAGGTTGGCTTCTTCCTGAAGGAAATCCAATACGACTGGAAGACTAGGTGTTTGATTACGCACCTTCCAGTTGTTTTACAATTTTCCAAATCTTCAGATAAATCTTCCTTGATCACCTCACTCAAATGCTTTTTCAGGGGCAGTGTCAGTCCTCACAGAGCAGGGTACAGTGTCAGACGCCACTTTTGCGGATCCTGACAAAGCACTGGCCCCTAGGATAGAAGATCTGGTCTCACCGGGATTTCCCAAGGCTCTTGGCCAGAGAGCATCTTCAGAGTTGAAAACCATGGTTTTGTTTAGAACCTGAGGGAAGACCCGAACTGGAGGAAAAGTGTAAGCCAGACTAAAACGCCACTGATGAGCCAGGGCATTTATTCCTAGAGCTTGATCAGAGGAATCGGGGGAGAACTTCCTCAGGTTGTTGTTTCAACCGGAGGCGATCGACCTCCGGAATTCCTCTCAGGACAAAAATCTGATTTAACACCTCTTGGTTCAGTGACCATTCTGCCACCTGACTTCGGCAACCTTTCAGGTTTCCTTTGCTGCTTGTTGCAGGACAGATGACCTCGTCCCTCCCCGACGATTCAGATATGCCATATTAGTCGCATTGTCTGTTCTGATTTGTTCGTGATGACCCTTCGGGTGGGGAAAGATGACTAGCAATGCCTTCTTCACAGATATCAATTCTCTGAGATTCGATGAGGATAGGCTCATTTTTCTGGACATCCCCCTTGAGTGTTTAGGGAACTGTGATCTGCAATGGGCCACCAACTTAAAGATTCCTTCACAAAATCGGGAACATTGTTTATCCTGTCTATGGACTCCCGAGACCAGTCCCAAGAGTTTAGAATATACAGCTGTAGAGTCCTTGAGTGTAGCTGAGCCTATCTTACAGCGGGGAAAGACAAGGTCATTGGCCCCAAGACCTGCGACTTGCCGAACCAAAATCGACCAAATGGAATACAGGGACTCAACAGCTTCCTGCAGGATTTTTATCTTCGGCTGAGGCAGAAGGATTCTCTGAAGGATCATATTGATCTCAAACCCAGATAAGTCATGACCTGTGACGGGACTTCAGGTCTATTGAGACTATGAAGGAGCCAGGCGGAAGCAGATTCCTCACATAGAAGGTGGACTCCATGTGGAAGCATCCGTAGTGTACCAACAGATTCAGCTTATTCAGATTGAGAATAGAGCGGAATCCCCCCCGGAGGTCTTCTTTACTAAAAAAATGAGTAGAACCCTACCCCCATTGTTGGCTGTAAAACCCTAACAAACACTCCCATATCCAAAATAGAATTTAGACTGCTGCGAATGGCCAATCTTTCCTCCCTGTCCCCTGGTAGAGGAATAACAAAGTTTCTAGGAGGGACGTGCATGAATTCTATTGCAAGCACCCCCCCCCCCCCCTTATTCCAGTGGAAATAAAAGGGGCAATCCAGTAGAGTTTGCCACCAAATGTGGAATTGTTTTAACTGGGCACCTATTATGGACCCAGAGTCATTGCTTCATAGGGACTGACTGTTGGGTACCAAACAGAGTGGATCCTCTAACTTCTCTCCTAGAAGTAGAGGGGACTACTCTAAACAAGTCCTTGCTAAAAAAAAAAGGCCATCTATAAAAGAGGACTAACTAGAACAAAAATGTTCTATTCCTGAAATCCCTACGCTTAGTGGGGAAAGACTCATTTCTGTCAGCAGACCTGTCTAACACCTTCTCTAGTTCTGCGCCAAAAAGGATTCCCCCGTTAAAGGGCATGGCACACTGGAGCAACTTTTAGCAAGTGTCACCTGACCAAATGGTATGCACCGAACCAGTGAAGACCATTGCCCACACCAAAAATCTCACCAATTCTGCCATGGCATCAGAAAAGAGGCTGCTGAGAAGAGCATCGGTAAAGCCTTCATAATCTCATTAACATCCGTTTGCTTCAACAGACATTATTTTAGCTGCTGAAGCCAATAATTAAGATTCCTGGCAAAGCAAGTAGAAGCTAGAATCTGTTTGAGAATACAAGATTCAGCCTGCCATGCTTTCTTGAAGAGAAATTCCATCTTCTCGTCTAAAGGGTCGTTGAGGATACCAAAGTCCTCAAAGGCCAAATCCACCCCCTTGGAGACCTTAGAAAAGGGGGCATCCAGGTTGGGGGATTTATCTCCAATATTTGAGTCTCAAAGAACGGATAACGCATCTTAAGAGCCCCTGGTCTATAAACCTTCTTAACTGGAGCCTTCCACTCATTAAGGAGTGCCTCCTTAACTGAGTTATGAATAGGGAAGGTCATAGGGGAATCAGGAACAAAATCAGGATAGAACCCATCATGTTTAAACTTAGGGATGCAATCCTCAAAGCCCATAGAAAGATGAACCATATGCAGGAGATATGGCAAATCATCTGGAGGCGAAAGAAATTTCATTGGTGAAACTGAATCACAACAACAAGGGCACTCATCTCCCCCAGGAAGTCTGGTGTGGGGTAGAAGCGCCAAGGCTCAATATTTAAGCAAGAAGGGAAGTTTCTATTGCTGAATGTTTTAACCCTCTAAAGTTAAATTAGAGAGAGACCAGAAAAAAACATTAAGATTAGCATAGTGCTTCCCCTGTCGGGATCACATTCATCAGCTTAGTCTTACTTTCCACCAGGCCAAATCCAAAAGCGGAATAGGCGCGCGCGCATACCGCAGCCTAACCTCCACCCACTGAACTTCACAGACCCGCACTAGAGAAGACAATGCAGCCTGACTGCAGCCGCACTTTCCGCTGGAACCACAGAGGGAGAGGTGGTGGGAAGGGAACATGGCAATCTCCCCTGACGATTCCACAATGTCTTTAGACCGTAGCCCTTGTCTGAGGCTAGCGATCCCCCCCCCGCTGGCATATGAGTCAGGGATAGGGGAATCGGGCCTATCTCCTTGGAGTCGCCTGGGTCCCTGGCAGGCTTCCTCCGGAGCCAGGGAATGGGTCAACCCAAATAAGTCCCACAGCAACTCAGTCTACTTACATAAACCAGTGGTTCAGGAGCTGGTGGTCTGGATCCTGCCCCAGGTAGGAACACAAAGAACTTGGGTCTGGAGGAGGAGCTAAAGCTTTTGTGTATTCGGGTGGTCATGTGTTCCATGGGCCAGAGCCTTAAAGCAGACCTTCCCCCGAACAAGAGTCTATCTTAGATGTTTCCCACACCCTGTACATACAAATTGCTCACATTAAAAATTATCCTACCTGCATCTACTGCATGTTACGAGCCTTTAAAACATCCAAGATGGCGGCTCATGTAACATCAGGCAGCCTGCAAACAGGAAGTGCCTTCTGACTGTGCTGCTCTGCATTCTGGGAATGCTGACATTTTCCTGAGCCCAGCTCTGCTCTGTCTGAGCAAAGCACAGCTATGACCCGCCCCCTGTACTTTATCCCACTCTCCTCTCCTCAGTAAGTTTGATGCTTCCAAATCAAGATGGCGGCGCCCGTATCCTAAAGTCCTGAACAGAGTTGCAGCCCAGTGGGGGAAATAAAAATAATTAAGTGACTAAAAACTTAAAATATATTAATTTTAGATGCTGGGGAATCGTTTTATAAGGGTTTGGGCTTTTCAATAAATCATAGTGAAGTTTCGGTTTAATATTTCAGTAGTATGCTGCCCTAAGGATGTTTTGAAAACCCAAACCAGAAAGAAAACTGGAGCATACAGACCATGTGAACCCCTTGCAAGCAAGGATCTGCACCAGCAGACATACTCTCCCCAATCTTGCAGCTCTGGCCTGCAGATCTGCTCTGTTGGGGCATTATACAGGAAGGCTTAATATGCACCATTACAGAGTAAGCAATGAAGTTGCGATTTGTAGGCTTCAAACACAGCCTCTCCAATTCATTTACAGATGGTAGCACACCTGGCTTCAACCTATTATGAAGTCCATCCATAATGATCAGACTTTCTGTGCTTTTGGTGCATCACATTGTTAGGCTTATAAACAGTGCTTTTCATTGTTCCAAGCAATTCCGCTAAGTACTTCATGCACACTAAATCAACAGGGCTCCTTCTCAACACGTGTATGCGCTGATTTTACCTGATTTTCCCGTTGGGCGAGTGTCTGCTCTTTCTTGTCCATGCAATTATGCTTGCTGAGCTCTGTGGTATGGACTTGTGGAAACTGCAATACCACAGTTTCTGGAAACAACACTTAGAAAAAGCAAACACAGAGGGCATGTATAAACATGTACAACAAAAGGAAGCAATCAGGTCACAAATGACAGGTGTAACATCACATAACATCAACGATCTATAGTCTGATCAAATTTTCACAAGCACACTGCATATGTAGGTTAACTAAGAAGTGGGTCCTCTCTAACTAATAGCAATAAAATAAAATCAAATCAGGCTCATGCTAGAGGGTGCTACCCAGTATGCCTCCTGCCACATCTACTGTATCCTTTACTGTTTTTTGAATTAAGTAGCTGGCCGCATAGACTTTTATATTGCAGTCTTTTCTTCTTAAAAAAAGGGTTTCTTGTAAGTTTCCAGAATAATATGTGTATATATTATAAATTAGGTTAGTCATTTAACTGGTGGAATAAGACTGTATGAAAATAGCATCTGTGACTCCACTACCTATAGGAGGCTAAAAATACAAATTCTGTGATTACTCACCTGTAGAATTGGTATTATACGTATACAGAACGTCCTGTTCCAGAATATTCCTTACTCTTGGTAATACAGCCACAAGATGGCGCTGGACTGCAGAAAACAGCTTGTGGCTCCTCCTGGCCCTATATAAGTCAGGGACCTCCCACAAATTCCCCAGTATTGACAAGCAGTTAACAAGAAGCCGGGAGAACAACAACAAGAATTCAAAAATGAACATATGAACAATCACCATACAGAGGAAACTAAGAATGATAACAAGGGTGGGATGGAACAGGACGTGCTGTATACGTATAATACCAATTCTACAGGTGAGTAATCACAGAATTGTATTATTCTAAGTATACAGCCCGTCCTGTTCCAAAATATTCCTTATTCTTGGGACATCCAATAGCAGTGTCCGTAAGGTAGGGTGGGATCCCCAAAAAGTAACAGCGGGTAGTTTAAACCACTGCCGCCTGCAGAACTTTGCGACCAAAAGCAGCATCAGCTGAGGCCCTAACATCAACCTTGTAAAACTTAGAAAAAGTATGAACAGAAGACCAAGTGGCGGCCTTGCAAACAATAGAAGCTCGGTGCTGAAAAGCCCAAGAGGCACCAAAAGCACGAGTAGAATAAGCAGTAAGGCGGAAGGGAGGTTCCTTCCTCTTAGCAGAGTAGGCCTGTACCACAGCCTGACGGATCCACTTGCTGATAGTGGACTTAGCTGGAGCCAGACCCTTCTTAGGTCCAGACGGGAGCACAAAAAGAGCATCAGTCTTCCTGAAGGAATTAGTAGCCACCAAACAGAACTTCAGAGTCCTGACCACATCCAGAGAGTGTAAAGCCCGCCCCTTAGGGTTACTAGGATTAGGGCACAGAGAAGGCAAAACAATGTCCTGATTGAGATGAAAAGCAGACACAACCTTAGGCAGAAAATCTGCCTTAAAACGAAACACCACATTGTCCTGGTGTCTCTCAAAGTAAGGGGGTTTGATGGAAAGCGCCGCCAACTCAGAAACACGCCTAACAGAAGAAATACCAAAAATACCATTTTGTGATTACTCACCTGTAAAAATACAATTCTGTGAAATACTCACCTGTAGAATTGATATTATTTGTATACAGTACGTCCTGCTCCAGATATAATACTTACACTTGGATTATCCTCCGCCAGATGGAGCTGCACTGCAAAGACATGGAAAAACAGGCTCCTCCCGGCCCTTCAAATACCCAGGGGCCTCCCACAAATCCCCAGCATTGAAAAGCAGTGAACAAGAAGCCGGGAGAATCTAAAACCACCCAGAACAACTGGTAATAATAACAAGATAACAATCACCATACAGAGAATCCAGAAAAATGCAAAAACCAGGGTGGGGTGGAGCAGGACGTACTGTATACAAATAATATCAATTCTACAGGTGAGTATTTCACAGAATTGTATTATTCTTAGTATACAGTACGTCCTGCTCCAGATATAATACTTACACTTGGGACATCCAAAAGCAGTGTCCATAAAGTAGGGTGGGATCCCCAACAAAAAAACGACAACAGCAGACAGTTTAAAGCACTGTCACGTCACCTGCAGAACCATACGGCCAAGACAGCATGAGCTGAGGCCCTAACATCAACATTGTAAAAACCTTGCTTGTTGACTTAACCTGTTCCTGTGGGGAAAGGTAAGTAATAGGCGCGCTAGGGATGGAAGTAGGTGAAAGAAGGTTAATCCTGGTGTAAGTGGATTCTCCTGTTGAGAGAAGTGGTTAGAGTTGCAGGTGATTAATCAGGATCAGTTTGTAATGAGCTGGAAAGGAAGAGGGTTGGTTAGTTAGGTTTGTTTGAGGTTGGTATTTCTACCTTTTAATCTCACCAGCGATAACAAGTATCATTAACTCTGGCCGATTAGTCCGCAAAAATCTCCAGGTTTGCTGATTTTTGATATTTGATATGAGAAGTAGCCGCTTCTGATGATGAGGAGATGTATTGTGGCCGGCGGGCTATCCGCTATTTGTGGCTTTGAAGTGTGCTGGCGGCGTGTAGCTGCTTATGGCTGGTCAGGGGTAGTGTGGCTGGCGGGCCGCTAATTGCGGCTTTAGTAAGTGTTGCCGGCGTGTAGCCGTTATGTGCTGGACAAAGATTGTGGTATGGCAGGCGGGCTAGTTGCCTGAGGCGGCTTGTGTGATCAGAGATATGGCCGCGCAAAAGACGAGGTAGCGTGGTTGGCCGATATGCCGCTTATGTGGTTAATGGCTGCAGACTGTTGTGTGGCCGCCTTACCGCTATGTAAGTGTAGCGTGGAGAGAACGAGACTCGCCCCAATAAATGTGGGTATGCCATACCCTACAACAATAGAAGGCTAGGAAGAGGCTTACTCCTAGCCTTCCCATAGTCACAAACACTGAGACAGCTAAAACATGTCTCCATCAAGATGTATGTTTCAGCAGTCAGATCGACTAGGACAGGGCCCATGAATTATAGTGACGTAAAGGGGGCCCTGAGTGATCAACTGGCACTCCTGGCAAGGTGCAGAACTACTGACCACAGTACCATGTCTGAAACCACACTATACTAGGTCAACTGGGGGCCACCAGAATCACTGGTCCCCTTACCAGAGTAATCTTCCGCATAACCCTGCCTAGCAGAGGGAATGGAGAAGGACATACAGAACCAAACGTCCTGTCAAGACGGTACTAAAGGCATCCGAACCACTGACATAAGATCCTGGGACAGGGAAACAAAGGCCGATAGCCTGTGAAGGTGACGGAACCCAACAGATCCACGACTGGTTGGACTCCATAACGACACGGGGATGTCGCAGAGGGGCTTCGCGGAGCTAATATCACTAACATGCAGGAAGCATTGTCTCCGCCCAGAAGGGAACATAGGCACTCCCTGGAAGGTCCGCCAGCTCCAGGCCCCTTCCAATGGTTAATGTAGTACGTCTGTCGTCAGATGGACCGAGCACCCCCAGCCTGGCAAATCCAGAAGGGGAGCAGTCAAGCGAGAAGAGCCAACTGAAAAAAGCTCACTGTTTAGACTTCAATAGGCGTAAGGACCCTCTAAGGGCCCCACCAACACCAGAATCGCAGGGGGGTTCGGAAGAAACCATCCCCTTCAACCTGAAAGGTTGGCATCCATGGTGGCCGTTTCCAGAAAGGGGCAAGTGGGAACTGCCCCCAGACAGGTCCCTCGAGTTCATCCACTTTCAAGAGAAAACCGTCATACAGGTCACAGGCCCTGCTCCAGGGGTGCTGGATCCCTGTCCTATGTTACCAATAGAAGTCGCAGACGGGCTCAAGGGGAACAGAGCATAAGGGACCTATTTAGCTACTCGGGCTCCTGCCGAGCAAGTTAACAACAGCCAACCAGTTGCATCCCTGCCTGGTGTTAAGAAACTGGGACAGTAGTGAGGGACTGGGCCCATGAGCCCAGAATGCCCACCTAATTGCTGAGAGGGGGAGAATCTGGTTTGAACCTGATCCAGAATCATTCCTATTAATGTAGTTACCACTTTAGGGAACAGCGAGGACTCGAGGTGATTGAACACCCATCCAAATGACTCCCAATGTACCCACCCGCCGGGTATCCAACTATCCTGACTCAGAGACAGGGAAGTGAGGAAGGGCGTCCGGGTAAACATCGTGCGGACGTCCCTTGGTCTCATCAGAGACATCACCATCGACAGCACCTGAGTGACACTCTAGGAACTGAAGAGAGGCCAGATAACAGGGCCACAATTAACAGTGTTGGACTTCCAACACGAACCTGGAGAGCCTCAGAGATCTGAGGGCACAGGAATGTAAAAATAAGCATTGAAGAGTTCCCCAGATGGCAAGACGCCCACTGGGCGCAAGGTGCTGACGGCCCAACTCAAGAGTTTCCATGCAGGAAACCTGTAATTAGAGAATTGCTGTGAATCCAGAATGGGCCACCCGACCCATCCTTTGGGGGGCTGTGGAAGGTGGAATAGCGGCCCTTGCCTCTGCCTATTACGGGCAATCTGCAAGAGACCCTCAGACCTTGCAGGCCTAGCATGGCCTGTGCCAGCAACTGAACAGGGGGAGGGACCAGGAGTACCAGGGACCTGATAAAAACTGGGGAAGGTCGTGCAGCAAACGCTATCCTGTATCTGGAGGACACAACCTCCTGAATCCACCAGAATGAGGCGAGATGCCTCCTGATAAGAGCAAGGTGCTGCAGCCATCCCCTCACCCAGCCGGGCGAGGGCGCCCCATCATGCTTGAGGGGGTTTGGAGGAAGATTTGGGATTAGCCCCGCCGGAGGGGCCAGAGCGTTGTCTGCTGCTCGTGGGGCAGGAGTCTGCACGAAAAATCCGGAAAGACACCCCTGGTTCCTGTTTAACACTAAGGTAGGGGGGAGGAGGGGTGCTCCTGCCTCGAGGGGGCCGAGACGGCCGTCTGCGAAGGGGTGATTTGCCCTTTTTACCGAACAGGTCTAGACGGGCCCCAAATAGGCATTGCTGTCTAAAGGGGAGTCCAGTAAGAGTGTTTTTAGTAGCCTCCTCATCACCCCACTGTCGCAGCCAGACCAAGCGACGAATAGCCACCGCAAGGGCGGAAGTTCTTGCACACATTCTAATCGCGTCATCTAGCGCTAATAGAATAAACTTCACAAATACATCACAATTGGAGAGTGCATTAAACACCTCCCAAGGGAGATCCTCGGGGTGATGATCGAGCAATTTTTTGATGAGGGTTCTAGCGGCCACTGCAGTAATGGCTGCGGCACAGACCGGGCGCAGCGCCGTCCCGGCACAAGAAAAGGCATGGGAGGCCAGCAGCTCAATGCGCCGGTCCTCAGCATCCCGAAGGGTACTATAAGCAGGGGTTGTAGTAAAGGGGGGGTTAGGGACCCCTATGATCGGCGCATCCACCACGGGGGGTGATGACCAGCAATTAACCACCTCAGGGGGAAAAGGGTATTTCCTATCCCAGTCCCCTGGAAGTTTACTGGGGCATTCCCATTCGTTGAGCACAAGGGCATGGAAATGAGCCTGCTCTAAAAATGCAGTCGCAGTATGGAAACGCTCCCCTCTAGGCTTGGGGACCTGACCGGGGGGAGAGATAGACAGTGCCTTAAAGACCTTAATCAACAGGTCGTCCGTGTCACACTGGCCCCAGTATTCCGGGCCAGAATCGTCATGACTCCTCAGCCTCTCATCAGAAGAGCCTGAGTCAGAGAACAACTCCCCTTCATCAGAAGGGGTATAGTCACACGGAGTAGCAAACCCCTCAGTTCTCACAGAGCATACAGAAACATGGGGCGACAGGTGCCGCTTTCTACCAGGACCCATTCGCTCTGACAACCTAGCAATAATCTGTTCAGCCGTAGGCAGTCTGGAAGGGCCGGCAGGCTGCAATTCCCGCTTGTAGGCGACTCAGCAGGAGAGAGATTTAAGCCTGGGGAGATAGGTGAATTGAAGCTAGGTGTAGCCACTGGCTGACCAGATTGCAGGGCCAGGGCTTGCTCGGCACAGGGTACGCAGACCCGTGCCCTGTCAGCATCAGCATGGGGTTGTCCACACGCTATACACCGCCGGTCTTGTCCCAGAGGGACCCCGGTCGCATAATTCTGAGATGCCTCCATATGGTGATTAATCAAGGCACAATATGCCAGTAGGGATTTACACAATAAGTAACCCTGGATGCCCCAAAGACCCGCTATGGAAGTGGGAGAAAATGACAAGGCCCGCTATAATTTTACACCGGGCCGGGAGAAGCCAATGGGGTTCACCAGTCTGAAAGACATAATGGGAATAAAGGGTGTCAGAACCATGCGCAGTAAACAAGGATCATGAAAATCGCCCGCGAGGGCACTTACAGACCAAGGGAGGAGGACCGCTACCACGCGTGCGTGCGACCAGCATCAAAATGGCGCCAAGCGAACCTCGAAGGGCGGGCCAGAGCGGGCAGTGACGCGGAGCGTGCCAACCTAGGTCTCCGCCCCCCCCCTCCAGGTAGTTACAAACTGTCATGAGGAGCGAAGTGAATGGTACACTTAGAAAGGATGATTTGCCAATGAAGACGCCGCAGCGTCTGAGGCGACGTCGCCGCCCGGCGCAGCACATCCAGTAAAGGAAGAAGTGCGTGCGGCAGCGACAATTACACAGTAAATATCAAACAGCGCGTCTCTGACCCCAGAAATACTAGACCGGGGCAAGACTAAGGCCATAACGTGTAAAACATACACTAAGACCACCACACACACACCCCCCCCCTTTCTTTCCCCCCGGGCTACGGGGGGGGGGGGGAATGAGGGAGGATGGTGACCCTTTGTACAGGGCCCACCGCTACACGGGGCATGGGGCAATAGTGCGGGAGGGGCATCCCCTAGAGGCTCACCATCAGCCCTAAACCGCCTACCCTTTAGTGGGGGACTGCGGTGCAGCATGGCTCCATTAAGCACGCATGGTGCTGCCTACCTTCACCCGACCAGCGCAGCCCAGGCTGGGAGGCACATCACAGGGAGGACGGGTGGGAATAGTCCAACAGGGCCGCAGGCCGTAATAGCCCCGCTCACCTGCGAGAGAGTGATACATCATGTCTTCGTAGTCAGCACTGCAGAGAAATCTGGGGATTTGTGGGAGGTCCCTGGGTATTTGAAGGGCCGGGAGGAGCCTGTTTTTCCATGTCTCTGCAGTGCAGCTCCATCTGGCGGAGGATAACCCAAGTGTAAGTATTATATCTGGAGCAGGACGTACTGTATACTAAGAATATGGTTATTACAAGTATGTCACACACCCCGCTTCCGAATATTCATGACACTTGGGTAACTGTCCTGTAGAGGGCGATCTTGTAGAGATGACATGAAAAAAAGGAGCCCCTCCTGGCCCATAAATACCTGGGACCTCCCACCATTCCCCAGTATAAGACAGCAGTAAAGGGACCAGGAAGAGCCAAATGTAAACAGCAAAGAAAAAGGTTCACCATATAAAAGATCCCAGAAAACCAAAATAGGGCGGGATGAAGCGGGCTGTGTGACATATTTGTAATAACCATTTTACAGGTGAGTAATCACAAAATGGTATTATTCCCAGTATGTCACACACCCCGCTTCCGAATATTCATGACACTTGGGACATCCAATAGCAGTGCCCATAATGGGTGGGGATCCCAAAAAGGCAATAATGCAAACTTAAACCACTGCAGCTTGCAGAGCTTTGCGGCCAAAAACAGCATCCACTGAGGCCCGCACATCAACCTTATAAAACTTGGAAAAAGTATGAACAGAAGACCAAGTAGCAGCCTTACAAACTTGTTCAACAGAAGCCTGATGCTGAAAAGCCCAAGATGCTCCAACAGCACGAGTAGAATGAGCAGTAACACGAAAAGGGGGAACCTTCCCCTTGGCAGAATAGGCCCCAACAATGGCCTGTCGAATCCATTTACTAATGGAAGACTTAGCGGGCGCCAGACCTTTCCTGGGTCCGGAGGGCACCACGAAAAAGACGTCTGAAATATTATTTGGGGGCTACATCTCCTTTTCGTAAGACACACATCGAACCACATCCAAAGAATGTAAGGTCCTCTTCTTGTCATTACTAGGCTTAGGACACAAGGAAGGGAGAACTACATCCTGATTGAGGTGGAAGGCCGAAACCACCTTAGGAAGGGAGGTAATAGCCACCAAAAAGGCAACTTTCTGAATGAGCAGAGGAAGATTCAATATCATGCACCAGCTCAAAAGGGGGCCCCTGGAGAGCCGACAGAACCAAGTTTAAATCCCAAACCGGCAGCAAGGGCTTTCTAGGAGGCCGCACATGAGTAATCCCCTGGAAAAATGTCTTAACCAGGGGATGAAGGGCAAAAGACCTTCGAAAGAAAACCGCCAGGGCAGAAACCTGCCCCTTCAAAGTACTAAGCTGGAACCCCGAGTCCAGACCATGTTGAAGAAACTCCAGAATTCTGGGAATAGAAAACACCCTACAAGGCAAGGCCCTAGCCTTGTACCAGTTAATATAAGACCTCCAAGTCCTATAGTAGACGTTAGAGGAAGATCTCTTCCTAGCTCTAACAAGAGTCTGAACCACCGCATCAGAAAGACCTTCCTCCTTTAAGATGGAGGTTTCAGCAGCCACGCCGTCAAAGCCAGAGTTGGTAAACTGGGGTAGCGTAGCTGACCCTGGGTGATAAGATCCGGAAGAAGAGGCACATAAAACTGATCTACTGCCAGCCGCACGTCTGCGAACCAAACTTCAATCCGTTTTCAAAAAGACGCATTACAGAGGCAGCGCCACACTCGTCTTGGACACCTTGGGGCCACCAGAATTGCTGGTGCCCCTTCTAGAGTTAGCTTGCGCACCACCTTGCTCACCATGGAGAAGGGGGGGGGGGGGGAACAGGTACAGAAACCCCAGTTCCCTCCAAGCCAGGGACTCTGAGACAGAGACATAAAAACAGGAAGCTTGAGATTGTGACGTGAGGCAAAGAGATCCACCTCCGGAGTCCCCCACTTGTGACAAAGGAACTGGAATACCTTGGAATAGAGAGACCATTCTCCTCGTCGAGAAGAGCTCCTGCTCAGGGAGTCCGCCTTCGTGCTCTCCACTCCCGGGATGTAAATGGCTGAGATGCATGGGACATTGCTCTCTGCCCAAACAAGGATCAGGGATACCTCCCTGAGGGCACTCCTGCTGCAAGTCCCTCCTTGGTGATTGATGTAAGCGACCGCCATCCGATTGTCCAATCGGACTTGAACTGGCCATCCCTGCAATAGAAGAGTCAAGCGAGACAGAACCAACCAAATGGTCCGTAGCTCCAAAAACTTGATAGGGGTATGAGCCTCCCGAGGCCCCCATAACCCCTGGAACTGATGTTCCCTCCAGAAGCCCCCCCAGCCCGACAGGCTGGTGTCCGTGGTGACCGTTTCCCAACAAGGGGTCAGAAAGGATCTGCCCTTCAACAGATTGCTTGACACTAGCCACCACTGAAGGGACTGCTGAGCCCGGGGAGACAGCAGACAAGAGTGATCCAATGACAGCGGACACTTGTCCCAAGTCGCT
Organism: Gastrophryne carolinensis; assembly: GCA_027917425.1. NCBI lineage: Eukaryota > Metazoa > Chordata > Amphibia > Anura > Microhylidae > Gastrophryne > Gastrophryne carolinensis. The sequence continues at coordinate 218,181,944 of CM051238.1, forward strand.
AGAAGATGGAGCTGAAGCGTCCTCATGTAAAAAGGGACTGCCTCGAAGGAAGCCACCATCAGACCTACCAATCTCATCCCTAGCCGGATAGACGGGCGAGGATTGGAAAGCAGAAGCCGAACCAAATCTTGAATCAGAAGAATCTTGGGCTGAGGAAGGAACACCCTGGCCTGAAAGGCATCCAGAGTCATGCCCAGAAACGAAACCTCCCTGGACGGGGAGAGGGAGGACTTGGAATAGTTGATCACCCAACCGAACCTCTCCAGCGTGGATACCACCACTCCGGTGTCTAGCTCCGCTTGGCTGAGAGAGGAAGCCAAAATGAGAAGGTCGTCCAGATATGGTACAATGCGAATGCCCTGGACTCTGAGGAGGGTCATCACCCCCGCCAATACCTTGGTGAACACCCTCGGAGCCGAGGTAAGCCCGAATGGAAGGGCCACAAACTGAAAATGCTGATCTTCCACCACGAACCTGAGGAATCTCTGGTGTGCCAGGAAGATAGGTACATGCAGATAAGCATCCCTGATGTCTATGGACGTCATGGAGTCCCCCTGACGAAGAGAATCGACGGCTGACCGCAAGGTTTCCATGCGAAACTTCCTGAAGCAGCTTCAGATCCAAAATGGGTCGAACGGAGCCGTCCTTCTTGGGCACCGTCAATAGATTGGAGTACTATCCCAAGCCCCTTTCCGTGACTCGAATTCCAGCTTGTAATTGGAAGACACCACTTCCAGAATCCATTTGTCTGAGACCTCCTGGTCCCAGACCTGGAAGAAGTGCCGCAGCCGTCCCCCCACCCGCAAGGGTGAGGGCGCCCCCTCATTGCTGAGCTGGCTTAGCAACGGGCTTGGGTTTGGAACTCCAATTGTGACCTGGACGGGCACGACCTCTGCCTCTACTCCAGGAATCACCTCTGAGGGTAGAAAAGGCCAAAACTCTGCCAGTTCTGGCACCACGAAAGGAAGGGTTAAAGGAGGCCGCCCCACGAAAGGGACGACGTTGCCTCTTACGCTGAGGTAACTTCCCTCCTTTCGTGACAGAATCTAATCTTTCTCCAAAGAGCCACAAAGGGAAGTGCTGTAAGCGACTTTTTGGCCACAAAATCAGCCGCCCACTGGCGCAACCATACAGACCGCCGAATAGCTACAAGCAAGGCCGAGGTTCTACCACACATGACCATGGTGTCATCCAAGGCGGCAAGCACAAAGGACATGAACAATTCACACCGCTTAAGGGCGGCGAACTCCTCACTAGCCGGGTGAAGCCTGGAGGTACTCAACAGGTCTCTAACCACAGACCTGGTAGCCAAAGCTGCCGAAGCACAAACAGGCCGCAAGGCTGAACCGACACTAGCAAACGCGTGGCAAGCCATCTGATCAATGCGTTTATCCTCACCATCTTTGAGAGTCAGGAGAATGAAAAAAAAAGTATTGGATAACCCGAGCACCGGGGCATTCACCTCGGGAGGGGACGACCATCGTTTTACCACGTCCACCGGAAAGGGATACTTTTTATCCCAACCTTGAGGAATACCTGGAAGCCGAGTAGGCTTCTCCCATTCCTTAAGAATAATGCCATCAAAATGCTTTTGATTTGGGAACTCCAGGCGCGGCTTGGAAGTCCCAAAGAATTCCCCTTTTTGAGGAGCGGTCTCCTCAGGAGGTGAAATTGCCAGAACCTCAAAAAAGGTGAGCTAAGACCTTTGGGGTATCCACAGCATCCCCCTGCCCTTGCTCAGTATCAGCACCAACAAACTGCTGATTGTTAGAACCCTCAAATAATTCCCCCTCTTCTAGCGGGGAATAATCAGACCAGTCAAGGAAATCATAATCAAACTCAAAGGCCGGCGCAGCTGGAGACAAATGCTTTCGCTTAGCCGAGGCCTTTCTGGCAACAGAGCCAGAAATACATTTCTCAATATTAGCCAGTCTGGCACATACATCAGATTGCGACTCCCCACCTGTGACAACATCACTAGGGGTACGGATAAGGCAGGGTGGGGAAGGAGAGGAGGCTGGGACCCCGGACCCAGGCGCCTGGGCCCCCGACTGCTGCGTTATGGCCCGCTGAGCACAAGGTATGCAAACAAGTACATTATCCCCCGCAAGGGATGCTCCACAACCCACACACTGCCGGGGTTGCCCCGAGGGGAGCCCAAGCCCGGTATCCTGAGAAGCCTCCATATGGTGATTTTAATGTAGTCGCAATTACCAGAGGGATTTACGCTATTAAGCTACCCGGGATGCCCCTTCAGGTCCCAAGTGGGAGGATTTTTTTTTTTGGGAACCCTAAACTAAACTCTAAGGGACCCTAGGACCGGGAGAACTCCCTCTTTAAACTTCAAAAGAAGGGATCCCACCTAAAAGACATGAGAACAGACATAAGTGTCAACATGCACATCACCCACCATATAAGACAGTTAAAAATGGTGAAATAAATAAAATCCACTCACCGCAGCAAAGCAGCGACTGTCAACCCTCACAGCAGCAAGGGAATGAGCAGCAAAGCAGGCAGCGAGGCCAGAAAGAGTGCTTGAGAGAAGCCGGCCTCAAGGGGGGGTGGGGTGGGGGTGGACAGGCCACAACGAGCACCTGTTGAAAAGTGAAACCGGCCCAGCAACAATGGCCGCAAAAACACAAACACACACAATCCACAGGAGAAAAGGCCTCCCCCCCCCCCCCCCCAAGGGGCACAGAGGGACACGGTAGGGGGGAGAACCCACACCAATAAGTGAAAGGGTAAGAGGGACGGGGCATCCCAAGCTGGGATCACCAACCCGGACACCGCCTACCCCTTTGTATGGGGTCTCATGGGGGAGCTAGCTCCCATATACACCACAAGGTGCAGCCTACCATTGCCTGGACCTTCAGCCTAGGCTGGGAGGCATACTGCTATAGTTTAAATTAAAAAAGGTTCAGGCAGCAATAGAAACAAAAGGCCGGAGGGTAACCCCGGCTACCTGCAAGGAGGAGGGAACCATCTTCTGACTTGCTCGCCGACTGCAGAGACGAAAGACTGGGGAATGGTGGGAGGTCCCAGGTATTTATGGGCCAGGAGGGGCTCCTTTTTTCATGTCATCTCTGCAAGATCGCCCTCTACAGGACAGTTACCCAAGTGTCATGAATATTCGGAAGCGGGGTGTGTGACATACTGGGAATAAGACTACCTTAAGCGTCAAAATGGACAAAGGGGCCTCACGCAAGGGCTCAAAGGGAGACCCCTGCAAGGCAGATAAGACCAAGTTCAAATCCCAGACGATGGTGAGCAAAGGATCTTTGGAAGAAAATGGCCAAAGCAGAAACATGACCTTTGAGGGTACTAAGCTGAATACCCAAATCCAAACCATGTTGCAGAAATTCCAGAATCCTAGGGATAGAAAACACCCGACAGGGAAGCGACTTAGACTCACACCAGTCAATGTAAGCATGCCATACCCTATAGTAGATGGATGACGAGGACTTCTTCCTAGTCCGAATCATGGTAATAACAGAAGCAGGCAGCCCCTTTTCCATCAAGATGGAGGTTTCAGCAGCCAGGCCGTTAAAGCCAGCGTTTGTAAATTGGGATGGCGTAGCTGCCCCTGAGTGAGCAGGTCTGGAACCTTGGGCAGGGCGTACTGATCTACTGCCAACTGCACGATGTCTGCCAACCACACTCTTCTTGGCCAACAGGGGGCCACCAGAATGGTTGGCACCCCTTCCTGGGCAATCTTGCGCAGCACCCTGCCAAGCAGAGGAAAAGGAGGGAACACAGAGGAGCTAAAAGCTCTTCCAAGACACTGCTAGTGCATCCATGGCCAAGACCAGAGGGTCCTGGGACAGAGAGACAAAGACTGGAAGCTTGTGATTGTGACGTGACGCAAACAGATCCACATCTGGCTGACCCCAGCGGAGGCACAGGGAGCGAAACACCCTGCTGCTGAGGGACCATTCTTCCAGACGAGAAGTCCCCCTGCTGAGGTATGTACACAGCTGAGATGCAGGGAACATTCTCCTCCGCCCAGGACAGTATCAGGGACACTTCCTCAAGGGCCCTCTTGCTCCGGGTCCCTCCCTGATGATTGATGTAGGCAATTGCCGTCTGGTTGTCCGAGCAGACCTGAACAGCCCGACCCCGAAGGTGTGGAGTCAATTGGGCGAGAACCAACCTCGCCCTGATCCTGGAATTTCAGGGATTTTCAGAAGCCCCCCCCCCCCCAACCTGTCAGACTGGCATCTGTGGTGACTGTCTCCCAGCACGGGGCCAGAAAGGATCTGCCCACCAACAGGTTCCTTGAGTCCAGCCACCATGAGAGAGACCATCTGGGCAGAGGGGACAGAACCAACACCTGATCCAGGGACCAAAGGTCCCGACCCCATACTGACAAGATGTGAAGTTGAAGAGGTCTCATGTGAAACTGAGCGTATGGAACCGCCTCGAAGCAAGACACCATCAGGCCCACCAGCTGCATCCCCTGCCGGATGGAGGGATGAGGGCAATACATAAGAAGCCTGGCTTGGGCTTAAAGACTCTCCACTTTCTGCTGAGGGAGAACAATCTTGACCTGAGATGTATCCAGAGTCATGCCCAGAAAGGACCTCACCATTGACGGTGACAGGAAAGACTTGGGGTGGTTGATCACCCAGCCGAAGGACTCCAGTGTGGACACCACCAGCTGGGTATCCAGCTTGGCCTGCTGGAAGGACTGAGACGTGATGAGAATGTCATCCAAGTAAGGAAGGATGCGAATGCCCTGAGATCTTAGCAGAGCCAATATGCCCGCCAGCACCTTGGTGAATACCCTGGGAGCCGAGGTGATACTGAAAGACAAGGCCACAAATTGGTAGTGCTGATCCTCCAGAGCGAACCTGAGGAATCTCAGATGACCTGGAAAGATTGGTACATGAAGGTAAGCGTCCTTGATGTCTACAGGAGGTCATGAAGTCGCCCGGGCGTAGTGAATTGACAGCTGAGCGCAGAGTCTCCATGCGAAAGGGTTTGAATGTGACAAATTTGTTGAGGCGCTTTGAATCCAGGATGGGTCTGATGGACCCGTCTTTTTTGGGAACAGTGAAAAGACTGGAATAGTAGCCTCTTCCCCTTTCCCTCAAAGGCACCTGGCAGATGACCCCCAACTCCAGAAGGTTTTGGACAGCAAGGCACAGACCCTGAGCTGACAGGGGGTTTTGAGCCATCCGGGATTTGATGAATCATGGGGGTAGCCAGGCTGCAAACTATCTTGTAACCGGAGGACACTACCTCCTGAATCCACCGGTCTGAGACGTGAAGCCTCCAGACGTGAGCAAAGAGCCGAAGCCGTCCCCTTATGGGTGAAGGCACCCCTTCATGCCTGAGGTGGCTTGGGTGAGGTTATTGGCTTGGGACCCCAGGAGAGGCCAGGACGGCCACGTCCTCTGCCCCTTCCCCAATGATCTCCGCGGGCCCCAGTAAAGGAGACTCCTCGGCAGTTCTGGAACCACGGAAGGAAGGGAGAAGGGCACCCATCCCCCGAAAGGACCGGGACGGCCTCCTACGTTGAGGTAACCTACCGCCCCTGGCAAACAAATCCAAGCATTCACCAAAGAGGCGCAGGCCCTTGAAAGGGAAATCAGTGAGTGCCTTCTTAGCAGCATTATCAGCTACCCACTGACGTACAAAAAGGGGGGTGTGGTGTAGAGCGCTAGAGATGGAGATCGGTTGTGAGCTGCACCTGGTGAGTAAGGGACCCCTCCTTACCTATACTAGACAGTTGAGAATTTTCAAACAAAGTCTTTCAGACACCCAAAATCGGTGTACTGGGGGACAATGAATGTTTTAGGTGCGCTTTAGGGTGTAATTGAGCGGTCTCAGCTTTACACTTTCACCATGTATCAGTGATGATGATTCCAGGGACCAATTTATGTTTTAGAGGTCCAGAGAGTTATAACACCTCTGTAGGCTTGCTATGAACTAGTTAATTTCCTGACATAACTATTGCATACTTGGCATAAATATTTCAATTCAACATTTGGCTAGTTATAGTCCCACAATTAATGCCATACAGGTTGGGTTAAAGGTGAGTATATAAGGGGAGTTAGGTGAAAAACAGTAATAAAAATGATAAAAAAACAATGATGGTAACTCACCGCCGAGGCCCGGGGGTACACAACCTGCCCAGGGCCTTTGAGGGTACGTCTTTCAATTTTAGACTGTTGAATCAGTTGCACTTGGGTTCTCCTTTAGGGTATCTCCAGGTTGTTCTTCAATGATTACCCAGAATCTTCTCAATAGTTAAAAAATGTATTATATGTGCAAAACCATATGGTAAAAAGTCTCTGTGGTGGACGGGGGGGGGGGGGGGGCTGGAGTTGCGGAGTGGTGTGTAAGCGAGCCGATTGCCTGGCTGTAATGATGCGCTCTAAGATGTTTTGTCAAGATTCTCCGTATTGGGCAGGGGGAAGGGGGAGAGACGGGGAAGGGGGAGAGACGGGGGAGGGAGGGCGAGATTGTTCCAAAAGCGTTTTTTCCTCTGCGGGAGCGCGTTGAAAGCGTCTTACCCGCTGCTTCTCTTCCAATCTTGCTGAAAAGTTCACCGACGCACGTTTCGGCTGATGCCGTCTTCCGGGTGTAGCTGAGCATGTGCCCCAGCTGTTCTTTTATACTTGAAGTGAAGTTGGCGTTGCAGAGCTTTATGGGTAATGTAGTCCTCCTGTCTCTGACGTAGACTGTTAGGTGTCAGCTCTTATACTGCGGGGATTCCTTGTATGTCTCTCGTGATACAAAATAACCAAAAGATAGAATGAAATGAAATGGGTGAGGTTTGTTACAAGAGTATCTTACTGATAAATGATTTTTTTTATGTGTCTATCTGCACATTATATGCATTTTCTGTGATTACTACAGCTGTGAAGCAGCTATAGACCCACTGACGTAGCCAGACAGAGCGGCGTATAGCCACCAACAGGGGCAGAAGTCCTACCACACATTCTAATGGCATCATCCATGGCAGAAAGAATATATGCAATAAATTCCTCACAAAGCAGAGATCTATACTCTTCACTACCCGCATCCGCAGATGCCCCGTCCAAGAGACACTTAAGCACCCCTTTAATGGCAATAGCCGTAATAGCAGAGGCACAGACCGGGCGCAGCGCCGTCCCCACACAGGCAAAGGCGTGACAGGACAGTTGGTCCAATCGCCGGTCCTCACCATCCCGCAGGGTAGTAGTATCAGGAGAATGCATGACAGATGTATTGGACAACCCGAGAACGGGCGCTTCCACCTCGGGAGGACATGACTAATGCTTAACAACATCAGCAGGAAAGGGATACCCCTTGTCCCAACTCTTAGGCACCCCTGGCAGCTTGCTAGGCCGTTCACATTCCTTGAGCACTAGATTATTAAAGTGAGACTGCTCAGGGAACTCCCAGTGTGGCTTAACCGTATGAAAAAGCTCACCCTGCTGCTGCAGAGCCACTGCCAGGGGAGAATACAAAGCACTTCAAAAATGTGACTCAGCAATCTGTCAGTGTCATCAGGGGACCACGGGTCTTCCCCAAAGGGAGTCCCAGTACCACCGTAAATTTTAGGTTGTTCCTCAGAGGATTCAGAATCAGAAAATAATTCCCCCTCCTCAAGGGGGTAGGGACCTGAGAGTGAGTAAGGGCTCTCATCTTCTACAGGGAAGAGGGAAACCGCGGGTGATAAATGCCGCTTCTTAGCAGAAGCCTTACGCGGGGCAGACCCAGCAAGATTTTTTTCAATGCTGGCCACCCGTGCAGCTAAATCAGGTTGAGACTCCCCACTAGTTTGTCCCTGGGTGGGGGTCAGATGTAAGCGTGGGGGGGTAGGTGAGGCAAGAGGGGGCGCACCACCAGGCCCAGTAACAGACAGCCCAGACTGCAGCGCAAGTACCTGCTGGGCACAGGATACACATACCCTGACATCATCACTTATGGGGGATACCTCACACGCAACACATAGCCGTGCTTGTCCCGAAGGAACCCCAGGCCCATTATCTCCAGAAGCCTCCATATGGTGATTAGAATGGCACAACACTCCAGTAAGGGTTAACGCTAAAGAGCTACCCGGGATGAACCAAGAACCCGCTCGGGAAGTGGGAGATAGTGAGGGGAGATGGCCGGGAGAAACCACAGTGCCAAAGTTTTAACCCGCCTGAAAGACATAACAAAACATTCCCATAAGAGTACAGCAGAAGGGAATATCCTGAAAAAAAACACCCCAACGGGGTTACTCACGGCCCGCAGGGAGCCAGCAGCACACGCAGCTAAGGACAGGCAAAATGTCATCCGCAGACCTCGAGGGGCGGGCCGTGGAGACGTGATGTGAAAATCGTCATCCACAGAGCCGCCCCCCCCCCCGAAGAGCGCGAAACACACCCACGTGATCCGGCCAGCCAATAGCGCATCGGCAGCTGTGAGGTAAATGATACCGCCGTCCGCGGAGCGCTGTGACAGAACACAGTACAAGATAAAACCTAAAAATACAGTTTTTTACCACTAGTCATCCTCCCCCCCAGAGATCCCCCAAAAGGAGAGCGAGGCAGGAATAGAAGGATTTCCAGGGAGACAATGGCGCCCAGGAGACAATGGGAAGAGTGAGGGTGGAGGAGAACACCTATGGGAATGAGGGTTAACTGCACAGGTTGAGCCTGGCAAAAACCCATGGAGTGGGGGGGGCATCCCAAAAGGCTCACCATCAGCCTAAACCGCCTACCCTGTCAGAGCAGGGACTGCGGTAGGAGCATAGCTCCTCAGCACCTAACTGGTGCTTACTGACCTACCTTCACTTGAACCTTGTCAGCCGAGGTTGGGAGGCAGCAATATGGAACGGAACGGGTGGGAATAGTCCTGCAGGCATATAAGCTCCGCTCACCTGCGCCAAATAGAGAGCTATCTTCTATCTTCGCAGCCCAGACTGCAGAAAAGAACTGGGGAACTTGTGGGAGGTCCCTGACTAATATAGGGCCGGAAGGAGCCACAAGCAGCTTTCTGCAGTCCAGCGCCATCCTGTGGATGTATTACCCAAGAGTAAGGAATATTCTGGAACAGGACGTGCTGTATACTTAGAATAAAAGTGACAGTACTACAAAAACAAATGCTTGAGGAGGAGTTCTGCCTTTAGGCTGGAATTCAGAGGAAAAAAACGTTGGCATTTACAAAACAAAATGGGTTATGGGGTGGATAAATACTGCCGCACCGCCACTGTTGTGGCTTCATTTTCCAGAAATAAGCAGTTTACTTTTAACGCTTTAAGTGCCAGCCTACCTGGAGTTTTTGTCACCCTTTGTTGCCAGACTATTTTGCACTATTATGGGCTCCCCATGTTCAAATGTGATTTTTGAAGAGATTTCCCAGGAAAATTATATATTGTTTTTTTCAGCAGAGTCTGGGCTTTAACATGAAATGTCTTGTTTGTAATTTTTTAGGTGTATTCTCAATATTTTGGGGTGAAATATGTGCAAAAAAATAAAAAAATCTATTTTTTACAATTTGTAGTGTTTTTTTGTAATAAAAAAAGTGTGTCAATAAAATCTTATTGCGTGTGAAATACCAATTTCTCCCGGTTACAGCGATACCACATATGTATATGTATACCCTTTCCTGCCCAGGAGACTCCCCCAAACTGAAACAGCGCTTTAGGGGATTTTCAGATAAAATACAACTATGCTATGCAATATGCGCACCTTGCAGTATTTCCAGAAAAATAACCCTTTACATTTGAAATACCCCCAACAAACTATATATTCTCTGGAAGTACACACCTCAAGCTTCCTAGGTGTACCAGGCTTGTTTATGTGGCCATAGTTTTCTGGAAGTAATCCCTCAATGTATTCTTTGGTTGCAAAGAGTTTCCCTAAAAAAAGGATAAAAAAGCAGAATCAAAGCCACATTTTCCTAAAAAAACTATATACAAACAAGAAAAAAACAAGTTTAATCTGAAAAAGCAACATCCCCCGAACAGAACGATACCCAGCATGCATTGCTACTGTCAAGGGAAGAGTTGCCAAACACCCCAAAGTAAAGCATGTGCGTAACGGTAATTTTACTTGAAAATTTCAGCTCTGCAGACAAAGTGCGCACCTTTCGATTTTTCAACCAAAACAACCCTTTACATTTGGAATACCCCCCATAAACCATATATTCCCTGAAAGTACACGTTAAGCTTTCTAAGCGTAGCCAGCTTGTTGTAGTGGGCTCATCTTTCTGGAATTAATCACTCAAAGAATTCGTTGGTTGAGCAGGGTTTCCCTAAAAAATAAAAAACACCTTTTCCTAAAATATAAATATGCAAACAAGAAAAAACAAGCTAAGTCTGAAAGTGCAAGATCCCCCAAACAGAACAATACCCAACATGCATAGCTACTTTTAACCCTTTTAATTGCCAGCCTACTTGAGATTTTGTCACCCTCTGTTGACAGGTCGTTTTTCCCCATTTTGCTCCATGTTTTGCGCCATTTTTGCTGGAATTTTCAGGAAAATTATATATATATTTTTTGCAGCAGAGTTTAGGCTTTAACATGAAATGTCTTGTTTGTAAATTTTATTTTGTTTTTTTTACAATATTATTAAGTAAAAAAAAAATAAATACAATTTTTTTTAGAAAATTGACTCCTTTATTTTAAATAAACCATATTGCATGTGAAAGCCCCATTTCTACCGATTAGAACGGTACCACATATTTATCGGTAGCCCCCCGTTCCTGCCCAGTAGACCCCCCTAACTGAAACAAGTACTTTACAACATTTACAAATAAAATACAACTACCATCCACACTACAAAGGGTTAAATCGAGAAAAAAAAAAAATGACAGAGTCCCCCCTCCCGGAGGGGGACCCCATTTTTTTTATTTTTAAGGGTTAAAATCCATTAAAAATCCCCCCAAAAATTGACATGGGGTCCCCCTTACCCAAAGTAATCAGCCCGGGACCAGCTATGCAGGGCTTGTAGAAACAGGGCACATGGGCCAGCTTTTGTGGCCCCTGGCCCTGCAGGCTACAAGCCCGCATAGCCCATGGCCACGGGCTCTTCTGCCCCCCCCCCCTGGGCTTTGAGGAGGCAGATAATGGGGGTGCCGGGGGTTAATGGCAAGTCACCCGCTAGTCGCAGGTGACTTACAATCCCCGCAGCCTTGTGAACTGGTATAGGGGTCATGGACCCCTTCCCCATTCACAAGGGGTTAAATGTAAAAAAAAAAACAGACACACACAAAGAGAAAAAAATATTTTATTAATTTTCTTTTCTTTTTTTTTTTTTTTTTTTATACTAACCTCCCATCCATCCTGGAGCACTGTGTCCCTCGGCGATCACTGGTTTCTGCTCACCTGCTGGAAGCCTTTTATAGCTGCTGGATGACAGAACACAAAGGGTTAAACAAAAAAAAAAAATGACATAGGGTCCCCCTATGGCAATCGCCACCTGAAGCCTGCATAGCCAGGGTGAAGGGGGGGTGGGGGTCCGAGACCCGGACAGAAGGATCGGGTGCGGAGGTGAGTAAATTACAGTTTTAGTTTTTGTTTTTTTTACAGCCGAACTGTCAGCGCTGGAAAGGGGGGGTGGCCAGTTTCAGGCCCCCTCCTAAAAAAACGGAGGACGACGGGGGATGGATCGGATGGCCCCCCCCCCGGGAAGAGGGGACCCCAAGTTTCACAAGGATACCAGAGGTAAGTGTTTTTCTTTTCTATTTTTTTATTATTAGGGGGAAATGCCAGGCACGTTGTTTCTACGTGCTTGGCACTTAACGGTAGGAGAAGCAACCACGTAGAAACTACGTGCTTGGCATTTAAAGGGTTAAACGAAAAAGGTCTAATCTAGGATGCCTTTTCTCGGTTTCCCAAGTATAAAATACCCATTGCTTCAGTACTCTCTGGGTAATATCCCGATAATAACACCAGAGGGTAGTAAAAGGTGATAAAGTAGTTGCAAATACTTGGAGTAGTCTGCCCAGATTTAAAAATACAATTGTGTGAAATACTCACCTGTAGAATTGGTATTCTAAGTATACAGTACGTCCTGCTCCAGATAGAATACTTACACTTGGGACATCCAATAGCAGTGTTCATAAGTAGGGTGGGATCCCCAACAAAGAAGGTTAACAGCAGACAGTTTAAACCACTGCCGCCTGCAAAACCTTGCGGCCAAAAACAGCAACAGCTGAGGCCTTAACATCAACCTTGTAAAACTTTGAAAAGGTATGAACAGAAGACCAAGTAGCGGCCTTGCAAATTTGTTCAACAGAAGCCAGGTGCTGGAAGGTCCAAAAGGCACCAATAGCACGAGCAGAATGAGCAGTAAGGTGAAGGGGGGATTCTTCCCCTTAGCAGAGTAGGCCTGAATCACAGCCTGACGAATCCACTTGCTGATAGTAGACTTGGCAGGAGCCAAACCCTTCCTTGGACCAGAAGGGACCACAAAAAGAGCATCAATTTTCCTTAAAGGTGCAGAAGCCACCAGATCCAAAGCGTGCAAAAACTCTCTCCTTAGCATTGCTAGGGTTAGGGCACAAAGAAGGAAGAACCATATCCTGATACAAAAGAAAGACAGACACTAGCTATAGGCAGAAAATCAGGTTTGAAACGAAACAACACCTTGTCCTAGTGCCTCTCAAAGTAGGGGGGCTGAATGGACAGCACCGCCAACTCAGACACACACCTGACAGAAGTGATAGCCACCAGAAACACAACCTTGAGCTTAATAATGGCCAAGGCAGCATCCTGCACAGGTACAAAGGGAGCACCCTGCAAGGCAGGCAAGACCAATTCCAAATCCCAAAACAGGGACCATAGGTTGTCGTGGGGAACGCACATGAGTAACCCCCTAAAAGCAGTCTTAATCAAAGAATGCTGAACAAAAGACTCCTGAAAGAAGACAGGATAGAACCTGACCCTTCAAGGTACTGAGTTAGAGACCCGACTCCAACCCATGCAGTAAAATTCCAGAACCCTGGGAACTGAGAACACCCAACAGGGAAGAGATCAAGACTCGCACCAGTCAATGTAGGTACGCCACACCTTAGAACAAAAAGGAAGAAGAAGTCCTCTTCCTAGCCTTCACCATGGACTCAACCATCGAGGCAGACAAACCTTTCTCCATCAAGATGGAGGTTTCAGCAGCCAGACCGTCAAAGCCAGAGTTTGTAATTGGGATGTAATTGGGTATACCGCTGAAATGCAGGGAACATTGGTCTCCACCCAGTTCTGGATCAGAGACACTTCCTGGAGGGTCCTCTTGCTCCAGGTCCCTCCCTGATGATTGATGTAGGCAACTGCCTTCAGAGTGACCGTGCGCCCCTGAACAGGCAGGCCCTGAAGATGATTAGTCAAGCAAGCCAGAACTAACCTGATCGCTCACAGCTTCAAGACATTGATAGGTGAGTGGGCCTCCTAAAGGCCCCACCTCCCCTGGAACCGCAGGGACTTCCAGAAGAACCCCCCCCCCAACCTGATAGACTGGCATCCTCGGTGATCGTCTCCCAGGAAGGAGCAAGAAGGTTCCGCCCCCCAATAGATTCCCTGAGTCCATCCACTACAAGAGGGACCTCCTCACCAGGGGGGAAGACACACAGACCCTGTCCAGGGATGCTGGGTCCTTGTCCCATTCAGACAATAGGAGAAGCTGTAGAAGCCCCAAGAGGGACTGAGCACAAAGGGCCGCTTCGAAGCACGCCACCATCAGGCCCACCAGCTGCATCCCCTGCCTGGTGAAGGGACGGGGACAGCTAGGAGGAACTGAACTTGTGCAAGCAGATTGTCCACCTTCTGCTGAGGAAGGAATATCCTTGCCTGAACCGTGTCCAGATTCATTCCTAGGAATGAAGTTACCAAGGAAGGGGACAGTGAGGACTTGGGGTGGCTGATCACCCCTCCAGATGACTCCAGAATGGACACCACCAGCTGAGCATCCAACTTTGCCAGATGTAGAGACTGGGAAGTGATGAGAACGTCCAGGTAGTGGCAGCACGCGGACGCCCCTTGGCCTCATCAGAGACATCACCCCCGCCAGCACCTTGGTGAGCACTCTGGGAGCTGAAGAGAGGCCAGATGGCAAGGCCATAATTTGGCAGTGTTGATCTTCCAACGTGAATTTGAGGAATCTTGGTGTCCTGAAAACACAAGGATGTGAAAGGAAGCCACATTGATATCCACGGACATGGCATGAAGCCCCCGGGGCGCAAGAAGCAGATGGGTGAGCGCAGAGTTTCCATGAGGAAAGCGCCTGTACTTGACAATTTGCTGAAGATCTGTAAATCCAGAATGGGCTAGACTGACCCATCTTTTTTGGGAACTATGAAAGGGTTGGTGTAGGGTCCCTTGCCTCTGTCTGATGAGGGACATCTGCAAATGACCCACAGACTCAGCAGACCTTGCACGGCCTGCGCCAGCACCTAATCAGAAGCAGGGACCAGGAGTACCCAGAACCAGATAATCTTAGGGGAGGCCGCACAGCAAACACCATCTTGTAGCCGGAGGACACTACCTCCTAAATCCACCGGTCTGAGGCGTGATGCCTCCAGACTTAAGCAAGGTGCCGCAGCCGTACCCTCACCCAGACGGGTGAGGGCGCCCCATCATGCTTGAGGGGACTTGGGAGAGGATTTGGGCATAGCCCCCCCAGAAGAGCCAGGGTGTAGTCTTCTACTCCTGGGACAGGGAGCTGAGCGAGCCCCCGCGAAGGGCACCCCTGGTTCCTGTTTAACACCATGGTGGGGGGTGGAAGGGGGGTCCTGGCCCCGAAGGGCCCGAGACAGCCGTCTGCGCTGGGGTAACTTACCTCTCTTATCAAACAGGTCTAGGCGGGCCCCAAACAGACGGAGCCCCTTAAAGGGGAGCCCAGTAAGGGCCTTTTTAGCAGCATTGTAAGCACCCCACTGTCGCAGCCAGACCAAGCGACGTATATCCACCATGAGGGCAGAAGTTCTTGCACACATTCTGATGGTGTCATCCAATGCTACTAGAATAAAATTTATAAACACATCACAACTGGAGAGTGCATTAAACACCTCACAAGGGAGATCATCAGAGGCACTATCAAGCATATTTCTGATGAGGGTTCTAGTGGCCACAGCAGTAATGGCAGAGGCTCAGACCGGCACAGCGCCGTCCCCGCACATGCAAAGGCGTGGGAGGCCAGCAGGTCAATGCGCCGGTCCTCAGCATCCCGCAGTGTAGTAGAATCAGGGGGATGTATGACAGGGGTGTTAGATGGCCCTATTATCGGGACATCCACCTCGGGGGGGGGGGGGGGGAATGGGAATGACCAACATTTAACCACCTCAGGTGGAAAGGGATACTTCCTATCCCAATCCCTTGGGACCCCAGGAAGTTTACTGGGGCACTCCCATTCCTTGAGCACAAGGGAATGGAAATGTGCCTGGTCTAGGAATTCCAAACGTGATGTTGCTGTATGGAAGCACTCCCCTCTGTCTGGGAGCCTCACCAGGGATAGAGATAGACAGAACCTCAAGGTCTGGGTCAATAATCTGTCAGTGTCATCCGGGGCCCAGGGGTCAGAGCCAGAATCGTCATGACCCCTTGGTCTCTCATCAGATGAGCCTGAGTCAGAAAAGAGCTCTCCATCAGAAGGGGTATAGCCACACAGATTCATAAACTCCTGAGATCCCATAAAGAAAACCGTATCATAAGGCGTCAGGTGCTGCTTCTTACCAGGGCCCTTATGCGCTAAGGACCTCGCAATAATCTGCTCAGCAGTAGGTAGTCCAGAAGACACATCAGGCTGAGAATCCCCACTTGTATGCAACTCAGCAGGAGTGAGATTTAAGCTTGGGGGAGAGGGTGAAGTGAAACGAGGTGCAGCCACTGGCAGGCCAGATTGCAAAGCCAGCGCTTGCTCAGCATAGGGTACGCAGACCCATGCCTTGTCAGCATCAGCATGAGGTTGTCCACACGCCATACACCGCCAGTCTTCTCCCAAAAGGGACCCCGGTCACATTATCGTTAGATGCTTCCATATGGTGATTATTAGGCACAATATGCCAGTAGGGATTGACGCTGTAAAGCAACCCTGGATGCCCCAATGACCAGCTAGGGAAGTTGGAGTAATTTTACAAGGCCCGACTATCAATTACACCGGGCTGGGAGAAGCCAATGGATTCACCCTCTGAAAGACACAATGAGAAGAAGGGTGTCAGAACCGAAACACACTACAGTGAAGTATAAAGCTGCCCGCGAGGGCACTTACGGACCACGGTAAGTAAGAACGTCACACGCGCGCAACCAGACAATATGGCGCCGAGTACCTCGAAGGGCGGGCCAGAGCGAGCCGTGACGCGGGGCGCACCACGCCAGGCCCCGCCCCACTCAAGAGCGCGAAGTCCAACCGACAAGCAGCCTGTGAGGACGCAGAGGCGTCTGGAGGTAACGCCGCCGCGCAGCGCGGTACATCCAAATGAAGGAAAAGGCGGCGGCATTTGCAGTGTGAAAAGACAAGTCAGCCAAGCAGACAATACAAAAAAGGCCATAAGCATGTAATCACAATACACTGACATCCACACACGCCCCCCCTTTCTTTTCCCCCCGAAGGCTACAGGGAGAGTGGAGAGTGGGGGACTGCGGTGGAGCAGGGCTCGTTAAGCACTCATGGTGCCGCCTACCTTCACCCGACCAGTGCAGCCCAGGCTGGGAGGCACATCACATGAAGGACGGGTGGGAATAGTCCAACAGGGCTGCAGGCTTTAATAGCCTCGCTCACCTGCGACAGAGTGGTTAAAGAAAGTCTTGATAAGAGGGTGCTGGGCAAAGGTCTTCTGAAAGAAGATAGACAGGGCCGAAACCTGGCCCTTCAAGGTACTAAGCTTAAGACCTAGGTCTAGACCATGTTGTAAAAACTCCAGCACCCTGGAGACTAAGAATTCCCGGCAGGGAAGAGACCTGGATTCACACCAGTCAATGTAAGCACGCCATACTCTATAATAGATAACAGCAGAAGTCTTCTTCCTGGCTTGCACCATAGTAGCCACAACAGACGCAGACAAACCTTTTTCCCTTAAGATGGAGGTTTCAATAGCCAAGCCGTAAAAGCCAGAGTTAGTAAATTGGGGTGGCGTAGAGACCCCTGAGTCAGAAGATCTGGCAACCTTGGCAGATCGTACTGATCTACTGCCATTTGAATCACGTCTGCGAACCACACTCTTCTTGGCCACCTTGGGGCCACCAGAATCGCGGGTACCCCTTCCAGAGTGATCTTGCGCAGCACTCTGCCCAGAAGGGGAATTGGTGGAAACACGTACAGGAGCCGAAACTCCTTCCAAGACATTGACAGGGCATCCGAAGCCAGAGCCAGAGGATCCTGAGACAGGGATACAAAGCTCGGTAGCTTGTGATTGTGACGTGACGCAAAGAGATCCCCGTCTGGCACACTCCAACGGTGACACAGGGACTGAAAAACCCTATCGCAGAGGGACCATTCCCCCTGACGGGACGATCCCCTGCTCAGAGCATCTGCTAGCAGATTCTCCGCCCACGGAATGTAGACAGCCGAGATGCATTGGACATTGGTCTCTGCCCATGTTAGAATCAGAGACACCTCCTGGAGAGCACCCTTGCTCCGGGTTCCTCCTTGATGATTGATGTAGGCTACCGCCATCCTGTTGTCTGAGCTTACCTGAACCGCCAGACCCTTCAGGTGCTGGGTCAATCGTTCCAGCACCAAACTGACCGCCCTGAGTTCCAGGACATTGATAGGAAGATGGGCCTCCTGAGGGCCCCACCTCCCCTGGAAGCGCAGGGACTTCCAGAATCCCCCCCAGCCTGAAAGACTGGCATCCGTAGTGACCGTCTCCCAAGAGGGAGCCAGGAAGGATCTGCCCCTTGTCAAGTTCCTGTGGTCCAACCACCACGCAAGGGATTGTCTGACCGAGGGGGGAATCACCCAGCTGTCGTCCAACGACGCTGGGTCCTTGTTCCATACTGACAGAAGGTGAAGCTGCAGGGTTCTCAAATGAAACTGGGCAAAGGGCACCGTCTCGAAGCTTGCCACCATCGAGCCCACCAACTGCATTCCCTGCCGGATGGAGGGATGAGGGTTCAAGAGCAGGGACCTCGCCTGCGTTGTCAGAGCTTCCACCTTCTGCGGAGGAAGGAATATCCTTGACTGAACCGAGTCCAGAATCATCCCCAGAAACGAGGTCACTGAGGAGGGGGACAGAGAGGAATGGGTAAATTGATCACCCAGCCGAAGGACTCCAGGGTGGACACCACCAACCGAGTGTCCAGTTCTGCCTGCTGCTGAGACCGAGAGGTGATGAGTATATCGTCCAGGTAGGGCAACACGCGTATGCCCTTTAGTCTCAAGAGAGACATCACCCCTGCCAGCACCTTGGTGAACACCCTGGGAGCCGACGTAAGGCCGAATGGCAGGGCCACGAACTGATAATGCTGATCCAACAGCGCAAATCTGAGAAACCTTTGGTGCCCTGGGAACACCGGAACGTGCAGGTAAGCGTCCTTGATGTCCACAGATGTCATGAAGTCCCCTGGGCGCAGCGAGGCAATGGCCTAGCGTAGAGTTTCCATACGAAAGTGCCTGTTTCTGACAAATCTGTTTAGGATTTTCAAATCCAGAATGGGTCTGACTGACCCCGTCCTTTTTGGGCACCGTGAACAGGTTGGAATAAAACCCCACGCCCTTGTCTCTTAAGGGGACCTCGCAGATGACCCCGAGCTCCAGATGGTCCTGCACAGCCAGCATCAAGACTCGAGCTGAGGCAGGGTCCTGTGGGATCCGAGACCCAAAGAACCTGGTAGGGGGCAGTACAGCAAATTCTATCTTGTAACCGGAGGACACTACCTCCTGAATCCACCGGTCTGGGACAAGGCGTCTCCAGACATGCTCGAAGTGCTGTAGACGTCCCCCCACCCTGACGGGCGAGGGCGCCCCTTCATGCTTGGGGGGGGCTTTGGGCTTGGGCCCCCAGGAGGAACCAGGACGGCGTCCTCTGTTCTTGTTCCAGGACTCTGCGCGAGACCCAGCGAAGGACACCCCTCTACCCTGCTTGGCCCCACGGTAGGGGGTCGAATGGGAGCTTGGGCCACGAAAGGGCCAAATCTGACGCTTGCGCTGGGGCAACTTGCCACCCTTGGCAAAGA
This sequence comes from Gastrophryne carolinensis, assembly GCA_027917425.1. Taxonomy (NCBI): domain Eukaryota; kingdom Metazoa; phylum Chordata; class Amphibia; order Anura; family Microhylidae; genus Gastrophryne; species Gastrophryne carolinensis. The sequence goes on from CM051238.1 coordinate 218,201,029, forward strand.
TATCTAACCTTTCTCCAAACAGGCGCAGCCCTTTAAATGGAAGCCCAGTAAGGGCCTTCTTGGCGACGTTGTCAGCAGCCCACTGGCGTAACCAGATCGCTCGGCGTATGGCTACCACCAGAGCAGAGGATTTAGCGCTCAGCTTAATAGCATCGTCTGATGCAAATAGGATATAATTCACAAAGGTCTCACAGGTGGCCAGAGCGTTAGCGGCCTCAGAGGGCAAGTCATCTGCCCCTTCCAGGGCAGTCTTGACCACCGTCCTGAGCGCCACCGCCGTGATGGCTAAGGCGCAAACCAGGTGGAGCGACGCTCCCCCAAATGCAAAGGCATGACATGCCAATTGATCCACTCGCCGATCCTCTAAATCCCGCAGCGTAGTAGTGTCAGGGGAGTGCATAATAGAGGTGTTGGACAGACTCAGAATCGGGGCATCGACCTCGGGCGGCGATGTCCAACACTTAACCAGATCGGCAGGAAATGGATACTTCTTATCCACAGCTTTAGGAATCCCCTGGAGTTTGCTGGGATGTTCCCATTCTTTCAGCACTAAGCTATTAAAATGAGTTTGTTCGGGAAACTCCAACCGCACCCTAGCGGTATGAAACAGATCACCCCTTTGCCGAGGAGCCGCGGGAGGCGGAGAGAGGGATAACACATCAAAGATCTGGGTCAGCAGTCTATCAAGGTCGTCCTGGGACCAATGATCAGAACCAGACTCCTCCTGGACTCGTCATCGTAGGACCCTGAGTCAGAGAGCAGTTCCCCTCCCTCTGATGGGGAATGTGCATAGGAAAGCAGTAAATCATCAGATTCTAGAGGAAGAATAGTGGATTCAGGATTCAAATGACGCCTCTTGGCAGTAGCCTTGCACGCCAAGGAGCCAGCGATGAAGTTTTCCACACTAGCCAGTCTAGAGGCCAAATCAGCGTGAGAATCCCCACTAGTATTGGGGGTTAGGTTCAAGCTTAAAATAGATTGGATTGGAATAGAAGCCCAGGCCCCGGTCTGAGAGGGGCACCGGACAGATGACAGCCATGTCCACGAGACTTGCTACTGTCGCCCGAAGCCCCAGGGCAGCCAGAGGGTCTGACGGCACCCGAGACCTGAAGAATCTGGGAGGGGGCCGGAACTCGAACTTTAGCTTGTAACCGGAAGACACCACTTCCTGAATCCACCTGTCCGAGACCTGTTGGACCCAGACCTGGGGAAGAGTTGCAACCGTCCCCCCACCCGCAAGGGTGAGGGCGCTCCCTCATTGCTGAGCCGGCTTGGCAGCGGCTCTAGGCCTGGAAACCCCAACTGTACCCTGGACGGGCCCGACCCCTGCCCCTAGGCCAGGAATCACCTCTGAACAAAGGGAAGGCCGAGCCCCTGCCAACTCTAGCCCCACGAAAGGACTGAGAGAAGGAAGCCACCCCCCGAAAGAGGCGACGCTGCTTCTTACGCTGAGGTAACTTACCTCCCTTTGCCACCGAATCCAATTTTTCTCCAACGAGCCACAACCCCACAAAGGGAAGGGCCGTGAGTGACTTTTTGGACACAAAATCAGCTGCCCACTGACGTAACCTAACAGACCGGCGGATAGCCACAAGCAGGGCCGCAGCTCTGCTACATATCACCAATGTGTCGTCCAGGGCGGACAGCACAAAGGACAAAAATAACTCACAACGCTTAAGGTCGGCAAACTCCTCACTAGCCGGGTCAAGCCCGGAAGAAGTCAACAAGCCTCCAACAACCGACCTGGCAGCTACCAATACAAGCGCAGAAGCACAAACCGGCCGCAAGGCCGATCCAACACTGGCAAAACCATGACAAGCCATCTGGTCAATGCGTTTATCCTCACCATCCTTGAGAGTAGTGCACTCCGGAGAATGGAGGACTGAGGAACTGGACAACCCCAAAACAGGAGCATCCAGCTCGGGGGGAGACGACCAGTGCTTCACTGCGTCCGCCGGAAAGGGATATTTCTTGCCCCAACCCGGTGGGACACCCGGAAGCCGCGTCGGCCTCTCCCATTCCTTGCAAATGATACCATCAAAATGCTTTTGATAAGGAAATTCCAAGGGGGGCTTTGTCTCTTCAAAGAACTCCCCCTTCAGCGGAGGAGCCGCCTCGGGGGGAGAAATAGCTAGGACCTCAAACATATGAGCCAGGACCCTAGGGGTATCCGAGGAATCCCCCTGGCCCTGCTCGGTATCAGCGCCCACAAACTGCTGATCGTCGGAGTCATCAGACCCCTCATACAGCTCCCCTTCCTCACGCGGGGAGCAATCAGACCAATCCAGGGAGTCAAAGTCCTCCCTATCAAAGGCCTGCGCAGCCGAATACAAAGGTTTCCCCTTTGCCGTGGCCTTTTTGGCGACGCCACTAGAAAACAATTTTTCAAGATTGGCCAATCTGGCACACACCTCAGATTGCGACTCCCCGCTAATGACCACATCACACTCACGTGTAAGGCGAGGGGGAGACGGGGAGGAGACCGGCGGAGCAGAACCAGACGCCTGAGATCTGGTCTGCCGCGTAATAGACCGCTGCGCACAGGGTACACATAGAAATACATCATCCCCCAAAAGGGATACCTCAAACACCTGGATTGCCCCGAGGGGGGCACAAGCCCAGTATCCGGGGAAGCCTCCATATGGTGATTTTTTAGTACTATATATAGTAGTATATACAATTAAATGTGTACAATGCTCTTTTTATTTTTGGGAATTACGCAATAATGCAACCCGGGATGCTCCTTTAAGTGCCGAGTGGGAGGATTTTAAGCCAGCTAAAAATTAACCAGGGACCTGGACCGGGAGAACCCCCCTTTAATATGATCAATGGTCCACCTGGAACACAAGAACACAAGCACACACTCAGACCATGCTAAATGTATAGAAGATAATAACAAATGACAGTGATGGCCAACAGGCCCCTCACCCGACCTTCGGTACCGCAGGTAACGACGCGCAGTGTGCAGTAGGAGGAGGGAGGGCGGGCCGGTTCACACGTCGCGCCCGGCCCCGCCCCTCCCCCGTCTCTCTCGGCCTGAAGCCGGGACATGAAAAGCCGCGCTCTCAGCACGGGGGGCGGGCCGTAGGCGCGCGCGAGCGCCCGGCCCCCCGCCCGCCCTCATGGGCTCGCCGCCGCCATTGCGGCCAGCACTCTTAGCGCGCCGGAGGCCGGCGCCGCGGCACCTCCGGCGCCATGAAAGTGTAAAGCACACATATGTAAAACACACACACACACATAAAGACAGGAATCCATAAGGGACCCGCCCCCCTCTCTAAGGGTACCTGGGAGAGGGGGAATCCATGCCAGGGAAGGGCAAAGAGACGGGGCATCCCAAACCGGGATCACCAACCCGGATAGCCGCCTACCCCTTGTTATGGGGTCTCACGGCTCCTAAGCACCAGGGGTGCCAACTACCTTTGCCCGGACCAGCAGCCTAGGCTGGGAGGCAGGGAATATTAAACAAGGGGATCTGGGCAGAAATAGAAGAAAAAAGGGGGGGCCGGGAGTCATCCCGGCTACCTGCAAGGAGGAGACATCATCTTCTGACTTGTGCGCCACTGCAGAGATGAAAGACTGGGTAATGAGTGGGAGGTCCCAGGTATTTATGGGCCGGGAGGGTCTTGCCTTTTTTTGATATCATCTCTGCAAGATCGCCATCTACAGGTCAGTATACCCAAGTGTAATGAATGTCTTGAAGCGGGGTGTGTGACATACTTAGAATATATGGGGAACACCATTTCAGGTAAAAGGGGGCACTCCCTTTGACTGGAAAAAAGAAATTCAGTCTCCGGAGGTGACAATCATTCTTTACCATAAGAACTATAAATCTGTGGAATAGCCTCCCCCAGAAGCCTGTTACAGCATCTACCGCTGACAGCTTCAAAAAAAAGGATTAGAGGCTTATTTAGAAGAAAATAACATCAATAGTTACTATTAGCAGTTATCAGTAAAAAAATAAAATAAAACATAACTTCCCCTACCTACAAACACCCTTGGTTGAGCTTGATGGACATAGGTCTTATTTCAACCGTATTAACTATGTAACTATGTAAGTACTTACCTGCTTGTCCAAGGTGTTCGGCTTGTTCAACAGCAAACTGGCACCTCCTGCTGGTGACTCTGTACCAAAAATATTTCAAATAGCTGGTTCATAAAAAGCTACCAAGCAAAGAGCTTTAAAACAGAGATTATGTGACACCTAACAACTACAGGTATAGGCCCTACTTCTAGAACCATAGAGTTTATTGTCTATATTGTCGCTCCACTGATTTTTAATGGCGCCCATTTTAGGCCATAACACGGCTATACCACTTGGGCCAGCAACTCCTTGGTATGAAGTTAAACATGGAGGTGCTAGGCAAGCATAGCTGTGGCATATTTTAGTATGCCGTGAAGTGACCAGAAACAGCATCATAAAATGAAGGCTAAAGTAAAATATTTTCATATGGCATCTTCTGAGTATATAATGGGCCATACAATTAACTAGTGGGTAGGACATTGGCAGATCAGATAAATAACTGGCACAGTTAGAACTACCAGGAGACAAATGTTGCACAGACCGTGCAGTTCATGTTTCTTTTGTAATTCCCCCCCCCCCCCCATCCTGCCTCAGATCCAAGGCAGGGGGAATACCCCAAGACTAGACTTTCAATTTTAAGTGGACCAATCACCCTCAATGCCGATTCAGCATGCCCCACTGTGTGAGCCCCCCAGATCGCCCACCAGCCCCCTTACCTGGTCCCGGGCCCTCGCCATGATCTACGGCCGCCACTGCATCCCTGCAGCTGTGCGTGCTCTCGTATTAAAAGGTAATTGGAGAAGTGCTCTAGCATGCACCATAGGAATGATAGAAAAGTCTGATCTGGAGGGGGGGGGTCACAGAGGGGCATCCCGAAACTGTGGTGTCCCAGGGGGACAGACCAAAACCCAGGATATTAAAAATCCCGGCTTTTGGTCCACTTTAAACAATTTTACATGTGGCTTTAAAGTGACCTGCCAGTTACTGTATGGGCGATCAAATAGGCAGGGGAGCATCCCAATGAAAATGCCCTGCATAGCAATACTAGAAGCCCAATAAAGCCAGGTAGGCAGGTGCACTGTGCTGTGCAAGTCCACCCTGTGAAATTTGCTAGGGGTCAGGTCAGGCCATGATCTTGCGAGGGAATGTAAAAGCAGGTAAGTGTGACAGTCTGGTATCAGGCTTACAGCGTCAGACATCCCTCATCAGGATTTTGCCCTGCTGTCTATTGTTGACTGAAAAGTTGCCTAACCAGAACAATATTTGTTTGGCTATGCAGAGTCCTCAACATGTCTGCAGAAAAAAATCTCAGTTAAAATCACAGAGGTTTAATAACACTGACTACATATTTCTAAATAATCAATAATAATCAATATAAATTGAAAATCATGCCTGTTAACAGTGAATTCTATTTCCATGGGCTCAAAGTTATAGGACTTCTCCAATTCAGGGTTAACACGTAGGGCTACTTCTTCATCATGTATCTAACAGGAAAAAAAAATACAATTCTGTGATTACTCACCTGTAGAATTGATTTTACTGTGTACAGCACGGCCTGTTTCATTTCAATCATTACTTCTGGGTATTCCGCCATAAGGTGGCGCAGTTGACTGCAGAAAACTTGTGGCTCCCCCCGGCCCTATAAAAAGCCAGGAATCACCCATAGACCCCCAGTGTTGAAAAGCAGGTTATGCAAGAAGCCGGGAGATAAACCATGATAAAAAATACACAGCCTCACAAAAAATAACTTTTGAACAAATCACCATAAAGAGGCAACCAAGGACAACGATAAAAAGGGAGGGATGAAACAGGCCGTGCTGTACAAAGTAACATCAATTCTACATGTAAGTAATCACAGAATTGTATTTTTCCAAGTGTACAGCATGGCCTGTTTCATTTCAATCATTACTTCGGGGACATCCAATAGCAGTGTCCTTAAAGTAGGGTGGGATCCCCATGAGTAACGGCAGGCAGTTCAAGCCACTACCGCCTGAAGCACCTTGCGGCCAAAAACAGCATCAGCTGAGGTCCTAACATCAACTTTGTAAAACTTAGAAAAAGTATGAACAGAAGACCACGTAGCAGCCTTACAAACTTGTTCAACAGAAGTCTGGTGCTGAAAAGCCCAAGAGGCACCAATAGCCCTAGTAGAGTGAGCAGTAACACGGAAGGGAGGTTCCTTCCCTTTGGCAGAATAAGCTCACACCACCGCCTGTCTAATCCACTTGCTGATAGATTTGGCTGGAGGCAAGCCCTTCCTAGGTCCGGAAGGAAGAACAAAAAGAGAATCAGACTTCCTAAAGGGCTCAGTGGCGACCAAATAATACTTGAGCGCCCTGACCACATCCAGAGAATGAAGGTTACGTTCCTTGGAATTAGCAGGGGCAGGACAATAGGAAGGTTTGCCGGGCGGAAGAGCTCGACCTGCTTCTTCATCGCCACCTTAGAGGGGGCGATGTGTAAGGTATCAAAAGCATCTGACAGGAGCCTGTCAATATGACCCAGGAAGATCCTAAATCACTGTCATATTCACCCTGACAATCCCCAGAGGTATCCGAGTCATGGAACAACGCCCCCTCCTCCGGGGAGTCACGGCCGCCGTACATGTCAAGGCCCTTGTCCTCATCGGCAAAGAAGGACAAATCCGCGTCAAGGTGCCTCTTTTTGATAGAGGCCTTGCCCGCAGCCAGCCGGGCCAGTTGTCGCTCAATGCTGGCCACGAGCAGCGCCAGGTCCGATTGCGACCCCCTGCTAGCTTCCCCCTCGCTGGGAACCAAATGCAGGCGCAGCGGAGTAGGAGATGCTGTAGGGAGAACACACAGTCGAGCCTGCCCCGAGGGGCCCCCAAGCTCGCTACCCCCAGAAGCCTCCTTATGGTGATTAGCAACCAGGCACAATAAGCCAACATGAAATAAGGCTAAGAAGGCCTACCCGGGATGCCCCCAAGGGATGCCCAACAGAGAAGGGACAGGGGGAGGGGGGGTTACTGGACCGGGAGAAACCACAACACTGTTATCCCGTCTGTAAGGCATAAGTGAAAAAACACCATGAGCATCCCACAGCACATGCACCAAACATTGGAAACAACCCCCACAGAAAAACTCATGGACCAGCTGCAATTGTGATCGCAGCGCACGCAGGGGGAGCAGGCGAAGTCCCCGCCGAGCAGACAGCGTCTCCAGGGTCCCAGCAGACGAAGCAGCAAAAGGGCGCTGAAGAGGAACCTCGAGGGGCGGGCCGCGGGAAGATGACGCGATACGCGTCCGCCCCCGTCAAAATACGCGATACGCGTCCGCCCCCATCAAAAAGGCGCAAAGACTGTCTAATTATGGCGCCCGACGCCAGGAGAGGGGGAGCAGCCCCCGCAGCGCCTCCCGCCGCGGAGCGCAATGCGCTTGCGTCGGCAGCGGGAGAAGCCAGCATGGCTGACACACGCAGGCCGTCACTCGGCCGCCACCCCCCCCCCCACCAACGACCGCGCCAGGGAGAGAGGGAAGGGGAAAAGGGAGGGGGGGGGGGGATGGCGAAAGGAGCGGTGACAGGGGCGAGACACGGGAGGGGGGGGGGGGGGGGAGAGGGGAGCGATGGAAGAGAAGGGCAGCAGAAAGAAGGGGCCCAGGAACAAGTAAAGGCAGAAAGCACAATCCCCCAACAAGGGTAACTCACCCCAAGCACAGTGACACACAAACATCAGTGGTTTCTCCCAACCCCCTATAAGCTCACCATATGCCTATGGCCGGCTACCCTTCGGTACAGGGTCTGCGGCCTGGAGCAGAGCTCAACGAACACCCGGCCCAGGTGTTCCCCTATCATCACCCTATCCGAGCAGCCTAGGCTGGGAGGCAAGAGGGCCCAGAAGCGGGTGGAAACAGGCTTACAGGGCCGCAGGCTTGGTTGCCCCACTCACCTGCGAATAACAGAGAGCCATCTTCTGGTCTTCGCAGTCATGACTGCAGAGAAAACACTGGGGGTCTATGGGCGATTCCTGGCTTTTTATAGGGCCGGGAGGAGCCACAAGCCTTCTACAGTCAACTGGGCCACCTTGTGGCGGAATACCCAAAAGTAATGATTGAAATGAAACAGGCCGTGCTGTACACTTCAAAAGTCAGTTATCAGAACTGTACAACAGCATTTACTAGGTTTCCTGCAAACAAAACCCTCAAGGCACAGCCCTGGATTCTAAAAGATTCTAGGGCCAGTCACTGGCCTTTCCTCCAGGGCATCCCAGATCAGGATTCCCCGCTGTGTGAATCTCCCCGGGTTGCCACATCCCCTGCATCTTTGGGCTGCGAGTGCGCTCCCGCACCCAGCCATTCAGGTAGGGATCGGGAGCACACGTGCTGCAGGGAACATGGACGCTCTTGATCTGATTGCTATAAGCAAGAGTCGTTTGCCGAACATTTAATATGTACAAAAAATGGCTCTCATTGGATGAGAGCCTGCACATTAGTCGCAGGACCGGGAAGAGGCAAGTTGTTCTGGGTGAACTAAGGTTTAACCCAGTGGGGCATGGACCAAAACCCAGGAAGGTAAAAATTCCAGGGTTTGTTCCACTTAAAGGACGGCCATAAGAGGGAGGAGCTCCTCCCACCTAGGACAGGAAACAAACTAGAACAGAGGTTAGAATCCCTCCCCTTTCGGTACACAAACAAAAGCCCAGAAATGACAAAAGAGAAGCACACCCAGCAATATTCGAAAGAGTTAAAAAAAATGACACCACCCAGCAAGAAACCTAGTTTTACTTCAGGGGGCAGAAAACTTTGAGAACTTTAATACCAAAAATCTAAAAAAATTACATGTCCGGCCAGGTGTGTGATGCGAAAAAGGATGAGGAAACTACGTAATACAGATCTGCATGTTTAGGTTTTGCATCAAACTGCATTTGTGATGCCAACTCTATGGAATGGAGCTCCAAGGATCAGGCTGCTCATTCCATTATCGAATTCTCGTTTGTAACCAAAAGGTTGTTTGCATACAGTTGTGTTAAAGCGGACCTTCACTCTAAATAAGAGTCTATCTTATATGTTTCCCACACCCTGTACATACAGATTGCTCACATTAAAAATCATCCTACCTGCATCTACTGCATTTTATAAGCCTTTAAACATCCAAGATGGCGGCTTATGGAAGCTGCCATTTTTGCAGGCAGCCTGCAAACAGGAAGTGCCTGCAAACAGGAAGTGACTGTGCTGCTCTGCATTCTGGGACTGCTGACCTTTCCCTGACCCCAGCTCTGCTCTGTCTGAGCAAAGCACAGCTATAACCCGCCCCCCTGTACCTTATCCCACTCTCCTCTCCTCAGTAAGTGTGATGCTTCTGAGTCAAGATGGCGGCGCCCGTATCCTAAATTCCCGAACAGAGTTGCAGCCCAGTGAGAGAAAGTATAATAAATTAGTGACTAAACATGTAAAATATATTAATTTTAGATGCTGAGGAATTGTTTTTTAAGAGTTTGGGCTTTTCATTAAATCATGGTGAAGGTGCGGTTTAAGACACATAATCTCTAAAATAATTACATATGGCGCTTGAATGGAGTGGCCGCACTAAGTTGAGCTCCTGACCTTAACCGGGCTCCTTCAACGTTTTTTTGAGGCAATCGGGCACACAGTGCACCCTGTAGTATGCCAGGGAGAAGAGGCAAAAGAAGAGAGGGAGACAGAGGTGGGTCTCGCTCCGGAGTGGGAGAGAAGCAGAGACCGGCAGCCGCCTTACCTGGATCCGGCGAGGTGAGCAGGGAGCTGCCTGCAAGGCACGCGTAACCGGCCCCGTCATCAGCTTCCTCGCCCGGGCCGTCGGAAGAAGATCCCCAGCAGGCGGAGACCTGCGGCGTCACCTGAGAAGGCATGCAGCGGGCTGCGGAAGACGAGGCGTCGACCCCCGCCGTGTCTCGCACAGAGGAGGCCGCACCCGGGATGGCGGGAGGTGAGGGGGGGAGGCCGTTCCTCTCTCCCCCTGCTCCGTCCAACGAGCAGCCAGCGGAGAGGAGTGACAACGCTGAAGACGGGACACATACTGCTGGCGCGGGTCCCCACCACATTACAGCTGGAGGTGGCTGCTCTGGAGTCCATATGCTCCCCAGCTATGAGGCGCAGAGGTCTGACCAAGATGGCGGCCGGGTCATCAAGAGGACAACCACCTGGCAGCAGCACAGGTATGACGGGGGGGGCGCCCCAGTCCCTGAGTGGGGGGAGGCGAACCAGCAGCTATCTCCCAGCCTGGGGAGGGATGGAGGCCCAGGGACACATGTTGCAGAACCCCAACCACCGCAATCAGCTAGGTGGAGAGAATCTGCCCTCCATAAATTGGGGAGATTTGCCTTCCTCCCTGATGAGAGGGAACCAGAGAGACTTCCGCCCACCAACTCTGCTCGGGGGTCGCCGTGCCCATCCCAGATGCAACATAGGGAGGCTCTCCCACAGAGAACCCCAAGGTCCAGAAGCCGCTCCGGGGCGAGGAGGGGGAGGAGCCCCTGCATTAGTCAGGAGTCTTCTAGGAGGCCGGCGAGAACATCCAGCCCGCTATCTCCCCCAGCTCTCTCTGAGGCTTCGGGGGCATGGCCTACCCGGGGGGCCACGACTCTTCCCAGTTCCCCAAGCTTGATCCACTTCCCCCAAGAGGAACCTCCCTACCCCATAGAGGACTTCTCCATAACTGAAGAGATTGAGCTCCCCCCTCCTGCCACCTCTTCTATCCATTCCCCTCTGCGAATGTCTGAAGAGAGAGAAGAAGTAACACCTCACGCCGGTAATATACACAGGGAGACCCTCTCATTTCTGAGATCCATCCCCACCAGGGCGGACTTTGAGGCGCTCATTTCTAAGTATGAGACAGCCTACAAAAAGGATATCGCTGAGGTGAAGGGCCACCTCCGGGCGCTCGACTCCAGGGTAACCTCCCAGCAAACAGCTAATGAAGCTGCTATCGCAGACCTGGCGAAACGAGTAGAGGCACAGAACGTGCAAATTCTCCAGCTCCAACTCCAGCACGATGACCTAGAAAATAGGCATAGGAGAAACAACTTGCGCCTCCGGGGCATACCTGAGGCTTCGGCGGGAGAAGACGTGAAGCAGATTATTACCACAATTTTTAATAAGCTACTAGACAGAGCCGCCGAGACCCCGATTGAGATTGATAGAGCCCACAGGGCCCTTGGCCCCCGTAATCCGGACCCGTCGCGCCCAAGAAATGTGGTGTGTAGAGTCCACTTTTATAAAATCAAGGAGGAGATAGCCAGGAGGGCCTGGCGACATGGGCCGGTGGACTTTGATGGTGCAAGTATACAAATCCTCCCGGACCTTTCAAGACGCACGCTACAGATGAGGAGAATGCTGCGGCCGGTGCTGGAGGTCGTCAGGAGTGCGGGGGCTTCCTACCGATGGGGTTTCCCCTTCCACCTGATTGTGCTAAGAAATCGTGAAACGTTCCTTCTCAAGACGCATCGTGACCTGGAGGGACTTTTTTCTTTCTTGGGCTGTGACCCGATCCAAGCTCCAGATTGGCTTCTTCCAAGCACGGAATCGTTCCCGCGGAGACCCCAGGGAGCACCCCCGCGCAGACCAAGGTCATCCAGACCCCGAGTGAGACAGGAGAGGCGCCCTGGCCCGACCGACAGCGAACCCTGATCCCCTGCCTCTTGGACGCACAGGGACTCTGGTGATATCTAAACCTCTTTTTGTTTTTATCTCTCTTGAGTTTTAATTGCACTACTGTTTCTTAGAATGTTAGTCCCAATTGCTCAGGTAATATCCTTGCTTTATCTATATATGTTGTTGGAAGCCCGGTGGGTCTGGACGAAGGCTACCCCGATCTCGTAGCTAGTCACAGTCCCCCATTTAGGTTGGCATCAGCCCCCCTCCGGTTGGAGGAGTGCTGATCCCTAGAGCTACAACTCTTTAGTGTTTCTCCCCCGCCAGATTGGCTTTTGCACTGTTTGTTACTGTGTTTCTCTGTCTCCCTTCCCCACTTGTACCCCTACCCCGCAAACCCTAATCCCCTACTACCTAGCCACCCCGAAGCTCCTCACCACCCCTACCCTCCCTGCCTGCTGGTACCTCCCAATCCCCGAGAGAGGCTGCTGACAGCCCTTGGGCGTCTTGGGCTTATCCGGGATGGGGGAGGTAGTGATCAGCTCCTTCAATGTGAAGGGCCTTAATATCCCTGAGAAAAGATCAAAAATTTTGTATAACCTCCACAAACAGAAAGCGAAGATAATCCTTCTTCAGGAAACCCACTTTAAAACGGGTCACACCCCTGATATCCGCGACAGATACTACACAACTTGGCACCATTGCTCCAACCCGGAAGGGAAAACGAAGGGGGTATCAATAGCTCTCCACAAATCGCTCCCCCATGAGACACTAGATGTTAAAGTCGACCCCCGGGGTAGGTTTCTCTTCCTTAAAATCAGGATATTTAACAAGACCTACACTCTCGCAAATCTGTATGCCCCCAACACGGACCAGATTCAGTTCTCTACCCAGATCCTCAAACTACTAGAGGAATTTGCGGAGGGTGTGATAATTGTCGGGGGAGACCTGAACGTCCCACTTAATCCCTCGCTCGACACTTCATCCGGGAGGGCATCCGTGTCGCTGAGCAAACTCAATAGCCTGAGGAAAGCACTAACTAGCCTCCAGCTGGTTGACACTTGGAGGGTCCTCCACGGCCAGAGGAGGGACTACTCCTTTTTCTCGCATGCCGCAGGTTCCTATAGCAGGATTGACTATCTGCTCACGAGCCACCATGCCCTAGATTGGGATCCCGAGGCGTGGATAGGACCTATCCTGTGGTCCGATCACGCCCCGATCTTCATCTCATTGACCCTCCCCGGTCACTCACCTGCCTGCTGGTCGTGGAGGCTCAACGACACTCTGCTCGGTGACGCGGTTTGCTCTTCCGCGGTAGAACGGACGATAGAGCACTTCCTCGAGGATCACAGGGCTGACCCGACCCCCCTGCCTGCCCAGTGGGAAGCCCTGAAATGTGTTCTTAGAGGTGAACTCATTAAGCAGGGATCTAGAATTAAACGGGAAAAGTCGGCGCTAATTCAGAAAACCCTAAACGATATCCACGCACTAGAGGCTGCACACAAAGCTGGGCCCACCGACCTGGGGCTTCTGGAACTGCAGGGAGCTAGGGAGAAACTACAGAAATTGTACAATCAATCTTACCTAAGCTACAGGGATAAGGGAAGGGCTCAACTCTACAGACTGGCAAACAAATGTGGCCGAACGCTGGCCAGAACCCTCCACCCCCGGCCAACGGCCTCGTATATTCCTGTTATCCGGAAGCCTGACGGCTCTTTGGCGCAGGCCCCCTCGGATATAGCAGCCACCTTCAGAGAATACTATAATTCCCTCTACAATATCCAGAACCCCTCCAGCTCTCCTCCGGTTCGAGGCCCCCCCCCCCCTCAGTGAGTGACGACTACATAAAAAGTACCCCGTTGCCCTCACTTTCCGTAGAGGAAACCGAGTCCCTGGAGAGGCCTTTCTCTGCCCTAGAGGTTACCCAAGCAATTAAAGACTCACCAGCCGGCAAGTGCCCAGGTCCAGACGGATATACCCCCAAATTCTATAAACAATTTGGGGCTTGGTTGACCCCCTTCTTAACAAGGGTGTTCAACTCCATAGGCGAAGCCTGCCCTTTCCCTAAACAGGCCCTGGAGGCCTCGGTCATCCCTAAACCAGGAAAAGACACCTCGATCTGTGGGAACTACAGACCAATTTCGATTATCAATATTGACCTTAAAATCTATGCTAAGATCATAGCCGTAAGGCTGCAGGGTTTGCTTCCTGATAGGATTCACCTGGACCAGGTGGGGTTCGTGCCGGGGAGGGAGGCCAGGGACAATACAAACAAGCTGTTCACCCTGATCTCGCATATCGCCTCCTCCAAAACTCAAGCTTGTCTCCTCGCGCGTGACGCTGAGAAGGCGTTTGACAGGGTGAACTGGGCCTTTATGTCTGCCACGTTGAGACAGATCGGGATTGGCCCTGGCCTCCTCTCCAAAATTATGGCCCTATATGGTGGCCCAACAGCTAGAGTTAGAATCAATGGCCTACAGTCCGCCCCATTCACTATAAGCAATGGCACGAGACAGGGGTGCCCTCTTTCCCCCCTCCTGTACGTGTTGACGATGGAGCACCTAGCCATAGCCATACGCAACAACCCTGATATTAAGGGCATCCAGATTGGAGAGAACCAGTTTAAGGCATCTCTGTTCGCAGATGACTTGATGCTACATGTCACATCGCCACACATATCATTCCCGGCTCTCTTAAAGGAGTTTGAGCGCTTCAGCACGGTGAGCAACTTCAAAATTAACCTCTCCAAAACTGAGGCGCTCAACCTCTCTCTTCCGCGCCAGGAGGTATGCCTCCTTGAGGCAAACTTCCCATTCAAATGGAAGGCTCAGGCCATCGGGTACCTAGGCATTCAAATACCGGCAGACCTCTCCAAAATATACGATCTTAATTATTCCCCTCTCCTAGCTAAAATAGGTAGGGAATTAGAGGCTTATACGAAGAGACCAATCTCCTGGTTTGGCAGGGTCAATAGTCTAAAGATGGACATACTCCCAAAACTTCTGTATGTATTTCAGGCAGCCCCGATAGGACTACCCAGCAGCTTTTTTAAAAAACTGAGATCAATGTTCTCAAAATTTGTGTGGGGGTCATCTAGACCTGGGATTAGACTTTCGACTCTCTCCAGAGGCAGGGGGGAAGGGGGCATGGGACTCCCTGACATGAAAACCTACCATGCGGCGACAGTCCTACAGCGGCTGGTGGACTGGACGCATAGAGGGGAGGAAAAACTTTGGGTTTAATTGGAGAAGACGCTCTCCCGGTTCAACCCTTCCACAATAGTGTGGGCTGCCCACGGAAAGGGACTCTACCTTATCTTATGCAACATTTCCTGGACGTTTGGGACCCACTCCAACAAAAGCACAACTTGGTCCGCAGACCCGGCCCCCTTACACCGATCTTTGACAACCCAGCGTTTGAACCAGGCATGCTTTCCAGGAGCTTCCTCATTTGGGAGGCTTCCGAGGGTACAACGGTGGGCCAGGTGATGCGAGACGGGGCCATCCCCACCCTGGATGACCTGAAGGCTAGAGCAGGGACTAAGCGTATCTCTTGGCTGCTGCACAGACAGCTCCATACCTTCCTATCATCCAATAACATGGTGGAAAGGGCCCGGACCCCCCCACAACTCTAGAGTCTCTGATCCTGCAGGACACCTCCCCTGACCATATGATCTCTAGGCTCTACAAACTTCTATCCAAATCTCTTCATACGAGGCCACCCAGATTCATTGAAAAATGGGAAAGAGAATTGGGTCTTCCGCTTTCTGAAAGTGACTTAACAAAAATTTATGCCTGTACTCATAGCTCCTCTATAGCCACAGCCACTAATGAGCGTAATTATAAAATCCTCTCCCGTTGGTATAGGTGCCCTGCAGACATCCATAGATTTGACAAAAATACCCCCAATGTGTGCTGGAGGTGTCAGAAGGAGGAGGGGAATATGATCCACATTTGGTGGGGCTGCCCAAGCATTAAATCTCTGTGGGACGAAATCATCTGCATTTACGGACAGGTGTCGGGTAGAACCACTCTGAATACGCCCCAGCTGGCGCTCCTATTGCTGCTTCCCTGCTCTATAACCAGTGCTAAGAAGGATGTCCTCCGCTTCTTCCTGGCGGCCATGAGAGCAGTCATCCCTAGACATTGGAAGTCAGCAGACTCCCCCACGCTGGCGGAATGGGTTCAGGAGTTGGAGTCTATACGATACTTAGAGAGCCTGATTGCTGATGACTCGGAGTCCACCAGCAGGTACGTGATGATCTGGGCGAGCTGGTTGGATTTCCGGGACACCCGCTTGCCTGTGTTGTTATGAGCAGCCGTGAGTGGATGGACAGCCATATTACGGGGGTCCTTGGTGTCCATCAGCCCTCCCTGGATCATGTAGCTTTCCTGCGACTCCTCACCGGCCCATACAGGCAGAATGGGAGAAATCAGCCCTGCCCACCTCCCAATAATTAATACTGGCCATGGTGGCCAGCCACTGCAATCACCCTCCTCATCCAGGCCCCTCTCCCTTCCTCTCCTGCATCCCTCTCCCCATATTGTTATAACTCTCCATCAACGGAGAACGTCCGTTTCCCAATTTAGGAATACATGGGTTACTTACATGAGGCCCGCACGCATCCTCGTAGGTCTCATTAAGCAATAGAGGTACGGCTAAGATGAACCATCCGCCGAGCTGAGTCACTTTGTATTGGATTGATGTATGATGTATGCTGTATACACTATGTGTCAAACTGTTGACCTTATACGAGGTACATTTTACGATGCTCCCATCCCCTCACCCCTTGCCTTCTGTATCCCCTTCCCCCATCCCCCTTGTGTTGTATACAAATTGCTGTTTTGAAAATCAATAAAAGTTGATTACACTAAAATAATTACATATTATATTATATATGTATAAGAAACATCCCCATATCACAACTTTAGCACCTCCATACTTTACTGTCTTCTCAGTGTACTATGGTTTGAATTAAGTGCTGGGGGGGGGGGGGGGGTCATCTGACATAAAAAAGATCAATTCAGTGTTATTTTTTGTTTGGACCAGTCAATTGACAAACTTTAACCAATTCAGGACATGTCCTTATTTCAGAACATGACATTTCCAGGGAGATCTTGCTCAGGACTTGTCTTCACTTAATACTCTTCAGTCTGTACCAGTACTCCCTGGTAAACTCATTTCTTTCTAGAGGTATTCCTTGGCTGCACTTTTGCCATCTTGGCTATTATTCGATCCATTTGAACAGTAGTTCGCCACTTAATTATTTCACCATTTAGATTTTGGTTGCAGTATGAAAGTTTTATTTGAATGTCTAGGAGGGGGTTCAAACCACAGGGAAACCAGGGATGTGGGCGCTCCCTATGCGGACACTCTATTCAAAACAATTCTTTACGTTGTGCATTAGTATTTAGGGCAAAGGCATGGTTTGGACGAGAGCCCATGCATGTGCCATGGGAATAGCAGAAAGGAGAGTTGTGTGGGCAATCTGGGGAGTTTCACACAACGGGACATTCTAAATTTGGTATGTCAGAGGTACAAGGACCACAAAAATAAAAATAGAAGGCTGCTACCAGAACCAACAAGCACAGTACCATAAAAGTCTTACCATTTTGTCCTTTGCACAAAACATGCAGTTCCGGCAACTTCCCAGACACTTCCTCCCAAAAACTGTCCCTTTGCATCTCACTGCTGCAGCCCAGGATCAGGAGGCACCCCCAGCGGGACCCAAACTTCCATATTCCTAAACCAAGCCTCTGATTTCACCACCGTGGCTCGGGCAGATATGTGCCCAGCTAGATCACTGGTTGCCTCAGCAATGACATCACAGCGCTGGAAGATTACAAGATACATGTCCAAGTGTGCATGCCAGGCACTGCACCTAAGAACGAGGCCCAGATGCTAAAAAGGCAATATCAGCCTGTCACACCCCGCCCTATAACAATGAGCCGTGGGTCTAATGCACTTATCAAGGGCAGATAAGTTCCAAGAGCAAGATCACCACAACATGGATGCCTGTATGGTTGGTATATTTCACCGTTTAGCAGAGTTCAACAAACATGGCTTGTTTAATGTACTTAAGTAACACTTACCTCAACCACTGTACCGACAAACTCCACTGCTGTGGTAGCACAAGACTGATACTTTAGCAAAACCTTGTCTCCTAAATATTGAAAAAAAATAAAATTATAAAAAAAACAAAAAAACATGTCCTTAACCCCTTAAGTGCCAGCCCTCCAAGATTTTTTGTCACCCTTTGTTGCCAGACCACTTTTCACTATTTTGTGCTACAAATGTTCAACTTTGATTTTCAAAGGGATTTTCAGAGATTTTCCAGGAGCTTCAACATGAAATGTCTTGTTTGGCCTTTTTTTGGTGTATTCTCAATACTTTTGGGTGAAATATGTGCAAACAAATTTTAAAAAATCTATTTTTTGCAATTTGTAATTTGTTTGTGTTCTTTTGTAATAAAAATGTTTGTCAATAAAATCTTATTGCGTGTGAAACTCCAATTTCTCCCAGATACAAAGGTACCACATATGTATTGGTAGACACCCTTTCCTGCCCAGGAGGCTCCCCCAAACTGAAACCGCGCTTTAGGAGATTTTCAGATAAAATACAACTGCTATGCGCACCTTGCAGTTTATTTTTTTTTTTTATAAAGAAACTATATATTTTCTAGAAATACACACCTCAAGCTTTCTAGGTGTACCAGGCTCGTTGATGTGAGTATACGTTTTCTGGAGGTAACCCCTCTAATTCTTTGGTTGCACAGGGTTTCCCTAAAAAAAGAAAGAATAAAAAGGAGAATCTAAGCCACATTTTCCTTAAAAAAATAATATGCAAACAAGAAAAAAACTTAAATCTGTAAAACAAAAGTTCCCCTAAACAGAACAATACCCAACATGGTACTATCAAGGGAAGAGTTGCCAAGCACCCCAAAGTAAAGCATGCGCATATCGGTAATTTTACTTGAACATTTTAGCAGACAAAGTGTGTACCTTTTAATTTTTCAATCAAAACAACCATTTACAATTGGAATACCCCCCACAAATCATATATTCCCTAAAAGTGCACATTAGCTTTCTAGATGTACTCAGCTTGTTATAGCATCTTTCTGGAAGTAATCCCTTGAAGAATTCCTTGGTTGCACAGGATTTCCCTAAAAAAAAACAAAAAAAAGTATTTTTCTAATTATTTTTCTAAATATCAAGCTCAATCTGAAAGCACGCGGTCCCCTGAGTAGAACAATGCCAAACATGCATAGGTACATTTAACCCTTTTAACTGCCAGCCTAGATTTTGTCACCCTCTGTTGCCAGGTCAATTTTCACCATTTTGTGTCATGTTTAACTGTGATTTTTGAAGGAATTTTCAGGAAGTTTAATTTTTTTTGCAAGTTTAGGCTTCAACATGAAATGTCTTGTTTGTAAATTTTTCCACTGTTTTTTAAATATTTTTGAGTAAATAATAATATTTGTCACAAAAATGGTCTCATTTATTTTAAATACAAGATTTTATTAAAGAAAACCATATTGCATGTGAAAGCCTAATTTCTCCCGATTTCAACGGTACCACATATGCATCGGTTGCCCCTTGTTCCTGGCCAGAAGACCCCTCCCAAACTGAAAAGAGCTTTTTATAACATTTACAAATAAAATACAACTACAATCCACACTTTAAAGGGTTAAATAAAAAAAAAAATCAAATTTTCTGGTAATTTTAAGGGTTATAAACCCTTAAAAAGCCCCCCCAAAAATGGTTTAAGGTCCCATATACCCAGCATAACTACGACAGGACGCAGGGGCCAGCCTTGGTGCTCCTATGCCCTGCAGGCTACACAGCCTAAATGCCTCCCCGGGCTTTGACGAAGGACACAGAAAAAATACAATTCTGTGATTACTCACCTGTAGAATTAGTATTATGAGTATACAGTACGTCCTGCTCCAGATAGAATACTTACATTCGGGCACTACTCCGCCAGATGGCGCTGGATTGCAGAGAAAAAGAAAATAGGCTCCTACCGGCCCCTCAAATACCCAAGGACCTCCCACAATCCCCAGCATTGAAAAGTAGTTAACGAGAAGCCGGGAGAATTAAAACAACCCAAACTAGTAACTATAACAAGGATAACAATCACCATACAGGGGATCCAAGACAAATGCAAAACCAAGGGTGGGGTGGAGCAGGACGTACTGTATACTCATAATATCAATTCTACAGGTGAGTAATCACAGAATTGTATTATTCTTAGTATACAGTACATCCTGCTCCAGATAGAATACTTACATTCGGGACATCCAATAGCAGTGTCCATAAAGTAGGGTGGGATCCCCAAAGGTAAAAGCAGACAGTTTAAACCACTGCCACCTGCAAAACCTTGCGGCCAAAAACAGCATCAGCTGAGGCCCTAACATCAACCTTGTAAAACTTTGAAAAGGTATGAACAGAAGACCAAGTAGCGGCCTTGCAAACTTGTTCAACAGAAGCCTGGTGCTGAAAAGCCCAAGAGGCACCAATAGCACGAGTAGAATGAGCAGTAAGGCGGAAGGGAGGATTCTTCCCCCTAGCAGAGTAGGCCTGAATCACAGCCTGACGGATCCATTTGCTGATAGTAGACTTGGCAGGAGCCAAACCCTTCCTAGGACCAGAAGGGACCACAAAAAGAGCATCAGTTTTCCTGAAAGGTGCAGTAGCCACCAGATAGTACTTCAGACACCTAACCACATCCAAAGAATGCAAAACCCTCTCCTTAGCATTACTAGGATTAGGGCACAATGAAGGAAGAACAATGTCCTGATTCAAATGAAAGGCAGACACTACCTTAGGCAGAAAATCTGGCTTGAAGCGGAACACCACCTTGTCCTGGTGTCTCTCATAGTATGGGGGCTGAATGGAAAGCGCCGCCAACTCAGACACACGCCTAACAGAGGTGATAGCCACCAGGAAGACAACTTTGAGAGTAAGAATGGCCAGGGAAGCATCCTGCACAGGTTCAAAGGGAGCACCCTGCAAGGCTGACAAAACCAAGTTCAAATCCCAAACAGGCACCATAGGCTTACGTGGGGGACACACATGAGTAACCCCCTGGAAAAAAGTCCTGATCAGAGAATGCTGAGCAAAGGACTTCTGGAAGAAAACAGCCAGTGCAGAAACATGACCCTTCAGAGCACTGAGTTGGAGCCCCATCTCCAAACCATGCTGCAGGAACTCCAGAATCCTGGGAATAGAGAACACACGAACAAATGACTCCAGGGTGGACACCACCAGCTGAGTATCCAACTCTGCCTGATGTAGAGACCGTGAGGTGATGAGAATGTTGCCCATATAAGGCAGCAGATGCCCTGAAACCTGAGCAGAGACATCACTCCTGCCAGCACCTTGGTGAACACCCTGGGAGCTGAAGTGAGACCAAAGGGCAAAGCCACAAATTGGTAGTGTTGATCCTCTAGAGCGAACCTGAGGAACCTTTGATGACCTGGAAATACAGGAATATGAAGGTAAGCATCTTTGATGTCCACAGAGGTCATGAAATCCCCTGGGCGCAGGGAACTGATGGCAGAGCGCAGAGTTTCCATGCCCAGCATGGAAGTGCCTGCACCTGACAAATTTGTTGAGGATCTTCAAGTCCAGGATGGGCCTGACTGACCTATCTTTTTTGGGCACTGTGAAGAGGTTGGAATAGAAGCCCTTGCTTTTTTTTCTCTTAAAGGGACCTTGCAGAGGACTCCCAGCTCCAGCAGGCTTTGCACTGCCTGCACTAGATCCTGAGCTGACACAGGGTCCTGAGGAATCTGGGAGCTGATGAACCTTGGGGGGGGGGGGGGGGGGGGGGGGGCAGACAGCAAACTATCTTGTAACCGGAGGACACTACCTCCTGAATCCACCGGTCTGAGACATGAAGCCTCCAGACGTGAGCAAATTGCTGAAGCCGTCCCCCCACCCAGATGGGTGAGGGCGCCCAGTCATGCCTGAGTGGGCTTGGGAGAGGACTTAAGCTTGGAGCCCCAGGAGGAGCCAGGACGTCCACGTCCTCTGCCCCTACCCCAGAAGTCTCCTCAGGCCCCAGTAAGTCTAGCACCACGGTAGGGGGAGGAAAAGGAGCCCTGACCCCGAAAGGGCCGAGACTGCCGCCTGCGCTGGGGTAACCTGCCTCCCTTAGCAAATAGGTCCAGGCGGTCCCCAAACAGGCGTAGTCCTTTGAAGGGAAACCCAGTGAGGGCCTTCTTGGCAGCGTTGTCAGCATCCCACTGGCACAGCCAAACCGAGCGGCGTATAGCCACCACAAGGGCAAAGGTTCTGCCACACATTCTAATGGAGTCATCCAAGGCAGTGAGGATAAAATTCACAAAGAAATCACAACTAGAGAGCCTCACAAGAAAAATCTTCAGGGGCACCATAAAGGATACTTCTGAGCAGGGTCCGAATAGCCACAGCCGTAATGGCAGAGGCACAGACCGGGCGCAGCGCCGTCCCCACACATGCAAAGGCATGGGACGCTAGCTGATCAATGCGCCGGTCCTCAGCATCCCGCAGCATAGTAGAGTCAGGGGAGTGCATGACAGAGGTGTTAGATAACCCAAGGACCGGGGCATCCACTTCAGGAGGGGATGACCAACACTTCACCACATCAGCAGGAAAAGGATACGTCTTAGGTACACCGGGAAGCCTGCTGGGGCGCTCCCATTCCCTGAGCACAAGATTATTAAAATGGGCTTGCTCAGGAAATTACAAACGTGGCCTAGCAGTATGAAAAAAAATCCCTCTGTTGCCTGGGAGCCGCAACCGGGGGAGATATAGACAGAACCTCAAAAATCTAAGCCAACATCAGTATCATCTGGGGCCCAGGGGTCAGAGCCAGAATCATCATGACCCCTGGGCCTCTCATCAGATGACCCTGAGTCAGAGAATAACTCCCCTTCTTCCAAAGGGGTATAGCCAGACAGTTCCAAAAACTCATCAGCTTCCATAGGGAAAAGAGTGACATCAGGCGTTAAGTGCCGCTTGTTTGCAGAGGCCTTACGTGCCAAGGTATTAGCAAGCAACTTCTCAACACTAGCCAGTCTAGCAGACACATCAGGCTGAGAATCCCCACTTGTATGCAACTCAATGGGAGTCAGATTTAAGCTTGGGGGAGTAGGTGAAGCCATACGAGGCGTGGACCCAGCCACTGGTAAACCAGGCTGCAGCGCAAGCCCCCGCTGGGCACAAGGTACACAGACTCGCACATTGTCAGCACTAGTAGGGGACACCCCACAAGCTACACACAGCCGGGCTTGTCCCGAAGGAACCCCGAGCACATTATCCTGAGACGCCTCCATATGGTGATTATAGCGGCACAATAGGCCGATAGGGATTCACGCTATAAAAGCAACCCGGGATGCCCCAATAGCCCGCTAGGGAAGGGATAAATTACATACTAGGCCTCACAAGTTAAATAACTAAATAGATGGAGTAGGGCCGGGAGAAGCCAATAGGGGTCGGCCCGTCTGAAAGACATAAGCAAAGGGGAACCGTAAGTGACATGTGAATGACAAATGGTAAATAAAGCCGTCCGCGAGGGCACTCACGGACCGCAGTAGGTAGATGCCATTCACGCAGCAGCCGGATCCAAGAGAAAATGGCGCCTGGTATACCTCGAGGGGCCGGCCACGGGGACAGCGAAGTGGAACGCGCCAACCCCGCCCACCCCGAAGAGTGCGAAGCCGTACACGTGACAAGCAGCCAATAACGGCGCACCAGCACCTGAGGTAACGCGGCCGCATAGCGCGGAACACAGTGGAAGCGCGCTCGGCGGCAAATTTAAAAAGGCAACCAGTGCAACGACTGACACCAACCATAAGTACATAATACAGTGAAGCACCAAGGCAAATTCACATACACCCCCCCCCCCCAAGAGCTACAAGGGAGAGCGAGGGAGGACAGCGGCCACTTAACAGGACCCACCGATAGACAGGGGGAATAGGGCGGGAGGCTCACCATAAGCCTATACCGCCTACCCTTTGGTGGGGGATTGCGGTGGAGCAGCGCTCCTAAGCACCTAACAGCGGTGCTGCCTACCATCACCCGACCAGCGCAGCCAAGGCTGGGAGGCATATTACTAATGGAGCGGGTGGGAATAGTCCTACAGTGCCGCAGGCTAATAGCCTCGCTCACCTGCGAGGAGAGCCATGTTCTTGTCCTTCACAGTCCAGACTGCAGAGAAGATCCGGGGGATTTGGTGGGAGGTCCCTGGTATTTGAGGGGCCGGGAGGAGCCTATTTCGATGTCCCTGCAGTCCAGCGCCATCTGGGGGAGTAATACCCAAGTGTAAGTAATCTTGTAAGTAATCTAATGTGTAGTCTAATCTGGAGCAGGACGTACTGTATACTAGGAATATTTACGTAGCTGGCAGTTAACAGTAGAAAAGCCAGCTACGTAAGTTTAAAATAGCTGGAGTTAGAAGGGTTATTACACAGTCGACAGATTTACAGATTTACATAATTCAATTAAGAAAAAGTACACCTAAAATGCTTGCATTATTAAGATGTGAGGGTATATTTGTCCTATGGAAGAAAACACTGAAGCCACTTGCTCAGGAGTGGCCCAGTATGACCTATATAAAAGATGCCTCGATACGCATATTTCTAGGAGGGGAGCCCAAGGCAGAATGAAGGTTATGACAGCAGAAACTCAGATATCAGCTGGGGTTTAAACATCTATAATGTGTCTTCTGTGTGACACACACACAAAAAATACCGTTTTGTGAGTACTCACCTGTAAAACGGGTATTATGAGTGTGCCATACACTCCACTTCGATCTTCATGACATGTGGGTAATCTCCAGTAGAGGGCAAACTTGTGCAGAGATGAATATGCAAAAAAAAAAAAGAAAGCCCCTCCCGGTCCATATATACCTGGGACCTCCCACCAATTTCCCAGTGTAAAAAAGCAGTAAGGGGACCAGGAAGAACCAATTATAACCTTAACAATCAAAACCAATGGTTCACCATATAAAAGCTCCAGAATACCTGAAAAATACCATTTTGTGAGTACTCACCTGAAAAATGGACGGAGGGAAGAAGCTGAGATCAACAGGTAGTCCAGATAAGGCACAATGCGAATGCTCTGAGCAGAGCCATTATTCCCGCCAAGACCTTGGTGAAGACCCTCGGCGCCGAGGTCAGTCCGAAGGGAAGGGCTACAAACTGAAAATGTTGATCCTCCACCGCAAACCGGAGGAATCTCTGATGCGCCAGAAAAATCGGAACATGCAGATACGTGTCTATGGATGTGAGTGAACGAGCCAGCCCCCCGAAAGGGACGGCGCTGTTTCTTAAGCAACAGCATCCAATTTATCTCCAAACAGGCGCGCACCCAGGAAGGGAAGAGCTGTAAGTGACTTCTTGGCCCCAAAATCCGCCGTCCACTGTCGGAGCCAGACCAATCTGCACATAGCCACCAATAGGGCTGAAGTCCTGCTACAGATAACAATAGAATCTTCCATAGCAGCCAAGACAAAACCCATGAACAATTCACATCTCTTAAGGGTAGCGAACTCAGCGCTAGCCCGATCAAACTGAGCGTCATTCAGCCAGTCCCTGATAAGAGACCTGGTAGCAAGCGACACTAGGGCAGATGCACAAACAGGCCGCAGGGCCGAGCCCACGCTGGCAAATGCGTGACACGCCATCTGATCAAGGCGCTTGTCCTCGCCATCCTTAAGGGAAGTGGCGTCAGGGGTGTTCAGCACAGAAGAGTTAGTCAACCCCAAAACTGGCGCATCGACCTCGGGAGGAGAAGACCATCACTTAACCGCCTCCACCGGGAAAGGATACTTCTTATCCCATCCCTGAGGAGCACCAGGAAGCCGACTGGGCCTTTCCCATTCTTTCAGGATCAGCGCTTCAAAATTACCCTGAATTCCAGACGGGGCTTGCGGGCCACAAAAAATTCCCCCTTCTTGAGAGGAGGCGCCTCAGGCGGGTCAATTAGCCCACCATGCTAACAATAAATTTCTCGATGCTGACCAACCTAGCACAAACATCAGAGTACGACTCCCCGCTGGCACCAATGACACTTGGGGTACGAATAAGGTGGGGAGGGGAAGGCGATGAAGCGGGAGGAGCCGACCCAGAAGGCTGGGTACCGGACTGCCGCGTTATGGCCTTTTGTGCACATGGTATACAAATCAGCACATTCTCCCCCGTAAGGGATACCCCACACATGGCCCGGATTGTCCCAGAGGGAGCCCGAGCCCAAGCGGAGCCTCCATAAGGTGATTTTTGTGGTCAGTCGCAAGACCGCAGGGAATTATGCCTAAGCAACCCGGGATGCCCCTAAAAAGTCCTGGTGGGAGGATTTAAGGTGATCAATTTAACACTAGGGACCCCAGGACCAGGAGGAACCCCTTAATATGCACTATTATGAAGCAATCTGCAACACACAATAAGGCATATCAGTTACTATACAGCTTAACAACATCATTCAAAATACATATATATATATATATATATATATATATATATATATATAACCAAAATGACAAAAAAAGCGTAAGCCTGTACCATAGGGGCCCCCCCCACCAGAGAGGGACCCCCAAATAACTAATGAAGTGGCCACCAGGCACTTACCGTCCCCCAGAAACGACAGCAGCAGCAATGCAGCAAGATGGCCCCAGTCTCTGAGGTGATCAGGAAGAAGCAGGAAGAGAAGGGGGGCGGGCCAGCGCCGAAGGCGCGCTTTTCCAGGCCCCACCCCCTCCCAGCAGCGCGGATCTGGCCAGGGAGGCCCTTCAGAAAATGGGCCGAACAAGGGGGCAGGGCTACCGCTGCTGCGCAGAGCGCCCGGCCAGGCCCCCTTATCTAAACACAGCCTGAGGGAGAGAAGCTCCCCAGGCTGACAGGAGAAACCACAGCAGGCTAGGCCAAGCAACAGCACCAATTCATCAAGGAATAACTTCCAGGTGATCCACACCAACTCACACACAACTTACAGTCGTAACACCAACATATATTATAATATATATATATATATATATATATATATATATATATATATATATATATATATATATTAAAAAGGGAGAGGCTGAGGATGACGGCCCCCCAGCCCCCCCCCCCCCCAGAGGGAAGTAAGGGACCCGGAAGGGAGGGGGGAACCCGGCCCGAATAGGGCCACAGGCATGTAGGGACGGGGCATCCCACACCAGGGTCACCAAAACCTGGGTAACCGCCTACCCCATAATGAGGTCTCACGGTGGAGCAATGCTCCTTCCGCACCCATAGGGTGCTCCTACCCTCACCAGGACCCCACAGCCTAAGCTGGGAGGCTCAGATAGGGACAATTTAGAAAGGGTCCTGGCAGCAATAGGGACAATAAACGGCCGGGCAAGTAAAAGAAGTCTTCATCTTCTGTCTTGTCGCCTTCCCTGCAGAGAAGGAACTGGGAAATTGGTGGGAGGTCCCAGGTATATATGGACCGGGAGGGGCTTTCTTTTTTTTTTTTGCACATTCATCTCTGCACAAGTTCGCCCTCGTTTCTGATGATCTACTGTATAAAAGGCTTACCTGGGTAAAGGGAAGGCCTGCCTTCAATTATACCAGGCACATCAACTACCAGAAATCCAGCACGTTTCTGCAGGCAGACCCCAATCAGGCTAAGTTCCTTCATTTCTCGCTCATTGTGGATATCTTCAAGCCACAGCAAAGTAGACATCTTCTTGCGATAATTTAACATATTCAGGACCTGTAGAGGGGTTCAAAAACAAGGAGAAAACGTACATAAATGCCTTTACTTATCCATCATCATTAGCATAGTAGAAAAAAATATTTTAGTAATGAGCCACATAAGACTTACTTCACCTAAGCAAGGCTCTACTGCTAAAACATCCATATTTTGTTCAACACACTTCTGAAGTCTATCTGGTATAGGATACAAAGGAACAAAACTTGGAAGCTGCCTTCTTGATGTCCTAGTGAATGGAAAACCAAGAACAAAAAAATACCGTTTTGTGAGTACTCACCTTTAAAATGGGTATTATGAGTGTGCCATACACTCCACTTCGATCTTCATGACATCTGGGTAATCTCCAGTAGAGGGTGAACTGCTGCAGAGATGAATATGCAAAAAAAGAAAGCCCCTCCCGGTCCATATATACCTGGGACCTCCCACCAATTCCCCAGTGTATAAAAGCAGTAAAGGGACCAGGAAGAACCAATTATAACCTTAACAATCAAAACCAATGGTTCACCATATAAAAGCCCCAGAATACCTGAAAAATACCATTTTGTGAGTACTCACCTGAAAAATGGATATTATCAGTGTGCCACACACCCCGTTTCCCCTTTAATTCTTACGATCGGGTTACTCCACCAGCAGGTGGCGACGTGCAGGGAGAAGTCTTAAAAACGAGCCCCTTCCGGCCTATATATACCTGGGACCTCCCACTCAATCGCCAGTTATTTAAAAAGCAGAAAGACAAGGTACCAGGAAATCCAACGGTAACCTCAAAATAAAGAAAAGCTTCACCATATAAAGGATCCAGGATACCAAAAAGGGCGGGTGAAGCGGGGTGTGTGGCACACTGATAATAGCCATTTTTCAGGTGAGTACTCAAAAAATTGTATTATTCTCAGTGTGCCACACACCCCCCTTCCCCTTTAATTCTTACGATCGGGACATCCAAAAGCAGTGTCCACAAGGATTGGGTATCCAAAGGCAAGGTGAAGCATAACTCAAATGACTGCAGTCTGCAGAACTTTGCGGCCAAACACAGCATCCGCTGAGGCCCGCACATCAACCTTGTAAAACTTAGAAAAAGTATAAACAGAAGACCAAGTAGCGGCCTTACAAACTTGTTCAACAGAAGCTTGGTGCTGAAAAGCCCAAGGCGCTCCAACGGCGCGAGTAGAATGAGCAGGGATACGAAAAGGGGGAACTTTCCCCTTAGCAGAATAGGCCGCAATAATGGCCTGACGTAACCATTTGGTAATGGAAGATTTGGCCGGCGCCAAACCCTTCCTAGGCCCACAGGGCACAACAAAAAAGGCATCAGTTTTACGAAAAGGAGAAGTAATAATCAAATAGTACTTAACACAGCGTACTACACAATGCAAAACCCTCTCCTTGTCATTCTTAGGCTTAGGACACAGGGAGGGAAGAACAATATCCTGATTCAAATGAAAAGGAGAAACAACCTAGGAAGAAAGTCCGGTTTGAACCGAAAGACCACTTTGTCCTGATGCCTCTCAAAGTAAGGGGTCTGAATCGAAAAGGCTGCCAACTCAGAGACCCACCGAACCGAAGTAATAGCCACCAAGAAAGCAACCTTCTGAGTGAGAACCGAAAGAGCAATATCCTGTAGTGGCTCAAAAGGGAGGACCCTGCAGAGCCGAAAGAACCAAATTCAAATCCCAAACAGGAACTACAGCCTTCCGAGGGGGCCGCACATGCGTGGCCCCTTGGAAAAAGGTCTTAACCAGCGGGTGTAAAGCTAAAGACCTCTGGAAGAAAACTGACAGAGCAGAAACCTGCCCTTTCAAAGTACTAAGCTGGAACCCAAGATCCAGATTATGCTGAAGAAACTCCAAAATCCTGGGTATAGAAAAAACCCTGCAATGCAAGGCCCTAGCCTCACACCAATCAATATAGGACCTCCAAGAAAAGAAGTTAACCTGCACAGCATAAGTTGAGTATCATATATCTAAACTGGATGCTGGCTACAGTGGACCTAAACACCCACAATGAGGCGAATCTATATATACAAAGGACGGGCCTACCAGCTCAGACCCAAGGTCCACCCCCTTAGCCGCTCAACAGAAACATCAAAAAAGGATATTAAATTTATAACACAATTTTATTTACTATTGGCCTAAACATATATAAAAACAATTAAAAACATGATTGCTGGAATAGGCAGTGTTTATGGACTAATTGGATGGTACAAGAATAAATGTATAATCAAATGCAAGTTAAAGACTAATTTGTTAGGTATTAGGTGAAGGCTATATCATAGCCCACCAAATGGGTATCCAAATCTATTTATGCCCGGGAGTTTCATAGGAGCTGTGCAAGTGATAATTTATAGTGCATACAATTCAAAGCAATGTGCATGCCATTCAGATATGAATCTGAACAACAGATATAGATACAATAAGGGAGTTGGTGAGTATCAGAGGAAGTGGCAGATCGCAGTCGCCACGCAACGCGTCAGTGGTGGTGGCATGATGGATTGTGGAGTGGGACTACAGTATTGACTATGTGGTAATGTAGATTGATCTTTGTCACTTCTAATATTTACTAAGGATTGTGATTCTGATTATTTGCCTTGATAGACATATAGGACATATGCCCTGGAGCTTCATTTCTCTTTAGCACTTGCACTTTTAGCACTGGCACCTTCTATGCACATGGCACTTTTTTCTTACTGATTATTATTGAGTACTGATACTCACCAACTCCCTTATTGTATCTATATCTGTTGTTCAGATTCATATCTGAATGGCATGCACATTGCTTTGAATTGTATGCACTATAAATTATCACTTGCACAGCTCCTATGAAACTCATAAATAGATTTGGATACCCATTTGGTGGGCTATGATATAGCCTTCACCTAATACCTAACAAATTAGTCTTTAACTTGCATTTGATTATACATTTATTCTTGTACCATCCAATTAGTCCATAAACACTGCCTATTCCAGCAATCATGTTTTTAATTGTTTTTATATATGTTATTATATATGTTATTATATATGTTTAGGCCAATAGTAAATAAAATTGTGTTATAAATTTAATATCCTTTTTTGATGTTTCTGTTGAGCGGCTAAGGGGGTGGACCTGGGGTCTGAGCTGGTAGGCCCGTCCTTTGTATATATAGGACCTCCAGGTCCTATAGTAAATGCCAGAAGAGGACCGCTTCCTAGCCCTAATCAGGGTCTCTTTCAAGATGAAGGTTTCAGCAGCCAAGCCGTCAAAGCCAGCGTTTGTAAATTGGGGTAAAGTAGATGACCCCGAGATAGCAGGTCCGGCAACAAGGGAAGCCGGTACTGGTCTACGGCCATCCTTACGACGTCTGCGTACCAAACCCTTCTTGGCAACCTTGGAGCCACCAGAATCGCTGGTGCCCCTTCTAGAACCAGTTTGCAAACTACCTTGCCCAGCATGGAGACGGGTGGAAACAGGTACAGAAAACCCAACTTCTTCCAAGCCAGTTACAAGGCATCCACTGCCAGAGACAGAGGATCCTGAGACCAAGAGACACAAAGGTCGGAAATTTGTGATTGTGCCTCGAGGCAAAGAGATCCACCTCCGGAGTCCCCCACTTGCGGCAAAGACCCAGAAAAACCTCGGGGTTGAGAGACCACTCTCCGTGGCGAGAGGATCCCCTGCTCAGGGAATCCGCCTCCGTGTTCTCCACTCCCGGAATGTAGACTGCCGAAAGGCAAGGAACATTGCTCTCCGCCCAGTGCAGGATCAGAGAGACTTCCCTGAGGGCACTCCTGCTGCGAGTCCCTCCTTGGTGATTTATGTAAGCTACTGCCGCGCGGTTGTCCGAACGAACCTGAACCGGTAGACACCGTAAATGTGGAATGGCTCTGAGCTCCAAGACATTGATGGGGGTGTGAGCCTTCTGGGGACCCCACACCCCACTGAACTGATGACTCTTTCAATAACCTCCCCAGCCCGACAGGCTGGCATCCGTGGTAACCGTCTCCCAACAAGGGACCAGAAAGGATCTGCCCTTCACCAGATTGCTCGAGTCCAGCCACCACCGAAAAGACTGCCGAACCCTGGGAGACATCCTTAAAGGTTGATCCAATGACTGCGGGCACCTGTCCTAATACGTCAATAGGTGAAGTTGAAGAGATCTCATGTGAAACTGTGCAAACGGCACCGCCACGAAGGAGGATACCATCAAACCCACCAGTTTCATCCCCTGTCGGATAGAGGGACAAGGACTGGCCAGAAGAAGGCGGATCAGGCCCTGAATCCCCTACACCTTGGTCTGGGGCAGAAACACTCTGGCCCGAATGGTATCCAGATTCATGCCCAGAAATGAAATCACACGAGACGGGGAGAGAGAAGACTTGGTGCGGTTGATCACCCACCCGAACCTCTCCAGGGTCGACACCACCTGGTGGGTGTCCAGCTCCGCAAGACTGAGGGAAGAAGCTGATATCAACAGATCGTCCAGATAAGGCACAATGCGAATGCCCTGAGCTCTGAGCAGAGCCATTATGCCCGCCAAGACCTTGGTGAAGACCCTCGGCGCCGAGGTCAGACCGAAGGGAAGAGCTACAAACTGATAATGTTGATCCTCCACCGCAAACCGGAGGAATCTCTGATGTGCCTGAAAAATCGGAACATGCAGATACGCATCCTTGATGTCTATGGATGTCATAAAATCCCCTTGGCGAAGGGAATTGATAGCCGAGCGCAGAGTCTCCATGCGGAACTTTTTGGCTCTGATAAACCTGTTGAGAACCTTGAGGTCTAGAATGGGTCTCACCGAACCCTCCTTTTTGGGAACCGTGAAAAGGTTGGAGTAGTAACCCCTGCCTCTCTCCGACAAAGGCACTGGGCATATAACCCCCATGTACAGGAGCCCCTGTGCAGCCTGAGGGTCCGAGGGCACCTGAGACCTTAAGAATCTTGGGGGACGGCCAGTACTCTAACTCCAGTTTGTACCTGGAGGAGACCACTTCCAAGATCCAATTGTCTGCGACCTCCCGGGGCCCAGACCTGGAAGAAGAGCCGCAACCGTCCCCCCACCCTTGCGGGTGAGGGCGCCCCTTCATTGCTGAGCCGGTTTAACGACCAGCTTGGGCTTGGAACCCCAGGCAGGCGTGGGACGAGCCCCTAACCGCTCTGGCCCCTCGAAAGGAAGGAGTGAACGAGCCCGCCCCCGAAAGGGGGTAAGGCAACTTACCTCCTTTAGCAACAGCATCCAATTTATCTCCAAACAGCCGCGAACCCAAGAAGGGAAGAGCTGTGAGCAACTTCTTGGCCCCAACGTCCGCTGTCCACTGGCGGAGCCAGACCAATCTGCGCATAGCCACCAGTAAGGCTGAAGTCCTACTACACACGACAATAGAATCTTCCATCGCAGCCATGACAAAATCCATGAACAATTCGCATTTCTTAAGGATAGCGAACTCAGCGCCAGCTGGAACAAACTGAGCGTTATTCAGCCAGTCCCTGATAAGAGACCTGGTAGCAAGCGACACCAGGGCAGATGCGCTAACAGGCCGCAGGGCCGAGCCCACGTTGGCAAATGCGTGGCACACCATCTGACCAAGGCGCTTATCCACGCCATCCTTAAAGGAAGTGGCGTCAGGGGTGTTCAGCACAGAACAGTTGGTCAAACCTAAAACTGGCGCGTCGACCTCGGGAGGAAAAGACCAGCGCTTAACCGCCTCCACCGGAAAAGGATACTTCTTATCCCATCCCTGAGGCACACCAGGAAGCCGACTGAGCCTCTCCTATTCTCTAAGGATCAGCGCATCAAAATGACCCTGGGTAGGGAATTCCAGACGGGGCTGGCAGGCCCCCAAAAATTCCCCCTTCTTGAGAGGGGGCGCCTCAGGCGGTTCAATGTCCAACACCTCCAATAAATGTGACAAAACAGTGGCCGTATCTACGGCATCCCCCAGCGCCTGCCCGACATTGGCATTCCCAGACTGAACATAGTCAGCCTGTTTCCTGATACAATTCCCCCTCCTCCAACGGGGAATAATCTGACAAATCAGCGAAATCTGCGTCAACATCCCACAAGGGCTGGGCCGACAACAAATGTCTCTTTTTAGCCTGGGCCTTCTTGCCCACAGTGCTAGCAATAATACCATTTTGTGAATACTCACCTGTAAAATGGGTATTATAAGTATGTCACACACCCCGCTTCAAGACATTCATTACACTTGGGTATACTGACCTGTAGATGGCGATCTGGCAGAGATGATATCAAAAAAAGATAAGACCCTCCCGGCCCATAAATACCTGGGACCTCCCACTCATTACCCAGTATAAAGATAGTAGTAAGATCAAGGGACCAGGAAAGCCAATTAAAACTAACAAAGGTTCACCCATATAATGGATCCAGAATACAAAAGGGCAGGGTGAAGCGGGGTGTGTGACACACTTATAATACCCATTTTACAGATGAGTATTCACAAATGGTATTATTCTAAGTATGTCACACACCCCGCTTCAAGACATTCATTACACTTGGGACATCCAATAGTAGTGTCCATAAAGGGCGGGGATCCAAAAAACAAGGCACAAACTTAAACCACAGCAGCTTGCAGCTCTTTGCGGCCAAAAACAGAATCCGCTGAGGCCCAAACATCAACCTTGTAAAACTTGGAAAAAGTGTAAACCGAAGACCAAGTAGAAGCCTTACAAATCTGCTCAACAGAAGCCTGGTGCTGGAAGGCCCAAGACGCCCCAACAGCACGAGTAGAATGAGCAGTAACACGAAAAGGGGGAATCTTCCCCTTAGCAGAATAGGCCCCAACAATGGCCTGGCGAATCCATTTACTAATGGAAGACTTAGCAGGAGCCAAACCCTTCCTAGGCCCAGAGGGCACCACAAAAAGGGAGTCAGTCCTAGGAAAAGGAGAAGTAACCACCAAATAGTACTTCACACAGCGAACCACATCCAAAGAATGCAAAAAACTCTCTCCTTGTCATTGCTGGGCTTAGGACACAAGGAGGGAAGAATAATATCCTGATTCAGATGAAAAGCAGAGACCACTTTAGGAAGGAAATCTGTCTTGAAGTGGAAAACAACCTTGTCCTGATGCCTCTCAAAGTAAGGAGCCGAAATAGACAAGGCTGCCAACTCCCAAACACGCCGAACAGAAGTGATGGCAACCAGAAAAACAACCTTCTGAGTAAGCGTAGAAAGTGCAATATCCTGCAAAGGTTCAAACGGAGGACCCTGCAAGGCAGACAAAACCAAATTCAAATCCCACACTGGGAGCAAAGGCTTCCTAGGAGGCCGCACATGCGTAACCCCCTGGAAAAAAGTCTTAACCAGAGGATGAAGAGCAAAATACTTTTGAAAGAACAAGGCCAGGGCAGAAACCTGCCCTTTCAGCGTACTAAGCTGCAAACCTTGGTCCAGACCATGTTGCAGAAATTCCAAGACCCTAGGGACAGAAAACACCCTGCAAGGCAAGGCCCTTACCTCACACCAATCAATATAAGACCTCCAAGTCCTATAATTGATGGCAGAGGAAGACTGCTTTCTAGCCCTAACCAGAGTCTGAATGACAGCATCAGAAAGACCTTCCTCCCTCAAGATTGAGGTTTCAGCAACCACGCCGTCAAAGCCAGCGTTGGTAAATTGGGGTAGAGTAGTGGACCCTGATGAGTGAGCAGATCATCTGGCAGAAGGGGCAGGTCTAACTGATCCTCTGCCAACCTTACCACATCTGCGAACCTGGAGCCACCAGGTTTGCTGACGTGCCCTCTAGGGCCAGCTTGCGCACCACTCTGCCCACCATGGGAAATGGAGGGAACAGGTACAGAAACCCCAGATCCCTCCAGTTCAGAGACATGGCATTCGCTGCCAGAGCCAGCGGATCCCGCGAAAGATTTCTAGTAACAGGGGTGCACCAGACAATACCACTGAATATAAACATGTGCTCACTCACATGAACCAAACAAGACTGAAGTGGACGTGTCCAATTGCACACCTTTCTTCAAAAAGGAGCACCAATATCAATATGGATACAAAATTTTTTATTATGAAAAAGGAGATACTATTAAAATACACAAAAACACACTGGACAATTAAAATCACATGGATGACCCCATGGTCACAATAATATTAATGAAAAAAACCCCTAAGGGGAACAATGCATCAAAAGACCCTATGTGCGCTTATTAGATCCTATTATAACAGTTATTTTATGCCGGCATAAAAATTGTATGTGTAAACCCTCAAAGTGTAAAACCTCTAATAAATATCAACTCTTAACAATACCTCATATGTGAAAATGAATAAAAAACTAAATTCCACAGAAAATATACTGGCAGACTCGCCCAGTTCAAACAGTTATAAGTGAATGGAAACAATAAAGATATACTCAAAGTGCACGTGTGCGTGCTAAATGACACCAGCAAACCTGAATATTCAAGAATAAAGAATGGCACATAAGAGTCAGCATCACAGGGTCATCAAATATAAATCGCCGCGCCTGCAACTCCCATGTTGCTTCAAGGTGAGGGTTGTTTGGATCCCGCGAAAGAGAGAGACACAAATGCCGGAAGCTTGTGATTGTGACGAGAAGCAAAGAGGTCCACCTCCCCCACCGGTGGCAAGGCGACCAAAACACCTTGGGGCTGAGCGAACCATTCCCCCCGGCGAGACGACCCCCTGCTCAGGGATTCCGCCTCAGTGTTCTCCACTCCCGGAATGTACACCGCCAAGATGCATGGGACATTGCTCTCTGTCCAATCCAGAATCAAAGACACTTCCCTGAGGGCACGCCTGCTGCGAGTCCCTCCCTGGTGATTGATGTAGGCGACCGCCGTCCGATTGTCCGACCGAACTTGAACCGGTAGGCCCCGCAACTGATGAGTCAAGTGAGCCAGAACCAACCTGATGGCTCTCAACTCCAGAACATTGATGGGATCGTGAGCCTCCAGAGGCCCCACAGGCCCTGAAACTGAAGATCCTTCCAAAATCCCCCCCCCCAACCTGACAGGCTGGCATCCGTGGTGACCGTCTCCCAACGAGGGGTCAGAAAGGATCTGCCCCTCGTCAGATTGCTTGGTTTCAGCCACCACCGAAGGGAACGCCGCACCCGGGGGGACATCAGAAAAGACTGATCCAATGTCAGCGGGGATCCGTCCCAGGCTGCCAAGAGATGGAGCTGGAGCGTCCTTGTGTGACGCCACCATCAATCCCACCAGTCGCATCCCTAGCCGGATGGACGGGCGGGGGATGGATAGGAGACGCTGAGTCAATTCCTGAATCAGAAGACCCTTGGCTCGGGGGAGAAACACCCTGGCCTGAGCAGTATCCAGCGACATTCCCAGAAACTCCACCATCCTGGAGGGAGTGAGGCAGGACTTGGGATAGTTGATCACCCAACCGAAACTCTCCAGAGTGGACACCACAGTCCTGGTATCCAGCTGCGCCTGACTTAGGGAAGACACCATGATGAGAAGATCGTCCAGATATGGCACGATGTGGATACCCCTGGCTCTGAGGATGGCCATCACTCAATACCTTGGTAAAAACCCTTGGAGCCGGGGTAAGGCCAAACGGAAGAGCCACAAACTGAAAATGCCGATTAT
This sequence comes from Gastrophryne carolinensis, assembly GCA_027917425.1. NCBI lineage: Eukaryota > Metazoa > Chordata > Amphibia > Anura > Microhylidae > Gastrophryne > Gastrophryne carolinensis. The sequence goes on from CM051238.1 coordinate 218,237,928, forward strand.
CCACGACAAACCTGAGGAATCTCTGGTGTGCCAGAAATATTGGAATATGCAGGTAAGCATCCTTGATGTCTATGGACGTCATGAAGTCCCCCTGAGGAAGTGAATGGATGGCTGAGCGCAGAGTTTCCATACTGAACTTCCGGGGACGGACAAACCTGTTGAGCAACTTCAGATCCAGAATAGGACGAACGGAACAGTCCTCCTTGGGCACCGTGGACAAATTGGAATAGAAGCCCAGGCCCCGGTCAGAGAGGGGCACCGGACAGATGACAGCCATGTCCGCGAGACTTGCTACTGTCGCCCGTCTTGGACCCAGACCTGTGAGAAAAGTTGCAACCGTCCCCCCACCCACAAGGGTGAGGGCGCCCCCTCATTGCTGAGCCAGCTTGGCAGCGGCTCTAGGCTTGGAGCTCCAACTGTGTCCTGGACGGGCCCGACCCCTGCCCCTAGGCCAGGAATCACCTCTGGACGAAGGGAGGGCCGAACCCCTGCCAACTCTAGCCCCACGAAAGGACAGAGAAGGAAGCTGCCCCCCGAAAAGGGCGACGCTGCTTCTTGCGCTGAGGTAACCTACCTCCCTTTGCCACCAAATCTTCTCCAAAGAGCCGTAATCCCACAAAGGGAAGGGCCGTGAGCGACTTTTTGGACACAAAATCAGCCACCCACTGACGTGTGCAGTTCTGGAGACCTTACCTGCAAAAAGACATTATTCAAATAGAACGTGTCCAAAGGCGGGCAACGAAAATGGTGGAAGGACTTAAACTTAAAACTTATCAGGAGAGACTTAAAGAACTTAATTTGTACAGTCTGGAGGAAAGAAGGGAGAGGGGGGACATGATTGAGACCTTTAAATATGTGAAGGGATTGAATAAGGTTCAGGAGGGAAGTGTTTTTAAGAAGAAACTTAATGATAGAACAAGGGGGCACCACCTGAAGCTAGTCGGGGGGAAGATCAGGAGCAATGTTAGAAAATATTATTTTACAGAAAGAGTAGTAGATGCTTGGAACAAACTTCCAGCAGAGGTAGTTGAAAAATCAACAGTCACTGAATTTAAACATGCCTGGGATAAGCACACATCTATCCTAAGATAAAGAGTACACACAGTATACACATAAGGGCAGACTAGATGGACCGTATGGTCTCCTTCTGCCGTCAACCTTCTATGTTTCTATGTAACCAAACCGAACGGCGGATAGCCACAAGCAGGGCCGTAGCTCTGCTACACATCACCAATGTGTCATCCAGGGCGGACAGCACAAAGGACAAAAATAACTCACAGCGCTTACGTTCGGCAAATTCCTCACTAGCCGGGTCAAGCCCGGAAGAGGTCAATAATCCTCTAACAACCGACCTGGCAGCTACCAATACAAGCGCAGAAGCACAAACCGGCCGCAAGGCTGATCCAACACTGGCAAAACCATGACAAGCCATCTGGTCAATGCGTTTATCCTCACCATCCTTGAGAGTAGTGCACTCCGGAGAATGGAGGACTGAGGAACTGGACAACCCCAAAACAGGAGCATCCAGCTCGGGGGGAGACGACCAGTGCTTTACTGCGTCCGCCGGAAAGGGATATTTCTTGCCCCAACCCGGAAGCCGCATCGGCCTCTCCCATTCCTTGAGAATGATACCATCAAAATGCTTTTGATAAGGAAATTCCAAGCGTGGCTTGGTCACTTCAAAGAACTCCCCCCTTCAGCGGAGGAGCCGCCTCGGGGGGAGAAATAGCCAGGACCTCAAACATATGAGCCAGGACCCTAGGGGTGTCCGAGGAATCCCCCTGGCCCTGCTCGGTATCAGCGCCCACAAACTGCTGGTCATCGGAGCTCTCAGACTCCTCATACAGCTCCCCTTCCTCACGCGGGGAACAATCAGACCAATTCAGGGAGTCAAAATCCTCCCTATCAAAGGCCTGCGCAGCCTTATACAAATGTTTTCTCTTTGCCGTGGCCTTTTTTGCGACGGCACTGGAAAACAATTTTTCAAGATTGGCCAATCTGGCACACACCTCAGATTGCGACTCCCCGCTAATGACCACATCACAATCCCGTGTCAAGCAAGGGGGAGACGGGGAGGAGACTGGCGGAGCAGAACCAGACGCCTGAGATCCGGTATGCTGCTTAATAGACTGCTGCGCACAAGGTACACATAGAAATACATCATCCGCCAAAAGGGATACCCCACACCCCAAACACAGCCTGGATTGCCCCGAGGGGGGCACAAGCCCAGTATCCGGGGAAGCCTCCATATGGTACAAATATATATGTGTACAATGCATTATTGCGTAATTCCCCAAAAGATCAACCCGGGATGCCCCTTTAAGTCACGAGTGCGAGGATTTTAAGCCAGCTAAATTTTAAACCAGGGACCCTGGACCGGGAGAACCCCCCTTTAATATGCTCAATGGTCCACCTGGAACACAAAAACAAGCACACGCTCAGACCATGCCAGTATAAAGGGTTGAAAGACAGATGAAGCTGATGGCCATCAGGCCACTCACCAGACCTACAGAGCCGCACGTCCAGGCACAATGAAGACCGCAATGTGCAGTAGGAGGAGGGAGAGACGGCCCCGCCCCTCCCGGCCAGAAGCCGGGACATAACAAACGCGCCCGCAGCACGGGGGGCGGGCCGTGGGCGCGCGCCCGCCCAGAGGAGAAGAAGAGGACCTCATGGGCTAACCGCTGCCATTAGCAGCACGCTGGAGGCCGGCGCCGCGGGACCGCCGGCAAATGTAAAAAACACACACACAGTGAAGCATACTGACACACACACACCAATAAAGAAGGGAAATCCATAAGGGACCCGGCCCACACCCCTCCCCCCCTCTAAGGGTATCCGGGAGAGGGGGAATCCATGTCAGGGTAGGGCCAAGGGACGGGGCATCCCAAACCGGGATCACCAACCCGGATAGCCACCTAACCCTTGTTATGGGGTCTCACGGCTCCTAAGCACCAAGGCTGCCAACTACCTTTGCCCGGACCAGCAGCCTAAGCTGGGAGGCAGGGAATATTAACCAAAGGGGATCCGGGCAGGAATAGAAGAAAGAAGGCCGGGAGTCATCCCGGCTACCTGCAAGGAGGAGACATCATCTTCTGACTTGCTCGCCACTGTAGAGATGAAAGACTGGGTAATGAGTGGGAGGTCTCGGGTATTTATGGGCCGGGAGGGTCTTATCTTTTTTTGATATAATCTCTGCAAGATCGCCATCTACAGGTCAGTATACCCAAGTGTAATGAATGTCTTGAAGCGGGGTGTGTGACATACACAGAATAAATTTCTCGATGCTGGCCAACCTAGCCCAAACATCAGAAAGCGACTCCCCACTGGTACCAATGTCACTTGGGGTACGGATAAGGTGGGGAGGGGAAGGTGATGAAGCGGGAGGACCCAGAAGGCTGGGTACCAGACTGCCACGTTATGGCCTTTTGTGCGCATGGTATACAGATCCGCACATTCTCCCCCGTAAGTGATACCCCACACACGGCCCGGATTGTCCCAGAGGTAGCCCGAGCCCAGTATCCTGCGGAGCCTCCATTTGGTGAATTTTTGAGGTCAGTCGCAAGACCGCAGGGAATTTACGCCTAAGCAACCCGGGATACCCCTTAAAAGTCCCGGTGGGAGGATTTAAGGTGGACAATTTTACACTAGGGACCCCAGGACCAGGAGGGACCCCTTAATATGCACATATACAGGGCAATCTGTAACACACAAAACAGGCAACATAAGTGCAGTGCTAGATAAATATGGCAATAACCTTACAGTATATGCCTATAAAAAAAAGTAATATATATATATATATATACACACACACACACTAACTGTATCCCAGCCAGACATGCGAAAAAACACACACACACGCTTGCGACCAGTGGGGGCCCCCCGCTAGAGAGGTGCCCCCACACACAAGCTAAGGAAGTGGCCCTCCGGCCCTTACCGCACAGAACGCAGCTCAGATCCTGATAGAAGATGGCCCCCATGAAGCCTCATGGATGAAGAGAGAGAGCAGAGGGAGGGCAGGGCCAGCACAGAACGCACGCTTGCCAAGGCCACGCCCCCCTCCCAGCAACGCGGATCCCTAGAAACGAGCACAGAAATCACGCCAAAGAAGGGGGCGGGCGCGCCAAGAGCCCGGCCCCGCCCCCTTCCCGAACGCAGCCTGAGGGGGAGAAGCTCCCCCAGGCTGCCACAGCCCTGACATGCCAAGTAAAAACACTCCCTGTCTGTCACACGCACAGTGTAAAACACACCAACACACACAGGGACATCAGCTGGGAAAAACTAAATAACGGCCAGGCAACCCCCCCCCCCCCCCTTGGAGGGGAATAAGGGACCCGGAAGGGGGGGAACCCTGCCAGAATCCGGCCATAAGCATAGAGGGACGGGGCATCCCACACCAGGATCACCAAGAAACCTGGATAACCGCCTACCCCATAGTGAGGTCTCACGGTGGAGCAGTGCTCCTTCTGCACCCATAGGGTGCTCCTACCTTCACCCTCTACTGGAGATTACCCAGATGTCATGAAGATCGAAGTGGAGTGTATGGCACACTTAGAATATTGTTCAAATGCACAACATGCTATAAGGACATTGTGTAAAGTTGCATAACAAAACGTGGATTGTTCGATTAAACACTATAAAAATGTGTGTTAATTTGAATACTCAGTCAGAAGGAGGTAAGTTATTGTATAGGCCAATATGTGCCTGTCTTTCAAAGTAGTTGGTTGTTTGGGTAGTAGCCAAACTACTAGTATTTAATAATATAAGAACTGCACATACATTCAGTTGTTTAAAATGTTTAAGCATGTATCCCCAACAGAGGATTAGCATGCATTCCCATACGTCAACTCCCGCCATATTACATGTGAGCAACCTGTATGTCAAAAAAAATGGAAAACTCAGTTATTTCATTTTTTTTTTACTATATACCATTATCACTTTTGAAGCCTACATTTATTTACTTCTGAACCCAAACCTCAGTATTCCTAGGGAGTAAGGCCCAATTTTATTATTGTGTATACCCTTGCTTTCTAATGTTTCAGACATTCCTAGGAAGGATCCTACTTGCGGATGTGTCTGTGCTCACAAAACCTAAAGTAAATGGTGTGATTATGTAAACATATGACATGCCTTTTCTGCGGTGCAAAAACAATGATGCCGTTTTTACTCTCGGATTCCTGTGTGGTTTTGTTGGGTCTTAAAGAGTATTCATTTGTTGGCAGCAGTAAGTATTCAACTTCAGTTACAACTGTGGCCTCAAGGTAGCGTCCAATCACAAAATCTTGAAAACAAAGTAATGCAAGTTCTTTGCATCGACCAGGGTTTCTAGAGAAGAAAAAATACAATTCTGTGAGTACTCACCTGTAGAATTGGCATTATACGTAGCACGTCCTGTTCCAGAATATTCCTTACACATGGGTAAAACATCCACAAGATGGCGCTGTACTGCAGAAAAAGACTTGTGGCCACTCCCGGCCCCTTAAATAGTCAGGAATCTCCCACTAATTCCCAGTGTTGACAAGCAGTTATACAAGAAGCCAGGAGAATCAATAACATAAAATGAACAATCACCATACAGAGGTACCGTATTTGCCGGCGTATAAGACGACTGGGTGTATAAGACGACCCCCCAACATTTCCACTCAAAATATAGAGTTTGTTATATACTCACCGTATAAGACTACTCCCTCTTCCGCACACCAAATAAAACGTAAAAGAACATCAGATTTTATTTCAACATGTTAATTCCCTTCCCCAGAGTCTCTTGGTGGCTTCTTACAGGCATGGGGGCATCCCTCAGTACAGGCATGGGGGCATCCCTCAGTACAGGCATGGGGGCATCCCTCAGTACAGGCATGGGGGCATCCCTCAGTACAGGCATGGGGGCATCCCTCAGTACAGGCATGGGGGCATCCCTCAGTACAGGCATGGGGGCATCCCTCAGTACAGGCATGGGGGCATCCCTGTTCCCGAACATTCCTTACACATGGGAAATCCAATAGCGGTGTCTGTAAGGTAGGGTGGGATCCCCAAAGAGCAACAGCGAGCAGTTCAAACCACTGCCGCCTGTAGAACTTTACGGCCAAAAACAGCATCAGCTGAGGCCCTAACATCAACTTTGTAAAACTTGGAAAAAGTATGAACAGAAGACCAAGTAGCGGCCTTGCAAACTTGTTCAACAGAAGCTTGGTGCTGAAAAGCCCAAGAGGCACCAATAGCACGAGTAGAATGAGCAGTAAGGCGGAAGGGAGGCTCCTTCCCCTTAGCAGAATAGGCTCGTACCACAGCCTGACGGATCCACTTACTGATAGTGGACTTAGCCGGAGGCAGACCCTTCCTAGGTCCAGAAGGGATAACAAAAAGAGCATCAGTCTTCCTAAAAGACTCAGTAGCTACCAAATAGAACTTCAAGGTCCTGACAACATCCAAAGAGTGTAAGACCCGCTCCTTAGAGTTACTAGGATAAGGACAAGGAGACGTAAAGAGATGATTTGCATAGCTCCGCCTACTGCAAGGGTAGATGGGTAATGCTATCTGTCCTTGGACTGGGTACTGTGCAAATACTTTCCGTTTTAGGAAAGCCACTCTTTTCCTTTACCTAAGTAGAGGGTTTTTTGGTCTCTTTAGCCCCCCTATATTAAGCCTAACATGGGTCTCTCCACATACTGGCTTGCGACTATGTTAGGATAAGGACACAGAGAAGGTAAAACAATGTCTTGATTGAGATGAAAAGCAGACACAACCTTAGGCAAGAAATCTGGCTAGGAACCGAAACACCACTTTGTCCTGGTGTCTCTCAAAGTAAGAAGGTTTAATGGAAAGCGCCGCCAACTCAGAAACACGCCTAACAGAAGTGATAGCCACCAAAAAGGCTACCTTAAGAGTCAAAATAGGCAAAGCAGCCTCACGAATAGGCTCAAAAGGAGAACCCTGCATGGCAGATAAAACCAAATTCAAATCCCAGACTGGTAACAAAGGCTTACGCGGCGGGTGCACGTGAGTAACCCCCTGAAAAAAGTCTTAACCAAACGGTGGTTGGCAAAAGACCTTTGGAAGAAAATAGCCAAGGCTGAAACATGGCTCTTGAGGGTACTAAGTTGAAGGCCTATATCCAAACCATGCTGCAAGAATTCCAGAATCCTGGGAATAGAAAACACACCACAGGGAAACGACTTAGACTCACACCAGGCAATGTAAGCATGCCAGACCCTGTAATAGATAAAGGACGAGGACTGCTTCCTAGCTCTAATCATGGTATCCACAACAGAGGCAGGCAACCCATTTTCCATCAGGATGGAGGTTTCAGCAGCCAAGCAGTCAAAGCCAGCGTTTGTAAATTGGGATGGCACAGCTGCCCCTGAGTGAGCAAATCTGGGTCCTTGGGCAGGGCGTACTGATCTACTGCCAACTGCACGATGTCTGTGAACCACACCCTTCTTGGCCAACAGGGGGCCACCAAGATGGCCGACACCCCCTCCTGGGCTATCTTGCGCAGCACCCTGCCCAGCAGAGGAAACAGAGGGAACACATAGAGGAGCTGAAAGCTCTTCCAAGACAATGCTAGTGCATCCATGGCCAAGGCCAAAGGATACTGGGACAGAGAGACAAAGACTGGAAGCTTGTGATTGTGATTGGATGCAAACAGATCCACATCCGGCTGACCCCAGCGGTGACACAGAGAGCGAAACACCCTGCTGATGAGGGACCATTCTCCCAGACAAGAAGTCCCCCTGCTCAGGGAGTCCGCCTCCAGATCCCCCCCCCCCCCCCCCCCCCGGGATGTACACCGCCGAGATGCAGGGAACATTCTCCTCCACCCAGGACAGAATCAGAGACACTTCCTTGGGGGCCCTCCTGCTCCGGGTCCCTCCCTGATGATTGATGTAGGCAACCGCCGTCTGGTTGTCCGTGCGGATCTGAACAGCCCGACCCCGAAGGTGTGGGGTCAATTGTGTGAGAACTAACCTCACCACCCTCAGTTCCAGAATGTTGATAGGGGCATGGGCCTCCTGAGGGCCCCACTGACCCTGGAATTTCATGGACTTCCAGAAGCCCCCGCAACCTGTCAGACTGGCATCTGTGGTGACAGTCTCCCAGCAAGGTGACAGAAAGGTCCTGCCCACCAAGAGATTCCTTGAGTCCAGCCACCACAAGAGTAACCGCCTGGTCAGGGAGGACAGAACAAACTCCTGATCCAGGGACACAAGGTCCCGATCCCATACCGACAGTAAGTGAACTTAAAGAGGTCTCATGTGAAACTGAGCATAGGGAACCGCTTCGGAACTGGACACCATCAGGCCCACCAGCTGCATCCCCTGCCGAATGGAGGGATGCGGACAAGACAGTAGTAATTGGGCCTGAGCTTGAATATTCTCCACCTTCTGCTGAGGGAGAAACACCTTGACCTGAGATGTATCCAGAGTCATGCCCAGAAAGGACCTCACCAGAGACGGGAACAGAGAAGACTTGGGATGGTTGATCACCCAGCCGAATGACTCCAGTGTGGTCACCACCACCTGCGTATCCAGCCTGCCTGATGGAAGGACTGGGACGAGATCAGAATGTCGTCCAAATAAGGGAGAATGCGAATGCCCTGAGCTCTCAGCAGAGCCATCATACCCTTGGTGAATACCCTGGGAGCCAAGGTGATCCCAAAAGGCAGTGCCACAAATTGATAATGCTGATCTCCCAGAGCAAACCTGAGGCCTGAGGTATTTCTGATGACCTGGAAAAATTGGTACATGAAGGTAAGCGTCCTTGATGTCTACAGAGGTCATGAAGTCACCTGGGTGCAGTGAATTGACTGCTGAGTGCAGCGTCTCCATGCGAAAATGCTTGAATCTGACAAACTTGTTGACACACTTTAGATCCAAGATGGGCCTGAGGGACCCATCCTTTTTGGGGACCGTGAAGAGATTGGAATAGAAGCCTCTGCCCCTTTCCCTGAAAGGTACAGGGCAGATGACCCCCCAACTCCAGAAGGTTTTGGACCGCAAAACACGAGCCCCGATCTGACAGGGGGTTCTGAGCCATCCGGGATCTGATGAATCTTGGGGGTGGCCAGGCTGCAAACTCTATCTTGGAACCGGAGGAAACCACCTCCTGGATCCATCTGTCTGCTACACATCGCCTCCAGACATGAGCAAAGAGCCGAAGCCTTCCCCCTACTCGGATGGGTGAGGGCGCCTCCTCATGCCTGAGGGGGCTTAGGGGAGGATTTGGGCTTGGGACCCCAGGAGAGGCCGGGGGGCGGGCACGTCCTCTGCCCCTGCCCCAATAGTCTCCACGTGCTCCAGCAAAGGAAGCTCCTCAACCAGCCCTGGAAGCGCGGAAGGAGGGGAGAGAGGCACCAGTCCCCCGAAAGGGCCGAGACGGCCTCCTACATTGAGGTAACCTACCACCCCTGGCAAACAAGTCCAAGCGTTCAAAGAGGCGCAGCCCCTTAAAGGGAAACCCAGTGAGAGCCTTCTTAGCAGCCTTATCAGCTACCCACTGACGCAGCCAGACAGAGCGGCGTATAGCCACCAACAGAGCAGAAGTCCTCCCACACATTCTAATGGCATCAGCCATAGCAGAAAGAACATAAGCAACAAATTCATGGCAAAGCAGGAGATCTATACTCCTCTCCTCCCGCAACATCAGAGGCCCCGTCTAAGACACTCTTAAGCAGCCCCTTAATAGCAATAGCTGTAATGGCAGAGGCACAAACCAGGGGCAGCGTGGTCCCCACACAGGCAAAGGCATGACAAGCCAGCTGGTCCATGCGCCGGTCCTCACCATCCCGCAGGGTAGTAGTGAGGAGAATGCATGACAGATATATTTGACAACCCCAGAATGGGCGCGTCCACCTCGGGAGGACATGACCAACGCTTTATCAAATCTGAGGACCATTGGTCTTCTCCAAAAGGAGACTCGGTATCACCATAAACCCTAGGTTGTTCCTCAGATGATTCTGAATCAGAGATTAGTTCCCCCTCCTCAAGGGGACAATAACCTGAAATGTCAAAAAATTCCTCAGGCTCAACAGGGAAGAAGGAAACAGTGGGGGATAGATGCCGCTTCTTGGCAGAAGCCTTACGCTGGCCCGACCCAGCAATATGGTTTTCAATGCTGGCCACCCGTGCAGCGAAATTCGATTGAGACTCACCGCTAGTATGCCCCTCGCTGGGGATCAGATGCAAGCGTGGGGGGTAGGTGAAGCCAGAGGGGGCGCCGCACCAGGGCCCGTAGCAGGCGACCCAGAATGCAGCGCAAGTACCTGCTGGGCGCAGGTTACCCATACCCTGACATCTTCACTTATAGGGGAAAACCCCACACGCAACACACAGCACATTAACCCCAGAAGCCTCCATATTGTGATTTTTACAAAAGTATGCACAATAGTCAGAACAGGGACACAGCTAAACAGCCACCCTATTTGGGATGCCCCCCGAAACCCGCTAGGGAAAGTGGGAGATTGGCAATAGGCAGGCCGAGAGAACCACAGTCAAGGGACCCGCCTGCAAGGCACAATAATGTACACCATAAGCATCCCTAGCCATACAATAATACACCAAGGATAAAAAAACCCGTAAGGTACTTACGGACCAAGCCGACAAGCGCATAGATAAGCTGATCACCAATCGCGTCGCAGCACCGCAATGGAAGGGCCACAAAATGGCGCCGACAGCAGTACCTAGAGGGGCAGCCTGCATAGGCATGACGCGTAGCGCATCAAACCGTGGTACCCGCCCCCCCGAAGAGCGCGAAAACAAGATCAAGTGACGCGCCGGCGCCATGACAGTGAAACAAAAAACACAGTAAAAGCGCCAACCACCGCGGAGCGCTGTACAACGGCCTCCACACACACCAAACACGAAGTGACAAAAAAATACAATTCTGTGATTACTCACCTGTAGAATTGGTATTATATGTATACAGTACGTGCTGTTCCAGAATATTCATTACACATGGGTAATACATGCACAAAATAGCGCTGGACTGCAGAAAACAGCTTGTGGCTCCTCCCGGCCCTATATACCGTATTTTTCGCCCTATAAGACGCACTTATTTTTCACCAAAAGTGGGGCGAATGTAAAAAAAAAATAAAAAAAAATAAAAAAAAAAAACTCACCCGTTCCCGCGTTGTCTGCCACACTGCGAGAGGCCAGAAGAGCGGCGGGGGCTCTGTCCCGGGCCCGCCTCTGCGATCGCTGTCTTTTCAGGCAGCAATGACAGCGGCGGGGCCAGAGACAGAGCCCCTGCCGCTCCTCCATCTGCTGCCTCTTCCGGGCTCAGAGCACACGCGAGCACGAAGGTCCGGACAGTGGGTTGGCGTGGCCTGCACCGGTGCAGGCCACGCCCACCCGCTGCCCGGACCTTCGTGGTCGCATGTGCCCAGGAACAGCAGATGGTCATCGCTGCCTGAAAAGACAGCGATCGCAGCGGCGGGGCCGGGACAGAGCCAGCTCGTGAATGGGGTGGGCGTGGACTGCGCCGACGGCCACGCCCATCCCATTCACGGAGCCGGCCGCTCAGCGCAGCGGTGTCAGCGGACAGGTGAGTTTAACTTTTTTTTTTATATATACATGGCGCCTGCCTATACTAATGGGGGGAGGGGGTGGGAATGGGGGGAGAGGGGCCACACAGCCTATTCTAATGGGGGGAGAGGGGCCACACAGCCTATACTAATGGGGGGAGGGGGATGCCACACAGCCTATACTAATGGGGGGAGGGGGATGCCACACAGCCTATACTAATGGGGGGAGGGAGATGCCACACAGCCTATGCTAATGGGGGGAGGGGGATGCCACACAGCCTATGCTAATGGGGGGAGGGGGATGCCACACAGCCTATGGGAATGGGGAGAGAGGGATGCCACACAGCCTATACTAATGGGGGAGAGGGGGATGCCACACAGCCAATGGGTATATGGGGAATGGGAGGGGGGGATGCCACACTGGGTATACGGGGAATGGGATGGGCATGCTACACTGTCTATGGAATGGGGGCATCCCACACGGCCTATGGGAATGGGATAGGGGAATGCCACACTGTCTGTAATGGTGCGTTTTTGGTTTAAAATATGTTTTTTCTTATTTTCTTCCCCCAAATCCTAGGTGCGTCTTTTGGGGCGAAAAATACGGTAAGTCAGGGACCTCCCACAAATTCCCCAGTATTGACAAGCAGTTAATAAGAAGCCAGGAGAACAATAATGACAATAATTTAAAAAATACCATTTTGTGAGTACTCACCTGTAAAATGGATATTGTCAGTGTGTCACACACCCCGCTTCCCCTTTAATTCTTACGATCGGGTTACTCCACCAGCAGGTGGCGACGTTGCAGAGAGAAGTCTTGAAAACGAGACCCTTCCGGCCTACATATACCTGGGACCTCCCACTTAACACCCAGTGAATTCAAACAGCAGTAAGACAAGGTGCCAGGAAATCCAACGGTAACCTCAAAATAAAATAAAGGAAAGCTTCACCATTTAGAGGATCCAGGATACCAAAAAGGGCGGGTGAAGCGGGGTGTGTGACACACTGACAATATCCATTTTACAGGTGAGTACTCACAAAATGGTATTATTCTCAGTGTGTCACACATCCAAAAGCAGTGTCCACAAGGGATGGGTATTCGAAGGCAAAATGAAGCATAACTTAAACTACTGCAGTCTGCAGAACCTTGCGGCAAACACAGCATCCGCTGAGGCCTGCACATCAACCTTGTAAAACTTAGAAAAAGTATGAACAGAAGACCAAGTAGCAGCCTTACAAACTTGTTCAACAGAAGCTTGGTGCTGAAAAGCCCAAGATGTTCCAATGGCACGAGTAGAATGAGCAGTGATACGAAAAGGGGGAACCTTCCCCTTGGCCGAATAGGCCCCAACAATTGCCTGACGAATCCATTTGCTAATTGAAGACTTGGCCGGAGCCAAACCCTTCCTAGGCCCACAGGGCGCAACAAAAAAGGCATCAGTCTTACGAAAAGGAGAAGTAGTAATCAAATAGTACTTAACACAGCGTACTACATCCAAACAATGCAAAACCCTCCCCTTGTCATTCTTAGGCTTAGGACACAAGGAGGGAAGAACAATATCCTGATTCAAATGAAAAGCAGAAACAACCTTAGGAAGAAAGTCCGGTTTGAAACGAAAGACCACCTTGTCCACCTTGTCCTGATGCCTCTCAAAGTAGGGCGCCTGGATCGACAAGGCCGCCAACTCCGAGACACGCCGAACCGAAGTGATAGCTACCAAGAAGACAATCTCCTGAGTCAAGGTAGACAAAGCAATATCCTGCAAGGGCTCAAAGGGAGGAGCCTGAAGAGCAGAAAGAACCAAGTTCAAGTCCCAAACAGGGAGCAATGGCTTCCTGGGAGGCCGCACATGCGTAACCCCCTGGAAAAAAGTTTTAACTAAAGGATGAAGCGCAAGAGGCTTCTGAAAAAAGATAGACAAGGCAGAAACCTGCCCTTTCAAAGTACTCAGCTGGAGACCAGAGTCCAGCCCTGATTGCAAAAACTCCAGAATCCTGGAAACCGAAAAGACCCTACAAGGCAAAGATCTAACCTCACACCAAGCGATATAGGCTCTCCAAGTCCTATAGTAGATGGTAGAAGAAGACCTCTTCCGGGCACAGATCAGAGTCTTAACAACCGAGTCAGAAAGACCCTCCTCCTTCAAGATGAAGGTTTCAGCAGCCAAGCCGTCAAACCCAGCGTTGGTAAATTGGGGTAACACAGCCGACCCTGAGTGAGCAGATCGGGCCGAAGAGGCAGAACGACCTGATCCACCGCCAGCCGAACGATGTCTGCGAACCATACTCGCCTTGGCCACCTTGGAGCCACGAGAATGGCGGACACCCTTTCCAGAGCCAGCTTCCGCACCACCTTGCCTAGCATGGGTATCGGAGGAAAAAGGTACAGAAACCCCAGATCCCCCCAGCTCAGGGACATGGCCGCTTAAGCCGCAGCCTTCTGAGTCACCGCGGCGGAAACTATTTTCTCGAGGTTGGCCGATCGTGCACACACCTCGGATTGTGAATCCCCACCCTTGACAACGTCACGCGGGGTCCGGAATAGGTGAGGGGGGGTAGTTGCGAGGAGCCAGGTACCGGAATGCCGGACTGGCGCGCAATATTCTGCTGTGCACAAGAAATACATATTATGACAACATCGCCTGGGAGCGGAGCCCCACAACCCCCACACAGCCTGGATAGCCCCGAAGAGCCATTTCCGGTAATGTCGGAAGCCTCCATATGGTGAAATTATGGTATTCGCAATAACCCGGGATGCCCCCTTTATAATTAAAGTCCCGGGAGTGGGAGGATTTATAAGCCCAGGAAAATCCCAATTTGGAAAATAAGACTAGCCAGGTATATCAGACCGGGAGGCTCACAGCAGTGAGGGGATCCCAGGATCTGTAAGGGAAAGAGACCACAATCAGACCCCCCAAAGAAAGATTGCCAGCATGCGCCACACACATACAACTAAACAGAATGTAACAGTAAAAAATATATACAATATATACAAAAGCCTGAAGTATATACAGCCCATGAGAAAAATATATATACCTAAACATGAATAACTAACATGTGCCTCCAGGAGGGGAGCTATATAAAAGTGACAGGGTTAACTGCCCAAGCACCGCACAAATAAAGCAAGACAAACCAATAAAAAACCTGTTTAAATGGTGTCACCCTCCTCAGCCGAGCTAGGGACCGCTGGGCTGTTGCTGAGAGCCTCCGTGCAGTGAGGCTCCGGCTGAGATAGAGAGAGGAAGATGGGCCGGGCTCAGCGCACACAGTGCTCCGGCCCCGCCCCCGACGGCCAAACAGCATGGGCCGAGAGCGAGTGCGGCCCCACCCCCTAGACAAAAGCAGCATCAGCTGAGGCCCTAACATCATCCTTGTAAAACGTAGAAAAAGGATGAACCAAGTAGCGGCATTGCAAACTTGTTCAACAGAAGCTTGGTGCTGAAAAGCCCAAGAGGCACCAATAGCACGAGTAGAATGAGCAGTAAGGTGGAAGGGAGGCTCCTTCCCCTTAGCAGAATAGGCCTGTACCACAGCCTGATGGATCCACTTGCTGATAGTGGACTTAGCTGGAGCCAGACCCTTCTTAGGTCCAGACGGGTGCACAAAAAAATCATCAGTCTTCCCGAAGGATTCAGTAGCCACCAAATAGTCCTGACCACATCCAGAGAGTGTAAAACCTGCTCCTTAGGGTTACTAGGATTAGGGCACAGAGAAGGCAAAACAATGTCCTGATTGAGATGAAAAGGAGACACAACCTTAGGCAGAAATTCTGGCTTAAAACGAAACGCCACCTTGTCCTGATGGCCACCAAAAAGACTACCTTAAGCGTCAAAATGGACAAAGGGGCCTCACGCAAGGGCTCAAAGGAAGACCCCTGCAAGGGAGATAAGACCCAAGTTCAAATCCCTGACTGGTAACATAGGCTTACGTGGGGCATGCACATGAGTAACCCCCTGGAAGAAGGTCTTAACCAAACGATGGTGAGCAAAAGATCTTTGGAAAAAATTGGCCAAGGCAGAAACATGACCTTTAAGGGTACTAAGTTGAAGACCCAAATCCAAACCATTATGCAGAAACTCCAGAATCCGAGGGACAGAAAACACCCGACAGGGAAACGACTTAGACTCACAACAGTCAATATAAGCATGCCGTACCCTATAGTAGATGGAGGACGAGGACTTCTTCCTAGCCCTAATCATGGTATTACCAACAGAGGCAGGCAGCCCCTTCTCCATCAAGATGGAGGTTTCAGCAGCCAGGCCGTTAAAGCCAGCGTTTGTAAATTGGGATGGCGAAGCTGCCCCTGAGTGAGCAGGTCTGGAACCTTGGGAAGGGCGTACTGATCTACTGCACGATGTCTGCGAACCACAGGATGGTTGGCACCCCTTCCTGGGATATCTTGCGCAGCACCCTGTCCAGCAGAGGAAAAGGAGGGAACACAAAGGAGCTGAAAGCTCTGCCAAGACATTGCTAGTGCATCCATGGCCAAGGCCAGAGGGTGCTGGGACAGAGAGACAAAGGCTGGAAGCTTGTGATTGTGGCGGGACGCAAACAGAGCCACATCCGGCTGACCCCAACGGTGGCACAGGGAGCGAAACGCCCTGCTGCTGAGGGACCATTCTCCCAGGCGAGAAGTCCCCCTGCTGAGGGAGTCTGCCTCCAGATTCTCCACTCCCGGGATGTACACTGCCGAGATGCAGGGAACATTCTCCTCCGGACAGTATCAGAGACACTTCCTTGAAGGCCCTCTTGCTCCGGGTCCCTCCCTCATGATTGATGTAGGCAACCGCCATCTGGTTGTCCGAGTGGACCTGAACAGCCCGACCCCGAAGGTGTGGAGTCAGTTGGACGAAAACCAACCGTATTGCCCTCAGTTCCAGAATGTTGATATGGGTGTGGGCCTCCTGAGGGCCCCACTGACCCTGGAATTTCAGGGATTTCCAGAAGCCCCCTCAACCTGTCAGACTGGCATCTGTGGTGACTGTCTCCCAGCACAGAGCCAGAAAGGATCTGCCCACCAACAGGTTCCTTGAGTCCAGCCACCACGAGAGAGACCGCTTGACCAGAGGGGACAGAACAAACACCTGATCCAGGGACACCGGGTCCCGATCCCAAACTGACAAGAGGTGAAGTTGAAGAGGCCTCATGTGAAACTGAGCGTATGGAACAGCCTCGAAGCAAGACACCATCAGGCCCACCAGCTGCATCCCCTGCCGGATGGAAGGATGAGGGCAAGACAGAAGAAGCTTGGCTTGGCTTTAGCTTGCAGACTGTCCACCTTCTGCTGAGGGAGAAGGATCTTGACCTGAGATGTATCCAGAGTCATGCCCAGAAAGGACTTGACCATTGACGGCGACTGGGAAGACTTGGGATGGTTGATCACCCAGCCGAAGGACTCCAGTATGGACACCACCATCTGGGTATCCAGCTCGGCCTGCTGGAAGGACTGAGATGTGATGAGTGATGAGAATGTCGTCCAAGTAAGGAAGGATGCAAATGCCCTGAGATCTCAGCAGAGCCATAATGCCCGCCAGCACTTTGGTGAATACCCTGGGAGCCGAGGTGACCGAAGGGCAAGGCCACAAATTAGCAGTGCTGATCCACCAGAGCGAACCTGAGGAATCTATGATGACCTGGAAAGATTGGTATACGAAGGTAAGCATCCTTGATGTCTACAGTGGTCATGAAGTCCTCCGGGCGTAGTGAATTTACAGCTGAGCGCAGAGTCTCCATGCAAAAGCGTTTGAATCTGACAAATTTGTTGAGGTGCTTTAAATCCAGGATGGGTCTGATGGACCCGTCTTTCTTGGGAACAGGACCCGTCTTTCTTGGGAGCTAGGACCTCTTCCTAGCTCTAATCAAAGTCTGGACAGCCTCAAACATACCTTCCTCCTTCAGAATGAAGGTTTCAGCAGCCAAGCCATCAAAGCCAGCGTTTGTAAATTGGGGTAAAGTAGTTGACCCTGAGATATCAGGTCCGGAACCAGGGGCAGCCTGTTCTGCTCTACCGCCAGTCTTTACGACGTCTGCGTACCAAACCTGTCTTGGCCACATTGGGGCCACCAGAATTGCTGGCGCCCCTTCCAGAACCAGCTTGCGAACTACCTTGCCCACCATGGAGAAGCAAAGTACATTTGTACTTTGTGCCGGCACAAAAAAGCTTTTTGAATAAAAGGGAGTATATTTTATGCATAGGGAATAGGTCTTGGTTACCATTCCCTATAAATACTGTGCTATACATGGGTATTTTCAGGACAGGTGCATATGCACTTCTTCAGGGCAGGTTGAGGTGGTTTTAAATGTTTTGTTGTTGTGGCTTTTAAATGTGTTTGTTTTTTGTATAATTACAATAAACTTTATATGAATTTATATTGGTTGTGCTCCTTTGTGTGACCCCTGGGTCTACCTTTGTTTTCTGGAGTCCTCATGAAAGACACAAATGAAAGGGGACCCATCAGCCAACACTCATACATTACCTAATACTATAATATATATATATATATATATATATATATATATATATATATATATATATATATATACACATCTATATACACAATATGTACAATAAGGACAGCGCAGCCCCCTGCGGAGAGGGGTGCTGCCATAACAGGAAGAGAGGGGGCCCACAGGGCACTCACAAAACAGCGGAGTCCGCAGCAGCAACAGGAACAAGATGGCCACAGGAGCCCAGCACAGCCTTGCCTGGAGGGAGTGAAGAAGAGGGGCGGGTCAGCGCAGAACGCGCGCTCGTTAGGCCACGCCCCCCTCCCGCAAGTCCAGCAACGCGGATCCAGGCCGTGGGCCGAGCCTCAGCAAGGCGCCAAAGCGAGGGGGAGGGGCAGGCCGCGGCGAGGGCCCGGCCCCGCCCCCCCCAACACGCAGCCTGAGGGGGAGAAGCTCCCGATGCTAAACGCTGCACAGCACGGTGCAGACCCAAAGCAGAGTGACAGTACACCGCAATATGCGCGCACACACACACACACACTGTACGCACCCACACAATAAAGAAATGGGAGGGACAAGCCTGACCTTCCCCCCCCCCCCCCCCCCCCCCAGCTGGAGGGTTAAGGAAGGGACCCGGAAGGTGGGGGATCCGGAACCAGAGTCTGGTGGACGAATACGGCAGAAAAGACAGGGCATCCCAAGCCAGGGTCACCAACCCGGACACCGCCTACCCCTTGCAATGGGGTCTCACGGAGGAGCAATGCTCCTTAAACACCTTCAAAGGTGTTGCCTACCCTCACCAGGACCTACAGCCAAGGCTGGGAGGCTCATACGGGACAATGGAATAAGGTCCAGGCAGAAATAGGGGCAAGAATGGCCGGGCGTGAGCCTGGCTTACCTGCAAGGAACAGAAGCTTCATCTTCTGACTGAAGGTACTGAAGGTAGCGTGTATGAGAGCATAAGAGGTCTTTACAGCGCGCCTTCCATCACTGCTCTTGAAGTTGGAAATTTGAGTCTGAAATGCGTGTTATTTTATGAATGTTGGTAAGCCTAATAAATGTGGGCAGGTGCTCTGAAGTTTTGAGGATATCACGCTATGTGTTTTTATTTGTCTATTTTTATGTGATATAATCTCTGGAGTGATGGATTGATAAAGAGTTTTGGACAACAAGGAGGATCTAAATTCATTAGCATTGCTCAAATATATCCTATATTTGGTTGGAAAGCACACAAGAGTCTTGACACTTTAAAGAGGATCTAAATCATATTGCAAGCCTTTATTTTCTATCTGGTACGTGATTTATAATGTGGTGATGGGAGTTTGCACAAATTATTATTTCTATTGGAAATTCACATAGGAGGTGGACTTTTTCCTTAATGTTGTTGAAAATTTTGCATACAATTTGAAGGAGATATTAACGTCCCGCAGAGTTTTTTGGTGTTTTGGCACTAATATAAAAAAAACTTTGTGAAGTATCTGCAGACTGATCCAACACAGACTGATCCAACACAGTTTGAACTATTCCAGCGTGGATATATGTTATACATATGAAAATTATCCTTGAAGTAATCTTTTAAGTGTGTAAGCGCAGTGTTTTATGAAATTTTTTTCAAAATATTTTTCATCATATATAAATAGATCATCTTCTGACTTGCTCATCGCTCTTGCAGAGAAGGAACTGGGGGATTAGTGGGAGGTCCCAGGTATTTATGGACCGGGAGGACCTTCTATTTTGCATTCATCTTTGCAGAAGTTGTCAGATGTCATGAATGGTGGAAGCGGGGTGTATGACACACTTAGAATAAGCCTGTCGCTGGCTACCCTTTGGTACAGGGTCTTGCGGCCCGGAGCAACGCTCCTTCAGCACCTGACCCTAGCGCTGTCCTACCTTCACCCGAACTGTCAGCCGTGGCTGGGAGGCAGTGGGTCCAGAACGGGTGGCAATAAGCCTGCAGGGCCCTAGGCAAAGCCCACTCCCTGTGCAGGAGGAAGCCATCTTCATCTTCGCAGTCCAGACTGCAGAAAGGCTCTGGGGAATTAGTGGGAGGTTCCTGGCTATTTAAGGGGCCGGTTATGGCCACAAGTCTTTTTCTGCAGTCCAGCGCCATCTTGTGGATGTATTACCCATATGTAAGGAATATTCTAGAATAGGACATGCTGTATACTTTGAATAAAATAGAACTCTGTGAATTCTCACGTGTAGAATTGATTTCTATTGTCTTCCACTCCAGGT
The DNA here is from genome assembly GCA_027917425.1 of Gastrophryne carolinensis. Taxonomy (NCBI): domain Eukaryota; kingdom Metazoa; phylum Chordata; class Amphibia; order Anura; family Microhylidae; genus Gastrophryne; species Gastrophryne carolinensis. The sequence continues at coordinate 218,258,128 of CM051238.1, forward strand.
CATCACATATTCATGGGTTAGCACTTAACGCTGAAGGCGGGACTGCAAGATAAAAAGGTGTGGCCCCAACCGGCCTACATATACTTCCGGCTGTACACTTATTCAAGTTATTAAAGAAAAGCAGCAAGACACAGCCACGTGGGACAAAGACAACTACTTTCGCAATGGCAAAAACCTAAACTGACCATATGTTCCACTTTGAGGCCCCCTGTCCTTCTGAAAACTCTGGGAAAACCTAAATGCCCCACTTTGTTGACATGGGGAAGTTTGTCCCACCAAATGCAGAATGTTGGATGTCTGGGTGGTTCACAACTGCTCTGACTATTTGGTTGAATGGTGGCAGTTGGATGCATGGACTTCTGGCTCAATCACCAACATTTGTTATGGACCAAATATTCCTAGAGCATAACATGCTAAACCACACCCCTACCATGCCCATCACCCACAAACTGGCTAACCCTGTCCAACTTTAAAGACCCCAAAAATGGTCAGTTTACGAAAACCCCTTGATTAGTTGCAAAGTGATGTATTTTTGCAATATAAGATGCACCGGCCCATAGGACGCACCTAGGATTTGGAGAAGGAAAAAAATATTCTGAACCAAATAAACTCAAACACCATTCCCCCAAGAACCAAATAGGCAATCCCCTCTCCCATTCCCCATATAGGTAGTGTGGCATTCCCCCTCCCATTCCCCATATAGGTAGTGTGGCTTTCCCCATATAGGCAGTGTGGCACATGCCTCATCCAATTCCCCATATAAGCAGTGTGACATTCCCCCCTCCCATTCCCCATAGGCAGTCAGTTGGGTATACAGCACAGCCTCAGATTTACAGTAGCAATTTCCACTGTGGGGCATCACAAATTGGGTTCCTTCCATTTTGGGACTTTGCAAGTTGACCAGGACTCTTATAAGAATTCAATACTTATGCATATAGAGGTGCTCCTTCTGATAAAGCAAATAAACAAGGCAATCTAGTAATTATAAAGAGATTGTAGTAGAAGCTGTAGCCGCTCTCCGAATATCGGCCTGGTGAGCAATTTTAGGAATCAGGTTGGTTTATCCAGAGGGGTCTCATTTAAAGGCCTGAAAGACAAACTGTTTAATGCCTCCACTTTCTTGAGATTGTCCTACAATATGCTTCAGATTGCAAGAGATCAGAAGTAGGCGGCTGCAGCCTGTATATTTATAGTCTAGAGGAGCGGCTGCAGCCTGTATGTTTATAGCCTAGAGGAGCTTACATTTTTAGGTCTAGCAGACCAATTCCCAGCTTGAGTAAACCAATAAGTATCTGACACTCTCGTCAAGAGAAACTAAGAATTCCATTCTACTCTAGTCCACTCACTCAAGAAAAATACCTGTGATTACTCACCTGTAGAATGGATATTATAAGTATGCATCACACCCTGCTTCGGAATAGAATAATCGCGCTTTTCTAGCAGAGATGGCAAAAAAAGAAGCCCCTCCCAGTCCATAAATACCTGGGACCTCCCACACATTCCCCGGTATATGAAAGCAGTAAGGGGACCAGGAGAAGCCAATAATTAAAAACATGAACAATGAAAAAATTCACCATATAGAGGATCCAAGATACAACTCAGGGCGGGACTAAGCAGGGTGTGATGCATACTTATAATATCCATTCTACAGGTGAGTAATCACAGAATGGTATTATTCCAAGTATGCATCACACCCTGCTTCGGAATAGAATAATCACTTCTGGGACATCCAGTAGCAGTGTCCAACAATGGGTGGGGATCCAAAAGGCAATAATGCACAAATCAAACCACTGCAGCTTGCAGAACTTTGCGGCCAAAAACAACTACCGCTGAGGCCTGAACATCAACCTTGTAAAACTTGGAAAAGGTATGAACAGAAGACCAAGTAGCAGCCTTACAAACTTGTTAAACAGAGGCCTGGTGCTGAAAAGCCCAAGAAGCCCCAACAGCACAAGTAGAATAAGCAGTGATCCGGAAAGGGGGATCCCTCCCCTTGGCAGAATAGGCCCTAACAACGGCCTGACGAATCCATTTGCTAATGGTAAACTTGACGAGCGCCAAACCTTTCTTGGGACCAGAGGGCACCACAAACAAGGCGTCAGTCTTCCTGAATGGCGCGGTAGCCACCAGATAGTATTTCACACATCCACACATCCAACGACATCCAAAGAGTGCAAGGCCCTCTCCTTGTCGTTGCTAGGATTCGGACACAAGGAAGCACAAAGTCCTAATTAAGGTGAAAGGCAGAGACAACCTTAGGCAAGAAGTCAGGTTTAAATCGATAAAACCACCTTGTCCTGGTGTCTCTCAAAGTAAGAGGCCTGAATGGACAGAGCCGCCAACTCAGAAACACATTGAACAGAGATGACAGCCACAAAGAATGCAACCTTAAAGATGAGAATAGACAGTGCAGCCTCATGCACTGGCTCAAATAGAGGATACCAAATAATACCAGACAATACCAAATTCAAATCCCAAACCGGCAACATGAGTTTGCGAGGTGGACGCACATGAGTGATCCCCTGGAAAAAAGTCTTAACCAAAGGCTGAAGAGCGAAAGACCTTTGAAAGAAACCCCCCAGAGCGGAGACATGTCCCTTCAGATTGCGGAGGTGAAAACCCAAGTCCCGACCATGTTGAAGGAACTCCAGAATCCGAGGGATGGAAAACACCCAACAAGGAAAGGCCCTAGTCTCACACCAGTCAATATAGGTCCGCCAGGTTCTACAGTAAATACCAGAAGAAGATTTCATCCTAGCCCTGACCAGAGTCTGAACAACCGCCTCAGACAGACCCTTTTCCCTTAGGATGGAGGTCTCAGCAGCCATGCCGTCAAAGCCAGCGTTTGTAAATTGGGGTAACAGAGCTGCCCCTGTGTGAGCAGATCCGGAACCAGAGGCAGAACGTACTGATCGACCGCCAGCAGCACGACGTCTGCAAACCACTCTGGGGCCACCAGAATTGCTGGCACACCCACGTGAACCAGCTTGCGTACCACCATGCCCACCATGGGGAAGGGAGGAAACAGATACAGTAGACCAAACCCCCGCCAGGGCAGCGACATGGCATCCACTGCCAGCGCCAGAGGATCCTGTGACAGGATCCTGTGTCTCCTTGGTGATTGATGCGACCGCAGTTCGGTTGTCGGAGCGAACCTGAACAGGGAGGCCCTGGAAGTAATGTATCAGGTGCGCCAGCAGCAACCGAACCACCCTCAGTTCCAGAACATTGATGGGGGCGTGAGCCTCCAGAGGGCCCAACAGCCCCTGGAACTGACGATCTCTCCAGAAGCTCAGGTCTGATCCAGAGACAGGAGGACATTTGTCCCAAACCGATAAAAGATGAGTTGAAGAGGTCTCATGTGAAATTGAGCAAAAGGCACCGTCTCGAAGCAAGCCACCATCAACCCCACCAGCCTCATCCCTTGCCGGATGGACAGACGAGGGCTGGCCAGAAGGAGACAAATTAGCGCTTGGAGAACATCCACCTTCAGCTGGGGTAAGAAAATCCTGGTCTGAATGGTACCCAGCGTCATGCCCAGGAAGGAAGCCACCCGTGACGGAGAGAGTGAGGACTTTTCCAGCGTCGTTACCACCGTCCGGGTATCCAGCTCCGCCTGGTGGAGTGAAGAAGACATAATGAGAAGGTCGTCCGGATAAGGCAAAATGTGAATGCCCTGGGCTCTGAGAAGGGCCATCACGCCCGCCAATACCTTGGTGAACAACCTGGGCGCCGAAGTCAGCCCGAAGGGAAAGCCACAAACTGGTAGTGCTGTTCGCCTACCACAAACCCGATGAACCGATGGTGTCCCGGGAAGACCGGCACATGGAGGTAAGCATCCTTGATGTCTATTGAAGTCATAAAGTCCCCCGGACTTAGGGAGTCAACAGCAGAGCGCAGAGTCTCCATGCAAAACTTTCTGGTTCTGATGAACCGGTTGAGAATATTTAAGTCCAAAATGGGTCTTATGGAGCCATCCTTCTTGGGCACCGTAAAGAGGTTGAAATAGTAACACTGACCTCTCTCTAAGGGGGGAACCTGACAAACGACCCCATATCCAGAAGGCTTTGCACAGCCAGAAACAGTCCCTGTGCTGCCCGTGGGTCCGTAGGAACCCGTGACCTGAGGAATCTGTGAGGAGGCCGGACTGCGAACTCCAGCTTGTACCCAGAGGGGACCACCTCCAGAATCCATTTGTCTGTAACTTGTTGAGCCCAGACCTGGACCGCAGTCATCCCCCCCCCACCTGCAAGGGTGAGGGCGCCCCCTCATTGCTGAGCGGGCTTGGCAGTAGATTTAGGTTTGGCACCCCAGGAGGACCCGGGTCGGGCACGACCTCTGCCCCTACCCCAGGAATCTCCTCTGAGCGTAGCGAAAGATACCCCCTGCCTGTCCGAGGGCCACGAAAGGAGGGGTTGAAGGAGCCTGAACCCCGAAAAGACCAACGCTGCTTTTTGCGCTGAGGCAACCTACCCCTCTTTGCAGTCTAGGCGATCACCAAACAGGCGCAGTCCAGTAAATGAAAGCCCCGTGAGCGCCTTCTTTGCAGCGTTGTCGGCCGCCCCTGATTAAAGGTCCTAGTAGCCACGGCTGAGAGAACCGAAGCACATACCGGGCGCAAGGCTGAACCCGTACAAGCAAAAGCACGAGAGGCCAGTTGGTCGAGACGTTGGTCCTCACTATCCTTCAAGGTAGTGGAATCAGGGGAATGCATGACCGACGTATTGGAAAATCCCAGAACAGGAGCGTCGACCTCAGGGGGTGTAGACCAACGCTTAACCGCATCAACTGGGAAAGGATACTTCCTATCCCGCCCTTGAGAAATACCTGGAAGCCGGCAAGGCTTTTCCCATTCCTTAAGGATCAGAGTGTTAAAGTGCTTCTGATCCGGGAACTCCAATCTAGATTTGGCGGTACCAAAAAATTCCTCCCGTTGCGGAGGGGCCTCCGCAGGAGGGGAAATGGCAAGCACCTCAAACATTTGAGTAAGGAGCCTATCCCTGCGCTCTGTACCGGCATCAGCGCCAAGGTACTGCTGATCATCGGATAAATCAGAGTCTGAAAATAATTCCCCTCTCTCAAGCGGGGAATAATCAGACCATTCAAAAAGGTCACACTCATCAAAATCAAGGGCCAGCGCCGCAGGCGCCAAGTGCCGTCTCTTAGCTGGGGCCTTCTTGGCCGCAGAGCTAGCAGTCAATCTCTCAATGTTGGCCAGTCTAGCGCCGACATCGGTTTGCGACTCCCCGCTAGTGACCACGTCACTAGGGGTCATAACCAGGCATGGGGAAGTAGGTGATGAGGCCAGCGGGGCTGATCCGGCCACATGGGGCCCGGATTGCCGCGCAATCGCCTGCTGTGCACATGGTACACAAATCTGCACATTGTCGCCCACGAGGGGTGCCCCACATACCACACACTGCCGGGGTTGCCTGGGAAGCCTCCATATGGTGATTTTTTAAGGTAGTCGCAATGACCAATGGGAATTACGCTATGAAGCTACCCGGGATGCCCCTTAACGTCCGTTAGTGGGAGGATTTAATAAGGAACTAATGAACCCCTTAAGGGCCACAGGACCAGGAGAAACCCCTAATTTTGGTAGTCCCACCTGAAAGACACAATAGGGGACCCCTTTTAGTAAAACGAAACATGCATACCATAGTCAAAATAAGATGCATATAATGTATAAAGAAATTATATTATGATAGATAGATAGATAGATAGATCTCTCTCTCTCTCTCTATCTCTCTCTATCTCTCTCTCTTATTATATTATATATTATATTATAATATATATATATATATATTATATATATATATATAATTAATCCATATGCTGCCAAGGGGCCAAATCAAATGCCCCGCAGCCATAGCCTTCCAAATAATAAACCCGCACAACATATACACAAAATAAAATATATAAATGTATACATTAAGCCCGCGTGGGACACTCACAGACCCCCAGAAGATGGCGGCGTCTGAACCGAAGGACGGCGAAGGAGGCGGGCCACAGCGGAGCGCGCCAAGCACTTGGCCCCACCCCCTCAAAAAAGCAGGACTTATCCCGGCCGTGCTGCCAGCCAATAAGGCTGAGCACCAGCCGAACAAGGGAGAAGGAAGGGGTAAGCCGCTGTGGGCGCGCAGAGCGCCAGGCCACGCCCCCTCCCCCACATCAGACCAATCCAAAGGCCGCGCCCCCCTGCCAATGGGGCTGCGGAGCTGGCAGTTGCGGTTACCGACCCACCGCCACCGGAGAGCGAGCGCGCGGGTCGCCAGGAACAAGCCAAGTGAAGCAAACACGCGCTGGCAGGAGTCAGCGGGCAAACCTTAAAAGTATGCACAATCACCTATCACACACACACACACACACACAGCAAGTGGAATAAGGAAATAATAATAATGATGATAACAATGGCGGGACAGCTACCCCCCACTAACTGGGAACAGGGAGTTATGGGGGAAGGAAGCCGATAGCTACACTTTGACTATGTAGCGAGGGCTTAGGAACGGACAGGGCATCCCAAGTCAGGATCACCAACCTACCAGCCGCCTACCCCTTGGTGGGGGATTTGCGGTGGAGCATGGCTCCTAGTAAAGAACACCTCTAAAAGGTGTGCCCCACCCTCACCCGGACCCCGCAGCCATAGCTGGGAGGCATAATGACGGGAATAAAGAAGTCCGGGTGGAAATAGGAAAATTAGGGGCCGGGTATGCACCCAGCTTACCTAAAAGGAGAGAGCCATCATCTTCACTGTCATCGCCTTCTAGCAGAGACTATACTGGGGAATGTGTGGGAGGTCCCAGGTATTTATGGACCGGGAGGGGCTTCTTTTTTTGCAATCTCTGCTAGAAAAGCGCCATCTAGTGGCTATAACCCAGAAGTGATTATTCTAATCCGAAGCAGGGTGTGATGCATACTTGGAATATATTAACTACCATTATCGGCCTCCTCCTTCGAGCAAATGTAGGCACCCCCGCACTGTTCCAAAAGATTTAGGCAAAAAGAAAAAAAATTGTGACCTTGAGCAACACCTCCTTGACAGCTCATGAAGAATAATGGCTCCATCTATCTAGAGCTCGGCCCCCAAAAAACTTCTGGGAATTACATTGAACATTCCCATATTATGGAGTAACCACCATTCAGTGAACATCTACCTAATTGAACAAAATTAAATTTTGGTAAAAACATGTTTTCAATAAAATATTACATTAAAGCAAAACAAAATCTAAGGGGGTCGGCCGCTGGTGTCCCTCTGCAGCGAACCAAATCTGGATGCCCCACTGTGTGAACCCCCCCGCAAAACTCACCTTCTTCCCGACTCCCTCGCCAGTGTAAAAATGGAGCTCCTGACTGCTAAAAAGAGCAGTTTGCCAAGCATTAAATATGAACTGCAAACGGCTCTGAATAGATGGGAGCCTGTGCCATGTGCTGTTAAACCAGGCAAAGGGGACTACTTGAGGGGGATCAGAACTGGGGTGTTACACAGCTAGGCATCCCAAATCATGATGCCCCCGGGGCAGGGAGAGAAACCTGGGATAGTCAACATCCACAGTTTTGCTTCAGTTTTAAAACTGTCCCAGGGTTTTTTTGTCCATCCAGGGGATGATGTCAAGTTCTCAGACACCCAGGGTGAAGAAAACAAAAAATGATAACGTACCTTGCTTCACAGCTGATTGTTATATAAGTCTTCTCTCCACAAAGAATCTCCAGTGGTTCACTACAGTCAGGGTGCTGCAGTTTCAAGTTAGCATCCAAGTCACCATTTGCACCGTTGTTTTCTCCAATGCCGTTTCTGGTCAGGAGTGGGTTTGACGTATGGGAAAAGACGCCCTTTAGGGATGAATCAGGTTCGAGCAAACATTTAGAATAGTAGCCAGGCACAAAATAGGACATACGATACAACTTGCTACTAAAAGGACTAGATGGCATTAAACTAGGTGGGTGCACAGTTTCTTTTTTTTTTTGCCCGAGAGCTGTAACATGGTTTACATTTAGAGTTTTTTCTCTGGATGCTACTGAGGTATTAGGAGTTTGAACTAAGGCATCATTTTGAGAGTCTGGCTTTGCAGAACATGTTTCAAACTTGAACTTATTCTCTTTTTCCAGTCCTGCAACTCTGCAAGCCACCAATGATTGAGACACGTTTCCTTTATTCCTATAACAACAATGAGAAAAGAACATAAAAACAGGCACGCAAAGTTGCTGGTGAATGAAAATGAAAGATATTTTCAGCATGTCTTTTCACAGTTCTAGGATGTGCAAGAGCTCTACAGCACATACATGGGGACCCTCTGGCTATTAGAAAGGCTTGCATGGCAAGGTGACTTGAACCTCCACATTTTTGGGATTATAGCAGGAAGATGTGGCACTGAAAGGTATAGGATGCATGCCATCTGTTGCCAGCTTACAGTTATAAAGAACGGCAACGCAGTAAATGCTAAAACCACAGCAATCTTTAAAGTCATTGTCCAGGCCTCAAAACATCATACTTACCTTTCATGCCCTGTATACAAACATTCACTATTCCGGCGCTAGACACTTACCCGGGCGCCCGATCCAGACCCTGCGCTGTCTGATGAGATTGTCTGGAGCATTCGTGGTATTGATGATGGAAAGCTCCCCTGCTATCCATTACAGAGAATGGCAAGCTCCTTCTATTCACTGCAATGGAGCATGTTTGTCAATACCTGGCACGCCCCCTCCATTTACTGCAAATCGAGGGGGCGTGCCATAGTCCTTGTGGCTGATGGCAGGGGGCGGTCCATATCACGTCAATACTATGGAAGCACCAGGTGATCGTAGCTGCAATAACAGGGCCTGGTTTTAATTGGTTTTATAATTCATATAAAAAAATTGTAACAAAGTGCCAATGAGACTTGTGCTAAAGTGCAATAAATAAAGTCTGACTGGAAGTGGTCCTGAGCCACGGAACGCGTGAGGAATAACTCCAGGAGGCACCAGCTGCGATCTCATCCTCACCTTATTGAAGTTACTTTATTCCATTTATTTGGACTTTTTTCGCATTGTTTGGTTACGTTTTAATTATTTATTGCAGATGAGCATTTTAGCACATTGGCCTCATTGGCACTTTGTTACAATTTTTTAAATATAAATTATACATATGAATTTGTTGTGTGGTTAATATTGGCTATATACTACTTGGGGGGATTAATTTGCGCTTGCGATAAATGGGATGTCCTTACTGTGAACTTGTTTTTAATTGTATATGTGGTGTGTTATGTTTTAAATAAATTTTGATGATTTGAATTGGCTATTAGATGAATATTTAGTTGGGGTGATTGGTGCCGTTTGGTTGCTGCCCTCATTGTGGTAGCTGAGCCACATTATTTTGTTTATCAATTAATGGATGGTGGAAGGGTGTCTTTTGCTGGCACATTACACCCATTAATATATCTTTGCGAATCTGGTGGTGCAGTCATTTCCTTTTTGAATATTAGGTACAGCTTTTACTAGACTGATACTACACCCATATATGCAAGTCAGTTCTTACTGGACAGGATTTTCATTGGCACCTGTGGGGAATGTGGGAGAACAGAGGAACCAGGACTAATGATCCCAAATAAAAAGGCTGTACTTCAGAACAAGGCTAATAAAACAAGGTAAATAAAAGGTAAAAGTAAAATAAATCTCCACCACAAAAGGTTGCTGGCCTTGGCAATAGGAACAAAGCAACAAGGGAAATTAGCCACAAACAAAAATACAATTCTGTGATTACTCACCTGTAGAATTGGTATTATGAGTATACAGTACGTCCTGCTCCAAAAAGATTACTTACACGTGGGTATTACTCCGCCAGATGGCGATGGACTGCAGAGACATCGAAAACAGGCTCCTCCCGGCCCCTCAAATACCCAGGGACCTCCCACAAATCCCCAGCATTGAAAATCAGTTAACGAGAAGCCGGGAGAATTAAACAACTCAAACTATCAACTATAACAATGATAACAATCACCATACAGGGGATCCAAGATAATGCAAAACCAAGGGTGGGGCTACAGGTGAGTAATCACAGAATTGTATTATTCTTAGTATACAGTACGTCCTGCTCCAGATAGATTACTTACACGTGGGACATCCAATAGCAGTGTCCATAAAGTAGGGTGGGATCCCCAAGAAAAATCAGCAGCAGACAGTTTAAACCACTGCCACCTGCAGAACCTTTCGGCCAAAAGCAGCGTCAGCTGAGGCCCTAACATCAACCTTGTAAAACTTTGAAAAGGTATGAACAGAAGACCAAGTAGCGTCCTTGCAAACTTGTTCAACAGAAGCCTGGTGCTAAAAAGCCCAAGAAGCACCAATAGCACGAGTGCAATGAGCAGTAAGGCGGAAGGGAGGATTCTTCCCCTTAGAGTAGGCCTGAATCACAGCCTGATGGATCCATTTGCTGATAGTAGACTTGGCAGGAGCCAAACCCTTCCTAGGCCCAGAAGGGACCACAAAAAATACAATTCTGTGAAATACTCACCTGTAGAATTGGTATTATATACATACAGTACGTCCTGCTCCATCTATAATACTTACACGTGGGCAATCCTCCGCCAGATGGCGCCGTTCACTGCAGACATGCAAAAACAGGCCCCTCCCACACCCAGGGACCTCCCACAAATTCCCAGCATTGAAAAGCAGTGAGAAAAAGAAGCCGGGAGAAACCAACCACCAAACTGGTAACAATAACAATGATAATCACCATACAGGGGATCCAGAACAAGGTGAAACCAGGGTGGGGTGGAGCAGGACGTACTGTATGCATATAATACCAATTCTACAGGTGAGTATTTCATAGAATTGTATTATTCTAAGCATACAGTACGTCCTGCTCCATCTATAATCCTTACACGTGGGACATCCAATAGCAGTGTCCATAAAGTAGGGTGGGATCCCCAACAAGGCAACGGCACGTAGCTCAGACTACAACCGCCTGCAAAACCTTACGGCCAAAAGCAGCATCAGCTGAGGCCCGAACATCAACCTTGTAAAACTTGGAAAAGGTGTGAACAGAAGACCAAGTAGCGGCCTTGCAAACTTGTTCAACAGAGGCCTGTTGCTGAAAAGCCCAAGAGGCACCAATAGCACGAGTGGAATGAGCCGTAAGACGGAAAGGGGGAGTCCTCCCCTTAGTAGAATAGGCCTGAATCACAGCCTGACAAATCCATTTACTGATGGTAGACTTGGCGGGAGCCAAACCTTTCCTAGGTCCGGAAGGCACAACAAAGAGAGCATCAGTCTTCCCGAAGGCCTTAGTGACAACCAGGTAATACTTCAAGCACCTGACTACGTCCAAGGTATGCAGAACCCGCTCCTTGTCGTTGCGAGGATTGGGACACAGAGAAGGAAGAACAATATCCTGGTTCAAATGAAAAGCCGAAACAACTTTAGGCAGGAAATCCGGATTGAAGCGGAACACCACCTTGTCCTGGTGTCGCTCATAGTATGGAGGCTGAATAGATAGAGCGGCCAGCTCTGACACACGCCTAACCGAAGTAATAGCCACCAAGAAGACAACCTTGACAGTGAGAACAACCAGAGCAGCATCTTGAATAGGCTCAAAGGGAGCACCCTGCAAGGCAGACAAAACCAAGTTCAAATCCCAGACAGGGACCATAGGCTTTCGAGGGGGACGCACGTGAGTGACCCCCTGAAAGAAGGTCTTAATCAGGTGATGCTGAGCAAAGGTCTTCTGAAAGAATATAGACAGGGCAGAAACCTGACCCTTCAGAGTACTAAGTTTGAGACCTAAGTCCAGACCATGCTGTAAAAACTCCAGAACCTAGGGACGGAGAATTCCCGACAGGGAAGAGACCTAGACTCACACCAGTCAACGTAGGAACGCCATACTCTATAATAGATAGCAGAAGAAGTCTTCTTCCTGGCCTGCACCATAGTAGCCACCACAGAGGCAGACAAACCCTTCTCCATCAAGATGGAGGTTTCAGCAGCCAGGCAGTCAAAGCCAGAGTTTGTCAATTGGGATGGCGTAAGGACCCTTGAGTTAGCAGATCTGGCACCCTTGGCAGATCGTACTGATCTACTGCCATTTGAACCACGTCTCCGAACCACACTCTTATTGGCCACCTGGGGGCCACTAGAATCACAGGTACCCCTTCCAGAGCAATCTTGCGTAGAACCCTGCCCAGAAGGGGGAACGGTGAAACACATACAGGAGACGAACTCCCTCCAAGACATGGACAGGGCATCCGTGGCAGAGGATCCTGAGACAGTGAGACGAAGGCCGGGAGCTTGTTATTGTGACAGGAAGCAAACAGATCCACATCCGGTAGTCCCCAACGGTGACACAGGGACTGGAATACCTTGTTGCAGAGGGACCACTCCCCCTGACGGGACATACCCCTGCTCAGGGCGTCCGCCAGCAGGTTCGCTGCCCCCGGAATGTAAACAGCCGAAATGCATTGAACACTGGCCTCCGCCCATGTCAGAATCTGAGACACCTCTTGGAGAGCACCCTTGCTCCGGGTCCCTCCCTGATGATTGATGTAGGCAACCGCCGTCCTGTTGTCTGAGCGTACCTGGACCGACAGACCCCTCAGGTGTTGGGTCAAACGCTCCAGTACCAACCTGACTGCCCATAATTCCAGAATGTTGATGGGTAAATGGGCCTCCTGAGGACCCCACGTCCCCTGGAAGCGCAGGGACTTCCAGAATCCCCCCCAACCTGACAGACTGGCATCCCTTGTGACAGTCTCCCAGGAGGAGGTCAGAAAAGACCTGCCCCCTATCAAGTTCCTGTGGTCCAGCCACCACGCAAGGGACTGTCTGACCGAGGGGGGAAGCACACAGAACCCGTCCAAGGACGCTGGGTTCTTGTCCCATACTGACAGAAGGTGAAGCTGCAGAGGTCTCAAATGGAACTGGGCAAAGGGCACCGCCTCGAAGCTCGCCACCATCAGGCCCACCAACTGCATTCCCTGCCGGATGGAAAACTGCGGGCTCGAAAGCAGGAACCTCGCCTGCGCTGTCAGAGCTTCCACCTTCTCATGAGGAAGGAATATCCTTGACTGAACCGTATCCAGAATCATTCCCAGGAACGGAGTCACCGAGGAGGGAGACAGGGAGTACTTGGGGTAATTGATCACCCAGCCGAAAGACTCCAGGGTGGACACTACCAGCTGAGTGTCCCACTCTGCCTGCCGCAGAGACCGAGAGGTGATGAGAATATCATCCAGGTAGGGCAGCACGCGTATGCCCCTTAGCCTTATCAGGGACATCACCCCTGCCAGCACCTTGGTGAACACCCTGGAAGCCGACGTTAGGCCGAATGGCAGGGCCACAAATTGGTAATGCTGATCTTTTAGTGCAAATCTGAGAAACCTTTGGTGTCCTGGAAAAACCGGGACGTGCAGGTAAGCATCCTTGATGTCTACTGACGTCATGAAGTCCCCTGGGCGCAGTGAGCCAATGGCCGAGCGCAGAGTTTCCATGCAAAAGTGCCTGTTCTTGACAAATTTGTTGAGGATTTTTAAATCCAGAATGGGCCTGACTGACCCATCCTTTTTGGGTACCGTGAAAAGGTTGGAGTAGAACCCCTTGCCTCTGTCTCCAAGGGGGACCTTGCAAATGACCCCTAGGTCCATGAGACCCCGTACGGCCAGCAACAAGACCTGAGCTGAGGCAGGGTCTTGAGGGATTCGAGACCCAATGAATCTGGTGGGGGGGCCATACAGCAAATTCTATCTTGTAGCCGGAGGACACTACCTCCTGAATCCATCAGTCTGAGACGTGGCGCCGCCAGACGTGCTCGAAGTGCTGTATGCCTGAGGGGCCTTGGGTGGGGCTTTGGGCTTGGTTCTCCAGGAGGAACAGAGGACGACGTCCTCTGTTCCTGTGCTAGGAATCTGCGCGGGCCCCAGCGAAGGACGCCCCTCTACCCTGTTTGGCCCCACGGTAGGGGGTTGGTAGGGAGCCTTGGCCACGAAAGGGCCGAGTCTGCTGCCTGCGCTGGGGCAACTTGCCTCCCTTGGCAAAGAGGTCTAATCGATCCCCAAACAAGCGCAGCCCTTTAAATGGAAGCCCCGTGAGGGCTTTCTTGGCGGCATTGTCTGCGGCCCACTGGCGCAACCAGACAGCGCGGCGTATAGCAACCACCAGGGCAGATGACCTGGCACACATCTTAATAGCATCGTCCGATGCGGACAGGATAAAGTTCACAAACGCATCACAGCTGGACAGAGCATTGACAGTATCAGGAGGCAACTCATCTGTGCCATCGAGAGCACTCCTAACCACGACCCTGAGCGCTACTGCCGTAATGACTAAGGCGCAAACCGGGCGCAGTCGCTCCCCCAAATGCAAAGGCATGACATGCCAGTTGGTCAACACGCCGGTCCTCAGAGTCCCGTAGCGTAGTAGTGTCAGCCAAGCAATAAGCGTGTAAGGATACACTGAGGCCGCCATACACACAACCCCCCCCCCCTTTCTTTTCCCCCTGGCTAAGGGGGGAACGAGGGAGGAAGGCGACCCGTTACATAGGGTCCACCGCTACATGGGGTGTGGGCCAGCGATGCGGGAGGGGCATCCCCTGAAGGCTCACCATCAGCCTTGACTGCCTACCCTATGGTGGGGGATTGCGGTGGAGCGTGGCTCCGTAAGCACACATGGTGCTGCCTACCTTCACCCGACCAGCGCAGCCCAGGCCGGGAGGCATATCACACAGAGGAGGGGTGGAAATAGTCCCACAGGGCCGCAGGCTGTAATAGCCCCGCTCACCTGCGAGAGAGTGATACTTCATGTCTTCGCAGTCAGCACTGCAGAGAAATCTGGGGATTTGTGGGAGGTCCCTGGGTGTGTGAGGGGCCGGGAGGGGCATGTTTTTGCATGTCTGCAGTGGACGGCGCCATCTGGCGGAGGATTGCCCACGTGTAAGTATTATAGGTGGAGCAGGACGTACTGTATGCTTAGAATAGAGCATCGGGGGGCGTGGCCTGGCGCTGGAGTAATGAAGACGAGAGTGAGCGAGCTCCGGGATCTATAGGGCATTAAACAGGTAATCGGTAACTTATCCGGCTGGCAAATGCCTGGGAAGAGGCATAGTAAGAAGGAGAGGAGCCGGAAAGGAAAGGAAGTGCGGCGCGAGAGACAGCCAGAGAGAGCTGGAGACCTGCCACGTGCGGGAGAGCGGGAAATGGCGTCCTCACCATCCACGGGTGCCTCGGATAGCGGGGAGGAAGCCTTATCTCCCACCATGCAGAGGGCGG
Source organism: Gastrophryne carolinensis (assembly GCA_027917425.1). Lineage (NCBI taxonomy): Eukaryota > Metazoa > Chordata > Amphibia > Anura > Microhylidae > Gastrophryne > Gastrophryne carolinensis. Next base: position 218,273,358 of record CM051238.1, read on the forward strand.
ACGGCCGGGACCCGGCGGGGGAGACGCCCCATGGACACCTGCGGAGACTGGATGAACAGGCGCGGGGATCGGCGGGAGAGCCGGCTGTGAACCGCATTGCGGCGGCGGCGACCGCGGAAGAGGTGCGGGCGTGCGGGTCATGTCCTCGGGTCCCCCCCGCTGCAGTCTGGGTGACGGCGCAGACAGCGGGGAGCGACGCGGCAGCTGGCGGGAGTGAGCAGAGGGAGAGAGCTCAGTCGGAGCTCGGAGGAGACAGCACCTCTCTGAAACGCCCAGAGACCAAGGCGACAACGGCCGCGGTGAGTGAGGGAGAAGGGGAGATGAGCACAGTGCGTGGCCCGGGAGGGGTGAGAGGGACGCAAAACCCCAGGGTGATGCCCATAGTGACGGGGGGTGAAGCTGCTGCAGTGACAGAGCGCGACCAGCAGCCCAGGAGACCCACCACTACTGCCCCCAGCCTGAGCAAATATGCCTTCACCCCAGGAACCCGGGGGGAGAGCTGCGCTGAAAGCCCAAAGGGAATGCAGGAGACCTCAGCCACTGGGCCCGCACTGCTCCAGGGGCTGCCGCAACGCACACCCCGCGTTTGGGGGCGACACGGAGAAGATCCCCCTATCGCTACCCACGGAAATACGCAGGGGGCTCCTGTCCCCAGCGGACCCAGGCCTCCTTCCCACCATGGTCCCACGAAAGTTGGCAGCGAAACTGGGGCAACAAGGGACGCAGAAGTGGCAACACTGACCCCAGATACCACACCGGGAGAAATCCTGCCGAACACCCCCCCCTCCCAAATGATGATCTCCCCGGTCGGCTCAATTACCCTCCCTCCGCCAGAACATTCCTCCACCCCCTCAACAGCCAACCCGGAACCGGATGGAAGGAACATCCACAGGGAAACACTATCATTCCTGAGAGCTATTCCGTCTAGAGCAGATTTCGAGGCTCTCATAGCGCGTTATGAATCAGCATTCAAACGAGACCTGGCGGAAGTCAGGACCCAAATCCAGACGCTCGACGCTAGAGTTTCAGCTAATCAAGAAGCCGGCGAGACCGCGTTAGCAGCCATGTCGGCCCGTATTGACGCGCAAAACGCACAGATCCAACAACTCTTGCTTCAGCACGACGATTTGGAGAATAGACACAGACGGAACAACTTGCGTCTGAGGGGCATCCCGGAGGAATCTGCTGGGGAAGACGTGAAGCAAATCATTAACTACCATCTTTAACACAGTCTTGGGTAGGTCATTCGACGCTCCCATAGAGATAGACAGAGCCCATAGAGCCCTTGGTCCTCGCAACCCAGACCCTGCATTCCCGAGAGATGTGATCTGCAGGATACACCTATACCGCATCAAAGAAGAAATTGCCCGCTGTGCCTGGAGGCACGGGCCAGTGGACTTCGATGGGGCCAGGGTCACCATCCTTCCAGACCTTTCGAGACGCACACTGACCATGAGGAAATTGCTTAGGCCGGTTCTGGACTTAATCAGAAACTCCGGCGCCTCATACCGCTGGGGATACCCCTTTCACTTGATCGTGTCCAAGGACAGAGCCACTTACCTTCTCAAGACGCATCGAGACCTGGAGGGCCTCTTCGGGTTTCTGGGATGTGAGCCGGTCCCGGTGCCGAATTGGCTGTCCCCACCGATGGAGTTCCCGCAGCGGAGGCGCCCTGTTGCTCCGGCGAGACGGGCCAGAGCAGAGAGACCTAGGGAGAGGAGCTCGCGGAGGCCAAGACCGACCGACAACGAACTGTAGCGTGAAGAGATGTGAGACAGGGGCCCTCCCTTGGATAGGCCTCTCGCTCCTCCAGTTTACTGGCTCCTCTGTTTTGCTCTGTTCTCCTAGCTTAACTACTTCAGATTCATTGTTGAACTGTTTTGTTCTGTTCTCCTAGCTTAACTACTTCAGATCCATTGTTGAACTGTTTTGTTCTGTTCTCCTAGCTTAACAACTTCAGATCCTTTGTTGAATATATTATGTACTGCTTGTTAACAGGTTTTATAATACCCTCGGCAGGGGGCGCTTCGGATGCCCCTCGCCTGACGGTCTCTTACTATTGCTACCTCGATTGCTCAATAGACCTTCCCTTGCCCACCGACCCCCGGAGTAGCTAACGTTGAGCCCGGAGCCAGTCACTTTTCCCCCAATTAGGCCTGAGTTGGCTTTCCTCTGTCTCAGAGGTGGCCACGGTTGAGTGCTGACGCACTTTAGGTTTTCCCCGCGGTTGGGCGCCCCGCTGGGACTTGGCTCTAGGGGCTGGGTCCTGCCGGGGGGCTCAGTCCGGGGTCGGTCCGAGTTCCACCGGACCCCTTCGATCTTTTAAGAGTTCCCCCCCCCCCCCTTCCTAGCGTTACATCCCCCCTCTCATCCCCAGACCTACCTTTGAGCCCACCTCCCCTTCCTGCTCCCCCCCCCTCCATCTCCGGGACCCTGAGCTGTCTGGACGGCCCACGTAGCCTGTTGCTGTCTGCCGGTGGGTTTGCCCTGCTTGACCTCCCCAGAGGACCCATCTGACCTTACTTTCTTAATCCCCCAAAGGCATTAGGTGCTCCCCCTCCTTCAATATGGCAGATACTAACTTAATCTCTTTCAACGTAAAAGGGCTGAACACTCCAGAAAAGAGATCCATGATCCTGAACTACCTCAGAGCGCAGAGGGCACAGGTGGCCTTCCTACAAGAGACCCACTTCAAGGCGTCTGGTCCTCCTGTCTTCAGGAATAAGGTATTTCCGGTATCGTTTCACAGCTTTTCCCCTGATTCGCGGTCTAGGGGAGTAAGCATCCTCATTTCCAGATCGGTGGCCTGGGAGGAGGTGGGCTCTCTGAGTGGTGGAGAGGGTCGCTGGCTCTTTGTCAAGGGGAGGATCCGGTCCGAGCTCGTCACCCTGGCCAACCTGTACCTCCCGAACGTGGGTCAGATTAATTTTCTAGAGGATGTCTTAGAGAACCTGGCGGCTTTCTCGGAGGGGAGGCTGATCATAGGCGGGGACTTCAACTTCTCCCTCGAACCCCTAATAGACACCTCCAAGGGCCACTCCTATATGTCATACGCAAAGCTTAAGAGAATCAAGAAACTGCTGCATGAGCACCAACTGGTAGACCCTTGGAGGATCTTAAACCCCGACGGGCGGGACTATACATTTTACTCCCCTCCCCACAACATGTACTCGAGGATTGATATGTTCCTGATCCAACACCATTCACTTCCCATGATTCTATCTGCCACCATAGGTAACATAACCATATCGGATCACGCACCTGTAGGCATCCGGCTAGCATCCACGGGGCACGCACCTCGGCCCTGGTCGTGGACACTGAACAAATCCCTAATCCAGGACCCCTTGATTAGAGAGGAACTGAATCTGACCCTGCAGGGCTATTTCCAGGACAACTCCTCACCCGAGATTAGCCCGCCAGTGGTCTGGGAAGCCCACAAATGTGTCATTAGGGGAGCACTGATTGAAAAAGGGGCACGAGCAAAAAAAGAGAGAGGTAAGCAGATTAAGGACCTACTAGATGAAATTAAAAAGTTAGAAGGAGCCCATAAACAGTCACTTGCTGGGTCACACCTGGCCCCCCTGACTGCTCTTAGAGACCGCCTCCGGAAGCTGCTTAGCGACAAAACCAAACTTCAGCTCCTTAAGAGCCGGAGAATATTCTATGAGACAGGGGACAAGTGTGGGAGACTCCTGGCATCCGCTCTGAGGGGGGAGAGGGCTAAAGCCTACATCCCTAAGATTACAAACCAGGCGGGTAAAGTGGTCCACAGTGATAAGGAGATAGCAGGAGTATTCAAGTGTTATTACGAAACACTCTATAACATCTCGCCCCGACTCCAGGGAGACAAGACAGGGAAAATCAGGGACTACATAGAGAAATCGGGCCTCCCGCGACTCCCCTCGGCCTTGATAGGGAAACTAGAAGACCCCATCACAGTAGACGAAATAAGTAAGGCCGTCAGGGAGTCTGCTAATGGAAGAACGCCGGGCCCGGACGGGCTCCCGTTGTTGTATTATAAAACCTTCGCCGGGACCTTACTACCTCGGCTTCAGGTAGTCTTTAACTCCCTTGCAGGGGGCGCTACCCTCCCCAGAGACAGTCTTCGAGCCCAAATATCCGTGATCCCGAAAGAAGGGAAGGACCCTTCACAGACCTCTAGTTACCGACCAATCTCCCTCCTCAACACAGATATTAAACTGTTCGCCAAAATACTGGCCTCCCGACTGGCCCCGCATTTACACCACATTATTCACCTAGACCAAGTGGGGTTTATGCCACTTAGAGAAGCAAGGGACAACACAGTGAAGGTCTTGAACCTGTTGGACAATATTCACAAGACTAGACTCCCTGCGGTTTTCCTTGCCACTGATGCTGAGAAGGCTTTCGACAGGGTGCACTGGGACTTTATGGTGGGAGTCCTGCGGCATGTGGGTCTAGGACCCACCATGATATCTTGGATTACTAGTCTCTATCACTGTCCTTCGGCTGTGGTGAGGGTCAATGGCCTACTGTCGGAGCCTCTCAGCATCGGGAACGGGACAAGGCAGGGCTGCCCCCTTTCCCCACTTATTTTCATCTTGACTCTAGAGCCTTTCCTCTGCAGAGTGCGGTCAAACCCCTGCATCAAGGGGGTCTCCCTGCCATCTGGTCACTATAAAGCGGCAGCATACGCAGACGATCTGATTTTCTTTGTGACATGCCCTGAAGTTACCCTCCCTAACCTGATGCGAGAGCTGGATGCCTACAGGGACGTGTCAAACTACAAAATTAACCTACAAAAGTCTGAAGCCCTGAACCTTAACTTGGAGAAGCACAGGGAAACTAACCTAAAAAACTCTTTTTCTTTCAAATGGGCTAACGAACACATCACCTACTTGGGGACTAAGATCGGCAAAACATTAGACAAAATATTCCCCCTGAACTTTCCCCCGTTGCTGCGGAGCTTCGTCAGAGACACAGAGGCCTGGGCTCTCAAGAACCTATCTTGGTTTGGGCGGTGTAATGCCCTAAAAATGAATTTACTACCTCGCCTCCTGTACCTGATGCAGGCCCTCCCGCTCGACATCCCGCACTCCTATCTACAGAGGGTGGGAGCCCTATTCACCAAGTTCGTCTGGCTCGGGAGAAAACCAAGGGTTAGTAAAAAGATACTCAGGAGCTCCAAAGAGAAGGGAGGGATTGGTCTCCCGGATCCCAGTCTATACTATGCCGCTACACACCTAACCAGAATAATCGACTGGTGTAGACGCTCGGAACACAAACAGTGGGTCCGAATTGAACAGGGAAACACCCCCCTCCCCCTGAGCTTCCTGCCCTGGTTGGCAAAACAACACCTGGGAGTGATCTCAAAACACCCGACCATCCTCCATAAAAATTTTCCAAAAATTTAGGTCCCGCTGCGACATCTCCCCGGACTTCTCGCCACTGTATCCCATCCTGGGAAACCCTGCGTTCCCGCCGGGACTGTCGGGCGGGACGGCGGGGAGTTGGATAAGGGGTGGCGTGGGTAGGACTAGATCCTTCCAACACAGAGGAGCATGGGTGCCACTAGCTGACATCGCAGACGCTGGAGGTCTACCCAGATGGAACGCCTGGCAGGAAATACAGCTGAGGCACTTTCTAGCATCCATTCAGAGACAAGCACTGGAAACCAGGGAGCTTACCCCATTTGAGAGGCTTTGTGAGGGGGGGGGGCCCGATTCGGCATGTCCTCTCTATGACATATAAGATGTTGATCGTATGGGATTACATGGGTTATTTATATGAGGCCCGCACGTGTCCCCGTAGGTTTCATGAAGTAATAGAGGTACGGCTAAGATAATCCACCCGCCGAGCTGAGTCACTTTGTATCGGATTGATGTTTGATGTCTGCTGTACACCCTATGTGTCAAAATTTCGACCTCGTATGTGGTACACGCTATGATGCTCCCATCCCCTCCCCCCTTGCTTTCTGTATCCCCTTCCCCTACCCCCCTTGTGTTGTATACAAATTGTTGTTTGAAAAAATCAATAAAAGTTGATTACATTAAGATGTTGATCGCCCCGACGGAGATGGGGGCCCCTTCCTTTGTCCGGATGTGGGAGAGGGCTCTGAGTACTTCTTTCAGCTCCGGGCAATGGACCAGGATAGCGGGCTTGGCGCACGACACGGCCAAATGCACCAGGTACAAAGAATGTAATTACAAAATACTTACTGGCTGGTATAGGGTGCCCGCCACGCTACATAGATGGTTTCCGGGAGTGTCTCCTCTCTGTTGGCGATGCGGCCAGGGGAGGGGGGACCTCCTTCACACCTTCTGGTCCTGCCCTAAAATAACCGGCTTCTGGTCAACAGTCAAGACGACCACGGAGCGTGTCTTGGGGAAGACCCTACCAGGGGACCCGGCCTTCTTCCTGCTCCACCACTCAGAGGTGCCCGCTAAGAGGTACCGGAATACCATCCTGGGTCAATTGATCAACGCGGCGAGGGCTTGTATCCCGGCCCGGTGGAAAGAGACGGAGCCGCCTAGCGTTCAGATGTGGCTCGGCAGGGTCTCGGAGATGGAGAGATTCGAGGGCATGATAGCAGAGCGTGATGAGATGTCTGAGAAGCACAACCGTAAATGGGCGGGATGGACCGTATTCGTGTCCTCCCCCGAATACAAAGCCCTTACAGAAACTGCTCACTCAAACCAGATGGATGGAGCTTCCCCCTCCCATCCTATTCCCCCTTTTCCCCCCTAACCCCTCTCCCCTTCCACCTCTCCCTTCTTTAGCCGACTTTCCCGCCTTAAGTGTTCAGGAGATGTTCCAGCATAAAATAGGCCGGACGCTATAGTGAGATTGAACGAGGGGAGATCCTCTCGGTTCTACCCCCTCCAGGTTGACAACCAACAGGTCGCGTCTGACGACAATGATAATTAACACGCGGGGAAAACAGCCTGGTATTAATCTTTATTGTGTTTCTTAATTTTTCTTCTTACGTTAGAGTACATGGAGTGATTCTGTGCAAACTCGCCTGAGTGTCCTGTTAAGTTGTATTCTTTCTTCTTGAATTGTTGAGATAAATAAATAAATAAAGAATATGCAAAAAAAAAAAAAAATAAAAAAAAAGAATAGAGCATCAGTTTTCCTGAAGGGTGCAGTAGCCACCAGATATTACTTCAGACACCTAACCACATCCAAAGAATGTAAGACCCTCTCCTTAGCATTACTAGGATTAAGGCACAAAGAAGGGAGAACAATGTCCTGATTCAAATGAAAGACAGATACTACCTTAGGCAGAAAGTCTGACTTGAAACGAAACACCAACTTGTCCTGGTGTCTCTCATAGTAGGGGGCTTGAATAGAAAGTGCTGCCAACTCAGACACACGCCTAACAGAGGTGTAGCCACCAGAAAGACAATCTTGAGTGTAAGAATGGCAAGGGCAGCATCCTGCACTGGTTCAAAGGGAGCACCCAGCAAGGCTGACAAAACCAAGTTCAAATCCCAAACAGGCACCATAGGCTTACCTGGGGGGCGCACATGAGTGACCCCCTGGAAAAAAAGTCATGATCACAGGGTGCTGAGCAAAGGACTTCTGGAAGAAAATAGCCAGGGCAGAAACCCTGCCCTTTCAGAGAACTGAGTTTGAGCCCCATCTCCAACCCATGCTGCAGGAACTCCAGGATCCTGGGAACAGGACAGGGAAGAGACTTAGACTCACACCAGTCAATGTAGGCACGCCAAACCCTGTAATAAAATGGAAGAAGACTTCTTCCTAGCCTTTATCAAAGTATCCACAACCGAGGAAGACAGCCCCTTCTCCATCAAGATGGAGGTTTCAGCAGCCAGGCCGTCAAAGCCAGAGTTTGTAAATTGGGATGGCGTAGAGAGCCCTGAGTGAGCAGAACTGGCACCAAGGGCAGAGTGTACTGATCTACTGCCAGCTGCACCACGTCTGCAAACCACACTCTTCTTGGCCGCCAGAATCGCTGGCACCCCTTCCAGAGCAATCTTGCGCAGAACCCTGCCCAGCAGGGGGACCGGAGGGAAGACAAACGGAAAGTCCTGCCATGACATTGCTAGAGCATCTGTGGTCAAGGCCAGAGGATCCTGAGACAGGGAGACAAAGGCTGGAAGCTTGTGATTGTGACGGGACGCAAACAGATCCACATCTGGTTGGCCCCAACGGTAACAGGGATTGGAACACCCTGCTGCATAGGGACCATTCCCCCTGGCGAGAGATCCCCCTGCTCAGAGTCCGCCAGGCAATTTTCCACCCCCGGGATGTACACAGCTGATATGCAGGGGACATTGGCCTCCGCTCAAGTCAGGATCAGAGACGCCTCCTGGAGGGCCCCCTTGCTCCGGGTCCCTCCCTGATGACTGATGTATGCAACTGTCGTATGTTTGTCCGAGCGCACCTGAACAGGCAGGCCCCGAAGGCGAGTAGTCAAGTGAGCCAGCACTAACCTGACCGCCCGCAGTTCCAAGACAATGATAGGTGTGTGGGCCTCCTGAGGACCCCACCTCCCCTGGAACCACAGGGACTTCCAGAAACCCCCCCAACCTGACAGACTGGCATCCGTGGGGACCGTCTCCCAGGGAGGGGTAAGAAAGGATCTGCCCCCAACAGGTTCCTTGAGTCCATCCACCACAAGAGGGACCTCCTGACCCGAGGGGAGAGCACACAGACCCCGTCCAGGGACGCTGGGGCGTTGTCCCATACTGACAATAGGTGAAGTTGCAGAGGCCTCAAGTGGAACTGAGCATAAGGGACCGCTTCGAAGCATGCCACCATCAGGCCCACCAGCTGCATCCCCTGCCTGATGGAGGGATGACGACAAGATAGGAGGAACTGAGCCTGTGTATCAGACTGTCCACCTACTGTTGAAGAAGGAAAATCCTTGCCCGAACTGTATCCAGATTCATTCCTAGGAACGGAGTTACCAAGGAAGGGGACAGTGAGGACGTGGGGTGGTTGATCACCCATCCAAATGACTCCAGAGTGGACACCACCAGCTGGGTATCCAACTCTGCCTGATGTAGAGATTGGGAAGTGATGAGAATGTCGTTCAGATAGGGAAGCACGAGGACGCCCCGATACCTGAGCAGAGACATCACGCCCACCAGCACCTTGGTGAACACCCTGGGAGCTGAAGTGAGACCAAAGGGCAACGCCACAAACTGGCAGTGTTGATCCATCGGAGTGAACCTGAGGAACCTTTGATGACCTGGGAATACAGGAATATGAAGGTAAGCATCTTTGATGTCCACAGAAGTTATGAAGTCCCCTTGGCGCAGGGAACTGATGGCAGAGCGCAGAGTTTCCATGCGAAAGCGCCTGCCCCTGGCAAATTTGTTGAGGATCTTTAAGTCCAGGATGGGCCTGACTGAACTATCTTTTTTGGGTACTGTGAATAAGTTGGAATAAAAGCCCTTGCCACTTTCTCTTAAGAGGACCTGGCAGATGACCCCAGCTCCAGGAGGCCTTGCACTGCTTGCACTAGCTCCTGAGCTGACACAGGGTCCTGAGGAATCTGGGATCTGATGAATCTTGGAGGGGGGCAGGCAGCAAACTCCAACTTGTAACCGGAGGACACTACCTCCTGAATCCACCGGTCTGAGACATGAAGCCTCCAGACGTGAACAAAGTGCTGCAGTCGTCCCCCCACCCGGATGGGTGAGGGCGCCCCATCATGCCTGAGGGGGCTTGGGGGATGATTTTGCTTTGGGACCCCAGGAGGGGCCAGGACTTCCACGGCCTCTGCCCCTACCCCAGAAATCTCCCCGCGATCCAGAAAAGGAAACCCCCCCTCCCCTGTTTGGCACCACAGTAAGGGGCCCCGAAAGGGCCGAGATTGCCACCTGCGCTGGGGTAACCTGCCTCCCTTAGCAAAAAGGTCCAGGTGGTCCCCAAACAGGCGCAGTCCTTTGAAGGGAAAACCAGTGAGGGCCTTCTTGGCAGCGTTGTCAGCAGCCCACTGGCGCAGCCAAACCGAGCGGCGTATAGCCACCACAAGGGCAGATGTTCTGGTACACATTCTGATGGTATCATCCATGGCAGAGAGGACAAAATTTACAAAAACATCACAACTGGAGAGTGCATTAAACACCTCACAAGGCAAATCATCAGGGGCACTATCAAGTATATTTCTGATAAGGGTTCTAGTGGCCACAGCAGCAATAGCAGAGGCACAGACCGGGCGCAGCACCGTCCCCGCACATGCAAAGGCATGGGATGCCAGCTGGTCAATGCGCCGGTTCTCAGCATCCCGCAGGGTAGTAGAGTCAAGGGAATGCATGACAGAGGTGTTAGATAGCCCTAGGATCAGGGTATCCACCTCGGGAGGGGATGACCAACACTTTACCACATCAGCAGGAAAAGGATACTTTCTATCCCAACTTTTAGGAACCCCGGGAAGTTTACTGGGGCGCTCCCATTCCTTGAGCCCAAGGTTATGGAAATGAGCCTGCACGGGAAATTCCAAACGTGATTTTGCTGTATGGAAAAACTCCCCCCTTTGCCTGGGAGCCGCAATAGGGGGAGATATGGACAGGACCTCAAAAATCTGGGTCAGTAATCTGTCAGTGTCATCCGGGGCCCAGGGGTCAGAGCCAGAATCGTCATGACCCCTTGGCCTCTCATCAGATGAGCCTGAGTCAGAAAAAAGCTCCCCTTCATCAGAAGGGGTATAGCCACAAAGATTCCAAAACTCCTCAGTTTCCATAGGTAAAATAGTGACATTAGACGTTAAGTGCCGCTTTTTAGCAGGGGCCTTACGCGCCAAGGACTTATCAACTGCTCAACAGTAGCCAGTCTAGAAGACACCAGGCTGAGAATCCCTACTAGTATGGAACTCAGTAGGAGTGAGGTTTAAGCTTGGGGGAGTAGGCGAAGTGAAACGAGGTGCAGCCACTGGCAGGCAAGATTGCAATACAAGCACCTGCTCAGCACAGGGTACACAGACCCGCACCTTGTCAGCATGATGCTGCCCACACGCTACACAGACGGGCTTGTCCCGAAGGAACCCCGGTCGCATTATCCTGGGATGCCTCCATATGGTGATTATAGTGGCACTATAGGCTGATAGGGATTAACGCTATACAGCAACCTCGGATGCCCCAATAACCCGCTAGGGAAGTGGGAGTATTACACAAGGCCTAACAAGTTAATAACTAATAGAGGGCCGGGAGAAGCCAAAGGGTTCGCCCAGCCTGAAAGACATAAGAGGAGGAGACCGTAAGCACACAGTAATAAAAAGTAGCAAAAATACAATTCTGTGAAGTACTCACCTGTAGAATTGGTATTATACGCATACAGCACGTCCTGCTCCAGATATAGTAATAACATGTGGGTAATCCTCCGCCTCCGGCGCGGTGCACTGCAGACATGTAGAAAACAAGCTCCTCCCGGCCCTACATATATACCTCCAACAAATCCCCAGCATTGAAAAGCAGTGAGAAGGAGAAGCCAGAAGGAACCAACCACCCAGAAACAGGCAATAATGTCAAAGATAATAATCACCATACAGGGGATCCAGAACAAGTGAAACCAGGGTGGGGTGGAGCAGGACGTGCTGTATGCGTATAATACCAATTCTACAGGTGAGTACTTCACAGAATTGTATTCTAAGCATACAGCACGTCCTGCTCCAGATATAGTAATAACATGTGGGACATCCAATAGCAGTGTCCATAAGTAGGGTGGGATCCCTGTGAAAAAAGGGCACAGCCAACAGTAAAGAGCCGTCACCCGCAACCATGCTACCAAGAGCAACGAGAGCAAGGCTCTAACCTCAACCTTTGAAACTGTAAAGGGAGAACTGAACACAAGCAGCGGACAAGCAGCATGCTCAACCAAAGTTAGTGCTGAAAGGCCCAGGCCAAGCACAAGTATTAAGAAGGCAAAACAACCGAGAAGAAGAAGAGTAATCTTCCCTTAAAAGAACAGACCAAAGAAAAGGTCTAACCACGCTCATGCAAGGAGAGTAGCCATGGCAACCTTAGAAATCTCCCCAGCGGGGAATATGAACCCTGGTCTCAAGCGAGACCTGCAGGAATCCTGAAAAGAACAACACTCAGCACGAGCCGAAAAGTTTACTCTAGGCTCAGAAGGACAAACCAACCAAGCGATGCCTATCCGAGGGCACCTATACACGTGGAGGCAATCAGATCCAATACTAAGGATGGAGACCCATAAGCCCCAAGGGAATAATCCCTGCCAGGGACAAGAAACGGACCAGGAATCTCCAACACCTGGAAGGGGAAGACAGATCCCCTTAGCTCAAAGTATATCAAGACAGTAGCCCTACCGGAGGACCCGGAAAAAGGGAGAATCAAAAACACCACCTGAAGCCGAACTCGGCGTAGTGCGGATCATCCCCCTTTCATGGAGAACAGATATGTAAACAAAATTATATATATACATACCGACCATAACCGATAACAGAGTCATCCTTTATGGCCCCTTTATGACTGGAGCAACCGCACCAGAGGAGCGATATGGTTTAAGGAACAGAAGAACCTGAATAAAACCCAAAGCAACCCTTAGCAGGGCATCAGATTAAGTAAACCCCTTAGGGGAGGCCAGAATTCCTCAAGGAGTGTACCTGAGCAAACCTGATGAATGCTCAACACAGAAGGATGGAATATACCTGTGTAGTAGGCCAACAGGGCTAGCCCTGAACTTTCACAGAACCAAGTTGGGGAGCAAACACCAACCATGCTGTAATAAGTCAAGAACCCCGGAAGCAGAGAACTTGCAACAGGGGAGAGAGCTAGACCCCGCCAAGCAATACAGGTACAAATACCCTAAGATAGAAGGCAGGAATAGAAGAAGAGGAAGAGGAGGAAGCTAAATCCTAGCTCTTCTGGAAACAAGACACCCAGAGATATGCCATCTCTAGCACGGCGAGGAACCAAACTGGTCTAACTCCAATTAGACCCTGAAGATAGGGGCGAAATGGAAAAGAGCCTGACTATGCGGAACAAACCTTCGTGAGAGAGGGTACAGGCCCACCGTCCTCAGCAGGAGCGTCCGCGGACGACACCCCCCTGGGCCACCCAGGCCCCCGGCATGACTGCTCCCCCTGCCTGGCAGGGAGAAGAAAATAAGCCATATCAAGTATAATGTCCAGCCAGAGCCTACTAGGCCCAACGGAACAAGGTTAGGCCGATCTAGGCCAATACTAAAGAGCAGAGCCCCTGTAATAGTGACAGAGCCCAACAGGTCCATACCAGTAGGAACTCAGAGGACCAATAGATTACCTCCTACCAAAGGAGGGCATCCATCAGAGACTAAAGCGATAAAAAGCAAGGGATGTTAATTCCCACATAGATCAGAATCAGAGCCTTCCTGGAAGTAACCACTAGTCCTGAGACTTTACCAGGAAGAAGGGGACAGGCCACTGTCCTACGGCAGACCACGAATCCCCAAATGTATAGGGCCTGAAACGGAGAAATCCAGCAAGATAGAGCCCGCTGAAGGATCGCTGTGGCAACAACACAATAGGTAAATGGACCCCCTTTTTAGGGGCCTACCTAGGAACCACTGGGGGTTTCAGAAGCAACAAGCTCCCCCCCCCGTCAACTTGCGCGATTTGGTACCCAAGTTGACCACCAACAGGTGAGCAGCAAGAAAGGAGGGAAGGCCCCAGAGGGGCTCTTTTATTTATTTTTTTATATATATTTTTTTTTAAATAACTCTCAGAAGATCAGCCGCCTTGACTAGGGGGAAGGTGCACAGACTTAGGTCCACACTGCTGGACCCCTGTCCAGAACAACAACCTAAGGTGCTGCAGAACCTAAGGGCATTGAGAATAAGGGACGTCATCTGCACAGCCACCAACTGCCATCCCAGGAGCAATACTGCCAGGTGACAGTAAGGAGAAAGCAATAAAAGGTCAGAGACCTTGCCCCAGAAAGGCCTTAAACGCCAAGCAAAAAAGGGGGCGCTAACCGACCCAATTCTAATGCCATCCTAGGAAACTAGAGGATGGAACAAAAAAGGTAGGATCTGAGGCCACTAAGCTTATCCAAACAACTCCCTCTCGGGAGATATAAGGAACCCATAGGGACCCTTTGTGGCTGCCCCTTGGTCTCGTCCGAGACATCACTTCCAAACCGAGCTAGCGAAAGACCAGGAGTGTAAGAGGGGTCCAGTAACCCGGCCACAATCAGCAGTGAAGACTACCAACACCAAGCTGTAAAGGCCACAGTGTCCAAAGACACCTGGGAGCCCAATTAAGCATCTTAACAAACCACGGACGGCCATAGGCCCCACGGTTAATAGGGTGCCGACGGTCCAACTCGGATCAAGCCTGAATGCCTATAGATTGCCGAACCCAAGAAGGGTTAGAATGGGCGACCCTCTCATCCTCAGGGGAATGGGGGGCGAACTGGTGTAGAGGCCTCTGCCGCTATCCGTTAAGGGCGTCCAGCCAAGGAGCCCATGCCTAGCAGACCAAGGAAGGCCTGCACCCATACATGAAGAAAAACAGGGGACCGGAGGCCCCCTGACCTACTCAGGGACGGACACCCAGCAAACACTGGCCCACATCCGGAGGAACTACCTCCCAACTCCACCATAACGAGGCAAGAAGCCTCCCGATAGGAGCAAAGTGCTGTGGTCATCCCCTCACCCAAGCGGGCGAGGGCGCCCCATCATGCTTGTGGGGTTTCGATGAAGGATTTGGACCTGGCCCGGCCGGAAGGTCCTGGGCGTTGTCTGCCACTCCCTGGGCAGGAGACCGAACCAGACCCCGCAAAGGGCGTCCCTGGTTCCTGCTTAACACTATGGTATGGAGGTGGAGGGGTATCCCTGCTCCGAGGGGGCCTGGACGGCCGCTCCTGATTGGGAGAATTGTCCTCTTTCCCGAATAGGTCCAGACAGGCCCCAAACAGGCGATGCCCTCTAAAGGGGAGCCCCGTCAGAGTCCTTTTAGCGTCATCGTCTTCCCCCCCACTGTCGCAGCCAGAGCAGGCGGCGAATAGCTATCATTTGGGCTGAGGTCCTTGCACACATTTTGATGGTGTCATCCAGAGCTAAGAGGATAAATTTAACGAAAATGCCACAGCTGGAGAGTGCGTTAAACACCTCCCAGGGTAAATCTTCAGGTTGATGCTCAAGCATCTTACTTATGAGGGTCCTAGCGGCCACTGCAGTAATGGCCGCGGCACAGACAGGGCATACCGCCGATCCTGCACAAGCAAAGGCGTGGGAAGCCAGCCTATCAATGCGCCGGTCCTCGGCGTCCCGCAGGGAAGCCCAACGATCAACCATTTCTGGGGGAAAAGGGTATTTCCAAACCCAATCCTCTGGGGCCCCTTGAAGTTAAGTGGGGCAATCCCATTCCTTAAGTACAAGAGCATGAAAGTGGGCCTGCTCGAGAAATTCCAAGCGCGCAGGCGCCGTATGGAAGCGCTCCCCTCTCGGTCTGGGGACCTCACCCGGGGGTGAAATAGATAGGGCCTCAAAAATTCTGAGCAACATACCACCGACATCAAGCTGGTCCAGTCATCCTGACCAGCTTCATCCTGACACCTCTGCCTCTCAACAGAGGACCCCGGGTCAGAGAACAGGTCTCCATCTTCAGAAGGAGCACTATCACACAGAGAAGAGGACTCCTCCGAGCCCATAGCACAGGCCGAAGCCGGGGGAGTCCAGGGCCGTTGTCTGTCAGGACCCACATGCCCGGACAACCCTTCAACAATCTGGGTAAGCGTGGGTCGTCTAGAAGAGACGTCTATTTGTAACTCCCCGCTTGTACATGACTCAACGGGAGTGAGATTTAGGCAAGAGGAAAGGGGAGAGAGGGAGCGAGGTGCAACCGCAGGCGCCACTCGCAGGTCCAGGGTCTGTTCGGCACATGGCGCACAGACCCGTGCCCCAGCAGCATCAGCATGGGGGAGACCACACGCTACACACAGCCGGTCTTGTCCCAACGGGACCCCGGTAACACAATCCTGAGATGCCTCCATATGGCGATTGGCAAGACACAGTATGCCCGTAGGGATTTATGCTATAAGCAACCCTGGATGCCCCAACGACCCGCTGATCAATGTGGGAGATCTGTAGTAGGGCCCGCTAAATCTATAATATATATATGAGGCCGGGAAAAGCCACCGGTGCTCAGCGTCTGGAAAAGAGATGTCAGGGCCATGCGCAGCTGGACAGAACATATAAAAAAGGGGAGTCGCCCGCGAGGGCACTTACAGATCAAGTGGAGAGGAGGAGACCGCCACCACGCGCGCGAAGCTCAGCAAAAATGGCGCCCAGCAAACCTCGAAGGGCAGCCTATATGCTCTGCCGTGACACGGAGTGCGCCGAACCAGGGCCCCGCCCACTCCAAAGAGTGCGAAGCTCTGAGGTAAATGTAAAAGCAAGGATACAACCACACGCTTAAGGATTCGAAGAGAACCGTTTCATCCAATAAAGTGATGGAACCACAGCATCTAGACGACGTAGCAAACTACATACAAGCATACGGCGGCGGCCGAAGAAAACGGAGCAAGCAGCGTGGCTCTGACATCTCGGTTAATAAAGGGCAGAATAAGGCCATAAGCATGACATACCGGTACACTGGGACCATCACACACATACCCCCCCCCCCCCCTTTCTTTTCCCCCTACTAGATGGGGAAATGAGGAAGGATGGCGACCCTCACACAGGGTCCAGCGCTACTTGAGGTAGGGGCAAAAATGCAGGAGGGGCATCCACAAGAGGCTCACCATCGGCCTAAACCGCCTACCCTATGGTGGGGGATTGCGGTGGAGCATGGCTCCGTTAAGCACCAAGGTGCTGCCTACCTTCACCCGACCAACGCAGCCCAGGCTGGGAGGCATATTTTCAGACAAGAGGACGGGTTGAAATAGTCCCGCAGGGCCTCGGGCTGTAAGCCCCGCTCGCCTGCGAGAGCGTGATACTTCATGTCTTCGCAGTTCCAGCACTGCAGAGAAATCTGGGGATTTGTGGGAGGTCCCTCGGTATATGTAGGGCCGGGAGGAGCTTGTTTTCTACATGTCTGCAGTGCACCGCGCCGGAGGATTACCCACATGTTATTACTATATCTGGAGCAGGACGTGCTGTATGCTTAGAATATACAGCCGCCTGCGAGGGCACTTACGGGCCACGGTAGGTAAAGGTCCGTCGCGCATGGGCCAACCTAGCAGGTTAAAGATGGCGTCGGTACACCTCGAGGGGCGGGCCGGTACCAGCGATGACGCGGAGCACGCCATAGACGGGCCCCGCCCCCCCCAAAGAGCACGAAACCAGGACGTGACAAGCAGCCAATGACGGCGCACCAGCGCCTGAGGTAACGCCGCCGCCAAGCGCGGAACATAGTGACAGAAAAGGCGTGCGGCGGCGGCAATTTTGACAAACTGTAAGGGAAAGCAAGCCAGCGCGGCGGCTGACACAAGGCAGAAAGAATAAAATATAAAAAGGTGTAAAACAGAATGCATAGCATACACATATACACCCCCCCCTCTTTTCCCCCGAAGGCTACAAGGAGAATGAGGGAGGACAGCGGCCACTTAATAGGGCCCACCGATAGGCAGGGGCAAGGGGCAATAGTGCGGGAGGGGCATCCCATAGAGGTTCACCATAAGTCTGAACCGCCTACCCTTTGGTGGGGGATTGCGCTGGAGCAGCGCTCCTAAGCACCTAACAGCGGTGCTGCCTACCTTCACCTGACCAGCGCAGCCAAGGCTGGGAGGCATATTACTAATGGAACGGGTGGGAATAGTCCTACAGGGCCGCAGGCTAATAGCCCCGCTCACCTGAGAGTAGAGAGCCATTTCTTGTCCTTCGCAGTCCAGACTGCAGAGAAATTCTGGGGATTTGTGGGAGGTCCCTGGGTATTTGAGGGGCCGGGAGGAGCCTGTTTTCGATGTCTCTGCAGTCCAGCGCCATCTGGCGGAGTAATACCCAAGTTTAAGTAATCTTTCTAGAGCAGGACGTACTGTATACTAAGAATACATGCTAGACAAGCTGTTGGGGTGAAATTGCCTCTTTTTGTGCTGTGCCATCCAGGTGAGAGGGGCACAATCAAGTATCAACTTGAAGGGCCCACCTAACTTACACTGGGAGGTTCTTTAGTACCCACTTGATGGTAAAAGAATTGTGCAACACAACTGAATAATGGTGCAAGCTTCTGTCATACAAACACACATGCCTGACTAATCTGCCCATCCAAGTTTTCTGCCGCTTTGTATTGTGGGTTATGTCTGTTAAGGCCAGGCAGCACACGGCTGGGAAGTGAAGAAGCCTCCTTGGTGTTCCTAGATGATTGCGACCATTGCGCTGTGGATGCTGTAGGAGGGCTCTAAAGTTTGCACCTCCTTTCCATCCCACTCCTCCATAACCACCTCCAAATGTGGTTGCATGGCTGCACACCTGTCTCTCAGCACTCCCAGGATGATTGGGCTTGGCAAACCACAATAGTCACACTAGCTAGGATCACTTACACTGGAAGCGTCAATGGACAGGGGCAGCTGTGGAACCTCCTTTAGAGTGTGGTTGAGGAAAAGTTGAAGGAAAAGAGGGGCGAACTTTGTAGACTTTACAGCATCTACAACACACTGCAGGAAGTGAAGGAGAGGCACATGGGTCGCAGGTGAGCACCTTGCTGCCATATTATTGCCATTGTCTGGACTGCCCCTTGAAAACACACACACACTTGGCAACATGATGCACAAATGGGAACATACGTACTCTATGCAAATTTGCAGGGATTTACTGCATCCTTGTTTTATCACTCCAAAGTTAGTCAGCCTGGACACCTCTAAACCGCCTTTGTTCATCATCAAAGCCACAGAGTACTGGCTATTTAGGTCATCATTAGGTGTAGACAAACTAAACGAGTATAGAAAGAAAATCTAAATTAGGGAATTTTTATAAAAAAGCATTGACAAACAGTAAATTCAGTTTTACAAGTTTGTACACTAAACAATAGCCACAAAAACATGCAATAAAATAAGTGGAAGCATATGCAGCACAAAAAAGGTCAATCCTGAACTTGGAAATGGAAAGCCACAATTAAAGCTGTGTTACTCACAACTATATCCCTTTCCTGCTTTCTGGTACCCTGCAGCCTCTGACAATTATTCTCGCTCTTTTTTTGATCATGAGCACATTATTAAGGTGGTGCATTCTCTGACATCAGTGAAGTGGCAGTCCCGGTGGCCAATGGGGTTTGCTAAACAGGCATGTGAGCCAGCTCGCACAGTGAGCACTTGCCTGTCTGCCAAAGCCTCCTGGTTGCAAGGGTGGTAAACACTTGGGAAAGTGGAAGGGTGAGTGCTTTGCTTTATTTTGGGTTTCAGAGAGTGCTATAATGCAAGGTCATTCCAAATCTACTGGCCCTGGGTTGGGGGTTAAAAAGTTGAAAAAAAAAAAAAAAAAAATCATTTTTTTTTTACTTTAGGTCTGCTTTGTTCATGTCGTCAGACAGCCACACGCTTTAAAGTGGACTTGCTTGCTTTGAAGTGAACCAAATTCCATTAAACCTGGCTGAAATCCCGTTTCCTATTGCTTATCCCAACCTGTGGGATCAACAGAACACGCGCTGGCCTCCACAAGCATCCTGTGTGTGACCCTAAACCAGCGATATCTGAATGGCTGGTGGTGAATGCACACAGGCAGAGGAAGAAGCCTTACAAACTGCCCAACAATCGTAATTTATTTTATATTTATTTATATTTTATTTATATTTGTGTGCATGGCAGCAAAAGCTCATTGGGGTGGAGGGGGAAGGGAGAGCTGACATTTTTATCTGATTTTATAGCAATCACACGGGCATTAGATTGAAAGAACATAAAATATATTTATAACATTTCTAAGTCTCCTATGAAAGGTACAGCAATTTAAAATATTAGGAAGAGTTTTTCTTTGCTGGAGTCTGTACATTTCTATTGACTCCAGACAAAACTATCTCCAAGTCCAGACTGCACAGCCAAGGCCAAATCAAATGAATAGTGACAAAAAAGAAGAGGCCACAGCAGCATGTCAGACTTTTAGGAATGAAACCTAGAATGTCCCTTTTAAGTTTCATTATTAAACATTTCTTTTGTAAGGACATGGGCGCATATATAACAGATCATGTCATAAGCCTACATGGATATAAATATATAAAACTACTTTTTTCAAACCAATATTACATTTTTTTTATTACCCATTTCTGTTAGCAGGTGCAATGCATAGGGCTCGCCACACATAACAGGACTGATTGCTTTCCACTACTACTGCATTAACCAGGTCATTACGCCGAGGTTTATAGTTTTCAGGAAGAATTACAGAGTCCATTGTGAAGAATATGCTTTCATTAATTACTCCAGTCATCCCATAGAAAGCTGTGACATTTACCTATATGCCCAGAGAAAAAAAAGTATATATTTCAAGTTGTCAAAAACACACAATGCAACATCACCTCTTGTGCAAGGCTGCCTTAAAGCAACAAAACCCAGGATTTTGACTGCCCCGCGGATTTGGGATGCTGGTATCAGCTTACCTTTCACCAGTCCAATGGCACATGCATGGGCTCTTGTCCACTGTTTGATGTGCCTATGTAATTTGGCAAACTGTTCTTAAACGGGAAGCAAGAGCGGCCACACCCCCTGCATCCTTGGGCGTTGTGCAAGTTCCTGCCCCTGCCATTCAGATAGGCTGAGACAAGAGCACACATGGGGACATCCCAATTTGGGATGTCCCATTCTGGGTTAGTCAAAATCCTGGGTTTTGTTCCGCTTTCAAGTCTAATGGTGTGCCCAGAAGCGATTGTGTAGAGAGGACGTGATCTTTAGAGAAGAAAATCTGAATTAAACTGATCTGATGTCTAATCTGTAAATGAGACCCTTAAAGTCACTGTATGGGCAAAAATAATAAACATACTCACCTTTAGTCCCTTGCAGTTGAATTGCACGATGCTGGTAGTGTGAAACTTACAGGCATCGGCAATCTCATCCCCACCATCCCAAAGCCTTGCAGCCATACCTTCACATCAGTCACAATGACTCCATTCACTAAGATGGAGCAGTGCCAGCCCTTGGTACGCGCCCTCCATTAAAGTGAATTGAGTGGATGTGGCCAGTCACTGTAATTGATGCCAGGACTGCGGCAAGGAGGCAGCAACACTACCTAGTGCTGTGTTCTGGCGCAGGGATGACGCAAGCAAGTACTAGGATATCGCTGCGCAGGACTATAGGGGAGTATGTACGGTTACAGAATACAACCATAATATAAAAGCAATATCATTGCTATTTAGCACTTCATTTATAGTTATATAAACATTGTGCCCCCACCCTCCTTTATTCACCTTAGAGATTAGTATGCAGGATGGGTTACAGATTTACCGGATATCTTGTGATCTGCACTTTGCTTTTATAGGAAGACAATGAAAGGCAATGCCAGTAATGAACTTTTTTTTACTAAATTTTACACTGTAATACAAAGTGCCATTGACTTCCATTGCCTTCCTATCTGGTGATTCACCAACAGTTGATATTCTCAGGCTTTTTTATCATGAAATTAATTTTTTACTACCATGAGAATTTTTTTCAAAGCTTGATGAGTCAAGGCCTATGACTTGTATATGTTTCAGTGAACAGGTAAAAAATGAGCAAAATCCTGTTTAGTGTTCAAATATTTATGGACCTAGCTGTATGTATGTAAGCTTGTGGCATACAGAGGAACAAAAAAATGACATTGATTTAGGAGGCATTCTTATATTCTAAGTATGTCACACACTCCGCTTCAAGATATCCATAACATGTGGGTAATACCGACCTGAAGAGGGCGATCTGCAGAGATGATAGGAAAAAGAAAGCCCCTCCCGGTCCATAAATACCTGGGACCTCCCACTCATTACCCAGTCTTTCATCTCTGCAGATGGCGAGCAAGTCAGAAGATGATGCCTCCTCCTTGCACAGGGGGACTTGAGGTAGCCGGGATTATTCCCGGCCCGCTTTTTATTTCTATTTCCGCCCAGATACCCTTTTATTTACCACACATGCCTCCCAGCCTTGGCTGAGGTCTGGGCGAGGGTAGAATGGCACATTAGGTGCTCAGGAGCTAAGCTCCACCGTGAGAACCTGTACCAGAGGGTAGGTGGTTATCCGGGCTGGTGACCCCGGTTTGGGATGCCCTGTCCCTCGGCCATTTCACCCCAGTTGGTGTTCCCCTCTCCGGATGCCCTTCTCCTCGAGGGGGGGGGGGGGGGGGGGTGTTGGGGGCCTTTATTCAGGTGTCTCTGTAGGTGTACTAGGTTAGTGTAGTGTTTTACTTTGAGGTCTGCAGCCACCGCGGGCCGGCCTCTCACGGTGGCACGGCTGAGGAGAACCCTCTCCTCGGCTTCTGCTTGTGGGAGGCGGGGCCGGGCGCTGGCCCGCCTTTCTGCCGTGCTTATTCTCTGTACCGGCGCCGTGGCCACCGCCATTGCCGCGGCGCCGGTCCCCTGTCACGGCGTCAGTACGTTGGTGAGGAGAGTGTTCTCCTCACATGCTGAGTTCGGGGGGCGGGGACGGGCGTTTGAACGTCGCCGCGGCCCGCCCCCCCGTCTGACTGCTGTTGTTACCGGCGCCGGTCTCTGTTCGGGCCTTGCGTTTGTGAGGGGAGATCTCCCCTCACGCGTTTGGTACAGGGGGCGGGGCAGGGCTTTCGGCGGGACGCCGAGGCCCGCCCCCGTTCGGCAGGCACCACCGCGGAGCCTGGGTTATGACATGGAAGGGGGGCGGGGCCACGGACATCGCACTCTCCGCGCTGGCCACACCCCCTTCTCCTCTCTGCCTCCGTGCTGCTGCTGGCTCTTGTGAGGTGCGGACGCCATCTTTTGAGCGGAGGAAGTCACAGTGAGTGGCCCTGTGGGCCCCATCTCTATTTTATATCTTGTTTTGCATTTCTCTTACATGTGCTTATATCATGTTCTATTGTGTCTTTCAGGTAGACCTACGTTAGGTTTAGGGGGTTTCTCCCGGTCCTAGGGTCCCTGGGTTAAAATTTACCTACTTCAAATCCTCCCACTTGGGACATTAAAGGGGCATCCCGGGTTGCTTATACGCGTAATTCCCCTGGTCATAGCGACTACACATAAGTTCACCGTATGGAGGCATCCCCGGATACTGGGCTCGGGCTCCCCTCGGGGCAATTCCGGAAGTGTATGTTGTGTGGGGTATCCATTACTGGGGACGATGTACTTCTGTGTATACCTTGTGCACAGCAAACTATTACGCGGCAGTCCGGACCTCAGGCGTCTGGGTCAGTACCGCAGGTCGCTTCCTCTCCTCCCAGCTTGATACGCACCCCGTGTGACGTTGTCATGGGTGGGGAGCTGCAATCTGAGATGTGCACCAGATTGGCCAACCTTGAAAAATTACTCTCCAGCACGGTCGCCCGTAAGGCTCCGGCTAAGAGAAAGCACTTGTCGCCGGCTCAGCCGGTGGATGACCTTGATGATGTTAATAATCTGGATTGGTCTGATTATTCCCCGCTAGAGGAAGGGGAGGTTTATGAGGATTCTGATAATTCAGACGATCAGCATTTTGTTTGCGCTGATGCTGAGCTTGGGGACTTGGGGAGATCCTCGGATACTCCTAACGCTCTGGCTCAGATGTTTGAGGTTTTGGCTATTTCTTCTCCTGAGGAGGCTCCACAGCAGAAGGGGGAGTTTTTCGAGGAATCCAGGCCGCGCTTGGAATTTCCTAATCAAAAACACTTTGACAAAATTATTGCAAAGGAATGGGACAGGCCTGCTCGGCTCCCTGGTATTCCTCAGGGGTGGGATAAGAAATATCCCTTCCCTTCGGATACGGTTAAGCGTTGGGCATCCCCCCCCCCCCCCCCCGAGGTGGATGCACCTGTTTTGGGGTTGTCCAACACTTCTGTTTTAAATAATCCTGATTGTTCCACTCTCAAAGACGGAGAGGATAAACGCATTGACCAGATGGCTTGTAATGGTTTTGCCAGTGTTGGGTCAGCCATGCGGCCCGTTTGTGCTTCGGCGCTGATGGTGGTGGCTGCCAGGTCTGTGGTCAGGGACCTGTTGACTTCTTCCGGGCTTCGTCCGGGTAGTGACGAGTTCCTTGGCCTTAAAGGTGTGAATTGTTTTTGTCGTTTGTATTAGCCGCCTTGGATGACACTCTGATGATGTGTGGCAGGACGTCGGCTCTGCTAGTGACTATTCGGCGGTCGGTTTGGTTGCGCCAGTGGGCGGCCGATTTTATGTCCAAAAAGTCGCTGACGGCTCTACCTTTTGTAGGATTACGGCTCTTTGGAGAAAAATTGGATTCCGTCACCAAGGGTGGTAAGTTACCTCAACGCAAGAAAACAACGCCGTCCCTTTCGGGGGGCGCTTTCCTTTATCCCTTCCTTTCGTGGGGCCAGATCTGGCAGGGGATTTGCCTTCCCCTCCTCCAGAGGAGATTCCGGGAATAGGGGCAGAGGACGTGCCCGTCCAGGATACAGTTGGGGCTCTAAGCCCAAACCCGCTGTTAAGCCAGCTCAGCAATGAGGGGGCGCCCTCACCCATGCGGGTGGGGGGACGGCTGCAACACTTCTCCCAGGTCTGGGATCAGGAGGTCTCGGACAGATGGATCCGGGAAGTGGTGTCTTCCGGTTACAAGCTGGAGTTCGAGCTCCGGCCCCCTCCCAGATTTTTCAGGTCTCGGGTGCCTTCGGAACCTCTGGCCGCGCAGGGACTCCTGGTGGCAGTAAAGAGTCTTCTGGACATGGCTGTCATTTGCCCAGTGCCCCCCTCAGACCAGGGCAGGGGCTTTTATTCCAATCTGTTCACGGTACCCAAGAAGGACGGCTCAGTCCGACCCATCTTGGATCTGAAGTTTCTCAACAGGTTCATCCGCTGCGTTCTGCTATTCACTCTCTGCGTCAGGGGGACTTTCTGACGTCAATAGATATCAAGGACGCTTACCTGCACGTTCCGATTTTTCCAGCACACCAGAGGTTTCTCAGGTTCGTGGTGGAGGATCGGCATTTTCAGTTTGTGGCACTCCCTTTTGGTCTTACCTCGGCTCCTCGGGTTTTCACCAAGGTGCTGGCGGGGGTGATGGCTCTACTCAGAGTCCAGGGTATCCGCATCGTGCCTTATTTGGACGATCTTCTCATTATGACATCTTCCTTCAGCCAAGCAGAGTTGGACACCAGAATGGTGGTGTCCACTCTGGAGAGATTCGGTTGGGTGATCAACTACCCCAAGTCATCTCTTTCCCCGTCCAGGGTAGTGACCTTTCTGGGAATGTCTCTGGATACTTCTCAGGCCAAGGTGTTTCTGCCCCAGTCCAAGGTTCTTTTGATTCAGGAGTTGGTTCGACTTCTCTTGTCCGCCCCTCGTCCGGCCATCCGGCTAGGGATGAGACTGGTGGGATTGATGGTGGCCTCATTCGAGGCAGTTCCCTTTGCGCAGTTTCACACAAGGACGCTCCAGCTCCATCTGTTGACGGTTTGGGACAAGTCTCCACTATCACTGGATCAGTCCTTCCTGATGACCCCCCGGGTTCGACGATCCCTTCACTGGTGGCTGAGGTCTGTCAATCTGTTGAAGGGCAGATCCTTTCTGGCACCGTGTTGGGAGACAGTCACCACGGATGCCAGTCTGTCAGGTTGGGGGGGTGTCTGGAAGGATCTTCAGTTTCAGGGTCTGTGGGGCCCTCAGGAGGCTCACGAGCCCATCAATGTCCTGGAATCGAGAGCCATCAGGTTGGTTCTGTTTCGCTTGACTCATCAGTTGCAGGGCCTGTTCAGGTTCGGTCGGACAATCGGACGCCAGTTGCTTACATCAATCACCAGGGAGGGACTCGCAGCAGGAGTGCCCTCAGGGAAGTGTCTTTGATTCTGGACTGGGCGGAAAGCCACGTCCCATGTATCTCAGCAGTCTACATTCCGGGAGTGGAGAACACGGATGCGGACTCTCTGAGCAGGTCCTCTTCTCGCCAGGGGGAGTGGTCTCTCAGTCCCCAGGTGTTTCGCTTGATTTACCTCAGGTGGGGGTTCCCGGCGGTGGACCTCTTTGCCTCTCGTCACAATCACAAGCTTCCGGTATTTGTGTCTCTCTCGCAGGATCCACTGGCTCTTGCGGTGGATGCCATGTCCCTGAACTGGAGGGGTCTGGGGTTTCTGTACCTGTTCCCTCCGTTTCCAATGGTAGCCAGAGTGGTGCGCAAGCTGGCCCTGGAGGGCGCGTCGGCAATTCTGGTGGCACCAAGGTGGCCAAGACAGGTTTGGTTCGCAGACCTGGTCAGACTGGCAGAGGATCAGTTCGTTCTGCCTCTGCTGCCGGACCTGCTCACCCAGGGTCGGCTACGCTATCCCAATTTACCATCGCTGGCTTTGACGGCGTGGCTGCTGAAACCTCCATCTTGAAGGAGGAAGGTCTTTCTGATGCGGTGATTCAGACTCTTATTAGCGCCAGGAAGCGGTCTTCCTTTACCGTTTACTATAGGACCTGGAGGTCCTATATTGACTGGTGTGAAGGTAGGTCTTTCCCGTGTAGGGAATTTTTGATTTCCAAGATTCTGGAGTTTCTTCAACATGGTCTGGATCTGGGGCTCCAGCTTAGTACTCTGAAGGGGCAGGTTTCTGCCCTGGCGGTGTTCTTTCAAAGGTCCTTTGCACTTCATCCTTTGCACTTCATCCTTTGAATCAGGACATTGTTCTGCCCTCTCTGTGTCCTAATCCTAGCAACGACAAGGAAAGGGCTCTGCATTCTTTGGATGTGGTTCGCGTTGTAAAATACTATTTGGTGGTAACGTCTTCCTTTCGTAAGACTGATGCTTTTTTTGTGGTGCCCTCTGGGCCTAGGAAGGGTTTGGCACCTGCCAAGTCTTCCATTAGTAAATGGATTCGTCAGGCCATTATTGGGGCCTATTCTGCTAAGGGGAGGAGTCCCCCTTTTCGTGTTACTGCTCATTCTACTCGTGCGGTTGGAGCGTCCTGGGCCTTCCAGCACCAGGCCTCTGTTGAGCAAGTTTGTAAGGCCGCTACTTGGTCCTCTGTTCAACCTTGTAAAACTTGGAAAAAGTGTGATGTTCGGGCCTCAGCGGATGCTGTTTTTGGCCGCAAAGTTCTGCAAGCTGCTGTGGTTTAAGTTGTGCCTTGTTGCCTTGTTTTGGATCCCCGCCCTTTTATGGACACTACTATTGGATGTCCCACATGTTATGGATATCTTGAAGCGGGGTGTGTGACATACTTAGAATAATACCATTTTGTGAATACTCACCTGTAAAATGGGTATTATAAGTATGTCACACACCCCGCTTCACCCGCCCTTCTCGTATTCTGGATCCTTTATATTGTGAACTTTGCGTTGCTATGTCTTATATTCGGCTCTTCCTGGTCCCTTACCTTACTGCTTTCTTTATACTGGGTAATGAGTGGGAGGTCCCAGGTATTTATGGACCGGGAGGGGCTTTTTTCCTATCATCTCTGCAGATCGCCCTCTTCAGGTCGGTATTACCCACATGTTATGGATATCTTGAAGCGGGGTGTGTGACATACTTATAATACCCATTTTACAGGTGAGTATTCACAAAATGGTATTTTGTGCACTTCTTTGGAGTGTGTAACACTAAGGGGGGGAGAAGGATTCATCCCCAGAGTAAGCCTTGAACCAAAGCTTGGCAATAGTAGCGATAAGCAGCCTAGACAGAATTTTGCTTGTATCAACGGAGGCTACTAAATCTTAAAATACTAGAGGCTTAAATACTGTATTCACAAATTAGGCTTTTAGGAGGAAAAGGAAAGCCTCTGTCGGAAAGGTTTTATAGATATCCCATGGGTGAGCCAGCTTGCTCCATACCTTGGGAGGTTCTATTCACTAGCTGAAGCAATGGCAGCTGCTTCTGCCAACAGATGAAAAGGCTTAAATAATTCTATTAGCTTTTCTGGTTGGTAAAGTGGGTTGTCCATTAAATAATTAAATAGAACTACCCTGGGGACCTCACCTAATAGTTTTGGTGGGTTAGGGGACCCAGCAACCCCTAACAGTTACAGGCTACTTTTACGCTATTCACTGCAATGAGGAGGAGTGGAAGACCCGCCTTTATTAAAATTAATGAAATGGGCGTGCTGAAGTCACCGCTGTGACATGGGGGCAGCCGTTTTTCTCTATGTGTCAGGACCTGGAACGCCCCTCTCCATTGCAGGCAATGTACAATTGGCTGGTTACTGGTTGCAAACGTATGCAAAGACAGGCCAAAACACAAGCATAAAAAAGCACAAGTAAAATATATCCAGATTAGGATTTTGCTGTGTCATGAAAAAAAAAAAAATTAGATGTTTTTGACCTTGTCCACGCGTTTACATCTGAGTGGTTTTAGAGAGCATGCCTCGCTGTTCCAGGTTGTAGGATTTACAAAATACTCTGCTCTTACCCAGTCTCCTTTGCATGGAATGTAACCTAAGAAAAAAATAATGACATAATTGTACTCTTAACTAGTGGTTAACGGTAAAGCAGAGGTCTATTTAGTTATAAATATGTTATTGCTAGATCATATGGGCAAATTATCTGAATTTTTCCCACAGGCTAGAGGACAATTAGAGTGAAGATTTTTGTGACATATTTATTTATCTTTGTAATATATCAGACATTTTCACTTTGTTATATTTAACCCTTGGAGGTCAAGATTTTCAGAGTCTCCTATAGAAACAAGAACAAGTTACTTACCTTCACAGGCATCACTTGTGTTGAAATATGTGGTCTGGTTAATGTATCCACCATCTTTATTGCAGGATGTAATACTGCCAATTAAAACTTTGATGTCAACATCCAAAGCATTAGAGGTATTTGGGATGTTTGTTTCCCACCTATCGGAGGAACTTTGTACCTGAAAGAGAGTTTTACAATACATCTACAGTAATATAATATAGTAATTTAGGAAACAAAAAGGCAGATGGACTAATACAAAGCAAACTCAAATAGCTGAAATAAGAGCCTTAGCCATGATCATTCACATTCACTTTGTGGGGCAGCTAGTAACAGCAGCACAAAAAATCTTAGGCTTCCTTTTTGCACTGTGTGAGGCAAGGCCTTTCCCTCCAGCCCAAATTCCCTCCAGGTAAGCCAAAATCGGACTCCTCAATTTTATCAGGCCCCGACTCTTGACTTCATAAATGGTCAATATATAGTAATACATTTCCTGTAGTAAAATGGTACTTTTGCTCACTATAAACAATCAGGCTATGCTTATTATAGAAAATAAAGCAAATTTATTGGAATACAATTTCTGAATATATAACTCAAAGGAACAGTCCAGGCAAAGGGTTGAATTAGCTGCTTTCCCCTTTCATCCACCAGCACTTTCCATTTCCCGATAAACCCGGATGATCTTGCTCCTTTCTGCTGACTCCTCTTTCACAGTACCTAAAATGAGTTAAAGCGTTCCTTCACTCTGAATTAGAGCCTATCTTATACGTTTCCCATACTCTGTACATACAGATTGCTCACATTAAAAATCACCCTACCTGCATCTACTGCATGTTATAAGCCTTTAAACATCCAAGATGGTGGCTCATGGAACATCAGGCAGCCTGCATACAGGAAGTGCCCTCTGACTGTGCCGCTCTGCATTCTGGGATTCCTGACCCCAGCTCTGCTCTGTACGAGCAAAGCACAGCTATAACCCACTGCCCTGTACTTTATCCCACTCTCCTCTCCTCAGTAAATGTGATGCTTCTGAGTTAAGATGGCGGCGCCCGTATCCTAAAGTCCTGAACAGAGTTGCAGCCCAATGGGGGAATAATAAGTAAGTTACTAAAAATTTAAAATATATTACCTTCAGATGCTGGGGAATCGTTTAAGGGTTTGGGCTTTTCAATAAACCATGGTGAAGGTCCGGTTTAACTTCGGAAGGGACTACCACACTGAAACATGCATGGATGAGTCATGAGGAGGCCCTTTAAACCTACCCCCAAACTTAACCTTGTCAGTTAGCGACGGCTAAGCGGGCCGCCCTGTGAGGATCGGGCCTCCCTGTGATGATCGGGCCCCGAAGCAGTCAGATGTCACCGCAGCTGCAACATCCAAAAGGTAAGTAGGGGCCGATGGGGGGTGGGAGGTACATCGTAGTCTTTTTATTTTAGGTCCAATATTCCTCTTTAAAGTGCACCTATACTCAAAGGAAGGTTTATGTCATCACCTTATGTCCCCAGCCCAGTGTCCCAGAACAGCTTGCATTTCTTTTTACACTAAAGCCTTTGCCCAATATTGATATAAAAAAAAAAAAAAAAAAAAAAAAACACACAGCAGGAAGTAATATTATGGTGAATGGTAGCCATATGCTAATTAATTCGGTTACCACAAAACTGTCACATAGGGCTGACTCATCGTTTTTCTGTGAGTTATCTTTAATGATTTTCCTTAATGCAATACAGCACCATGTTTAGCTTTGCAAATTTAATTTGCAAAGCAAAAAATTGTGTTGAACTACACAACGTAAACAAATCTATTTTTTTCTCACCCCCCCAAAAAGAACATAAGAAGAAAAAAAGCTCACGGTGCTGAATCAGTATGATGGCTGTTAGGTTGAAAGCACCATTGCTGGGCTGCCCGGCTAGGGAGCAATATGGCTGACTGCATCCAATTAGTGTTATGAATATTGGGCTTTAGTAACACAGGCTGTTTTGGGGCACTGGGCTGGGGGTAGGAAGTTTATGTCATCACCTTTCTGGGTGTAGGTGCACTGTAAAAATGAGGAGATGTTGATCGTCTAAAGTCTATTTTTCAAGCTAAATAAACTCAATGACTGAGTAAGGAAAATGCCTATTTTCTGCTTGATTATGACGTGATTATTAGCGTCTTTAAAAGTGGGAATTAGCAAAAACTGCTGTTCTGCCTCTTTAAAAAGAAGAGTCTGGGTAGAGCAAAATATGCCAGGACGAGCTAGCAATGCTAGAAGGTGCTATCTGGGCATCATTTACCAGTGACGACCACAATGTCTCTCACAGAAGTCTTTTGTTGCTCATACAGCTGATGTATAGAGCAATGATGATGAAGTTTCCATAGTAAAGTTATCCCATCGAGTCCCTCTAGGTCAGACGTGGGCATTGTAAGGCCCCAGGGCCACATAAGGCCCTTTGATTGGTTCTGACTGGCCCGCGACCAGCGTTCTCTGTCTGTGTGAGACCTCACTGGACACACAAAATGTGTTTTTGTTTAATAAATTACATGTTTTCATTGTTTAACTATAACATATACTCGTAGCAGCTTGTCTAAACAATGCTATTTACTGCTTTTTATAAAGAAATACAATTATATTATGCAGAATTGAGTTCAGCCTTTTGGCCCGGCCCTCCACAACATTTTTAGTGTCTCATGTGGCCCCATGAAAAAATACCATTTTGTGATTACTCACCTGTAAAATGGGTATTATAAATATTTCACACACCCCGCTTCCACTATTCATGACATATGGGTTATGGTCCAGTAGAGAGCGAACTTGTGCAGAGATGAAAGCAAAAAAGAAGCCCCTCCCAGTCCATAAATACCTGGGCCCATCCACACATTCCCCAGTATATGACAGCAGTAAGAGGACCAGGAAGAGACAATAAAACATTCTTAACAATAAAAAGGTTCACCATATAAAGGATCCAGAATACCAAAGGGGCGGGATGAAACGGGGTGTGTGACATACTTATAATACCCATTTGACAAGTGAGTAATCACAAAATGGTATTATTCCAAGTATGTCACACACCCCGCTTCCACTATTCATGACATATGGGACATCCAATAGCAGTGTCCGTCATGGGTGGGGATCCAAATACAGCAAAAAAATGCACAAATTTGCAGCTTGCAGAACCTTGCGGCCAAAATCAGCATCCGCTGAGGCCCGCTCATCAACCTTATAAAACTTGGAAAAAGTATGAATGGAAGACCAAGTAGCAGCCTTACAAACTTGTTCAACAGAAGCCTGGTGCTGAAAAGCCCAGGATGCACCAACAGCACGAGTAGAATGAGCAGTGATATGAAAAGGAGGAACCTTCCCCTTGGCAGAATAGGCCCCAACAATGGCCTGATGTATCCATTTACTAATGGTAGACTTGGCTGGCGCCAAACCTTTCCTGGGCCCGGAGGGCACCACGAACAAGGCGTCCGTCTTACGAAAAGGAGAAGTAGCGACCAAATAGTACTTCACACAACGAGCCACATCCAAAGAGTGCAAAACCCTCTCCTTGTCATTGCTAGGCTTAGGACACAAGGAAGGGAGAACTACAGCCTGACTGAGATGGAAAGCAGAAACCACCTTAGGATGGAAATCTGGTTTAAAGCGAAAAACCACCTTGTCCTGGTGTCTCTCAAAGTAAGGGGCCTGAATAGACAGAGCCGCCAACTCAGAGCCACGCCGAACAGAAGTAATAGCCACCAAAAAGGCCACCTTTTGAGTGAGCACAGAAAGTGCAACATCCTGCATCAGCTCAAAAGGAGGCCCCTGGAGGGCCGAGAGAACCAAATTTAGGTCCCAAACGGGAACCAAAGGCTTTCTAGGGGGCCGAACATGAGTCACCCCTTGGAAAAAAAGTCTAGACCAGATGACGCAAAGTAAAAGACCTTTGAAAAAAAAGAGACAGCCAGGGCAGAAACCTGACCCTTCAAAGTACTGAGCTGGAACCCCAGATCCAGACCGTGTTGTAGAAGCTCCAAAATCCTAGGAATCGAAAACACCCTGCAAGGTAAGGCCCTAGCCTCACACCAGTCAGTATAGGACCGCCAAGTCCTATAGTAAATAGTAGAGGAAGACCTCTTCCTAGCTCTAATCAAGGTTTGAATAACCGCCTCAGACAAACCTTCCTCCCTCAGGATGAAGGTTTCAGCAGCCACGCCATCAAAGTAAGCGTTTGTAAATTGGGGTAATGCAGTTGACTCTTGAGAGATCAGATCCGCAAACAGTGGCAGCCTGTACTGATCTACCGCCAATCTTACGACGTCTGCGAACCAGACCTGTCTTGGCCACCTTGGGGCCACCAGAATTGCTGGTGCCCCCTCTAGAGCCAGCTTGTGCACTACCTTGCCTACCATGGAGAAGGGGGGAAACAGGTACAGAAACCCCACATCCCTCCAGGCAAGGGACAAGGCATCCACTGCCAGGGCCAGAGGATCCTGAGACAGAGATACAAAGGCTGGGAGCTTGTGATTGTGCTGAGAAACAAAGAGAGCCACCTCCGGAGTCCCCCACTTGTGACACAGGGCCCGAAATACCCTGTGGTTGAGAGACCATTCCCCTCGGAGACAGAATCCCCTGCTCAGGGAGTCCGCCTCCGTGTTCTCCACTCCCGGAATGTACACTGCCGAGATGCAAGGAACATTGCTCTCTGCCCATGTCAGAATCAGAGAGACTTCCCTGAGGGCACTCCTGCTGCGAGTCCCTCCTTGGTGATTGATGTAGGCTACCGCAGTTCGATTGTCTGCTCGAACCTGAACCGGTAAGCCCTGAAGGTGGAATGTCAGACGTGACAGAGCCAAACGGATAGCTCTGAGTTCCAAGACATTGATGGGGTTGTGAGCCTCCTGAGGACCCCACAACCCCTGGAACTGATGACCCTTCCAGAAACCTCCCCAGCCCGACAGGCTGGCATCCGTGGTAACCGTCTCCCAACGAGGGGCCAGAAAGGATCTGCCCTCATCAGATTGCTTGGTTCCAGCCACCACTGAAGGGACTGCCGAACCCTGGGAGACATCAGAAAAGACTGATCTAAGGACTGTGGACATCTGTCCCATTTCAGCAATAGATGGAGTTGTAGCGACCTCATGTGGAACTGAGCAAAGGAGACTGCCTCGAAGGAAGCCATCAAACCTACCAGAGTCATCCCTAGCCGGATAGAAGGACGAGGGTTGGTCAGGAGAACACGTATCAGATCCTGAACCCTCTGCACCTTTGGCTTAGGTAGGAACACTCTGGCCTGACTGGTATCCAGATTCATGCCCAGAAAGGAAATTTCCCTTGATGGGGAGAGAGAAGACTTGGGGTGGTTGATCACCCATCCGAACCTCTCTAGCGTCGTCACAACTGTCCTGGTGTCCAGCTCCGCCTGGCAGAGGGAAGAAGCTGTGATGAGTAGGTCGTCCAGATACGGCACAATGCGAATGCCCTGAACTCTGAGCAGGGCCATTATGCCCGCCAGGACCTTGGTAAACACCCGCGGTGCCGAGGTCAACCCAAACGGGAGTGCCACAAACTGAAAATGCTGATCTCGCACCACAAACCTGAGAAATCTCTGGTGAGCTGGGTAGATCGGTATATGGAGATAAGCATCCTTGATGTCTATGGACGTCATGAAGTCCCCTTGACGAAGGGAACCGATGGCTGAGCCAGAGTCTCCATACTAAACTTTTTGGTTCTGATAAACCTGTTGAGAAACTTCAAATCCAGAATGGGTCTGATGGAACCATCCTTTTTGGGGACCGTGAAGAGGTTGGAATAGTAGCCCCGGCCTCTCTCTGGGGAAGGCACTGGGCATATGACCTCCATGTCCAGGAGGTTCTTCACAGCCGACAGGAGCCCCTGCGCAGCCCGGGGATCCAAGGGCACCCGAGACCTTAGAAATCTGGGAGGAGGCCGGTACTCGAACTCCAGTTTGTACCTGGATGATACCACTTCCAAAATCCACTTGTCTGTGACCTCCTGGGCCCAGACCTGGAAGAAGAGCCGCAGCCGTCCCCCCACCCGTAGGGGTGAGGGCGCCCCCTCATTGCTGAGCTGGCTTGACAACGGGCTTGGAACCCCAGGTAGAGGTAGGACGGGCACGTCCTCTGCCTCTGTTCCAGGAATCACCTCTGAAGCCAGAGTAGGCAAGACCTCTGCCCCCTCTGGCACCGCAAAAGGAAGGATTGAAGGAGCTTGCCCCCCGAAAGGAGCGACGCTGCCTCTTACGCTGAGGTAGCTTTCCACCTTTCGCCACAGAATCCAATTTGTCTCAAAACAGCCGCGTACCCAGGAAGGGCAAAGCTGTAAAAAATTTCTTGGCCGCAAAGTCAGCCGCCCACAAGAAGACCGATCGGCGCATGGCCACAAGAAGAGCCGAAGTTCTGCTACACATGGTAATAGTGTCGTCCATGGCCGACAAAACAAAATTCATGAACAATTCACACCTCTTGAGGGTTGTGAATTCAATACTGTCCGGGCTGAGCTGGGACCCATTTAACATGTCCCTGATCTCCGACCTGGTAGCCACAGCCACGAGTGCAGATGCACAAACAGGCCGCAAGGCGGAACCCACACTGGCAAAGGCATGACATGCCATCTGATCAATAGGCTTGTCCTCGCCATCCTTAAGGGTAGTGGCGTCAGGAGTATGTACAACAGATGTGTTGGACAATCCTAAGACGGGCGCATCAACCTCGGGAGGGGAAGACCAGCGCTTCACCGCATCCACCGGAAAGGGATACTTCCTATCCCATCCCTGAGGAACTCCATGAAGCCGACTCGGCTTCTCCCATTCTTTCAGAATCATGCAGTTAAAATAATCCTGATTTGGAAACTCCAAACGGGGCTTAGAGAACCCAAAGAATTCCCCTAGCTTCAGAGGGGCCTCCGCTGGTGGGGAAATTTCCAGAACCTCCAAGAGATGGGCCAGGACTTTGGGGGTGTCAACCGCATCCCCCAGCGCCTGCCCAGCATCAGCATAAAAAAATTGCATATACTCAGACTCAGATTCCTCAAATAATTCCCCCTTCTCAAAAGAGTCATAATGAACAAAATCAAGTACCGGCGCAGCCGGTGACAAATGCCTTTTCTTAGCAGGGGCCTTTCTGCCCACTGAGCTAGAATTAAACTTCTCGATGTTGGCCAGCCTAGCACAAACATCAGAGTGCGACTCCCCGCTAATGACCGTGTCACTTGGGGTACGGATAATGTGGGGTGGGGTGGGGTGGGAGATGAGACGGGTGGCACTGACCCAGACGCCTGGGAACCCGACTGCCGCGTTATGGCCTGTTGCGCACATGATATGCAAATTAGCACATTCTCCCCGGAAAGGGATACCCCACAACCCACACATAACCGGGATTGTCCCGAAGGGAGCCCAATCCCTGTATCCAGCGGAGCCTCCATATGGTGATTTTTTAGGTAGTCGCAATGACACGAGGGAATTACGTTGGTAAGCAGCCCGGGATGCCCCTTTAAGTCCCGAGTGGGAGGATTTTTTAGGTGCCTGATTTTACTTCCAGGGACCCTAGGACCAGGAGGACCCCCTTTTTTGCAAGTCACAGGGAGTTCTCCTGAAAGACAAGAGAAAAGGGCCTTAAGCACATGCACACACAAATATATATATATATATATATATATATATATATATATATATATATATATATATATATATATATATATATATATTAACCATTATAACAGAATGAGCCGAAGGGGGGGCCTGAGCGATCCCCTGGACCGGAGGGGGGCCCCAGAGGGCACTCACG
This sequence comes from Gastrophryne carolinensis, assembly GCA_027917425.1. NCBI lineage: Eukaryota > Metazoa > Chordata > Amphibia > Anura > Microhylidae > Gastrophryne > Gastrophryne carolinensis. The sequence continues at coordinate 218,309,737 of CM051238.1, forward strand.
TGAGAACAGTGATGGCTGCCACCAGCAAGCTGCTCCAGAAGGACAGCGAGAGAGGAAGAAGAAGGGACGGGCCAGAGCGTATCGCGCGCCACGCCTGGCCCGGCCCCCCCTCCCTCACACCAGCAGCGCGGTTCCCAGCCAGGGCTGGGCTCCGCAAATGGCGCCAAGACAGGAGGGGGCGGGGCGTGGCAGCCACCCCCTCAGACACCACAGCCTGAGGGGAAGAAGCTCCCCTCAGGAGATAACAATAAAGCACCAATTGTGTCAAACGGCGGCCAGCCTAGTGACAGTATAACACCGCACACATCCACACACATTCACACTGAAGTGAAGAGAGAAAGATAGAGATATACACCCCCCCCCCCACTGGAGGGATACAGAGGAACCAGGAAGGGGGGAATTCCCACACCAGGGTTGTCAGGGATATATGGGACAGGGCATCCCAAACCGGGATCACCAACCCGGCTTCCGCCTACCCCTTTACATGGGGTCTCACGGGGGAGCATGGCTCCCTAAACACCTATTGAGGTGTTGCCTACCCTCACTCGGACCTGCAGCCAAGGCTGGGAGGCTATTACAAGGGGTTAAATATAAAGGTCCGGGCAGAAATAAGGCAAAAAAAAAGGCCAGGTGTAAGCCCGGCATACCTGCAAGGAAGAGCAGCCTACATCTTCTGACTTGCTCGCCGTTCTGCAGAGAAGGAACTGGGGAATGTGTGGGAGGTCCCAGGTATTTATGGACCGGGAGGGGCTTCTTTTTTGCTTTCATCTCTGCAGAAGTTCGCCCTCTACTGGACCATAACCTATATGTCATAAATAGTGGAAGCAGGGTGTGTGACATACTTGGAATAAATAATTGCCCACCCCTGCTTTAGGTGATGTTCTTTCAAATGGTGATGCAAGTTGTTTTTCATTGTGGATCTTTATTTATAATTACCTTTGTTAGGTTACTTTTCTGTTAATACGTATATTATATATTCATATTTATCTTGTTTATAATTAAAAAAAATACATATCTTTTCGTTATGCCTTGATCTCTTTAAAACCTGCATTTATGCGTAAAACATTTGGTCTGCCTTGTGCAGTAGTAAAATAATAGGTGTGGCTTGGGGACTAGCAAAACAGAGGTTGGCAGACATGAATTTATTTGCCTTTAGTACTGTACACTGTAATACAGGAGCTTAGTGATTAATGCAAAAACATTTAAAAAAACAACTTCCCCCTGTATTAAAGAAATGTTGCAGTCGAATTGTTTTTGCTTATTACGTTCCTTTCCTCGGACTGCTTTGATTCAGCATTGTCTAGTATGTCAGCAGAGAAGCTGATCACTGCATGGCGAAGATGTGCCTCAGCTACATCCGATCAAACCACCTTCAGCATCATTTAATGAAAAGCCCAAACCCTTAATAAACTATTCCCCAGCATCTAAAATTAATATATTTTAAGTTTCTAGTTGCTTACCTATTATTCTTTCCCCCACTGGGCATTGCCATTTTGACTCAAAAGCATTACATACTGAGGAGAGGAGAGAGGGATAAAGTACAGGGGGTGGGGTTATAGCTGTGCTTTCCACAGACAGAGCTGGGGTCAGGGAAAGGACAGCAGTCCCAAAATGCAGTGCGACACAGAAGACTTCTGTGTTTGCAGGCTGCCTGATGCTCCATGAGTCGCCATTTTGGATGTTTAAAGCCATTTTTGCATGTTTAACATGCAGTAGATGCAGGTAGGATGATTTTTAAAGTGACCCCCCCTCCAGTACAACTCACCCCCTTCTGGTCCTACAGCATGCACGGACTCTTGTCCAACCAGAGCAGTTTGCCATACCTATGTAATATTTGGCAAACAGCTCTAGTTTGTGGTAATCTGAGCAAGAACGGCCGCATCCCCTGCAGCACGTGCTCTTATCACGTCAGATCGTCTAAGACTTGTCTAGTTGAGTCTAGCCAAGCACGCCAGTGCCCTGTGTGGGCCCCCATCCCTGCTAACGATATAGCAGGTGGTGGCTGCTGCTTGGGCCGCTGGATTGGGGGAGAAGGCGAGTTTACTGGGCGACCTGGGGATTTCAAGCAGCCGGACATCCTGAATCTGCCTCGGGGGAGGCACTCAAGCGGGCGCGGGCTTTGCCACTTTAAAGCAGAGCAAAACCCAAGAAATTGACTTTCGTTTTTTTCTTCAGTTAATCGTAGGCATCCTGATTTGGGATGCATGTGCGAATGCAGAGCCAATCAGAGCCATTTGCCGTATTAACAGCCTTTGGCAAGCAACTTATTTACTTCAATGCAGAGCATGCACTGCTGCATGCCCCACAGTGTGCACGTTCCCGCCTCAGCCTGTCTGTACTCCACCAAGAAAATGACGAGGGTTGTTTGCCCAATGACATAGTGACAGCAGACAGCTCTCACTGGATGAGAGCCCGCACACATGCCCTTTAACTGGGGAAAGGTAAGCGATTATAGGTACTTCACACAGCGGGGCATCCTGATTTGGGATGCCCTAGGGGGGAAGTGAGCAAATCTAAAAGATTCCAGGCAGACCGATGGTGGCCTTTGTTCTGCTTTAAAAAGCCTCTGAGAGAGCGTGTAAAATATATATAATAAAAATATAGAAGCATAAATGAAGTCAATTATTTTTGCTGCAATTACAGTAATAAAGGGTTTATATTCAATAAGGAAACAATAACTCTTTTAGGTTGCAATGTTTGAATATCCAGCATGATTTCTTTACTAGTATACTAATAGTAGACTCAGCCTACATTGTGTCATTATAAATCACTGCTTCCCTAAAAAGCAGCGCAATATGGGGAAGTCATGACATGTTAGTAAGGAATCACCAGAGGGTTGCATGTTCAAAGCATTTCAGCAAACAGCCATGGGTGGCTCACATATGACTGGAAGCAGGGGTGTGCATAGTAGCCAGTCAGGAAGCTGACGGCAGAAAAATTAGGCAGCTGGCCTTACAGGGTGAGATCGAGCTTGCTGGAGGCTAGTTAAGTAAAGTTTATTATTTTATCTAAACATGCTGTTTAGTACCACTACTTAGAAAGTGGCGGGCATACTTCATCCAGTCCCCCCTGACTCTTACCTTTAGTTTATCTAAGCTGGTGCACCTACTGCTACATCTGCATACTGGGGTAGTGGTATATGACAGCATATAGACTAGCTTTTGTTTCCCCAGTAAATAGGAATTGTGGAGCTGTACTGGAGCATTTTTTGTACTGAACGGAAGTCTGTCCTATACCCATTGTGATGGTCCATCATTAATTACATCCTAGGAAAAAACCTCCAATAGAAATACCAGAAGGGGTGTTATATAGGGATTAAATGGGTGTTACTGGTACAGCAAACGGAGGCTATCAGCAAAAATAACAGTAAAATGGTTATAACTCGCTAGTCTAAAACTAGTTGCCATTTGGGGGGGGGGGGGGGGGGGTGCGGAGGAATTAATCTTCCATTCAAAGTATTTCATAGGCTAAAGACCTGCGGTGGAACAGTCAGCTTTTATATACACACACACACACACACACACACACACACACACACACACACAGCTAAATCCATGATTTTGTTATTATGGGATTATGGCAAAACTTGTTCTACATAAAAAAGCACTGTAAGCATAGGTCCTTATGATATTAACACATATATGGCAAAACTTGCTCTACATAAAAAAGCACTGTAAGCATAGGTCCTTATGATATTAACACATATATGGCAAAACTTGTTCTACATAAAAAAGCACTGTAAGCATAGGTCCTTATGATATTAACACATACCTGGCTGTAGTACCAGTAACACATTTCTGGATCCATTTTAAAAAGAAGTACGTAGGCAGACAAGGATTAAAACACTACACAGTTAAGAGAAAAAGGATCACATGACTCTGCCCCCAAGATCAGTCTGTCTGAAATGCTACTCTGCTGCAATGCAAAGGGTGCAAATTAACTGCTGCAAACCCCACCCAGATAGTAAGCTTGGTCTCACTATCACTGTGTTTTCCATGGGGCGTAGCCGGGGGGGGGGGGGGGAAGCAATTGCCCAGGATGCAGCAGGTCAGGGGGCTAAGACCGGGCGGGGGGGGTCAAAAAGCCTAGCTACTCCTCTGAAGTTAAGTGAGCCACAAACTAGGTACAGGTGAGTAAATTAGGAGTTCAGAGACTCACAGCTATGTATCTCTATAAGCAGTGGAGCAGAAAGGCAACAGCTATGTTGCAGAAGTCGTTGGCAATAGTAACATTTCATGACTGCCCCCAGCTTTATTCAAATACAATAGAAAACACTGTATCTAGTTGAAAAGCTACTCTAAACGTTATAAATCCTAAACTTTGGTCCCACTGGTATAAAATATGGCTATGTTTAGGGGCATAAATATAGGGCTTGCTACTGCATCAGGGCCCGGAAAGTCAGGGGGCCCATTATTGTTGGTCCTCCACTTTATCATATTTATGCTCACTTGGCATCATTTAGAGAAAGGAAGCACCATTTGTATCTCTGCTGTTTCAGTCTTTAGTTGTCTAGCTGCATTCAATTGAGTTAAAAGACAGTATGAGCCTTGTCAGTGCCCAGTCACATTTAGTTATGCCACTGCCTATATTCACGTTTCCGTATCGCTCTGAATTTTGATGTAGGATCCGCAGAAAAAGTAATGTAATCCATCCACCTCACCGTTTTGAAAAAATACAATTCTGTGATTACTCACCTGTAGAATTGGCATTATATGTATACAGCACGTCCTGTTCCAGAAGATATTCCTTACACTTGGGATACACTCCAGTAGATGACGCTGGACTGCAGAGACAGAAAAGTGGCTCCTCCCGGCCCCATAAATACCCGGGACCTCCCACAAAATCCCCAGTATTGAAAAAGCAGTTAACAAGAGACCGGGAGAACTATAACCATTATATGAAAATTTTAACATAAAAACAATCACCATAAAGAGGTAACTAAAGATAATGATAACAAGGGTGGCGTGGAACAGGACGTGCTGTATACATATACCAATTCTACAGGTGAGTAATCACAGAATTGTATTATTCTAAGTATACAGCACGTCCTGTTCCAGAAGATATTCCTTACACTTGGGACATCCAATAGCAGTGTCCGTAAGGTAGGGTGGGATCCCCAAAAGTAACAGCAGACAGTTCAAACCACTGCCACCTGCAGAACCTTGCGGCCAAAAGCAGCATCAGCTGAGGCCCTAACATAAACCTTGTAAAACTTTGAAAAAGTTTGAACAGAAGACCAAGTAGCGGCCTTGCAAACTTGTTCAACAGAAGCTTGGTGCTGAAAAGCCCAAGAGGCACCAGTAGAATGAGCAGTAAGGTGTAATGGAGGTTCCTTCCCCTTAGCAGAGTAGGCCTGAATCACAGCCTGACGTATCCACTTACTGATAGTGGACTTAGCCAGACCTTTCTTAGGTCCAGATGGAAGCACAAAAAGAGCATCAGTCTTCCTGAAGGAATCAGTAGCCACCAAATAGAACTTCAGAGTTCTGACTACGTCCAAATAATGCAAAACCCTTTCCTTAGTGTTACTAGGATTAGGACACAGAGAAGGCAAAACAATGTCCTGATTGAGATAAAAGGCAGAAACAACCTTAGGTAGAAAATCTGGCTTAAAACGAAACACCACCTTGTCCTGGTGTCTCTCAAAAGGAGGCTTGATGGAAAGCGCCGCCAACTCAGAAACACGCCTAACAGAAGTGATAGCCACCAAAAAGACCACCTTAAGCGTAAGAATGGACAAAGGGGCCCCTTGCAAGGGCTCAAAGGGAGACCCCTGCAAAGCAGACAAGACCAAGTTCAAGTCCCAGACTGGTAACATAGGCTTACGTGGGGGACGCATGTGAGTAACCCCCTGGAAAAAAGTCTTGACCAGGGGATGCTGAGCAAAGGATCTTTGGAAGAAAATAGCCAAAGCAGACACATGGCCTTTCAGAGTACTGAGCTGAAGACCCAGATCCAAACCATGTTGGAGAAATTCCATAATCCTAGAAATAGAAAACACACGTCAGGGAAGCGAGTGGGACTCACACCTAGCCCTTATCATGGTATTCACCACCGAGGCAGGCAGCCCTTTTTCCATCAAGATGGAGGTTGCAACAGCCAGGCCGTCAAAGCCAGCGTTTGTAAATTGGGGTGGTGTATGGGGGCCCTGAGTGAGCAGATCTGGAACCTGTGGTAGAGCGTACTGATCTACTGCCAACTGTACGATGTCTGCGAACCACACTCTTCTTGGCCAACCGGGGGCCACCAGGATGCCCAGCAGTGGCAACGTGGGGAAACACATACAGGAGCTGGAACCTCATCCAGGACATTGCCAGGGCATCCGTGGCCAAGGCCAGAGGATCCTGGGACAGAGAGACAAAGACTGGAAGCTTGTAATTGTGATGAGACGCAAATAGATCCACGTCCGGCTGACCCCAGCGGTGGCACAGGGAGCGAAACACCCTGCCGCTGAGGGACCACTCTCCCAGACGAGAGGTCCCCTTGCTCAGAGAGTCTGCCTCCAGATTCTCCACCCCCCCGGATGTACACAAGCTGAGATGCAGGGAACATTTTCCTCCGCCCAGGACAGTATCCTTGAGGGCCTCTTGCTCCGGGTCCCTCCCTGATGATTGATGTAAGCAGGTGAGGGGTTAAGTGGGCAAGAACCAACCTGATTGCCCTCAATTCCAGAATGTTGATAGGGGCATGGGCCTCCTGAGGGCCCCACTGACCCTGGCATTTCGTGGTGACAGTCTCCCAGCAGGGGGCCAGAAAGGACCTGCCCCCCAGCAGGTTCCCTGAGACCAACCACCACACTAGAGACCGCCTGACCTGAGGGGGCAAGACAAACACCTGATCTAGGGACACAGGGCCCCGATCCCATACTGACAAAAGGTGAAGCTGAAGAGGCCTCATGTGGAACTGAGCATATGGAACCACCTCGAAGCAGGACAACATCAGGCCCACCAGCTGCATTCCCTGCCTGATGGATGGATGGGGACAAGACAGCAGGAGCTGAACTTTCTCTTGAAGGACCTCCACCTTCTGCTGAGGAAGAAAGACCTTGACCTGAGCTGAATCCAGAATCATGCCCAGAAAGGATTTCAGCATGGAAGGAGACAGGGAAGATTTGGGGTGATTGATCAGCCAGCCGAATGATTCCAGTGTGGACACCACCCTCTGAGAGTCCAGCTCTGCCTGACGGAAGGACTGAGAAGCAATAAGCATGTCATCCAGGTAGGGAAGAATGCGAATGCCCTGAGATCTCAGCAGGGTCATCCCTCCTGCCAGCACCTTGGTGAATACCCTGGGGGCCGAGGTGAGGCCGAAGGGAAAGGCCACAAATTGGTAGTGCTGATCCTCCAGAGCGAACCTGAGGAACCTCTGATGACCTGGAAAGATAGGGGCGTGAAGGTAAGCATCCTTGATGTCTACCGAGGTCATGAAGTCCCCTGGGCGTAGGAAAGCCACAGCTGAGCGCAGAGTCTCCATGCGAAAGTGTCTGAATCTGACAACCTTGTTGAGAAGCTTTAAATCCAGGATAGGTCTGATGGACCCATCCTTTTTGGGCACAATGAAAAGATTGGAATAATAGCCTTTGCCCCTTTCCTTCCAAGGGAACCCGGCAGATGACACCTAGGTCTAGAAGGCCTTGGACAGCCAGGGAGAGACACTGAGCTGACAAGGGGTTTGGAGCTACACAAGATTTGATGAATCTTAGAGTTTGCAGCCTGGCCGCCCTATCTTGTAACCAGAGGAAACTACCTCCTGAATCCACCGGTCTGAGACATGACGCCTCCAGACGTCAGCCAAGAGCCGAAGCCGTCCCCCCACCCGGATGGGTGAGGGCGTCCCTTCATGTCTGAGGGGGCTTGGGGGAGGACTTAGTCTTGGGACCCCAGGGAGGGCCATGGCGGCCACGTCCTCTGCCCCTGCCCCAAAAATCTCCACGGGCTCCAGCAAAGGAAGCTCCCCGTCCAATTCTGGAGCCCCTGAAGGAAGGAGAAAAGGCACCTGAACTCTGAAAGGACCAGGGCTGCCTTCTACGCTGAGGTAACTTGCCTCCCTTAGCAAACAAGTCCAAACGTTCCCCAAAGAGGCGCAGCCCCTTGAAGGGAAAACCAGTGAGGGCCTTTTTGGCAGCATTGTCAGCTGCCCACTGGCACAGCCAGACCGAACGACGTACTGCCACCAACAAGGCAGAAGCCCTGCCACACATTCTAATGTATCATCCAGGGCAGAGAGAACATATGCAACAAATTCCTCACAAAGCAGAAGAGCTCTATACTCTTCACTACCAGCATTATCAGGGGCCCCATCTAAGAGACCCGTGAGCAGGCTTTTAACAGCAACAGCCGTGATAGCAGAGGCACAGACCGGACGGAGCACGGTCCCGACACAGGCAAAGGCATGGCAAGCCAGCTGATCCATGTGCCTGTCTTCCCCATCCCTCAAGGTAGCAGTGTCAGGGGAATGAATGATAGATGTGTTAGACAACCCCAGAACTGGGGCATCCACCTCTGGAGGACATGACCAACGTTTAACCATTTCAGCAGGAAAGGGATACCTCTTATCCCAACTCTTTGGTACCCCGGGAAGCCGACTAGGCCCTTCCCACTCTTTGAGAATCAGATTATTAAAGTGAGTTTGTTCAGGAAACTCCAAACGTGGCTTAACAGTATGAAACAGCTCCCCCTGCTGCCGCGGGGCCACGGCAGGAGGAGAGATACAGAGCACTTCAAAAATATGAGCCAAAAGTCCCCTTCTTCCAGGGGGGTAAAACCAGTAACATCAAAAAACTCCTCAGATTCCCTAGGAAAGAGAGTAACACCAGATGCCACCACTTAGCAGGAGCCTTACGCAGACCAGAACCAGCAATATGCCTTTCAATGCTGGCTACCCGGGTAGCCAAATCAGGTTGAGACTCCCCACTGGTATGCACCTCACTGGGAGTCCGGTGTAAGCGTGGGGGGGGTAGGCGAAGCCAGAGGGGGCGCAGCACTAGGCCCAGCCGCAGGTAAACCAGACTGCAGGGCAAGTACCCGCTGGGCGCAGGGTATACCCTGACATCATCACTTATAGGGGATACCCCACACGCCACACACAGCTTGTCCCGAAGGAACCCCGAGCACATTATCCTGAGAAGCCTCCATATGGTGATTATCACGGCACAACAAGCCAATAGGGATTGACGCTAATAAAAGCAACCTGGGATGCCCCAATAACCCGCTAGGGAAGTGGGAGTAATGGAATGTAATAGCCAATAAGAGTTAACACTAAAGGGAGGGGATAGGACTGGGAGAAACCACAACGTTTGACCCGCCTGCAAGACAAAAGCAAAAGAGCCCATAAGCGATATGCAATATATATATATATATATATATATATATATATATATATATATTTATATATATAATATGGGCCAAACCAAATTGACAAGGGTCATAAGAAAGGGGCTCAACTCCACAAATACCATAAAATAATATTTTATTAAATGTTACACTATAGCAAAAATAAAAACACACATGCAACACAAAGACTGTTAAAATCAATAAATCCACTATTCCTGTGATGCTAAAATACTTAGCAATTCATATTATAGAAGACCACAAGGTATCAAAAAGTACAAATAGAAATCAGTATAAAATAGCTCCACAAATAGCCCCCCAAAAAAATACAATTCTGTGAAATAATCACCTGTAGAATTGATATTATTTGTATACAGTACGTCCTGCTCCAGATATAGTACTTACACTTGGGTTATCCTCCGCCAGATGGCGCTGCACTGCAGAGACATGCAAAAACAGGCTCCTCCCGGCCCCTCAAATACCCGGGGACCTCCCACAAATCCCCAGCATTGAAAAGCAGTGAATAAGAAGCCGGGAGAATAAACCACCGAAACTGGTAACTTTAACAATGGTAACAATCACCATACAGGGGATCCAGAATAGTGCAAAAACCAGGGTGGGGTGGAGCAGGACGTACTGTATACAAATAATATCAATTCTACAGGTGAGTATTTCACAGAATTGTATTATTCTTAGTATACAGTACGTCCTGCTCCAGATATAGTACTTACACTTGGGACATCCAATAGCAGTGTCCATGAAGTAGGGTGGGATCCCCAACAAAAACAACAACAGCAGACAGTTTAAAACCACTGGCACCTGCATAACCATGCGGCCAAGACAGCATGAGCTGAGGCCCTAACATCAACCTTGTAAAACTTAGCAAAGGTATGAACAGAAGGCCAAGGTAGCGGCCCAGCAAACCAGCTCAACAGAAGCCTGGTGCTGAAAAGCCCAAGAGGCACCAAGGCACGAGTAGAGTAAGAAGTAAACCGAAAGGAAGATTCTTCCCCTTGGTGGAATAGGCCTGAGTAACAGCCTGAAGAATCCAATCGCTAACAGTAGACTTGGCAGAAGCCAAAAACCCTTTCCTAGGACCAGAAGGGAACATCCCATCCAAGTAATGACCAGGGCCAAAGCCGCCTAACTCCCGAAAGCAGGAGATCGGGCACATTCAGGATGGAGTGGCCGTAGGCCCAAAGGAACATCAGTTCTCCAGGGACACAGTGACTACCGAGGAAAAAACTTCCAACACCTGTTCAAGGAATGCAAAACCCTTTCCTCAGGGTTTCTAGGAATAAGGCAGGAAGGAAGAACAACATCTTGAAACAATGAACATAAGACACCACCTTAGGTAGAAAATCCGGCTTCAGGCGGAACACCACCCATCCTGGTGATCTCAAAGAATGGGGGCTAGATAGACAGAGCCACCCGCCAGGCACACGTCTGACCGAAGTAACAGCCACCAGAAGGGCAACCTTGAGAGTAAGAACAGCCAGACAGCATCCTAAATAGGACCAAGGGAAAAAAAACCCTGCAAGGCAGACAGAATCAAAAACAAATCCCAACAGGGACCATAGGATTACATGGGGGACGCACCTGAATACCCCCGAAAGAAGTCTTAACCAAGGAAAACTGAACAAAAGACTTCTAAACTGAGTTGGAGAATCAACTCCAACTCATGCTGTAATAACTCTAGAGCCCTGGGAACCGAGAACGCCCGACAGGGAAGAGACCTAGACTCACACCAATCAATATGGGTATGCCATACCCTATAACAGATGGAAGAAGAAGAAGAAGCTTGCTCCTAGTCTTCCCATAGTCTCAATCACTGAGACAGATAAGCCTGTCTTCATCAAGATGGATGTTTCAGCAGTCAGGCCAGCTAGGCCAGAGTCTGTAGATTGGGGTGACGTAAAGGGGCCCCGAGTGAGCAGAGCTGGCACTCCTGGCAGAACGTACAGAAACTACTGCCCTCGGTACCACGTCTGCAAACCGCACTCTACTAGGGCACCCGGGGGTCACCAGAATCACTGGTCCCCTTACCAGAGCAATCTTGCGCAGAACCCTGCCTAGCAGGGGGAATGGAGAAAGACATAACGTCCAGCCATGACGTTACTAAGGCATCCGGACCATGGCCAGAGGATCCTGGGACAAGGAAACAAGGGCCGAGAGCTTGTGATAGTGACGGGACACAAACAGATCCACAACTGGTTGGACCCCATAGTGACACAGGGATTAGCACATCCAGAGGGACCCCCACCGGAGCGAATATCACTGATATGCAGGGAACATTGTCTCCACCCAGATTAGGATCATAGACACTTCCTGGCCCCTCCCAATAATTAATGTAGGACACGGTCGTCAGACAGACCGAGCACCCCCAAACAGGCAGGCCCAGAAGAGGAGTAGTCAAGCGAGATAGATCCAACTGAAAACGCTCACTGTTTCAAACATTGATAGGTGTATGGACCTTCTAAGAGCCCCACCTCCCCCAGAACCGCAGGGAGTTTCAGAAGAACCCCCCCCCTCCTTCAACCTGATAGATTGGCATCCATGGTGACCGTTTCCAGGAAGGGGCAAGAAGGAACTGCCCCCAGACAGGTTCCTTGAGTTCATCCACTCCAAGAGGGACCTCCTTACCAGGCGGGAAGGCACACAGACCCTACTCCAGGGATGCTGGATCCCTGTCCTGTATTAACAATAGAAGTCGCAGAAGGGCCCAAGGGGAAATGAGCATAAGGGACCTCTTCTGAGCAAGCCACCAACGGGCCCACCAGCTGCAACCCTGCCTGGTGAAGGGACCGGGACAGCAATGAGGGACTGAGCCCATGCGACCAGATTGTCCACTTTATTGCTGAGAAAGGAAGATTCTCGTTTGAACCGAATCCAGATTCATTCCTAGGAATGGAGTTACCAATTAAGGGGACAATGAGGACTTGAGGTGATTGATCACCCATCCAAATGACTCCCAATGGACACCACCAGCCGGGTATCCAACTTAGCCTGACGTAGAGACTGGGAAGTGAAAAAGGACGTCCAGGTAGGTCACCGCGCGGACGCCCCTTGGTCTCATCAGAGACATCACCCCCGTCAGCACCTGGGTGAGCTGAAGAGGCCAGATAACAAGGCCACAAATTAGCAGTGTTGGACTTCCAACACGAACCTGAAGCGCCTCGGTGTCCTGAAGGCACAGGGATGTGAACATAAGCATCTTAGAGCTCCACAGACGGCAAGAAGCCCCCTGGACGCAAGGCGCTGATGGCCCATCTCAGAGTTTCCATGCAGAAACTGCCTGTAATTGGAGAATTGCTGAGAACCTGTGAATCCAGAATGGACCAGACTGACCCATCCCTTTGGGGGATTGTGGAAAGGTTGGTGTAGCGGCCCCTGGCTCTGCCTGTTAAGGGCAATCTGCAAGTGACCCCTCAGACCCCACAGGCCTTGCATGGCCTGCGCCAGTACCTGAACAGAGGCAGGGACCAGGAGTACCTGGGCCCTGATAATCTTGGGGGAGGCCGCGCAGCAAACTCTATCTTGCATCCGGAGGACACTACCTCCTGAATCCACCAGTATGAGGCGTGATGACTCCTGACAAGAGCAAAGTGCCGCAGCCATCCCCTCACCCAGACGGGCGAGGGCGCCCCATCATGCTTGAGGGGGCTTGGTGGAAGATTTGGGCTTAGCCCCGCCGGAGGGGCCAGGGCGTTGTCTGCTGCTCCCGGGGCAGGAGTCTGCGCAAGTCCCCGCGAAGGACAGCCCTGGTTCTTGTTTAACACTATGGTGGGGGGGGGGGGGGAGGGGAGGGGTGCCCCTGCCCCGAGGGGGCCGAGACGGCCGCCTGCGTTGCGGTGACTTACCCTTCTTACCAAACAGGTCTAGACGGGCCCCAAACAGGCGTAGCCCTCTAAAGGGAAGCCCGGTAAGAGTCTTTTTAGAAGCATCGTCAGCACCCCACTGTCGCAGCCACACCAAGCAACGTATAGCCACCGCAAGGGCAGAAGTTCTTGCACACATTTTAATGGTGTCATCCAACGCTAATAGGATAAATTTTACAAACATATCACAACTGGAGAGTGCATTAAACACATCCCAGGGGAGATCATCGGGGGGACGAGCAAGCATCTTGCTAATTAGGGTTCTAGCGGCCACGGCAGTAATAGCCGCGGCACAGACCGGGCGCAGCGCCGTCCCTGCACATGTAAAGGCGTGGGAGGCCAGCAGATCAATGCGCCGGTCCTCAGCATCCCGAAGGGTAGTATAACCAGGGGCTGCAATAAAGGGGGGGTTAGGAAACCCTATGATCGGGGCATCCACCACGGGGGGGGATGACCAACAATTAACCACCTCAGGGGGGGAAAGGGTACTTCCCTTCCTATCCCAGTCCCCTGGGACCCCTGGCAGTTTACTGGGGCACTCCCATTCCTTGAGCACAAGAGTCTGGAAATGTGCCTGCTCCAGGAATTCCAAACGTGCTGTTGCTGTATGGAAACGCTCCCCTCTCTGCTTGGGAGCCTCACCAGGGAGAGAGATAGCCAGAACCTCAAAGACCTTAATCAACAGATCATCAGTGTCACTCTGGGCCCAGTATTCATGGCCAGAATCGTCATGACTCCCCGGCCCATCAGATGAGCCCGAGTCAGAGAAGAGCTCTCCTTCCTCAGAAGGGGTATAACCACACCGAATAGTAAACTCCTCAGTTCCCATAGGGAAAACAGTAACATGAGGCATCAAGTGCCGCTTCTTACCAGGGCCCTTGCGCTCTGACAACCTCGCAATAATCTTTTCAGCCGTAGGCCGTCTAGAAGACACAACAGGCTGCGAATCCCCACTTGTATGCGACTCAGCAGGAGTGAGATTTAAGCATGGGGAGATAGGCGAATTGAAAGGAGATGCAGCCACTGGCAGGCCTGATTGCAGAGCCAGTGCTTGCTCGGCACAGGGTACACAGACCCGTGCCCTGTCAGCATCAGCATGGGGTTGTCCACATGCTATACACAGCCGGTCTTGTCCCAGGGGGACCCCGGTCACATAATTCTGAGATGCCTCCATATGGTGATTATTTTGGCTCAATATGCCAGCAGGGATTGACGCTATAAGCAACCCTGGATGCCCCAAAGACCTGCTAGGGATTTTAGTGGGAGAATTTTATAAGGCCCGCTATCAAATACACCGGGCCGGGAGAAGCCAATGGTGTTCACCAGTCTGAAAGACACAATGAGAAAAGAATGGTGTCAGAACCGATACACTACAATGAGTATAAGCCGCCCGAGAGGGAACTTACGGACCACAGTAAGCAGGAACGTCCCACGCGTCGCGTGCGAACAGACAAAAAGGCGCCATGTACCTCGAAGGGCGGGCCAGAGCAAGCCATGACGCGGAGCGCGCCAGACCAGGCCCCGCCCTCCCGAAGAGCGCAAAGTCCAACTTTGGCCAATGAGGACACAGAGGTGTCTGAGGTAACGCCGCTGCCCGGCGCGGAACATCCAATGAAGGAAAAAACGCGTGCGGCGGCGGCAGTTATACGAGTAAAACACAAAAAGGCGCGGCGGCTGACACCATATATATAAAAGTCCAAAGACAGACTAAGTGCCATATATGTGCAATCATACGCAGACACTACAGGCACACCCCCCCCCTTTCTTCCTCCCCGAGCTACGGGGGGGAACGAGGGAGGATGGCGACCCTTTGTACCGTTACACGGGGCATGGGCAATAAAGCGGGAGGGGCATCCCCTAGAGGCTCACCATCAGCCTAAACCGCCTACCCTTTGGTGGGGGACTGCGGTGGAGCATGGCTCCATAAGCACGCATGGTGCTGCCTACCTTCACCTGACCAGCGCAGCCCAGGCTGGGAGGCACATCACGAGGAGGACGGGTGGGAATAGTCCAACAGGGCCACAGGCTTTAATAGCCCCACTCACCTGCAAGAGAGTGATACTTCATGTCTTCGCAGTCGGCACTGCAGAGAAATCTGGGGATTTGTGGGAGGTCCCCTGGTGTTTTTGCATGTCTCTGCAGTGCAGCGCCATCTGGCGGAGGATAACCCAAGTGTAAGTACTATATCTGGAGCAGGACGTACTGTATATATACATTTTTATATATTTCTAATTACTCAAGTGAGTGTTCAATTACTCAACTTAGTGCAAAAAATACAAGTATAAAAAGGTAATCACTACAAATCACTACAAATAATTCATCAAGACTATAAACCTATGCAATCAATCAAATCTAAAGTGCAAAAGCTAGATAAGAAGGCTATATTCACCAAGTAAAGCAGGAGAAGCCGTAGCGGATCGGTGGAACGCGTGGGGTCTCCTGCCTTCAATCCACTGCCTGATGATTTGACCACAAGGATAGTATGATCTTTACTTTGTCTTTCCAGTGATTGCTTACTACCTCAGCTCCCTTAAACAGCCCTCTGCACTAACAGCACTTTTGTGTATTGGGTTTACATTGGGGGTTTCATCCCCTGCTTTACTTGGTGAATAAAGCCATCTTATCTAGCATTTGCACTTTAGATTTGATTGATTGCACAAGTTTATAGTCTTGATGAATTATTTGTAGTGATTACCTTTTTATACTTGAACACTCACTTGAGTAATTAGAAATATATAAAAATATATTTTTTTTTTTGGGGGGGCAATTTGTGGAGCTATTTTATACTGATTTCTATTTGTACTTTTTGATACCTTGTGGTCTTCTATAATATGGATTGCTAAGTATTTTAGCATCACAGGAATAGTGGATTAATTGATTTTAACAGTCTTTGTGTTGCATGTGTGTTTTTATTTTTGCTATAGTGTAACATTTAATAAAATATTATTTTATGGTATTTGTGGAGTTGTGCCCCTTTCTTATGACCCTTGTCAATTTGGTTTGGCCCATGTTCTAGTAGCTTGACGGATCGGGCAGCACACTCAGTTATCAATATTAGCTGTGCCTGCTATTTTGTATAAGTATATATATATAATAAATCAGCCCGTAGGGGCACTTACGGACAGCGATAGTGAGACGCCAGGCACACGCAGCAGAGGAATAAAATGGCGCCCGCATATACCTCGAGGGGCGGGCCGCGGAGACCATGGTGCAAAACGCGTCATCCGCAAGGCCCGCCCCTCCGAAGAGCGCGAAAACGCGCCCATCTGACAAGACCAGCCAATGATGGCTCAGCAGCGCCAGAGGCGATGTCACCACCGACCGCGGAGCGCAGTACAAATGTGCGGCGACGGCGGCAAAAGAAACCAGTGCAATCAATTCCCAGGGATCAGACACAACACACACACAGTAAATTCTAGGACATGCACCCCCCCCCCCCGAGAACTACAAGGGAGAGCGAGGGGGAAGCAATGGCCAGCCTAAAGGGAGCCAACTGTGGGGACAGGGGGCGAGGAGCATAAGGTGCGGGAGGGGCATCCCATAAGGCTCACCATGGGCCTGTACCGCCTACCCTTTGGTGGGGGACTGCGGTTGGAGCAGCGCTCCTTAGCACCTGAAAGTGGTGCTGCCTACCTTCACCCGAACCAGAGCAGCCTGAGCTGGGAGGCAGTAGAAGTAAATGGGTGGGAATAGTCCTACAGGGCCGCAGGCCATTAGCCCCGCTCACCTGCGAGTAGAGAGAGTCATCTTCTAGTCATCGCAGCCAGGACTGCAGAGAAGAACTGGGGATTTTGTTGGAGGTCCCGGGTATTTATGGGGCCGGGAGGAGCCACTTTTCTGTCTCTGCAGTCCAGCACCATCTACTGGAGTGTATCCCAAGTGTAAGGAATATCTTCTGGAACAGGACGTGCTGTATACTTAGAATATCATGCTCGCTATATTGTTTTGACCTACCTGCAGGTCCTTTACATATTTTTGGTCTGACTGATGAAGAAAGACGACGTTCAATTATTGCAAAGATCAAATGGAAGTCTTGCAGTGGTGCTAAGAATATGGACCACTGCAAAAGACCAGGACCCATAGCGAGCAATGTAACACATCCAGACAAGCTTAAGTGGACTAAAATCCTCTTTAACCAGCCTTGGAGCCTAAAGTACTACTGGGCTGGCAAATACCCTCTGCTGCGGGAGCCCATGCGTCAGTCGGAGGGAAACTAGGGATGCTTCGGTTCCTTGCTGTCTATGTTGGGCTCTGTTGTCAGTGTTCAATGCCGTGCATTAAAGAGGGTAGAAACTGATTTTTGGGCCCCTTTGCCCGAGTACCATGGGCGTTGCTGTTGGTTCAGCGGCGGTTTAAAAAAAAAAAAAGGGTTTTCCATCCATGAAGCCACACCCTACCGCAGTTTTGACATTGCTGATTGGCTGATGTCAAAGCTGCCCAGGGACATGCACCAGCCGGCTGGCCATCCACACGCCTCTCCTAGCTGAATGGCTGGATGCGGGAGCGTATACCGCACGGAAGCAGCTGGTAAAGGTGAGTTTTCTGGTGACCTTGAGGGTTTCACACAGTGAGGCATCCTGGTATAAGTTCCCCTGGGGGCAGGCTAGTGGCTGGCCCTGAATTATTTTAGATTCAAGGGCCGGCCTTGATTTCAGGTTTCATTTTGGGAATCCCAAATTGAGATGCCCTGGGGGACATACCTCCTATTGGTGCAGCTACAGCTGCTAGGGTCCATATCCTATGTGAAGGAAAATATCTCCCAAATACAGGGTTCACATGAATGGGTGATTGGGATTCTTGGCTCTGCAGACCAGAAGCACAATTCTGTAGGGTAGGTTTAGGTCTCCTTTAAAGGGGACCAAAACCTACCCTGGATTCTATGAGACTCCAGGGCTGGCTAAATCCCTTTCCCAGTTCCCCAGTTTGGGATGCCCCGCTGTATGAAAACCTCAGGGCGCCCGATAATCCTACCTTTCAACCGAGCCCATGGCACAAGAGCGGCCGGCATCACCCCGCCTGACGCAACTAAATGGCTGTGTGTGGCCGCACACAACCAAAGGGAGCCAAGTGCACATTAAGTGCACGGCGGGAGAAGCTGCTTAGATGAGGAGAGGTGAGTGAGCTTGGTGTTCTGGGGAGTTTCCCACACCGGGGTGCCCCAGAGGGAAGGACCAAAACTTGGGTCACTTCTAAGTAATATTTCCTGGAGATCACCCAATTAATTTGGCAAACAATGGGGACAAGTAATTAAGACTGATACAAACTGAACCTCAGATAAATTAGCAAGCTGCTGTGAGCAATCTGGTTAAATCTATAAAATTAAAGTAGAATTCTGTGCCAATGTGCATGAGAACATGTTTAATCATTCTGCAGGCCGCTGCCTACTACCAAACCCCCCAGAAATCTACAAATCACATGGCAATATGCCAGAGTATAGAAAAATATACAACAAACTATAGATGGATAAGCACAGCCTATTTGATAATTCAAGAAAAAGATCACATAAGGGGGTACTAGATGGTCCGCTGCTTGTATATCTGTGAGTAATCAAAGAAACTTGAGGGGACACTCTGGTATGTCCCGTACATGCAACAGGAACAATCTGCACTCACCCTAAATGAATCGGTACAAACCAATGTATAGAAAATATAAAGGACTAATTTATTAAAGTCAAACAATGAATAATAACCGCAATAAGCAAAATACAGACATATAGGTTTAAAAAACATATACAAGACAAGTTTAAAAAGAAGGTGGTGGGGGCATGGGCAAGGCAAATGCTAAATAATCAGAACACAGTAGTAATGTATATACAATATACTAGTATATTAACAATAGCATGCCACACAACAGAGGGGCATGACATATATGCTGTTGTTACCAGACCAGCGGATGTGAGTTTGGCCAATTAGAAGTAAAGAAGTGTAGTGAAAAAGGATAGTGAGAAGGGAATAGACAGGGTGTGTAGAAAACGTGCAACAAATGGTGCTGAAGAGTGCAGTGAGGTGCCAAAGAAAACAACAAGATGCAGCAATGGAGAAGGGATAAAGTGATTGGCAAAACAAAACACTCGCTGGCCGGTAAACCAAAGCAATGCAATGAAATGCAAGATAATAAAATATAATGAAGTCAGAGAAATCAATACGGGTCCCGTCCAGGAGAAGTGGTGAATCCACGCAGCGCGTCGGCGGTTGTTCATCCCGGTGTGTGGGGGGATCGGTAGGCTCTGCTACATCACGGTGATGTATTGATTTCTCTGACTTCATTATATTTTATTATCTTGCATTTCATTGCATTGCTTTGGTTTACCGGCCAGCGAGTGTTTTGTTTTGCCAATCACTTTATCCCTTCTCCATTGCTGCATCTCTGTTTTCTTTGGCGCCTCACTGCACTCTTCAGCACCATTTGTTGCACGTTTTCTACACACCCTGTCTATTCCCTTCTCATTATCCTTTTTCACTACACTTCTTTACTTCTAATTGGCCAAACTCACATCCGCTGGTCTGGTAACAACAGCATATATGTCATGCCCCTCTGTTGTGTGGCATGCTATTGTTAATATACTAGTATATTGTATATACATTACTACTGTGTTCTGATTATTTAGCATTTGCCTTGCCCATGCCCCCACCACCTTCTTTTTAAACTTGTCTTGTATATGTTTTTTAAACCTATATGTCTGTATTTTGCTTATTGCGGTTATTATTCATTGTTTGACTTTAATAAATTAGTCCTTTATATTTTCTATACATTGGTTTGTACCGATTCATTTAGGGTGAGTGCAGATTGTTCCTGTTGCATGTACGGGACATACCAGAGTGTCCCCTCAAGTTTCTTTCTATAGAAAAATATACAGCGCAAGGCCTGTTTTTATTTTTGGATCCACACAAACACCAATATTAACATCGATAAGCACATGACAGGAATAATTCAGGAAAGCTATTTCCGAATGTATCCAGTGCTATGTAGTAAACGTCCCAAATATGGGGCTCTTAAAAATAACAGAAAGGCTGCATAATGCAGGGTAGGGGGTGCAGATATTGTGACTGGAATTCCGCTTGAATAAAAAAAGAAAGGAATTTGGAGTATCGTATAACAATGTGAGAGCTCAATTTCACCTATTACACACTTGAATAAAAGATTTATGTTGCCATATATTTTTAAAACACAAAACCAACTTTGTGGCAAGTCTATCTGCGCTTACTTTCTGTTAAAAATCAGTGAATATGTTATTCTCTTATTAAAGTGGATCAAAACCCCGTATTTTCACTGTCCTGGGGTTTGGGTCCTTCCCCCTGAGGTGCCTTGCTGTGCGAAACCCCCCAGAACCCCCCTTTCTGTGTGAAACCCCCAGAACACCTTGAGGTGCCTTGCTGTGTGAAACCCCCCAGAACACCGCTCCTCGAGCTTACGGCAGAGACTCATATTAAAGCGGACCTCCAGTCAAAAAATCAAAGCTTAGTAAATTGCTGATCTAAAGACCCTCTGTGGCAATCAGTGAGAGGGATTAACACAATGCAGATGTTTGGAACAGGCAGATTCTGCACTTATAAACATGCATGGCAGCAGCCATCTTACCACACAAAAGAAGATGCGGATTCTAAAAAAATTGAATTTCTCAGTCAAAATTTTCTCATGCAGCTCTATGCAAGCCAGAAGTTGTAAGCCTTCAGCTGAAATGACCTCAGGCTCTCATTGGGTTACAGCAGACTGAAACCTTGGTTCCTCAGCTCCAGAGCCTAAAGGTTTCCAGTGTTAGGTTAGAGCAGTGTCAAAGCCCAGGATTACTGTACACTTACCTCAGAAATCAGCCTTTACAGCACATACACTAGCCTCTGGTGACATCCCAGTCACTCTTTTAGGTGATATGCTGGCCAATTTTTTCTTTTTTATAAAGCAAGCTGCTGCCAAGCCCATTGGGTAGGGGACACAAGGCTGAGCTGAAAAGGTTTTAGTCCACTTTTCTTCTCCACTAGGAATTAGTGTACTCTCAGTCTTTTGTGTAAGGACAATAGCCGGAGTAAGTATGGCTGGCGTTTCAGGATCCATAGAAACTGGTACAAGGGGTCTTGAATTAATTATGGCTGAAACTTCAGCAAGAAGGGTGAATAGAGTCTCACGCGTGAGTCTAGAAGAGTTTACATCCATTAACATAGAGTTCAAGATGTTGTGTGTAATGCCGATCATTCTTTCCCAGGAGCCCCCCATGTGGGAACTATGAGGAGGATTGAAAATCCAAGTGCAACCTCTCTCTGCCAACTGATCTTGGATGGGCTTGGTATTGATGTTCAGTTCTTTACATGCTCCGATGAAGTTGCTTCCACAGTCAGACCTCAATTGTTTCACTGGTCCTCTG
Organism: Gastrophryne carolinensis; assembly: GCA_027917425.1. Lineage (NCBI taxonomy): Eukaryota > Metazoa > Chordata > Amphibia > Anura > Microhylidae > Gastrophryne > Gastrophryne carolinensis. The sequence continues at coordinate 218,331,300 of CM051238.1, forward strand.
ATCGCAAAGAACCGTCCTAAAGCATTAATGAGGCTGGATGGGTTTATTGATTCTATCACCTCTATGTGAACGGCACGCACACTCATGCATGTGAATAGTACAGCTCAACGCTTACTGTTTGCAAGACCACCGCGGGTCCTGCGTACGGACAATATCCATGGCCGAAGACATCTAGGCCAACATAGGTGAAAGGTGGCTCTGTACATAGTCTATCCACAGACAGGTCAGCCATTTGTTGATGAAGTTGTTTTCCTCTCGCTTTACGACAGTGCACGCAGTTATGTAGTAATTGGGCCACACGTTTCTTCATTCCTATAATCCAAAGGCCTGCGGACCGTAACTTGCCCTTCATGATTTGTCTGCCTTGGTGTTCAGCATTTTCGTGGTGGTATCGAATTAGCAAGACAGTGATATGATGTTTGCTGGGAATGATGAGAGGATTTTGTTCTACGACTCCTAGTTGGGCTTGATTCAAATGACCACCAACTCTCGGCAAGCCAGAACTGTCCATAACTGGATTTAAATGGGTAAGAGGTCCTTGAATTGGAATCTGCTGTTTGTTGTACGAGCACTTCCATTATATGTTGAATTCTTCCTGCTGGAGGTGACGTATTATGAGAGACTCACTATGAGAGATGTCTTCAGCAGAGAAGGTTTTATGGCAGACATGCCAACCATGACAATCTTTATCTTTTTGAGTACCGTTATAACAACTTGCAATGTGCACTAACCTTGCGATTGTCTTGACGAGTCTCATCCAACTGGAGAAACGTTCAAGGTGTTGACAACCGAGGCTGGAGGTTTGTTTTGTTTCAGTGACTAGTGCACTAACTTCAGCACGGATTTCTGGATCATTATCTGGATCCTGGATGCTGAAATCTTCCCGTTCACATTCGTCCGTCTGCAGAAACTCTGGGCCTGTAAGCCAAGAAGAGTTAATAAAGGAACCTACAGAAATAGGCCTAGTGGCGTGATCTGCTGGATTAAGTTCAGATGGTACATAGTGCCACTGTTTAGGTTTGGAAGAACTTCTTATTCTCTCTATGCGGTTACTAACATACACATAAAATCGTTTCGTCCGATTGTAGATGTAACCTAAAACGACTTTACTGTCCGTGTAAAACTGGACTATTTCTATGTCGATACCCGATTCTTGTTGTATGAAGTCTGCAACCTCCACCGCTAACACAGACCCACAGAATTCAAGTCTAGGAATAGTATGCTCAGGCTTGGGGGCTAACTTAGCCTTACCAAAGATGAATCCAACGTGATTTTGATTGTTGGTTTCCGTCACCTTCAGGCAACCACTGCTATGGCTTTTGTAGAGGCGTCTGAGAACACATGTTCCTTCTTCACACAAGAAGTAAATGAGGTTTTGACAAAGCATCTTGCGATGTGGACTTCATCCAAAGCACATAAGCATTGTTTCCAAGCTTCCCATTTGTGCTCCTTATCAGAAGGAAGTGGGGTATCCCAATCCTTGACGGTTTCAGAAAGCTGTCGCAGTAGGGATTTACCTTGTATAGTGACGGGTGCTACAAATCCCAGCGGATCAAATAGGCTGTTCACCACTGATAAGACACCACGTTTTGTAAATGGTTTGTCTGCACAACTTATTTGAAAGCCAAAGGAGTCGGTTGAGAGATCCCATCGGAGGCCCAAACTTCTTTGTACAGGAGGACTGTCTAGTCCTAGGTTAATGTCCTCGAATCCAGGTGCATGATCACCTGACTCGAAGGCTCTCATTACAGCCAGGCTATTTTAAGCAATTTTGTGTAGTCTAAGTTTAGCTTGGTACAACATTCTTTGAGTCCTTTTTGAGCAGATTGATAGCCGCTTCTTCAGTCGGTAGTGATTTGAGTCCATCGTCCACATAGAATTCTTTTTCTACAAAGTCTCTGGCATCTGAACCATATTCGGACTCTCCTTCTAATGCAGTTCTCCGAAGGCCATAAGTTTCTAAAGTAGTTGAAGGGCTGTTTCCAAATACATGCACCCTCATCCGATACTCCATCATCTCTGAATTGGTGTCATTGTCCTTGTACCACAGAAATCTGAGGAAATTCTGGTGGCCCTCTCTGACTACAAAACAGTGAAACATCTGTTCAATATAAGCAGTGATGGCAACAAGCTCTTTTCTGAACCGCATCAGCATTCCTACTAAGCTGTTTGTCAGATTGGGACCCGTGAGAAGAACATCATTAAGAGATACGCCTTGATGTTTGGCGCTTGAATCAAAAACAACCCTAATTTGATTAGGTTTCCGTGGATGATACACTCCAAATGAAGGCAAGTACCAGCACTCTTCATTCTTCCTTAAGGATGGAGCTGGTTCTGCATGGTTGTTACGGAATATTTTCTCTTTCAATGATTTTTATTGAGTTATTACAAGCCAAGATTCACATTATAATATTTCTCAGACTAGTAGAAAAGAAACAATCCTGAGCTTTTACTTTTACATATGCATTGCCTCAACATTACACAATATATCGACAGCTCGTAGTCATTGAATAGGGTAAATAGCAACTTGACACGCTATTAAAATTAGCATGTAACCTTGATATTAGCTAAGATACTACAACCTCCTCTAGGAGGAAGACAGTACTCACCTGTAGAATTGTTTTTGTTCTTGCATGGCACAAGGTGGCGCAGTGGTACTGCAGAGAAGCTGTGGCTTGTCCCGGCTCCCTATAAAAACGGGCTTAACCATAGAGTTCCCCAGCGTACACAAGCAGCGAGACAAGAAGCCGGGAGAGAATAAGTAAAAAGTGTGAAAAAGGTAAAAAACCCCAAATGACTTGGAACAATCACCATAAAGAGGCAACTATGAATAACGATAACAAAGGTGGGGCGAAGCGGGCCGTGCCATGCAAGAACAAAAACAATTCTACAGGTGAGTACTCACAGAATTGCTTTTTCTTTATTGCATGGAACGGCCCGCTTCGGTATTCATAACAGTTGGGACATCCAAAAGCAGTGTCCAAAGTAGGGTGGGATCCCCAAAGAGTAACAGCCAGTAGTTCAAGTCACTACTGCCTGAAGCACCTTGTGGCCAAAAGCAGCATCCGCTGAGGCCTTAACATCAACCTTGTAAAACTTTGAAAAAGTATGAACAGAAGACCAAGTAGCAGCCTTGTAAACTTGTTCAACAGAAGCTTGGTGCTTAAAAGCTCAAGAGGCACCAATAGCACGAGTGGAATGAGCAGTAATCCTAAAGGGAGGTTCCTTTCTCTTATCAGAATAGGCTTGAACCCCCGCCTGACGGATCTACTTGCTGATAGTGGATTTAGCCGGAGGCAAACCCTTTCTAGGTCCAGAAGTGAGAACAAAAAGAGCATCAGACTTCCTGAAAGGCTCAGTGGCGACCAAATAAAACTTCAGAGCCCTGACCACATCCAGGGAATGCAAAGTCCGCTCCTTGGAATTAGCAGGATTAGGACACAATGAAGGCAAGACAATGTCCTGATTAAGATGAAAGGCAGACACAATCTTTGGCAGGAAGTCCGGCTTGAGCCGGAACACCACCTTATCCTGATGTCTCTCAAAATAAGGAGGTTTGATGGAAAGTGCCGCTAGTTCAGAAACTCGCCTTACAGAAGTGATAGCCACCAGAAAGGCTACCTTAAGGGTCAGAATAGACAAGGTAGCATCACGGATAGGCTCAAAGGGAGGCCCTTGCAGGGCAGACAACACCAGATTAAAATTCCAGACTGCTAGCAAAGGCTTACGGAGTGGATGCACATGAGAAACACCCTGAATAAAGGTTTTAACCAACCGGTGATTGGCAAAAGATCTTTGGAAAAAAAGCTGAAACATGTCTTTTTAGGGTACTAAGTTGAAGGCCCTGATCCAAACCATGTTGCAAAAATCCTGGGAATAGAAAACGCCCGACAGGGAAGAGACTTGGACTCATCAATATGGAGGTTTCAGCAGCCAAGCTGCTAAAGCCAGAGTTTGTAAATTGGGATGGCATAGCTGCCCCTGGGTGAGAAGATCTGGATCCTTGGGCAAGACGTGCCAGTCTACTGCCAACCACATGGCATCTGCGAATCAAACTCTTCTTGGTCAACAAGGGGCCACTAGTATGGCTGGTACCCGCTCCTGGGCTATCTTGCGCATGACCCTGCCCAGGAGAGGAAACGGAGGGAACACATAGAGAAGCTGAAAATCCGTCCAAGGTATTTCCAAGGCATCCGTGGCGAAGGCCAGAGGATCCTGAGACAGAGAGACAAATCTGGGAAGTTTGTGATTGTGACGGGACGCAAACAGGTCCACGTCCGGCTGACCCCAGCGGTGACAGAGGAAGAGAAACACCTGGTTGTTGAGAGACCAATCTCCCAGACGAGACGTCCCCCTGCTCAGGGAGTCCGCCACCTGGTTCTCCACCCCTGGGATGTAGACCGCCGAGATGCAGGGAACATGCACCTTCCTTGAAGGCTCGCTTGCTCCGAGTCCCTCCCTGATGGTTGATGTAGGCAACCGCCGTCTGGTTGTCTGAGCGAATCTGAACAGCCCGACCGCGGAGGTGAGTGGATAGGCGAGAAAGAACCAACCTGATCGTCCTCAGTTCCAGGACGTTGATGGAAGCATGGGCCTCTTGTGGGCCCCACCGACCCTGGAACCTCAGGGACTTCCAGAAGCCTCCCCAGCCAGTCAGACTGGCATCCGTGGTGACCGTTTCCCAGCACGGGGGCAGGAAGGACCTGCCCCCAGAAGGTTCATTGAGTCCAGCCACCACGAGAGAAACTGTCCGGCCAGGGGAGACAGAACAAATTCCTGATCCAGGGGCACAGGGTCCCAATCCCAAACTGACAAGAGGTGCAACTGAAGAGGTCTCATGTGAAACTGAGCAAAGGGGACTGCCTCGAAGCAGGACACCATCAGGACCACCAACTACATCCCTTGACGGATGGAGGGATGAGGACACGACAGCAGAGCCCGAGCCTGCAGCTGAAGACCTTCCACCTTCTGCTGAGGAAGGAACACCTTGACCTGAGAGGTATCCAGCGTCATGCCCAGAAAGGTCCTCACCAATGACGGGGACAGAGAAGACTTGGGATAGTTGATCACCCAGCCGAAAGACTCCAGAGTGGATGTCACCACCCGGGTGTCCTGCTCGGCCTGAGGAAAAGACTCGGCCACAATCAGGATGTCGTCCAGGTAAGGAATGATGCGGATGCCCTGGTTCCTTAGCAGAGCCATCACTCCCACCAGCACCTTGGGGAACACCCTAGGTGCCGAGGTGATACCGAAGGGTAGAGCCACAAACTGGTAATGCTGACCCTGCAGCTTGAACCTTAGAAATCTCTGATGACCTTGGAAGATAGGCACATGAAGATAAGCATCCTTGATGTCCACAGTGGACATGAAGTCGCCCGGGCGAAGGGTACTGACAGCAGAGCGCAGCGTCTCTATGCGAAAATGCTTGAAACTGACAAATTTGTTGAGGCCCTTCAGATCCAGAATGGGCCTCAGAGAGCCGTCCTTTTTGGGGACCGTGAAAAGATTGGAATAGTACCCCTTACCTCTTTTTTGATGAGGCACCAAACAAATGACTCTGAACTCTTAACAGGGAATGAACAGCTAGAAGCAATCCCTGAGCAGACAGGGGGTTTAAAGACATCTGGGATCTGATGAATCTTGGGGGGGGGGGCAGGCTGCAAACTTTATCTTGTAACTGGAGGACACTACCTCCTGAATCCACCGGTTTGAGACGTTAAGCCTCCAGACGTTAGCAAAGAGCTTAAGCCGTCCCCCCACCTGGATGAGTGAGGGTGCCCCTTCATGCCTGAGGGGGCTTGGGAGAGGGTTTGGGCTTAGGATTCCAGGAGAGACCGGGACGACCATGGGTTCTGCCATGGCCACAAGAATCTCTGCGACCACTGGAGAGGAGGGAGCCATGGCCCCCTCTAGGAATGCGAAAGGAAGGGAGGGGGGCAGAGGACCCCCGAAAGGGCCGAGACTGCCTCCTACGCTGAGGCAGCCTTCCATCCTTGGCTAGAACATCAAGACGTTCTCCAAACAGCCGCAGCCCCACGAAGGGGAGGCCAGTGAGAGCTTTCTTAGCCGCAGCGTCAGCTGCCCACTGGCGCAATCAGACAGAGCGGCGCATAGCCACCAAGAGCGCAGAGGTCCTTCCACACAGCTGCACAGCATCATACATAGCAGTAAGGATAAAGGGCACAAAATCAGTGCAAAGTAAGAGAGTCCTATATTCCTCCCCCACACTACCGGCTGTTGTGCCATCAATCTGACGCTTAAGCAGTTTCTTAAGGGCAATAGCAGTAATGGCGGCAGCACATACAGGGCGCAAGCCAGCCCCCACACAGGTAAAAGCATGGCAGGCCACTTGATCCATGCGCCGGTCCTCTCCGTCCCTCAGAGTGGTAGTGTCAGGGGAAGGCATGACCAAAGTATTGGGCAAGTCTAGCACGAGAGCGTCCACTTCAGGGGGAAATTATCACCTCCTAACCAGATCAACGGGAAAGGGATACCTTTTATCCAAACCCTTGGGCACCGCAGGCAACTTGACGTTACCATTCTTTAAGCACCAAGGTGGTAAAATGTTCCTGCTCAGGTAGACGCTGTTTACCAGGGCGAAAAAGTTCCCCCTGCTTTCTTTTAGCTACCTCAGGGGGAGCAATGTGCAAAATTTCAAAAATATGTGACAGCAGATTATCAGTGTCCTCAGGGTAACATGATTCCTCTCCGGATGCAGACCCAGGGTCACTATCGCAATCCTCGAGTCGAGCTAAATAGGACAGCCAGGACGCCAAAAAACATAGTGTGCCCTATTGTCCTGGAGAAGTGACGTGTCGTCGTCACGCAACGCGTCGACAACACACATGTGTTGGTGAGGGGGGTGAGTTGGTTGGCCATTACAGTTACAGCAGTGATTTGTTTGTATGGTTGTCTGTTTTTTGGCGTCCTGGCTGTCCTATTTAGCTCTATATACACATTATATGATATATACATTGTTTTTTATTATATGCACTAAGCACTTTAAAAGGTTTACTGGCACAAGGAGTTATATGAGTTGAGATTTTTATAGATTAGCACTATTGATTAGCACGGCAGCTGGACTAACAGACACTATTTACAATTTGGCATAACATAAATAAGAGGGCCACCTTTCTCTTTTTGGGGGCGCTTGGGGGCTAAATTCCCCCTTCCCTCCCCTCTCCCCTCCCTTCCCCCCGTTTTTTGTCCTTTCCTCCAAGTATGTGTATATGTTTTTTAAAATAAGGTTTTTAATAATGTGTGTCTGTATATATGTATAGTGAACATCCTTTTTGTTAAATAAAATATATGATTATCAAATAATTATTACAGTAGTGGTGCCTTTCCTGAGGATAAATCTTGGGGGAATAGTGGGGTTCCCTATCTCTGTTGCTTAAATTAGCAGGTTGCAATTGCACACCTTTCCTCTTTTGAGCACACATTTATTTGTAGCTGGTGCAGGTTTTCTTAGTTTGGTTCATCAAATGCTTAATAACATAAGGTCAAATGATGCAGGAAATATCGCTTTAATCCAGGGAGTCCACACCTCTCGGAACTCCTCCAGTTTGTTCAAATGAATAGCTGTTAATTTTTCCATCGCCATAGTATTGTTCACTCTATTCTTGAATTCCAAAAAACTCAGATCTACTGTTCTCCAGGCTTTTGCGATGACCAATTTGGCGCACGTACATAAATCATAAGTCAACTGAATTTGCTAAGCCGAGCACCCTGGAGGGGATTTATTCAATAGTGCCACCCACGGATCTAAACTAATACATTTTCCCAAGACCTTACTTAAGACCTCAGAAACGACCCCAGAAACTCTTAGCTATTCCACATGCCCACCAGATGTGACAATATGATCCAGGGGCATCGCAACCCCGAAAGCAGTTTCCCTGGGATCCGCCTGGCATATGAACCATTCATTCTGGCACCATATACCAACGAAGCATGACTTTCAGGTTCACTTCAACAGCTTGAGCCAAGGCCATCCTCCCAAAAGAGGCTCGCCACATCCTTTGCCACATTTCAGGATCTCTATCCATCCTCAGGTCCAAATTCCACTTATCCCTATAAGAAAGGGACCCCTGACCCAACTTAAGACACAGTGATTGATAAATAGCTTATACCACTCCTCTACCTCTGGGATCCCGCAAGCAACGTACCTCAAAAAAAGTAAGATCATCTAAAACCTGGTGACTCTTCACTACAGATTTTATAAAATGAGTAACTTGCAAGTACCCAAAGAGATCCTTTAGCCAGAGATCATATTTGTCTTTCAGCTGTTGGAAGGAGGCAATCCCGACCCCTGATAACAGTCTCTCATACGATGAATCCCTGCCATCCGCCATCTACTGAACCGAGATGAATCAGACACTCTCGGGACGAACATCGAGTTCCCCCAAAGAGGCATTAATGGTAGGTGGGGGGAAGCAAGTCCACCTGAATACTTGATACCATTCCAGATCTGTAGAGTGGGCCATTATCAGGTTGCGGATCTGTTTCCTTGCTACCGTTGTAAGCCATAACAGGTCGTCCACCTTCAGTGGGTATACTAGACTCGACTCAATCTGAACCCAATTAGGTATATCCTCCACTGCATGATATGAGTTGAGCTACTTGGGCCGCTTGGTAATACTTCTGGATACACGGTACACCCAGTCCCCCCTCAGACTTAGGCCTAAACAAAACCCTTTTCACTATCCTTTGCTTTTTATAGTTCCAGATAAACGCAAGAATTTGCCCATGTAACTACCTCAGAAACCGAGCCGGAAGCCGCTCTGGCAAGGTTCTTGCCAAATAAAGAAACTTTGGCAATAGAGACATCTTAACTGCTGACATTCTCCCCAACCACGACAGATTATGCTCTTTCCATTGTACTAACAGGTTATTGAATTTTTTTACGTAGTGGAAGGTAGTTGGCTGTAAATAATGATTCGCATTTGCTGGTCAGAGCTATTCCCAGATATTTAATAGCCCTATCCTCCCAACTAAAATTGTAATTGGCTTGCAGCTGAGACCACACCTCCACTGAGATATTGACATTTAGAGCTTTAGATTTAGAAGTGTTAACTTGGAGACCCGATATCCCAGCAAAACGCTCCAGAATTTGCAATAAATTTGGTATAGAAATAAGAGGATTTGAGATGGTTAGTAAGACATCATCAGCAAATAAACCAAGCTCATGTTGCCTATCCCCAATTACCAACCCTGAAACATCTGAGGCATCCCAGATCATCTGAGCTAATGGCTCCATAGCCAGGGTGAACAGGAGGGGAGATAAGGGGCAACCCTGCCTCTTGCCCTTAGCCAAGGGAAAGGAATCAGATTTATAACCACAATATTTTACATAGGCAACTGGAGCCCTATAAATTGCTCGCAATACACCTAAGAACAGTGAACCAAAGCCCCATCTCTCTAATAAGTGGAAGAGGTAATCCCAAAGGCTTTTCTTATAACAAGGGATAATAGCATAATAGGTATCCCTCTCTCCCTGGCTATACACGAGACCTGAATCACCCTCCTAATTTTGTCCCCTGCCTGTCGCCCTGGGATGAAGTCAGTCTGATCAATATGAAACAGATGGTGCATATACCCAGATAATCTATCAGCAAGGACCTTAGCCAAAATTTTGAGGTCTAAATTGATGAGTGAGACTGGCCTAAAATTGGACCAAACAGTATGATCAGTGTCTGGCTTCGGGATCATACTGATTGATGCTGTTAGTGTTTCCTGTGAAAAGGAATCACCTTTCCGTACAGCGTTAAAGGCTGCAGTTAACCTCGGGGCCAAAATAGAACTAAAAGTTTTATAGTAAGTGGCTGAAAAGCCATCTGGGCCAGGTCTTTAATTAAGCTTCAGTCCCGCTATCACCCACTGTATTTCAGCCAGATCAAAGTCTCTATCTAAAAGTTCCCTCAGCTGTTCAGGGAGAGCAGGTAGAGACAGTTCATTTAAAAAGGCTGCAATCTCTCCCACTGCAGACGGGTTAGGGTCAGAATACAATTGCAGAAGCTGCGAACTAAAAGTCTCTACAATCTTAGCTGGATTACTAGAAACACCACCCCTATCACTCCTCAGCCTAATCGGGCGATAACTCTGTTCAGGGGTCTCCAGCTTTTTTGCCAACAGGGAGTCTGGTTTGTTAGCTTTACAGTAATACCTATGTTTGAGCCACCTCATAGCATTCTCAGCTTTTCCGGCCAAAGCCAAATTGAGGTTGTGCGTTACTCTATTACGACCCGAGCGTATACTCGGGGACATATTACCCTTTGCCTTTTCTGCAATCTCCAAATATTCCCTCTCCAATTTATCTATATATAGATTTCTCTCTCGTTTCTTTTTCAAGGCCAACTGAATTAGTTTACCCTTAATTGTGGGCCTCCCAGCAAATCGTGAGTGAGACCTCCGATGTTGCATTCATCTCAAAGTACTCAGTTAGTGCATCAGTGAGAGAATGAACTATTACTGGGTCTGACAGGAGGGAAACATTAAAAGACCACATAGACCCTGGTGGTCTGCTAAGCAAAGAATTGAATTTAAGAAGTAGTCCGTCGTGGTCAGACCAAGAGAAGTCTATGTCTACACTTCTCGTTTGTGCCAAAGTGCCAAGAGGTAAGCACTTATGGTCTATCCTTGTATACACCCAGTGTGGATGAGAAAAATGTGTAAAATTTTGGGATCCAGGATGGGCCTTCCTCCAATAATCAGCTAGCATACACGAGTCCAACAGCTTTCTAAAAGCTTTAGAAGACGCAACCATTTGGGCAGTAGCCATAGAATTAGCCATAGATAGTCTATCCAAAAGGGGATTTAACACTAAATTTGAGTCACCACATATGATAGTTGTACCTATCGCTTCCCTCAAAACTTCTTTAAGGAAGCTTGATAAAAATGTAAACTGAGCAGATGTGTGTCACCTCCACATCTTGCAATTCCCCTACAAGAATTGAATACCTACCATCTGGGTCACTAATCTCTTTCCTACAGCTGAATTGGGATCCTCTCCGAAAGCCCACAAGGACTCCTTTCTGCTTGGTGCTTTCAGCCTGATAAAGTGGGTGATACACCCATGGAACGCGTGGCTCCTGGTGCTGTAGGCGGTGGGGAGACCCTTTACTGGCATACCTAACAGAATAAACCAAGTTGCTGGTGCACACTTGCTAGTTTTGCGTGGGTGCCAGGTCAGCGGTGGCCCCGCTGTGAATCCAATCTGTACAAATGACCAGCACTCCGTTATATAATTCCACCAAGTGTATCATAGAAAGACAAATGTGGTATGAAACATCCATCACAAAGTGTCGAAAGTCCATATTAGGTCAAATGGTAAGCAGTGTCCTGAATTTCAACGTTTCGGGGGAGCAGCCCCCTTCATCAGGGACAGACAAACAGACATGTGCCAAGAGGGAGGTCCTTATAAACATTGTAGTCAAGAATTCCCGCCTGACGTCATAGTGACGTCAGCGGGAGTTAATAAAGCTTTTTTTTTTCCTTTCTTCTTTCAAAATGAGCATCATCATGTGACATAGGGCTAAACAAAAAGAGGAACGTGTGCCCCTTATGCTGACATATAACCTAGCTCCCTCCCATAGAACACACGATTAACAAACACAGATGTATTCTCGGCTCCGACAACACACTTTGCCCAGTGATCAAGAGGCCATTTCTAAAGATTTTCAAGCGCAATAAGAATCTGAGAGACTCATTAGTGAAAGCAGATCCGGTGGAAAAATACCTAAAGAAACCTGTTCAACTTACCACTCGCATGGGCTGTTTTAGATGCAACAGCTGCAATGTGTGCAATTCTTTAATTCTTGGCCCTGAATTCACTCACCCCCACACTGGTCAACGTTTCAAAATCCGAGGCGTGTTTTCATGCCTTACTGAGTACTGTGTTTACTTACTTAAATGCCCGTGCGGCCTTGTCTATGTTGGCAAAACGATTGGACCATTTAAAAAACGTTTCCACCAACACCGGAGTGATATCCGGGTCAGTATCAATAAACACACGAACGGTGAGAACTTAGACTATGAGAAACCAGTGGCCATTCACTTTGTACAGCATAACCATCAAATACATGAACTAAGGGGTATGGCCACATCGAGAGACCACGGCGGGGTGGTGACCGCCATCGGATACTGCTCCAAAGAGAGACTTTTTGGATACATAAATTGGATACGGTTCACCCGAGGGGTCTGAACACCTCCTTTGGCTTTACGTGCTTCCTACCTGAACGTTAAAAGTTGTCCCTCTTTTGAATGTTCCTACCTGTTGTCAAATGCTGTTCCTCTTTTTGAATTATTTCCATATCATGTCCAGGGAACGGCACTACCATCCGCTGAATACCCTCCATCTGTCCCCAGATCCCCGCTCCGTGTTCTTTTCCCCTTCCCCCTCCTCTTTTCCTTTGTCCCCCCTTTTCTTCCCCCTTTCCCACTCTTCTCCGTTCTCCCTTTCCCCCCTCCGGTTACTCTCCTTCTCTCTTCTTCTGTGCTCTCCTTCTCTCCTCTCCTGTGCTTAACCTGCCCCCTGAACACCATTTGCCCTGGACTTCTCTCCTGTGATCCCTCTCTTCCTTCCCTTCTTTGGTCCCCCCTTCCCCCAAATGTCTTCCCTGCATCCCCCTGTCCTAAATGGCAGTCCCCCTGTTATTTCTGCCTGGCACCCCCTCATCTCCCCACCTAGTTTCCCTCCTGGTATACACTGTTCGCCTTCTACTTTTTAAATGTATTGTTTATGTATATGCGCCCATGAGCTTTTGCTCCCACTGCCTCCGGGGAACGCCCGCAACATTTGGGGCACAGTCCGGCATACCCGCAGGCCATGTACTGGAGCCTGTGACCGCCGTGATCAGCGCAGCCTGTCACAATGTACCCTGTGAATGTGGCCGCCGCTGCCCAATGGGAGCACGGTGGCCGTTACGTCACGGGTTGCCGGGCAGACTTTGCCGCCCGGCTGCTCTCTCTCCCTGGCCCGCTGACATTGCCACTCGCTCATGCAGAGAGCGGTGGTTGGCAGTGGAGGGGCTCCCGCTGTTCAGAGACCCTTACAGGTGCAGGCAAGTTGTTACTTCTTCAGCATTGTTATTTTGATCATGATGATGCTCATTTTGAAAGAAGAAAAAAATAAGGACCTCCCTCTTGGCACATGTCTGTTTGTCTGTCCCTGATGAAGGGGGCTGCTCCCCCGAAACGTTGGAATTCAGGACACTGCTTACCATTTGACCTAATATGGACTTTCGACACTTTGTGATGGATATTTCATACCACATTTGTCTTTCTATGATACACTTGGTGGAATTATATAACGGAATGCTGGTCATTTGTACAGATTGGACTTACTGGCATACCTGTCATACCTTGAGTATATTTTGGTTGGATATATTTTGCTCTGTATTTGGTATTTAATGGTTGATTGATACTAGCATCTATATTGGTGAGGTATTTTGTGGTTATTTTTATATTTCTTTATATTTCGGGTATTTAGGTATTGGGTAATTATGTAGATTTTATTTGTGATTATATATTGTATTTGTGTCTGTTGATTGGTTGCACTTTAGTTGTTTGATGTAGGATACGGATCATAGGTAGGATTTGCACATTGTTATTTGCACTGATTAGATCACTTGTGTTTATGTGTTTTTATATATAAATGCTGATTGATATTTGTGCATGCCAGTGCTCTCCCCATCGCCTACACACTTCCATGTTGGTTTGTCTTATATGTATTGTCTCATTATGTGTTTTTTAATAAATAATATTAAATCAATACAAAAAAAAGGAAGGGGAGGAAAAGGGTGGGATTAGAAGCACAGAAAGAAAACAGCAAGCTAAAAAATAAGGGCTACAACAAGAAAATCCCCAATTGTAGGGGGAATACTATTTACAGTTCAACTATATGGAGAACAACCCTACCAACTAAGGCAGGCAGTCGCACTCCCCACAGTCGACACTGTGGATATAGTTACAGACCAAAAGAACTAACTCCTCTGATCTATTCAAAGAGCGACATGTCAAAGCCACCGGACCAGCGGGATTATACAACACATAATATTCGGGCGTAATTCCTTCCCTGTCCCAATAACCTACATATCACGATCCCTAGGGACAACTAGCCCGGTATAGGGGAAGTGATATGCTAAAGAATGATACAGCGGATACCATGAATTCAAATCAACGGTATAACTGTGAAAAGGGAAACCATTATATTAAAAAGGTAAATGGAAAATAACACTGACATAATAGACATCAGTAAAACAATGGTCAATACTCAGAACCAAAGTTACTCCACAGAACCTCAAATCTTTACCAGGAGGTTTGAACTCCAATAACTTCAAGTGTCCTCGAAGTCGAGACGTGAGCCTCTACTGGTAGACGCCATTCCACGTTTCTGACGTTTTCCAGCGTGCTGGTGCTTCGGTGATTCATCCACACTTCTAGGGGATTTGAAGCTTACATTCTTGGACAGATGTAGGGCCGTCACATGTTGTTGAATTTCCTCTAAGGAAGTCGCAGTATAAGTATTGCTCCTGTAAGTAAAGGAGACCCAAAAAGGGAAACCCCACTTATATTTAATATTGTGGTCGTGCAATATGATCAGCAGTGGCCTTAATTCTTTCCTTCTCACCATAGTGGCAGCCGAGAGATCAGAATAAACTTGGTAAGTAACCCCTTGAAACTGTAGATGTGACTCTTCCCGAGCAGCTTTCTGTATTAACTCTTTACTGTTAAAGAAGTGGAACTTTGCAATTATGTCCCAAGGGGGCTCTTCAGGTGCCCGGCACTAACTCCTACCACAACGCCAGTATCACTGCTTTAGTATCCGCCATATGCTCGGGGAGGCCACGAAAGCGCAAATTTGAGCGTATGTCCTTATTCTCAAAGTCCTCGATCTTAGCGTTTAACAGAGAGTTATCCCTCTTTAACCGAGATATCTCTGAGTCTAACAACTCCTGAGAGGTGGCAATCTCCCCCATCTTCTTATCAAGTGTAAGCATACTGCAATTAACTTTGTCTATCTCTCTAGAGAGATGGTCCATAATCAGCCTGGTATTGGAGGATAGAGCAGACTGCAATAGACGATCTATCTCAGGCAGAAGACTAGTGCCTACCTCCTCCTGCGCTGACTGGCCAGTCAAAGAGATGTCTTCTTTCTCGCTGGCGAGGAAGGAAGCCTTGTTACATTCCACCTCTGCGAGCTCCTCTGCTGACAGGCCCTCCGCCATCTTGACAGCAGGCTGCGATACAGCCTCGTCACACCGCGCTGCTGCGAGCCGACAGACCCGCTCTCTCCCACCCTTGCGTTCACCCGTTCGGTCACTGGGTCTTCCCCTGCAACAGGGAAGGTAAGCTGCACACCCACCTCTGCAGAAAATCCCGCTACAGGTCCAGTGGACGCGGAACACAGCTATAGCGCTGCCATTAGCTTTCCGCGCGCATGCGCTCTCCCGTTACGGAATATTTTATCCATAAAGGTAACAATGTGTTTCAGGCTTGTTGCTGGTACGCCGTAGAGAGTTAAATCTAGACAGAGCTTGTTCCAGATTTTTTGGCAGTCTTGGCCTGGTAGCTTGGAATGGTAATGGAGAAACCCAGTGATTGGTTTCATCTTTAAAGAACTCACTGTCCATTATCTTGACAAATTCTCTATCCTCTACCGACAAGGCTACCTTGTCGTCATTCTTGGTTGTGTGAAAGACTGATTCCCAAGTTATTGGTGAAGAGGGGAGAAGTTATGTCAGGTGGCTGTATTAGGTCTGGAGATTTCTCTTTCACCTCAAAGTGATGAGGACATGGCTTAATGCAAGTTGTGCGTCCATCTTCACGCACGTATGTCTTGAATGAGTCAATTCCTGGTTGATCCAAGCATACGTTTCCTATGACTACCCATCCCAAGTCCAGCTTCTGGGCATATGATGCACGGTCTGGACCATTACACTGTTGACGCACCTTGTGTACCCTTAGATTGTCTCTGCCAAGCAGGAGTAGAATCTCGGCGTTGTTTTCTATAGGTGGGATAACACTGGCTAGGTGTGGTTGGTGAAATGCAGCCTCTGGGGTAGGAATCTCATTCCTATGGTTGGGTATTTGGTCGCATTCGATCAGCGTCGGTAGGGGTATTTCTGTATCCCCATTGATAGGAGAAGCGATGAATCCTTGTGCTCTTCTGCCACTAGTCTCTATGCGGCCAGAGCAGGTGTTTAAGGTATAGGGTTGTGATGGTCCTTTGATTCCAAAGGCTTCTAGGAATTTAGGTCCTGCTAGGGACTGGTTACTTTGGTCGTCGATGATTGCATACATTTTTACCGCCTTTTCTGGTTGTCCTTCTAGGTAGGCCTTGATTAGGCATATTCGGGCACAACATTTCTCGCTTTGGCCCTCACCACATACGTCCAAGCATGAGCAGGAAATAGCTGTGGTGGTATTAGCTTGATCCTGAGGCTCCCCAGCATGACTTGGAGCAGGACTAGTGGTGACTGAAGCTGGTGAATCTCTGGCAAGTGGGGTCGGGTGCATAGCTGAGGCATGTTTTTCGCTCTGACACACCTCACACCTGATGGCAGATTTACAGTCCTTTGCCATGTTCTCCAATGAAGCGCAGCATATGAAACATACCCCAAGCTCGGTGAGGACCTTCTTGCGCTCCTGTATGGTTTTGGATCTAAACCCTCTGCATTTGTTCAGTGAGTATGGTTTTTTTATGAATGGGGCACCCACGATTAAAAGTCTTGTCACCTGATGAACTAGTGTATTGTTTTCCTGTGGGCACTGTAGGTGATGGTAGGTTAGTCTTTCTAACGCTCACGGTGGTCTTAAAGTCTCTTTGTTTATGCATGGCGTTTTCATACCTTGATGATGTCGCTGAGGCTGTAGTGTTGAACTCCACGAAGTCGAGGCTAGGGTCATTCCTCATCTGGGCCTGTTCATCAATGAACCTGCAGAAATGAATAAATGGAGGAAAGGTAACGTCATGCGCTCTTTTGTACTTTGAGACTGATGTTGCCCACTTCTCTTGCAGACTGTATGGTAACTTCACAACAATTGGATTTATTCCATGGGCCTTATCCAGGTAGCACAGCCCAGACAGACAAGGGTCTCTTTTAGCAAGCTCTACTTCCATGAGCAGATCACACAAGTCCTGAAGCTTGTAGACTTCCTTCATATTGATTTCTGGGATGTTTCGTAGTCTCTTGAACAGGGCCTTCTCTATTGCTTCTGTACTGCCGAAAGTACGTTCAAGTCTCTGCCAGGCGGCAGCGAGACCTGCTTCTGCTTGTCCCACATAGACAGTTCTGAGGCTCTTGATACGATTTGTAGAGCCTGGGCCCAGCCATTTGATCATGAGGTCAAGCTCCTGCTCTGCAGTTAAGTTGAGGTTGGCAATGGCGGCTTTGAAAGTAGCCTTCCAGGCTCTGTAGCTTTCTGCACAGTCATCAAATTTTGAGAGACTGGTGCTGATAAGCTCTCTGCTCACCATAAACCTGGCAAACTCAGACATATCTGATTTCTCACTGCTTGTTGCCATGACAACTCGTGGTGCCCTTGGGGCGTATGGGTTGCTTGGCTTGAAAGGGTGAGATGCTCCCGGGTAAAATTATGTTGCTGCAGGGTTAAGCTGTGGTTTAGCCTCTGTAGATTCTGATGACTGTCTTTTTATGAATGGGGCACCCACGATTAAAAGTCTTGTCACCTGATGAACTAGTGTATTGTTTTCCTGTGGGCACTGTAGGTGATGGTAGGTTAGTCTTTCTAACGCTCACGGTGGTCTTAAAGTCTCTTTGTTTATGCATGGCGTTTTCATACCTTGATGATGTCGCTGAGGCTGTAGTGTTGAACTCCACGAAGTCGAGGCTAGGGTCATTCCTCATCTGGGCCTGTTCATCAATGAACCTGCAGAAATGAATAAATGGAGGAAAGGTAACGTCATGCGCTCTTTTGTACTTTGAGACTGATGTTGCCCACTTCTCTTGCAGACTGTATGGTAACTTCACAACAATTGGATTTATTCCATGGGCCTTATCCAGGTAGCACAGCCCAGACAGACAAGGGTCTCTTTTAGCAAGCTCTACTTCCATGAGCAGATCACACAAGTCCTGAAGCTTGTAGACTTCCTTCATATTGATTTCTGGGATGTTTCGTAGTCTCTTGAACAGGGCCTTCTCTATTGCTTCTGTACTGCCGAAAGTACGTTCAAGTCTCTGCCAGGCGGCAGCGAGACCTGCTTCTGCTTGTCCCACATAGACAGTTCTGAGGCTCTTGATACGATTTGTAGAGCCTGGGCCCAGCCATTTGATCATGAGGTCAAGCTCCTGCTCTGCAGTTAAGTTGAGGTTGGCAATGGCGGCTTTGAAAGTAGCCTTCCAGGCTCTGTAGCTTTCTGCACAGTCATCAAATTTTGAGAGACTGGTGCTGATAAGCTCTCTGCTCACCATAAACCTGGCAAACTCAGACATATCTGATTTCTCACTGCTTGTTGCCATGACAACTCGTGGTGCCCTTGGGGCGTATGGGTTGCTTGGCTTGAAAGGGTGAGATGCTCCCGGGTAAAATTATGTTGCTGCAGGGTTAAGCTGTGGTTTAGCCTCTGTAGATTCTGATGACTGCTGCTTGAGCTGTGGAGGTAGGCCAGAAAACACCTGATAGTCATCTTGCTGTAATAACTGTCCTTCAGAAGGTATATCTGGGTGATGGCTATTAGCTTGCTTGGGTGCTGTGGGTGGTGCTGGAGCCGCAGGTGGAACTGACTTAGAGGTTTCGGTGTTTTCGGCTTGGACATTACTGGAAACAGGAGGTGGTGAGAATAACTCTTTCTGCACATAGTCGCTGGTGCGATCGAATGGATCGTCTATTTCCTGTGGTGGCAAGCAGACTGGATCAAGACCTTGGCTCAATGCTTGCTCAAGTAGTTTTACTTTAGCTTATGCAATTTCCTCTTCCATCTCTGCTCTCGCTAGAGCTTCTTTTTCAATGTATTAACGTCTCGCTTTGGATTGCTCTGCACTTGTGCGGCCTTTAGTAATTTGTCGCTCAGGGCGGAGCTTCTTGGATTGAGGAAAACCCTGTATGCATAAACAGTTCTTTGGTATGTAGACAGAGGTTCATATAGGACGTGCAGTGCTTCCCCTCAGGCTTGTCTGGACATACGCTGTTGCTATGGAGATCCCTGAGTGAGGTACTGGGCTCTGAGGGGATCTCTAGCCGGGTTATTGGACTTAAAGGCAGTTTTTGACTGTTCTGTCCCCACATGAAGGCGATTGAAGGTGTAACTGATGTGACTGTGTGACTTTCCTACCTTTGTATCCAAGCAGTGGAGCAGACTGGACCGGCAGGAGCTCAGGCTGATGGAGTCAGAAGTAGACACGGAGATTTCAACCAGTGAGGGTTTATTTCACCCAAATACAGCAACAAGCAGTGATATAATACTGTAGAGGTAGTAGTGGTATTGATGCTGTCCTCTAAGAGTCTTTCCTAAGGCTGGTCAAAAACTGATGCCTTTACAAGCCCAAGAGATGAGGTCCAGTAACACAGCTATGCAGAGTAAAAACTAAAATGGCTGCAGGAAGTCACATGGACCTGAGCTGTAAAACCACACCCAGCATACAAAAACTAAGCAAGAATAGCAAGGCATGCAGCATACGATTCTGGCCAGCAGATGGCGGCAAAACAACACTGCATATGAACAATATGGTAAAAATAACTGATAATAAATAGGACAGTTAAATAAATGTGAGGAGAACAGCACATTTTTCTAACTCCTGTTGTGCTCAATTTGAAAAACAAAATGGAATATACTGTGCATTGTCAGGTATGTCCGTTGAATCCAGGCAGCAGCACGACTGGCTGGGAAAGGAAGCTCCAAAATGTCTGCTACCAGTAGAAAAGCTGTGAGACGGCGTTTCCGCTTTAAGTGGATGGAGGAGAAAATGTACGTGCTGACAATGCTTCAGTATCATGCATGCAGATAGAGCAAGTGAGTTTTGGGGAGTTTTCTTTTCCAACTGTGCCAGGCTGTTGGGTCCAGTTTAAATGGGACCAATGCCCTTAAAAGAAACAGTGCTCATATGCATCCCTCCACAGGGCAATTCGGATTGCGGCACATAAAAATTAATTTATCCTTTTGCAACTTCTGCTGAGGAAGTTTACTGTTGCTGCACATTGTGGGTTATGTCATTTGAATTCAGGCAGCTGGGATGCTGGGAAAGGAAGCTCCAAAATGACCAGGAGAAAATCAGCGAGGTGTCGTTTCAGCTTTCAGTGGGTGCAAATGTAAGTGCTGACAATGATTCAGTATCATTGTATTTGGGGAGGTTTTTTCCCCCCAAATGTGCAAGGCTGTTGGTCTGGTTTAATGAATTAGCATTCGCATTGACATCGACATCCTAAGGCTTCCTGTTTTTATAAATACTGGGCAAGGGCTTTAGTCCAAAAAGAAGCACAGGTTGCTTTGGGGCACTGGGTTGGGGGCAAAAGGTGATGACAAACTTTTCTGGGTATAGGTACACTTTAACGTGGAACAAATCCAAATTGGGATGCCCAATTTGTGAAAACGTCCATAAAAACTCACCTTTCCATGCTGCAATGGCACATGACGCTCTAGTCCAATTAATGACTATGGGGTTTATTCACAAGGGATAGCGCAAGGTATTGCCTCGTAGCGGCAGGCAGTATCTGGTGAACGTTGGGCGCTGTACGCAATACCACATTTCTGAAGGCGAATCTGGTGAGCGACTCTTAACAGCGCCATGTATTGTGCGATTCATCATTATAGGCAGCTCAGCGTATAGCGCCGGTGCTATAGCTTCCAGAGCACAAGGTATTACCTGTTGCTACCTGTCGCTCTCACATACATTTCAATGGACATTCCTTCTGTTTAAACAGGGATTTTTGTGTTTATTTTTTTTCTCAAATAATTGTGTCACCTCTCCTGGTCTAGAAAAAGTCATTTTTGAAAACTTTTTTGATTTTTTATATTTTTATGCAGAATTGTTATTACAGGTCTGCCATTAAAGTGTTAATGTCACAATGTTACAACAATGTCATTCCATGTGTTTTCGCGTTGTTACTGGTGGATATGTGTTCAAAAACAGACTTTAATCACACAGCGTCTGGCGCTCTATGCTATTACGACCAGATCCAGAGCGCCGACGCTGTGTGTGTCTGTTTTTTTGTTGAATATGGTGTGAGTCGCTGAGAGTCGGTCGCAATGAGCTGACGCTACCTTTCGCTCCCTGCAATGCTGTACTGGTGTTAGAACATCCAACATACATCTCATTCATCAATGCCGGCCAGGGTACTACAGTGACTGAGGTGCTCTGTTACAGCACCTGATAGCCAATCACAGCATCTACTAGCGGTCGCTCTGTGAAGACGCTCATCTGCCGATACCTGGCTCTAGTAATGATTCAGCCTGCCTGTCATTCAGCAGACGGCTCTCATTGAGCTCAATGGGGTGCGCCTATCTGAATGGCTGTGACGGGAGCGTGTGCACAACGGTATTGCATGCTCCCCATTGTACACAATGAGAGCCACCTGCTGAATGATTTAGGCACAGCAGACGGCTCTCATTGAATGAGAGCCCGCGCATGCACTGATGAAGCTTGGAAAAGTGAGTTTTTATGGGCGAACAAGGGGGTTTCACACAGCGGGGCTTTCTGATTCGAACCTGGAATCTTTTAGATTCTAGACTGGTCACTGCTGGGTTTTGTTCCGCTTTAGGTAGAGTCTGCATAGACTATGAGGTCAAGTTATGTGCAATCATCTACATGTATAATACATGCTTTTTTCCAGAAGCGTAAAAAATGCTTCCAAAATCCTGGAGTAGCATTTCGGGTCACGGAGAAGTACAAAATTTGAAGCAATTAACAATATAGAGGTATAGGTGGTGTTAAATATTGTCTATTTAATGCAAGAGCATCCAGCAATGCTTCCATGCAACTAAGTGCCCTTGGGGAATCCCAATTCAGGATGTCCCACTTTCTGAACCTCCTGCAGAGCCTAGGAATAGTTTAGATGCCTGGCATTCCAGCAGCTAAGGTGCACACCCACACCCAGCCATTCAGATAGGCTGGAAACAGGAGCATTTATGCTCTGCAGAGAAACTAGGGATGCAGCTGCCTCCCCTCCCTGTTGATGCTCAGTTCCAAACCAATGCTTTGTGCCGTGCAAGAGTATGCACAGCATAAAGCGTTGATTGAAGGACAGCCCATGCATGCACCGTGGGAACAGCAAAAAGGTAAGTGGTGTGGGCGATCTGAGGTGTCACACAGCGAGGCATCCCAAATTAGGATGCCCCAGGGACAATGCTGAGTGCTAATATGCACAGCAAATGGCTCTGACTGGATGAGAACCCATGCATGTACTGTAGGACCAGGACAAGGTGAGTTTTTATGGCCAATCTGGGGGAATTTCACACAGCAGAACAAAGGGCACAAAACAAAGATAGTAAAAATCACAGGGACACACACACACTGGGAAGCTAGCCATTTAGGATCAGTGCGAAATTCCAACTTGGGATGCCCCCGGACAGAGTCGGGTAAAGTGCGGTGGAGGCCCCAGATATCGTATTTTTTTTACTTTAAAATAATAGTCCAGCCAAGTAACTGATTGGTGGTTGTCTGGCGCCCGTCTACTTACTGGAACGTCAGATGAAGTTCCTTGTGCTACCTTTGTGCGGGTGCGTGCTG
The DNA here is from genome assembly GCA_027917425.1 of Gastrophryne carolinensis. Lineage (NCBI taxonomy): Eukaryota > Metazoa > Chordata > Amphibia > Anura > Microhylidae > Gastrophryne > Gastrophryne carolinensis. The sequence continues at coordinate 218,353,982 of CM051238.1, forward strand.
CACGGGAACTCCTGCTTTGCCATTCTGGGTGGCAGGGAAGGGTAGTTGCCCAGCAGAAAACAGTTCCCTACATTGAGCTGCCAGCGATTGCTGGCTTATGTGCAGTGAATGGCTGCCGATTGACAGCTCTGCACGCACCCATAACTGCAGCGTTGCTGGCGGTGGCTTTGCTGCTCTAGGCTCTCTGTTCTGCCCTGTGGTGGCTTTGGCTGCAGGTTTGCAAAAACAAAAAAAGACTTGCCCAGGTGCAGGGGACCCCCACTGCCGCCGATAGCTTTGTTGCTGGTCCGTGGTCCGTCAGACCAAGGACTGAAAGCCCTCCTAGACCAGACCATAACCCAAAGGTTGGTGGAGGCCCTCTTTGCAAGGAAAGTGGTGGAGGCCCCAACTCCTTTCTCAGCCAGTTATACAGTCGCTGCCGCAACCCCCCCTTCCCCGCCGCGCCTGCTGGGATCATGGTGCAGGGAAGTGAAGAGAAGCAGAGCTGATCTATACCGCTGTCCACCCTCCCACCTGCAAAGGACAGCATTCCTTCAAATCACTGCCCGATACTCAACCTGCCTGTGAGCCAAGTGCAGGGGGGTGAGCGTGACCTGCAAGGCGAGGCGAAATTTACAAGGTCCTGGAAGTCTCGGCACGGCAGTAGCTGCACCACGTGCAATGGAGGGGGGGGTGGCAATGCACCTGCACAGAGGGAAGTGGGAGGGTGTAAAAGAGCGACGGGCAATCTTCCACTGAAAATTGCGATTATACACCACGCGTACCCGTGTATACCATGCATATATTGAGATAAATCGTGTGTTAATGCAACCTCTGACCAAAATAATAATATTTCTGATCTGAACTCTTCCTCATTTATCAGATATTTTATATATAGATGTTACCTTGGTAGAGCAGGCCAAATCTTACCTTAATCGCTTTCCAGCCTCCTGATGGTTTGTCCTGTTCGTATGTAACGCTAACTTTTTGCCCAACATTTAAAGGTTCCCGACCAATCACATTGTCACTTGTGAAGTAAATCTGATCGTTGATCATGCCATAGTCATTGCAAAAGCGTGTAACCACTCCATCAACATATCTAACAAGCTCAGTATCTAGAAAGGGAATGTTAAAAACAAAGAAATGATCATGCCTGCAAAAAAAAAAAAAAAAAAAAAAAAAAAAGCTACCCATAGAGGCTGATTCAGCACCAGATTTTTTTCCCTCATTTTTTTGTGAGAACATTTTTATTATGATTTTTTTTTCATTAGTGCAATTTAGCTTTTTAGCTGTGCAAATGTATAAATAATTTACACATCTAAAAATGGTTCTGAATTGCACAAAGGAAAAAAGCAGCTCACCTCTTCCCAGTCCAGGTAAGTGATTGGGGTGACCTGGGGGGTTTCACACGGCGGGGCATCCCGATTTTGGATGCCCGGGGGGGGATAATCGAGCTGGGTTTTGGTCCACTTTAAAGTACATTTAAAGTGAAATTTGGGAAATTAATAAAGGGAAATTTGCTCAAGAGCATATGCCATGGCGGGAACTTGTGCCTGTAATTTTTCACAGGCACAAATTGACGACGGATTTAATGGGTGTTTAGAGGGCAGAAAGGCGGGCACAAATGATTCAATTTCAAAACAAATGACGGCAGCATCCGGCATGTTTTTTAGCAATAAAGGTGTCAGCTGCAAGTTTTATTAGTAGTTTTTCCTTTTTCTGGGGGTTTTGGTGAGAAAAAAAATGGTTAAAATTTGACAAATCTCTAAATGTTTTACCAAAACACCGGGCCCCAAAATTAAAAAAAGAAAATTAAAAAAAAAAAACATAAAAAAAACAGTAGCACAATTATTAAAGTTATACTAAAGGCAATCCTGATTGCTGTCCCATTGCCTCAGCTTCACGCTGCACTGTCCCAAACTTCAATACGTTTTCAAAAAGACGCTGTAGTTCCTACGTTATTTTTAAAAGTATTAGAGCATTGGAGATTCATAAAAAAAAAATGAAGAGAAACAGTGGGTGTGGCAACAGTAATGTGATGTAAGCACACTATAATGAGTGTGAGAGGAGGGCGGGGGTTCCAGAGCTGCAGAGAGAGGGGGGTGTTTCCGTTTCCGTGGTCCACTGAAGGTTGATTAATGGACCCGATGTCATAGAACCAGGACTGTTCCCCAGCAGGGGGCGCCAAGGTTTCCTATGCGCTTGCATTTTCGCACTAGACATAGTAGGGCCAGTAGGCGTGTGCGCATGTGCTGTCGGCCATAGAAGCACAATCTTTTGTTGTTGCCCAATTATGCGCGCACTTATGTGCAGCATGTGATTATGTACGCGCATTGCAAACCCTGACCTGCATTGCCAGTTGGTCTTCTCTCTTGCCTGATCCTGTGTTCCAGTCCTCCATTCCTGTGTACTGAACCGGCTTGATTCTGACTACGCTCCTGTTCTCCTGACGACCTCGGCTTGCTTATGACCTTGATCCAGTTCTGCCTGCCCATGACTTCGGCTTGTTTACGACTTCGATCCTGTTCTGCCTGCCCACGACCTGGGCTTGTTTACGACTTTGATCCAGTTCTGCCAGCCACAACTTCAGCTTGTCCCATATCTCCAGTCCATCTCTGGTCTGTCCTCTACCCAGAACTTGGCAATACGCACTCCTAGGTTGCCTAACCTGGAGCCTTCCTGCAGCCCAGTCTATCCTCACCTTTAGAGGCTCTAGTGAAAACCAGGTTGGTCCTTAGTTTCCAGGCTTCCCGGTCGAGAGGTGAGCCGGTTCTTAGTCTCTGCAATCAGGGTTCATACCCAGTAGTCTGACACCCGGTCAGCGAGGGTGGAGACTGAAAGCTGAATGAGGAAGTGATTTTCCTCACTAAGGTAACAGACAGAGGAGGAATCACAGCACTCCAGCCACTCAGTGAAAGGTAAGCTACTGATATTTATTTTTTAACTTTTGACTTGCCAAACACTTTAAGCACGAATACGCAAGGGAGGAGGGATAAAGAGAACATCTGGGGCAAAATATTTGGAAAAACAACACTGGAAGTGACCTGGAATCAGGATAGCCCCAATAAAACACGACACCTAAAAATAAGGAGAAATAAGCACCAATAAGCTACAATTAATGACACCTACATATTTCTCCCTTTTCTTTACTGTTTCTCTTTTGTGATTTTGTCTCTCCAGCTTCTAGAATACAGGTTTCTAATGAACCACAAATAAGACTTTCCATCATGTCTCTATAGAAAAAATATCCTCCCAAGTGCTGCAAGACATTATACTAGGAATCCTGCCCCATGCAGGATCAATGGCCTCATTTCTGCAAAACAATGTATTCACATCAAGGCTGGACTAAAAGAGTGTGTTTTATTTAGGTCATTGTTCCTGCACTACTAATATCTGTTTTTATTTAACTGTACTAGTGTATAAATGAAAACAAAAAGAAAGACAAGTCAACCTTTGATTCCAGTACAACAGAGATCCCAAACCTGTAGCTCGGAAGCTGTGGCTCATAGACCACTGCTATGTGGCTCGTTGGCGGTCTGAGGTAAAAGGGACTGTGAACCTGAGAGAAATAATAAGGCAGGCCAGCTGATGCCTGTTCTATGTGCCTTTCCTCCATTTACTGCAGAGCAGGGTAAAAGCTGTAGCAGGGCTTCAAAATTTGCCCTCCTCTCAAATACATTCCTCGAGGACTACACAAAAACTAGTGTTCGAACAGTCACTCCGTCCCTTTGTGCTCTCTTTGTGAATGACTAACTGCAAGTGACAGAAATCCCAGAGTCTCTGACCACAGCCCAGCATGCTCATGAAAAAGCTGCCCCATGACACACCTTTCCCATCTCAGCCACGCCCAAATTTAAGCGAAGAAAGCATCTTCACTTAGAATACATAAGCTATTGACATGCAATTAGGAGATGTTGAGTTGCTTTGAAATAGTTCACTTTACATTGTTCCCAAGGGAGATAAGGTGGAAGGAAGTTAGGGTCTGCCTAGACAGGGTCTTTAAATTAAAATTTAGGCATGTGAAGAAGTGTGCTAGGCTGAGTGACTGGAAAGTCAAAAGTTAAAAAACAAATACCTTACCTTACATTGAGTCCTTCCAGTGCTCTCTTCCTGTTTTGTCTGTCTACTTAGAGGCTAATTCATCATTAGCGGCAGGTAGCGACAGATGAGCGCCCGCTAGTAGTCGCAGTGCTCGACCGTGAGTCGCTACTTTATAGCGACTCAGTCGCTGTTCAGTAATGTTGAATACATTGTGAGGAGTCGCTATTTGACCAGTACAGTGCTGTATGGGACTGCTCATAGCGACCGACTCACACCATATTCAGCAAAAAAACAGCCTCGCAAATCTCTGGCGCTGAAAAATATTTGTTTCAATGCCAGAAGAGGTCAAAGAATTATTTGTGATTTTTTGGGAAAAAAAAAAACGTTTAAAGACAAGAAAAGGATCGTCCATTGAAATGTATGGGAGAGCGTCAGGTAGCGAGAGGTCATACCTGGCGCTGTGCAAGGCTGAACGCTGGCGCTGTTCGCTGAGGCTGTGAAAATGATGAATCAGACGCTACATGGCGCTATCCCAGTCGCTAAACAGATTCTGCTTGATAAATGTGTAATTGCGTGTCGTGTCCAGCGTTCACCAGTCGCTACCTGTCATTAACCAGCCACTACCTGACGCTATCCCTTCTTAAATAAGGGCCTTAGTGTGTAAAACACTTCCTCATTCAGCTTTCAGCCTCCATGCCACTGACTGGTCCTTCAATCAACCATCAGTGGATAGAGAGCAGAAACACCCCCACTCCCCCCCAGATGTCCTGATTGGCTGCCATTCCTTGCAGCTTTGAACCCCGTCCTCCTCTCTGGTCATACTATGTGCTGAGAGGCTGTAGATGCTCTTAGCCTGCAGCATCTCTCAACCCCTTTTTCTGATCACACTGAGTGGTCATGAATAAATAAAACACAGGGGCTGCCAAAAGGAAGGGGCTAAATCAACAATCACAGCTTTATTCATTAGCACACGAGGATGAATTCTATGTATGGCAGATAAGCAAACAAGGATTTATTTTTACACTTAGCCTGGACCATACCTTTAAAGTGAACCGAAACCCTCTAACTTGGCTTCTGCAACGCGCTCTGATGCTAGCAGGAAAGCCAGCTATGTAAGTATTCAAGACAACCACTTAATGGCTGGCACGGCCGTGCAACAACCTAGGGATGCACTGGGTGACTTGTGTAGATCGCAAGTGTGGCCAGGATATCATTCAGCTTCTCCAGCCGCACAAAACCTAGGACGGCTGGCCCTGGAATCAGGCACTTAGAAACCCCTCAGGTTCGCCTGTATTCACTGACCTTTCCCAGTCCTCTTGTCCAAGCAGAGTCGTTTGCTGCACCTATGTAATTTAGCAACTCTGACTGTTTGTTTACAATGGGAAGCAAGAGTGGCTGTATCCCCTGCATCCTCGGGCTGTGTGCATGCTCACACCCCAGTCATTCATATGCTCAGACGGAAGCGCATGCGCCGCTAGGGATGCGGCAGCTCTTGCTCCCCATTAAAGTCTATAAGAGCTGCTTGCTGAATGACATAGTGATTGGACAAAAGTCTGCACATGCACTACTGGACTGGGAAGAGGCAAGTTGTACCGGGGGGCGATCTGGGGGCTGCACACAGTGGGGCATAGAACAAAACCTGAGATAGTCAAAATCCTAGGTTTTCTTCCACTTTAATGCAGAATCCCAAATTTGGATGCTCTTCTGTGTGACACCCCCAGATCGCCCATACAAAGGAAACTTTTCTTGATCCTCTGGCACATGCGTGTGCTTTCGTCCAATCAGCAACATCTGCTGTGCATATGAAATATACAGCAAACAGCTCTGTTTATGCATCCCCAGCATCGGGCACACTCTGAATGGTTGGTGACAAGAGCACACGGTCAACACAAAGGTGCAGCCGCTGGTCTTTACATGAGAGCCAGAAAGAGGGGGAGTTTGCAGCAACCGGGGGTGGGGGGTTCACAGAGCTGAGCATCCAGATTTAAGATGCCCCAGGAGAAGGTCAGCAGAATCTTTTAGATTTCAGGGCCAGACATGTTGGGATTTGTTCCACTTTATGAAGCTGAGCCAAGTCTGCACTGTAGGCTGGTTGGCAGTGTCCCTGATTTGGTGGGACTGACCCTCATTTTAGTCTGTGTCCCCGTCCCTTGCTGTTCCTATTTGTCCCTGTTTGAGGTTTAACATGCAGATATGCATCAATAAATGATTCATTTGCCTATTTAAAGTGTTTATATTGTTTTAACTGTTATAACCTCCTATCCACCTCTTAAAGTGGACCAACACCGAGAGGTGATCGGCCCGGAAATCTATAAGATTCCCGGGCCGATCACCTCCCACCCCGCGGGACATCCGAGATCGGGATGTCCCGCGGGGTGAAACCCCCCAAAAAACCCCCAAACACCTTACCTGATCTTCGGCGGCGGCCGGCCGCCGCCGCTTCCCTCGCGCCCCTGTAGGCGTGCTCGCGCCGGCCGTCTGCGAATGGCCGACGGGGGCGCGCGCGCGCCGAAAGTGACGCGAGGGAGGCGGCGGCAGCCGCTTGGACGTTCCTGATCCCCGCCTGGACGTTGGCGGGGATTGGACCGTCCAGTCACGTGGGAGCGGGGACAGGTAAGATTTTGGGGCTTCCTGGGGGGTTTCACACAGCGGGGCACCCCCGATCGGGGTGCCCCGCCGAAGTGGACCAAAACCCAGGATAGTCAAAATCCTGGGTGTTGGTCCACTTTAAAGAGGAACAACACATATGAATTTGACTTTCCTGTGTGTTGTTCCTCTCTGTGGCGGCGCCACGCTGTGTGTACCCCCCCCCAGGTTGCCCTTGTTTCGCTCCCATCGCACAGACTCGGGTGAGAGATCTGTTTGGCTCTCTCCGGCACCGGCTAAGCTGTCTGGGTGGCTAACAAGCTGAGCAGCGCCGCCAGCCGCACCCCTCGCCCACCTGACATGGCCGCACTGCCCATTCAGGAAGATCGGGTGGCGAGCAGGGATGCCGGAACACACACACGGCGAGGGCTCCAGGAGAGGGTGAGGGGTTATACAGCGGGCCATCCCGATTCGGGATGCCCCAAGGACTGGAACACAGGAGACTCTAGGCCCTCCGATGTTTCTATTTAATGAGGGGTGTGTCCTTCTTTCCCAGTCTGAAAAGTCGGTAGTTAAAATCATGGGCCAATGGTGGGGTGTCACGTAGCAGGGCATATCGGAAATAGTGAAAATCCCGGGTTTTGGTCCACTTTAAACCAGAACTTCTATAAAGATCACAGTGTAAAATCGCACCTGTGGAACGAATGGGTCAGACTACCATGTTATACCCCACCCACCCCCCATGGCGTGCTCAGCACTATTACCTAGGGGGCGCGTGTGCTCTTCCTCGGAGTGGGCCCTCCTCCAGAAGAATGAGGCCAGCCTGTTCACCATACCCAGCATGGCTGTCATCACCCACAGACTTCTCGGGCCCCGTACCGCTGGTACCTATGGGGTTAATAAGCAGCGGTACCACCCGTCCGTAAAGGCTGAGGCGCTTTTGCGATGACGTCACTGGGCGGCGCGCTGCCCATGCGGAAGAGAGTGTGCGGCGTGCTGCCTAGCTGTAATGACGTCCTGTGCCCCCTTGCAGTGTATGCGCCCATCCGGCCACTGCCTCCTGGCTTTCCTTCTAGAGACTTCTGCCGTATCTGACTGGTAGCTGCAGGATAGCACACGTTTAGGAACAACTTGTGTATGTTGTATAGTCGCTTTTATAGGGCAGCTCTGAAGCCTCATATTCAGTGAACTGTTGACCAACTGTCAGGATGCTGTAGAAATTCCCCCCTGAGCTGTGATGGTTGGGAGTTCCAGTGTAACTAGTTCCACACCTAACTAGTCTGGTCTGTATCATTTCCTCCTGAATATTTGCTACTTGGAGGTGTACCTCCAGTCACATATGCCTTTAGGTCCTTTTAAAGCCAACTAAACTGCGATTGCTGGCTCTCGAGTGCTGCTCCATTTTTATTTGTGAATCCCCCTGTAAAACTTGCAATCCCACAGCGTATGTGTGAGCTGCCATGCCACCATAGCCAGCATAGGAAGAGCACAATGCAGGGTGATTTAACCCTTTGACTGGAATGTCTGTTTAAAGCGGACCAAAACCCTGGTAATTCAGCTCTAAGACTCCAGGACCTGGGTTGCAGCTCACCGTATATTCAGTGGGGATCGATTGCTCTGGTGGCATCTCTGAGACTCCCCTAGCTGACGTGTGCACACCCGCTGTCAGCATATCTGTATGGCTGATGGTGGCTGTAAGCAGAGGGCAATGGCTAGCGGGAGGCAACAGCAATATTTCCTATTCAGAATTGCTGTTGAGTTCTAATTGTACGAGAGCTTATGCTTGTGCAGTGGAAGTGTGAATTGATTTGACTAATTAGGCAATCCTGACAGTTTTATACACCAGTCCATCCCTAATTGGGATGCCCCTCTATTGCGACCACAACCTAGGTATGTGAAATCCTGGGTGCTGGTCTGATTCCTGGCCAAGACATGACTCATATGCTCTTGCAATGCTCCTAGCCCCCAACTGCTTCTCGGCACCTTTGCTAGGGCAGCCCACCTCTCCGGGCATGTAAGCACTCACTGCTTGTCTGTTTCACTGCATGGATGGGTTAAAGTGGACCAAATCCGTTATAAATAATAGTAATGGAGCAACTCCCTCCCCCTTTACTCACTGTGGAGTGTTCTAAAGGGAGGCTGGCAGCTTCCCAGGTGAGTAGCTCTGAAAGATTTGATTGCATTGCATGTCCCAACTTTGGGCACTCAAAAATAGGAGTAGGGACCCCACTAATAGGGTCGCCTTAACGTGGCATGGGGTTTAATACATGTGACTGCAATAGTATGCAAACCAAGGCCCCTAGTTTCTGTACAGGATTCATATACCTGTTTGCTGAATATTATATAGTGATGATAGGGTTAAACTGGGTGTTAAATTGATCCTGTATAAATAATAGTAATGGAGCAACCCCCTCCCCCTTTACTAAAGTTGACCAAAAACTGGGCTTTTCACTCTCGGGTTTTGGTCTGGCCACCTCGATCCCCACGTTTGGGATGCTCTGCTGTGTGAAACCCCACTGTACTTCCAGTAAAACTCACCTCTCCTTGGTTCAGCGGTGCGAACGCGGGTTCTTGTCTGATCAGCTTATCCAGCCGTGCATATTAAAGTGGACCAAAAGTCAAGTAAATTTCTTCCCTAAAGCCCCCCTCTGGCAAAAGCTAGTGGAGATGGCTCAACTCCATGCAGAAGTTCTGGAATAATAGGCCGATTCTTTGTTGCAGAACTGCATGGGAGTTGCCATCTTGTCACACATGTAAGCATGAGGGTGGTGATGTGCTGGAAGCAGCCCACACACCAGAGAGATATATACCTCAGAAACATGGGCATCTTGTGTATTATATGTATGTTATATACACACACACACACACACACACACACACACACGCTGAATAACCAGCTGCTAGAGAGTGTGTGAAAGGGAAACCAACAACAATGTTTCTTTATCACTGTAGAATCTGGATTTACTGCATACCTATTCAGACAGTGTACACAATATATATCTTCTAAAGTTTTCTTTCACCTTTGCAGCAAAGCAACGCCTCATCACTGCTGATGGCTTTTTACTAGAAATAAGAGGATTGCACTGATGTGTTTTGATTTTGACTCTGGGATTGGGTTTTCATAAGCTGGACTCGTGTATGTGGCAAGATGTCCGCTGCCGTGCAGTTATGCAGCATAGAATCTGCCTGCTATATCATAACATGTGCATGGAGTTAAGCCCTCTGAAATATTTTGTCACTGATTGCCAGAGTGAGGTTTTCTCTTAATCCTGAATGGAATCCCAGCAGCACATATTGCGGGTATGTGGCATCACTCGCATCCTGCTACGCACAACCATTCATTTGCGACTGGCATGGCCGCACACAGCCAAGAGAGTATGCTATTTATGCCACTGCTCTGGGCTCATCAAGCAGGTAAGAATTGCTGGTGAATGGTGGGGTTTCACACAACGGGGCATTCTGAAGTTGAAGAGGGAATCGGCCAACCCTGGAGTCTCATAGATTCCAGGCCCTTCCTTGGTCCAATTTAAATGCGAAGGAAAAAATCCTGTGTTTGCGCAAGCATACAGTGGCCATAAATGTCCAAATATCTCTCCCAAAAAAACAAAACTCACCTGCCAGCCTACAGGCTTGATCCCACAGAGTAGTGTGGGTTGAGCTTGTTTGGTTGTAGCACTATCTGCTCCAAAGTTCACAACGTGCTTCCACTGGCCCCAGGCCTGTGATCTTCTCTGACTGATTGTGATTTGGGATGCTCTACAGTTTGAAAACCTTGGAAAGCTAAAATGAAACATTGAGTGCTGTATCATAGGGTCAGTAAATAACCACACATTACAATAAAGCATGTCTCCTAGCATGTGTGCACAACTACTTTTTGCCCCCCCCCCCATATCCAATGCAGAATCACTGATAGTGTGAGGCGTAAGTTGCTTTTGGGTCCCTGTGAACCAGGGCTCTTCCTGACACAGAGTTGCAGTATAGTATGTAGGTATGCTTTCTAGTATGTAGGTATGCTTTAAAGAGGAACATCGGAGGCCCTGGATTCTAAAATACTTCGGTTCCATCAGAGTTCCGGTCTTTGGGGCATTCTGAATTGGGATGCCCCGCTGTGTAACCCCCCCTCAGAGGCTTTGTTTCACTCACCTTGTCCTGGAGCTCTCACCACGTCTTTGTGCCGCATCCCTGCTCACCTATAGCCGTGCATCTGGCCTTTCTGAGGTGAGCGGAGGATGCGAGCGGTGGCCCACTCAGCTCCCTTCAGCGCTTCTTAGCCGCCAGCGGAGCTGTGTGAAACTGAGTGTGCTGAAAAGGCCGCTCAGCCAATCACCGCGCTTGTTCTTGCCCGAGTTTGCGCTGTAGGAGTGACAGGAAGGTGAGTGACCTAGGGGCATACACACTCTGTGGGGCATCCCAATCTGGAGAAGAAAAACACCCCATAAAATGAAAATCAGGTGTGTTGTCTCTCTTTAAATATCTCCAGAAACCCTGAAATATTGCAGTTATTGCTGGGGCAACCCCATCCACTTGTCTCTTCTGCCACTGCAGGAGCCAGCAGTCACATGGGGCTTAAAGATGCAGAGCAATCCTTTTAGAGTACAAGCTTCATAGGGATCTTGAACCAGAGGCACATCCCAAATCTGGACACCTCAGGGGTGGGGGTTAACTTTATGTCTGCTTTAAATCTTCAATCATTTGGCCCATTATCATGAATAGAAAAGTGATGTCAGATGAGCAACAGTGGTTCATGTTTTGTGGATCTCCACTGGTTCAGCAGTGTCGTAGGTTGCTGGCACTTGAGGGCAGGGTTGGAAGACACTTGGCACTTTGTTGTGGAAGTATATCCTGTGCTTTGAAGAGTCTATAAAACTTTGGTTTCCCTCTTTGTGGCACATCCTGATTTGGGATGTCCCGATCCAATCCCTCGCTGAAAAACTCATCTTTTCACCGATACCACAGCACATGCCGTGGCTGCTTCTCTGTGCACTTTTATCTGTGAGTACATGTCAGTTACTCGGCAATGCAAGGAGCGGGGGTGCAGCCAGCAGAATGCTCTCCATACAGATTTGCTTCCTGCTTTGAATTCAGAGTGGCAAAGCAAAAGCTGAATGGAATGCAGTGGCTCAATATTTAATATTGAGCCACTGCACAATATAAAAATAAAAAAATCAGAAAGGCCTGGCACGCCTAACTAGATATATGATGAGGCTGCAGCATGTGCTTGTGGACCTTCTGGCGACAAGCAGAACACCAGATGCCCATTCGTCTTCTCCCTCTCACAGGACCCGAGAGCACTAGGGCTAAATGCATTCAGCTAGGACTGGGGCAGTGTCAATCTGTTATATATTTCCTCCAATTAAGTTGATCCCAGCTACTCTGATAAAAATTCAGGACCAGGCCAGGGTCATACTGATAGCATCCAGGTGGCCAAAGTGACCCTGGTTCTCAATACTAAAAAGATTTCTTCAGAAGTCACGTGGCCTCTACCAGTCAGACAGGACTTGATACACCAGGGGGCATTTTTTCATGGCCTAGTCAGCAGACTGCATCTGTCAGCTGGAAGTTGAATGGCGCCTTTTAGAAAGGGGCTATCCAGTAGAGTTGTAACAACCCTTCTACAGAGCAGAAACATAGTTACATGCAAAATCTACGGAAAGATCTGGAAAAGGTAATGATACCTTGACCCAAAAGCAATTCCAGCAATTCTCGAATTGCTACAAAACAAGAATCGACATGGGCCTGTTTATAAGCACTCTCAAGGTTCAAGTAATGGCCCTTTCAGTCTATCTTGAAACCAGACTCAGGGAGGTTAACCTAATAAACAGGTTCTTCGTAGCCATTGCAAGTAATAAACCAGCATTAATTAAGACTTTTTCAGAATAGGACCTGTTGGTAGTCCTAACAGGCTTACGAATCAACCGTTAGAACCCCTAGAGGTGACAGACAAACATGTCCCCCTTAAAGCGGTCCTTCACTCTGAATAAGAGTCTATCTTATATGTTTCCCCATTTAAACATTCAAGATGCCAGGTCATGGGACATCAGGCATTCTGCAAACAGGAAGTGACTTCTGACTGTGCTGCTCTGCATTCTGGGATTGCTGAACTTTTCCTGACCCCAGCTCTGCTCTGTCTTAGCAAAGCACAGCTATAACCCGCCCCCTGTACTTTATCCCACTCTCCTCAGTAAGTGTGATGCTTCTGAGTCAAGATAGCGGCACCCGTATCCTAAAGTCCTGAACAGAGTTGCAGCCCAGTGGGGGAAGGAATAGGTAAGTGACTAAAAACTTAAAATGTATTAATTTTATATGCTGGGGAATAGTTTTTTAAGGGTTTGGGCTTTTCAATAAATCATGGTGAAGGTCCGGTTTAAGATCGTGGCAATAACCTCTGCCAGACAAATGAATGACATGCAGACTCTATTGTTTAAAGAGCCAGACCTTAAAATCTTGCCAGACAGAATTCTAGTAAGACCAGACCCTCTCTATCTACCAAAGGTTCTGTCTCAGTTTCATAAATCCTCTGAGGGGTGTTTACCTGGAATAGAGGGTTTACTAGGCCAAGAGGGACTAGAACTTCTGGATGCAAGGAAGACCATCCTCACTTACTAAGACTTAAAGGAATGGTGTAAATCAAGCCACCTATTCATTACTTTTGCAGGTAGGAATAAGAACAACGGGTATCCAAGGCCACTGTGGCAAGGTGGGCTTCTGATGTGATCTATTTTACTGTACCACATTACTGGCTTAGTGCAGCAAAGAAAATGTGAATAGAGCAAATTCAGCTGTCCGCGTTCCCGCTGCTGCTTCTAGTTGTGCGGTTACCCACGCTACTTATATAGAAAGGTCTGGCGTGGGCGTTTCCTCAACTAGTGGTATGCCTGTCATGTGGCAGCTGCGTTGCATGGGCGTGACAAACTAGTGAGTGTATTTCAGGTTGATATGGGGGGTTTCATACAGCAGGCCTTCCCAATTCAAAGTGTCCCAAAAGTCTTATAGACTTGAAAGGGGTGTTGCTACTCTTTTACCACCTTAGTATTATTTAAACGGCAACATTAATTGGTATGACTGCCAGGTGGGTAGTAGATGTGGCCTGCTGAAAAACATTTGATGACTGTACTTTGCATTGCTTGAGAATAGATGAGATGAGCCTGATCAATAGCAAATAGTTGACTTGAAGGAGCTGTGTGTAACGGTTGGGATACAGCACTTGTTCCAACGACGCTTTAGTGCTTTGCTAGCACGTCACACACAAACAGCAATTCATCAAAGGCTGAAATGGCAAACATTGTGGAAAGACAGATTTTAGAGCGGAAAGTGGAAGCAAAACCCATGTCTGATGGCCCTGGAGTCTATAAGATTCAGGATGCCCCACTGTGTGAACCTCCCCCAGGTCGCTTGGTAAACTCACTTTCCCCCTCATCCAACAGCACACACGAGGAGTGCCCACCGCCTGCTATACCTTTAGCAGGGCCCGTGCCAGGCATTTGTGAATGGCCGTCACAGGCACGCTCCCTGTTAGAGGGCAGCGGGGATGTGGCCGCCGGTGCACTCGGCTACACTCAGCTGCCTCTGAGTCTTAGACAAGTCGGTATGAATGGATCTGAGTGTGCTGATTGGACGAGTGGCCACGCATGTGCCATAGCATCGTGGAAAGGTGTGTTAGACTGGGTGACCTGGGTTTCACACAGCGGGGTTTCTCGGATCGGGGTGCCCCAAGGACAAGGACTAAAACCCGGAATAGTCAAAATCCTGTGTTTTGGTCCACTTCAATAAAATAATCTGTTTAAAGTGTTCCAATATATTTTTTTTTAATAAAGAAATTCCTCCCTCCCAGCTAACCACAATAAACCTAATGTAAAAATATTCTTGGCTAGTCTGCTTGCTTTTGCTGAAAGTCTAATGCTGACATGCTAGCCTAACTGGTACAGGGGTTGGGTGACACATGTGTAATGGTGATGCTTGCGCCAATAGAGCAGCATGAAACGTCAACAATAGAAAAGAGCTTTCTATGCCTATCAGGGTTAAGAGGTAGGGAGGACTGTGAAGGGTATTTAATTTGGGAAAGGAAAATAATCCTAACAGCTATAAGGGAAAGGGGTCAACTACCAGTGCAGTTTTTGTATATTTGCCTACACTTGCTGTTTAAAGCTGAACAAAATCCAGTGCTGCTGGTTTACCCCAGGTCATCGCGATTTGGGAAAAGGCTTACCTTTTCCTGCCTGTAACAACATACATTTTCCCAGCCCTGGCAAACGGCTCTGATAGACTTCAATGGGGAGCGCAAGGGGCCGCAGAGTGCATGCTCTCACCCAGCCTAACTGAATGGCTAAAGCAGGACCGAGGACGCACACCGTGCTCCCTATTGCCAAGCACGCTCCCAAAAGCCAAAGGGCAGAATCGTGTGCTGAATAACATAGGCATGGCAAACGGCTCACATGTGCCATTGGACCAGGGAAAGGTAATCTGTTACCTATGGACTGTGGGCTTTTCACACAGCGGGGCATCCTAAATCAGGATGCACCCGGGGCACAGAACAAAACCTAGGATAGTCAAAAACCTGGGTTTTGTTAAGATTTAAATCCACCTAGCAGTTAAAAATGACTGGATGGTCCACTTAGTTCTGCAGCTTGAGATGCACTCTATTTTGGAATGCCCTGTCATACATACCTCCCCTGTAACCCCGGAAGCCCTAATTTTACATTCTCTCAAGTCCGGCCCTGAGTTGATTGCTAGTGGGCAGTTGGATTTGGCAGGTGGATTAGCCTGTCTAGCGACAATGATTGGCTTTCAGCAGTCACATGGGATTGGAAACTCACACAGAAGTAGTGGTGTCAGGAAAAATTGATTCTGTCAAGCATCGCGTTATTCAATTCAACGATACTAGAATCGATTCTTTCTAGTATCAATTCTGACTTCCCCCTGCTACAGTAAAGAAAAAAAAATTCTGAACCGTCTTTCGATCCAGCCGGGGGGCTCTTCAGCCTTTAGGAGAGAGCCCAACAGGCCCTCTCCCCCTGCTTTCCCGATGAGCATTGCCGTCTTCATGACTTGCCCCACCCCTTTGGTGGTAGGCTGGATGCTATCACCACTGCGGGCGCCATCAGCTGTCAGATGCGATGATCGCCGACCAGAGGATCCTCTGATCTCCTGCCTTCCCCCTCTTCTGGCTGCCAATCACCACATCTGTCATTGGAGCGGCGAGGGACACAGGAGCTGACAATCGGAGGTGAGTAAATAAAAACATTTTTTGTTTTAATAAAATATATATATATATTTTACTGTTAACCCTTTGTGAACTGGTAAGGGATCTATGTGACCCTATACCAGTTCACAAGGCACTGGCAAGTCACCTGCGGCTATCGGGTCACTTGCCATTAACCCTGAGCCCCCCCCCCCCCCCCCCCCCAATTGTCTGCTCTTCCCAAAGGCCAGGGGGGGGCAGAAAAGCCAGTGGCCATTAGGCTATGCTGGCTTGTAGCCTGCAGGGCCTGTGCCCTATTCTACATGCCCCCATACCTGGTGCTCAGGCTGGTTATGCTGGGTAAGGGGGGCCTCACGCCATCTTTTTGGGGGACTTTTAAGGATTTTTAACACTTAAAATTCCCACAAAACCCTATGTAATTTTTTTTTTTAATTAAAGAGAACATTTAATTAAAAGAAATTGCAATATATTGTCTTTGAGACAGAATCGGGATATATATTGTATCATCATACGTGTATACGTCTTATCACAATACGAATCGTATCTTCAGATTCTTGCCAATTCACACCCCTACACAGAAGTGTGTGATTAGATATGCCTAGTATTGGGCTTACAGGCTGCAAGTTTATAAACATTAAACAGTCATTTTTAAATGTTTTGGTTTAATTATTTTTTTTATTAAAGGGCAAAGAACAAGTTTTGTTGTATACCTGAGACCCTTCTGTTGCAATGTATATTTTAATATTAGTCCTGTTTTTATCATGTGACTGTCAACAACTCAGGATTTTAGGCTGGATTCGAAATCTTCAGTAATATTCTAAGTATGCAGCACGTCCTGCTCAAGATAATGATTCATAACAGATGGGAATTACCTCCGCCAGAGGGCGCTGGACTGCAGAGATGGCAAAAAGAGGCCCCTCCCGGTCCCATATATACCTGGGACCTCCCACAAATTCCCTAGTTCTCTGCAGTCGGCTGCGAAGGACAAGAATGATGGCTTCTCTGTTCGCAGGTGAGCAGGGCTTATCAGCCCGTGGCCCTGTAGAACTATTCCCACCCGTTCCATTTCTTCATTTATGCCTCCCAGCTTTGGCTGCGCTGGTCGGGTGATGGTAGGCTGCACCTTGATAGGTGTTTTTTTTGGTGATCGCTTGGACCTGTTTGCTAAGGGAGGCAAGTTACCCCAGCGTAAGAAACAGCCGCGGCCCTTTCGGGGTTCGGGCGCCTTTACCCCCTCCTTCCGCGGATCCAGGTCTGGGAGAGGGGTATCCTTTGCGGGGCACAGGGGTGACTTCTGGAGCAGAGGCAGAGGACGTGCCTGCCCAGGAGCCTCCTGGGGCTATAAGCCTAAGTCTGCCACCAAGCCCGTTCAGCCATGAGGGGGCGTCCTCACCCATCCGGGTGGGGGGACGGCTGAGGCTCTTCGCTCATGTCTGGAGGCAACAGGTCTCAGACCGGTGGATTCTGGAGGTGGTGTCCTCCGGCTACAAGATAGAGTTCCCTGCCTGGCCACCCCCAAGATTCCTCAGGTCCCGGATCCCTCAAAATCCCCTGGCAGCTCAGGATCTGTTTCTGGCTGTGCAAAACCTTCTGGACATGGGGGTCATCTGTCAGGTCCCTCTTTGGGAAAGAGGTCAGGGCTATTATTCCAATGTTTTCACAGTGCCCATAAGGGATGGCTCAATCAGGCCCATCCTGGACTTAAAACTTCTCAACAAATTTGTCAGAACCAGGCACTTTCGCATGGAGACCCTGCGCTCAGCTGTCTTGGCTGTTTTATTCCAGAGGTCTTTCGCTCATGTGCGTCCCCCACGTAAGCCTCTGTTGCCAGTCTGGGATTTGAATTTGGTTTTGCCTGACCTTCAGGGCCCTCCGTTTGAGCCTGTGCATGAGGCTGCTTTGTCTATTCTTAAGGTTGCCTTTTTAGTGTCTCTGTCTCTGTTTTACCTGGTGGCTACTTGCCCTTCAGGAAGACTGATGCTTTGTTTGTGGTACCTTCCGGTCCCAAGAAGGGTTTGGCTCCTGCTAAGTCTACTATTAGCAAGTGGATTCGTCAGGCCATTTTTAGGGCCTATTCTGCTAGGGGAAAGGAGCCTCCTTTCCGTGTTACGGCTCATTCTACCCGTGCTGTTGGGGCTTCCTGGGCCTTTCAGCACCAGGCTTCTGTTGAACAAGTTTGTAAGGCTGCTACTTGGTCTTCTGTTCATACCTTTTCCAAGGTTGATGTTCGGGCCTCAGCTGATGCCGTTTTTGGCCGCAATGTTCTGCAGGTGGCAGTGGTTTGAACTGCGCGTTGTTTCTTTTGGGGATCCCACCCTATGTACAGACACTGCTATTGGATGTCCCATCTGTTATGAATCATTATCTGGAGCAGGACGTGCTGCATACTTAGAATAATACAATTCTGTGATTACTCACCTTGTAGAATTGGCATTATAAGTATGCAGCACGTCCTGCTCCACCCCACCCTGATTGCTTTATCTTGGATCCTCTGTACGGTGATTGTTATCCTTGTTAAGTGGTTACTGGTTATTTGCCCTTCCTAGTTTTCCTTACTGCTTTTCAAAACTGGGGAATTTGTGGGAGGTCCCGGGTAAATATGGGACCGGCAGGGGCCTCTTTTTGCCATCTCTGCAGTCCAGCACCCTCTGGCGGAGGTAATTTCCATCTGTTATGAATCATTATCTGGAGCAGGACGTGCTGCATACTTATAATAACAATTCTACAAGGTGAGTAATCACAGAATTGTATTTTCTAAATTGAGGTCACAATACATCTAAGGATAGGTATGACCAGCCTGCATTGCCATCCGACATCAAATGTACATTATGTACACATAATGACAGTTTTGTTTTTTTTTTTAGCTGCACATTCATGATCATTGCTTTCTTCATTATCCTTCATTAAAAAGCTTGTTTTGCTGTCTTGAAGTCTTTTCTCCTCATTAACATTCAAGTGGCCCTTGTGTTCCCTGGCTGAAGTACAGTTCTTCTCTATCTTTTGTCCTGAATGTGAATAGATGTTGCTTCACAGCAAAGCAGGAGACCAAATGCTTCAAATACAAGAGCAACTAAGCATAGATTACCCAGACTGCAGCGCCATTAAGTATATCCAAATTTAGGTATGTGTCATCTTGTTTATTTCTTCAAGATGCATTTTGAGATGTATTTGTATATGTTTTTTTTTTATATCAGAGTTCACTCGTGTCTTTTTTTTCTTTTTTTTTAGCATTTTGCATGCATGTGCAGTTGTATTTTTTACTCGTCAAAGTAGGTCATCCTCTGAAAACCAAAAGCAGCCATTCACATAATTGGCTGGAATGTTTATCTCAAATGGTTTTCATTTTCGTTTTTTTCCATTTACTGTTAGTGTTGGGGTTACAGGTTGAAAATGTGATTCTCAACTGACTAGGCTCTGTGATTTCCAAACTGGACATGATGTACCCTTCATTTCTCACATACATGCCTATTTCATGTAAAGACAGGGAAGAGTACAAATGTTTGCCATGTACAGTATATCAATCACTTGTTAGTGTCTCTACCCAGGTGCCAGTAAATCCATTAGTTTTGCACTCTTGTTATTCAGTATAACCAGAAAGTATGGAGATTGTCGATGAAGAATACAATTATGACAGGATGGCTACTATGGAACTAGGGGCACAAGAAAATCCAAAGTACCATGGATATATAAACTCTCTTAACAGGCATCCTTGCATGAAGTACAAAACATGGATGTTTTCTCTTCTGATTGGGGTAGGCATAGAATATTACCTTGTCATCTACTTTGGTTCAATTATGTCTGTATGCATCACAAAGTATCAATTCTTAAAAACAGATATACATTGGAATTTAAAGATGTTATAGAATCTGAAAATGCAATGCCTCATTTCACTATCCCAGGTTTTGATCTGTCCCCGTGGGGCACCCTGGTTTGGGGTGCCCCGCTGTGTGAAACCCCCCAGGTTGCCAAGACTGCTTACCCCGCAGCCGGTATCACTCGGCTCCATTCAGCTGTGCGTGACCCCACCCAGCCATTCAGTTGGGGCAGGCGGGACCGCACACAGCCGAGGAGAGAAGCGAGTCATGTTGGCAACGCTCACAAGTGCGCCGTGGGCTTGGGGAAAGGTGAGTTTACTCCACACAGCAGGGCATCCCAGTACAGGATGGGTTATGGTCCACTTAAACCTTAACAACAACAGATTAGTATGAGGACTGACCTATTAAAAAGTACCTGCTTCACCAAATCTGACACTGCATGTGTATAAACCATAGGAACCCAGCTCTAGAGTTCAAAAAAAACTCCAGGGTTCGATTATAGCCCCAGGGTATCCCAATTAACGATGCACCTGTGTGTAACCTCTATCCAACCCCCCCCCCCCCTCGAATCTCACCTATACTTGCCTCAGGAATGGACATCAGAGAAGTGCTTCAAAGGCCCTGGGGGAAGAGACCTTTGTTAGTTGGTATATTGGGCTAAAATATGGGGATAGAGAGGCAGAGTGTGCTTTCCTAAAATGGAAAAGCATTTGCGTGGGTTATAAAAGCCAAGAATAAAAGAATACGAATACTTTCCATTATCGAGAAGCACACTTTGCCTTGTACCTTTTTTTAAACCGCCTAACAAGGGTATCCCCCTAACCAGGCTTATGACGAGGCCTGCTGGGGGACAAACGAGATTTTACCCTAGTTACTCTACCCATAGTACCCTAGTTGCTCAAGTGGAGCCCAGCAAAATATATTTCTGTGATATATATCCTTGCTGCCTTAAAAAGTCTCAGAATTTATGAAAGCAGGTTTTGGACCACATTATGACAGCATCTGGAAAAGCAGAATTGACTAGGCAACAGGAGCGTTTCAGGGCCAATTGTGGGTACCGGATTTTGGTGGCAATTGTGTTCTAAAAATACTATATATTTTCTCTTTTTTCATCAGAGTTGTCTTCTTGCAACATCAGGGTTTTCACTTTACCTAGGAAATCTGTACCCATCTGAAATGGACTATTTAAGGTGTGCGGCGGGATCGGTAAGCATTCATATTTAGTCTTTCAGTGCGTGTTTTTATGTATTGGTGGCTGTGTGGGGGGGACTTATTGTGCCAGGTTTTTCTTTAAGTTAAGGTGGAACAATCACCTGGTGAATGATCCCTGCCCTGGGGGCATCCTACATCAATGTGAAACCCATTGTCACTCACCTTTCCGTCGTTTCCATGGCGCATGTGCGGTTGCTCGTCCAATCAGAGCTTTATGCAACACATACTAAAGCATAAAGCTGCTGATTCGAACTTCGTGGCCACATGTCTGTCTCCCCTGTGGAAAGCCTGAATGGCTGGGTGCAGGGATGCAGGCACAGCTACAGGAAAGCTGGGGATGCGGCTGCTGACAAAAGTCTGTGTTGCAGGACCCGCCGGGATCAGGTGTGATTAACGGCGCCCCGGGTGTTTCACACAGCGGGGCATCTGGTGAAAGAAGGAGGCGCTGAGGGCAGGCTAGCAGCTGGGCCTGGAATTTTTTATATTCTGCTTAAAGCTTGTCCACTTTAAGTAGAATATTTATCTAGTCAGGTGTTTTTTCGTCAAAGCTACTGATTCGTCAAAAAGACTGTACATAATTAAAGGGACCATAAAGGCTAAATATTAAAAAAAATCCTTGTATGCTTACCTGCCATGCAGCCAATTCATCCTATTGTGATGCTGAAGAAAGCTGTTTAGGACATTCATCCCTTAATCTGTAGCCTAAAATTTGATTTATGCATGACCACCTTTTACTCCCTTCATCCATCAGGACAGCCATCTCCCCCTACAAAGGAAAAACAAATAGAACCAGGCTTTCCAACCTAAAAAGTTTAATAGAGAAGAATACCCCCAAAACAGAGACTCCTCAACATGTTACCTTCCATGTTCAGAGCCATTTTCTTGGTGTCCTTCTCGGGTCGCTTCATTCTTGACAATTGGGTTATCCGCCACAGGGTGGCGCAGTTGACTGCAAGACAAAAACTTGTGGCTCCTCCCGGCTCATATAAGGGCAGCTATTTCCCTAATAATCCCCAGAGTTCTTTTGCAGTCTGACTTCGAAGATGGATCTTTCTCTCTCTCCATGGATATCGCAGACAAGCGGGGCATCCCAAGCCTGTCTGCCGCTGCAGCCCTATTCCCACCTGTTTTCAGTGGACCCTTTCTGCCTCCCAGCCTCCGGCTTCTGATCAGGTGATGGTAGGGGAAAGCCGAGGGTCAGGCGTTCGGCAGAGCTATGCTCTGGCCCGCAGACCCTGTCCTAAAGGGTAGCCGGCCATAGGCTATGGTGAGCCTATATGGGGGGGAGGAGGAACCACCTTGGGACCCCTTATTATTATTTTTGTTATTTCTCCCACAAGCTTTATTATCATCCTCTGATGAGTCCCTGCCGGGGCATTGGATCGGGACTGAGATGGGCGCCGCAGCGCTCCGCGTCCGTGGCGTGGCCCGCCCCTCGAGGAGCTCTTGTCGGCGCCATTACTGCGACACGTGCTGGCTTCTGTTCTGCTGCTCCCTTCCTCTCCTGCCGCTCGGTGGTCCTCGCAAGGGTCCAGCAGCCTCTTCCTCCTCGATCTGAGCCCTGCTTCGGCTGCGGTCCGTAAGTCCATTTTTTTTTATGCAAAATTGTTTTTTTCAGTTGTGCATGTGCTGTGGGATGCTTATGTTTCTTCATTCTATGTTTTCTATACGGGTCCCAGTCTATCCATAGATGGTTCCTCCCGGTCTCTGCAACCCCTCCCCCCCCCTTCCTGCCCTGTGCTTAAAGGGTTCAGAGGGTCCAAATTGCGGATTGTACGGTTCTGGGCTGTTAGTGCCTTGTGACCCGGGTTCTTCCGCCATAATCACCATAATGGAGGCTTCTGGGGATAGCGAGCTTGTGGCTCCCTCAGCACTTATTAAGCTTTGTCTCTTGTGTGGTACCTGTTCCCTAAGTGGTCGCAGCGCTGTTTGTTTACCCTGAGCCCAAAGCGTAATTTCGAATCAGGATGGGGCAAGCGTTGCCGGCCCCAGTCCCATTTTACCGACGGCCTCGCCGACTCCCCCGCGTCTGCATTTAGCTCGCCAGCAGGGGTCGCAAACGGACTTGGCACTGTGGCCAGTCTAGAGCGTCATTTGTCGCGTCCGGACGCTGGCAAGAAGTGACATTTGGAGCCGGCTTATGCACTTTTTGCCGATGATGATGACTATGAGGCCTTCGGTGGCTGAGACTCCATGAAGGAGGGTGAGTTATTTCATGATTCTGACTCCTCTGGGGACCGACAGGGGGGCTTTGACAGTGACCCCGGGTCATCCTCCGATGACACAAAGAAGCTGTTGGTGGTGGTTTTTGAAAACTTGCACATTGAGGAGCTCTTGTCGGCGCCATTACTGCGACACGTGCTGGCTTCTGTTCTGCTGCTCCCTTCCTCTCCTGCCGCTCGGTGGTCCTCGCAAGGGTCCAGCAGCCTCTTCCTCCTCGATCTGAGCCCTGCTTCGGCTGCGGTCCGTAAGTCCATTTTTTTTTATGCAAAATT
This sequence comes from Gastrophryne carolinensis, assembly GCA_027917425.1. NCBI lineage: Eukaryota > Metazoa > Chordata > Amphibia > Anura > Microhylidae > Gastrophryne > Gastrophryne carolinensis. The sequence goes on from CM051238.1 coordinate 218,377,309, forward strand.
GTTTTTTTCAGTTGTGCATGTGCTGTGGGATGCTTATGTTTCTTCATTCTATGTTTTCTATACGGGTCCCAGTCTATCCATAGATGGTTCCTCCCGGTCTCTGCAACCCCTCCCCCCCCCTTCCTGCCCTGTGCTTAAAGGGTTCAGAGGGTCCAAATTGCGGATTGTACGGTTCTGGGCTGTTAGTGCCTTGTGACCCGGGTTCTTCCGCCATAATCACCATAATGGAGGCTTCTGGGGATAGCGAGCTTGTGGCTCCCTCAGCACTTATTAAGCTTTGTCTCTTGTGTGGTACCTGTTCCCTAAGTGGTCGCAGCGCTGTTTGTTTACCCTGAGCCCAAAGCGTAATTTCGAATCAGGATGGGGCAAGCGTTGCCGGCCCCAGTCCCATTTTACCGACGGCCTCGCCGACTCCCCCGCGTCTGCATTTAGCTCGCCAGCAGGGGTCGCAAACGGACTTGGCACTGTGGCCAGTCTAGAGCGTCATTTGTCGCGTCCGGACGCTGGCAAGAAGTGACATTTGGAGCCGGCTTATGCACTTTTTGCCGATGATGATGACTATGAGGCCTTCGGTGGCTGAGACTCCATGAAGGAGGGTGAGTTATTTCATGATTCTGACTCCTCTGGGGACCGACAGGGGGGCTTTGACAGTGACCCCGGGTCATCCTCCGATGACACAAAGAAGCTGTTGGTGGTGGTTTTTGAAAACTTGCACATTGTACCCCCAAAGGCGGCCAAAAAGAACTGGGGGACCTTTTTCAGCCTGAGAGACAGCGTCTGGTCTTTCCTGAACAGGGTCATTTCTCTAAAATGATTTTTAAGGAATGGGAGAAGCCGAATAAACTGCCGTTGGTGCCTAGGGGACTGGACCGACGGTATCCTTTTTCGGAGGAGTTGATTCGCCTCTGGTCCCATCCCCCTGAGGTAGATGCCCCCGTTTTGGGGCTCCCTAATACCACGGTTATGCCGTCTCCTGACACTTCTTCCTTGCGCGATCATGCTGGCAGGCGCATGGATCAGCTGGCATGTCACGCTTTCACCTTTGTGGGCGCTGGGCTTCGCCCTGTCTGTGTCGCGGCCATTGTTTCCATTGCCATCAAAAAGAAGGTGAAAGGGCTTTTGGATATCGCCAGATCTCGCAAGCGGGCGGAGGAGTATAAGGATCTCCTAGCTTGCGCAGAGATTATTGCCTTTGTGATTTCAGCTATGGATGATACCGTCCAGCTTGGCGGCAGGGCTTCGGCCCTGCTGGTCGCTCTTCGTCTTTCTATCTGGCTGCGCAAGTGGGCTGCAGATGCAGCCGCCAAGAAAGCTCTCACCGGTATTCCCTTCCTGGGACTTCGGCTGTTCGGGGAGTGCCTGGATCTCCTGGCGAAAGATGGAAGGCTTTCTCAGGGTCGGAAGCCTGTGCGGCCCTTTCAGGTTTCTTCTTCCTTTCGTGCCTTTTGAGGGGGACGAGGCTCTTCCTTCTCCGGTGGCCGCAGAGACTCCTTGGGGCGAGGTAGATCCCACGTGCGTCCCAGTCCCTTCTGGGGGTCCAAGTCCAAGCCCCCTGCCAAGGCACCTCAGGCATGAGGAGGCGCCCTCACCCATTCGGGTGGGGGGACGACTTCTGCTTTTTGCTCACGTCTGGAGACAGCTCGTCTCGGACCAGTGGATTTAGGAGGTGGTGTCCTCCGGGTACAAGATAGAGCTAGCAGCTTGGTTGCCCCCAAGATTTCATCGGTCATGGATTTCCCATAACCCCTTGACGGCGCAGGGCCTAAGATTGGCTGCCCGGAGTGATTTGTCCTGTGCCTCATCAGGAACGGGGTCGAGGGTTTTATTCCAATCTTTTCACGGTGCCCAAGAAGGACGGCTCTCTGAGACCTATCCTGGACCTGAAGGGTCTCAACAGGTTTGTCAGGTTCAAACACTTCCGCATGGAGACCTTACGGTCAGCGGTGAGTTCACTTTGGCCCGGCGACTTCATGACCACGGTGGACATCAGGGATGCCTACCTGTATGTCCCTATTTTCCGGGGACATCAGAAATTCCTGAGGTTCGCCTTGGAGAATCAGCACTACCAGTTTGTGGCTCTGCCTTTTGGAATCTCTTCAGCCCCTCGGGTGTTCACCAAGGTGCTGGCAGGTGTCATGGCCCTGCTGGGGCTGTGTGAATTAACATGGTCTCTGGCCTCCCGGCTTGTCTCTGTATTTACTGCTTTTCAACGCTGGGGATTATTAGGGAAATAGCTGCCCTTATGTGAGCCGGGAGGAGCCACAAGTTTTCGTCTTGCAGTCAACTGCGCCATCTTGTGTCAAGAATGAAGCGACCCGAGCAGGACACCAATAAAATCAATTCTACAGGTGAGTAATCAGAATTGTATTTTCTTTCCTAGAGGATGCCTAGCAGGCTGAAGCAATCTGAGGTAGCGCAAAAGCATCAACTGTGCCAGAAAAGCCATCTGGCTTAAAACTTGGCAGAGGGATTTGGCCTCTGAGGCCTAACTGTGTGAAATCCCTTTCGAAGGAGATTTAGTGTTCAGAATTAGAGAACATGCTATCTAGATCCTCTGAGAACATTAAAAAGTTCCCTGCCTAAGCGATTCCGAATCAAAGCCAGATTTCATTCTACCACCTCTCAACCCAATGGACAACACAAGAAAGGCTGCAGTCCGCATAAGGGGGCCATAAACCTAACCCTATCTGTGCTCCTCCCACCCAGATAACTAGGCCTCGGCCCTGACGCTGAGATACCTGTGGGGGCAGACATGCATATTTCCTGGATGTTTGGCAGTCGATAACCCAGAGCCAGTTCATTTTGGCCATTTTTTATTCGGATTATCGACTGGATTTCTTCCTGAGACTTCCAGAAAAATTCCTCCTTACCAGGCTCCCCCACAGCCCAGAGGAGGTCTGCCTTTCCTCAAGCTATAATAACATTTCATATGAAATCGATCTTAATGGTCAGGAATCTACTTTCACCAGGCGATTGGATGATCAGTATATACCTTCACATACCGATCTGACCAGGTTACCGCTGCTTCTTAAGATTTGCAGTCCTGCTGGATGGAGAGACCCTACACACTTTCAGTACAGGGCTCTCCCCTTCGGCATATCTTCAGCACCCAGCATTTTCACAAAGGTGTTGGCTGAGGTGATGTGTGTCCTAAGATCATGAAAAGGTCCCAATTTTTTTCCTTACCTGGATGATCTGGTGACAGGGAGATCAGAGTCAGGGGTGTTGCAAAACCTCAATCTAACTCACTCTTGCAGAGTCTTGGGTGGCTCAAAAACTGGAAAAAGTCCTGAGTCCATCCAGAATTTGCAGATTTCTGGGGTATGCAATAGACCCCACCCAGCAAATAATTTTTCAGGAGAAAATAGCCAGAGAAATCCAAAGCTTCATTCTGGAGGAAAATGTCTCCTTCAAAAGGATCTTAAAGCAGCCCAAAACCCCAATTTTTAACTAGCATCCCCTGAATTGCTCCCCCATGATAAGAATAAGATAAGAATTTTGCTAATTTCCACTGCTCCTGCTTCACTCTAATCCTAGATAACGCCGCCTGTTTAAGCTGTAAAGCTCCGCCTCCTCCATTCATTGCCACTGCTGTGTGTGGCAATGATGTAATTGCCACACCTATGCAGACTGATCGCCTGCAATCTTACACCAAGGGACAGCAAATAAATCAGTTTTTCAGGACAATTCAAAAAGTGTAAATATCCATTTCTAGTTCCACACCATAAGAAGGGAGTATCAGTGGGGGCTTGGCCAAATGTATTTCCCAAGTTTGTTGGGTTTTGGTCTGCTTTAAGGATCCTAGGGCTGATGACTTCCACCATCCCTGCCATGACCTGGGCACAACTTCATTCCAAGCCTCTACAGGCCTTTGTACTGTAGGCCTGGGATTACCCCCTAGACCATCTGGAGGAGACCAGGAGGCTTACAGGAAACATCAGAAACTGCCTCTGGTGGTGGATAGGCAGACGTCTCAAGCAGAACCCCGTCTTTCAGTCAGATTAGGTCTGCTTTAACAGAGAACAGAAAAGCAAGCCATCTTTGGGAGAACCATGCAAGGCTTGATACATTGCACATATTGGGAAGCCCCGTCATTCTCAGATAGTAGGTGGGGCTATTCATATTTTTAGACCTCTTTTTGCCACAGTACATACTCAGAGCCTCTGTGGTTGACTATGCTAAATTTTGGCTTTTACTTTTTACACTGCCTTAATTCTCTGACTTGTATACATGTTTCAGGTGTAACTTCAAGGGTCATTCTATAGTATTTAAAACTGAGAATTGTTTAAAGAGGTCCTTCACTCTGAATAAGAGTCTATCTTATATGTTTCCCACACCCTGTACATACAGATTGCTCCCATAAAAAATCTTCCTACCTGCATCTACTGAATGTTATGAGCCTTTAAACATTCAAGATGGCGGCTCATGGGACATCAGGCAGCCTGCAAACAGAAAGTGCCTTCTTTTTTTTTATTTATTTATTTATTTTTTTCCACTCAGCTTTTGTATCTCCTTCTTCATATGGAGTAGCCCATGTGTCTACCGTCGTTATCATGATGGGCCAACAACCTGATCGGAGGTACTTGCTCGTCATTGTGGATATGTTTGGAGTGGCGTATATAGATTTTTTTTTTTTTTTTTATACTATCCCCCTGTGTCCCCCCTACCACCCTTGCCCCCCCCCCCCCACTCCCCCCTACACCGAAGGAAAATTAAACTAAGCTGTGGTCACTTTGGTAAGCTTCCCAGTCCTGTAAGGAATTGATTTATCAGATCTCTGTATATTGGCCAGTTTGTTAAAGCCAGCTCGCTTTTAAGTTCCGATATTATAGTTTTAAACCATAACCCCTTATCTGGTGGATCAGTGCTAGCCCATCGTAGCGTTATAATTTTTTTTGTTGCCCAGAACACCACTGACCCCAATCGTCTTTTCTCTATAGGCCAGCTCTTGGGAAACAAGTTCAGAAGCCCCCATCTGGGGGTGAGGGTTATTTTATCATCTATCATGGTTTCCAGTTTTTCTGTAACGATCTGCCATAAAAGTTTAGAGTATTTACAGTCCCACCAGAGGTGCATTAAGGTTGCCGGTACCTGCTTGCACCACCAGCAGTTATATGATGGATATCTGGCGTTGTAGTCTGCTGTAAAATAAAAACGTGATACGAATTTAGTGCAGAAAATTCTTAGGGCAGGGGACTGGACTGATTTGATTGTAAGATAAATATTAGTCCAGTCGTCGTCTTCTATCCGTGTCCCAAGATCATCTTCCCATTTCCTAGTATAATCTGTTATTATACTTGTTGTTAATTTCTTTATATGGTTGTAGTAGAATGAGATTCTGTTTGGTCTTTGTCTTGCATTGAGAAAAATCTCCTGTATTGCTGTTGGTTTAAAAGTCGTTGATGGGAGACTCAGTGTCCTAATATAACTAGCAACTTGATATTGAACTAAGGTAAATATGTGGGAGTTTTCTCTTAGTAGCAACCCGCTTGCCGGTGACCAAATATGAGCTATTCTTGTATGGAACATTTTTTTGTATTTTGATATTTGTGCATTGCGTTTTCCCTGGGGGAAGTCCTGATTAGTGGTCAATGAACGCATCATATCTGGGAATGGGAATAATACTTTGTTTTTCAGGGTTGTTATTATTGTCGAGCATATATCAATCACAATGGGATTCATATGCTCATTTTTTTGTATTATTGCCTTTAAACTATTGTAATCACATGATGTGATTTCTTCAAGAGTTATGGGGTATAGCTCGATAGCTGATTTTGGTAGGTTATTAGCCATTCATCCACTCTTTTAAATTGGGCGGCTTTATGGTAAGCGCTTAGATCCGGGGCCCCCATCCCTCCGAGATCGGGTTGTTTGATTAGATTTTTATATGCAATGCGATGTTGCCTATTATTCCAATAAAAAGATGCGAGTCGTTTATTTAGTTGTTTTAGAAAGGCGGTCGGTATCCTAATTGGAATATTTTGCAGTAAGTACAGAAAATGTGGTAAAAAAAACATCTTGACTGCGGCAATTCTGCCAAGAATATTTAACTGGGAATTTTCCCATTTCATGATCAGCTCTTTTAGTAGTTTTTCTAAGGGGATATAGTTTAAATTGAATAATTGGTCCAGGGATTTGGATATGTTTATACCTAGGTATTTCAGGTGCGACGTTTCCCACTGAAGATTACTTGCGTGTTTTAATGTGTCGGATTCCTTCTCAGAGAGAGCGAAAGGCAGTATGATCGATTTCTGATAATTTAATTTAAAGTTTGCATACCTGCCAAAATCCTTAATTACTTTAAGTACTTTTGGAAGTGATGATAATGGGTCCTGTAGTGTTAGGAGGATATCATCGGCGTAGGCTAAATATTTTATATTGTTTCCACCAATAGGTATTCCCTTAATTGAGGGATCATTAGATATAATATTAAGCAGTATTTCAAGATGCAAATTGAAGAGAACGGGTGATAAAGGGCAGCCTTGTCTGGTCCCGTTAGACATAGATATGGGTTGTGATAGTGTGTCATTTATGTTCAGTCTGGCGGCCTGGTTTTTATATAGTGACATGGTTTTACCCAATAGGTTTGGGCCAATTCCTAGATGGGTTAAGGATTTCTGGAGGAAAGTCCAGGAAACGCGGTCAAAAGCTTTTTCAGCACCCAGGGCCACGATGGCCGCTTTTCTGCTGTGCTTATGTATGTGGTTGATTACGGCCACTGCTGTAGCGATGTTCTGGTGGACCCCACGGGTTCGTATAAACCCCGTTTGGTATTGTGAAATTATATCTTGGGCAAATGTTTGAAATCTGTTTGCGATGATTGTAGGCAAGATTTTTACATCAATATTAATCAAGGAAATGGGGCGGTAGTTTGAGCAGTGGGTTAGGTCTTTGCCCGCTTTTGGAATTAGCCGGATTATAGCAGTATTCATTGTCGATGACAGAGGCGTTTGCATGTCGATACTATTTGCTAATCTAAGAATATAGGGCGTCAGTTGTGATTGGAATGCTTTAAAGTATTCTGCCGGAAAGCCGTCGGATCCGTTGGATTTACCAGACTTTTGTTGTATTACTGCGGCTTCCACTTCTTCTAGAGTGAATGGCTTATCTATTTCTTCTGATATTTCTTGCTTGAGTTTGTGTGTACCAACGGTTTTAAAAAAAGTGTCGTAATCAAGGAGTTCCTCCGAAGCTTTAATATTATATATGTCCTTATAGAAGTCCATGAATTCTCGGGCGATCTCTTCCGGAAGATATTTAATCTTGCCATCCTTATTGCAGATTTTATCTATAAAATTATTTGCTCTGTGATCTGTAAGATGGTCTGCCAGGATTTTCCCACTTTTACCCAGATTTAAGTTTTTTTTAATTGATTCCGTATTAATTCTGTTCTTTCCGATGATATAATATCGTTCAGTTTTTGTCTTTCTATGCACAGGTTCTTGTATACCTCATCCGATAAGGAGCTCTTGTGCTCGTTTTCCAGTTTTGTTATGTTACCTATGGTGTCATTGATTAATTGCTCTTGATGTTTTTTCTGGCGTGCAGCAATTGAAATGGCTATGCCTCTTATGTAACACTTGTGGCATTCCCACAGAGATTGTATTGTGGTTTCCTGGTTATCATTAAGTCTAAAATATTCTGTAATCGCGGTTAATAGATGTGCTTTAATCTCTGGTTTGTCTAACATTTTGCGGTCTAATGACTATATTCGTTGTTCTCTAAATGTATTATTCCATGCAAAAGAACATATTACTGGGGCGTGGTCTGACAGCGTTATGGGACCGTGCCGACAGGCTAATACTTCCGTTAGAAGGGATTGGGAGATAAAGATATAGTCTATGCGTGAGTACACATTGTGTGCCCGGTTGTAACAGGTGTAGTCACGGATGTTAGCGTGCAGTATACGCCAAGCGTCAACCAATTTCAGTCGTCTAAAATTCTGCCACAGCGTTTGATTATATAGCGTTTCTGCTGGTTTTCGTGGCCCTCCCGACGTGTCCAACTTATTGTCGCTTATGAGGTTGTGGTCCCCCCCCCCAGATTATGGGTCCTTTTTTAACCGAGTCTGACTGTGCTGCTCTGCATTCTGGGATTGCTGACCTTTCCCTGACCCCAGCTCTGCTCTGTCTGAGCAAAGCACAGCTATAACCCGCCCCCCCGTACTTTATCCCACTCTCCTCTCCTCAGTAAACGTGACGTTTCTGAGTCAATATTGCGGCGCCCGTATCCTAAAGTCGTGAACAGAGTTGCAGCCCAGTGCAGGAAAGAATAATAAGTAAGTGACTAAAAACTTAAAATGTATTAATTTTATATGCTGGGGAATCGTTTTTTAAGGGTTTGGGCTTTTCAATAAATCATGGTGAAGGTCCGGTTTACGACTGGGCCTACATGTACCTACAGTATTGTTTTTGAACTGTAATCTTGTAATATTTCTGTTTCAGTGTATACCCTCTGCTATTGTGCATTTTTCAGTATTGAGGAATAAAAACTGTGTGGTAAGTGGTGTAGAATATTCATTTGTAAATGTTTGTGCTGTTTCAATTTAGTCTAGGCAGGCTTAGGGTTTTTACAATTTAAATCAAAGTACAAATATATAGCTTTTTAGTTTTTAAATCTTTTTATTAGTTTATTATTGTTGTCAAGTAAAAAAATAAATATCAGTAGCTTACCTTTCATTGAGTGGCTGCAGCGCTCAGCTTCCTCCTCTGTCTGTCTCCTTAAGAAATTACTTTCGGTGGACCAAGAACAGAAACACCCCCACTCCCTGCCCAGACCTTCTGATTGGCTGCCTCTCTCAGAAGCTCTGAAACCCCGCCTCCTCTCCTCACACTCATTAATACATGTACATCACATCGCTGTTGCCACACACACTTTTTCTCATTTTTTTTCTATGAATCTCCAATGCTCCAATACTTTTAAGGATCACTTAGGAACTACAGGGTCTTTTTGAAAAAATACCATTTTGTGAATACTCACCTGTAAAATGGGTATTATAAGTATGTCACACTTCAAGAAATTCATAACGTGTGGGTAATACTGACCTGTAGAGGGCGATATGCAGAGATGCCAGGAAAAAAGAGAGCCCCTCCCGGTCCATAAATACCTGGGACCTCCCACTCATTACCCAGTATAAGAACAGCAGTAAGGTAAGGGACCAGGAAGAGCCCAACACAAAGCATAACAATGCAAAGTTCACCATATAAAGGATCCAGAATACAAAAGGGCAGGGTGAAGCGGGGTGTGTGACATACTTATAATACCCATTTTACAGGTGAGTATTCACAAAATGGTATTATTCTAAGTATGTCACACACCCCGCTTCAAGAAATTCATAACGTGTGGGACATCCAACAGCAGTGTCCATAAAGGGTGGGGATCCAAAACAAGGCAACAAGGCACAACTTAAACCACTGCAGCTTGCAGAACTTTGCGGCCAAACACAGCATCCGCTGAGGCCCGAACATCAACCTTGTAAAACTTGGAAAAAGTGTGAACAGAAGACCAAGTAGCAGCCTTACAAACTTGCTCAACAGAGGCCTGGTGCTGAAAAGCCCAGGACGCCCCAACCGCACGAGTAGAATGAGCAGTAACACGAAAAGGGGGTACCTTGCCTTTGGCAGAATAGGCCCCAACTATGGTCTGACGGATCCATTTACTAATGGAAGACTTGGCAGGCGCCAAGCCTTTTCGGGGCCCGGAGGGCACCACAAAAAAGGCATCCGTCTTACGAAAGGAAGATGCTACCTCCAAATAATACTTCACAACACGAACCACATCCAAAGAATGCAGGGCCCTCTCCTTGTCATTGCTGGTATTAGGACACAGAGAGGGCAGAACAATGTCTTGGTTTAGGTGAAAGGCAGAAACAACCTTAGGAAGGAAATCGGACTTGAAACGAAAAACCACCTTGTCCTGATGCCCCTCAAAGTACGGGGCTTGAATGGACAAAGCCGCCAACTCAGAGACGCGCCTAACCGAAGTGATGGCTACCAAAAAGGCCACCTTCTGCGTAAGTGAAGACAAGGCAATATCATTCAAGGGCTCAAAAGGAGAATCCTGAAGAGCAGAAAGAACCAAATTCAAATCCCAAACAGGGAGCAAAGGTTTTCTAGGAGGCCGCACGTGCGTGACTCCCTGGAAAAAAGTCTTAACCAAAGGATGTAGGGCAAATGACCTTTGAAAGAACACCGCCAGGGCAGAAACCTGCCCCTTCAGGGTACTAAGCTGGAGCCCCAGGTCCAGACCATGTTGAAGAAACTCCAGGATTCTGGAGATGGAAAATTCCCTACAAGGCAACGCCCTGATCTCACACCAATCAATATAAGACCTCCAAGTCCTATAGTAGATATTAGAGGAAGACCGCTTCCTAGCACTAATGAGAGTTCGAATCACAGCACCGGAAAGACCTTCCTCCTTCAAGATGGAGGTTTCAGCAGCCATGCCGTCAAAGCCAGCGTTGGTAAATTGGGATAACGTAGTTGACCCTGGGTGAGCAGATCCGGCAGCAGGGGCAGAACGAACTGATCCTCTAATAACCTTACCACATCTGCGAACCAAACCTGTCTTGGCCACCTTGGAGCCACCAGAATTGCTGACGCACCCTCCAGGGCCAGCTTGCACACCACTCTGGCCAGCAAGGGAAACGGAGGGAACAGATACAGAAACCCCAGATCCCTCCAGTTCAGAGACATGGCATCCACTGCCAGAGCCAGTGGATCCCGTGAGAGAGACACAAATGTCGGAAGTTTGTGATTGTGACGAGAGGCAAAGAGGTCCACCACCGAGGACCCCCACCTGAGACAAATCAAGCGAAACACTTTGGGGCTGAGAGACCATTCCCCCCGGCGAGCTGAGAACCTGCTCAGAGAGTCCGCCTCCGTGTTCTCCGCTCCTGGAATGTAAACTGCTGAAATGCACGGGACGTGGGTCTCCGCCCAGGCCAGAATCAAAGACACTTCCTTGAGGGCACTCCTGCTGCGAGTCCCTGCCTGGTGGTTGATGTAGGCGACCGCCGTCCGATTGTCCGACCAGACTTGAACCGGCAATCCTTGCAACTGATGAGTCAAGCGAAACAGAACCATCCTGATGGCCCTCAATTCCAGAACATTGATGGACTCGTGAGCCTCCTGAGGCCCCCACAGTCCCTGAAACTGACGATCCTTCCAGAACCCCCCCCCCATCCTCATAGACTGGCATCCGTGGTGACCGTCTCCCAACAAGGGGCCAGAAAGGATCTGCCCCTCGACAGATTGATTGGATCCAGCCACCACTGAAGGGAGCACCGAACTCGGGGGGTCATCAGGAAGGACTGATCCAACGACAGTGGCGACCCGTCCCAGGCCGCCAACAGATGGAGCTGGAGTGTCCTTGTGTGGAACTGAGCAAAGGGAACCGCTTCGAAGGAGGCTACCATCAATCCCACCAGCCTCATCCCCAGTCTGATGGCCGGACGAGGGATAGACAGGAGGAGTCGAACCAACTCCTGAATCAAGAGAGCCTTGGACTGAGGAAGAAACACCCTGGCCTGGGAAGTATCCAGGGACATTCCCAGAAAAGACACTAACCTGGACGGAGAAAGAGAGGACTTGGGGTAGTTGATCACCCACCCGAATCTCTCCAGAGTGGACACCACAGTTCTGGTGTCCAATACCGCTTGGCTGAAGGAAGATGCCATAATGAAAAGGTTGTCCAGATAAGGGACAATGCGAATACCCTGGGCTCTGAGGAGAGCCATCACCCCGGCCAGCACCTTGGTGAAAACCCTTGGAGCCGAGGTAAGACCGAAAGGAAGTGCCACAAACTGAAAATGCCGATCCTCCACCACGAACCTGAGAAATCTCTGGTGCGCTGGAAAAATCGGCACATGCAGATAGGCGTCCTTGATGTCTACGGACGTCAGAAAGTCCCCCTGCCGAAGAGAATGGATAGCTGAACGCAGCGTTTCCATGCGAAATTTCCGCGGACGGACAAACCTGTTGAGGATCTTTAGATCCAGGATAGGCCGAACAGAGCCGTCCTTCTTGGGCACCGTGAACAGATTGGAATAAAAGCCCCGACCCCTGTCTGAGGGGGGCACTGGGCAAATAACTGCCATATCCAACAGAATCTTTACTGCCGCCTGGAGCCCCTGCGCGGCCAGAAGGTCTGAAGGCACCCGTGACCTGAGGAGTCTGGGAGGGGGCCGGAGCTCGAACTCCAGCTTGTAGCCGGAAGTCACCACTTCCCGGATCCATCTGTCCGAGACCTCCCGGTCCCAGACCTGGGAGAAGTGTTGCAGCCGTCCCCCCCCCCCCCACCCACATGGGTGAGGGCGCCCCCTCATTGCTGAGCTGGCTTGGCAGCGGGATCGGGCTTAGAGCCCCAGCTGTATCCTGGGCAGGCACGTCCTCTGCCCCTGTTCCAGGAATCTCATCTGGCTGTGGGGAAAACAATTCCTCTGCCAGCTCTAGCCCCACGAAAGGAAGGAGCAAAGGAACCCGCCCCCTGAAAGGGACGACGCTGTTTTTTGCGTTGAAGTAACTTACCACCCTTGGCAACTGAATCCAACTTCTCACCAAAGAGCCGTAATCCCAGAAAGGGAAGAGCGGTCAGCGACTTTTTAGACACAAAATCAGCCGCCCACTGGCGCAACCAAACCGAACGCCGAATAGTCGCCAATAGAGCCGACGTTCTGCCACACATCATCAGTATGTCATCCAAGGCGGCTAGTACAAATGACAAAAACAATTCACACCTTTTAAGGCCAAGGAACTCGTCACTATCCGGATCTAACCCGGAAGAAGTGAACAGGTCCCTGACCACCGACCTGGTAGCCACCACCAGCAGCGCTGAAGCACAAACCGGCCTCATGGCTGACCCAACACTGGCAAAACCATGATAAGCCATTTGGTCAATGCGTTTATCCTCACCATCTTTAAGCGTGGAGCAATCAGGAGAATTTAAAACAGTAGTGTTGGATAAACCCAGAATCTGTGCATCCACCTCGGGAGGGAACGCCCAACGCTTAACTGTATCCAAGGGAAAGGGATATTTTGTGTCACAACCCTGAGGGACACCTGGGAGCCGGGCAGGCCTCTCTCATTCCTTAGCAATAATCCCATCCAAATGCTTTTGGTTAGGAAATTCCAAGCGCGGCCTGGATTCTTCGAAAAATTCCCCCTTTTGCTGTGGAACCACCTCAGGAGGAGAAATAGCCAAAACCTCAAACATCTGAGCCAGAACATTAGGAGTATCCGAAGACCTCCCCAAGCCCCGCTCGGTATCAGCACCCACAAACTGCTGATCGTCTGAATTATCTGATTCTTCATATACCTCCCCATCCTCAAGTTGGGAGTAATCAGACCAGTCTAGATTATCAAGATCATCCAAGTCGGCCGCCGGTGAAGACGGCGACAAGTGCTTTCTCTTAGCCGGAGCCTTTCTGGTGACCGTGCTGGAGAATAATTTTTCAAGATTGGCCAATCGGGCACACATCTCCGATTGCAACTGCCCGCCCATGACAACGTCAGACAGGGCACTGGGGGGGAGGAGAGACCGGCGGCGCTGAACCAGACGCCTGGGGTCCGGACTGCCGCGTAATAGTCTACTGTGTGCATGGTATACACAGATATACATCATCGCCAGTAAGGGATGCCCCACACCCCATACACTTCCGGGATTGCCCCGAAGGGAGCCCGAGCCCAGTATCCGGGGGTGCCTCCATAAGGTGAACTTATAGTTGGTCGCAATGACCGAGGGAATCGCGCATATAAGCAACTTGGGATGCCCCTTTAATGTCCCAAGTGGGAGGATTTGCAATAAGCTAATTAAGAACCCAGGGACCCTAGGACCGGGAGAAACCCCCTAACACCACTGTAGGTTATATCTGAAAGACATTATAAAAAAGGCTAATAAGAAAAGCGGAGTATAAAATATATATATATATATATATATATATATATATGACATAAAAATATATAATTATAGGTGATGGGACAGAAGGGGGGCCCACCGGGCCACTCACTGTGGTCCTGAAGACAGCTTCCTCTCTCCGTGAGGTAAAGAGCAGCTCTGAGGAGAGAAGGGGGGCGTGGCCAGCTCCTTCTGAGGAAACAGACACAGAGAAAAGCACCTCAGCGGTGCCTGTGACACAGGGGCGGGCCGCAGCGCTGGAAAGCCCGGCCCCGCCCCCAAGAATGAAAGCGTGAGGGGAGAAGCTCCCCTCCGCCATGACAATGCAAAAAGGCCGGCACCGCAGCCATGTGCGGCCACGGCGCCGGTCTCAGAAGAGACAGAAGGAGGGGAGCGGGCCGTGGCTTTGACCCTGACGCCCGGCCCCGCTCCTCGCTCAGAATCCAAGCCGCATCAGCACCAAATAGAAGGGTGGGTGCCGCGGCTGGCGGCTAAAGCCCGGCCCCGCCGCTTTTACCTCAGGGAGAAAGCCTGCATAAAAATGGCGGCCACAGCGCCGTTTTGACAGAGAAATACACGCTGTTATGAAGTAATAAATACGTTAATAACTATTGGGAGGATAATTTAATAAATTAATACATTAAAACATTATTAAGAATTAATGATTACAAAATTTGGACCTAACACCGAATAAGGGGCCCTGCTCCTACCCTCCGCTATCCCGCTAGAGAGAGGGGCATTACCCAAAGGGGGGGACCACCCAAAGTGTAAGGCCAAGGGACGGGGCATCCCAAACCGGGGTCACCGTCCCGGATGACCGCCTACCCTCTTATATAGGGTCTCACGGGAGAGCATTTGCTCCTAAGGACCAAGGGTGCTTTTCTACCCTCACCCGGACCGTCAGCCTAAGCTGGGAGGCATGAGGTAACAGAAAAAAAAGATCCAGGCGGAAATAGATAACTAAAGGGCCGGGAGTCATCCTGACTACCTGAAATCCCCCTGTGCAAGGAGCATCTTCTGACTTGCTCGCCGTCTGCAGAGATGAAGACTGGGTAATGAGTGGGAGGTCCCAGGTATTTATGGACTGGGAGGGGCTCTCTTTTTTCCTGGCATCTCTGCATATCGCCCTCTACAGGTCAGTATTACCCACACGTTATGAATTTCTTGAAGCGAGGTGTGTGACATACTTAGAATAGGATACAATAGGACAAAAATTGGACTTGCTTTTATTATAACTTTATATTAAGTAACATTATGATTACATGATTTTGCACATATTCTTTTAATTAGTTGGTAATTTCCGTATACTTGTCCTTTGGCCTGACTTCCAGACCAACGGACAGTACTAATGCAACGATTGTGACACTTATTCCCACATTAAAACCTTTCATAGTTTCCAAAGCTATTTGCCCCTAATTGGGGTCTGAACATTTGTAACAAGCCCATGCCATGTGCCAAACGATTAAATATATTGTCCACCTTTTTTGTGTGCTATACTAATTTTTAGTGTAGAGTAGCCCACCTAGCTATTTAGTAAATTGATAGCACAACAACCGTCTGATGTCTGACTCAGTTTCAGATTTCAAGGTGTGTATACTATATGCTACACTTTTTAAGTTAAGGCCTGGTGTTTTCAGTGATAAAATTACCCCATATTTCATGACAAATGGAATTGGGTTTTGTGAGAGTAGGTTTTTGTCACTTCACCTGTCCTGATCTTATAAATTAGCCTGTCTGCCGATAAGTCTTAAAAAATGACTTATTCATTGAATGGAAAATTAAAAAAACAAATTAATCAAAAGCTCAGAGAATGGTAATAGACCATTCTCTGAGCTCTAGATTCTTTCCATAATATTTAGCAAATATAAGGGTTGATTCAGAGCCCCTTCCTCGCCATTTTTGGGGAGGTCTTGCAACCAAACGAAAAATCAGGCAAACATTAAAACAAGCATTTTCACTTGCAGACAAAAAGGCTCTGCTGAATCAGACAAGGGCGAAAAATGGACCAGAATGGAAATTTTCATGTAAAAAAATTTCAAGAAAGGGGCTCTGAATCAACCCTATAGTCTATGATCATATGTTGCAATATGAGGTTCCCTCTTTTTATAGCAAGAGGAGGTAATTCATGTAACCAAAAAAGGCCTATAGGGTTGTGGTCTCCTGATCCTTGTGGTATACTGTAATACTGAGTTGAAACCACTAGATGGTGCTCTTTTTTTAGGTCCAAGGTGAGGTCAAGAAAAGTTTGCTGCAGGTGTAGAGTGATTTGCATACTTAGGTTGAAAGTTTTCGAATTGATGAGTTCAGTGATTGGGTTAAGTGATTAATGAGCATGTCAGTTGTTCTCCTGCCCTAGATGCAAACTAATGGTTGTCTCCCAAGAACATAGGGGATGTGTCTGCTGTATGCAGTTATTCTGTACATCAAACAACATTTTATTACAGACCATATGGCTATTGGATGCTTGCACATACATAGTCATTTTACGTCTGTATTTAACCTATCTGTGCACTGAGACAAACACAAGCAATGAGTCCACACATGCCCAGAGGGGTGGTGCCCTAGTAATGGTGCCTCGGGAGCAGCTAGGGTGTTAGGTGCCTCACTTCAGTCATGTCCCGGCTTGGAATTAAGAATTAAACCTGCTACCCTTTGATCAGAATGCTGCTTCCTTACAATTGGGTGATAACTGCCCCTCAGGTAGGGGTGTTAACTACCCCCCTCAATGCAATTGCATTCTGTTGAACAGCTGTTCACATCAAAAGAGAATGCAATTGTCAAACGGTTATGGCCATGGGTGCTTCTCATTTCACACTATTTTGTATATGTCCAGAAATTCCTGTCTTAACAGATTTTAAATTGGGACTTTTGTCTCTACCATCGAGTTATTGTGTGTTTGGTTTACTGTTTTAGGGTTGGGAGGTATGGGACTGTTTTTGCCATTTTTGAGAAGACTTCCTTTATTGTCATGTATTTGAAAATGTGTGTGATTTAGTGGATGTGACTGGGGATTTTTGTAGTTTAGTTTGCCTAATCCCTGTTGTATAAGTGGATAGGTTGAGATATTCCATATTTCAGTTATCAGTGATTTAAAATGTATTTATTTTTTCCAGTTTTGACATTTTGACATGTTGATTACATTTTAGATCTCTCACTATCAGATTTTATATGTTTCAACATTTTCAATTACTACAACGTGCCTAATATGGTTTGGCTGCAAACTTGCAATAAATCCAACCGCAATCAATGTAAGTAACCTTTTCACTTTTGCATTTGTATGTTGCTGCATCAGGAGCTGCAGAGTGTTCAGGATTCTTCCACTGTAGCACAACAGTGGTAGGTTCCCTGTAACCGTTTATTTCACCATCTGTAAAAGAAGGAAAAAACAAGCTTGGATAGTTTTTGGTAAACCGTCGATATGCACTGTAGCATTTTTATGCAGCTTCTATAATACATATGCAATGTACACACGTTTGTGCAGTACAAATTACAAACAGTACCAAATACATGTTTTTGCTGTGTCTGGAGACTAGCTTTAAAGTGGACCAACACCCACGGGTGATCGGCCCGGGAATCTATAAGATTCCCGGGCTGATCACCTCCCTCCCCGCGGGACATCCGAGATCGGGATGTCCCGCGGGGTGAAAACCCCCCAAACTCCTTACCCTAGTTTCGGCGGCGGCCGGCCGCCGCCGCCTCCCTCGCGCCCCTCTAGTCGTGCGCGCGCCCGCGCCGGCCGTCTGTGAATGGCCGGCGCGGGCACGCGCGCGTCAACAGGGACGCGCGGGAGGCGGCGGCGGAGGAGCCGCTTGTCCGCGGCTTGTCCGTCGCCGCGGACAGAGGTGAGTTCGGGGGGTTCGGGGGGGTTTCACACAGCGGGGCACCCCGATCGGGGGTGCCCCACCGAAGTGGACCAAGACCCAGGATAGTCAAAATCCTGGGTGTTGGTCCACTTTAAAGAGGAGAGGGCTGGTCATCTCACTCTTTGTTGGGCAAACTGATGTCAGATGCCCTGATGTGTGAATCCCCTGTAATTAGCCAAAACCGGACCTTTCTGTCAATTCCTCAGCACATATGCAGGCTTGAACTGCAACCCATGCTTTACCTTTATGCAAGGCACATTCCTGTGCCAACCTTTTGTGAATGACTTGGGCGAGTACGCAGGTGATTGGGTAGTGAGGCCTTTACTGCATTGAGCTATTTTTGCTGCTCAGAAAAGCATAGTAGAAAGATAACTGAAAGCGCCCCATGATTGGCCCACAAATGCATGGTGGGAATGAGCGAAAGGCAATCTTGGGGGTTTTACATATCTGGGCTGATCAGGAAGCCCCAGGCAAGAGGAACAAAAGCTGGAGTAATAAAAATCGTGGAATTTGTTCCTCTTTTAAGGGACTGTAATTCCTATGGCAATATTAAAATATTTGACAAGTCAAAAGTTAAAAAATGAATATCAGTAACTTACCATACATTGAGTAATTTCAGTGTTGTCTTTCCCCTCCTGTCTGCCCTCCCTTAAATTTAATTACTCCAGGATCACGCAAAAAAAAAACGATTTGCCCCCTATACTTCCCAAAGTCATCATCCAATGGAGCCCTGCAGACTGAATTGATCCAGCTTCTGTGTTGTCAACTTCAATGCTGATAGCGCACTTACTATGTATTTTCAGTGTCAACTGTCTTTCCAACTGCGACAGGTGATCATTTGGTGTTCCCCCTGCCAGCAATCAAGAAGGGAATCCGATCCCTCATGACTGAAGGGTGGTCACAGGGTTACTAGAAAGCACTGAAGCGGACGATACAGAATTTTTTTCTCGACATTAAACCCATCCATGTACATGATCGCTTCCTTACCTCTAGGCCACAACTGTCCCTTAAAATCATGAGCTGGTTATTAGAATCATGTCACATCATCACTGTTCAACCACAGGACTAGGTTGTGTCAATGAACAGGTACTGTAAGAAGTTATATTCTAAGTATACAGTACGTCCTGCTCCAAATATAATACTTACAATTGGGTTATCCTCCGCCAGAGGGCACTATGGCACTGCAGACATGCAAAAACAGGCTCCTCCTGGCCCTTCATATACCCAGTGACCTCCCACAAATCCCCCCAGATTTCTCTGCAGTGCTGACTCCGAAGACATGAAGTATCACTCTCTCGCAGGTGAGCAGAGTATCACTCTCTGCGGCCCTGTTGGACTATTCCCGCCCGTCCTCCTTGTGATGTGCCTCCCAGCCTGGGCTGCGCTGGTCGGGTGAAGGTAGGCAGCACCATGGGTGCTTAACGGAGCCATGCTCCACCGCAGTCCCCCACCATAGGGTAGGTGGTTTAGGCTGATGGTGAGCCTCATAATGGATGTCCCTCCCGCATTATTGCCCCATGCCCCGTGTAGAGGTGGACCCTGTTTAGAGGGTCGCCATCCTCCCCCCCGTTTTCCCCCGTTTTCGGGGGAAAAGAAGGGGGGGGGTGTGGCGGTCTCAGTACATACTATTCTCAAGATTTGGGCCGTATTTTGCCCCGGACCGGCATCTAGGTGTCAGAGCCGCGCTGCTTGCTCCGTCTATTCTGGCCGCCGCCGTATTTTTTCCCTTGATTTCTCAATCGATGTAATTGTGTACAGCTCGCGCTGACTTATCATCCTGCAGCTAGAGGCAGGAAGCTAATCTTTTTACATCGCCTACGGGTGGCGAATTGGTGGCGGCGTCTTTGGTCCTTATGAGTACCACTAGCAGACGCTTTTACTCATACTACATGATTGACTTGCCAGCCTTAACGGCCGCTTCGGAGCTTCGCGCTCTTTGGGGGAAGGCGGGGACCTGGCGTGGCGCCATTTTGTGGATCGCGCGCGCGGGTATTGGTGGTCCTTCTCCTCCCCTGGTCTGTAAGTCCCCTTGCTGGCGATTTCACTCTTTATTAATTCTTTTGCTGCGCATGGTCCTGACACCTATTATTCCCCTTCTGTCGTTCAGACGTTAAAGACTCCGGTGGCTTCTCCCGGCCTAACATAACTCGTAGCGGCCTTACATAAATTCTCCCACATTCCTAGCGGGCCTTTGGGACATCCAGGGTTGCTTATTGCATAAATCCCTACTGACATATATTGCACTGATAATCACCATATGGAGGCATCTCGGAATTTTGTACCAGCGGTTCCCCCGAGACAAGACCCACTGTGTATAACGTGTGGCTACCCCCACTTCGGTGCTGAGAACGCACCGATCTGTGCACCCTGTGCCGATCAAGTACTGATCCGGCTGCCAGGATTGCCAGGGGCTGCTCCTCGCCCTAACACTCCTATCCCACCAGGCTTAAATCTCGTTGATGACGAGTCGCTTACGAGTAAGGAGTTACAGCTGGCTGCGTCTTCCAGACTGCCCGGGGCTGACCAGACTATTACAGGGACGACAAAGCGCTCGGGCCCTGACATGAAGTGGTCCTCTACGCCCTCTGTTTCTACCCCTGCTAAGGGATCGGCGGAGTCCGCTACTCCGCGGGCCTGCACCACTTCTGAGGAAGGAAGGTTGTTCTCGGACTCGGGCTCATCCGACGAGGAGCCGAGGAGTCATGGCGATTCTAACCTCGAAGACTGGAACCATTTTGATACCGTTGGCTTGCTGAGTAGAATCTTTAAGACCCTGTCTATCTCCCTCCCCAACGCGGCTCCCCAGCCGAGAGAGGAGCGTTTCCATACAGCAACACCGCACTTGGAATTCCTAGAGCAGGCTCATTTCCATGCTCTCGTACTCGAGGAATGGGAACACCCTGGTCGGCTTCTAGGGGCCCCAGGAGACTGGGATTGGAAATACCCTTTCCTCCCTGAGATGGTTGATTGTTGGTCTTCGCCCCCTGTGGTAGACGCTCCGATCATTGGGGTTCCTAAACCCCCCTTTGTGGCAGCTCCTGCTTACTGTACCCTTTGGGACGCCGAGAACCGGCGCATGGATAAACTGGCTTCACACGCTTTTTTCTGTGCAGGAACGGTGCTGCGCCCGGTCTGTGTCGCGGCCATCACTGCAGTGGCCGCCAAAACCCTCATCGGACAGATGCTTGAGCATCACGTTAACGATCTCTCCTGGGAGGTGTTTAAGGCACTCTCCAGTTGTGATGTATTTCTAAGATTTATCCTTTTAGCTATGGATGACACCATTAGAATGTGTGTGAGGACTTCCGCCTTTGTGGTGGCGATGCGTCGCATGGTCTGGCTGCGAGAGTGGGGTGCGGACTATGCTGCTAAAAGGACTCTTACCAGGTTCCCCTTTAAAGGGCATCGCCTGTTTGGGGCCCGTCTGGACCTGTTTGGAAAGGAGGGCAAATCATCCCGGCGCAGGCGCCCGTCTCGGCCCCCTCAGGACAGGGTCACCCCTCCCCCTCCATACCATAGCGTTAAACAAGAACCAGGGGGGGTCCTCCCGGAGTTGTAGCACAGACCCCTGCCCCACAAGCAACAGACAACGCTCTGGGCCCTCCGGCAGGGTGAAACCTAAATCTTCCACCAAATCCTCTCAAGCATGATGGGGCGCCCTGGCCCGCCTGGGCGAGGGGACGACTGCGGCACCTTGCTCCTATCAGGAGGCATTTTGCCTCTTTCTGGTGGATACAGGAGGTAGTTTCCTCCGGATACAGGATAAAGTTTGCCGCGCGGCCTCCCCCATGATTGTCAGGGTACTCCTGGTCCCCTGCCTCTGTTCAGGTGCTGGTGCAGGCCATACACGGCCTGCGGGGTTTTGGAGGTCACTTGCAGTTTGTCCTTATCAGGCAGAGGCAGGTGCCGTTACGCCAACCCCTTCACATTCTCCCAAAAGAATGAGTCTGTCTGCCCTTCTTAATCACAAGTTGTTGGCAATTCTGCTATGCAGGCAGTTTTCTGCATGAAAATTTCTGGGATGGGCCACTAGCGCCTGGCGCCTAGTGGGTCCTTGCCTTCTGGGGAGATCAGGGATGCTTAGACTCACTTCCCTGTGTCTTCTAGACACTCAGGCTTTTCTGGTTGTGTTGGATGTCCAACACCGCTATTCCGTGGCCTTGTTATCTGGCCTCTCTTCTGCCCCCACGGTGTTCACCAGGTTACTATTGGAAGCTATGTCTCTGTTGAGACCAAGGGGAGTCCGCGAGAGGCCTGCCAGGTGGTCCTTCTCGCTTCCCAATCTCTATGTCAGGTCGAGTTAGCTACTCGGTTGGTGCCATCACTTGAGAGTCTTCTGGATGGGTGTTTTCTTCACCTCTTGTCCCCCTTGTCCTCTTGATGGGTATCCCCATTTCTAGGGATGAATCTAGTCCCGGTCAGGCGAGAATATTCCTCCCTCTACAATAAGGTGGACAATCTGGTTGCATGGGTTCAGTCCCTACTTGCTGTTGCAGTCCCTTCACCAGGCAGGAATGCGGCTGGTGGGCCCGTCTTGGTGACTTGCTTAGTGAAGTTCCTTATATTCCTCTACCAGGGGTTTTCTTCTACAACTTCTATTCTTAATACTGGACCGGGACCCAGCATCCCTGGAGCGGGATCATGTGTACCCTTCCCCTGAGTTAGGAGTCCCCCTTTGAGTGGATTTACTCTAGGATCCTGTCTGGGGACAGTTCAGTTTCCTTGCCCCTTCCACAGATGATCACCGTGGATGCCAACCCTTCAGGTGGCGGGGAGGTTTTTTCCTTCTTTATCCCCATGCGGGTGTGGGGAAGATAGGTACAAGGACCTCCTAGAAGGCCCCATCAGTACAGTGAGTTTTCAGGCTGACGCTATCTCGCCTGTCTTCTCCTCTTCCAGGCCTGCCTGTTGGGCGGTGCTCGGTCTGTCTGACGACTGTGGCCTGCCATTTTTCATCTGTGTGGGACCTAGTGCAAGGTGGTTCCCCAGGAAGGTATGTTCCTGTTCTGGGTGGAGGATACTGTTCCCTGCTTATCATTGGTATTCGCTCCTGTGGAGGTCCCTCTGTGACAGGTTGTGCTATCCCTGGGTTCTCTATGATGTTCAACCAGTATGGCTTGTTTGGTGCTTCGTCACCTTTTCAGGCTCTTGCCACTCATTTCCCTGTCCCTGGCTCCTCTGACCGTGGTCATGAGGATTTAGTATTTTTATGACGGGGCATTCTGGCCTTTTGGCCTTGTCTCCCTTCCAGCTGCTAGGCAGTTTTCTGTGCAGAATCGCTCTGGTAGGGGGACCATTGATTCGGGTGGCCCCTGGGGGGGCCTAGTGGAGTGTGGATTCGCAGACGTGATACCTTAGGGTAGTTGTTCTATACGTTCTGCCAGGGGTGTCGCCCTGTTTCACTCAGGGTCTCTGTTACATCACTCCAATTATACAGCCTCTGGCCTAGCCGGCCTGGCTGTTGGTTCTTCCGTCTTTATGGAGACAGGATTCTTCCCTCTGTGTTAGTGACTAATGGAAGTCTAAGAGCAGCGCTCTTCTTCTTCTTCTTCCACTCTTATGAGGTATGGCTTACCCATATGGATAGGTGTTAGCCTAGGTCTCTTTCCCGTTGGGCATTCTCTGTTCCTAGGGCTCTAGAGTTATTACAGCATGGCTTGGAGTTGGCTCCCCAACTCTGTACTCTGAAGGGTCGGGTTCTACCCTGTCCGCCTTCCGGTAGAAGTCTTCTGCTTATTTCCCTCGGCTAAGCTTTCCTTCGGGGGTTGCTCATTGCGTGCCTCGTTTAATTCTGTGATCCCTGTTGGGATTTGAATTTTTTATTACTGTTGCCTTGTGGGACGTTCCTTTTGGGCCTATTCAGGGGGCTGTCTGACGGTCTTTTACGTTCATCGTTGTCCCTTGGGTCTGCTGACTCAGTCAGACGTGTGTCTGAGCGGGTGGCTCTGTTTCGCTAGCCCTCGTTCCTTGTTATGCACCAGGCTAAGGTGGTGTTCCGCCTTACGCCGGACCTTTCTACCTCTGGTGGTGGTTTAGGTTCATGTGTTTATGACATCGTCTTTCGTTTGTACCTTATTCCTAGTAACTCTGAGGCAAGGGGATTTATTTTCCCTCATCAGGTGCTGGAATCCTTTTCCTGGATTGTTTTTCTGGCTCCTTAAGGGGACTGATTCCCCTCGGGGTTTGTGGGCACCTAACTCTGTATGTGCCTGATCTTGTCTGCTTCCAGGGGTTACGCGGCCTTGACCTAGCCTTTGCTTGGATGGTTTTCCCTTCGGGTCCTAGGGAAGATTGGCTTCTTCCTGGAATGATTGTTAGAGCTTGATCTTGTCAGGCTGTTACTCAGACCTATTCCTTTGAGGTGCTGAGCTTCTCTCGCCTTATTCTGATTCTACTGGTGAATAGGTATCCTTTGGCCTTTCATCACCAGGTTTTGTTGTACAGGTTTGCTAAATAGCTACCTTGGTTTCTGGTTCATACCTTTTCAAGGGTTTTTACGATTTGACGCTGGAAGCCTTTGCTCCTGTCGTTTTCGGTGGCAAGGTTGCAGGTTGCAGTGCCTCGACGGCCTACTGTGCCTTTTTTGTTGGGGATCCCACCCTATTTTATAGACACTGCTATTGGATGTCCCAATTGTAAGTATTATATTTGGAGCAGGACGTACTGTATACTTAGAATAATACAATTCTGTGAAGTACTCACCTGTAGAATTGGTATTATACGTATACAGTACGTCCTGCTCCACCCTACCCTGGTTTTGCATTATTCTGGATCCCCTGTATGGTGATTGTTGTTATTGTTATCATTACCAGTTGTTTTGGTGGTTGCTTTTCAATGCTGGCGATTTGTGGGAGGTCCCTGGGTATATGAAGGGCCGGGAGGAGCCTGTTTTTGCATGTCTGCAGTGCCACAGCGCCCTCTGGCGGAGGATAACCCAATTGTAAGTATTATATTTGGAGTAGGATGTACTGTATACGTATAATACCAATTCTACAGGTGAGTACTTCACAGAATTGTATTTTTCTCTTCCATTTTATTTCAGGCCATCAGGAGAATTCAGACACAAATGGGTTAACTCTCGACCAAAGCGCATTGACTGCAAAACAAAGGTGTGGTCCCTATACTTCTGGCTGTATTCCCACAATCCAGTTTTTATCTATTGCTGTTGGAACTGGGCTGCAGGTGTTTGTCTGGTGAGACTGATTGGGGGAACCAGGGAAAAATATTTCCTTTTGTATTGCTTATTATTTGCACTTTTTGAATATTATATTTTGTGCTTTTTAGTGAGGGGGCGGGGCTAAGGCTGCAGGAAGAAACAGCCTTTGCATCGGGTACAGGTCTCTGCTGCCGATTCCTTCCCGGCTTGCGGCGTTCTTCCTTCCCCGCATGCGGGGTCGTTTCTTTGCTGCGCCACTGCTAATTCTTTGCTGCAGCTTCCGTCACTAGCAGGGCGCATACCGCGCCTCTCTGCCCACTGGTGCTTCCCAGGGCTGTTGGGGTCTGTCTGGCCGGCAGCGGGGCTGCTTCCTGAGCCGCTCCTGCGGCCACCTTCAAGCGGACTTAAACTGCTAAGGTATTTTAAGTATGTTTAATTGTTTAATGTTATTATTAATTTTTGTTTTTTGTTTTGTTTTACATAGCTTGTGGGAAGGGGCACTCCTGAGGTCTCGAAGTAGACTCTCGAAACCTGTTTATGTACTTTGGTTTTAGATCCTCAGGGAGTTAGACTGTATATATATTTCACCATGACGGAGGCATCTGGGGTAATCTGATCTGGTCCTTTAACTGACAGGTCCTGTCCAGAATGCATGTAGGTGCCACTGGACGAGGATAGCATGGTGTGCATGGATTGCTCCTCTAGTAATTGCTAAGTATGGAAGCCAGTTGTCTTCTCCTGTAAGGGATCTGACCCCTGTCGCTGGGCCCTCACAAACTAAGGTTCCCTCGGTAGCCCAGTCTCATCAGCATACAGAAGGTCGTATCCTCGGGTTACAAGATCAAATTAGAGACCAGACCTCCTCAGAAATTCTTTTGGTCAGTGGTATCCCGAATTTCAGCCGAAAGCAGAAGCAATGGGATCCGCCGTATCCCGCCTTCTAGAGATTGAAGTAGTCTGTCCTGTTCCTCATGGAATCGTTAAGATCCACAGTGATGTCACTCCTGTGACTGTGTGAATTCTGATGTCCTGAAGTAATAATGGAAGAGAGAGTAATTCTACAGGTGAGTTATTACAGAATTGTATTTATGGCTTTAGAAAGTTTTTAACCTATAAATATGTTAGGAATATAATTTTGGATTTTGATGATGCCTTCACAACAGCTAAGATTCCCTTAGTAGAATTCCAAATAACGTTTGCTGCTTGTTAGTGCCCATCATAGGTATAAATCCAGTGCATTTACAATCACTACTGGTTTACATGAAATGTTAATGATGCACAATTTATTCCTAGATAAATTTCAATTTGATGTTGCTTATTCTTATGGAAATTCTTATGGCGACAACCGTGATAATTTCTGCTAGGTCAAGTGTTGACTGCTGCTCTGTAAAAAGAGTAAGTATCAAAAACTTGGTTGTATTTATTCAGCTAGCTTGCACATTGTTCATTGTCACTTGCTGGGACTTGAAATGTCACCTGTGTCTAATATTAAATGCTGGGAGTTATAGTGTAGTGTAGTGCAGGCCTCAAAATAGATCTCCTCTTGTGGGCTCTAGGTATCCCAGTCTGACCCTGTTTGGACTGAATAATCACATGGCTGTTTTTGACACCCCCTGTGTGTGTTGCAATGGAGATGGCGAACACACTACTGCATCGGACGCTTTTGACGTTAATTGCTGTAATTGAAATGGATATAAAACCTTCGAACAGGTAGAAAGAACTGCCTGAGAACTGAATTCCTGATATAAGTTCATGTTCAAGAAGTAGCCCTCAGAATTGCCCTCTTTCTAAATATGTTGAAATCTACCTGTGTCCACAACAGGGAAGATCTGAACCTCTAAGTGCCATGGGTTTAATCTTATTTTTAAGGTACTGCTCTAGATATTGAATGTTTCACTGTACCTTGGCATGGTTTTTGTGGGAATATTTTTAATTTAAAACTTTTTAAATTCCAGGCCACAATACTGGTTCAACATAAGTTACCTCTATACACAAGATACAGTTTACCAAAGATTTACCAAACTATGAAAATTCGTTGGTCCTTGACTCTACGCTAATGACTCTGAATAGACAAAATACCAATATAGCTACAAAAAATATTTAGACACATCTTAGAGATGCTGGAGACATTTAATCAAAACTGTAAGATGACAACTCTATTTAAAAAAAAAAAACTTAATACATATTTTCCCCTTTTTCTCTAGGGTGCAAACTGTGGGGGCTTAAACAGTCTCAGACCTATCCAGTTTCCTGTCAGGATGATAAAGTCTTTTTCTGTAAGAAGCAAGATGATGATGTTCCTCAATTATCTGTAATGTATTTTATGAATTTATTTCATCCTTCGGATTATCTCTTTCAGATTGTTGAGGTAGTTGTGGGGATGTCTGCAGTATTTGGCGGTGTTGTTGCCCTACACATTGATGCGCTGTTTCACAGTCCATTCCTGTATGTCTCCGTTTTCTGGATATTAGCAGCTGTAGGTATATATAAATGAACATACTGTATAGTCTGTTAATTCCCTTCACATTATCATGATTTTGGGCTGTTTGAAAGACATAACACAATTATTTTGATCTAGCAGTTTGTAATGGTACACTCTGCTAGATTGCTTTATTTGATAAACTGCAGCTACAAACGAAAAAGCCTCTCTCTTTCAATTAGTGCTGTTTGAGTTATGCCATCTGGCACTCACCATTTTTTTAAATATATAGTAATAGATTAGTGGTTGATATAATTTATATTTATTTAGGTTTTAGATTGGTAGCTAGATTATTAGATGCTATTAAAACATACATTTTGAAATGTAGTAGTCTTGTAAATTTAGAAAACAATATGGGGCTGAGTTACAAACTGCTCCCCATTATTTGTGGAATTTGCTGGTAACCAAATGTAGCATGTTTGCCCAGTGCTGAGGTAGGACAGGGGTTTATCTTGCCTGGAATCAAGTGCTGTCACCGGGAGCTGCACAAAGAATAGATGGGGCCACGCAAAGGGCAGGAGATGCCGCATCTTTGTTGAGGTAAGGTTTTTTATTTGTTATAACCACCCCCTTGTCCTGTCTCTCCTCCAAATAGGAACGCCAGAGTGGAACAAAACCCAATGAATTTAATATTTGGGGTTTTGTTCCTCTTTACAAAGGATCTCCAGTCAAAAAGGACTGAAGATTCCTCCTTCTAAGCATGGGGACATCCCAACTTTGACCCTTTTTCCTCACTGCAAATCCCCCTGAAGCCTTATACTGGTCACTGTTCGGGTGTTTGCTAGAAGCCTAGCAGGCTCACCCTGGGCTTTGCACATCAGTGTTTGCTCTTGCAGCCCAGTAACTCCACCTGTCTCCCAGCCCCACACCAGCTGCAGGGTTCCTAGGGACCCCAGTTAGATCCCTCAAGTTGGTTCCCAAGCCGATAGCGTTGGATTTTGCAGAGTGAGGGGAGCGCGCATGGGTCCAGGTAAGCGTGTTGCGGGGGTCGTCTGTCTGGATATGTGGCCCGAAGGTCAGGTACCTGCAGCAGCAGCAGGGTACCTGATCTCTGGGCCTTGCATGGTTGCCCTGCTGTGTCCCTCCCACTAAGCCCTGTTACCTCTACCCCCTGGGTCATCCACCCCCATGCCTCCATGATACCCTGTGAGAGATATGCTTCCCCAGGGCTGCTGAGGGGCTAACCTGAGCTAGGGGCTGGGCTCCCTGCTATCAGAGTGTTTGGTGCTCGGCAGATAGCATATGGGAGGACAGGCTCCCATGTCTTGAGGGGGCGTGGCCACCATCCATGCGTCCTGCCGATTGGCTAATTTTGAAAGGGGACGTGCCGGCCGTGCCTGTGATGCTGGCGGGGACGTGGCTTCAGCCCACTCAGGCCTTACAGTGGAGGACAGGAGGAGGGGACAGGGCATCCACATTTGTGTGGTGCGGCTCCATCTCCCTTCTCCTTACTAGCTGCACAAGGCACCACCATTTTGTGTGGTATCCAGAGGTCCCTGCTGCATCTCCAGATTGTCGCCTGGCAGCTCCTGCACTGATTCCTGGTTGTCGCGAGCTGAGGATCCACTCCAGCTTGGCTGCTGCCCCACAGTTTTCCCTAGTCAGGTAGAGCTTTCTCGAGGGCTAAGCCTTTTGTCTTTTACAGATTCTTGCCGAGTCTCACATTGTTCAATTTGTTTCAGGGTGGGGGTCCGGAAGCTGCTGCATCCTTGGCTGGTGGGTTGATCTCAGCTGCAGGGTACACTACTGTCCTGCACCACCTTACGCAGCTGGCAGGTTCGGCACCTCAGTCGGATCATGGTCGCCTTCAGCAGAGGGATCCTGAGTCTGCCTGCCCAGCCGGCAAGGTTACTGCCAAGCGTAGGCATATTCAGAGTCCTCGGAGGATCCTAGCTCCTATACCGAGGACCCATTTTTAAGGGTTTAGAATCTAGTTCCGTCCTGTCGGAGGGGGAGGTGTTGTCTGCAGCAGAGAGGAACTGGAAGCCGTGCCGGAGACCCCTCTGGATCAGATTGAAGAACTTATTGAGGCAATATTGGAGGTGCTGCACTTTGTCACGCCTCGGCCGAGGCGGCATAAGATGGCTAAAAGCTCCAAAAGATCAGTCAGGTTTTTCCCAGGCTTGTCCATTTCGACAGGCTTAATTAAAAAGCAGTTCAGCCACAGCCCTGGGAGGGGAGAACGCTAACATGCGCATAATGTGCGCAACTAGAAACAGTGCAACAAAGTAAAACCATGTAGAAGGCATCAGCCACCACCGACGTCGAGAGGATGATAAAAAAAATGTATTGGTGAGTACACAAATTTTTTTGTACACCCTTTTTTCTGCCAGCTTTCAAGTGAACAGCAGCCTTTGGCAGACACTTGAAGGTTGTAATGGGAATGCCAGGTCTCAGGCTGCCAGGGGGATGTACCGTGGAGCATACCAAATCAGGATGCAACCCCTGCCTAGAGGCCAGTGTCTGGCTGGAGGTCCTCCTTTTCCAGCTCTTGGTAACGGTCAAGGGTTTAGATGCCCTACCGCGGCAGAGCCCTTACAGCAAATTTCTCTATGCTAATATAAAATATGATATCTGTTATTGAAGGATGTATCTTAACAAAGGTGGGTATAGCGCTTTATTAAAATACACTTCATTTCACCTACCGTATAAGTGCCTATATGCAATTAAAAACTATACATGTCTTCCTCATTTGATCAGTAATCCCATAACAGGCAGTTTTTGTTCATGTTAAGTTGTGCAACACCACACACATTAATTCATGTTTGGACAAGGAGAACAAAACATTTATTTACTGATGTTGTGCAAGAGGAAGAGAATGTTCCTTATCTTAGGACATGGATATTGCTTTCTTGTTTACACAGGCTTGTGGAAAACATTGTGATGCCAGTCAGTTCTTAAAGCAGACCTATACCCTGTTAAGTTAATATCAAATACCCAGATGGCATATTTTAGTCCCATATACTTCTTACTGACACAACCCATTGTGTCTAAATGCTTAGCTTATAAGAACCATTGCAATAGGATCATGCTGCTGGCTATTGGGGAGGTATCACTTTTGCCCATTCAGGCCAGGAATGTCTAAGGACTGAAACGTGCTATGGGGATAAAAGGTGTACTGGAGGTGTGGACATGAGGGTGAAAATGTAAGAGTGCTTAAAGATAGTGGTGGGTTTTCTTCAGGTGCTCATTATGAAATATTTTTACTGTTTGGCTACAGTGGTGTTGTAGGTTTACCTGACTACCATTGAGATAACCGTTGCAGACTTTTCATGTTTGCCTGATCACTCCTTGGCTACCAATATAACAACAAAGCCTAGCATTCTTAAGGAGCATTGACAGATTTGATTTATAACATAATGTTCATAACATTTTATAAGAACAGACTTTTTTGTGAGTATAGGTTCACTTTTGGTCTGTCTTTAATCCTAATAGACATTGGGCCACTAGGTGTCAGCACAGTTTGGAATAATATTGCAGCAGTGATCTTGTGAATCCGCTCCCAGCACAGAGCAGTCTTTAGAATTAGTGCATACATCATATAAATGTGCTTTTTTTCAGCAGCACACAAACCCCTTTCCTAACTTGAAAGTGCAAGTTATTGATACAGACAGTTATTATAGTACTATGTGATGTGCGTCCATGTTGAACCTGAACACTCTGGATCTGCAAAATAAATCCTGCAGCGGCTTTCTATAGCCAGTTTTATACATCTTTGTTTGCATTGGTATGAACCTGACTGCAAAAAGTCCTGTATGCTGCATCCAGACCACATACTAAATCCAACTAAACCCACTCGGGGTGGGGGTGCGCTGTTGCTCTCACTTCCGGCACCAGCCGGGAGGAGACAGGTGGAAGGGGCGCGTGTCATTGCTCTCGCTCCCAGCATTGGCTGGGAGGAGAGAGGAGGAATGGGGACAGTACAGCTCAAAAATTCTTAGTATACAGTACGTCCTGCTCCAGATAGATTACTTACACTTGGGTTATCCTCCGCCAGATGGCGCTGCACTGCAGAGACATGCAAAACAGGCTCCTCCCGGCCCCTCAAATACCCGAGGACCTCCCACAAATCCCCAGATTTCTCTGCAGTGCTTACTGCGAAGACATGAAATTATCACTCTGTCACAGGTGAGTGGGGCTTTTAGCCTGCGGCCCTGTTGGACTATTCCCACCCGTCCTTGATGTGATGTGCCTCCCAGCCTGGGCTGCGCCGGTCGGGTGAAGGTAGACAGCACCATGTGTGCTTAAGGGGCGTTGCTCCACCGCAGTCCCCCACCAAAGGGTAGGCGGTATAGGCTGATGGTGAGCCTTATGGGATGCCCCTCCCGCATTATTGTCCCATGCCCCGGTAGCGGTGGGCCCTGTACAAAGGGCCGCCATCCTCCCTCATTCTCCCAGTAGCCCTCAGGAGGAAGAGAAGGGGTGTGTGTGTGTGTGGATGTCTGTGTTCTGTCATTACACGCTTATGGTCCTCTTGGTAAATGTTAGACTGGTGTATGTGGTGTCACCGCCGCGCTGACTTGTCTTTTTACACTGTTAAGGCCGCCGCCGCCACGCGCGCCTTTTCCTTCATTTGGATGTTCCGCGCCGGGCGGCAGCGTTACCTCAGACGCTTCTGCATCCCCATTGGCTGCTTGTCTGTTGGACTTCGCGCTCTTCGGGGAGGCGGGGCCTGGCATGGCGCGCCTCGTGTCTTACTTACCGTGGCCCGTAAGTGCCCTCGCGGGCGGCTTTATAATTCAATGTAGTGTGTTAGTGTGTTTTGGT
Organism: Gastrophryne carolinensis; assembly: GCA_027917425.1. Classification (NCBI taxonomy): domain Eukaryota; kingdom Metazoa; phylum Chordata; class Amphibia; order Anura; family Microhylidae; genus Gastrophryne; species Gastrophryne carolinensis. Next base: position 218,409,467 of record CM051238.1, read on the forward strand.
CTGACACCCTTGTTCTCATTGTGTCTTTCAGAGAGTGAATCCATTGGCTTCTCCCGGCCCGGTGTAATTAATAGCGGGCCTTGTAAATTTACTCCCACTCCCTAGCGGGTCATTGGGGCATCCAGGGTTGCTTTATAGCGTCAATCCCTACTGGCATATTGTGCCTAATAATCACCATATGGAGGCATCTAAGGATAATGTGACCGGGGTCCTTCTGGGACATGACCGGCGGTGTATGGCGTGTGGACAACCCCATGCTGATGTGCTTGTGCCTTGTACCTTGTGCTGAGCAAGCGCTGGCTTTGCAATCTGGCCTGCCAGTGGCTGTACCTCGTCTCACTTCACCTATTCCCCCTGGCTTAAATCTCACTCCTGCTGAGTCGCACACAAGTGGGGATTCTCAGCCTAAAGTGGCATCTAGACTGCCTACGGCTGAACAGATATTTGCGAGGTCCTTAGCGCGTAAGGGCCCTGGTAAGAAGCGACTCTTGACGCCTAATGTTACTGTTTTCCCTATGGGAACTGAGGAATTTATGACTCTGTGTGGCTATACCCCTTCTGATGAAGGAGAGCTCTTTTCTGACTCGGGCTCATCTGATGAGAGACCGGAGGCTCATGAAGACTCTGACCCTGACCCCTGGATCCAGGATGAAACTGACAGATTATTGATCAAGATCTTTGAGGTTCTGTCTATCTCTCCCCCTGGTGAGGCTCCCAGGCAAAGAGGGGAGCGTTTCCATACAACATCATCACGCTTGGAATTTCTAGAGCAGGCACATTTCCATACCCTTGTGCTCAAGGAATGGGAGTGCCCCAGTAAACTTCCAGGGATTCCAGGAGATTGGGATAGTAAGTACCCTTTTCCCCCTGACGTGGTTAAATGTTGGTCGTTCCCCCCTGAGGTGGATGTCCCGATCATAGGGCCATCTAACACCCCTTTCTTGCATCCCCCCGACTATACTACCCTTCGGGATGCTGAGGACCGGCACATTGACCTGCTGGCCTCCCACGCCTTTGCATGTGCGGGGACGGCGCTACGCCCGGTCTGTGCCTCTGCCATTACTGCTGTGGCCACTAGAACCCTCATCAGGAAAATGCTTGATCGTGCTCCTGATGATCTCCCTTGGGATATGTTTAATGCACTCTCCAATTGTGATGAGTTCCCCTTTTACCGGGCTCCCCTTTAAAGGGCTGCGTCTGTTTGGGGCCCGCCTAGACCTGTTTGGTAGGAGAGGTAAGTTACCCCAGCGTAGACGGCTGTCTCAGGCCCTTCGGGGCCAGGGCACCCCTTCCACCTCCCACCATGGTGTTAAACAGGAACCAGGGGCGTCCTTCATGGGGGTTCCTGCAACTTCCTGTCCCAGGGGCAGAAGACCACACCCTTGCTCCTCTGGGGGGGCTATGCTCAAATCCTCTCCCAAGTCCCTTCAAGTGCCTGGGTGAGGGGACGGCTGCGGCACCTTGCTTAAGTCTGGAGGCACCACGCCTCAGACCTGTGGTTTTAGGAGGCAGTGGCCTCCGGCTGCAAGATGGTGTTTGCTGTGCACCCCCTTCAGCAATTTGTCAAGTACAGGCGCCTTCCTCATGGAAACTCTGCGCTCGGCTATTTGCTCCTTGCGAACCTTGGGCTTCATGCCATTTGGGGATATCAAAGATGCTTACTTTCATATCCTTGTGTTTTCAGGACACCAAGATTCCTTAGATCCACGTTGGAGGATCAACACTGCCAATTTGTGGCCTTGCCATCTGGCTTCTCTTCAGCTCCCAGAGTGCTCACCAAGGTGCTGGCGGGGGCGATGTCTCTGATGAGGCCAAGGGGCGTCCGTGGGCTGCACTACCTGGACGTCCTCATCACTTCCCAGCCTCTACATCGGGCATAGTTGGATACTCAGCTGGTGGTGTCCATCCTGGAGTCATCTGGATGGGTGATCAGCCACCACCAAGTTCTCGCTGTCCCCTTCTTTGGTAATTTAATTCCTAGGAATGAATCTGGACACTGTTCAGGCAAGGATATTCCTTCCTCAGCAGAAGGTGGACATCTGCTTGCACAAGGTCAGTTTCTCCTAGCTGTCACCGTTCCTTCATCAAGGCAGGGGATGCAGCTGATGGGCCTGATGGTGACGTGCTTCGCAGCGGCCCTTTGTGCTCAGTCCCTCTTGGGGCTTCTGCAACTTCTCTTATTGTCTGTATGGGACAAGGACCCAGCATCCCTCGACAGGGTCTGGGTGTCTTCCCCTCTGGTGAGGAGGTCCCTCTTGTAGTGGATGGACTCAAGGAACCTATGGGGGGGGCGGAACCTTTTTGCTCCTTCCTGGGAGACGGTCACTATGGATGCCAGTCTATCAGGTTGGGGGGGTTCTTCTGAAGGTCCCTGCGGTTCCGGGGAGGTGGGGCCCTTAGGAGGCTTATTCACCTATCAATGTCTTGAAGCTGTGAGCATTCATTTGACTACTCATTTCAGGGCCTGCCTGTTCAGGGGCGCATGGTCACTCTGATGGCAGTTGCCTACATCAATCATCAGGGAGGGACCCGGAGCAAGAGGGTCCTCCAGGAAGTGTCTCTGATTCTGATCTGGGTGGAGTCCATTTCCTTGCATTTCAGCGGTATACATTCCGGGCGGGGGGGGGGGGTCCCTCTGCAACAGGGTTTTCCAATCTCTGTATCACCGTTGGGACCAACCTGATGTGTATCTGTTTGCGTTCCGTCACAATCACAAGCTCCCGGCCTTTGTCTCCCTGTCCCAGGATCCTCTGGCCGTGCCCATGGAGGCCTTAGTAATGTCATGGCAGGACATTCAGTTTCTGTATGTCTTTCTACATTCCCCCTGCTCAGCAGGGTTCTGCGCAAGATTGCTCTGGAAGGGGTGCCAGTGGTTCTGGTCGCCTCAGGTGGCCAAGAAGAGTGTGGTTCGCTGACGTGGTGCAGATGGCAGTAGATCAGTGCTTTCTCCCTGGAGTGCCAGATCTGCTCACTTAGGACCACTTACCCCATCCCAATTACAAACTCTGGCCTTGACGGCCTGACTGCTGAAACCTCCATCTTGATGGAGAAAGGTTTGTCTACCTCGTTGGTTGAGTCCATGGTGAAGGCTAGGAAGATGACTTCTTCTTCCATCTGTAATATGGTATGGCGTACCTACATTGACTGGTTGAGTCTTGGTCTCTTCCCTGTTGGGTGTTCTCAGTTCCCAGGGATCTGGAGTTTTTACTGCATGGATTGGAGTCGGTCTCTAACTCAGTACTTTGAAGGGTCAGGTTTTTACCCTGTCTGTCTTCTTTCAGAAGTTTTTTGTTCAGCATTCCTTTATTAAGACTGCTTTTAGGGGGTTGCTCGTGTGCGTTCCCCACGACAACCTATGGTCCCTGTTTTTGGGATTTGGAATTGGTCTTGCCTGCTTTGCAGGGGGCTCCCTTTGAACCTGTGCAGGATGCTGCCTTGGCCATTCTTACGCTCAAGGTTGTGTTTCTGGTAGCTATCACTTCTGTCAGGCATGTGTCTGAGTTGGCGGTGCTGTCCATTCAGCCCCCCTACTTTGAGAGGCACCAGGACAAGGTGTTGTTTAGTTCAAACCTGAATTTTTGCCTAAAGGTAGTGTCTGCCTTTCATTTGAATTGGGATATTGTTCTTCCTTCTTTTTGCCCTAACCCTAGCAATGCTAAGGAGAGAGTTTTGCACTCTTTGGATGTGGTTAGGTGTCTGAAGTACTATCTGGTGGCTACTGCACTTTTCAAGAACACTGATGCTCCTCTTGTGGTCCCTTCTGGTCCTAGGAAGGGTTTTGGCTCCTGCCAAGTCTACTATTAGCAAGTGGATTCGTCAGGCTGTGATTCAGCCTACTCTGCTAAGGGGAAGAATCCTCCCTTGGCGTTATTGCTCTTCTTCTCGTGCTATTGGTGCCCCTTGGGCCTTCCAGCACCAGGCTTCTATTGCACCAGTGTGCAAGGCCGCTACTTGGTCTTTTGTTCATACCTTTTCAAAGTTTTACAAGGTTGATGTTAAGGTCTCAGCTGTTGCTGTTTTTTGGCCGCAAGGTTTTGCAGGCGGCAGTGGTTTAAACTGTCTGCTGTTACCTTTTTATTGGGGATCCCACCCTACTTTATGGACACTGCTATTGGATGTCCCAAGTGTAAGTAATCTATCTGGAGCAGGACGTACTGTATACTAAGAATAATACAATCCTGCGAAATACTCACCTGTAGAATTGGTATTATAAGTAAACAGTACGTCCTGCTCCTCCCCACCCTGGTTTTTTGCTTTATTCTGGATCCCCTGTATGGTGATTGTTATCATTGTTATAGTTACCAGTTTTTGTTTGTTAAATTCTCCCGGTTTCTTTTTCACTACTTTTCAATGCTGGGGATTTGTGGGAGGTCCTCGGGTATTTGAGGGGCCGGGAGGAGCCTGTTTTGCATGTCTCTGCAGTGCAGCGCCATCTGGCGGAGGATAACCCAAGTGTAAGTAATCTATCTGGAGCAGGACGTACTGTATACTTATAATACCAATTCTACAGGTGAGTATTTCACAGAATTGTTTTTTTTTTTGGGGGGGGGGGGTGCCTCTATGCACCAGCTGGCAGAATGCCATGCAGGGGTGCTTCTCATCCGGCTCTTGTCCCCTCTCTCTGATGTCTCCTCAGCGCAAGCCACATGTTGTGGTAAAGATGTGTTGTGGACTATTACACTGTGTTACCATCACCACCTACAAACGGTTAAAGGCACTGATGTGCATTGAGGAAACTGCAATATAAATGATCCCATTGATGTGTAAATTCCAGCTTTGACTGAGGAATGAACCCATTTGTGGTGTACTTTAATGGATTACCAGCTGTGATGTATTAAATTGTATCATTGTGGAATACCGGTGTTCACATGAATTTCCATTTTTGTTTTTATCTTATAGATTTAGTTTTTACTGCATGTATTTGGCTTGGGTTTTGGAGTATTATACAAATATACACGAACAGGGACCAAAACAATGTTAATTAAATCTTTAACACAATATTTTAGGGTCCCATAATCTGGGAGGGATCAATTCTCCTTGAATCACTGAGAAAACCCTCCACTAGTAGGCTTATGGAAAGACCCAGGTTCGCCATTGAGTAGCAACATGTTCTGAATCCACTGGCCCGTGGTTTGTAAATTAGCAGTTAACTGGAAACAAAATTGCTGAAATCACCAAAAAGCACCAGTCTAGACTGGACAAACCAGAGCAATATAAATAATCTATAATTCATATCTTTATGACCATTATACAGAACATGAAGCAGAAATTAAGAAGTATTCTAGCTTACAGTCCCACAAATCCCACATTTGGCTGCTTGGTGGCCTAGTACACATCTTTGTAGTAACTGGGAAATCTATGCTATTTAATGATTTATTTACAATGAGTGCTACTACATTTCTCCCAAGTGCCCCATAGGAATTTGGGTGTTGTAAGTTGCAGGTTCAGGTACCATGTTGACGACCTATTGCCCTGGAAGATGCTTTCTCCTGCTAAAAGGCAAGCTTCTCTAAAGATGATCTGGTAACCCTTCTCTAAAGAGAAAGAAGAGAATGTAAACCTTCAGTTACCAGACTCTTTCTCAGCTTGAATGCCTTGGTCTGGGACTGGTTGTGCTTGAGGTGGTGCCAAACCTTTTCCACTGGTGATTCTGTCATGTTTGGACATCATCTGTCTGCCTACCTATTCCTACACCGGAAGAAACTGCTTATTCTACTTCAGTATTTTGGTCATTATTCATAACATGTGATTGTCTACAGGTTGGTGCTTGCAACTTTTACTAAACAAATCTGTCACCAGGAAGGCTCGGGAGGCTTTTCTGAATTTTCTTTGTATTTGAGAAAAAATGAGTAGAAATATTAACTATGCATTAGTAGTTTCTTTACCTTTTATTTATTTTTTTTCCATTTTTCTTCATTCTCATCTTCTACGTGCTAAAATGGTGTTACGTGATGTAGAACTAGATCCCTTGGGCTCAGTGATGCAGCAATGCACTTTAGTAGCAAGCTGTGAAGCTGGATGCAGTTGATGTGACATGTTGCTCCAGGACCAGTATGAGTGCATGATGACTGCTCCCAATTTTTACTGCTTTGTGCTAATCTCTTCTATCTGCTGAGTCTCTTGCACACAGCACCTTCTACCTGGCTCTTCCTTCATTTTAACCCTGGCTGTGGTGTGGTATGCATGTGCAGCACAGGGCTCTCCATTTTCTCTAGGATTGTTGCAAAGTGGTGGCTAATTGCTTCATTTGTTTCTGGTGGCTGTTGCTGATACAATGCCATGTACCACTAACTGCAAGCACTATTCAATAAACTTCAAGGAAATGTTCACTTTCATCCATAACAACTCAGTCTCAGTTTAACATGGTCTACATAACTTTACTTCCTCTTACACTGATGCGTCGCCTTCTATGTAATCTGTGGTCAGAGTAGAGGACTATTATTCTAATTGATCAAGGAGAGCATGGTATGCAGATATGGTGAATCTGTCAAAGGAAATTCCAGTAACGCTCCCTCATCAGCAGCACCTGGTGTCATATGGGCCTCTACTTCATCCCATCCTGAAACCCCTATCTTTGCTGACATGGCTATTGAAAAATCAATCTTAGAACATATAGGTTTCTCGTCCTCCATTATTGACACACTTTTGAAGGCAAGATTAGCTTCCTCTAGTAAGGTATGCTATAGATGGGAAATACTTCATGAGATGGTGGTCATCACATGAATGTTCTGCCATACCCAATATATATAATCAGGATAGGAAAAACGATTATTGGTTATTACCCTTAAGGGCTAAGTATCGACCTATACTTCCTTGTTTAAAAAAAAAAAAAAAACAGTCAGTACTCCTTTTCAAGGGGCTACACTTACTGGACCAAAATTTTTAAAAAAAGAAAGTTTAGTAAATTGCTACCCTAAAGCCCCCCCCCCCCCTCGGCAAAATCTATTTGAGAGGGCTTATCTCCATGCAGATGTTCTGCCATAACAGGCGATGTGCTTTGTTTGTAGAACTGCATGGGAGCGGGCATCTTGTCACACACAGAATCATTATGGACAAGTACTTCCTTGTTTTCAAACACCAGTTGAAGTTTACTCTATCAAGAGTTTGGTTCCACTTACCTAGTGGACCTCCTGATTGCCATATCATCCATAAGAAGAGTTTTCTGATTAAGCGTCAATCTCCAATGCACCTCACTTCAAGTGGACCAACACCCAGGATTTTGACTATCCTGGGTCTTGGTCCACTTCGGTGGGGCACCCCCGATCGGGGTGCCCCGCTGTGTGAAACCCCCCCGAACTCACCTCTGTCCGCGGCGACGGACAAGCCGCGGACAAGCGGCTCCTCCGCCGCCGCCTCCCGCGCGTCCCTGTTGACGCGCGCGTGCCCGCGCCGGCCATTCGCAGGCGAAACTAAGGTAAGGAGTTTGGGGTGTTTGGGGGGGTTTCACCCCGCGGGACATCCCGATCTCGGATGTCCCGCGGGGAGGGAGGTGATCGGCCCGGGAATCTTATAGATTCCCGGGCCGATCACCGGTGGGTGTTGGTCCACTTTAATGTTATTCATATAGACACAGTGGTAATTAGATTACTTATAGAAATTTTACTTAAACCGGACCTTAACCATGATTTATTGAAAAGCCCAAACCCTTAAAAACTATTCCCCAGCATCTAAAATGAATATATTTTAAGTTTTTAGTCACTTATTATTATTTCCCCCACTGGGCTGCAACTCTGTTAAGGACTTTAGAATACGGGCGCCGCCAACTTGACTCAGAAGCATCACACTTACTGAGGAGAGCGGGATAAAGTGCAGGGGCGGGGTTATAGCAGTGCTTTGGTCAGACAGAGTAGAGCTGGGGTCAGGAAAAGGTCAGCAGAATGCAGCGCGGCACAGTCAGAAGGCACTTCCTGTTTGCAGGCAGCCTGATGGCCCATGAGCCACCATCTTGGATGTTTAAAGGCTCATAACATGCAGTAGATGCAGGTAGGATGATTTTTAATGTGAGCAATCTGTATGTACAGGGTGGGGGAAACATAAGATAGACTTATTCAGAGTGAAGGACCGCTTTAAGGTTGTTAAACCTTTTCACATTAATGTAGAGATTGTATTCATTATGTTTGTTTAAATCCTTCAAAGGCTTAGAAATGGCTGCTGAATCGACTTGCCATAGTTAGAATTTTATAATTCTATGTTCATAGAACAAAAGCTATAAGAAACACATATTCTTTGTTCATTACTTTGAATAGTCATAAAAAAATAGAGAACCAGTTCTTCCTAAGACCATTTGTAAACGGATCAGGATGTCTGTTTTTACAGGGCAAAATAGATGCATGTTAAGTTTATTCAGTAGCTCATTGTCCTACATGGTTGGTTAATTCTGGGCCTCCCATTACCAGACCTCAGTGGAAATTATATGTATGTACACATGGTCATCCGTACTCACCTTTACTAAATTTTATAAAAATTACTGTCACCTCTGTGAATGCAGCAGTGGGCAGTAAAATTCTTTGTTTAATTTATGTTTAATTATTTTATGTCCTTGGTTACTGGACATAGTTATTACTTAGTTGGCAGTCAGGGTTTTGGTGACTTGCTGTTCTGCCGCCCTGTTAATTACAGCTTGGGACATCACAGAAGTGATGAATACAGTGTCTTCCACATGTTTCAGAAGGAGTTTTAGTAGCAAAGGTTTTTTTTCTTCTGGAACTGGAGGATGCAGCACCTCCCCTAAGAAGAAAAAAAGTGATCCTGCCTATGGTAGACTTCAGGTTTATTGTTAATTTCCAGTCAAGAGGATTTCTACAAACTAACAAGCTGTTCCGGTTGCTAGGATATACCGACATTCAATCAAATTTATTGACAAGAGTGTTCATCCCCCTGGATACCTTTACAATCCAGAAGTGATGAATACAATCATGACTGCGTCCTCCACATGTTCCAGAAGAAAAGACTCTTACGGTGAGTACTAAAATGCCTTTTGGGCCTTGCCAGACAAACATTGATCCCCACAGTGCCTTATTGAGGGATCCAGTGGATAAGCCACTGGAACAGTCAGTGGGGCATGCTTTCACTATGGTAGCGTTGGCTATGCGAGCTGTATGCACCACTTTTATATTTGCCTTGGTGGGCAAGGTGTGGAAGAAGCAGCAGGGGAGGTGCTTAAGGAAGGGCAAATCACAGGACTGCTCTCAATCTAAATTCCTGGGTCTTGGATCTGCTGCATTACATTGTCTAGGCCATGGGTGATGCATTCAGCCCATAAGCCAGGGAGTGGGTCACCATGCAAGGTAGGTGTTCTGAAGCAGAGGTCAGCGTGTGCAGCCTCCAAGAGGTCTTCCATTTGTAGATGGCCGTCTATTCAGCAGATATGAGTGACATAGGCTAAAAGGCCATAGAAGAGAAATCCACTTTCACTTCTGCAAAGAAGCAGACGACCATTTTTCATAGGTCTCTGCAGCAAAGCAAGGACATCTTCGTTAAACAAGTGGCTCCGGGTAACCCTAAATCCCCATTGCACAACAGGCCAAGGCCTTCCTCTAATCCTTCAGACATGAAGGGCCGCCCTCGTCCTGTCGGATAGGTTTTGTTCTGCGCTCCTGCTTGAAGGAACCAGATCTCAGATGCCTGGATTTAGGAGGTGTTCTGAGCTCTGTACAATATTTGGGAATGCAAAAGGTGGACCTGTTTTCATCTTGATACAGTTGGTAGGTGCAGAAGTTTGTGGCAAGAGATCCTCTAGCAGTTGTGGTGGACACAATGGGGTTTCCCTGGACAGGGTCCAAGCTCGAGTATGCATTTCCATCGATTCCACTGTTGGGGCTGGTTACTTAAGAGAGGTAAAACTGGAAGGGATCCCCACCATCATGATTGCACTTTATTGTCCAAAAAGGCAGTGGTTTGTGGATCTGGTAAGGATGACAGTGGAGCCCCCCCATGGCGACTACCTGATTAGCTGAAACTTCTGTGTCTCAGGGTCCCCTTCAGCACCTTTAATTCATGAAGATTGACTTTAACGGTTTGGCTGTTCAGTCATCTTGAAAAACGAGATGTCTGCTGGAGTCATTCAAATGCTGAGCTGGAAGCGTGGAAGAAATACATTTTTTTTTTTAAGATTTACTACAGAATTTAGGAAATTTTAAGACATTTTATGTAGAAATAATTGTCAATTTCCTGCAGAAGGTGCTTGAGAATGGTCTGCAGCTCACAATATCAATATCATCTATTAGCCTTGTTAGGTTGTTTTTCAACAACCAATAGTGGAAGAAAAGTTGATTAGAGCAAAAGTAGGGGCTGACAATGATTTAGTGTCATGCGTACAGGGAAAGCATTTTGGAGAGTTTTTTTCCAACTGTGCAAGGCAGTTTGTTGGTCCTGGGCCTTATAAGGAAATATTTGTTTTTGCCAACACTAGATTCAGACAAATTATATTGGTTGCTATTGCATCTGAAATGGGAAACATCCCAGACTGTAAGCACTGAAAACAGAAAACCATTTCAGAAGAAAATATTGCCTATGTACTTTGAGGGGATTTTTACCCACCAAAAAATCGGGAAAGCATTCCTGTAAAGGAAGTCTTGCTACTTCCTGCTGTTTCATCCCGTGTTTTGTACTGTTGAACTGGCTAGCAGTGTTTTTGTGAGAAAGAAAGAGGAGGAAACCGTGTCATGAGCGGTCATTTCTCTGAATATGCACTTATAAAAACCACTTAATGCACAGTCACTATTTCTGCTGTTTCCTTCAACCCAGCCCACCCCATAACATTTGCATAAATAGACTGACTTTTGTTTGATACTTTACCCTGAGTCTTCCTGGAGACACTCACTGTGAATTGAAAAAGGTATCCAGATATTTCCCTGTGCTGTTGTCACCATGCTGTTAGAACAATTTTAGTAGTTGGGTAGCATTCTGAAGAACTGACCATTGTACTTTAAAAACTTGCACGTGCTTACAGTCTGATGTTTCAGCTACAGATCCAAAGTTGATTCCAAACTAAGGGCAACCGTGACAGCCTGGAATTAATAGAAAACTTTGTGTTTGCTTTATTTTTATTATTTTTACTTCTGTTTTTCTTGGATTGATCCTATCCCTATTAGGAACTCACAGATCCCCAGATACAGCTGAGCACCTCCTATAATAAAGAACAAAATGTATAAAAGCAAATGATACTTTGCAATAGAGGTCCATGACCTGTAGTTTGAGTGCCACATGTGCCTTACCGATCACTGCTTTGTGGATCGCTGGCTGTCTGGTAGACTAGAACACTTGTGGAGGTTTTGCAAACTGTTAGGCGGTACATGCAGACATGTCTGTAAATTGTCAGCCCTGTGTATGGAGTTGAGGTAGTGTCGAGAGCTTACCTTTTTCAGCACCTTGCTTGGTTTCCCAGGCTCCCCACGTGGTGCCTGGATTTCAATTCTACCATTTAACCTTTTTTTGAGGCTGGGGTCCAGCTCTACTTGTATAAGGCAAAATGGGATGCCCGAATGCATACTGAACAGTCATGTTTGATGCTTTTGAGTATTTTTTTGCATTGTGATTTGGAACCATTTCAGTTATTTCATATTCTCTAAGGGTATATGGCTTCTACTTTTTATGTTAAATGGGGCTCCCTACTATCTCACTGTGATGTGGCTCTCATTGTAAGAAAGGTTGGGGACCCCTCCTTCACAGTAGTAACTCCTACCTTATTAGTTTTTTTTACTTTATCCTTCATTAAAGGATATTTATCCTTCATTTATCCTCATTTATCCTTCATACTGTAGCTCCTTATCTCATGTATATGGAAATCTCATATATTCTGTATTCTTTAGAGAAATCTATGATTTACTCTTGGATTATTAGCGCTCAGCTCATATGTGGCACTTAAACCTCCTACTCCTCCTTCCAGAATGAATCTGCTTCTTCTGGCAGAGACAGACACTCACTGTTGTGTTGCTTGATTTAAATGCTACTTGCAGAATCTCGGACAATTGTGTGAACCCCCCCCCCCCCCCCCCCAGAACACCATCCCACCCAAGAAAGCAAGCTACATGGGTCCTGGTTCACACCTTTTAAAAGTTCTACAGGACTGACAAGCCAATGTTACGTGATGTAGCTGTTGGCCTCGAGATTTCGTGGGAGGCCCTTTGATCAGATCCTTATTCTTGGCTTCTGGCTCACAAGCTGAGGGTACTTATTACATATGGTTCTCATTGGGAACGTTATTAATATTAATGATCATGCTGTTGTCATGCTTTTTCCCCCTCCCTTCCCCTGTCTTTATACTGCTTTAGGACATCCTTACAGTAGCTGAATTTTGTGAATGCCCTTACATAATATACATTAGAACAAAATGGGATTTTGGTACTGTAAAAATCTTTCTCTTCAGATTCTGAAGGGGAACTAGCCCCACAGAATCATCCAATGTCCTGCCTTGTTTCTTCTGGATTCCCAGTTGCAACCAGATATCCACACTGTGTGTATGGATGGGTGATAACGCTAGTTTTTATCCTGCAGTCTTTGCCAGAAGAGGTTGGGTAATGGAAAAAGGAGGCGTCTCCTTAATCCAATGCTATTGACCCAAGGTAACTCAATGTTGTGGATCACTCTTTGGGAATTTGGTTTATGGTGAGTATCATGGAAAGGTGGGTCACTCGATCAAACCGTTTTCGCATAGCACCATCTGCTAGATTGCTCAAGCTAAATATAGGTTTTAATGCAATAAGTACACTAGGCAGTTATTACAAACATTTTACTGTGATGGAATTAATATAAATGCCGTACTGAGTAGTGGGATACAGGTTACCGCTACAGTGAGTTACAAGCAGAGATACAACAGTCAGAGTTACCTTAAAATGCAGATGCAGAGTAGTGATGATGGGCTCCCACAGGGAAGTGTGTGGACAGCTTATGGAAATCCCAGGCACCTCCAGTGCATATGTGACATGACCTCCCCCAGAAAGTGATGAGGGCTAGCCTGGGGTCATCCTCCTATATCCCTTGGTACCCTGTTGCCGCTCCCTTATGTGGGGCGGACTGTTACCTCCCTCCCATGAGGAACCTTCTCTAATACCTAAAAATTTTAGGAGTTAAAACTTTGGGCAGGGGGGTCATATAGCTCTGGATATGGCACCAAATGATTGGGCTGGATGCCAGGCATCAGATGAGCCCAAAAATGAAGTCCCTAGATGGGTCAGAACCTGAGATCCAGTGGCCGGCCAGCATGGAGAAACGTATGTCTGTGTGCGGTTTTGTGGACCCGTTCTGGTTTGGTATCTGGCGTCGTGCTGGGACACACAGCATTTGAAGAGAGGGAGCTTATCTCCAGGGGTCGCATCTGCTTCAGACTTGGTGGAACCTTCTCAGCCCGGAGGTGTGAGAGAATCAGCAGGGAGTCTGTGATCTGCTAATTCGCCTTTCGGGAGAGGTTTGGTCCATATTTATGGCTAGTAAGCCTTAACGCTACAGGGGATGATAAATGGGGGAACTCCGAACTTGTATCAGGGGTTTCAGGCATTTTTACACATTTGAACTGGATCTTTCATTCACAGTGAGTAATAAAACTGTATTTTAATCGGTGGAGTGTTAGTGGGGTAGCAAAGGAGACATCTGTAATAGGTATAGCACACTGTTAATATTTCCTTTTTTTTTTTTTTTGCAGTGTTTCCCATGTGCCGTTGCCAGTCATGTTGCAGCAGAATACCCAACTCGATGTTTGGTAAGAATAAGATGGAAAAATGTATATTTTTGAGCAAAAATTACTGTAAGTAGATGATGTGCAGCTGTGCTTGAATACATTTTCTAGTGTAATACTAATGTATTATAAATTGCTGCTCCAGACACTGCTAAGTCTAAAGGTTTCCCTAAATATTTACAGTATTCAATTTCAATTAATGCTATATATGCTATATATCACTCACGTAATTTCATGCAGGTAATTTTATGCAAAATGGAAAAAAAATGGACCTTTGGGCACCAAAAAGTTGTTTCATCCCTTGGAATAGAGGGGATTGTCTGGGCAATGGCAATAATAAGATAGCAGGGAGCTCACCTGAAACCTGTCCCCTGTGCCCCTTGCCCATTTCCTGCAGTGCACTGTGTATGTTATAGCAAGTTCGCTCCTTCTTTAATTAATAACTCCCCCAAGACCACACACAAATGTGGCTGCATGACTACCCCATCCCTTATTGCTTTCAGAATGAGTGAACCTGGCGAGCCTCAATCAGTAACACAGTTCTTATGTGTATATCTACACATGAGTTATTCCTGACTTTCTAATAATGTTTTTTGCAACTAAAACTTCAGCTAGGACATAGGAGTCCATAAAGTAGGAGTTAAAAAATCTCTTGGTAGTAAAAGATTCACTATATGGGGAAAAAAACATGAGCATTTTACTGTTGCTGAATCACCAGTTGTGAACATCTTATACCTTTTTACATTGTAGTAGACCAGGCATACTCAACTGGCGGACTGCGGTCCGAATCCGGACCGCGGCCGCCAGTTATCCGGACCACAAAGAAGACGCCGCAGGTGGAGTGCTGCTCAGTATTTGGGTCCCCGCTAGCGCAGCCGAGCAGCCTGATGCTCTGTGCAGCCTGGTATAGTAACCAGCAGGGGGCGTAATGACGAGGCACGCAAGGGGGAGGTCCAGGGAGGTGGAGGAGACGCACGCTGCTTTTATCTGTCAAGCAGAGCTGCCGTCAGATGTAAGCTGTAATGGAGCTCATCTGCCTTGTGACCTGTGCTTCCTGACTGGCCGTCTCACCTCCTCCCAGTGTGTATGTTTCCCCCGAACATGTTCCCCTTCCATCTCCCAGTTCTCACTGCCTTCCCGATTGTCGTTACACTCCTGCTGCCCTCTCCATAACCCCTCTGTCAGAAGTGACGCTGACACCTTTTTTATAACTGAAATACCCTCTCGCTGTGCTGTGTGACACCCTGTATTCCTGGTAAGCTATGTCTATCTGTCTGTGTGGCTACTAACCGATTCACTACTTCCCTGCTCTCTGTTTGTCTCTCCATCTGTAACTCCCTGGACTTTGTCACCTGTTTGTTTCTATTTCTCCATGAGTTCTCTGTCTTTTTATCTCCATCTGGTTGCACACTTTCTCTGACTCGCTCTCTGTCTATTTTCACTCCCTTCTCCTTCTTTGCCTCACTGCTAGTAATCCTCTTGCCTTTTGCCTTTTTGTGTCACATCTTTACTGGGGAGAAGGGTCGCCATTCATCAATGGCACAGAGAGCTTTGTTTTGTTCCTAAGCAACTATTATCCAACTTTCATTACTGTTCAGGATATTTACCAGCCGTGGCATCTAAAAGACACCAGGGCTGGCTGTTGCTCTTTGGCAGGGCATTTTGATTACCCTGCCGTGTGAAACCCCCAGGTTCACCACTAATTCTTACATGACTGGCGGCGCAATGATGCATTGTACAGGCTCACCACCAAATAGTGTGGCTGTATCTTCAATTATGTTTCTTTGCTGCATTTGCATAAGAGCAGCTAGGAAACATAAATGAAGATACAGCCACGCTAATTGGTGGAGAGACATGCATGCACCATTGTGCTGCCGGTCACATAAGAATTAACAGCAAATCCAGGGGTTACACATGGCAGGGCATCACAAATTAGCATATTCAGCAGAAGAGGAATATCCATCCCTGTTGTCATTTAGACACCCCTAATCCATCCAGTCCCATCCCTCTTATTCCCAGCTCTGTCCCATCCATCCCTCAAAAACTGCTTTCCCTTTTCTCTCTCAATGGCCAATACAGATAATGCTGGGGGGGGGGGTTATTATTTAGGTCTCCTAATAGAATATATAGCCCCCGGTGCGCTAATTTCAGTTATCCCCCCCCCCCCCCCCGACCTTCAACCTGCCGCAGGCCACGATTAACGGACCTCTACTAAAAGTTCTTGAGTACCCCTGTAGTAGACTGTGCCATCAAATTTCATTTCCTTCCTAGCTAGTGACTCGCCAACAGTGAAGTTCTTATAAAGTTTAATAGAAGGAGCAGCCTTCTAGTATCCAACCTCCAGGATTATACACTGTGAATTTCACAAGCACAGTATTTTATGGGTCATTTTTATATGTTTACTACAAACATCCATAGAGAAACCTGGTATCCGTGTGTAGCAGAGTTTGTTTAGTAGCAGTCTGTTACTTTTGATGCAAAATGCCCATGGTAATCTCTCAACCAGTTAGCACCACAAATATATAAGAGGCACTCCACAATTAAGTGATATTCAGTTAATATATTGTAAATGAAAACAAATACACACAGAGGGTGCCTTGGTACATAGATCACTTATCAAATCTTCCCTGGGCTATTGTACATAGGAAAAGTCCTGCCCCACATCTCTGTGCGTATGAAGTTCTGGAAGCTACATATAAAAAGTGTACATGATTATATCATCTGCAAATTATTTAACTTTTGAGTCCGCATATGTTAATATCACATCATACTCCATACTGTATAAAGCACAGTTTCATATGGGCAAATATATTGCAATATCCATGTCATAACCTCTATTATTGTGTATACAAGTATAAACTGTGCATAAGTAAAGAAGTAGCAAGAACAGAAACAATAATGATCACTCCAATCGGAACCTATTATCCATTGTTTCAGGGCCCTTGGCAGTGCATAACTGTGGTTCTCACGACACACATTGTGACAATCTTAGGGGGCATCCAGATTGCTGGAATGCTTACATGAATATTGTCCGCCAGCGGTCACATGGGCAGGGGTCACTTTCTATTCCCTAACCACCAGCCCAGGCAAATTGTAGGGCCGCATTTCATCGGGGGGGGGGGGGGGATCAAGGTTCAGGTAAGGGGTGTGGGGGTCTATTCATTGTGAGGGTCCAGCAACCTGGATGCACCCCCACAATACTGTCACAGTGCAACCCCACACCCATTTTATAGAACATGGGTGTAGGACCGCTTTAACAAAGATGGAACTGCAACCATCTAACAGAGTTCTCCAGGCTGACCACAGACGTTAAAACCTAAACAGGAGCGTCTTCTGGTTAGAGGGGTTGAAGACCATCCCCATGCAAGTTCACTGCTGTTAGCTAAAGATGGGAAAAGCAAAACTGGGGTAGTGTTTGTTTCCTGTGACAATACAGCATACGCTGCAGAGGAATGGCATGCATAGTGTTGTACTGGAAGAAAGCCTCTCCTATACTGTATTATATTTACCAGGGCTGCTGCAAATATGAAAACTGCTGCAATGCTATACTCTTGAGTGATGAGATCAAGAAAAATGTTTTTGAAACTGATGGCTTCAAAACTTTATGGCATTGCAAATAAGGGGATTACAAACAATGTATTGTGCCTTCAGTGACTCCATTGTCCTAATGTGGGGCAACATGAGTGCTGCTGGTGTAGAGGGGCTACATTTCAGTGATAATATGGATTCACAGGTTTACTCTATATTGTAGAGTAGATGGTACCATCCCCCCATGCCAGTGGTGGTTGTGCACTTGACAGTGACCCTAAAAACACATCTAATGCTTTGCGTTTCTGAACATAAAATAATAATATAGTATGTAGCCTGCTAGCCTGAAAAAATACCATAGCCCATTCATTTCAGCCTGTGTATAATAGATCTTTTTCCAGTGGTCCATTTTTTTCTCTATTCTTTTTAATTATCCAGCACCACTTTTCTATTTTATCAGCCTGGATTGTGTATTTGGGTTGTAAGTCCCCTAAAACCATGATAAAGGCGTACAAAACATCAATTTACAGTGTATGAAATATACACAAAAAAACATAAATAATGTTTTTTAACAGTGTTGTACTTCTGGGGCAAATCAAGCTTGAGTAAAGTTTAGATGGCAGCAGATCTCTTCAGGTTATAGGTCAGATCCGTCTTGTTAAGCTGAAACACACCCCTAAACATTTTTTTTTAAATCTGGATTTTGCATCTGTGTTAGATTGCTGCTAATAAAATGATGCTAACCTTTTTTCTTCTTTTATTTTTCTTTAAATCTTCTTTTTTTGCTGTGTAATAGCGATCCTGTGGCCGACAAAGCAGGAGAGCTGCTCAGCACCACAGCAAGCAGCCTGTTTTTGTGGACTCAGACACACAAAAGGGGGGCACTCCAACTCAGAATCAAAAATTAATTTAAACTTTATTAAATGTTTACACAACCAATACAATGGACATATTAAATACACATTAAAAAACATAAGACAATACCACACAGGACATACAAACATACAGGATGTTTAAGCGGTGGGGAGAAAATTGATGCCTCATCATAATATAGTATCATAATACAGTCTGCGAGAGTATTGAGGGTCCCCTTTAGATAAACTGCTGACGCAGACCGCACATGGCCTTAAAGTGGTAAGAAAATGTATTTTGATAACTCAATGGGGTTAACTATCTGGTCCCCCCCGATGATTTAGACACGCTGCCATTGATGGGTTGTCTGACTTTTTCTGAACATCCTTGCCCATTACTGCTGGCAAAAATTGGTCGTGCAGCAACTTGACCACCAGGAGTTCTCTGAAATTTGAGGACCCAGCTGCCAGGTCCTTTGGGCCTTTGCGACGGTTGTGAAAAAAGCATGTTTGTCTGTCTCCAGTCTCTTCCTTTCCCTAGAATCTCTGGATCTATCCACCCTTGGAGACCTTCTAACCACTTTGAACTTAACTGGACTAGTTGATCTAGTGAACCCTGCTGCTCGTTCCATTGATCTAGCAGGAACCTTTGTAATGTATTTGTATGTTACTTAGCCCAGATACGCTGGGATAGTCAAGGTCATGAGACCCAGTACCTTCATATTCTCTGTTAGGGAGACCAGAGGGACTGAAGATAATCATGGGGACTATGTTGTCATTTTCTGTGGAAAAATAGCTTTAACTGGGAGCTGTCTATGTTGAACCCCAGAAATTGTACTGTTAACTGTATATTAGGTTGGACTTTTCTATGTTTATTATTCAACCAAAACCCCTCACATGGCCAGGGTCTTTACAAATCTGCCAGCAATGCTGGCTGTGACTTGTTGACTTGTGACTTGAACAGAAGGCCGTCCAGATAAGGGATCACATGATTTCCTGTTGCCAGAAGTGAAACTTTGGTTCTGCTAGTGTCCTTGTAAAGGTCTTTGGGGATGATGACAGACCAAATTGGAACGCCCTGTACTGGTAGTAAGGATTCCCTGACTTAACAGATATGGAATATGCAGATATGCATCTTGTAAGTCTGAAGAAGAAAAGGGTTTTTTTTTTCCTCAGGACCACCTGGTTCGCCCCGGCACTCAACGTTTAAGGTTCGTCGGTTGTCAGGGTAGGAACTGGTGGGTCTTTGGACAAAAAGTTGCCTCTTAGTCACACACTGTCTTATGCAAGTAAAGATATTTATTCTAAAATTATTGTAGAAAGTGCAATCATATATTTTGTTCATACATGATATCTTCAAACATTTACTGTATCTGTACAATGTCCTGTTATGGGGAGACAAACCCGTTATTGATCCTTAGTTGCCCTTAAAGTGCTCCATTTTGGAGATCCGCTCTTTGAATGTCCCTTCAGTTTTTAGCAAATAGGGCTTTCAATCCATAGTTTGTAGCAAGTTGTGGCTTAGTATTTTGTGTCGAGTGTTGGTACTCCATCACAAACGCGTTTCGCCTATGCTTCTTCAGTGTGTGGGTCCAACATATCTGATGGTAGTACATTTTCTGGGGCATGGTGAGTATTGGGTTAAGAGTATAACATCATATGCATAGAAAAATGAAAATTTCTGTTACTCACATTGGTATACCATGTGGGGTCCCGAGCGTCTGAAGGTTGGTTGCAGTAATTCTTCCCAGCTTGGTGTCAGTGTGGGTGATGATCCCGTTTTATTATAGGCCAATGCTTAGTGTAGTTAAACAGTAAGGTGAAGGGTAAGGGTTAACCAGCGTTGTTGTGCTTTAAAGTGTGTGAAATAGATTTAAAACTGGGCTCACCTTCGGGCTGTAGTGAAAAAGCATCTGTCCTTATGACCGGCCCCCCTCTCTATGTTCCCTAAGGGAACGGGGGTTGTTTCTGCAGCGATTCCGTTGTAGTGTTGTGGGTATTATAGCGTGAGGTTGCGCTCTATGTATCGCTCGTCACGGTGCTGTATGTTGCTATCTGTCTGCTGCGCTTAAGTATGGCGGGCTGCAATGTGTCCGGGGCCGCCTGGTGCAGGGAGGGCAGAGTTACCCAAGCCCTTGTGTCCTGCTTGCCTTCTGATTGGTTGTTTGGATCAGGGGCGCGAGTGCGTGTAATGCGCACTTTCCCGGGGCGGCCCCGTCCGGTCAACGGGCGGGACGTTTGTTAGACACCACGTTGTTTTGTGTTTGTGTATATATAGCGGCCACGTTTTTGGTTTAGTGGTTTTCTGTGCATGTGCGGGTGTCGCCGTCCATGGCGGCGGCCATTTTTTTAGCTACTGCTCACCCGCGTGCCCGTTCTCAGGCTGCGCCGCTGGTATCTGGATTAAATATTACATTTTTTGTTTATACTGGTGTGCTTAATGTTGTGTATTGTAGCTACGGGATGGTATTTGTAGAAATTTTTTGTTATATGCTGGTGAATTCACTTCACTTACCTTCAGAAGCTGGGATTGTACAGTTTGCCAGTTTTTCTAAGGTGCCTAATGTAGAGATATAAAATGTTAGTATATACTTATAATAAACATAATAATACATATTACAAATAGAATTCATATATCTATCTTTAGGATGTGTTTAACAAATATACACTGTTATTATATATACATAGTGGTCCATGGTACCTGATGTATAGTACTACGGTAAGTATAGTATTTTCTACAGGTAGGTGGTTGTCACATTTACGTTTTCATCCAATGTTTAACCTATATACACGGTCATTGTATACATAGTGGTCCATGGTCCCTGATGAGTAATATTAAGGTGAGTATAGTCTTTTGTGCCAATAGGTGGTTGTCACGTTTAGGTATTTAACCACTGGGTAATTGGCTTACTTGTGCTATCCAGATAGATGAAAATGATATTTTTACTTTAATGCGGTACATTGGTATGAGGGATTGTTTATGACGTTGCATGTGTGTCTAGTAGGTTTTACGGTGTATTTTGTGCTTGTAGTGTCTCTTTATGTACTTGTGGTAAAATTCCTGTGGGGTCTTGACAGGACTCAGTTCTAGATAGTTTCTTAATGGGGGGTATCTAGCAGTTGGAGTCATTTCAAGAAGGGGGAGAAACTACAAGTTTCATTGAGGTCTGGTAAACGTGTTGCTTTGAGTCTATCTATCCATTTTGTTTCCCTCTGTAGGGTCCTTTTCTGGATGTCCCCTCCTCTTTGGTTTGGATGTAATCTATCCAGTGCTTGGAAATTTACTTCTTTGGGGTTTGAGTTGTGTTTCTTGAAAAAATGTCGTCCTATGGGCGTGGTTATGTTCTTGTTGTGAATATCTCTTATGTGTTAATAAATCCTGGTTCTGAATTTTCGATTAGTTTTTCCAACATAAAAACTTCTGCATGGGCATGTAAGTAGATGTAAAATGTGGGGAGAGTTGCAGTTAACAAAGTGTCTGATGTTGTGTGTTTGGGAGGGTGAATGTGTTGCCTTGTTTGATATACTGGCATATGCTACATCCCCCAAAGTTAGATAGGCCTTGAATTTTACAACATTTTTGTGTGGTTTGTTCTGTGTAATGGCTTTTCACTAGTGAATCCTTTATTGATTTTGGGCATCTGAATACCAGTTGTGTATTCTCTGGAATTAGAGTCTTGAGGTCGGAGTCATGGGATAAGACGTGCCAATGTTTTTGGAGTATTTCTCTGATTTGTGTGTGTTGTTTTGTGTACGTTAGGATGAATGGAAGTGTGGGTATAGGTTGTGTATCTTTCTTGATATGTGGGAAGAGCGAGGTATGTCTACTCCTGCCTAGTACTTTCTTGTAGGCCCGTTTCAGTGTCTTTTTGCTGTAGCTCCTTTGTAAAAGTCTGGCCCTAATGCCGTTTGCTGCTTCGTGAAAGGTTTCGTTTGTTGAGCAATTTCGTCTTACTGTCAAGTATCATCCACACTGACACCAAGCTGGGAAGAATCACTGCAACCTTCAGACGCTCGGGACCCCACATGGTATACCAATGTGAGTAACAGAAATTTTCATTTTTCTATGCATATGATGTTATATACCATCAGATATGTTGGACCCACACACTGAAGAAGCATAGGCGAAACGCGTTTGTGATGGAGTACCAACACTCGACACAAAACACTAAGCCACAACTTGCTACAAACTATGGATTGAAAGCCCTATTTGCTACAAACTGAAGGGACATTCAAAAAGCGGATCTCCAAAATGGAGCACTTTAAGGGCAACTAAGGATCAATAACGGGTTTGTCTCCCCATAACAGGACATTGTACAGATATAGTAAATGTTTGAAGATATCATGTATGAACAAAATATATGATTGCACTTTCTACAATAATTTTAGAATAAATATCTTTACTTGAATAAGACAGTGTGTGACTTTGTGTCCAAAGACCCACCAGTTCCTACTCTGACAACCGACGAACCTTAAATGTTGAGTGCCGGGGCGAACCAGGTGCGCCTGAGGAAAATAAAACCCTTTTCTCCCTAAGGAGCGCCCTAGAGGCCACACCTCTACACCACTGTAAATCACCTACAAATCACAAAAGGTGACACCCCCCCTACTTCTCCTCCCCCCCCCCCCCCATCTTGTAAGTCTAAAATCACCCACAGGATGTTTTCTATCAGAACATTTTTGACCGAATAATTGATTCATAATCATATGATTATTTTACTTGATGACTTCTGAACCAGCAAGTGAGAGTAGAATCCCTTCTTTTGGGGCTTTTGGTATCTGGACACTAAACATAATAAACATACAATTTCATTGTTTTTAGTGATGCAACAAGAAAAAATAAAATAAAATTAGCATACAATCAATATTTACATATTTCCTGGAGTTGGGGACCAACCCAGTTTAAGTGTCCTTTTTTAGGAATTGTGCTCCAAGGTGGGCTGTGTTATTTGCCCTTCTATTTGGAAAATTCTTTGCTGGTGATCCCCTCAGTTTGTAGCAAAATTGGGGTTCAGTCCGCAGTTTGTAGCAAGTTTTTGCCCCTCAGTTTTTTTGTTGCAATGTATGGTGCTCCTTTACATACGCGTTTTGCTATCGCTTCTTAAGCGTGAGGATCCATTGTCTATATTGAGTATATTTTTCCCTACCTTCAGTCCAGGCCGTCCCAATATCCTCACGATTGTTCGCCCCTAGGGGGCGCTTGACTGCAAGATCAAAGATGTAGCTCCTCCCGGCCCCCTATAAAGGCAGCTGTCCCTCTATCATTCCTCAGTTGTTCATCTTGCAGTTTGGCTGCATAGGATCGTTGGCACTCTCTCTCTCAGAACTTGGCAGCAGAGCGGGGCCACCTAGCCCGTCGGCCACTGCGTACTCTATTCCCATGGATCCCTGATGACCCATTCCTGCCTCCCAGCCTTTGGCTGCTACGGGATCCGTGATGGTAGGGTGAACGCCGGGGTCTGTTAGCGTTCGGAAGAGCACATGCTCTGGGCCACAGAACTTATTTTAAAAGGTAGGCGGCCACAGGCTTATGGTGAGCCTGAGGGGGAACCACTATGTATATTTTCGTATATGCCCTCCCTGCCCACAAGCTTTATTTTTGTGTGTGTGTGTTGCTTGGTGTGACTTTTACTTGTGCTCCTCACTGGCAGGCAGTGAGGAGTGATTCTGCTTACTACTCTCCTCCCTGCGTTACCCCGTCGGGGCCCGGGACACGCGCCTCCCGGCGGTCGTGCCCCGCGGGCCTTCTCCGCACCGCCGTGTGCGGCGTTCTGAGCAGAGACGGGGGGAGCGTGGCCACACCTCTACCATGCGGTGGCCCTCGCTAACAGGGGCCTCCGCCATGACAGTACGGCAGTAGGCGCCGTTCTTTATGACGCGCTGCGGGGCCCAGCACCGTCGCGCCGGAAACCGCCCCCCCGTGGATCCTTCTGGGCTGGCTGGGAGACGAGCTGTTCTGCTGCGCTGCTGCTTCTGGGGACCAGGCTGGGCCTTCCTGACGCTGGTGATCCCTCCTGTCGGTGTCGTGAGTTCTCTTATGATTGCTTTGCATTCTGTCATTGTGTTGTTCTAAGGCTGACATGGTTCTCTCTGTCTCTTTTATGTTAGAACGTGGGCTAAGGTTGAGGGTTGTGGTTCTCTTATAGGCTTGGGCCGAAAGCGTCTAGTAGCCTTATTGAATCTTTTACTATTCTAATCACCATAATGGAGGCATCCGGGGATAGTGAGCTGGGGGCCCCATTTGGACAGGACAGGCTCTGCCCCTTGTGCAGAAGGAATCCTCTAGGCGGATTCAGCACTGCCCACTTGCGCCAGAGGCATTGTTTTGGACCATGAGCGGGCGGTCGCCCCTGACCCTAGCCCTGCGTTACCATCGGTCTTTCCGGACCGTCCGCTGCTGCATTCAGCCCCTAGTGAAGGGGGAGCCAGCAAGGGGTCTCATACTGATTTTGCGCATAGGCTGGATAGTCTCGAGAAGCAGATCTCGTTGACAGCCCCTAAGAAGGCCTCGAGTAAGAAGCAGCATCTGGAGCCGATTTACTCAGATGACAATCTTTTTGATTGCTTGGGTTCTGCGGAGGAAGGTGAGTTGCCAGATGATTCTCGCTCAATGGTGCAATATTCCGCTGGCGATGACAGTATCTCTGGTTCCTCCTCGGATGAGGATTCTTGTCTACCAGATGATACGGAGAGTTTGCTTTCCTCCATGTTTGATACCCTACACATTGTTCCTCCCAGAACAAATTACCGTCGGTCCCTAAGGGCCTGGATAGGCGGTACTCCTTCCTGCTGATTTGGGTTGGTTATGGTCTCACCCTCCTGAGGTGGATCCTCCCGTGTCAGGCTTGTCCAATACCACTGTTATGCCATCGCCTGATAATACTTCCCTATGTGATCCTGCAGACAAGCGCATGGACCAGCTGGTCTGCCATGCGTTCACCTTTGCGGGTGCCCTCCTTCGCCCGGTGTGTGCCTCGGCTATCGTCTCACTAGCCAACAGGAGAAAGGTGAGACATCTTGTGGCTAGAGCTAAGGCTCGCAAGCGGGCTGAGGAGTATAAGGAACTCAAGGCTTGCTTGGATTTCATTGGCTTTGTTTCTGCCATGGATGATATGGTCAGGGTTGGCGCCAGAATTTTGGCCTTGCTTGTTGCTCTACGCCGCTCACTCTGGCTGAAGCAGTGGGCGGCTGATGCGGCTGCCAAAAAGTCCCTCACAAGTCTACCTTTTGTGGGAGGTCGGCTATTTGGGGAGCGCCTGGAGCTTTTGGTCAAGGATGGTAGACTCCCTCAGAGAAGGAAGCCTGCTCGGCCCTTTCGGAACCCCTCTTCCTTTCGTCTCTTTCGAGGAGGAAGGGGATCTTCATTTCCAGGTGGCCGCAGAGATACCTGGGGCAGAGGTAGGTCCAGCAGCCGACCCAACTCCTCCTGGGGAGATAAATCCAAACCACCTACCAAGCCCGCTCAGGCATAAGGGGGCGCCCTCACCCTTCTGCTGTTTGCTCAGATCTGGAGGCGGCATGTCTCGGATCGGTGGATTCAGGAGGTAGTGTCCTCCGGTTACAATATAGAGCTGGCAGCCAGGCCACCCTCAGAATTCCTTGTTTCAATGATATCTCGAAACTTCCTAAAAGCTCAAGCTTTGAGAACTTTAGAGAGATTTTACTCCAACCTGTTCACGGTTCCCAAGAAGGACGGACGCTACGGCCGATCCTGGACCTGAAGGGTCTCAACAGGTTTGTAAGAGTCAGACATTGCCGCATGAAAACATTGCGGTCGGCGGTGAGATCGCTTTGGCCCGGCGACTTCATGACCATGGTGGACATCAGGGACGCTTATCTGCACATCCCGATTTTCCAAGGACATCAGAACTTCCTGAGGTTTGCGCTGGATGATCAGCATGACCAATTTGTAGCACTTCCATTCGGAATATCCTTAGCCCCCCGTGTGTTCACCAAGGTGCTGGGGTGCGTCATGGCTATCCTGAGGAGTCAGGGTATTCGTGTGTTACCCTATCTGGACGATTTTCTAATCTCGGCCCTGTCCCTTCAGCAGGCCAAGAGCGATACTGGGATGGTGCTGTCAACCCTGGAAGCCTTCGGATGGGTAATCAATTACTCCAAGTCATTTATCATTCCCTCAACTGTGAGATCCTTTCTGGGAATGACTATAGACACCGCTCAGGTCAAGGTTTTTCTGCCACAGCAGAAGGTTTTGTGGCTCCAGACACAAGTGCAGGCATTGCTGTCAGCATCCGTTGGTACATCTGGGGATGAGATTGGTGGGCCTAATGGTGTCATGCTTCGAGGCAGTGCCCTTCGTCCAATTTCACATGAGACCTCTTCAATTGAACCTGCTAACCGGCTGGAATCGGACTCAGGAGTCCCTGGAACAAGGCTTTTTGCTGCCCCCCCGGCCAGGCAGTCCCTCTTGTGGTGGTTGGACTCCCGGAACCTGCTGGTGGGCAAGTCCTTTCTGACTCCCCATGGGGAGATAGTTACCACGGATGCCAGTCTGACAGGCTGGGGAGGCGTTTGGCAGACCCAGAAGATTCAGGGTCAGTGGGGTCCTCGCTTGACTCCCCATTTAAGAGCTTGTGCGATCCAGGTTCGCTCGGACAATCAGACGGCTGTCGCCTACATCAACCACCAGGGCGGGACTCGGAGCAAGAGATCCCTCAAGGAGGTAACCCAGATTCTGACTTGGGCAGAGGAGAATGTTCCCTGCATCTCGGCGGTTTACATCCCCGGGTGGAAAACCAGGAGGCAGACTCCCTGAGCAGGAGTGCCTTACGCATGGGGGAATGGTCCCTCAGCAGTGAGACTTTTCAGGCTCTGTGTCTCCGCTGGGGTCAGCCGGAGGTGGATCTGTTTTGCGTCCAGACACAATCACAAGCTTCCAGGGTTCATTTCCCTCTCAAGAGATCCTCTGGCCATTGCAACAGACGCTCTAGCGATTCCTTGGACGGAGTTAAAATTTTTGTATGCATTCTCTCCGTTTCCTCTCCTGGGCCGAGTGCTGCGCAAGATAACCCAGGAAGGGGTACCAGCCATCCTGGTGGCTCCTCGCTGGCCGAGAAGGAGTTGATTTGCAGACATAGTCCAGATGTCAATAGATCACTACATCATGCCCGACCACCCAGGGCTTCTCACACAGGGGTTGCTGTGGCACGCTGGCTTTAATGGCCTGGCTACTGAAACCTCAATCCTGACCGAGAAGGGTTATCGGCCATGGTTGTGCAGAAAAAGATTCAGGCACGGAAGAAATCTTCTTCCATAATATACTACGGAGTTTGGCGGGCCTATATCGCTTGGTGCGAGGCCAAGAGCCTTCCTCGCTGGATATTTTCTATTTCTAGGATTCTGGAGTTTTTACAACACGGATTAGACTTGGGTTCCCAGCTGAGCACCCTCAAGGGTCAGGTCTCGGCCTTAGCCATCTTTTTCCAGAGATCCATTGCCAACCATAGGTTGATCAGGACTTTTTTTCCAGGGAGTTACCCATGTCCGGCCACCGCGTAAGTCAGTATTACCGGTGTGGGACTTTAGTACAATCTGCTCTCCAGGGTCCTCCCTTCGAGCCATTGAGTGATGCTGCTTTGTCTATATTGACTCTCAAAGTGGTCTTTCTGGTAGCGATCACCTTGGTGCGTCGTGTATCAGAGCTGGCCGCGCTTTGTATGAAATCACCCTACTTTGAGTTGCATAGGGATAAGGTGGTTTTTCGCTTTAAACCTGATTTTTTGCCTAAGGTCGTTTCTCCCTTTCACCATAATGAGGAAGTTGTCTTACCTTCCTTGTGTCCAGCACCGGCTAATAACAAAAAACGAACCCTCCATGCTTTGGATATGGTCAGAGCCATAAAGTATTACCTGGCTGCGACTGAATCCTTCAGGAAATCGGATTTTCTCTTGGTCCTAACAGAGGGTTCTAGGAAAGGATTGCCACCAGCCAAGTCTACTCTCAGTAAGTGGATCAGACAGGCGGTGGTACAAGCATACCCCCTTTTCAGATCACAGCTCATTCTACCAGAGCTATTGGTGCCTCTTGGGCTTTTCAGTACCAGGCATCGGTGGAGCAAGTTTGTAAAGCCGCAACTTGGTCTTCTGTTCATACTTTTACAAAGTTTTACAGGGTGGATGTCAGGGCCTCAGCTGACGCTTTTTTTGGCCGAAAGGTGCTTCAGGCGGTAGTGAAATGAACTATATGCTGTTCCGCACTGGGGATCCCGCCCATATGGACACTGCTTTTGGATGTCCCAAACGTGAGGATATTGGGACAGCCTGGACTGGATGTAGGGAAAATACAATTCTGTGAAACTCACCTGTAGAATTGATTTTGGATACATCCAGTCCAGGCCGTCCCATCCCGCCCTTGTGTTCATTATGTCCTGTATGCCTGTTATGGTGATTAACCATTTTTTGTTTCATAGGACACTGATTTTTCTAGTTTTTGCTTAGAGAGAGTACAAGCTGAAACTATGTGTAGTAACATGGTTTCTTAGGCCTCCTGGCCTGCCCTCTTTTGTTGAGTACTGCTTTTAAACCACTGGGGAATGATAGAGGGACAGCTGCCTTTATAGGGGGCCGGGAGGAGCTACATCTTTGATCTTGCAGTCAAGCGCTCCCTAGGGGCAAACACCCAATCGTGAGGATATTGGGACGACCTGGACTGGATGTATCCAAAATCAATTCTACAGGTGAGTTTCACAGAATTGCATTTTTAGGCAGGTGAGCAGAGAATTCAATACAAAGCATAGTATACTTGGAATCAGAATCAGAGGGTTACTTACATGTATCCCTAAGGGGGTGCCTGGGCGTCTGAAGTGCGGCTGCTGTGGTGCTTCTCAGATAGTTGGTATGGGTGCTATGTTACCCTAGGTGTGTCTGGCACTCACCTTGTGGCTCAGATTAGGAGGAATGATTGAGAAACGTCCAGTGGTCGTCACCCTATTCCTCCCGTGCCTTTCCACTGAGCTGTGTAGTAAGTAGTTTGTCTGCAGCGCGTGTTTGCGCGGGCTTCCACTGTTAAACGAGGCCACTGTTAGCAGGGTGGGCGGGGTAACGCTCGCCCATGTTCCCTGCCTGTGCCCCTGATTGGTGTGTTCTGCCTGGGGCAGAAGTGCGTACAATCGCACTTCCTCTTGGTGCGGCCCCGCCCGACCATTGGATGTGTCGTGTCAATTGTGATGCTGTTAGTGTCGCTGTGAGTGACGGCGGCCATTTTGTTGGTTAGGTGCCGGTTTGTAATGCAGGTACCGTCGCTATTGATGTTCTCCAACATTTTATAGGTTGAAAAATGCTAATTAAGCAGCGCCAGGATGTGTGATTTATATGCACTTTTCAGGAGGTGCCTCTAGTGCTCTTGTAGAGTATAGGGTCTGTCTATGGGACTAAATTTCTGCCAAGTGTAGCTTAGGAGCGCTAGTTATGCAGCACTTTTTGTGCTGGATAATATTGTGCTGCTGGGAAGAAGCCATCAGAGCCTTAACTGCATGTGTTGGGGATCACCTCCATGGATATTTATTAATTCCTATACAAAATATGAAAATTAAATTATGTATTCAGCATTAAAATATGAATACAACATTATTATAACTAGATACAGTGTTCTTGATATTTTAATATAGTACTACTGTTACTAAAAACTGTGTTCATATTGTTGTTCTTTCAATAATTACTTATTAAATTCACAGAAGTGTTATCATTATCTTTGTGTCGTCATTTTGTGTACATCTGAGTTAATGTTATGTCACGTTTAGGGGTGTAATTGGTATAGTCATAATGTCCCCTAACACAACCGGGGGAGGGAGGTGGGGAGAGCAGTAGAGGGGGCTGGGGGAATGAGTGGGTTTTTATAGGGGGGGGGGGGTTCCCATGTTGAATCTCAGCTAGGGAATATTATTAAAGGAAGGGGGAGAAACTGCAGGTTTCGTTGAAGCCTGGTAAACGTGTTGCTCTTAGTTTGTGGATCAACATTGTTTCTTTTTGTAAAGTCCGTTTTTGAATGTCACCTCCATTTTGGTTTGTGTGCAGTCTGTCTAAAGCCTGGAAAGTCACTCCTTTAGGGTTTGAGGCGTGTTTGCTAAAGAAATGTCACCCCACTGGTGTGGTGACTTTTTTGATTCTAATATCCCTAATATGTTTATAAATTCTATTTTTGAATTTTCGGTTGGTTTTGCCTATATAGAAACTCCCGCATGGGCAGGTAAGTAAGTAGACAATATGGGGAGACTTGCAATTGACAAAGTGTTTGATGCTGTATGGTTGATTGTTGGGGAGGGTGAAAGTATTACCTTGTTTGAGATACTGATAAAATGGCGGAGAACAGCAATAGTGGCAGTTCCCGCATTAAAAACCACCTAACCAACAGAATGGCAACACTTACAGCAACACAATTGACACATGACACGTCCACTGGTTGGGCGGGGTCTCACCAAAAGGAAGTGCGATTGTACGCACTTCCACCCCTGACAGAACACACCAATCAGGGGCACAGGCAGGGAACCCCGCACAAACACACCCGCTGCAGACAAACTACATACTACATATACAGTACTAACTGCTCCTCAACCACTCTAATAGACACACCTAGGGTAAGCTAGCACCCATACCAACTGTCTGGGAAGCACCACAACAGCCGCACTTCAGGCGCCCGGGCACCTCCCATAGGAATACATGTAAGTAACCTTCTGATTCCAAGTATACTATGCTTTGTATTAAATTATCTGCTAACCTGCCTAAAAATATACTCAATATAGATAATGGATCCTCACACTGAAGAAGCTATTGCAAAACGCTTATGTGAAGGAGTACCATACATTGCGATAAAAAACTGAGGGGCAAAAACTTGCTACAAACTGCAGACTGAACCCCATCTTTGCTACAAACTGAGGGGATCACCAGCAAAGAATTTTCCAAATAGGAGGGCGAATAACACAGTCCACCTTGGAGCACAATTCCTAAAAAAGGACACTTAACCTGGGTTGGTCCCCAACTCCAGGAAATATGTAAATATTAACTGTATTCTAATTTAATTTTTTTTTTTTCTTGCTGCATC
Source organism: Gastrophryne carolinensis (assembly GCA_027917425.1). Taxonomy (NCBI): domain Eukaryota; kingdom Metazoa; phylum Chordata; class Amphibia; order Anura; family Microhylidae; genus Gastrophryne; species Gastrophryne carolinensis. The sequence continues at coordinate 218,440,574 of CM051238.1, forward strand.
AGTGTGTGACTTAGAGGTCTTTCAAGGATCCTCGGACCCCTACCCCGACCTCTGACCGAAATTGCTTGGTCACTGGACAACCTAGGGAACCCCCAGTAGACCCCTGCGAGTGGGAGGGAATGGTGCCTTATCAAGGAGCCACAAAAACGCGGGACTTCAAAAAGGCAAAGTTTGACCAACTTAGAGATGCCCTACACTGCATTGACTGGGAAAATGTCCTTAAAAACAAAAGCATGGACGCTAAATGGGATACTTTCAAAGGAATACTTAATTTTCATTGTGACAGATATATACCTTACAGGAATAAAACTATTAGACACACATGTAAACCGATGTGGCTAAATAAAAAGGTTAAGGGGGCAATAAACAACAAAAAAAAGGCATTTAAACGTTTAAAGCAGGAAGGGACAGCGGAAGCGTTAAAAAAATATAAAGAAGAAAATAAACAATGTAAACAACAGATAAGGGCAGCTAAGCTGGAGACAGAAAGACTGGTCGCGAAAGAGAGTAAAATTAACCCCAAATTATTCTTTAGCTACATAAACCGTAAAAGGTACAAACCTGAGGGTGTGGGCCCCTTGAAAAGCAAGGAGGGGACCCCTATAGAGGGAAATGAGGAGAAAGCTAATTTGCTTAACAACTTCTTTGCTTCTATATTCACAAAAGAATTTGACATGCCGAGTGAAATGCAGGGGAATAACCGAAACCCTCCATTAAATGTCACTGGTCTAACCAAGGAAGATGTCCAGCACCGTCTCAAGCAGATAAAAATCGATAAATCACCGGGACCAGATGACATACATCCTCGTGTTTTAAGGGAGTTATGTACAGTAATAGACAAGCCGTTATTTCTAATATTTGTGGATTCCATAACTACAGGGTCTGTTCCGATGGATTGGCGCTTGGCAAATGTGGTGCCAATATTCAAAAAGGGATCTAGGGGGGAACCTGGGAACTACAGACCGGTTAGCTTAACATCTGTGGTGGGCAAGCTGTTTGAAGGTTTCTTAAGGGATACTATCCTGGAGCACCTTGGGGAAAATTACCTTATTACTCCATATCAGCATGGATTTATGAGGAATCGCTCCTGCCAGACAAACCTAATCAGCTTTTATGAGGAGGTAAGTTCAAGATTGGATCAGGGGGAGTCATTGGATATCATATATCTTGACTTTTCTAAAGCATTTGATACTGTGCCACATAAAAGGCTGGTACAAAAGATGAGAATGCTTGGACTGGGCGAAAACGTGTGCAGATGGGTGGGAAATTGGCTTAATGATCGGAAGCAGAGGGTGGTTATCAATGGTACACACTCAGATTGGGTCACTGTTACTAGTGGAGTACCACAAGGGTCAGTTCTGGGACCAATTCTCTTCAATATATATATAAATGACATTGGGTATGGATTAAACAGTAAAGTCTCAATCTTTGCAGATGATACTAAGCTGAGTAAAGTAATTAAAACAAAAGAGGATAACAGGCAGCTACAAACAGATTTAGATAAATTGGAAGCATGGGCAGTTAAATGGCAAATGAAGTTTAACACAGATAAATGTAAGGTTGTGCACATGGGAAGGAGAAATCTGTGTCATGATTACACACTAAATAAAGAAACACTTGGTAAAACAACAATGGAAAAGGACCTTGGGGTTTTAGTCGACAATAAGCTCAACTGTAGTAATCAATGCCAGGCAGCTGCTGCCAAGGCAAATAGGATCGTGGGGTGCATCAGGAGGGGCATAGGTGCTCATGACCAGAGCATCATTTTACCCCTGTACAAGTCACTGGTCAGACCCCATATGGAATACTGTGTACAGTTCTGGGCACCTGTGCTTAAGAAGGACATATCAGAACTGGAGCGCGTTCAGAGAAGGGCAACAAAGTTAATAAAAGGAGTGCGGGGGCTAGAGTACCTGGAAAGATTGTCCAAGTTAGGCTTATTTAGTCTAGAAAAAAGACGATTGAGGGGTGATCTAATAACTATGTATAAATATATTCGGGGTCAATACAAGGATCTGTCCCACAATCTATTTATACCCCGGAGTGTAACCATAACCCGGGGGCATCCACTAAGGTTAGAGGAAAGGTGCTTTCTCCACCGACATAGGAGGGGATTCTTCTCTGTAAGAGCAGTGAGACTATGGAACTCGCTGCCAGAGGAGGTAGTAATGATGGATACAGTAAAAAACATTCAAAAGTGGCCTTGATGCCTTCCTGGCATGTAATAACATATTCTTGGTGTGCCACACACCCCGCTTCACCTTTAATATTCTTCACAATTGGGTTAACTCACCGCCAGATGACGCTGTGCAGAGAGGAAGTCTTGTAACGAGCCCCCTTCCGGCCTATATATACCTGGTACCTCCCATTCATCACCAGTGTTTTTCTCTCTGCTTGACGACAAGACAGAAGATAGAAGTCTCCTGCTTACAGGTAGCCGGGGTCTTACCCCGGCACCCCCTTTTGGTCTATTTCTGCCCGGTTTTGATTGTTTGTACCTTTATGGTGGAATGGAAGTCTCCCAGCCTAGGCTGCTCACTGCACTATAGGTGCCTAGGAGCTTATCTCCTCCGCTCGACCCCCTCTTTTGGGGGCAATGCGGCTATCCGGCATGGTGATCCGGAAATGGGATGCCCCTGTCCCGAGGGTCCCCTTAGCCCCTTACATTGCATGTGTGTTTCACTGTGTGTTTTTTATTACATTTGTGTTTTTTACTTATGTACACTGGTCAGACCGCACCGCAAGAGTGCATTTGGCCTGACTGATCCTCCTCATAGAGCTATCCTCGGGCAGGTCTTTTTTAGCAACTGCTGGCCGGCTTGGCCAGGATTTGGGTCAGCTTTAATGGGCGGCCAGGGCGGGCTGCGCTGTAGCAGGCTGGCTTATAGCTGCCTGAGCCTGTGTGGGTTACAACTCCCCTCCCCCCTGGTCTCCTCTTTGTTCGGCCGCCATTTGGCGGCCCGCGTGTTTAGCCTTGGCTGCGCTGCTAGTTTCCCCCCCTCCCCCTTCCTTTGCTGTGGTTGCCTGTTGTAGTGGCTCATCTGGATGTAATCCCTTGATGAATTGGCCGCACTGTTCGGGCTTGAAGGGGGCGGGCCCCGGTGACGTGGGAACGGGGGCGTGGCAGCGGCGGCAGCGTCATGCGGCCGGCCCCAGCCGCACTTCCTTCCTTCCTGCCTTAAAGGAAGACACGTGGGGGGGGCTCTCTGCCGCACATGGGTCTATTTACTTTTGGCCTTCTATTGCTGCTGCTGCTGCTGCGTTTTCGTTCATGCTGCTGCTGCTGCTGCTGCTTTCTGATCATTGCTCAGGTAAGCGGCCTCACCTTGTGTGGGGCCGTCTAGTGTTTATTTAAAAATTATAATTATAATAATTATAATTTTATAAGATAAAAGGGGGATAACATTTAAGAGGATGTTTTTTATTATTATGGATTAAATAGAGGGCAAAGTTTTTCCTTTGCTTATTTAAAAGCACTTTGGTGCTGTGCATAAGTATTGTTGCATGTTGCCACATGTTGTCTGGGGGTCTGACTGTTGGTTTTCTTCCCCTACAGATCCTGGGAATCCCTGAATAAAGCGGCCTCCCGGTTCTATATTACTTGGCGAGTCCTTCTTTTTAAAAAAAAAAAAAAAAAAAAATTGGGACATATTTATACATATATATATATATATATATATATAGTTTAAAAAAAAATATATATATATATATAAAGATTATTAAGGGGATCTAAATTATAAATTAAATCCTCCCTTCCGGGACATTTACAATAAGGGGGCATCCCGGGTGGCTTATGCCTTAAACCCAAAAATTTGCGAATACCATAAATCACCATATGGAGGCTTCCGATATTACCGGAAATAATTCTTCTGGGCCATCTAGGGTGTGCGCAGGATGTGGGACTCCGCTCCCAGCTGATGATGTCTTTGTATGCATTCCTTGTGCAAAGCAGAGTATTGCGCGTCAGTCCGTTGCTCCGGCTGCTGACCCGTCGCAACTTCCATCATCTCCTACCTCTCCCTCCCTGTTCCGGACCCCGCATGACACTGTCAAGAGTGGGGATTCGCAATCCGAGGTGGCGGCACGGTTGGCCAGCCTCGAGAAAATAGTGTCCGTTAAAGCAGGGTCAAAAGCCACTGCGAAACGAAAGCACCTGACTCCGATACCTCCGGCTTCACAGGATGAGGTATGTGAGCCTGTGGAATGGTCCGATTGCTCCCTGGACGAGGAGGGAGAATTCCTGCTGGAGTCAGATGAGCCTGCAGATCAGCTTGAGGCTGATGCTATTGGCGATTTGTCGGCGGGGGTTTCCCTTCCCGTCCTGGACCTGAAATTACTGAACAGGTTCATCCGTTTTCGGAAGTTTCGCATGGAAACCTTGCGTACGGCCGTCGGTTCCCTTCGGCAGGGGGACTTCATGACGTCCATAGACATCAAGGATGCTTATCTTCATGTTCCTATCTGCCACGCTCATCAACGTTTTCTTCGATTTGTGATGGAAAATCAGCATTATCAATTCGTGGCACTTCCGTTTGGCCTTACCTCAGCTCCAAGAGTGTTCACCAAGGTGCTGGCAGGGGTCATGGCCATTTTCAGATCTCGGGGCATTCGTGTCGTACCTTATTTGGACGACCTTCTCATCATGGCTCCGTCGCTCAATCAATCGGAGACAGACACCAGGATGGTGGTCTCCACGCTGGAAAGCTTTGGTTGGGTTCAACTTCCCCAAGTCCTCCCTCGCTCCGGCCAGGGTGGTGTCCTTTCTGGGGATGCAGTTGGACTCTCTTCAACACAGAGTGTTTCTCCCCCAGTCCAAAATTCATCTGATTCAGGAGTTGGCTCGGGTCCTACTTTCCAATCCTCGGCCGTCCATCCGTCTGGGGATGAGGCTGATAGGGTTGATGGTCGCCACTTTCGAGGCTGTTCCTTTTGCTCAATTTCACACGAGGACGCTTCAGCTTTATCTGTTGGCGTCCTGGGACCGGCAGCCTCGGTCGCTGGATCAGCCCTTCCAGTTGTCCTCCCGGGTCCGGCAGTCCCTCCAGTGGTGGTTGGTCTCGACCAATCTTGTGAAGGGCAGGTCTTTCCTGTCCCCTCTTTGGGAAATTGTCACCACGGACGCCAGTCTGTCGGGATGGGGCGGATTCTGAAAGGAGCTTCAGTTCCAGGTGCAGTGGGGACCTCAAGAGGCCCACTTACCTGACCTGGGCAGAGGCCCATGTTCCTTGTCTCTCGGCGGTATACATTCCAGGAGTGGAGAACCAGGAAGCGGACCGGTTGAGCAGGGGCTCTCCCCATCTAGGAGAATGGGTTTTTTGCTCACTGTGTCTCCGATGGGGGACACCGGAGGTGGACCTGTTTGCCTCTCGTCACAATCACAGGCTCCCGAACTTCGTGTCGCTCTCCCGGGATCCTCTGGCTCTGGCAGTGGACGCCATGTCCCTGAGATGGGGGGATCTGGGATTTCTATACCTGTTTCCTCCGATACCCATGCTGGGCAGGGTGGTTCGGAAGTTGGCTCTGGAAAGGGTGTCCGCCGTTCTCGTGGCCCCAAGGTGGCCAAGGCGAGTGTGGTTCGCAGACATCGTTCGGCTGGCAGTGGACCAGTTCGTTCTGCCTCTTCGGCCCGATCTGCTCACTCAGGGTCGGTTGTGTTACCCCAATTTACCAGCGCTGGGTTTGACAGCCTGGCTGCTGAAACCTCCATCTTGAAGGAGGAGGGTCTTTCTGACTCAGTTGTCAAGACTCTGATCAGTGCCCGGAAGAGGTCTTCTTCTATCATCTACTATAGGACTTGGAAAGCCTACATCGCTTGGTGTGAGATGAGATCTTTTCCTTGTAGGGTCTTTTCGGTCTCCAGGATTCTGGAGTTTTTACAATCAGGGCTGGACTCTGGTCTTCAGCTAAGTACGTTGAAAGGGCAAGTTTCTGCCTTATCTATCTTTTTTCAGAAGCGTTTTGCGCTTCAGCCTTTAGTTAAAACTTTTTTCCAGGGGGTTACGCATGTGCGGCCTCCCAGGAAACCATTACTCCCGGTTTGAATTTGGTTCTTTCTGCTCTTCAGGCTCCTCCTTTTGAGCCTTTGCAAGATATTGCTTTGTCTACCCTGACTCAGAAGATTGTCTTCTTGGTAGCGATCACTTCGGTCCGGCGTGTCTCAGAGTTGGCGGCCTTGTCTATCCAGGCGCCTTACTTTGAGAGGCATCAGGATAAAGTGGTCTTTCGGTTCAAGCCGGACTTTCTTCCTAAGGTTGTTTCTGCTTTTCATTTGAATCAGGATATTGTTCTTCCCTCCTTGTGCCCTAATCCTAAGAATGACAAAGAGAGGGTTTTGCATTGTTTGGATGTAGTACGCTGTGTTAAGTACTACTTGATTATCACGTCTCCTTTTCGTAGGACGGATTCCTTTTTTGTTGTGCCCCATGGGCCTAAGAAGGGTTTGGCACCAGCCAAATCTGCCATTAGCAAGTGGATACGTCAGGCCGTTACTGCGGCCTATTCTGCTAAGGGGAAAGTTCCCCCATTTCGTATCACTGCTCATTCTACTCGCGCCATTGGGGCGTCTTGGGCTTTTCAGCACCAAGCTTCTGTTGAACAACTTTGTAAGGCCGCCACTTGGTCTTCTGTTCATACTTTTTCTAAGTTTTACAAAGTTGATGTGCGAGCCTCAGCGGATGCTGTTTTTGGCCGCAAAGTTCTGCAGACTGCAGTCATTTAAGTTATGCTTCACCTGGCCTTGTGATGCCCATCACTTGTGGACACTGCTTTTGGATGTCCCAATCGTGAAGAATATTAAAGGTGAAGCGGGGTGTGTGGCACACCAAGAATAATACCATTTTGTGAGTACTCACCTGAAAAATGGATATTGTTGGTGTGCCACACACCCCGCTGTCTTTCTGCTTTTTAATACACTGGTGATGAATGGGAGGTACCAGGTATATATATAGGCCGGAAGGGGGCTCGTTACAAGACTTCCTCTCTGCACAGCGTCACCTGGCGGTGAGTTAACCCAATCGTGAAGAATATTAAAGGTGAAGCGGGGTGTGTGGCACACCAACAATATCCATTTTTCAGGTGAGTACTCCCAAAATGGTATTTTCCAGCTATGGCTACTAGACCACTGGAAGGAGTTAAACAGGCTGAACTGGATGGACTAAAGTCTTTATTCAGCCTTACATACTATGTTACTATGTTATATAACATCTTATAATATTTCCTGAAAACCTCCGCTATTTCTTTATCCTTGTGGACTAATTTCCCCCTCTGGTCTAGGATTTTGGGGATGTACGTTCTTGCCCTTTCCCCTCTCAAAGCCGAGGCCAGGAGTCTCCCACATTTGTCTCCTGTCTCGTAAAAAACTCTCTGGCTCTTAATGAGCTGAATTTTAATCTTATCGCTGTAAAGTTTCCGGAGTCTGTCTCTGAGAGAGGTCAGGGATGCTAGCTGCGCACCCGCCAGTGATTGCTTATGGGCCCCTTCCAGTTTCTTGATTTCCACTAACAGGTCAGCAATTTGTTTGCACTTCTCTCTCTTGACCCTGGCCCCTCTCTGAATCAATGCTCCACGGATAACACATTTATGGGCTTCCCATAACACTGGGGCACTTATGTCCGGGGAGGTGTTTTCTCGAAAGTAGTTTTGTAGGATCTGCGTCATTTAGTTAATTTGTGATTTGTTTAACGTCATTTAGTTAATTTGTGATTTGTTTAACGTCCACGACCACGCTCTCGGCACACAATCCTGAGGTGTCAGTCTTATGCTAACCGGAGCGTGGTCAGAGAGCGTGATGTTACCGATTGACGCAGAGGAGACCCGGGGGAGAGAGTGGTGCTGGACTAGGAACAAGTCAATCCTGGAGTACATATTATGTGGGGGGGAGAAGAATGTATAGTCTCTAGTGTCGGTGTTGAGAATCCGCCAGGGGTCTACCAGTTGATGGGTGTGTAACAGCTTCCTCACTCTTTTTAACTTAGCATAGGACATATAAGAATGCCCCTTTGAGGTGTCTATTAAAGGCTCCAGGGAGAAGTTGAGGTCGCCACCTATGATCAGCCTGCCTTCTGTTTATTCCGCTAATCCCTCCTGAACCTCCTCTAAAGGTGATCTGCCCCGAATTTAGGAGATAGAAGTTCACCAAGGTAAAAAGCTCAGATCTAATTTTCCCCTTTACGAATAGCCATCTCCCCTCTCCACCACTCAGAGAACCCACATCTTCCCAGGGCACGAATCTCGAGATGAGTATGCTCACCCCTCTTGATCGCAAATCCGGGGAGTAGCTGTGATAGGAAACCGGAAATACCTTGTTCTTGAGGGTTGGTGGGTTGGATGACTTGAAGTGCGTCTCTTGCAGGAAGGCCACATCAGATCTCGACGCTCTGAGATTATTCAGTATCATGGAACTCTTCTCGGGGGTATTCATCCCTTTGACATTGAAAGAGATCAGGTTAATTTCGCCCATGCTGGCTCACAAGAAGGATCTCGGGTACAAGAGCAGAGGGAGAAATCAGCCGTGTCAATCCCCGAGTGCCGGCAAAGCCACTCCTCAGACCGCAGTGGAAGCTAGCTCCTATCGCCCCCGTAACCTTAGGGCTTCTGTAGTCAAGAGTAAGGCAGTCAAGAGCAGAAGAGGAAAAGGAAGAAAAGGGATAGGGTTAGAAGAGACAAACAGAACAAGAACATTTAAAAACTGCAATCACAGCCTCCGATGGGGCCTGCAGACGGGCACCACGCACTCACAGGCGGGCCCCGCCAACAACCTCCTCAGAAAGGGACTGAAATGCGTTTTACGCTAAGTCCCCATTCTTCTCCACTAGGGCGAAGATTGACACCGGCCTAACTGGGGGAACTTTGTCCAGCACCAAACTTCGAGGCGCCAAAATCTCTGTCCCCGGGCAAAAGTTATCAACTGGGCAAAAAAATAAATAAATAAAAAAAAAAGTTTATAACCAACTAAGTGTCAACTATAGGAAGAAAATAGCAGTAAACGAAGAAGGTAAACAGACATCAAACCAGGGTTGGGAGCTGTTCTCTTATTCTGGGCCAGGTGCCATGATCGGGCCCCCGTGCATCTCCGCAGTAGGGCGAACAGACCCGGCCATCAGCGAGACTTATATGCGCACAGAGTTTCACACGTTCCCTCAGTAGTGGCCTCTCACAAATATCAGCCAGGCCCGTCGCCCCCCCACTGGCCCCAGCGGGGGCCCACCCCACGGCACCCAGCAACACCTGCTCCCCCCTCACCAACCAGAACAGACCGACTTCTCTAGAAAATTCCGTCCTCAGGGCTTCTGGGTCACATCTCTCTGTCCATCATACCGGGACGCCTCTCCAGACGCCTCTCTTCACGCCTTTCACCCCTCAACGCGGGTCTTCTGGATCTGGGACGTCTTTGAGGCAGTCCACCGCATTGCTGCGAGGGTGGTTCCGCCAAGGGTGAAAGCCAATTGGGGACTGGGATAGGGTCACATCCCAAAAAAGAGAAGAGACCCTCGAGATCCCAATAAGTTCTGAGTATGTAGGTGTCCCTTTCTCTAATAACTATTAAGTGAAAAGGATAGCCCCATCGGTATGTTGCGCCCATGCTTCTGGTCGGCTCCAGAACCGGCTTCAGCAACTTCCTCATCTGCAGCGTGCGCCTAGCCAGGTCCGGCAAGATGGTGACCCTTGCTCCGTCGAAGTCTACCGGGCTGTGTTGCCAGGCTTTGCGCGCTATTTCCTCCTTCACATTATAGAAATGTATCCTGCATACTATGTCTCTCGGGTACGCAGGATCGGTTTCGCGGGCCAAGGGCCCTATGTGCTCTGTCGATCTCGATCGGAGTGTCCACATTTCTTCCCAGCAGGGTGTTGAAAATAGTGGTTATGATGCGTCTCACATCTTCTCCTGCAGTAGTCTCTGGGATGCCTCTCAGCCATAAGTTGTTTTGTCTGTGCCTGTTTTCCAGGTCGTCGTGCTGCAGCTGGAGTTGTAATATCTGCAGGTTTTGCTCCTCCACTTGTACTGCCAGGGCCGCTATCACTGTTTCATTTGACGTCTGGTTGGTTGTGATCCTGGAGTCGAGTGTTTGGATTTGTTCGCGCACCTCTGCAATCTCCTTCTTGTAAGCTGATTCATAGAGGGTGATTAGCACTTCAAAATTTGCTCTGGATGGGATCGCTTTCAGGAACGACAAAGTTTCTTTGTGGATATTGTCGGGGGTTGAGGTCTTTCTTAAATCAGTTCCATCTCGGTTTGTTGGCAGCGGAGTAGAGGGTTCCTCCGGCGGTGGCAGAGTTATTGAGTTAGGCTGGAGTAGGGAACCTCTGGAGGGAGAGATAATTGATTGTGAGAATCTTCCCGGGGGAGATGGTTCTGGGAGCCTTTCTTCGCCTTGTAGAGTGAGCCATGGCGCGCAGTGATACTCAGAGGGATTCAGTGTGTCCGACGTCCCCACCGCTGTGACATTTGGAATATGCAAGGAACTAAGCACCACCTCGCTGCTTTGTGAGCCTCGGGGGTGAGGGGAAAGGCGCAACAGGTCACCAGTTTGGGCCCGCCTGTGAGCTCCTATCTCTTCCAGGCTGTGGTCGAGGGGGATCCCTGCATCCCAGGCTGCTCCCTCTTGGGATATATGCGAATTGTGCTAGACCTGGTGCCAGCTTTGTTCCAGGGTCAGAGGGCTTCAGGACCTCCTGCTCGCCATTTTCCCCATTTGCCCAGCCTGTTTCTTTCTGACTGTTTAGGTTAGGACATCCCCCTCCAATTACCGCACGGCATAATCTCTCCTAGTATTTTTCTCAGCCCCCTGGCCTGGGCTCTGCTTTCGTGCACCAGCCAGGCTCCTCATGGCCGGGCTTTCCAGCGCCATCTTGTCCTCCCTCTGGCTGCAGCTCCCCTCTCCCGGCCTCGGCTGCAGCTTATGACAGCTACTAATGTCGGCATGTGGGGTGCGGGCCCGGGCTCATACATGCCTCCCGCATTCTCACCCTCAGCCTGCGCTGCTCTTTGTCTAGGGGGAGGAACCTGAGCCGTCCCGCCGCCGGCCGCCATGTTGCCGCTTCCGCCCGCCGCCTCTCACCTGAGGTCGGGACCCTGCGCTGGGGCTGTCCGCTGCTCTCGTCGCCGCCCGAACTCCCTCGGCACAGTCTTCACCGCGTCTCTCAGGCGGCTTCACCGAGGGGTCCTCACTGCCGGCCGACGCTCCGAGCAACGCTGCCTGACATGCGGCCGCCATCTTCATCTGCTCAGCATCCGACCATCCCGCAGGTCCGCTCTCCTCCTCTCCATGCTAGGTATGTGCTTCTCTCCTGTTCTTCTCCTTCTTCCTCTGCTTCCCTCCTGTCATCTTGGGATCTTTCTATCTTCTTTGCCTGCGAAAGTCACTTTTTCTGCCCGTAGGGGACCGGAGCATAGGCACTCATGTCCTCTCCATTCGCGAGCTAGGCCACGCCCCCGATACCCTTTTTCTAGTGTCTGTAACTACTTTCCAAGCAGGTATAAAGCAGTCCTACCCTCTCATTGAAATATCTTTGTCTGGATTGCCGCTTAGGCTTCTCCGAAGGCTTGTTAACTAGGCTAAACTCAATGTTTTTCTGGATTCATACTGTTTAGACTGGGTTAAGCATGGAGCGGCCTTACCTCTATTACCAAAGTGCAGATTAAAAATTCCGCTTCCTGGTTAGGGAATCCAGCTTCATTTGACCTGAACAATAAAACCTTCCCCAACAAGTTACCACAGAAGGGCATTCCACAAGGCTTAGTGCTAGACACACCCGACCAATCCTCAGAGCACATGATCAAAGCAGCAAACTACCTCCTGCCTCATAATACGGATAAGCCACTGAGTCTTCCCCTTTTTTATAACTTCTCCAAACCCAGGCACAGTACCATCTGCTAGAGCATTGAACTGCAACTTCAAAACATCTGGACTTTTTAATTTTAACTTCCAGGTAAAATATAATAATAAATATCACTAGCTTTAACCTTTTACCCTGGTCGGCTTACACATGATCAAATGAAACAGAAGTAAGAGATCCTACCACAAGTTGTGCTTCCCCAGGGAGAGGCCGAATTGGGGAAAGGACAGGTCCTTTTTAAGTTTTTATTTTGCGTTGTAAACAACATACATATACACGTCAAATTGTTCTGTATTTTAGGTGCCGCAGGCACCCAACATCAAAATGGCATCCTATCAGACAACGACAACAACCATTCATACCGGACCCAGGTTGTGCTAGAAACAAGCAGATCTCAGGTGGAATACCTGAGAGGGTGGCAACCATTGGCCACTCACTCCACAGGACAGATATCGACCTCGGCTCCATCTTGGACAGGTCCTTTTTACCGGTCAGGGCTACAAACGTTATCCCAGCCACGTGCCTCACCAACACTACTGCTGCTGCCGCATTTCCTTTGTCAGTGCTGGCACTGCTGAGGCAAATCTTCCTAGCCCGGGTGCCTATTAATGAGGTTGAGAGGAACCTTCTGCTCCCCGCCATCATCCACATCTCTCCCTCTGTCCAGTACTGTGGCCGGGGAGAAATGCCCCCTTCCACTTCCAAGTAAAGAATAGATTTACAAAAACGAGTAAATAGCATCTTGTTCAGTAGACCCAGTACCTGATGTCCATCAGTGGGGCACAAGGAGCAAGAGAGCATTTTGGGAGGCTGCCAGAATTATTGCATGGTTGGAACCACATCTGCCTTGCATTTTGAACATCCACATTCCCAAGAAGTGGTGGATCCAGGAAAATGGACCTTATATCCGGAGGTGTTTCTCACGATTTGTGACCTCTTTACTAACAGAAATTGAAAGGTTTCCCGGTTCCTGACCCAGGATTTTATGGCCTTCGTAGTAGATTAACTGGTGTCTCCGTGGTCATCAAGTCTTATGGTCTCTGCATTCCCACCAATCTGTCAATTCTTACGTCACTTTGGTGTGTGTCTCTTGGACACTCTCTGACACTTTCCATCTCCCATATCTTTTGCTTTTCTGCGGAAGGGCTTGGTTGATGGCTTGCAATTCAGGGCCAAGTGTCGTTCTTAGCCATTCAGTTTCAGTGCTGGTAGTGGAAAACTTCTTGGTCCACACATTCATGGGGGGCTTCTGTCTGTCTGTCCTTGTGTAGCTCCTGTTTTGACTTGGAAACTCAACTTGGTCATCTTTGTGCTGCAGGGGTCAACATTGAAACCTCTGATAGAGAATTCCTTGTTCCTCCTGACCCTGAAGGTGGTGTTGCTCATGGCCATTACCTCAGTACGGAGGATGCTGGTGGCCTTGTCCTATAAGCAACCATTCATCAACTTTCATAAAGACAAGACGGTTCTGTGCTTGCAGGAGGACTTTCTGCCAAAAGTGGTTTCAGCCTTTTGTTTGAATGAGGATATTGTTCTGCCTTTTTAAGCAGGCGACTCAGAAGGAAATACTTTTTCACTCACTGGAAGTTGTGCGTGCCCCAGGAAGAACCACCTGACTATCAGAGTCTCTGTGCAAGACTGACACCCTTCTTGTAGTTCCAACTGCCAAACCCACTATTAGCCGATGGATTAGACAGGTTGTTTCTCAGTCTTACTCTGCTAGAAGTAAGGAGCTGTGGTTGTCCACCCAGGGACACCGCACCCACTCAGGGTTGTTGCAACTCTGCTCATTGCCATGGTTATTTGTGTTGGCCATTGGGGTTCTCCGGCCTTGTTACTGTTGGCTGCTTTGGACTGGTACGTTAACCTGGAACCCGATTCGTATCCTGCCGAGGAATGAGTTACAGCTTTTCAGCTCTATTCATGCTGTTGGATGCTAGAAAAAGGAAAACCATTTTACATGGTAAGTAAAAAAATTTTATTTTTATGTTCGCAAAGGGGGAATGGTGAGGTGTTACAAAATGTTTGGGTTTCCTCTTTAAAGAATAACTACCTTTTGTCTCCTGTATTATCTAGGTTGAAGTTCTGATTGCTACCAGCAGCATTGCATCTCCATTATTATTTACTATGTCAGCCTACTTATCTATTAATATTGTACAGACAATTGATCTTTTTAAAACCAACCCACCCGATATAAGGGTAAGTTCTTTAGCTCATCTTAACCTTGTTGCATAAATTAGTTTTATGTGCAATGCAGGGATGTAAGCACATAGTTGATGCAGTACATTGATACAAGTTTGCAGTTTATTTATGAAAATCTGGGGTTTATGGTGTTTTTCTCAAGCTTTTGAGTAAGCTATGCAATAAACTTCCTATTGTATTGTAAGTCAGATATATTTTAGCGCCAAAATATGTATACACATAACATTTATTTTGGTGGTGTTCTGTTTAACATGTAAACAAAAAGTAACTAGATATATTTACATGTGATGCGTTGCTAAATACTTTTTCCAGTGGGGAGCTTGTAACCAGGGAGAGAGGAGTCAGCCACAATCTAACTTTTTTGCTTCAGGGCCCTTGCGTCATAATGATCTTTGATTGTTGGCAGATTGCAGCCGATCACCACCTCACCATACTGAATTATTTGTTGCAGCCTGCTCGTCTTTTGTGGTGAAGGATGCATACCAGACATAAAGGAATCATCTTAAAATATCATTGTCTGTGGAAGGTTAAACTTTAGCTGCTACAGGAAGTAGGTCATCTGCTGGTCCTCGGTAAGGTGGGACTGATGTTCTTGATTCCTCTTGAGGTCCTTGCTGATGAAGATGCCCAGGAAGCGAAAGGACACCACAGTGTACACTGGAAGGCCATGCAGGGTGATAGGGGTGGGTTGAATTGGCTCCTCTGCAAGTCTTTTGAGCATTGAGCTTTGAGGGGTTTTTTGTGCACCAGGTCTGCAGATGATCAAGTTACCATCTGTAATGTGACTCCTTTCTACCTAAAATGAGCAGAATCAGTGGGTTGTCACTTTAAGTGCCAGCCTACCTGGAGTTTTTGTCACCCTTTGTTGCCAGACCATTTTGCACTCCCCATGTTCAAATGTGATTTTTGAAGGGATTTCCAGGGATTTCCCAGGAAAATGATATATTGTTTTTTTCAGCAGAGTCTGAGCTTTAACATGAAATGTCTTGTTTGTCATTTTTAGGTGTATTCTCAATATATTCTAAGCATACAGTACGTCCTGCTCCAGATATAGTAATAACATGTGGGTAATCCTCCGCCTGAGGCGCCGTTCACTGCAGACATGTAGAATACAAGCTCCTCCCGGCCCTACATATACCGAGGGACCTCCCACAAATCCCCAGATTTCTCTGCAGTGCTGAAACTGCGAAGACATGAAGTATCACGCTCTCGCAGGCGAGCAGGGCTTTACAGCCTGAGGCCCAGCGGGACTATATTCTTGGTGTGCCACACACCCCGCTTCACCTTTAATTCTTCACGATTGGGTTACACACCGCCAGGTGACGATCTTGCAGAAAGGAAGTCTTGTAACGAGCCCCCTTCCGGCCTATATATACCTGGTACCTCCCACTTATCACCAGTGTTTTTCTCTCTGCATGGCGACAAGACAGAAGATTGAAGTCTCCTGTTTGCAGGTAGCCGGGGTTTTACCCCGGCACCCCCTTTTGGTCTATTTCTGCCCGGTTTTGATTGTTTGTTACCTTTGTGGTGGAAGGGAAGCCTCCCAGCCTAGGCTGCTCACTGGGCAATTGTTAGACGGCACTATAGGTGCCTAGGAGCTTATCTCCTCCCCTCGACCCCCTCTTTTGGGGGCAATGCGGCTATCCGGCATGGTGATCCGGAAGTGGGATGCCCCTGTCCCGAGGGTCCCCTTAGCCCCTGACTCTCCTGTTGCGGTCCCTTCTCTTTTCACTATGGGGGGGGGGGGTAGAGGGCTGTGTATGTTGTGTCTGTTTTCACTTTATGTTTGCTGCATGCTGGCCTGTAGGGCCAGAACTTTGGGTCTGCTTTAGGGGGACTGGGGCGGGCTGTTGTTCTGGTTACTGTTGTGACCTTTTCAGCTACCCCTCCCCCCTTCCCCTTGTCTCTTTGTGCAGGCCATGTGGGGGCAGCTCAGGCTGCCTAGTGTCTCCGTTTTCCCTCCCCCCTTTCTCCTTGTTTCTGAGGGCTTGTGTTGCCCTCTGATTACTTTCATATTTGGCGGGGGGGCGGGGCCCGCATTACGTCAGGGGTGGGGGCGTGGTCCGTAGGCGCGTCGTTACCGGCCCCAGCCGCACTTCCTCCTGGTTCATTAGAAGGCTGCGTGCGGGGCGTGGGGCCGCATGTCTCGGTTGCTGCTGCTGCTACTGCCCGTTTCCGCCGCCTCTGCCTGGGACCTGCTCTGCAGCTTCGGCTCCACCGCTGCCATTGTGCTGAAGGTAAGCGGCCTCACCTTGCGTGAGGCCGTCTATTTTTTTTTCATGGTCTCTGTTGTTTGGAGTAATGCTTGTTTTGAAAAAAAAAAAAAAAATTTAAAGAGGTAAATCAGAGGCCAGGTTTTTCCTTGCCTCTTTAAAGCACTTTTTGGGCGGTGTATTGTGTTTATATTGCATGTTGCCATTCTAGGGGTCTTACTGTTGGTTTGTCTTCCCCACAGATCCTGGGATTCCCTCAATACAGTGGCCTCCCGGTCTATTTTGCCTGGCTAGTCTCTTTTCCTCCAAATTGGGAGATATATATATATATTTGTGTATATATTTAAAAGAAAAAAAAAAAAAAATATATATATATATATATATATATATATATATATATATATATATATACTATTATCTTAAGGGGATCTTTAGTATTAATTAAATCCTCCCTCCCGGGACATTAACATAAGGGGGCATCCCGGGTGGCTTATGCCTTAAACCCAGAATTTTGCAAATACTATAAATCACCATATGGAGGCTTCCGATAATACCGGTAATGGTTCTTCTGGGCCATCTAGAGTGTGTGGAGGCTGTGGGACTCCGCTCCCAGGTGATGATGTTTTTGTATGCATTCCTTGTGCAAAGCAGAGTATTGCGCGTCAGTCCGTGGCTCCGGCTGCTGGCTCTTCGCAACTTCCATCATCCCCTACCCCTCCCTCCCTGTTCCGGACCCCGCGTGACATTGTCAAGAGTGGGGATTCGCAATCCGAGGTGGCGGCACGGTTGGCCAACCTCGAGAAGATCATTTCCGTTAAAGCAGGGTTAAATGCCACTGAGAAACGGAAGCACCTGACTCCTGTACCTCCGGCTTCACAGGATGAAGTAGGTGAGCCTGTGGATTGGTCCGATTGCTTCCTGGACGAGGAGGGAGAATTTCTGGTGGAGTCAGATGAGCCGGCAGATCAGCTTGAGGTTGATCCTATTGGCGATTTGTCTGCGGGGGGTTCTCGTGACACCCCCTCCATTCTGGCTCAGATGTTTGAAATTTTGAATTTAGATCCACCTGAGGCTGTCAACCTGCCTAAGGGTCAGTTGTTTAATGTGCCTCAGCCGCCTTTGGTTTTTCCCAGACAACACCACTTTGAGAGAGTTGTGCTCAAAGAATGGGAACATCCCACGCGGTTAACTGGAATTCCTTCCAGTTGGGAGAAACATTATCCTTTTCCACCAGAATTGGTGAAGCTTTGGTCGGTTCCTCCTGACGTCGATACCCCTGTATTAGGGCTCTCCAGCACGGCTCTGGTGCAGTCTGCTGAGACTGCTGCCCTTAAGGATGGTGAGGATCGTCGGATTAACCAGTACGCTCACCGTGGTTTCAGTTATGCCGGGTCAACGATGCGCCCGGTGTGTGCTTCGGCGCTTCTTCTATTGGCGGTTAGATCTGTAATTTAGGGTCTGTATGTGGATCTTGATCCCACTTGCAAGGAGCTTTTTGCTCTCAGGCAGTGTGAGTCTTTTGTTTCCTATCTTCTGTCCGCTCAGGACGATGCGCTGGCTATGAGTAGCAAGACAGCGGCAATGCTGGTGGCTATTCGTCGGGCTGTATGGCTGCGCCAGTGGTCTGCGGACGCAGCTTCTAAAAAGGTGCTCACAGCTCTCCCCTTTCTGGGATTGCAGCTGTTTGGTGATAAAATTGATTCAGTTGCGAAAGGTGGTAGAATGCCGCAACGTAAGAGGCCTCGTCGTCCCTTTCGGGGGGCAGGTTCTGGTAGGCCTTCCTCTCAGGGATTCAGAGTGGGTAGGGGGGCTTCCTTTCCCGCTACCAGAGGTGCAGGTTGGACTCGGGGGAAGGGCCGTGGCCGCCCCGCACAGTCCTGGGACTCCAAGCCCAAGCCTGCCGGTAAGCCCGCTCAGCAATGAGGGGCTGCCCTCACCCGTGTGGGTGGGGGGATGATTGCGACACTTCTCCAGGTCCAGGAGATTCCGGACAGATGAATCCGGGAGGTAGTGTCGTCCGGTTACAAGCTGGAGTTCGAGTCTCGCCCTCCTTCACGGTTCTTTCGGTCTCGGGTGCCCATCGATCCTTTGACTGCACAGGGGCTCCTGGCGTTGGTAAAAAATCTGTTAGAGATAGCGGTCATCCGGCCGGTACCGCGCTTAGAGATGGGCCTCGGTTTCTACTCCAATCTTTTCGCAGTCCCCAAAAAGGGACGGGTCGGTTCGTCCCGTCCTGGACCTGAAATTAATCAATCAATCGGAGACAGACGCCAGCATGGTGGTCTCCACGCTGGAAAGTTTTGGTTGAGTGATCAACTTCCCCAAATCCTCCCTCACTCCGGCCAGGGTGGTGTCCTTTCTGGGGATGCAGTTGGACTCTCTTCAACACAGAGTGTTTCTCCCCCAGTCCAAAATGTATCTGATTCAGGAGTTGGCTCGGGTCCTACTTTCCAATCCTCGGCCGTCCATCCGTCTGGGGATGAGGCTGGTAGGGTTGATGGTCGCCTCTTTCGAGGCAGTTCCTTTTGCTCAATTTCACACGAGGACGCTTCAGCTTTATCTGTTGGCATCCTGGGACCGGCAGCCTCGGTCGCTGGATCAGCCCTTCCAGTTGTCCTCCCGGGTCCGGCAGTCCCTCCAGTGGTGGTTGGTCTTGGCCAGTCCCGTGATGGGCAGGTCCTTCCTGACCCCTCTTTGGGAAATTGTCACCACGGACGCCAGTCTTTCGGGATAGGGCGGATTCTGGAAGGAGCTTCAGTTCCAGGGGCAATGGGGACCTCAAGAGGCCCACTTACCCATCAATGTTCTGGAACTGAGAGCCGTCTGTCGGGTGCTTGCTCTCCTGACTCATCACGTTCTGGGCCTTCCGGTCCAGGTGCGTTCAGGCAATCGAACAGCGCTTGCTTACATCAATCATCAGGGAGGGACTCGCAGTCTGAGTGCTCTCAGAGAGGTATCCCTGATCCTGACCTGGGCAGAGACCCATGTTCCTTGTCTCTCGGCGGTATACATTCCAGGAGTGGAGAACCAGGAAGCGGACCTGTTGAGCAGGGGCTCTCCCCGTCTGGGAGAATGGGCTCTCCATCCTCAGGTTTTTCGCTCACTGTGTCTCCGATGGGGACACCGGAGGTGGACCTGTTTGCCTCTCGTCACAATCACAGGCTCCCGAACTTCGTGTCGCTCTCCCGGGATCCTCTGGCTCTGGCAGTGGACGCCATGTCCCTGAGCTGGGGGGATCTGGGATTTCTATACCTGTTTCCTCCGATACCCATGCTGGGCAGGGTGGTTCGGAAGTTGGCTCTGGAAAGGGTGTCCGCCGTTCTCGTGGCCCCAAGGTGGCCAAGGCGAGTGTGGTTCGCAGACATCGTTCGGCTGGCAGTGGACTAGTTCGTTCTGCCTCTTCGGCCCGATCTGCTCACTCAGGGTCGGTTGTGTTACCCAATTTACCAGCGCTGGGTTTGACGGCCTGGCTGCTGAAACCTCCATCTTGAAGGAGGAGGGTCTTTCTGACTCAGTCGTTAAGACTTTGATCAGTGCCCGGAAGAGGTCTTCTTCTATCATCTACTATAGGACTTGGAAGGCCTATATCGCTTGGTGTGATATTAGATCCTTTCCTTGTAGGGTCTTCTCGGTCTCCAGGATTCTGGAGTTTTTACAATCTGGGCTGGACTCTGGTCTTCAGCTAAGTACTTTGAAAGGGCAAGTTTCTGCCTTATCTATCTTTTTTCAGAAGCGTTTTGCGCTTCATTCTTTAGTTAAAACTTTTTTCCAGGGGGTTACGCATGTGCGGCCTCCCAGGAAACCATTACTCCCAGTTTGGGATTTGAATTTGGTTCTTTCTGCTCTGCAGGCTCCTCCTTTTGAGCCTCTGCAAGATATTGCTTTGTCTACCCTGACTCTTCTTGGTAGCTATCACTTCGGTCCGGCGTGTCTCAGAGTTGGCGGCCTTGTCTATCCAGGCGCCCTACTTTGAGAGGCATCAGGATAAAGTGGTCTTTCCATTCAAGCCAGACTTTCTTCCTAAGGTTGTTTCTGCTTTTCATTTGAATCAGGATATTGTTCTTCCCTCCTTGTGTCCTAATCCTAAGAATGACAAAGAGAGGGTTTTGCATTGTTTGGATGTAGTACGCTGTGTTAAGTACTACTTGATTATCACGTCTCCTTTTCGTAAGACGGATGCCTTTTTTGTTGTGCCCTGTGGGCCTAAGAAGGGTTTGGCACCAGCCAAATCTGCCATTAGCAAATGGATACGTCAGGCCGTTACTGCGGCCTATTCTGCTAAGGGGAAAGTTCCCCCTTTTCGTATCACTGCTCATTCTACTCGCGCCGTTGGAGCGTCTTGGGCTTTTCAGCACCAAGCTTCTGTTGAACAAGTTTGTAAGGCTGCCACTTGGTCTTCTGTTCATACTTTTTCTAAGTTTTACAAAGTTGATGTGCGAGCCTCAGCGGATGCTGTTTTTGGCCGCAAAGTTCTGCAGACTGCAGTCATTTAAGTTATGCTTCACCTGGCCTTGAGATGCCCATCCCCTGTGGACACTGCTTTTGGATGTCCCAATCGTGAAGAATTTAAGGTGAAGCGGGGTGTGTGGCACACCAAGAATACCATTTTGTGAGTACTCACCTGAAAAATGGATATTGTTGGTGTGCCACACACCCCGCTTCACTCCCACCCTTTTCAGTATTCCGAATCCTTTATATGGTGAAGCTTTTATTTATATTGATTTATTTTGAGGTTACCATTAATTTACTGGTACCTTGTCTTTCTGCTTTTTAATACACTGGTGATAAGTGGGAGGTACCAGGTATATATAGGCCGGAAGGGGGCTCGTTACAAGACTTCCTCTCTGCAAGAGCGTCACCTGGCGGTGAGTAACCCAATCGTGAAGAATTAAAGGTGAAGCGGGGTGTGTGGCACACCAACAATATCCATTTTTCTGGTGAGTACTCACAAAATGGTATTTTCCACCCGTCCTCTTTGTGAAGAATATGCATCCCAGCCTGGGCTGCGTTGGTCGGGTGAAGGTAGGCAGCACCTAGTGTGCTTGCGGAGCTTGACTCCACCGCAATCCCCCACCATAGGGTAGGCGGTCAAGGCTAATGGTGAGCCTTCAGTGGATGCCCCTCCCGCATCAGTGCCCCACGCCCCGTGTAGCGGTGAACCCCGAGTGCTGGGTCACCTTCTTCCCTAGTTCCCCCCGTTAGTGGGGGGGAAAAAGAGGGGGGGGTTGTGTGTACGATGGCCTAACCTTGCCCTATTACACTGTAATCTTATAGCCCTTAAAGGTTACCGGGGGTCAGAGCCGCACTTCAAACATTGATGCTAACGTTAGCCGCAGCGCCTTAATGTATTTTGTCTTGGCGCGTATGGCGGCTCTGTTTCGTGGACGCTACGGCGTTTATTCCTGTCACTTTTTTTCTGTCTGATTACGCGCTTAGAGGGGGGGGGGTGGTTTGGTTTGGCGCGTTCCGCGTCATCTACAGCTTTGGCCCGCCCTTCGAGGTTCGCTTGGCGCCATTTTGTCGGTCTTCCCGCGTGCGCGTGGTCACGATCCTCCTCCTTCCTTGGTTCCTGTAAGTGCCCTCACGGGCGTTTCGGTTATGTTTCTTCTTGTGCTGCGCATGGCTCTGACACCCATTCTTCTACTTATCTCTTTCAGACGCCAAGATTCCAGTGGCTTCTCC
Source organism: Gastrophryne carolinensis (assembly GCA_027917425.1). Lineage (NCBI taxonomy): Eukaryota > Metazoa > Chordata > Amphibia > Anura > Microhylidae > Gastrophryne > Gastrophryne carolinensis. The sequence continues at coordinate 218,462,506 of CM051238.1, forward strand.
CGGCCTTATATATATATATCTTAACGGGTTTACATTTAAATTCTCCCACATTCCCAGCGGGTCTTGGGGCATCCAGGGTTGCTTATAGCATAAATCCCTGCGGGCATATTGCTTAGATAAATCACCATATGGAGGCATCTCAGAATTATGTGTCCGGGGTCCTGCGGGGACAAGACCGGCTGTGTACTGCGTGTGGACAACCCCATGCTGATGCTGACAGAGCACGGGTCTGCGGACCGTGTGCTGAACAAGTACTGGCCCTGCAATCAGGTTTACCACTAGCTGCTCCTTGCTTCAATACGCCTGTCTCCCCGTGCTTAAATCTCACTCCCGATGAGTCGCACTCGAGCGGGGATGACCAGCAGGTGGTGCCGCGCAGGCTACCCACGGCGGAGCAGGTGATGTCTGGTTTGACGGAGCGCTTGGGCGCTGGGAAGAAGCGGTTCTTGACGCCTCCGGGTTCCAGGTTTCCCACTGAAACTGAAGAGTCTGCTGCTATGCAGGACCTTGATTCTTCTGATGAAGGTGAACTGTTCTCAGGTTCCAGTTCCTCAGACGAGATACTTTGGAGCCGTGACAATTCTGGCCCTGGTTCTTGGGGCCTGTGTGACACTGATGAGTTGCTTATAAAGATCTTTGAAGTACTATCCATCTCTCCTCAGGGAGAGTCTCCCAAGCCCAAGAGGGAGAGTTTCCACACGGCGACGCCGCGCCTGGAATTTCTGGAACAGGATTATTTCCAGACTCTTATATCTAAGGAATGGGAATCACCTTGTAAACTTACAGGGGTTCCGGGGTTCTGGGACTGGAAGTACCCTTTTCCCCCTGAGGTGGTTGACTGCTGGTCAGTCCCTCCCGAGGTGGATGCACCTATTATCGGGGTTGCTAACCCTCCCTTCATGACAGCTTCTACTCATCGTACCATTCGGGATGCTGAGGACCGGCGCATTGACAGACTGGCGTCCCACGCCTTTTCGTGTGCAGGGACGGCTCTGCGCCCGGTCTGTGCCGCGGCCGTCACTGCGGTGGCCGCCAGGACCCTTCTTAGGAAGATACTTGACCAACAGCCGGAGGATCTCCCTTGGGAGGTCTTTAATGCACTGTCTGATTGTGATGTTTTAGTGAGGTTTATTCTCTCAGCGATGGATGACACTATTAAAATGTGCGCTAGAACCTCGGTTCTTGTGGTGGCTTTTCGCCGCCTGCTTTGGCTGCGACAGTGGGGGGCTGACAATGATACTAAAAAGTCTCTTACTGGCCTTCTTTTGAAGGACGGCGCTTATTCAGGGCCTGGTTGGACCTTTTTGGAAGAAAGGGTAAGGCACCCTCGCGCAGAAGGCCGTCCCGGCCGCCCAGGGGCAGGGACACCCCTCCCCCTCCCTACGTTAGTGTCAAGCGAGAACCAGAAGTGTGCTTCCAACTTTTTGGAGTGGAGGCCCGCCCCAGGGCGGGCAGGCAACGCCCTGGGACCTCCGGCAGGGCGAAGTCCAAATCTGCCAAAACCACACAAGCATGAAGGGACGCCCTCGCCCTGTTGGGCGAGGGGGCTGCTGCAGCACTTGGCTCCTATCGCAGGGCGCCATGCTTTTTTCAGGTTGTTACAGGAGGTAGTCCCCCTGGATGCAGAATGGAGTTTGCTGGGCGGTCCCTTTCTGAGGTTGTCAGGGCTCTTCTAGTCCCTGTTTTCCCTTCAGGAGTTGAGGCAGGCCGAGTTCGGCGTGCAGAGTCTGGGCTCTCTTACAAGTTGGCCCTTGACTTGTGATTTCATCCACATTACCTTTTCCCTCTGGGTTGAAGCAGTCTGACCCGGGCTGGCATTCTGGACCTAGCATTTATACTTTTATAGGCAGTTCCTACATGGTATCTACCCTTTGGGCCGCAGGCGCTCTTTCCAGTGGACCTCTTGATGCCTGTGAGGATCTATAATCCTTTTTTAGTCCCCTGTGCCTTCAGGACACATAGGCCATTTCCAGCCAGTGTTGCAGGACCAACTCTGCGGATTGGGGTCATGCCTTTGGTCCCTCTCCTGCTCCCAGACAGCTCACCAAGGCGAGTACAGGAGTGGTGTCTTGGATGTGCCGTGTGACGTCCGCGCTAGGTTCTACTTTATTGTCATTCTTGCTTCCAATTTTTGCATCAGGCCGTGTGGGCTATTGACTTGTGGCTCCTTGGGAGTCTTTTGGATTGGTGCTCAGGCACATCACTTACTTAGTGTTCCCCGGTTCGGTATCTCCCTACGGGGTGGCATTTAGATTGGTTCAGGTTAGAACCTTCCCTCTGCTATGTGTGGCCTTAGTATAGAAGGGGCCTTGCCCTCTTTGATGTCACACTACCTTCACCTTGCAGCCGGTGGGCCTCTTGGTGGCAGCCCAGATGCTGTCCTTTATTCTCAGATGCCCTTGGGCCCTGCGACACCTTAGGTTACTTCTCCTGGACAGGGTTCCAACACCCCTGGAACTAGCTCAGTACGTTCCCCCTTGTTACGGGGGTTCCTTTTGAGTTTGTAAATTCAAGGAAGATGTCTGGGACCATCCCTTTCCTTCTTGCCTCTCCCTGTAGATGGTCACCATGGGGACCAAGTCTTGCAGGTTGACTAGGGTTTTTTTATTTCTTCTGAAATCCCCCGTGGTTCCTAAGGGGGCCCCCCTTAGGGGGTCCAATTTCATACTGTGTTTCGGTTATCACATTGAGCCTTTGGTGGGCTCTAAAATTGCTGGACTACTCCTCTTCAGGACTTGTCTTTTTTGGGGACTCTCGGTCAGTCTGACGACAGTGGCCTGTCCTTCTTTATCTGTGAAGGTCTCGGAACAGGTGACCCTTCAAGATGGGTCTGGTTCTGATCTAAGTAGGGGTTTACATTCCTTGCATTTCATTGGTATTAGCTTCGTTGGCTGTCCTACTGTGCTAGGAGGTTCTATTCTAGTGTCTCACTGAGCCCCTACTGGTGTGGCCTTGTGGGGCTCCGTTGCTATTACAGGGACTCTGTCCTGGGTTATTGTCCCTGAACTCTCTGGCCTTGGTCATGGGGGCCTAGTATTGCCTTCTGTCAGGACATTATATTCTATATGTCTTAACTTCCTTCACCCTGCTAGGTGGGGTTCTGCACAAGATTGCTGTAGCAAGGAGAACGGTTACGCTGGGGGCCCTGGGTGGCCCAGTGGGGTGTGGTTCGCAGATTTCTGCAGAAGACAGTCGTACTGCATGCCCTCTCACGAGGGCTGTTCTGCCTATTCAGGCTCCTTACTACGTCGCCCCTATCTACAGGCCTTTTAGGCGATTGGGCGGTTTGCTCTTCACCCTATTGGAGATGGGTATCTCTGGGTGTCTTGTCTCTATTGGAGGGCTAGGCCTAGCTCCCTCCTCTTCTTCTTCCTTTTCTGCCGGCCATGTTGGGAGATGTTGTTCTAGTTTGCTTTGCTTGGATTAGCTCTCTCTCCTGCGGGATGTTCCCTGATCCCTGGGTCCTAGAGTTATTACAGCACGGTTGAAGTTGGCTCCCCAACTTAGTTCTCTGAGGGGTTTCAGGGCTCGCCCTGTTCGCCTACTGCAGAAGTCTAATTCAATCTTCTGTGTTGAGCATTCCTCAGGGGTTGCTCAGGTGCATTCCCCAGGGAATTTCTATGCTCCCTTTTGGGGGGGTTACTTATCCTGATGCCCTGCTAAGGGTTTCCTTGGGTCTTATTTAGGTTCTTGTCTGAACTGTTCCTTCCCTCACATCGCTCTTCTGGGGCGGTTGCTTCAGTCAGATGTGTGCCATAAGGGACGGCTCTGTTATCGGTCCTAGTCGTTATATATATATATATGTTTATATATCTGTACACCAGGAGGTGAGGGTGTTCCGCCTTACGCAGAGTTTGGATCCAGGCGGTGTTTTTATTCTCCTTTATTCCAGACCCTCTGGCATCTGGGCTATTGTCTTGCTTACTCTGAGCTTAAAGTGGACCAACACCGAGAGGTGATCGGCCCGGAAATCTATAAGATTCCCGGGCCGATCACCTCCCACCCCGCGGGACATCCGAGATCGGGATGTCCCGCGGGGTGAAACCCCCCAAAAAACCCCCAAACACCTTACCTGATCTTCGACGGCGGCCGGCCGCTGCCGCCTCCCTCGCGCCCCTGTAGGCGTGCTCGCGCCGGCCGTCTGCGAATGGCCGGCGGGGGCGCGCGCGCGCCGAAAGTGACGCGAGGGAGGCGGCGGCCGCTTGGACGTTCCTGATCCCCACCTGGAAGTTGGCGGGGATTGGACCGTCCAGTCACGTGGGAGCGGGGACAGGTAAGATTTTGGGGCTTTCTGGGGGGTTTCACACAGCGGGGCACCCCGATAGTCAAAATCCTGGGTGTTGGTCCACTTTAAGGGATCTGTATCCCTCAACAGGCATTGGAGATTCCTGGACTGTTTCTTGTCCCTGGTAGGGATTATGCCCCTTGGGGCTTATAGGCGTCTCCATCCTTATGTAACAGGATCTGATTGCTTCCACGGGTGTAGGTGCCCTTTGGATTGGTCTTGCTCGGTTGGTTTTTGTCCTTCTGAGCCTAAAGTAAACGTTTTGGCTCTTGCTGAGCCTTGTTAGTGTTGTTTTTCAGTATTCCTGCCAGTCTCGCTTGAGTCCAGGGTTCATATTCCCCGATGGGGAGGGTTCTAAGGTTGCCATGGCTACCCTTTTTTTGCAGTAGCATGGTTAGGCTGTTACTCTGGCCTACTCGTTTAGGGGAAGATTCATTCTTCTCTCTTGGTTTTTGTTCTCTTTCTACTTGTGCTTGGCTTGGGCCTTTCAGCACTAGGTTCTGTTGAGCAAGCTGACTAGTTCGCTGCTTGTGTTTCAGTCATCCTTTGTAAGGTTTCATAAGTTTGAGGGTAGAGCATTTGCTCACGTTGCTCTTGGTAGCAAGGTTGCGGGTGACAGCGCTTTACTGTTGGCTGTGCCTTTTCTCATGAGGATCCCACCCTACTTTATGGACACTGCTATTGGATGTCCCACATGTTATTACTTTATCTGGAGCAGGACGTGCTGTATGCTTAGAATAATGCAATTCTGTGAGGTGCTCACCTGTAGAATTGGTATTATGCGCATACAGCACGTCCTGCTCCACCCCACCCTGGTTTCACTTTGTTCTGGATCCCCTGTATGGTGATTGTTATCATTGATATTATTGCCAGTTTGGGTGGTTGGTTTCTTCCGGCTTCTCCTTCTCACTGCTTTTCAATGCTGGGGATTTGTGGGAGGTCCCTCGGTATATGTAGGGCCGGGAGGATCTTCTTTTCTACATGTCTGCAGTGAACGGCGCCTCAGGCGGAGGATTACCCACATGTTATTACTATATCTGGAGCAGGACGTGCTGTATGCGCATAATACCAATTCTACAGGTGAGCACCTCACAGAATTGCATTTTTTTTTGGCGAAATATGTGCAAAAAAAAAAAAAAATCTATTTTTTACAATTTGTAGTGTTTTTTTGTAATAAAAAATGTAAGTTTGTCAATAAAATCTTATTGCGTGTGAAATCCCAATTTCTTCCAGTTACAGCAGTACCACATATGTATTGGTAGACACACTTTCCTGCCCAGGAGACTCCCCCAAACTGAAACAGAGCTTTAGGGGATTTTCAGAAAAAATACAACTGTGATATGCGCTATGCGCACCTTGCAGTTTTTCCAGAAAAACAACCCTTTACATTTGAAATACCCCCGACAAACTATATATTCTCTGGAAGTACACACCTCAGGCTTTCTATTTGTACCAGGCTTGTTGATGTGGCCACAGTTTTCTGGAAGTAATCCCTCAATGTATTCTTTGGTTGCAAAGAGTTTCCCTAAAAAAAGGATAAGAAAGCAGAATCAAAGCCACATTTTCCTAAAAAAAACTATATACAAACAAGAAAAAACAAGTATAATCTGAAAAAGCAACATCCTCCAAACAGAACGATACCCAACATGCATAGTTACTGTCAAGGGAAGAGTTGCCAAACACCCCAAAGTAAAGCATGAGCATAACGGTAATTTTTCTTGAAAATTTCAGCTCTGCAGACAAAGTGTGCACCTTGCGATTTTTTAACCAAAATAACCCTTTACATTTGGAATATCCCCCATAAACCATATATTCCCTGAAAGTACACATGTTAAGCTTTCTAAGCGCACCCAGCTTGTTGTAGTGGGCTCATCTTTCTGGAATTGATCCCTCAAAGAATTCTTTGGTTGCGCAGGGTTTCCCTAAAAAATGTATAAAAACGCTGAATAAAAAACACCTTTTCCTAAAATATAAATATGCAAACAAGAAAAAACAAGTTAAGTCTGAAAGCGCAAGGTCCCCCGAACAGAACGATACCCAACATGCAGAGGTACTATTAACCCTTTTAATTGCCAGCCTACTTGAGATTTTGTCACCCTCTGTTGACAGGTCATTTTTCCCCATTTTGCGCCATGTTTTGCGACATTTTTGCTGGAATTTTCAGGAAAATTATATATATATTTTTTGCAGCAGAGTTTAGGCTTTAACATGAAATGTCTTGTTTGTAAATTTTATTTATTATTAATTTTATTTATTAAGTAAAAAAAAAATAAATAAATAAAAATTTTTTTTAGAAAATTGCCTCCTTTATTTTAAATAAAAAATGTATTTTATTAGGGAAAACCATATTGCATGTGAAAGCCCCATTTCTACCGATTAGAACGGTACCACATATTTATAGGTAGCCCCCTGTTCCTGCCCAGGAGACCCCCCTAACTGAAACAAGTAATTTTTAACATTTACAAATAAAATACAAGTACCATCCACACTACAAAGGGTTAAATCGAGAAAAAAAAATGACATAGGGTCCCCCCTCCCGGGGGGGATTTTTAAGGGTTAAAAACCCTTAAAAATCCCAAAATAAATGACATGGGGCCCCCCTTACCCAAAGTAACCAGCCCGGGACCAGCTATGCAGGGCTTGTAGGAACAGGGCGCAGGGGCCAGCTTTTGTGGCCCCTGGTCCTGCAGGCTACAAGCCCTCATAGCCCGTGGCCACGGGCTCTTCTGCCCCCTCCCTGGCCTTTGGGGAGGCAGGTAATAGGGGTGCCGGGGGTTAATGGCAAGTCACCGGCTAGCACAGGTGACTTGCCATCCCCCCAGCCTTGAGAACTTGTATAGGGGTCTCATGGACCCCTTACCAGTTCACAAGGGGTTAAATGTAAAAAAAACACACCACACAGAGAAAAAATATTTTATTATTATTTGATTTTTTAATACTTACCTCCCATCCATACTGGAGCACTCTGTCCCTCGGCGATCACTCGCTTCTGCTCACTTGCTAGAAGCCTTTTATAGCTGCTGGATGACAGAACACAAAAGGGTTAATTTAAAAAAAAATGACATAGGGTCCCCCCCTCCCATGGGGGGGGGACCCCATTTTTTGGGGGAATTTTAAGGGTTAAAAATCCCCCCCAAAAATGACGTAGGGTCGCCCCTACCCAGCATTACCGACCCGGGCCAGCTATGGGGGCTTGTAGAACAGGGCACAGGGGCCAGCATTGTCGGCCCCTGGCCCTGCAGGCTACTAGCCCACATAGCCACTAAGTGGCCCGGGCCCTTCTGCCCCCCCCCGGCCGTTGGGGAGGCAGGTAATGGGGGGCTGGGGGTTAATGGCAAGTCACCCACTAGCCGCAGGTGACTTGCCTGACCCAGAGCCTTGTGAACTGGTATAAGGGGTCTCATGGACCCCTTACCAGCTCACAAAGGGTTAACTGTGAAAAAAAAAAACACCACACAAGTAATAAAAGTATTTTATTTAAAAAAAAAAAAAATTTTACTGTACTTACCTCCGATTGTAAGCTCTTGTCCCTCGCCGCTCTGATGACAGATGCCGGTGATCGGCATCCAGAGAAGGGGGGCTTAGCGGCAAGATGACGGCCGCCATCGAGGAGGAAAGGGGAGAGAGCCTCCCGGGCTCTCTCCTGAAGATGCCAGGCACGTAAATTTTGCGTGGCTGGCATTTAAGTGACTGAGAGGCAACCACGTAAATTTTACGTGGCTGGTATTTAAAGGGTTAAAAGCTTGATAGACTGCTGACTTTAGGTGCAACTCTTGTACAGGGAGGATAGAAGGGAATATTTTCCCAGCTTCACTTGCTGCTTAAGATCTGTAAGGAAGTCTGTCAGGAACATTGAATTGGGAGAGCTTTTCCTGTAGCAGGGAAGGGATTATAGTATTAAAGTGGACTTGCTACCCTCTAACAGGGAGCATGCCCGCGCCGGCCATTAACAAATGCCTGGTGCAGGCACATGCCCTGGGAGAGTGGGTTTTGCATCAACAAACAGGATCCAGGTCAGTCCAGATGCTGCAGAAAAAGTTGTGGCCATGTTTACACAATCATCTGTAGAACGGTTACTTCAGTAGCCAAACTGCAGAGTATCCAGTAGTAGGTCTGTTATGGCTTGAGGTTGTTGAGCAAAAGGCATTCCGAGGATTTAAAGCGGACCTTCACTCTGAATAAGAGCATATTTTATATGTTTCCCACGCCCTGTACATACCAATTGCCCACATTAAAAATCATCCTACCTGCACCTACTGCATGTTATGAGCCTTTAAACACCCAAGATGGCGGCTCATGGAACATCAGGCAGCCTGCAAACAGGAAGTGCCTTCTGACTGTGCTGCTCTGCATTCTGGGATTGCTGACCTTTTCCTGACCCCAGCTCTGCTCTGTGCAAAGCACAGCTATAACCCTGCTCCATGCACTTTATCCCACTTTCCTCTCCTCAGTAAGTGTGATGGTGGCGCCCGTGTCCTAAAGTCCTGAACAGAGTTGCAGCCCAGTGGGGGAAAGAATAATAAGTAAGTGACTAGAAACTTATATATATATTAACTTTAGTTGCTGGGGAATCGTTGTTTAAGGGTTTGGGCTTCTCAATAAATCATGGTGAAGGTCTAGTTTAATTACTACAGGGCAACAGGTCTGAAGTCACTTGGTGCTGACGTATTGACTTTTTAGGGTTATGGAAAAGTATGGAGGATTTAAAGCAGGCTAGAGCATGCCTCTGATAAAGCTGTCTGTGGACACCTGCGAGATTTGATTAGCACTTTGCTTCAATGTGAAAGGAAATTCCATATTGGGTCTAGCCGATTTGTGGGTGTTCCTTTTTTTTATTTTAAAAACCCTTTTGAAATCACACTCCTGTATTAGAAAAAGAAACTTTTTGAGAGGAGAGAAGGGGGTTCCCAAGGTGAGTGGTTGGAAGTGAGCTACCAGGGGTCTTGCTTTGAAGGAGAGATTTGAGGTCTGGAGCTGATTGCCTGCTACGGGAGAAAGTGTTAAGGCTTTCCATTTACCATTAAATTTATATTTGAACTCATTTACATTTAGCATAAACTAAATGCATATCACTGATGGAATCAGGGGCCTTGATTTTACAATCTGTGAATTGTTGTTGCAGACATTTCAAGTCCGATACAGTCATTCACCAAGAAATTTTGGTAAAGTCCTATTTCAGACAAAGATAATTGTTAGACCATTTTGTCGGGCTACATTTAGCAGTGGCCTAAACTGTTTTCTGTTTTTAAATCGAGAAAGAAATGGCAGGTTGAGGTGTACAGTTTCACCTCAGGTTTCTGTTCCAGAGCATGTGGGCATGGCTCTTGGACCTCGGAGCTGTGGTAATGCATAATAAGCAGCATAATGGGCGGGGTCTGTAGGTGCCCCAGAACTTGCTTCAGACACCCTGGCTGTGCTTCTTCGTGCTCTCTTTGTTGCTAGGCATGCCTAGACCAGCACCTCCAGACATACATAGGTGCATTCCCGCACTCCCAAACTTGCATGTGCGCACTGCCATACACGCACTCAAGCATTCCCATACAGCCATGTGTGCCCCCCCAGATGTGCATGCCTTTACTTTCATGCGCGCACTCCCAGATCAGTCTTTGGGCAAGTAGGTAGGTAGCTGAATGGGAGGGTAGGAATGGTAGGTAGCTAGGAATGGTAGGTAGGTAGAGTGTCCCAGTACAGTGCAGGGGGACGGTGTGGAAGACATTGCTAACTGTGGTAAAGCAGTGTTCGAAGTTAGTCCCCCGCTTGGACGTTTAATAAACTGTTTTTATTTAGGTTTAAGTTTATGGCTTAAACCGGACCTTCACCATGATTTACTGAAAAGCCCAATCCCTTAAAAAATGATTCCCCATCATCTAAAGTTAATATATTTTAAGTTTTTAGTCACTTACTTATGATTCTTTCACCCACTGGGCTACAACTCTGTTCAGGACTTTAGGATAAGGGCGCCGCCATCTTGACTCAGAATCATCACACTTACTGAGGAAGTACAGGGGGGGGCGAGTTATTGCTCAGGCAGAGCAGAGCTGGGGTCAGGAAAAGGTCAGCAATCCTAGAATGCAGAGCAGCACAGTTAGCACTTCCTGTTTGCAGGCTGCCTGATGGGTGTGTGGGAAACATATAAGATAGAATTATTCAGAGTGAAGGACCACTTTAAGGTAACTTGTTGACACCTTTTTGTTGACATCACCAAGGACAATAACAAAGGTGTCCAGATGTAACTGCTACGGTAGACGCACTCTATCTGGTTAGCTAGCTATCCCTGTGCTTTCTGTCATTGACAATGACAAAAGGGATCAGCTTCCAACTTCCCAATGTACTCCAAGGGGCTAACGTCCTCTGTGTAACCCGATGGTATGCAACCTTGTTTTTAAAGCTTTCAGCAGATACAATGGTCAGCAGAGGGAAATCCTTAAAATCATAACATGCCAGCTCACCATGAATACATGGAATCCAGCATTGTGCGAATAATTCTTTAAAAACTGATTGACGCATTTCAGGCGCTTCCACCTTTATTCATGACAATTTGATTATGAAAGTTGACACACTTAAGTAATGTAGAAACATGTAAATTACCCCCCCTGTAGTTCTACAGGTACTATAGCTGAAAGAAGATGGCACCTTTTCCATGTAAGGAAGAATGGAAGAGAGAGCATGCATGTATGGGCAAGAACACAGAATGGAAAGATGGTCCCATTCACCATGGTCCCATTCACCAATCGGATGCACGCACGTAATGGATAGCTTCCACTGCTCCTCGGGCTAGGTCAAACTGCAACACCGGTGCCCGTACTCGGTCCAGGCCAAACAGACCACAGCACGCACTTGTCCGGTGACAAAGACGCCAAGCACAGTCAGGGGCATTTGTGCAAATAGAGATGGCTCCCGACCAAACAAAGTAACCTGCATTGCCTAGGAGACCTGATGATACGCATGGGTAGGAGGGGGAGGTAAAAGCCCCATACCTGGCTCACAATGCTAAAAGCCAGTAAGGCAGTATGCAAACCATGGTTTCTCTGTCCTCCCAATAAATATCTATTACATTCTGTACATATAATATACTCCTAAGAAAAGTATTTAACTTTTTAATCCTTTTTACTGGTATAAAGTGCCATTGACTTTCATTGTCTTTGTATCTAGTAATTCATTTAAAGTAATATTTGCATGCTTTTTTTTCTCATGAGATTTTTTTCCAACTCTTAGTGAACCAAGGCCAATATCTATAAAACAACTATCTTAGAGAAAGCTCATTCTCATGGGATATATACAACCAAGATAGTGACTATTACTTATGACAGGCAAAGATCCACATGCCATAGATCTAGTTTTCAGAGTGAAGATCCAGAATAGTTCCCTGCTCTCTCTTTCTGTCCCCCTCTCTTAATCCTACATCCACGTGCTCAATACCCATGCAACTAAGAAATTCCAGGTTAAAGTTATGCTTCTCTCGAAAATGTTTAGCCACTATAGAACTATAGAGAGTGGGTTCCTAATACCTGTAACATGTACCTTTTATCCTCTTCTTCAGAGACCTCTTGGTCGAACCCACATTATAAATCCGGCATTGGGCACAACCAATCACATGAACCACAAACTTACTATTGCAGTTTATGTATTGTTTGTTATGGCAACTTTTCCTTAGGGGAGTGTTTGTGTTTTTTTTTCTTTGGTTTAATATTTTTGTATCTTTCTTTTTGTGAGGGGATAAAATATCCTCTCTGCATCATAACCTTCTTGGGTTAATCGGAGCTGCACAAATAGCATGGGAGGGGATGACAACTCTCAGCTCTTTGTAAACTGTTGTCTGAGACCTTCTTCCTAAATGTCTTAGTAGTCACACAGCAACCATCTTGAATGCTAAATCCAAAAAATAAATTTTCAGTGAATCAACGTGGCCAGTCAGTACCAAATTCATGTCATTGTTATTCTACTCTTGAATAAACACATTGGCATTCCCCTCATCGCCATCCCATATGAATAATAAGTCATCTATATATCTTCATTAATAAATCAACCAGTCACGGAGAGGATACGGGACTCCTCCCACCAACCCATATATAGGTTGCATCTCTGGCCTAGGCCTGGCCTCGGTCACTAAGATAGTTTAGACAATGTCAGAAAGTTAGATGGGTTAAATCTGTTCTAACTTAGGTGGGGACCTAGGTGGAGAAGAGATTAGTGTAGGTGCGCTGTGGATAAAAGTATGAATAAACAAATTCAATAGTATTACCAAAGTGAAGTTTTGTTTGAGGGGGTGTTTCCACCTTTTAATTAAATCAGAAACAACTAGATATCATTGCCTCTGACTAATTAGGCCTCAAAAATTGGAATTTTTAATCTTGCTGTCTGAGGGATTTTTCTTCCGAACCATTCCAGACTCTCCTTACACTTGGGATTACCTCCTTGCCCGATAGGATGTGACTGCAAGACAAAAAAAGGCGTGGCCCCTCCCGGCCCCATAAGTAGCAGCTGCCTCCCAATCAAGATCAGTTTCATTCTTGCAGTTGAAGTGACTGTGAAGGCTGTTGAAGATTCTCTCTCTCTTAAGGATTGGCAGCGGCGGATTGCACCCTGTCGGCTTCCTGCATAGCCTTATTCCCACGGATCCCCCAGACCCAATTGTGCCTCCTACAGCTTTGGCTGTTCTGGGATTCGTGAAGGTAAGGTGGAAGCGCTGGGGTCTTGGAGCGCTTACAGAGTTTATGCTTTGGGCTGCAGGCTTTTTGAAAAGTCAGCTGCAGGTTTTTCTCTGGTGTACCTGCTGAGGAACATGTTATTTTTATCCAACCCATCCTTCTTCCAACATGTGTTAGATTAATTTAAAGTATATAAAAAAAAAAAAGTCTTTAAATTTTAAAATTCGCGCCACCTTCTTTAAGGGGCATGGTTTGACATCACACGGGGGCGGAGCCAAATGCAGAAGCACGAGGCGGCTTCCGCGGCTTCAGTGTTGCTCTCTCCGGCTGGAGGGAGGTTGGTGTCTGCGCTCTCCACGGAAACCCTGCAAGCATACCTCGTCTGGGCAGGAGGTAGGTGTCAGCAGTCCCCGGAGGCCGGTGAGGCTACTGCGGTCTGGCCCGCTGTCCTTGCTGGGGGCCCCGGTGCTTAATGGTGCTTGGTGGTGCTCATTGGGCGCTGTGTGTTCGGTCCTGGGGGGGTCACTAGTGATCCGGGTGACCGCCATTAGCGGCTATGGGGCGCATGCTCCCGTGTGGGTCCCAATAGAGTTTCTTGTTATGTATATATATATTTTTTTTTTTTCTTGTCTAGGCTATTGTGTGAGAAGGGTTGCTAGGGTAAGTGGACGTCGATTGTATTATATTGTATTGTATTGTACTGTTCTAATGACATTTTTTAATAGGGTATTTCTCCTGTTTATTTTTAGATTGGAAGAAGGATAAAAGGGGTTGTGTTTCCTCCCAGTCCCTTTGGGATTGGCATAGGCTTAGGACTATAGGTCTTTTTTGCAAAAAAAAAAAAAAAAACACCATGAGGGAGGCATCAGGGGATAGTGATTTGGGCATCCTGCTTGAGCAGGGCAGGCTCTGCCCTTATGTAAGCAGGATCCCCTGGGTAGTTTCAGCACTGTATGTTCCGCTTGCGCCATAAGAATTGGTTTAGACCATAATAGATCGATTGCCCCTGTCTCTAGCCCAGCAATTGCTTTGGGGAGCGCCATAGCTCACCCTGCTCTAACATCCCCCGGAGAAGGAGAACGCAGTGAGGCGCAGGCAGATATGGCACACAGGTTGGATAACTTAGAGAGACAGTTATCCTTGGTCGTCCTTAAGAAAGCCACCTATAAGAGGAGGCATTTGGAGCCTGTTTATGAGAAAGAGGATTTATTTGCCTCTTTTGGGTCTGAGGAGGAGGAAGAATATTTGGATGAAAAGCTCTCAGAGGGTGAGTTACGCTCCGGTGAGGAGGACCGTAATTCTATTTTATTCTCTTCTGATGAGGATCCCCTTCTCTCGGACGAAACAGAATGTTTACTTTCTTCAGTTTTTGAAACTTTGAATATTACCCCCCCTAAGGTGGCAAAAAGAGGGAAGGACGACCTGTTTAGGCTGGTGAGACAAAGGCAGGTATTTCCGGAACAGCCGCATTTTTCCAGGATGGGGTTAAGAGTGGGAAAATCCTAACAAGTTACCGGCTGTTCCTAGGATCCTAGACACTAGGTATCCCTTTCCGGCGGATATGATTAAGCTTTGGTCTTTTCCACCCAAAGTGGATTCTCCAGTATCAGACTTCTATCATGCCGTCTGCTACTAATGCATCCTTAAGAGATCCCACAGAGAGACGAATGGATCAGTTGGCCCGCCTTGCCTTTGCTATGGTAGGTTTGTTTCTTCGCCCGGTTTGTGCCACGGCTATTGTGTCCTTGGCTTCAAGGAAGAAGGTGAAGAAGCTTTTGGCCAGGGCTAAGTCTCGCAGACACTCTCAGGAGGCCAAGGAGTTTAGAGCTTGCTTGGATTTTAACGCTTTTGCTATCACTGCCATGGATAGGTGCTAGGACCTCTGCCCTTCTGGTTGCCTTGCGCCACTCATTATGGCTAAGACAATGGTTGGCGGATGCTGCCGCTAAAAAGTCCCTTACAGATTTACCTTTTTTAGGGAGCAGACTCTTTGGGGAGCGGCTCGACCTTATGGTCAAGGATGGCAAGCTTCCTCAGAGAAAGAGGTTGGCTTTCCTTTTCAGAGGCCTGCATCATATCGGCCCTTTCGGAGTGGTAGAGGCTCCTTCTTTTCATGTTCCCGTAGGGATTTTTGGGGCAGAGGCACTGCCCGTAACAGGGCAGGAGGTGCCTGGAGAAATAGACCTAAGCCTCCAGCCAAGCCCACTCCGGCATGAGGGGGCGCCCTCACCCGAGCGGGTAGGGGGACGGCTCTTGCATTTTGCTCCCATCTGGAGACGCCAGGTGGCGGATATTTGGATCCAAGAGGTGGTGTCATCAGGCTACAAGATCGAGTTTGCAGCCAGACCGTCCACAAGGTTCCTTTGGTCAGGGGCATCCCGGAACCAGTTAAAGGCAGATGCACTGAGAGCTGCTGTTCTGCATCTTCTTCAAAAAAGGGGTAGTTTGCCAGGTACCCTTTCAGGAGGAAGGTCAGGGGTTTTACTCCAACCTGTTCACAATTCCCAAGCAGGATGGGTCGGTGCGTCCTATTTTAGACTTAAAGGGTCTTACAAGTTCATCCGGGTGAAACATTTCCACATGGAAACTTTGAAGCCAGCGGTAAGATCGATTCAGCCCGGGGGTCTTATGACCACAATAGACATAAGGGACCCGTATCTTCATATCCCGATTTTTCCAGGTCATCAGAGATTCCTAAGGTTTTCCTTGGAGGGGCAACATTTCCAGTTTGTGGCACTGCTGTTCAGCATATCCTCGGCTCCAAGGGTATTCACCAAGGTCTTGGCAGGTCTCATGGCCATTCTGAGAAGGCAGGGGATATGCATAATCCCATACTTGGACGATCTCTTGATTTCTGCCGGGTCAGGAGCTCAGGAGGGGGTACCAACCATTCTGGTGCCTCCTCGCTGGCCAAGGAGAAGCTGGTTTTCAGACATAGTAAGGATGTCGGTAGATCATTGGCGCCTGCCAGACGATCCAGACCTTCTCACACAGGGGGTGCTTCGGCATCCAAATTTACAGATGCTGGCTTTGATGGCCTGGCTATTGAGACCTCGATCTTGGCAGAGAGAGGTTTATCGGCTAAGGTTATTCATACCATGGTTCAGGCCCGGAAAAAGACATCTGCCAACTGGTCTGGCGAGCGTTCATTTCCTGGTGTGAGTCTAGGAAATTTTCATGCAGAAAATATTCGGTTTCTAGAATTTTAGAATTTCTGCAGAATGGTTTAGAAATGGGCCTACAATTAAGCACCCTAAAGGGGCATGTATCGGCCTTATCTATTTTTTTTCCAGAAACCTATCGCTAGTAATAGACTCGTTAGAACTTTTTCTCAGGGAGTCACTCATGTCCGACCACCGCGCAAGCCTATTTTACCGGTGTGGGACTTGAATCTGGTACTATCTGCTCTCCAGGGTGCTCCCTTCGAGCCTATGATTGACGCTCCATTAAGCATTTTGACGCTTAAGGTGATATTTTTGGTGGCAATCACTTCTGTGAGGCGAATTTCTGAATTAGCCACTTATGTATGAAGTCGCCTTATTTTGAGTTACACAGAGACAAGGTAGTTTTTCGGATTAAGCCTAATTTTTTACCTAAGGTCGTCTCTCCTTTTCACCTTAATGAGGAGGTAATTCTACCTTCTTTATGCCCAGTTCTGGCTAATGCTAAGGAAAGGGTGCTTCATTCTTTGGATGTAGTCAGAGCCATAAGATATTACATGGCAGCTACGGAATCTTTCCGGAAGTCAGATTTTCTTTTTGTTATATCTGAAGGGCCGAGAAAGGTAAGTGGATTAGGCAGGCAGTTGAAAGAGCCTACTCGGCCAAGGGCGAGGAACCCCTTTTCGAGTCACGGTCCATTCTACTCTATTGGTGCTTCCTGGGCTTTTCAGCATCAGGCCTTGGTGGAGCAGGTTTGTAAAGCTGCCACCTGGTCTTCGGTTCATACATTTACCAAATTTTACAAGGCAGATGTTAGGGCCTCAGCTGACGCTGTGGTTGGTCGAAAGATTCTTCAGGCGGTAGTGAAATAAACTACCTGCTGTTCCGCACTGGGGATCCCGCCCTTAGATGGCACTGCTTTTGGAGATCCCAAGTGTAAGGAGGGTCTGGAATGCATCGGAAGAAAAAACACAATTCTGTGAGTACTCACCTGTAGAATTGTTTTTTCTGGGGATCCATTCCAGACCCTCCGGCCCACTTGTTTTGTTTTGGGTCATGATCTATCTTTTGATGCTTTTTTGATAGTGTTTATTATTTCATTGGTATTAAAAAAAAGAAAGAAAAGAGAAGAGATTATATTTTTGAGAGAATTTCAAGCGGAGTTCGGTGTGAAAGTAACATTGTCTCTTATAAGGGGGCCTCCCGGCCTGCCTCTGATTTATGTTTTACTGCTTTTTAAGTACTGATCTTGATTGGGAGGCAGCTGCTACTTATGGGGCCGGGAGGGGCCACGCCTTTTTTTGTCTTGCAGTCACACCCTAACGGGCAAGGAGGTAATCCGAAGTGTAAGGAGGGTCTGGAATGGATCCCCAGAAAAAACAATTCTACAGGTGAGTACTCACAGAATTGTGTTTTCTCCTCTCGGGTAGCGTTATACAGATTGGTCAGTGTTGATTACACTATTGGCCCTGTATTCTGAATTCTTTGAGCTGGTTTGTGGTGTATGATTCCTTGTTCAGGGTGAGTTGAGTTTCTAGCGGATTGGAGCAATGTGGTTGGTGGAACCTAGATGGTTTAGAGGTTGTGGGTCGGCGCTGAAATGAAATAAGCGGCGTTCCTGAGGTCCAGGTAAGCTGTGTGAGTTGAGGTAGATGATTGTTTTGGATGGATGGAGATGATTATGTCATCAGAAAGGGTTCTGGTGGTTAGTGCAGTTTAATTAGTTGAGATCTGCTTTAATGTTCTGATTTTAGATGTGTTGTGAGGCTTGTAGCCGTTGTGGGGGAAATGTGAAAACTTGTAATTAAAGGTAAAACGAATATAAGGAGATTGTATGACTTACAGTTTCGGTAAGTTGATTAAAATTGATGCAACAATTAGTACAGTATATGCTCTGTGTTATTCTTAGTATACAGTACGTCCTGCTCCAGATATAATACTTACACTTGGGTTATCCTCCACCAGATGGCGCTGCACTGCAGAGACATGCAAAACAGGCTCCTCCCGGCCCCTCAAATACCCGGGGACCTCCCACAAATCCCCAGATTTCTCTGCAGTGCTGACTACGAAGACATAAAGTATCACTCTCTCGCAGGTGAGCGGGGCTATTAAACCCTGCGGCCCTGTTGGACTATTCCCACCCGTCCTCTTTTGTGATGTGCCTCCCAGCCTGGGCTGCGCTGGTCGGGTGAAGGTAGGCAGCACCATGCGTGCTTATGGAGCGTTGCTCCACCGCAGTCCCCCACCAAAGGGTAGGCGGTATGGGCTGATGGTGAGCCTCTATGGGATGCCCCTCCCGCATTATTGCCCCGTGTAGCGGTGGGCCCTGTACAAAGGGCCGCCATCCTCCCTCGTTTCCCCCATAGCTCGGGGCGAAAGAAAGGGGGGGGGGTGTGCGTGTGTGTGTGGGTGTCAGTACTGAATTTACACGCAATGGCCTTCGTATTGTCCTTTGGACTTGTACCTGTTGTGTCAGCCGCCGCGCTGATTTGTGTATTACTCATGTTTCTGCCGCCGCCGCGCTTTCTCCTTCACTGGATGTGCGGCGCCGGGCGGCGTCGCCTCAGACGCTGTGGCATTATCATTGGTTGTCTTAGAGCTTCGCGTTCTTCGTGGGGGGCAGGGACCTGGCTTGGCGCGCTTCGCGTCACGGCCCGCCTCGGACCGCCCTTCGAGGTTCGCTTGGCGCCATTTTGATGTGTAGCCGCGCGCTCGTGTGTAACGGTCCCCTCCTTCCGTGGTCTGTAAGTGCCCTCGCGGGCGTTTTGTATGCTCATAGCTTACTGTGCATGGGTCTGACACCCCTTATTCCCATTATGTCTTTCAGACTCGGTGAATCCGGTGGCTTCTCCCGGCCCGGTGTATTTGTTAGTCGGGCCTAGTATAATTACTCGCACTTCCCTGCGAGTCATTGGGGCATCCAGGGTAGCTTACAGCGTCAATCCCTACTGACATATTGTGCCTATTAATCACCATATGGAGGCATCCCAGGATAATGTGACCGGGATTCCTTCGGGACCAGCCCGGCTGGGTGTAGCTTGCGGGGTCTCACCTATTAGTGGTGACAGTACACGGGTCTGTGTTCCTTGTGCGCAGCAGGCGCTAATGGTACAACCCGTCCCTCCGGTGGCTGGGCCTGCACACCTCACCTCACCTACTCCCCCAAGCATGAGTCTAACCCCCAATACAAGCGGGGATTCTCATCCTGATGTGGCTACTAGACTGGCCAGTGTTGAAAAATTGATTGCTAATTCTTTAGCGCATAAGTCCACCGCTAAGAAGCGCCACTTAACCCTTGACGTCACTCTATTCCCTCCCGAGTCTGACGAGTGGTCGCATTTATATGGCTATACCCCCCTCGGACGAAGGGGAGCTGTTCTCTGACTCGGGGTCATCTGACGAGAGGCCCAGGGGTCACGACGATTCTGGCTCTGATATCTGGACCCCGGATGATACTGACAGATTGCTGGTTCAGATTTTTGGGGTTTTGTCTATCTCTCCCCCTGTTGCGCTCCAAGGCAAAGGGGTGAGCTCTTTCATACGGCTAAGGCTCAGTTGGAATTTCCTGAGCAAACCCATTTCAATAACCTTGTGCTTAAGGAGTGGGAACATCCCAGTAGACTTCCCGGGATACCTAAGAGCTTGGACAGAAAGTATCCTTTTCCTGCTGATATGGTCAAGTGGTGGTCATGTCCCCCCGAGGTCGATGCCCCTATTCTGGGGCTGTCTAACACCTCTATCATGCACTCCCCCGACACTACTACGCTGCGGGATGCCGAGGATCGGCGCATTGACCAATTGGCATGCCATGCCTTTGCGTTTGTGGGGGCGGCACATCGGATGATGCCATTAGGATGTGCGCCAGATCTTCTGCCTTGGCGGTAGCTATACGCCGCGCGGTGTGGCCGCGATAGTTGGCTGCTGACAATGCTGCTAAAAAAGCCCTTACTGGATTTCCATTTAAGGGGCTACGTCTGTTTGGGGACCGCCTAGACCTCTTTGCTAAGGGAGGTAAGTTACCCCAGCGCAGGCGGCAGTCTCGGCCCTTTCGGGGCCAGGCCCCCCTTTCCATTCCCTACCGAGGCGCTAAGCAGGGAAAGGGGGTGTCCTTCGTGGGGGCTCGCACCGATTCCTGGCATAGGAACAGAGGACGACGTTCTGGACCCTCCTGGGGGCCCAAGCCCAAAGCCCCTCCCAAGACCCCTCAGGCATGATGGGGCGCCCTCGCCCGTCAGGGTGGGGGGGCGGCTACAGCACTTCGAGCACGTCTGGAGGCATCACGTCTCAGACCGGTGGATTCAGGTAGTGTCCTCTGGTTACAAGATAGAGTTTGCTGTGCGGCCTCCCCCAAGATTCATCAGGTCCCGGATCCCACAGGATCCAGTCTCAGCTCAGTTCTTGATGATGGCCGTGCAGGGACTCCTGGATCTGGGTGTCATTTGCAGGGTCCCCTTAAGAGAAAGGGGCAAGGGGTTCTATTCCAACCTTTTCACAGTACCCAAGAAAGATGGGTCAGTCAGGGCCATTCTGGATTTAAAAATCCTCAACAAGTTTGTCAAGAACAGGCGCTTTCGCATGGAAACTCTGCGCTCAGCCATCGGCTCTCTGCGCCCAGGGGACTTTATGACGTCTGTGGACATCAAAGATGCTCACCTTCACATCCCTGTGTTCCCGGGACACCAAAGGTTTCTCAGATTCGCGTTGGAATATCAACATTACCAATTTGTGGCCTTGCCATTTGGCCTCACTTCAGCTCCCAGAGTGTTCACCAAGGTGCTGGCGGGGGTGATGTCTCTGATAAGGTCAAGGGGCATACGCATGCTGCCCTACCTGGATGACATTCTCATCACCTCTCGGTCGCTACAGCGGGCAGAGTTGGACACTCAGCTGGTGGTGTCCACCTTGGAGTCCTTCGGCTGGGTGATCAATCATCCCAAGTCCTCTCTGACCCCTTCTTTGGTGACCCCATTCCTGGGAATGATTCTGGATACGGTTCAGTCAAGGATATTCCTTTCTCAACAGAAGGTGGAAGCTCTAACTGCGCAGGTGAGGTTCCTGCTCTCGTGTCCCCAGCCCTCCCTCAGTCAGGGAATGCAGCTGGTGGGTCTGATGGTGGCGTGCTTCGAGGCGGTGCCCTTTGCTCAGTTCCACTTGAGGCCTCTGCAACTTCACCTTCTGTCAGTATGGGACAAGAACCCAACGTCCTTGGATGGGGTCTGTGTGCTTCCCCCCTTGGTCAGACGGTCCCTGTTGTGGTGGTTGGACCACAGGAACTTGCTAGGGGGCAGGTCCTTTCTGGCCCCCTCCTGGGAGACGGTCACCACGGATGCCAGTCTGTCAGGTTGGGGGGGATTCTGGAAGTCCCTGTGCTTCCAGGGGAGGTGGGGCCCTCAGGAGGCCCACTTGCCCATCAACATTCTGGAACTACGGGCAATCAGGTTGGTTCTGGAGCAGTTGACCGATCACCTGCAGGGTCTGTCTGTGCAGGTGCACTCAGACAACAGGATGGCGGTTGCCTACATCAACCATCAGGGAGGGACCCGGAGCAGTGGTGCCCTCCAGGAGGTGTCGCGGATTCTGACATGGGCGGAGGCCAATGTTCAATGCATATCGGCTGTGTATTTCCCGGGGGCGGAGAATCTGCTAGCAGACTCCCCGAGCAGGGGGACTTCCCGTCAGGGGGAGTGGTCCCTCTGCAACAGGGTATTTCAGTCCCTGTGTCACCGTTGGGGTCTACCGGATGTGGATCTGTTTGCATCCCGTCACAATCACAAGCTCCTGGCCTTTGTCTTCCTGTCTCAGAATCCTCTGGCCTTGGCCACGGATGCTCTGACCATGTCATGGAAGGAATTTCGGCTCCTGTATGTCTTTCCTCCCTTCCCCCTGCTGGGCAAGATTGCTCTGGAAGGGGTGCCAGTGATTCTGGTGGCCAAGAAGAGTGTGGTTCGCCGACGTGGTACAAATGGCAGTAGACCAGTACGTCCTGCCAGGGGCGCCAGATCTGCTCACTCAGGGCTCCTTACGCCATCCCAATTTACAAACTCTGGCTTTGACGGCCTGGCTGCTGAAACCTCCATCTTGATGGAGAAAGGATTGTCTGCCTCTGGTGGATAAAATGGTGCAGGCTAGGAAGAAAACTTCTTCTGCCATCTATTACAGGGTATGGCGTTCCTACATTGATTGGTGTGAGTCTAGGTCTCTTCCCTGTAGGGAGTTCTTAGTCCCTAGGGTTCTGGAGTTTTTACAGCATGGATTGGAGTTGGGTCTAAAACTCAGTACTCTGAAGGGTTAGGTTTCTGCCCTGTCTGTTTTCTTTCAGAAGTCTTTTGCTCAGCATCTCTTGGTTAAGACCTTCTTTCAGGGGGTCACTCATGTGCGTCCCCCACGTAAGCCTATGGTCCCTGTTTGGGATTTGAACTTGGTTTTGTCTGCTTTGCAGGGTGCTCCCTTTGAGCCTATTCAGGATGCTGCTCTGGCTGTACTTACCCTCAAGGTTGTCTTTCTGGTGGCTATTACTTCGGTCAGGCGTGTGTCTGAGCTGGCGGCTCTGTCTATTCAGCCCCCATACTATGAGAGACACCAGGACAAGGTGGTGTTCCGTTTTAAGCCAGACTTTCTGCCTAAGGTGGTGTCTGCCTTTCATTTGAATCAAGATATTGTTCTTCCTTCATTGTGTCCTAATCCTAGCAACGCTAAGGAAAGGGTTCTGCATTCCTTGGATGTGGTCAGGTGTCTGAAGTATTACCTGGTAGTCACTGCTGCCTTCAGGAAGAAAGATGCTCTTTTTGTGGTCCCTTCTGGACCTAGGAAGGGTTTGGCTCCTGCCAAGTCTACTATTAGCAAATGGATTCGTCAGGCTGTGATTCAGGCCTATTCTGCTAAGGGGAAGAGTCCTCCCTTCCGCCTTACTGCTCATTCTACTCATACTATTGGTGCCTCTTGGGCTTTCCAGCACCAGGCTTCTGTTGAACAAGTTTGCAAGGCCGCTGCTTGGTCTTCTGTTCATACCTTTTCAAAGTTTTACAATGTTGATGTTAGGGCCTCAGCTGATGCTGTGTTTGGCCGCAAGGTTTTGCAGGCGGCAGTGGGTTAAACTGCCTGCTGTTACCTTTTCTGTTGGGGATCCCACCCTACTTTATGGACACTGCTATTGGATGTCCCAAGTGTAAGTATTATATCTGGAGCAGGACGTACTGTATACTAAGAATAATACAATTCTGTGAAATACTCACCTGTAGAATTGATATTATTTGTATACAGTACGTCCTGCTCCACCCACCCTGGTTTTTGCATTACTCTGGATCCCCTGTATGGTGATTGTTATCATTGTTATAGTTACCAGTTTTGGTGGTTAAATTCTCCCGGCTTCTTGTTCACTGCTATTCTAAGTATGTCACACACCCCGCTTCAAGATATCCATAACCTGTGGGTAATACTGACCTGTAGATGGCGATCTTGCAGAGATGAAAGGAAAAAGATAGCCCCTCCCGGTCCATAAATACCTGGGACCTCCCACTCATTACCCAGTCTTCATCTCTGCAGACGGCGAGCAAGTCAGAAGATGATGTCTCCTCCTTGCACAGGGGGATTTCAGGTAGCCAGGATGACTCCCGGCCCGTTAGTTATCTATTTCCGCCCGGATCGCCTTTTTGATCCCCATGCCTCCCAGCCTAGACTGCTGGTCCGGGTGAGGGTAGAATGGCACCCTATGTGCTTAGGAGCAAATGCTCCACCGTGGGGGCGGGGCTGGGCTTTCGACGCCGCGGCCTGCCCCCCTATGACAGGCGCCGCTGCGGAGCTTTGCTCCGTGTCTTTTATTCAGCAAGGGGGGCGGAGCAAGGCAATTTGCGCGCTGGCCACGCCCCCTTCTCCCCTCAGATCTGCCTTTTTCCCCTCATGGTGAGAGGACACCTTTTACCCACAGCTTCAGGACGGCACAGTGAGTGGCCCTGTGGGCCCCCCCTCTTTTTTTCATTTAATGTATATGTGTCCAGTGTTATTCTGATTGGTGATTCTTATTTGTGTCTTTCAGACAGAATCTACAGTGGTGTTTATGGGGTTTCTCCCGGTCCTAGGGTTCCTGGGTTCGTTAAATTGGCTTAGTACAAATCCTCCCACTTGGGACATTAACCCTTTCGCTGCCAGCCTACCTGCAGCATTTGCCACTCCCTGTTGCCAGACTGAGTTTGACTGTTTTGCGCTACACATGTTCAACTGTCATTTTCGAAGGGATTTCCAGGGATTTCCCAGGAAAATTATATATTGTTTTTTTCAACAGAGTCTGGGCTTTAACATGAAATGTCTTGTTTGTGTTTTTTAGGTGTATTCTCAACATTTTTGGGTGAAATGTGTGAAAAAAAATAAAAAAAATATATTTTTTTACAATTTGTAGAGTTTTTTTGTAATAAAAAATGTAAGTTTGTCAATAAAATCTTATTGCGTGAGAAACCCCAATTTCTCCCGCTTACAGCGATACCACATATGTATAGGTAGACACCCTTTCCTGCCCAGAAGCCTTTTATAGCTGCTGGATGACAAATGGTTAATTAAAAAAAAAAATGACATAGGGTCCCCCTTCCCGGGGAGGGGGACCCCATTTTTTTTTGGATTTTTAAGGGTTAAAAACCCTTAAAAATCCAAAAAAAAAAATGACGTGGGGTCCCCCTTACCCAAAGTAACCAGCCCGGGACCAGCTATGGGGGCTTGTAGGCACAGAGTGGGGGGGCCAGCTTTGGTGGCCCCCCCACCCTGCAGCCTACGAGCCCACATAGCCTATGTGGGCCCGGGCTCTTCTGCCCCCCCCTGGCCTTTGGGGAGGCAGGTAATGGGGGTGCGGGGGTTAATGGCAATGCCACCCCCCCAGCCATGTGAACTGGTATAAGGGGTCTCATGGACCCCTTACCAGCTCACAAAGGGTTAACTGTAAAAAAAAAAACACCACACAATAAAAAAAAGTATTTTATTAAAAAAAAATAATTTTTTTTTACTGTACTTACCTTCGATTGCAAGCTCTTGTCCCTCGCCGCTCAGCTGACAGATGCCTGTGATCGGCATCCAGAGAAGGAGAAGGCAGGAGATCAGAGGATCTCCTGTCACCTCCTTCCAGGGCACCGATCACCGGCATCTGAGAAGCTGAGAAAGCTGAAGCCGGTGATCGGGACCGGGATGACGTCATAAGCCCCGCCCCCAAGGGGGCGGGGCTTAGAGGCAAGATGGCGGTCGCCATCTTGAAGAAGAGAGGAGAGAGCCTCCCAGGCTCCCTCCTGAAGATCGGTAAGTCCTGGGGGGGGATCGGAGGCCCCCCAGGTGAAGAGGAGGGACAGCGGGAGCCAGCGCACATGGAGGTAAGTGAATGTCATTTTTATTTTTTTTTTTTTTTTACAGTTAGCAGCTGCTGCTGCAGAAGCGGGGGGGGGGGCGGCCTATTCCGGGGGCTCTCCTGGAGCCATCCGACCCCCCACGGGGGATCGGATGGCACCAAATTAAAGGGGAGACCCGGCCGGATCCAACAAGGGGTCAGGTGAGTATTTTTTATTTTTATTTTTTAAACTAGAAGCGATCAAAGTCAAGCACGTAACACCTACGGGCTTGGCACTTAAGGCCCAGCCAAGCCAGCACGTAGGTGTTACGTGCTTGGCAACAAAAGGGTTAAAGGGGCATCCCGGGTTGCTTATATGCGTAATTCCCTTGGTCATTGCGACTACCTATAAGTTTTCCATATGGAGGCATCCCCGGATACCGGGCTCCCCTCGGGGCAATCCCGGAAGTGTATGGGGTGTGGGGTATCCCTTACAGGGGATGATGTATATCTGTATACCATGTGCACAGCAGACTATTACGCGGCAGTCCGGACCCCTGGCGTCTGGTTCAGCACCGCCGGCCTCTTCCCCTCCCAGCTTGATCCGTGCCCCGTGTGACGTCATGGGTGGGGAGTCGCAATCTGATGTGTGTGCCAGGTTGGCCAATCTTGAAAAATTATTTTCTAGTACAGTTGCCAGAAAGGCCCCGGCTAAGAGAAAGCACTTGTCACAGGCCACGCCGGCGGTTGACTATGATGATGTGGATTATCTGGATTGGTCCGATTACTCCCCACTAGAGGAAGGAGAAGAAGAATCGGATAATTCGGACGATCAGCAGTTTGTCGGCGCTGATACCGAGCGGGGCTTGGGGAGTTCCTCGGATACTCCTAACGTTCTGGCTCAGATGTTTAAGGTTCTGGCTATTTCTCCTCCTGAGGCGGCTCCACAGCAAAAGGGGGAGTTTTTCGAGGAATCCAGGCCGCGCTTGGAATTTCCTAATCAAAAGCATTTTGATGGAATTATTACTAAGGAATGGGAGAGGCCTGCTTGGCTTCCAGGTGTTCCTCAGAGTTGGGATAAAAAATATCCCTTTCCTTTGGATACGGTTAAGCGTTGGGCATCTCCTCCTGTGGTGGATGCACCGATTCTGGGGTTGTCCAACACCACTGTTTTAAATTCTCCTGATTGTTCCACTCTAAAAGATGGTGAGGATAAACGCATTGACCAGATGGCTTGTCTTGGTTTTGCCAGTGTTGGGTCAGCCATGCGGCCTGTTTGTGCTTCGGCACTGTTGGTGGTGGCTACCAGGTCGGTGATCAGGGACCTGTTGACTTCTTCCGGACTAGATCCGGATAGTGACGAGTTCCTTGGCCTTAAACGGTGTGAGTTGTTTTTGTCATTTGTGCTAGCCGCCTTGGATGACACTCTGATGATGTGTGGCAGAACGTCGGCCTTGCTGGTGACTATTCGGCGTTCGGTTTCGTTGTGCCAGTGGGCAGCTGATTTTGTGTCAAAAAAGTCGCTGACGGCTCTTCCCTTTGTGGGATTACGGCTCTTTGGAGAGAAATTGGATTCCGTCGCCAAAGGCGGTAAGTTACCTCAACGCAGGAAGCAACGCCGTCCCTTTCGGGGGGCGGCTTCCTTCGCTCCTTCCTTTCGTGGGGCCAGAGCTGGCAGAGGATTTGCCTTCCCATCTCCCAGAGGAGATTCCTGGAATAGGGGCAGAGGACGTGCCCGTCCAGGATACAGTTGGGGCTCTAAACCCAAACCCGCGACCAAGCCAGCTCAGCGATGAGGGGGCGCCCTCACCCATGTGGGTGGGGGGACGGCTGCGACACTTCTCCCAGGTCTGGGACCGGGAGGTCTTGCACAGATGGATCCGGGAAGTGGTGTCTTCCGGCTACAAGCTGGAGTTCGAGTTCCGGCCCCCTCCCAGATTCTTCAGGTCTCGGGTACCCCCGGCCCCTCCGGGCGGCGGTAACAAGTCTTCTGGCTATAGCTGTCATTTGCCCAGTGCCCCCCTCGGGCCGGGGATTGTATTCAAATCTGTTCACGGTGCCCAAGAAGGACGGCTCGGTTCGGCCCATCCTGGATCTGAAGATCCTCAACAGGTTCGTCCGTCCGCGGAAATTCCGCATGGAAACGCTGCGCTCAGCCATCTACTCTCTTCGTCAGGGGGACTTTATGACGTCCATAGACATCAAGAACGCTTACCTCCATGTTCCGATTTTTCCAGCGCACCAGAGATTTCTCAGGTTCGTGGTGGAGGATCGGCATTTTCAGTTTGTGGCCTTTCCTTTTGGTCTTACCTCAGCTCCAAGGGATTTCACCAAGGTGCTGGCTGGGGTGATGGCTCTCCTCATAGCCCAGGGTATCCGCATTGTGCCATATCTGGACGATCTTCTCATTATGGCATCTTCCTTCAGCCAAGCGGAGTTGGACACCAGGACGGTGGTATCCACTCTGGAGAGATTCGGTTGGGTGATCAACTACCCCAAGTCCTCCCTTTCTCCGTCCAGGGTAGTGTCCTTTCTGGGAATGTCTCTGGATACTTCCCAGGCCAGGGTGTTTCTTCCTCAGTCCAAGGTTCTTTTGATTCAGGAGTTTGTTCAGATTCTCCTGTCCATCCCTCGTCCGACCATCAGGCTGGGGATGAGACTGGTGGGATTGATGGTGGCCTCCTTCGAGGCAGTTCCCTTTGCTCAGTTTCACACAAGGACGCTCCAGCTCCATCTGTTGGCGGTTTGGGACAGGTCTCCACTGTCGTTGGATCAGTCCTTCCTGATGACCCCCCCGGGTTCGGTGCTCCCTTCAGTGGTGGCTGAATTCAATCAATCTGTTGAAGGGCAGATCCTTTCTGACTCCTTGTTGGGAGATGGTCACCACGGATGCCAGCCTATCAGGATGGGGGGGTCTCTGGAAGGATCTTCAGTTTCAGGGTCTGTGGGGGCCTCAGGAGGCTCACGAGCTCATCAATGTCCTGGAATTGAGAGCCATCAGGTTGGTTCTGTTTCGCTTGACTCATCAGTTGCAGGGCTTGCCGGTTCAGGTTCGGTCGGACAATCGGACGGCGGTTGCCTACATCAATCACCAGGGAGGGACTCGCAGCAGGAGTGCCCTCAGGGAAGTGTCTTTGATTCTGGACTGGGCGGAGAGTCATGTCCCGTGCATTTCGGCAGTTTACATCCTGGGAGTGGAGAACACGGAGGCGGACTCTCTGAGCAGGTTCTCATCTCGCCGGGGGGAATGGTCTCTCAGTCCCAAGGTGTTTCTCTTGATTTGTCTCAGGTGGGGGTCTCCGGTGATGGACCTCTTTGCCTCTCGTCACAATCACAAACTTCCTGCATTTGTGTCTCTCTCGAAGGATCCACTGGCTCTGGCAGTGGATGCCATGTCTCTGAACTGCAGGGATCTGGGGTTTCTGTATCTGTTCCCTCTGTTTCCCATGGTGGCCAGAGTGGTGCGCAAGCTGGCCCTGGAGGGCGCGTCAGCAATTCTGGTGGCTCCAAGGTGGCCAAGACAGGTTTGGTTCGCAGACGTGGTAAGATTAGCAGAGGATCAGTTTGTTCTGCCCCTGCTGCCGGATCTGCTCACCCAGGGTCAACTACGTTATCCCAATTTACCAACGCTGGCTTTGACGGCGTGACTGCTGAAACCTCCATCTTGAAGGAGGAAGGTCTTTCCGATGCTGTGATTCGGACTCTTATTAGCGCTAGGAAGCTATCTTCCTCTACCGTTTACTATAGGACTTGGAGGTCTTATATTGATTGGTGTGAGGTCAGGGCTTTCCCTTGTAGGGAATTTTCTATTTCAAGAATCCTGGAGTTTCTTCAACATGGTCTGGACCTGGGGCTCCAGCTTAGTACTCTGAAGGGGCAGGTTTCTGCCCTGGCGGTGTTCTTTCAAAGGTCTTTTGCTCTTCATCCTTTGGTTAAGACTTTTTTCCATGTTCGGCCTCCTAGGAAGCCTTTAATCCCAGTTTGGGATTTGAATTTGGTTCTTTCTGCTTTTCAGGGTCCTCCTTTCGAGCCTTTGCATGATATTGCTTTGCTTCGCTTACGCAGAAGGTGGCTTTTTTTGGTAGCTATCACTTCTGTTTGGCGTGTCTCTGAGTTGGCGGCTTTGTCCATTCAAGCTCCGTACTTTGAGAGGCATCAGGACAAGGTAGTTTTCCGTTTCAAGCCGGATTTCCTTCCTAAGGTGGTTTCTGCTTTTCACCTAAATCAGGACATTGTTCTGCCCTCTCTGTGTCCTAATCCCAGCAACGACAAGGAGAGGGCTCTGCATTCTTTGGATGTGGTTCGCGTTGTGAAGTACTATTTGGTGGTAACGTCTTCCTTTCGTAAGACTGATGCCTTTTTTGTGGTGCCCTCTGGGCCTAGGAAGGGTTTGACGCCTGCCAAGTCTTCCATTAGTAAATGGATTCGTCAGGCCATTGTTGGGGCCTATTCTGCCAAGGGGATGGTCCCCCCTTTTCGGGTTACTGCTCATTCTACTCGTGCGGTTGGGGCGTCCTGGGCTTTCCAGCACCAGGCCTCTGTTGAGCAAGTTTGTAAGGCTGCTACTTGGTCTTCGGTTCACACTTTTTCCAAGTTTTACAAAGTTGATAAGGAACATCAAAAAAGGGCTCTCTACCCACAGTGTATACGCACACTTCCGAGACAAACACAATCAAGATCCCAAGGAACTAGAATTCTGGCTCATTGAAAGAATCACCCCCAGCTGGAGGGGCTCGGACCTACTAAGAGAACTATCAAAGAGAGAAACCTATTGGATTTTTGAGCTCAACACCCTAGCCTCGATTCAGAGACACATTCGTCCGGACTTCCGTAGCTGTCTGTGAAAGTTTTGGTGGGTGTTTGTCATTTTTTTGCTTTTTTTCATCCATTTTCTACTCGCACGAACGTTCGGGAATGCGCTTCCGATGATCGGAAACAAATCGGAACATTTCCGTTAGTTCGGATCATTTTCCAAACAAAATCGGAAATTTTCCGTTCCTTCAGAAAACTTCCGTCGATTCAGAGAGCTGATTTCCGACGGATCACCACCCTATAAATCCGTTTCATTTCCGATCCACTTACGAGACCTTTGAGGGCTCGGATTGCTATTGTTGAACATGTTTTGTGGCTATGTGGAGGAGTCTGCGCGCCTTTAGTACCAAGGCATTGCATGTATCAGCATGGCCGAAGCCATAAATTGTATAGCAATGCATACCTGAATCAATACATTTCATGTATGCCTTATAGATGCATTTTAATGCTGACCTTAATTAGTCCTTAGCATGTAAACATTTATTTTTCCACACATCCATATAATTGCTATATTTTTTTTAGACTTATGTCCTTTGTGAATTATGTTTGGATTGTTGAACTTGAATCTTAATTTGTTGTAGGAGTTATTGTTTTAGTTGGTTACCTTTGCTTTGTGTAATTATTTTATATTTGGTTGCAGGAACTGCAAGATGTGCCACTCGCCCTTGCTCCTGATGCCCGTTCTTTGCCTGCAGAATGCGGGCCAGGGGTTCTCTAATCGGGCACTTTGCAAAACCCGGCCCGTGGTGGCGAGGGCCCTCTGGCTTTTGAAGTCCAGATTTAGGTGTTTGGACCATACGGGGGGGGGGGGGGGCACTGCAGTATGACCCCAACAAGGTTATACCAAAATTTTAATTTACGTTTTTTAACACACACGTGCCAGAGTGGCACAACTGAGTGTCAGGGTCCTTCAGTTGGTGGGCGAGATGCAGGAGCTGCGCAACTCGTTGGGGACCACAGATGAAGAATAATGTTCTGTGGCCTGCCATTGCTATGTATTTTGTTTTTTATAGTTGTAAAAATGTAAAATTTTCAAAATTTTGATACATTTTATATTTTATGATGGCATTCCAAAAAAATGTTAGTGTCATTTCATTTACAAAATACATTAACACAAAACTAATGGGCCCAGAAATATTTAAAGATGAATATTCACATGACCGAGGAGTGGTTTGGGTGAGCTTTAAGGTTCCAAAAGGGAAGATGGAGGATAGTGCTAAGTGGTTTGGGTGAGCTTTAA
Organism: Gastrophryne carolinensis; assembly: GCA_027917425.1. Taxonomy (NCBI): domain Eukaryota; kingdom Metazoa; phylum Chordata; class Amphibia; order Anura; family Microhylidae; genus Gastrophryne; species Gastrophryne carolinensis. Next base: position 218,493,950 of record CM051238.1, read on the forward strand.
GGTTCCAAAAGGGAAGATGGAGGATAGTGCTAAGTGGTTTGGGTGAGCTTTAAGGGGCCAAAAGGGAAGATGGAGGATAGTGCTAAGTGATTTAGCTAAACCTTGTAGTAGAAGTGAGGGTGGCAAATATGTATGCGAGCACTTTAATGAGTTAAGTTTGTAGTGCGCAATCGCAAGATCGTAAGGATTCCATCTGGACGATTATTTTTTGTAAAATGGAAACAGATTCTATCGGGAAACGTAAAGGATTCGTTGGAGGATACGATGGGAAAAGGGCAAAAACGAAAGCCTACGTTGTAACATGTGGAAATGAAACGGAAAAGTCTGGATGGAAAATGACATCCGCGTAATTCGTAATCTGCTGTACGAACGGACGGAAACTTTACACAAGGTTTTCAATGCATGCATTGAATCGCTCGTACGCTCATACGAGAGCGGAAACATTTCACAGATCGGAACTAAAACGGACGTTTTTTGTGTCTCTCTGAATCGAGGCTCATGACCCCACAAGGACTCAACATTGAACTAGACCTAAACTGCTTTCTACAAAATATATAACCCCATGGGTTATCTAACACTAATCTCAATTACATCCTTCCCTCCTATATGACTCTATCAGTGTCACAGCTGAACTCTGAAATCAGCTATTCAAACCAACACAAAAGATAAAGATAAAAAAAAAAAAAAAGATATTTTACCCAGCCAGCTCATCTACTACATTTATTTATTTAATTATTTATATATTTTTAATTTTGCCAGCAAGTCAATCTTTGACATATTTTTCAAAGCTTCCTCAGCTCAAGCAAGAGAAAACCTCATAAATGCCAATCACCCAGCCAACTTGTTAAAAAACACTGAGCATATACTGTACTAATTGTTGCATCAATTTTAATCAACTTACCGAAACTGTAAGTCCTACAATCTCCTTATATTCGTTTTACCTTTAATTACAAGTTTTCACATTTCCCCCATAACGGCTACAAGCCTCACAACATATCTAAAATCAGGACATTAGAGCTGACCTCAACTAATTAATCTGAACTAACCACCAGAACCCTTTCTGATGACATAATCATCTCCATCCATCCAAAACAATCATCTACCTCAACTCACACCGCCTACCTGGACCTCAGGAACACCGCTTATTTCATTTCATCGCCGACCCACAACCTCTAAACCATCTAGGTTCCACCAACCACATTGCTCCAACTCGCTAGAAACTCAACTCACCACAAACCAGCTGAAAGAACTCAGAATACAGGGCCAATAGTGTAATAAACACTGACCAATCTGTATAACACTACCTGAGAGGAGAAATCCCTTAGACAGCAAGATTAAAAATTCCAACAATTTTTGAGGCCTAATTAGTCAGAGGCAATGATACCTAGTTGTTTCTGATTTAATTAAAAGGTGGAAACACCCCCCCAAACAAAACTTCACTTTGGTAATACTATTGCATTTGTTTATTCATACTTTTATGTATATACACTAACCTATTATTCTAAGCATACAGCACGTCCTGCTCCAGATATAGTAATAACGTGTGGGTAATCCTACGCCTCCGGCGCCGTGCACTGCAGACATGTAGAAAACAAGCTCCTCCCGGCCCTACATATACCGGAGGACCTCCCACAAATCCCCAGATTTCTCTGCAGTGCTGGAACTGCGAAGACATGAAGTATCACGCTCTCGCAGGCGAGCTGGGCTTGACAGCCCGAGGCCCTGCGGGACTATTTCCACCCGTCCTCTTTGTGAATTAATGCCTCCCAGCCTGGGCTGCGTTGGTCGGGTGAAGGTAGGCAGCACCTAGTGTGCTTACGGAGCTAGACTCCACCGCAATCCCCCACCATAGGGTAGGCGGTTAAGGCGAATGGTGAGCCTTCAGTTGGATGCCCCTCCCGCACCAGTGCCCCCACGCCCCGTGTAACGGTGAACCCCGAATATTGGGTCACTTTCCTCCCTAGTTCCCCCAGTTAGTGGGGGGAAAAAGAGGGGGGGGGTGTGTGTACGATGGCTAAACCTTGCCCTAATTACACTAGACACCTATAGCCTTTAACGGTTACCGGAGTCAGAGCTGCGCTTCACATTTAAGTTTTTAGTTATCCGCAGCGCCTTTATTGTATTCACTTGGCGTGTAAGGCAGCTCTGTTCGGGGACGCTACGGCGTTTTTATCACTGTATTCACCCTGTCAGATTTTTTTCTCTTAGGTGATTTTTCTAACATAACTGTTTCTTTCTGATTGGCTGCGAGCCTTCGAGCTTCGCGCTCTCCGGAGGGGGGCGTAGTTCGGTTTGGCGTGTTCCGCGTCATCGCCCGGTCTGGCCAGCCCTTCGAGGTTCGCTTGGTGCCATTTCCTTCTCACATGCGCGTGGTGAAGACGGTCCTCCCATCGCTGTTCTGTAAGTGCCCTCATGGGTGACTTTTCCCTAGCTTTTGCTTCTTCGCGCTTGGCTCTGACATCCCTGTTCCCCTTGTGTCTTTCAGACCGCGGACTTCGGTGGCTTCTCCCAGCCCGGTGTAGCGCCCGGTTCAGACCATTTTAAAGAAATCACTCCCACTTCCCAGCGGGTGTTAGGGGCATCCAGGGTTGCTTTACAGCGTCAATCCCTACTGGCATATTGAATATAATAATCACCATATGGAGGCATCTCAGGATATTGTGAACGGGGTTCCCTCGGGACAAGCCCGTCTGTGTAGCTTGTGGGGTCTTACCTAGCAGCGGTGACAATACACGGGTCTGCGTCCCTTGTGCCCAGCAGGCGCTAGCCGGCCTTCCCACCTCTTCTGAGGCTGGGCCCGCACCTCGCCTTGCTTCCCCTACTCCCCCAAGCCTGAGCCTAACCCCCAATACTAGTGGGGATTCCCATGCTGATTTGGCCACTAGACTGGCTAGTGTGGAAAACGTAATCACTGGCTCCTTGGCGCGCAAGGCTACTGCCAAGAGGCGTCATTTGAATCCTGAAGCCACTATTCTTCCTGTAGAATCTGACGATTTACAGCTGTCCTATGCACATTCTCCCTCGGAGGAAGGGGAACTGTTTTCTGACACAGGGTCCTATGACGACGAGTCCAGGAGTCAGGATGAATCGGGTGCTGATCATTGGTCCCAGGATGACATTGATAGACTGCTGACCCAGATCTTTCATGTGTTATCCCTCTCTCCCCCTCCCGCGGCTCCACGGCAAAGGGGTGATCTGTTTCATACCGCTAGGGTGCGGTTGGAGTTTCCTGAACAAACTCATTTCAATAATCTCGTCCTGAAAGAATGGGAACATCCCAGCAAACTCCATGGGGTCCCTAAAGCTGTGGATAAGAAGTATCCATTCCCTGCCGAACTGGTCAAGTGTTGGACATCGCCGCCCGAGGTCGATGCCCCGATCCTTGGTCTGTCCAATACCTCTATTATGCACTCCCCTGACACTACTACGCTGCGGGATTTGGAGGATCGGCGGGTTGACCAACCGGCATGTCATGACTTTGCATTTGGGGGAGCGTCGCTCCGCCCGGTTTGCGCCTTAGCCATCACGGCGGTGGCGCTCAGGACTGTGGTTAAGACTGCTCTTGAAGGGGCGGATGATTTGCCCTCTGATGCCGCCAATGCTTTGGCTACCTGTGAGACTTTTGTCAATTATATCCTATCTGCATCGGATGATGCTATTAAGCTGAGTGCTAGATCCTCTGCTCTGGTGGTAGCCATACGCCGTGCGGTCTGGTTACGCCAGTGGGCTGCTGACAATGTCGCCAAGAAGGCCCTTACGGGGCTCCCATTCAAAGGGCTGCGCCTGTTTGGAGAAAAGTTAGATATCTTTGCCAAAGGGGGCAAGTTGCCCCAGCGCAAGCGTCAGATACGGCCCTTTCGTGGTCCAAGCTCCCATTCGACCCCCTACCGTGGGGCTAAACAGGGTAGAGGGGTGTCCTTCGCCGGGTCCCGCGCAGATTCCTGGAACAAGAACAGAGGATGCCATCCCAGTTCTTCCTGGGGGCCCCTCCCAAGACCCCCCAAGCATGAAGGGGTGCCCTCGCCCGTCAGGGTGGGGGGACGTCTACAGCACTTCGAGCATGTCTGGAGACGCCATGTCCCAGACCGGTGGATTCAGGAGGTAGTGTCCTCCGGTTACAAGATAGTTTGCTGTACTGCCCCCTACCAGGTTCGTCGGGTCCCGAATCCCACAGGATCCTGCCTCAGCTCGAGTCTTGATGCTGGCTGTGCAGGACCTTCTGGATCTCGGGGTCATTTGCAAGGTTCCCTTAAGAGACAGGGGCATGGGGTTTTATTCCAACTTTTTCACGGTGCCCAAAAAGGATGGATCAGTCAGACCCATTCTGGATTTAAAAATCCTAAACAGATTTGTCAGAAACAGACATTTTCGTATGGAAACTTTGCGCTCGGCCATTGCCTCGCTGCGCCCAGGGGACTTTATGACATCTGTGGATATCAAGGACGCTTACCTGCACGTCCCGGTGTTTCCAGGGCACCAAAGGTTTCTCAGATTAGCGCTGCTGGATCAGCATTACCAGTTCGTGGCCCTGCCATTCGGCCTTACGTCAGCTCCCAGGGTGTTCACCAAGGTGCTGGCAGGAGTAATGTCTCTGTTGAGACTAAAGGGCATACGTGTGCTGCCCTACCTGGACGATATACTCATCACCTCTCGGTCTCTGCGGCAGGCAGAATTGGACACGCGGTTGGTGGTGTCCACCCTGGAGTCCTTCGGCTGGGTGATCAATTACCCAAAGTCCTCTCTGTCCCCCTCCTCAGTGACCCCGTTTCTGGGGATGATTCTGGATTCAGTTCAGTCAAAAATATTCCTTCCTCCATAGAAGGTGGAAGCTCTGACAACGCAGGTGAGGTCCCTGCTCTCGAGCCCTCATCCCTCCATCAGGCAGGGAATGCAGTTGGTGGGCTCAATGGTGGCAAGCTTCGAGGCGGTGCCCTTTGCACAATTCCATTTGAGAACTCTGCAGCTTCACCTTCTGTCAGTATGGAACAAGGACCCAGCGTCCTTGGACGAGATCTGGGCTCCTCTCGGTCAGACAATCCCTTGCGTGGTGGCTGGTCCACAGGAACTTAACAAGGGGCAGATCCTTCCTGGCTCCCTCCTGGGAGACGGTCACAACGGATGCCAGTCTGTCTGGCTGGGGGGGATTCTGAAAGTCTCTGCGCTTCCAGGGGAGGTGGGGCCCTCAGGAGGCCAATCTCCCTATCAATGTCTTGGAACTCAGGGCGGTCAGATTGGTGCTGGAACAATTGACCCAGCACCTGAAGGGTCTGGCGGTTCAGGTACGCTCAGACAACAGGACAACGGTGGCCTACATCAATCATCAGGGAGGAACCCGGAGCAAGGGTGCTCTCCAGGAAGTGTCTGTGATTCTAACATGGGCAGAGACCAATGTTCAATGCATCTCGGCTATCTACATTCCGGGGGCGGAAAACCTGCTGGCACATGCTCTGAGCAGGGGGTCGTCCCGTCAGGGGGAGTGGTCCCTCTGAAACAGGGTATTTCAGTCCCTGTGTCACCGTTGGGGTGTCCCAGACGTGGATCTGTTTGCGTCCCTTCACAATCACAAGCTCCCGAGCTTTGTATCCCTGTCTTAGGATCCTCTGGCTCTGGCCTCGGATGCCCTGTCAATGTCTTGGAGGGAGTTTCGGCTCCTGTATGTGTTTCCACCAATTCCCCTTCTGGGCAGAGTGCTGCGCAAGATAGCTCTGGAAGGGGTACCCGCGATTCTGGTGGCCCCAAGGTGGCCAAGAAGAGTGTGGTTCGCAGACGTGGTTCAAATGGCAGTAGATCAGTACGATCTGCCAAGGTTGCCAGACCTTCTAACTCAAGGGTCTCTACGCCATCCCAATTTACTAACTCTGGCTTTGACGGGAATTCTTAGTTTCCAGGGTGCTGGAGTTTTTACAACATGGTCTAGACCTAGGTCTTAAGCTTAGTACTCTGAAGGGCCAGGTTTCGGCCCTGTCTATCTTCTTTCAGAAGACCTTTGCCCAGCACCCTCTTATCAAGACCTTCTTTCAGGGGGTCACTCATGTGCGTCCTCCTCGGAAACCTATGGTTCCTGTTTGGGATCTGAACTTGGTTTTGTCGGCCCTGCAGGGTGCTCCTTTCGAGCCCATTCATGAGGCCGCTCTCGCTGTTCTCGCGCTCAAGGTTGTCTTCCTGGTAGCTATCACCTCGGTTAGACGTGTGTCTGAGTTGGCTGCCTTGTCTATTCAGCCTCCCTACTTTGAGAGACACCGGGATAAAGTGGTGTATCGCTTCAAGCCAGACTTTCTGCCTAAGGTTGTGTCTGCATTTCATTTGAATCAAGATATTGTACTTCCTTCCTTGTGCCCTAATCCTAGTAACCCTAAGGAGAGCGTCTTGCATTCCTTGGATGTGGTTAGATGTGTTAAATCCTACCTGGTTATCACTCAGGCCTTTAGGAGGACGGATGCTCTCTTCGTTGTGCCTCACGGGCCTAGGAAGGGTTTGGCTCCTGCCAAGTCTACCATCAGTAAATGGATTCGTCAGGCTGTGGTTCAAGCCTATACTGCTAAGGGGAAGACTCCCCCCCTTTCGTCTTACTGCTCATTCTACTAGAGCTGTTGGGGCTTCTTGGGCTTTTCAGCACCAGGCCTCTGTGGAACAAGTTTGTAAGGCCGCACTTGGTCTTCCGTTCACACCTTTACAAAGTTTTACAAGGTTGATGTTAAGGCCTCAGCTGACGCTGTGTTTGGCCGCAAGGTTTTGCAGGCGGCAGTAGTTTAACCCTTTAAGTGCCAGCCTACCTGGAGTTTTTGTCACACTCTGTTGCCAGACCATTTTGCACTATTTTGCGCTCCCCATGTTCAAATGTGATTTTTGAAGGGATTTCCAGGGATTTCCCAGGAAAATGATATATTGTTTTTTTCAGCAGAGTCTGGGCTTTAACATGAAATGTCTTGTTTGTCATTTGTTAGGTGTATTCTTAATATTTTTGGGTGAAATATGTGCAAAAAAAAAAAAAAAAAAAAAAATTTTTACATATTGTAGTTTTTTTTGGAATAAAAAATGTAAGTTTGTCAATAAAATCTTATTGCGTGTGAAATCCCAATTTCTCCTGGTTACAGCGATATCACATATGTATAGGTAGACACCCTTTCCTGCCCAGGAGACTCCCCCAAACTGAAACAGCGCTTTAGGAGATTTTCAGATAAAATACAACTATGCTATGCAATATGCGCACCTTGCGGTTTTTCCAGAAAAACAACCCTTTACATTTGAAATACCCCCAACAAACTATATATTCTCTGGAAGTACACACCTCAGGCTTTCTAGGGGTACCAAGCTTGTGGATGTGGCCATAGTTTTCTGGAAGTAATCCCTCAACGTAATCTTTGGTTGCAAAGAGTTTCCCTAAAAAAAGGATAAAAAAGCAGAATCAAAGCCACATTTTCCTAAAAAAACTATATACAAACAAGAAAAAACAAGTTTAATCTGAAAACGCAACATCCCCCGAACAGAACAACACCCAACATGCATAGCTACTGTCAAGGGAAGAGTTGCCAAACACCCCAAAGTAAAGCATGCGCATAACGGTAATTTTACTTGAAAATTTCAGCTCTGCAGACAAAGTGCGCACCTTGCGATTTTTCAACCAAAACAACCCTTTACATTTGGAATATCCCCCATAAACCATATATTCCCTGAAAGTACACACGTTAAGCTTTTTAAGGGTACCCAGCTTGTTCTAGTGGGCTCATCTTTCTGGAATTAATTCCTCAAAGAATTCTTTGGTTGCGCAGGGTTTCCCTAAAAAATTTATAAAAAAGCTGAATAAAAAACACCTTTTCCTAAAATATAAATATGCAAACCAGAAAAAACAAGCTAAGTCTGAAAGCGCAAGGTCCCCCGAACAGAACAATACCCAACATGCAGAGGTACTATTAACCCTTTTAATTGCCAGCCTACTTGAGATTTTGTCACCCTCTGTTGACAGGCCATTTTCCCCATTTTGCGTCATGTTTTGCGACATGTTTTGCGCCATTTTTGCTGTAACTTTCAGAAAACTTATATATATATTTTTTGCAGCAGAGTTTAGACTTTAACATGAAATGTCTTGTTTGTATTTTTTTTTTTTTTTTTTTACAATATTATTAAGTGAAAAAAAAAATAAATAAATAAAAACATTTTTTTAGAAAATTGACTCCTTTATTTTAAATAAAAAATGTATTTTATTAAGGAAAATCATATTGCATGTGAAAGCCCCATTTCTACCGATTAGAACGGTACCACATATTTATCGGTAGCCCCCCGTTCCTGCCCAGGAGACCCCCCCTAACTGAAACAAGTATTTTATAACATTCACAAAAAAAATACAAAAACCATCCACACTACAAAGGGTTAAATCGGGAAAAAAAATGACATAGGGTCCCCCCTCCCAGGGGAGGGAGACCCCATTTTTTTTTTGATTTTTAAGGGTTAAAAACCCTTAAAAATCAAAAAAAAAATTGACGTGGGGTCCCCCTTACCCAAAGTAACCAGCCCGGGACCAGCTATGGGGGCTTGTAGGCACAGAGTGGGGGGGCCAGCTTTTGTGGCCCCCCCACCCTGCAGCCTACGAGCCCACATAGCCCATGTGGGCCCGGGCTCTTCTGCCCCCCCCTGGCCTTTGGGGAGGCAGGTAATGGGGGTGCCGGGGGTTAATGGCAAGCCACCCGCTAGCGCAGGTGGCTTGCCATCCCCCCAGCCTTGTGAACTGGTATAGGGGTCATGGACCCCTTACCAGTTCACAAGGGGTTAAAAGTAAATAATGACACACACACATAAAGAAAAAAATATTTTATTAATTTTTTTTTTTTTTTTACACTATACTCACCTCCCATCCATCCTGGAGCCCTCTGTCCCTCGGCGATCACTGGCTTCTGCTCACTTGCTAGAAGCCTTTTATAGCTGCTGGATGACAGATTACAAAGGGTTAATCAAAAAAAAAAATGACATAGGGTCCCCCCTCCCAGGGGGGGCGGACCCCATTTTTTTTTGATTTTTAAGGGTTAAAAACCCTTAAAAATCAAAAAAAAAATTGACGTGGGGTCCCCCTTACCCACAGTAACCAGCCCGGGACCAGCTATGGGGGCTTGTAGGCACAGAGTGGGGGGGCCAGCTTATGTGGCCCCCCCACCCTGCAGCCTACGAGCCCACATAGCCCATGTGGGCCCGGGCTCTTCTGCCCCCCCCTGGCCTTTGGGGAGGCAGGTAATGGGGGTGCCAGGGGTTAATGGCAAGCCACCCGCTAGCGCAGGTGGCTTGCCATCTCCCCAGCCTTGTGAACTGGTATAGGGGTCATGGACCCCTTACCAGTTCACAAGGGGTTAATAGTAAAAAAATGACACACACACAGAGAAAAAAAAATCTTTATTTATCTTTTTTTTACACTATACTCACCTCCGATCCGACGTCCCTCGCCGCTGTCCCGCGCCGCTGTCACTGACAGATGCCGGTGGTGATCGGCGCAGGGCGGGTGACAGGTGAGGGGGCTCCGATCGGAGCCTCCTCACCTGACACCCGCTCTGCTCCGATCACCACCGGCATCTGACAGATGCCGGAGCTCGGAGGGGGTATAGGAGGAGCGGGATGACGTCATCCCGCTCCTCCCACAATGGGCGGGGCTAAGCGGCGGCGGCCGTCGCCGCCATTACAAGAGGTGAGGACCCGGAAGAGGGTCCTCACCTGAAGACTGCGCAGCCCAGGGGGGGGATCGGACCCCCCCCTGGTGAAGAGGAGACCCGGACAGAAGGCTCGGGCGCGGAGGTGAGTAAATGACATTTTTTTTTTTTTTGTTTACAGCGGCGATCGGCGATCAGCGCTGGAAACGGGGGGGGGGCGGCTGGTTTCGGGCCCCCCCCTGAAGACGGAGGACGACGGGGGGGCGATCGGATGCCCCCCCAAGGAAGAGGGGACCCCAGGCTTCACAAGGATACCGGAGGTAAGTGATTTTTTTTTTCTATTTTTTAACTGTTTGGGGGAAATGCCAGGCACGTAGTTTCTACGTGCTTGGCACTTAACGGTAGGAGAAGCAACCACGTAGAAACTACGTGCTTGGCATTTAAAGGGTTAAACTGCTTGCTGTTGCCTTCTGTTGGGGATCCCACCCTTCTTTACGGACACTGCTATTGGATGTCCCACACGTTATTACTATATCTGGAGCAGGACGTGCTGTATGCTTAGAATAATACAACTCTGTGAAGTATTCACCTGTAGAGTTGGTATTATATGCATACAGCACGTCCTGCTCCACCCCACCCTGGTTTCACCTTGTTCTGGATCCCCTGTTTGGTGATTGTTATCTTTGATATTATTGCCAGTTTTGGGTGGTTGTTTTCTCCTGGCCTCTCATTCTCACTGCTTTTCAATGCTGGGGATTTGTGGGAGGTCCTCCGGTATATGTAGGGCCGGGAGGAGCTTGTTTTCTACATGTCTGCAGTGCACGGCGCCGGAGGCGGAGGATTACCCACACGTTATTACTATATCTGGAGCCGGACGTGCTGTATGCATATAATACCAACTCTACAGGTGAGTACTTTACAGATTTGTATTTTTCCTAACAGGATTGCGGAGAACATTAACCCTTTATTTACTCTCCCTTTTTAACCTGCCTTTTTATCCACAGCGCACCTACACTAATCTCTTCTCCACCTAGGACCACACCTAAGTTAGAACAGATTTAACCCATCTACATTTCCCCCAGGGAATACAGGTTTTTCCCTCAAGTAGGAGCTGCTCAAATTATCTAATTGCGTTTTCCTCAATCCAACTCCTGCAATATCAGAAAGTCGTTGGATAACTTCCCCAGAGTCCTGTCTCAGCACCAGTGGCCGAATGTGGAAATCAAGCCACTGGTCCAGTCTCTTGTCTCTTATACGCCCCCCCAATATCCGCCACTATGGGCCTCCTCACTGGGGGACCTTGTTCCTTGTGGTCCTTGAGGAGAAGATGAAAGACCGGGCAAATGGGATGCTGGACCACCAGATAATCTGCCGTTCTCTGGGAAATGATCCCCAAGCTAACTCCTCTACCAAAATGTTTAATTCATTACTATGACCATTTGCGCTGCATTTAGGTTTTTAATTTTTTTTTTCTTTGTTCTGCATCAGGGAAGGGGGGTTTCAGGATGATTTGCCACATTGCCTATATGGGGAATGGGAGGGGGAGAAGACACTGCCTATAAATGAATTGGGTGGGGGGAATGCCACTGTGCCTAAATAGGGTATAGGATATGGGAATGTCATGCTGCCTAAATGAGGAATGGAATGGGGGAATGTAACGTCTATATGGGGAATATCCACACTGCCTATGGGGAATGAAAGGGGAGAATGCCACATTGTGTGAAATAGGTGAATTGTGCTCCTTGCCTATTATCTGGTTCTTGGGGGTGGTGTTTTAGCACAACATTTGGTTCAGAATATTTTTTTCTTATTGTCCTCCTTCATCTAAATCCTAGGTGTGTCTTATGGGTAGGTGCTTCTTAAAGAGCGAAAAAATATGGTAATTGTCTCAATTGCAGCTGCTTGTTTCTCGGTTAGATTCTTTTTAAAGAATTTATTCCTGTGTTTTTGTTTATTGGCTAGATTCACCAAATCCTTCTCTACTAGCACTTGGAATATCCCTAAGGCTTGGGGTCATGAGGTCACATGGTAAAATTTACGATTATCTTTTTTTGGGGAAACGTATATTTCACATGGCACAATTTTGACTAAAGGTTCTAACAATGTATGTTGACGCTTCTCCTAAATTATCAGCTCCTGTAACCACACCCTACTCCTCTGGTTATCACTAGGTTGACTCTGCGCTCCCTGCTCATCTTCAGACCAATCTAAAAAATGTTCTCATAAGTCCCTTAGGCAATAAAGACATTTCATTCAGTCTGGAAATATGCCTTGACTAAATCAAAACGCAGCTTATATGTTTCTCTTGGGGTGGTGTTTTCCTTCAGCTTGTCTCTGTGACCTGTTTTTTGTAATATGCTTTGGGACAGGGTGAGTGAAACAGGGCCTCTGGGTGGTTTTACACAGCGTTACACAAAGAGTGGAACTTAGATGGCCATGCCCATGAGGTCTTTTAGACTCCAGTGCCTCTGATGTTCCTCTTTAAAAGTGGGGGCACCTGAAACCTGTCGACGAGTCTTTAAAGGATTATTCCCACAATGGATTGCATGTATTCATGGTGAGCTGGCATGTTATGATTTTAATGCATTTTTAATGAATAAATTAATAGATGCTAATGATTTCCCTCTGCTGAACCATTACATCTGCTTCCTGCACATTAGCCTGGTGGAGGAATGTACTGTACATGCTGACCAGTATGAAGGAGGTAAACACTCATGAGTAAAAAAAGAGGGTTCCAGTAGAGGAGATTAACACTGGTAAATGTCTGTCACATCTATATACTAACCGTTAGAAGTATTGCATTCCGTAGCATTCCACTCAATTCCGTAGCATTAGTCCACTCGAATGAATTTTCACGTTTTTTGGGTGGAAATCTTCAAATCTTTTTTTATTTGTGGATAGAAGACGTAGACCTGTAAGAAGTAACATTTAGAAGATTAGATGTTGTTTTTCATAGACCTGTGTAATGTTAAATTTTGTTTCCAGCACTGCTTTTGCTTTTCATGTAAATTAGGCTAATTGCACTGTTGTCATTGAGAACATTTTGGGTTGTGCTTAACCCCAAGCTGTGATTTTCTTCTTTTTTTTTTTTTTTGTAATTGTCCTTTTGGACCATAACCCTGGTGCAGGTCTACCAACCAGACCAGCAATAATTTAAATTTACTGTATTTCTGTGATTTTGTGTAAGCCGCCACCACCACTATGGGTCTGAATTGGCCTGTGTAGCTCTACAGATGTGACTGACTACTGTCCTTGATTTCCCATAGTTTTATTTTAGGAGGCCAAGGCGTTTTTAATTTTTTTTTTTTTAACTGTCGGTCTATGTTTTGGCCTGCAGGATAGTTACTGACATTAGGCATATAAATATTGGCTATTGTGTCATGTTGTAACAGTGTCGCGGACTTTCCCTAGAATAGGTATTTTGTTTAAAATAAGCAAAAGTAACCATAAAAATGCAGCTCCAGTGCTTATCTCTTTGAGAATAGAGTAATAAGCAGGCTCCTGTGCTTAGAAGTCTAACTTCCAGTCAAAGTCCAGCAAACTGATATTGCCATCCAAAGTGTGAGGTTATAAAAGTTAAAAATTACCTTTTAATGTTGAACATTTAAAAGAAGCGTGCTGGTGTCCTGATGAAGTTTGCCCTCACCCATGTATCGCTCTGATGCATTTCGGGGCAATCCCCTTTAAGCAGTGATAAACCATTCACCTCTTCACGCTCTAGTTATGTTTCAGCCCAGGAGGAGGAGGGCGCGGCAGGGCCGGGTTCCGTCCCCGCCCCCAGGACACCCGGAATCAACAGGAAGAAACCAGAGAGTCCAGGAAAAATATATGGCCAGTCACCTCCACCTCAAGTAACCGGCAGCCGGGCAAGGCCAGAACAGACGCCAACCTAGCTCAAGAATGCCCCTTGTCCATGTAGGCCATCGTGCACCCCAGGTGGGGAAAGCAAAGGGCTGCCCCATTCACACCCCCACATCATGCTGGGGGCTCGCCATGGGCGGATCAACTAGAAGAGGTGGGTAACTGGGGTGGCCAACCAGTAAATAGAGTGGAGTAAGATGACAAGAGGGTAGGGCGGCCATCCGCTCCACCTAAATGACAGGATGGCAAACTCCTGGCCCAGTGGATCGAGCACGACCAGATTGATGAAGGATTGTGGTGGGTAAGTTTTAAAACAGCAATGTGAAAACTTGATTAAAACCAAAAAAAGGGGGGATGCAGAAGAACTTTTGTCAACAGATATTTTAGCCAGCTGTGGTCTCTGGGCTATCAAAATAAAACAAATTGAAAATACCAAACTCATAAGATAATTTCAGTTGAACTTTTAAACTGAAATGAATTGAACTGAACAAGTATGTTTAAACTTAAAGTAGACCAATAGTCAAAAATGACCTAAGCCGGACCAACACAACAAACAGTGCTCATATGCATCCCTCCCCAGGGCAATTTAGATTGCTGCACATAAAATTTACCATTTCCTAGCTCCTGCTGTAGTAAATTTTAAAAACATAATGGCGGCTCATGCATCTGCAGGCTGCCTGCAAACAGGAGGTGCTGCTGTGTTTCCTGTTACTGTGCATTGTCAGTTGAATCCAGGCAGCAGCATGGCTGAGATCTTGGGCAAGGAAGCTCCAAAATGGCCACTACCTCTAGAAAATCTGTGAGGAGGCTTTTCAGCTTTCAGTGGATTCAGGAGCAAATGTAAGTGCTGATAATGTTTCAGTATCATGCGTGCAGATGGGGCAAGTGAGTTATGTGGAGTTTTCTTTTCCAACTGTGCCAGGCTGTTTGTCCTGTTTAAATATCACATTAGTTATTGTAAAGTTTGACATATGTCATCAAATATCATCCAAGCCGTTCGTAGACCTCATTTATAAATGAAAAATTAATTTGGCTTTTGTAGCCAGTAATTTTATTTTTTTGATCTCCACCCCTAGGATCCAAAGACACTTTCTTGACTATGGATAGTCTCAGGAAGGTAGTTGTTTCCTGGTGAAATTGTTGGCAGTGGCATGCCACGTTGGATTTCGGGAAGCTATTGCTAGCTTCATCTACATGCTCCAAAAAATGGCGTTTAAGCTTTCTAGTAGTGCATCCAACGTATTGTACATTACATAGGATGCGCATAATAACATAAATCACCCTGATGTACAGGCTTGGGATTGTATGCCTATAATTAGAAGGATTTCATTTCCGTTCCGGTTTTTACTGATTGACATCAAGAGCACCTATTTTCCCCACGTGTATGCAAGCCTTTACATGGTAACTATGTTTTTGTTTGTGTGGTTAATTCGGGCAGCATTGATAGGGTGAGTGTATTGTACCAAGGGTTGGTACACACCTGGAGACAATTCTTATTCCTTGTTTTGTGAATTCAGTCAGATGAAATAATTTGTTAATATAGGGTGAATTTTAATTATAATTTGCTTGATGGCCAGAAACTGTTTGAAATAGGTAAGTACCAACTTGGGTTTTTGATTTGCCATATCTTTGTTAGTATGGCGAGTTCAGCATTGTGGGTCCATCCCTTGAGCTGACAATGTTTTTCACGTGGTTAAAGCGGTTCATAACCCACCCTGGAGTTTGTGAGACTCCAGGCCGGACTGGGATGCCCCACTGTGTGACACCCCCCAGGGCACCGAGGAAACTTGCCTTTCCCCCAAGCCCAGTGTGCTTGTGCAAGCATCACTCGCTTACCTCCTCGACTGTGCGTAGCCCTGTCCACTGCAGCTGTATGGGGCCACGCAGAGACAAAGGGGGTCGGGTAATGCCAGTGTCGCTCATGGGTGCTGCTGGGATTTGAGTTGGCTGCTCTATCCGCAGCATGGGCCCGAGGACAGGTAAGTGGACTCGGCGACCTGGGGGGTTATCACAGTGAGGCTCCCCAAACTGGGGTGCTCCAGGGGGACAGATCAAAACCCGGGATAGTGAAAATCCCAGGTTTTGGTCCACTTTAAGGTAAGATAGGAAGTAACTACAAACTAAGAAATATACCGTCCACTCCTTGTCAAAGTGAGTCAAAGCAAGTAAAATTGACCATTAGAAGTAAAGAAATGATGTGATAGAAAATATTGTAAGGTATTACAAATAACCTTATTTGTTGAACATTACAGTGTGTATGCTTTGCAAACATAATTTCTATTGTCAACTTAATGCAAGGACACTGTCCTGAAACATTATATTTATTTACACTGTTACATCATTATTTTTATTAACCAGGTTTTTATCCTTTCATTCAGCATTTCCATGAAGTGTTGCTTTTGCTTCTGATGCTAATCCTATTGGTACAGGCTGTGCTTACAAATGTCACAATCATTCAGTGTATACATTATAAGTCGGAAATAATAGCACAGGATTCCCCATGGGACATTTTGTACCTGGACAAATCTGATGACAAGAAAAATGATGTAAGTTTGACTTCCTATACAAAATAAGAAAAAAACATCAGTTTTCAAAAATACTTACAGTAAACCTCTCCTTTTGTTTAATATCTGCATTTCAGGAGTGCATTTTTATCTATCATTCACCTAGGTACACAGCTTCACCATTTAACTGGAAGCTGTTTAGGTCTAGTTTATTACAGCTTTCAGTTTGCTTTAAGGTTTTGTTTTTTTTATTTATTTAAGTGATACTAATTACTGGACTCTTTGTGCTGATTGCTACTCCTTCCAAGTACTGCCTTCTTCCCCTTAAATGCTGTGATTTTAGTGACTTGCTATACTTTTTCCACAGAATATACAGTAATGTAATGTGATGTGTCCATATTAGATGTAGTCAAAACCACATCGGTAAAAGCATTTCATATTATTGGGGAAGTTATGTGCCTGGATCCACCACCATTCACGCATATTCGAACTGCAGGGACTGCTATGGAAAGCAGATTCAGCTACCCTTTTTTCTCATCTCTTCCATTCTGGGGCACCACCAGTAAGGAACACATGGGTTAAGATGGGGAAAGATAGAAGAAAACTAGCTCCCCCGGCCTATATAGGACATGCTGTGGCATGATCTTTTTCTTGCAGTCACAAGGGACTGTGAAGACCTGATTTTTTTTTTCTTTGAGCACAGTGCTGACCGGGAACAGGGGCTCCGACTCTCATGAGCGTTCCTGGGTACCCCCATTAAATGCCTGAAGTCAATTCTTATTCCCATATCGTTGGATCGTGCAGAGTGAGGGGCCTAGGTAATCTCGCCTCTTAGTTTTGTCCAAGCACTTCGCTTAAACTCATTCGCTATGAAAGTCTTCAGATACATTGTGCCGGCTATGGACGACTTTGTACGTCTGGTGGCTAGGGGGCTGGCTTTGCTGATCACCTTACAACACATGTTAAACCTCTGGATGACCTGGTCCGGGAAGGCCACATGTGGGAACCTAGACCCCCCCAAGGGGCCAGCCAACCCAAACCTTCAGCCAAGCCCTCTCAGGGTTCACTGGATCCCTATCCTGGTGTGGAGGGAATGAATATCCGACGCCTGGGTCCGGGAGCTTGTTTTGTCTGGATACAAGATCGAGTTCTGTACCAGGCCTCCACACAGGTTTGTGGCGTCCAAGCTTTACTGTGTCGTGGAAAGGACGGTGGCTCATGACCAATAGAGCTGTTGCTGGAGTGGGGAGTTGTAATACCTGTGCCCCCCTCAGAGCAGGGCTGTGACTTCTACTGAATACTATTCATCATCCTCAAGAAGGGCGGGTCCGTTTGGCCGATCTTGTATCTCCGAAATCTGAACAGTTACGTTTGGATGCAGAAGTTCTGCATGCAATCTCTGAGTTTGGTCAGGACGTCGCTGCAACAGGGGGATTTTCTGGCCACGGTGGACATAAAGGATGCTTATCAGCACGTCCTCATCTTCTCGGGTCACCAACAATACCTGCGCTTTGCGGTGAGTGCCCGACATTGCCTTTCGGACTGTCCACTGCTCTGTGAGTCTTGGTGGTAGTGATGGACTCCTGCAGAGTCCTGCACATCACCCCATACCTGGACAACTTGCTCATCTCTAGTAGAAGCACTGCGCAGGACTGTGCAAACATTTGACCATCGTTTCATATTGACGGACAATCCCTGGCGATCTTTGAATTAGTGGCTTGACCAGCAGTCGCTGGCAATGGGTTGATCTTTCCTGCTGTTCTGGTGGGTCACCCTGACCACAGACACCAGACGTTCCAGGGTCTCTGGGACCAGTGGGATCACAGTCTTCCAATCAATGTGTTGGAACTGAGGGCGATTTAGGTTACAGTCGGGCAATACCACAGCTGTGGCCTACATAAACCATGAGGGGGGGTACCAGGAGCTGGAAGAGTGAGTTGGGGAATTGTCTATTCACCAGGACGTGTGTTTCAAGCTCTCTGTGACCGATGGAGAATGCTGTTCGCATCTCTGCACAATTGGAAGGTCCAGAGATTCGTGTGCGGGGTCATTACGCTGGCCATTCCCTGACTTGGTGCTCGACTGAAGTCTCCTCCACCCGCCCGCGCCACTATTGGATGTTGAACATCTGATGCAGGAAGGAAGTAGGAGACACTAACGATGTGCCCATCGGGCACATGCATTGGCCATATTGCTGAATTGGAAGGGGGATAGAAGCACCCGGGGGGAAGCCGGAGGAAACACTGATGTGCAGGAACAATACTATTTAATATCTCTGACCAACAGACTAAAAATAATACTGAGAATGCAAACACTAAAGACATCTGGTACATATAATCAATATCAGCAACTTATAATATAAATATTAAATGGCTATACAATCTCTATTCCCATGTGGTGCAATCTAATCACCTGGAGGATCAAAGAATACCTTTACATATAATTTATTTGATTTTCTGTTAATTATTTATTATTTATCGTGTAATCTATCGACATAATACCAAACTTCCCTGTGCAGAGACTTGCCCGTGCAGAGACTTGCATCAAATCGAGAATTTAAACCAGTGGGAATTCTTGTTTCCAAAAGAAAGGTCCATTTGGATTCTTTCATGAGGAGTAGTCTTTTTAAATCCCCTCCCTCGGGGACCCAGTTTAACCTTCTCCATGCCCTGGATTGTGAAGGTTTGTCTATTACATTGGTGACCTTGTATGGCATGTTTAGACACCTGGGGAACATTTGAAGTGTATTCTCTTTAGGCCCCATAAAGGTGTTCAGCGAACCTTTTCTTAATACTACGGGTTGTACAACCCTGGATTCCCTGGCCCATTATCCTGTCAAGTTTCTGGTCACGATGCAATATTTGTATATTGCGGTGTTTGGAATTTAAAGAGATTTCAGACTAAATTGGGTCAAGAAAATCACCCATTTTGATTGTTTATCATTTTTAAATGTAATGGTTTGTAGTAAATTACTGCGATTTACCTACAATAGTTTCTGCCGTATCAGGTTACCCCCTTTACCTGAATCTATTTTTTAGATCTAGAGATTCTTGGTAGAAATCATTTTCCAATGTGCAATTCCGTTTTAATCTACACATCTCTCCTACTGGAATTGCTTTTATGGTATGAAGAGGGTATAAGCTAGAAGCATGCAGAAGGGGAGTTTCCTGCCATTTGTTTCCTATAATTATTGGTGATTATTATTATATTGTAATTAATGTCCAAAAAGGCAATTTCTACTTCACAATGTTCCAGAGTGAGCCTCAGATTCCGATCATTGGAATTTACATAATTCCTGTAAGACTCCAAATTAGTGTGTGTCCCTAACCATATTATTATTAGGTCATCAATATATCGATCATAAAAATAGATGTAATGGTCAAAGGGGTTGTTGTCTCCAAAGATGTACTCTTCCTCCCACCATCCGATATACAAATTAGCTAGGGATGGTGAGAAAGGGGACCCCATTGAGGCTCCACACCGTGAGAATAAAACACCTAATCAAAGCAAAAATAATTATGTTTGAGGAATTCCGAGGCCATCTAGGGTACACCATGTTGCTTCATCTGGCCAAGCTATACCTATCCATGGATTGTAACACATGTTTGGTATCTTGTATATATAATGGCCAGGAAGCATTTTCAGGAGGGGTTGTAGTGTCAGATCCACCCACTGTGCCAATGAAAACCTATTAGCAGGTGTCTTCATCTTGTAGTTGTTTATAAGCTTCAAGGAAATAATCTTATCCATTACAAAAAAGCCCCTCCTTTGTTTGCTGACCGGATAATTAACTCCTGGTTATTCGCTAATTCTTACATTCACCCTTTGATAAATTGTCCCTCCTATGTTTCATTTTCTGATTCAGGGCTACTAGATCCTGTTCTACCCTATCTTGGAACATATCAATGAACGGAGACCTAGTCTGGACCTGTTAAAAAGAGGGATTTCGTACTTTAAAATGTTTAACAGGCATGAGGGAACACCTTTTCCCTATTCCCTCTCTTTGTAAATCATATAACTGTAACAGTGATTTTTGTTCTTTAAATAAGCCCAAACCAACATTAATACATGATTTCTCATCCTCCAGGTTTGATGTCGGTCCTGGTTCTGGAACTGGGTCCTCATTAGGTGGTCATACAAGCCTACGCCTGCAAGGGGGAGGAGGCTACCTTCCAGGTCACCGCTCACTCCACAAGGGCGATTGCCTCATCTTGGGCTTTCCAGCAGCAGGCTTCGGCGGAACAGGTCTGCAAGGCGGCAGCCTGGTTGTCGCTCCACGCTTTCACATAGGCTTGATGTCAGGGCATCGGCCGATGCCACTCTGGGTGTAAGGTGTAGCAGACAGTGCCGTTGAGGTGTCAGTGCCATTGCTCTTGCTTATGTTGATGCAGTCAGTTGTTGGCTGTTCTGGCACGGTCCTACTCTTAATGAGGATATTGTTTTGGGACATCCCAAGCACTGCTACTGGTGGGGCCCTGGAATGGAAGAGATGAGAAAAGAGAGATTTGTGTACTCACCTATAAATGTATTTTCTCATCCTCTTATATTCAGAGCAACCACACACGTCCTACTGTTGTATTACGACTCTGACACTTGTTGACTTCTTCTACGTGGTTTTACTTGGTTGCCCTGTTTCTTGTTGCGCGCAGGTTAGCGTTTTCCCTGCCCGGGGCTGTGGCTGAACTGCTTTTTAAGTAACTGAGATCATGCCACAGCCTGTCCTATATAGGTCGGGAGGAGCTAGTTTTATTCTAAGTATACAGCACGTCCTGTTCCAGAATATTCCTTACTCCTGGATAATACAGCCACAAGATGGCGCTGGACAGCAGAAAACAGCTTGTGGCTCCTCCCGGGCCTATATAAGTCAGGGACCTCCCACAAATTCCCCAGTTTATTTCTGCAGTCTGCGCTGAGAAGATGGAAGATAGCTCTCTTGTGGCGCAGGTGAGCGGGGCTTATTGCCTGCGGCCCTGCAGGACTATTCCCACCCGTTCCGTCCCATTTACTGCCTCCCAGCCTCGGCTGCTAAGGTTCGGGTGAAGGTAGGCTATTGAAGCACTATGGTGCTGAGGAGCTAGGCTCCTACCGCAGTCCCTGCTCTAACGGGGTAGGCGGTTTAGGCTAATGGTGAGCCTTTTGGGATGCCCCCACTGCCTCACAGGTTTTGCCAGGTTTATCCTGTGCAGTTAAACCCTATTCCCATTTTCCCCCTCCACCCTCACTCCTCATATTAGTCCCTGGGCGCCGTTTCTCCCTGGGAAATCTGCCTTTATCCTCCCTCACTCTCCCCTTGGGAGATCTCCGGGGGGGTTGTATAGTGGTTTAAAACTGTTGACATGTGTTGTGTCTTGTCACTTTATTTAAAACGCGCCGTCGCGTGTTTGTACTGCCCTCCGCGGCTGGCAGCCCCATTCACCTCAGAGCTGCCAGGCCGCTACTTCGGGGGGGGGGGGGGGGGCTCTGTGGATGATGCATTTTACCTCATGTCTCCACAGCCCGCCCCTCGAGGTTGCGGATGCCATTTTGTCTTCTTGCTGTTGCTGCTGGCTCCTTGCGGTCTGTGAGTACCCCTGGTAGGGTGATCTTTGTGTTTTTTTCTTATGCCTTATTCTCATGGGAATGTTTGATTATGTCTTTCAGGCGGGTTAAAGCTTCGGTCCTGTGGTTTCTCCCGGCCTTCCCCCCTCATTATCTCCCACTTCCCTAGCGGTTTATTGGGGCATCCCGGGTAGATACTTAGCGTTATTCTAAGTATACAGTACGTCCTGTTCCAAATCTAATACTTACACTTGGGATATACTCCGCCAGATGGCGCTGGACTGCAGAGACATCGAAAATAGGCTCCTCTCAGCCCCTCAAATACCCAAGGACCTCCCACAAATCCCCCCTAGAATTTCTCTGCAGTCTGGCTGCGAAGGACGAGAAATGGCTCTCTACTCACAGGTGAGCGGGGCTATTAGCCTGCGGCCCTGTAGGACTATTCCCACCCGTTCCACTAGTAATATGCCTCCCAGCCTTGGCTGCGCTGGTCGGGTGAAGGTAGGCAGTACCGCTGTTAGGTGCTTAGGAGCGCTGCTCCACCGCAATCCCCCACCAAAGGGTAGGCGGTTCAGGCTTATGGTGAGCCTCTATGGGATGCCCCTCCCGCACTAGTGCCCCCTTGCCCCTTCCCATCGGTGGGCCCTGTTTAAGTGGCCGCTGTCCTCCCTCATCCTCCTTGTAGCCTTCGGGGGAAAAGATGGGGGGGAGTGTAAATATGTATGCTACGCATTCTGTTTTTCTGCGCTTGGCGGCAGCATTACCTCAGGCGCTGGTGCGCTATCATTGGCTGCTTGCACGTTCTGGCTTCGCGCTCTTTGGGGGGGAGGCGGGGCCCGTCTATGGCGCGCTCCGCGTCATCGCTGATACCGGCCCGCGTGTACCAACGCCATCTTTATCCTGCTTTGTTGGCCCATGCGCGACGGACCCCTACTTACCGCGGTCCGTAAGTGTCCTCGCGGGCGGCTTTATATCTTTCACTTTTGTAACTGTGTACTTACAGGTCTTTTCTGATTATGTCTTTCAGGCGGGCCGAACCCTTTTGGCTTCTCCCGGCCTTGTATTAGTATATATCTTGTAGGCCTTGTAAAAATAATACTCCCACTTCCCTAGCGGGTTATTGGGGCATCCGGGGTTGCTATTTAGCGTCATTCCCTATCGGCGTATAGCGCCGCTATAATCACCATATGGAGGCATCCCAGGATAATGTAACCGGGGTCCCTTCGGGACAAGATCGGCTGTGTGTTGCGTGTGGGCAGTCTCATGCTGACACTGACAAGGTCTGTGTACCCTGTGCTGAGCAGGTGCTTACATTGCAATCTTGCCTGCCAGTGGCTGCACCTCGTTTCACTTCACCTACTCCCCCAAGCTTAAACCTCACTCCTGCTGAGTTGCATACTAGTGGGGATTATCAGCCTGATGCGTCTTCTAGACTGGCTACTGTTGAACAGTTGCTTGCTAAGTCCTTAGCGCGTAAGGCCCCTGCTAAGAAGCGGCACTTGACGTCTAATGTCACTGTTTTCCCTATGGGAACTGAGGAGTTTTGGAATCTTCGTGGCTATACCCCGTCTGATGAAGGGGAGCTCTTTTCTGATTCAGGCTCATCTGATGAGAGACCAGGGGGTCATGACGATTCTGGCTCTGACCCCTGGGCCCCGGATGACACTGACAGATTATTGACCCAGATTCTGTCCATCTCTCTCCCTGTTGAGGCTCCCAGGCAAAGAGGGGAGCTTTTCCATACAGCAAGATCACGTTTGGAATTTCCCGAGCAGGCACATTTCCATAACCTTGTGCTCAGGGAATGGGAGCGCCCCAGTAAACTTCCCGGGGTTCCAAAGAGTTGGGATAGGAAGTATCCCTTTCCTGCTGAGGTGGTTAAACGTTGGTCATCCCCCCCCCCCCCCCGAGGTGGATGCCCCGATCCTAGGGCTATCTAACACCTCTGTCATGTATTCCCCTGACTCTACTACCCTGCGGGATGCTGAGGACCGGCACATTGACCAGCTGGCATCCCACGCCTTTGCATGTGCGGGGACGGCTCTGCGCCCGGTCTGTGCCTCTGCCATTACTGCTGTGTCCACTAGAACCCTTATCAGAAATATGCTTGATAGTGCCCCTGATGATGTGCCTTGTGAGGTGTTTAATGCACTCTCCAGTTGTGATGTTTTTGTAAATATTCTAAGTATACAGTACGTCCTGCTCCAGATATAATACTTACACTTGGGTAATCCTCCGCCAGATGGCGCTGTGCACTGCAGACATGCGAAAAACAGGCTCCTCCCGACCCTTCATATACCCAGGGACCTCCCACAAATCCCCAGATTTCTCTGCAGTGCTGACTGCGAAGACATGAAGTATCACTCTTTCGCAGGTGAGCGGGGCTATTCCAGCCTGCGGCCCTGTTGGACTATTCCCACCCGTCCTCCTTGTGATGTGCCTCCCAGCCTGGGCTGCGCTGGTCGGGTGAAGGTAGGCAGCACCATGTGTTCTTATGGAGCCATGCTCCACCGCAGTCCCCCACCAAAGGGTAGGCGGTTTAGGCTGATGGTGAGCCTCTAGTGGATGCCCCTCCCGCATTATTGCACCGTGCCCCATGTAGCGGTGGACCCTGTGTAAAGGGTCGCCATCCTCCCTCATTTCCCCCAGTAGTTAGGGGGAAAAGAAAGGGGGGGGGGGTATGTGTATGGCCGGTCCCAGTGTACTGTAATGTCACGCTTATGGCCATAGTATTGCCCTTGATTTGCAACTGGGTGTCAGAGCCGCGCTGCTTGCTCTTTATTATTGTTTGGCTGCCGCCGTGCGTGTGTCTTTTCTTTTACTGAATAGTGTGCTGCGGCGTCGTGCAGACGCTGCGGCGTCTCCTTTAGCAAAGGCTTATACTAAGTTGATCTTATCCTTTGCGTGTTTGGCTGCTACCTCAGAGCTTCGCGCTATTCGGGGTGGGCGGGGACTTGGCTTGGCGCGCTTCGCGTCACTGCCGAACAATTGGGCCCGCCCTTCGAGGATCGCTGGGCGCCATTTTGATGATCTTCGCGCGCGCGTGTTTGAGGTCCCCCTCTTCCTTTTGTTTGTAAGTGCCCTCGCGGGTGATTCTTTATTAATTATTTTTCCTGCTGCGCATGGCCCTGACACCTCTTATTCCCTTTATGTCTTTCAGACGTCAAAGTCTCCGGTGGCTTCTCCCGGCCTCATATAAATTTAGCGGGCTTACAAACAATTCTCCCACATTAATCAGCGGGTCTTTGGGGCATCCAGGGTTGCCTATTGCATAAATCCCTGCTGGCA
This sequence comes from Gastrophryne carolinensis, assembly GCA_027917425.1. Lineage (NCBI taxonomy): Eukaryota > Metazoa > Chordata > Amphibia > Anura > Microhylidae > Gastrophryne > Gastrophryne carolinensis. Next base: position 218,518,770 of record CM051238.1, read on the forward strand.
TATTGCTTAGATAATCACCATATGGAGGCATCTCAGAATTATGTGACCGGGGTCCCTCGGGGACAAGACCGGCTGTGTACAGCGTGTGGACAGCCCCATGCTGATGCTGACAGAGCACGGGTCTGCGGACCCTGTGCTGAACAAGTACTGGCCCTGCAATCAGGGTTACCAGTGGCTGCACCTCGGTTCAATATACCTGTTTCCCCGTGCTTAAATCTCACGCCTGATGAGTCGCACTCGAGCGGGGCTGATCAAGTCATTTCGAGGTTGGCAGAGCGCTTGGGCACTGGTAAGAAGCGGTCCCTGACGCCTCCGGTTTCACCCCTTCCTACTGAAACTGAGGAGTTCGCTGCTCCGCGGGGTTTTGCTCCTTCTGATGAAGGTGAGCTGTTCTCCGACTCTGACGAGAGGCCGAGGAGTCATGATGATTCTGGCCCTGGTTCCTGGGGCCTCTGTGACACTGTGAATTACTGATAAAGATCTTTGAGGTCTTGTCTATCTCTGTCCCTGGTGAGGCTCCCAAGCCTAGAGGGGAGAGTTAACACACAGCGTCACCGCGCTTGGAATTTCTGGAGCAGGATCATTTCCAGGCTCTTGTACTCAAAGAATGGGAATCCCCTAGTAAACTTTGAGGGGTTCCAGGGGACTGGGATTGGAAATACCCTTTTCCCCCTGATGTGGTTAACTGTTGGTCATCACCTCCTGTGGTGGATGCACCGATCATAGGGGTTCTTAACCCCCCCTTCATTGCAGCCCCTTCTTATCGTACCCTTTGGGATGCTGAGGATCGGCGCATTGATAGGCTGGCTTCTCATGCCTTTTCTTGTGCAGGGACGGCGCTGCGCCCGGTCTGTGCCGCGGCCATCACTGCAGTGGCCGCTAGAACCCTCATCAGAAAGATGATTGATCATCAACCTGAGGATCTCCCCTGGGAGGTGTTTAATGTACTCTCCAGTTGTGATGTATTTGTAAGGTTTATCCTTTTAGCGCTGGATGACACCATTAGGATGTGTGCAAGAACTCCTGCCCTTGTGGTAGCTATACGTCGCTTGGTCTGGCTGCGACAGTGGGGTGTTGACGATGCTACAAAAAAGGCTCTTACTGGGCTTCCCTTTAGAGGGCGACGCCTATTTGGGGCCCGTCTGGACCTTTTTGGAAAAAGCAAAGCACCCTTTCGCAGAAGGCTGTCTCGGCCTCCTCGGGGCAGGGGCACCCCTCCCCCCCCTATGTTAGTGTCAAACACGAACCAGGGGTGTGCTTCCAGCTATTTGGAGTAGATTCCTGCCCCAGGATTGGCAGACAACGCCCTGGCCCCTCCGGCAGGACTAAGTCTAAATCTTTCACCAAAACCCCCCAAGCATGATGGGACGCCCTTGCCCTTCTGGGTGAGGGGATGGCCGCAGCACCTTGCTCCTATCAGGAGGCGTCATGCCTCCTTCTGGTGGATTCAGGAGGTAGTTTCCTCTGGATGCAGGATAGAGTTTGCTGGGCGGTCCCTTCCCGTGATTGTCGGTGCCTTTGGTCCCTGTCTCTCTTCAGGTGTTTGTGCAGGCCTTGCACGGCCTGCAGGGTCTGGGGCCACTTGCAGGTTGCTCTTAAAAGGCAGAGGCAGGGGCCTCTACACCTATCTTTTCCACTTCCCCCCCAAAAGGATGAGGCAGTCTGGCCCATTCTGGCCTTCCATAGGTTCGGCAATTTTACGTTCACAGGCATTTTTCTGCATGGTTTCTCTGAGTTGGGCCACCAGCGCCCTGCGCCCAGGGGCCTCTTGCCGTCTGTGGAGATCTAAGATGCTTATTTCATTACCACTGTGTATTTATGGACACTGAGGCTCTTACAGGTTTGTGTTGGAGGTCCAACACTGCTGATTGTGGCCTTGTTACCTGGCCTCTCTTCTGCTCCCAGAGTGCTCGCCAATGCACTGATGGGGGTAATGTCTCTGATGAGACTAAGGGGCATCCACGCGAGGATCTACCCGGTCGTCCTTTTTTGCTTCTCAATCTCTACGTCAGGCCGAGTTGGTTACTCGGCTGGTGGTGTCCTTTGGGAGTCCTTGGATGGGTGCTCAATCACCTCAATTCCTCATTGTCCCCTTATTTGGTATCTTCATTCCTAGGGTTGAATTTGGATTCGGTTCAGGCTAGAACCTTCTTCCTTGGCTATAAAGTGGACAATCTGGTTATATGGGCTCTGTCCCTCATTGCTGTCCCAGTCTTCACCAGGCAGGATTGCAGCTGGTGGGCCTGTTGGTGGCTGCTCAGAGGATGTCCCTTATACTCAGTGCCCTTGGGCTCTTCAGCAACTTCTATTGTTAAGGCCGGGCAGGTTTCCAGCTTCCCTGGAGCTGGGTCTGTGTACCTTCCCCCTTGGTACGGTGGTTCTTCTTGGGACGGTTGTTCTCAAGGAACCAGTCAGGGGGCACCCCCTTCCTGGCATCTTCCTGTAGCTAGTCACCATGGTTACCTAATTTAGCAGGATGATGGGGGGGGGGGTTCTTCTAAAATCCCCTGTGGTTCCGAAGTAGGACCCTTAGGGGGTCCATACGCCTATCGATTTTTGAAACGGTCCTTCAGGTTGGCTCTATCTTGCTGGACTATTCCTCTTCCGGACCTGTCTATTTGGGGGCTCTTGGTCTGTCTGACGACAGTGGCCTGTATTGATTATCTGTGTGGGACTCGGAGCAGGATGATCCTCCTGGAAGGTATTTGATCCTGATCTGGGTGGAAGACAACGTTTCCTGCATGTCAGTGGTATTCGCTCCGGTGGATGTCCTCCTGAGACAGGATGTGCTAATCCTTGTGTCTCTATGAGATCCAACTAGTGTGGATCTGTTTGGGCCCCGTCACTATCACAAGTTCTCGGCCCTCGTTTCCCTGTCCTGGAGTTTCCTGACTGTTGCCACGAGGCTTAGTTACGTTATGACTGGACATTCTATGCTTATGTCTCATCTTCATTCACCCTGCTAGGCGGGGTTCTGCGCAAGATTACTCTGGAAGGGGGGACCAGTGATACTGGTGGCCCCTGGGTGGCCTAATGGAGTGTGGTTCGCAGACGTCGTACCGAGGACAGCGGACCTGTACGTTCTGTCAGGAGTGCTGATCTGCTCACTCAGGGCCCCTTTTATGTCACCCCAATCTACAGGCTCTGGCCTAGACGGCCTGACGGCTGATTCATCCATCTTGTTGGAGACGGGCTTATCTTCTGGGTGACTGTGACTATTGGAAGTCTAGGAGCAAGCTTCTTCTTTTTCTTCCATCTATTATAGGGTATGGCGTACCCATACTGATTGGTGTGAGTCTAGGTCTCTCCCCTGTTGGGCGTTTTTCCTGGGATAAGCATTCTTCGGGGATTACTCGTGCATTCCCCACGTAATTCTTTGCTCCTCGTTGGGATTGAGTTTTATTCTGTTTGCCTTGCGTGGTGTTCCCTTTGGACCTATTCCGGATGCTGTCTGACTGTTTTACCCTCAAGGTTGTCCTTCTGGGGACTGTTGCTTCAGTCTGACGCGTGCCTGAGCGGGCGGCTCTGTTTTGCTAGCCTTCGTCCTTTGGTATACGCCTAGATAAGGTGGTGTTCCGCTTTTCGCCGGACCTTCTGCCTAAGGTGGTGTCTTATTCTCAGGTATTCTAGACATCTTGTCTTTTTTCTGTGCCTTATTCCTAGTATCGCTGAGAAAAGGGGGTCTACATTCCCTCAACAGGTTTTGGATGTTTTTTCTTGGATTGTCTCTCGTCCCTTAGGGGGACTGATGCCCCTTGGGGCTTGCGGGCGTCTCCATCCTGTATGTGACTGTTTTCGTCTGATTCCAGGGGTTATGCGGCCTTTGGCCTGGTCTTTACTAGGATGGGTTGTCCTTTCTGGTCCTAGGTAAGGTTTTGGCTTCTGCCAAGGCTACTGTTAGCTTTTGGACTTGTCAGGCTGTTACTCAGGCCTATTCTTTTAAGGGGAAGAATCTTCTTCTCGCCTTACTTCTGATTCTACTTGTGCTTCGGTATCTTTGGGCCTTTCGGCACCAGGTTTCTGTTGGACAAGTCTGCTAGACCGCTGCTTGTTCTCTGTTCATACTTTTTCAAAGGTTTTTATGAGGTTGACGCTCTTGGTAGCAAGGTTTGTAGGTGACAGTGCCTTAACTGTCTGCTGTGCCTTGTTTGTTGGGGATCCCACCCTGTTTTTTGGACACTGCTATTGGATGTCCCAAGAGTAAGTATTATATCTGGAGCAGGACGTATTGTATATTTAGAATAATACAATTCTGTGAAATACTCACCTGTAGAATTGGTATTATATGTATACAGTACGTCCTGCTCCACCCCACCCTGGTTTTTGCATTATTCTGGATTCCCTGTATGGTGATTGTTATCATTGTTGTTATACCAGTTTTTGGTGGTTAGTTTCTCCCGGCTTCTTTTTCACTGCTTTTCAATGCTGGGGATTTGTGGGAGGTCCCTGGGTATATGAAGGGCCGGGAGGAGCCTGTTTTTTGCATGTCTGCAGTGCACAGCGCCATCTGGCGGAGGATTACCCAAGTGTAAGTATTATATCTGGAGCAGGACGTACTGTATACGTATAATACCAATTCTACAGGTGAGTATTTCACAGAATTGTATATTTGTCCTCTCAGCATTGGATGACACCATCAGAATGTGTGCCAGAACTTCTGCCCTTGTGGTGGCTATACGCCACTCGGTTTGGCTGCGCCAGTGGGCTGCTGACAACGCTGCCAAGAGGGCCCTCACTGGGTTTCCCTTTAAAGGACTGCGCCTGTTTGGGGACCGCCTGGACCTTTTTGCTAAGGGAGGCAGGTTACCCCAGCACAGGCGTCAATCTTGGCCCTTTCGGGGTCAGGGTTTCTTCTCCTGCCCTTACCGTGGTGCAAGACAGGGAAGGAGGGTTTCCTTTCCTGGTGCCCGGGGAGATTTCTGGGGTAGAGGCAGAGGACGTGGACGTCCTGGCTCCTCCTGGGGTCCCAAAGCAAAATACTCTCCCAAGCCCCCTCAGGCATGATGGGGTGCCCTCACCCATCCGGGTGGGGGGATGGCTGCAGCACTTCGCTCACATCTGGAGGCTTCATGTCTCAGACCGGTGGATTCAGGAGGTAGTGTCCTCCAGTTACAAGTTGGAGTTTGCTGCCTGTCCCCCTCCAAGATTCATCAGATCCCGGATTCCTCAGGACCCTATGTCAGCTCAGGAGCTAGTGCAAGCAGTGCAAGGCCTCCTGGAGCTGGGGGTCCCCTTAAGAGAAAAAGGCAAAGGCTTTTATTCCAACCTATTCACAGTACCCAAAAAAGATGGTTCACTCAGGCCCATCCTGGACTTGAAGATCCTCAACAAGTTTGTCAGGGGCAGGCGCTTTCGCATGGAAACTCTGCGCTCTGCCATCAGTTCCCTGCGCCAAGGGGATTTCATGACTTCTGTGGACATCAAAGATGCTTATCTTCATATTCCTGTGTTCCCAGGTCATCAAAAGTTCCTCAGGTTTGCTCTGATGGATCAACACTACCAGTTTGTGGCCTTGCCCTTCGGCCTCACTTCAGCTCTCATCACTTCCCAGTCTCTACATCAGGCAGAGTTGGATACTCAGCTGGTGGTGTCCACTCTGGAGTCATTTGGATGGGTGATCAACCACCCCAAGTCCTCACTGTCCCCTTCCTTGGTAACTCCATTCCTAGGAATGAATCTGGATACAGTTCAGGCAAGGATCTTTCTTCCTCAACAGAAGGTGGACAGTCTGATTGCACAGGCTCAGTCCCTCCTAGCTTGTCCCCATCTCTCCATCAGGCAGGGTATGCAGCTGGTGGGCCTGATGGTGAAATGCTTCGAAGCGGTCCCTTATGCTCAGTTCCACTTGAGGCCTCTGCAACTTCACCTATTGTCAGTATGGGACAAGGACCCAGCGTCCCTGGACAGGGTCTGTGTGCTCTCCCCCCTGGTCAGGAGGTCCCTCTTGTGGTGGATGGACTCGAGGAACCTGTTGGGGGACAGATCCTTTCTTGCCCCTTGCTGGGAGATGGTCACCATGGATGCCAGTCTGTCAGGTTGGGGGGGTTTCTGGAAGTCCCTGCGGTTCCAGGGGAGGTGGGGCCCTCAGGAGGCCCACACACCTATCAATGTCTTGGAACTGCAGGCGATCAGGGTAGTTCTGGCTCACTTGACTACTCGCCTTCGGGGCCTGCCTGTTCAGGTGCGCTCGGCCAACCAGACGGCAGTTGCCTACATCAATCATCAGGGAGGGACCCGGAGCAAGGGGGCCCTCCAGGAAGCGTCTCTGATCCTGACTTGGGTGGAGGCCAATGTCCCCTGCATATCAGCTGTGTACATCCCGTTGGTGGAAAATCACCTGGCGGACTCTCTGAGCAGGGGGACCTCTCGCCAGGGAGAATGGTCCCTATGCAGCAGGGTGTTTCAATTTCTGTGTCACCGTTGGGGCCAACCAGATGTGGATCTGTTTGCGTCCCGCCACAATCACAAGCTCCCAGCTTTTGTCTCTGTCCCAGGATCCTCTGGCCTTGACCTTGGATGCGCTAGCAATGTCATGGCAGGACCTTCGGTTCCTGTATGTCTTCCCTTCAATCCCCCTGCTGGGCAGGGTTCTGCGCAAGATTGCTCTAGAAGGGGTGCCAGCAATTCTGGTGGCCCCCAGGTGACCAAGAAGAGTGCGGTTCGCAGACGTGGTACAGCTGGCAGTAGATCCGTACGCTCTGCCCTTGGTCCCAGATCTGCTCACTCAGGGCTCACTACGCCATCCCAATTTACAAACTCTGGCTTTGATGGCTTGGCTGCTGAAACCTCCATCTTGATGGAGAAAGGGCTGTCTTCCTCGGTTATGGATACTTTGATTAAAGCTAGGAAGAAGTCTTCCTCTTCCATTTATTACAGGGTTTGGCGTGCCTACATTGACTGATGTGAGTCTAAGTCTCTTCCCTGTCGTGTCTTCTCTATTCCCAGGATTCTGGAGTTCCTGCAGCATGGGTTGGAGATGGGGCTCCAACTCAGTACTCTGAAGGGTCAGGTTTCTGCCCTAGCTATTTTCTTCCAGAAGTCCTTTGCTCAGCACCCTCTGATCAGGACTTTTTTCCAGGGGGTCACTCATGTGCGCCCCCCACGTAAGCCTATGGTGCCTGTTTGGGATCTGAACTTGGTTCTGTCAGCCTTGCAGGGTGCTCCTTTTGAACCTGCGCAGGATGCTGCCTTGGCCATTCTTACACTCAAGGTTGTATTTCTGGTGGCTATCACTTCTATCAGGCGTGTGTCTGAGTTGGCGGCGCTTTCCATTCAGCCCCCCTACTATGAGAGACACCAGGACAAGGTGATGTTTCGTTTCAAACCTGACTTTCTGCCTAAGGTAGTGTCTGTCTTTCATTTGAATCAGGAAATTGCTCTTCCTTCTTTGTGCCCTAATCCTAGCAATGCTAAGGGGAGGGTTTTGCACTCTTTGGATGTGGTTAGGTGTCTGAAGTACTATCTGGTGGCTACTGCACCTTTCAGGAAAACTGATGCTCTTTTTGTGGTCCCTTCTGGTCCTAGGAAGGGTTTGGCTCCTGCAAAGTCTACTATCAGCAAGTGGATTCGTCAGGCTGTGATTCAGGCCTACTCTGCTAAGGGAAAGAATCCTCCCTTCCACCTTACTGCTCATTCCACTCGTGCTATTGGTGCCTCTTGGGCTTTTCAGCACCAGGCTTCTGTTGAACAAGTTTGCAAGGCCGCTACTTGGTCTTCTGTTCATACCTTTTCAAAGTTTTACAAGGTTGATGTTAGGGCCTCAGCTGATGCTGCTTTTGGCCAAAAGGTTCTGCAGGCGGCAGTGGTCTAAACTGTCTGCTGCTGATTTTTATTAGGGATCCCACCCTACTTTATGGACACTGCTATTGGATGTCCCAAGTGTAAGTATTAGATTTGGAGCAGGACGTACTGTATACTTAGAATAATACAATTCTGTGATTACTCACCTGTAGAATTGGTATTATGAGTATACAGTACATCCTGCTCCAACCCACCCGTGATTTGCATTTTCTTGGATCCCCTGTATGGTGATTGTTATCATTGTTATAGTTGATATTTTGGATTGTTTAATTCTCCCGGCTTCTCATTAACTGCTTTTCATTGCTGGGGATTTGTGGGAGGTCTCTGGGTATTTGAGGGGCCGGGAGGAGCCTATTTTCGATGTCTCTGCAGTCCAGCGCCATCTGGCGGAGTATATCCCAAGTGTTAGTATTAGGTTTGGAGCAGGACGTACTGTATACTCATAATACCAATTCTACGGGTGAGTAATCACAGAATTGTATTATCCCTTACTGGCCTTCTGTGCCATTCAAATCACCATATGGAGGCTTCTGGGGATAATGGGCCTGGGGTTCCTTCGGGACAAGCCTGGCTATGTGTTGTGTGCGGGGATGATGTCAGGGTATGTGTATCCTGTGCCCAGCAGGTACTTGCACTGCAGTCTGGGTTACCTGTTGCTGGCCCTTCACCCCCTTGGGCTTCACCTACCCCCCCCCACGCTTACATCTGACCCCCTGCAAGGAGTATACTAACGGGGAGTCTCAGCCTGATCTGGCCGCACGTGTGTCCAGCATTGAAAAACATATTGCTGGGTCTGCCTCGCGTAAGGCTTCTGCTAAGAAGCGACATTTGTCTCCCACTGTTTCCCTCTTTCCTTTGGAAGCTGAGGAAAATTTTGACACTACTGGTTATGCCCCCCTGGAGGAGGGGGAATTGTTCTCTGATTCAGAATCATCTGAGGAGCAGCCTAGGGTTTATAGTGGTACAGGGTCTCCCTTTGGGGCAGATCCTTGGTCCTCAGATGACACTGACAGGCTTTTGGCTCATATATTCTTGGTGTGCCACACACCCCGCTTCACTTTTAAATATTCTTCACTTATTGGGTTAATCCACCGCCAGGTGACGTAGTGCAGAGAGGAAGTCTTGTAACGAGCCCCCTTCCAGCCTATATATACCTGGTACCTCCCTTCAATCACCAGTATTTTTCTCTCTGCTTGCTGACAAGTCAGAAGATGGAAGTCTCCTGCTTACAGGTAGGCCGGGGTATTCTTACCCCGCCACCCCCCTTTTGGTCTATTTCTGCCCGGTTTGAGTTTGTATACCTTCATGGTGGAATGGAAGCCTCCCAGCCTAGGCTGCTCACTGGGCAATTGGTAGACGGCACTATAGGTGCCTAGGAGCTTATCTCCTCCGCTCGACCCCCTCTTTTGGGGGCAATGCGGCTATCCGGCATGGTGATCCGGAAATGGGATGCCCCTGTCCCGAGGGTCCCCTTAGCCCCTTACTCTCCCGTTGCGGTCCCTTCTCCCTTCACTATGGGGGGGGGGGGTATAGAGGGCTGTGTATTATGTATAGTGTTTCACTTTGTCTTTTACATATGTGTGTTCACTTTGTGCATAAGAACAGACTGCGCAGCATGGTGCGCTTAGTCTGTTATTCTGGAGCTCTTTGGGCAGATCCTCTTTTAATAGTGGCCAGTGTTTTGGTCAGCTTTAGGGGGGCGGGTGCGGCGGACCGCGCTCAGCAGGTTGGCTTGCCGCCTCAGTCTGCAGCCCCTCCCGCCTCCCCCCTTCCCCGCTGTCTCCGTGCGGCAGCCTGTGTGGCTGCGCTTATGCTTCTCCTTCCCCCTCCTCCGACGCCTGGCTGTGCGTAAACCAGCGCAGCTGGTGGCAATCCCTTATTGAATGGGCGCTGACCGGGTTGTAGGGGGCGGCTCCCTGTGACGCGGGGGGGCGTGGTGCCGGCGGTAGCGTCGCTCGGTGGCCCCAGCCTCACTTCCTTCCTGTCTCTGTTAAGAGGTCACGTGGGGGGGGCGCGCGCTGCAGCACATGTGTTTGTTTATCTTGCTGCTGCTACATTGTCCCTCCGGTCCTGCGTTTGGCCTGTCAGGTAAGCGGCCCCGCTTTTGTGGGGCCGAGAGTGGGATTTTTTGTCCTTATTCTCTTATTATGGGGGCAAGCTTTTAAGGAGGCACTCTTATCATTTATTATTGTTATAATTATGATTGTGCATAAGACATGCTGGATGTGTTACACTCATATGGGGATCTGATGGTTTGTTTCTTTCCTTTCAGATCCTGGGATCCCTGATTATAGCGGCCCTCCGGCTCTATGTTGCCTGGCTAGTCTTTCTTTTTAGAGAAAAGAAAAAGGGGATATTTTTTATATATAAAATTTACACATATAATATATATATACTTATATATATATATATATTTAGATTATTAAGGGGGACCTTTCTTTAAAAAAAAAAAAGTAATATAACAAAAACCCTCCCTTCCGGGACATTTTCTATAAGGGGGCATCCCGGGTTGGCTTATGCCTTAAAAATCCAAGTAATTGCGATACCATAAATCACCAATATGGAGGCTTCCGTTATTGCCGGAAACGACTCGTCAGAGCCGTCCAGGGGGTGTGTAAGATGTGGGGCTGTGCTCCCGGCTGATGATGTCTTTATTTGCATTCCTTGTGCAAAGCAGAGCATTGCGCGTCAGTCTGTTGATCCGGCTGCTGGCCCGTCGCAACTTCCATCATCTCCTGCCTCTCTCTCCCTTTTCCGGACCCCGCATGACACTGTCAAAAGTGGGGATTCGCAATCCGAGGTGGCGGCAAGGTTGGCCAGCCTTCGGAAAGTATTGCCCGTTAAAGCAGAGTTGAAGGCCCCTGCAAAACGGAAGCGCCTGACTCCGGTACCTTTGGCTCCACAGGACGAGTTATGTGAGCCTGTGGAATGGTCCGATGGCTCCCCGGATGAGGAAGAATTCCTCTTGGAGTCAGATGAGCCTGCAGATCAGCTTGAGGCTGATGCGATTGGCGATTGCTCGGCGGGGGTTGCCCTTGACACCCCTTCTATTCTGGCTCAAATGTTTGAGATTTTGAATTTAGATCCGCCTGAGGCTGTCACCCTGCCAAGGGGCCAGTTGTTTAAAGAGCCTCAGCCGCGTTTGGTTTTTCCCAGACAGCACCACTTTGAGAGGGTGGTTATCTGGAATCCCTTCCAGTTGGGAAAAGCGTTATCCCTTTCCGCCAGAATTGGTGAAGCTTTGGTCCGTCCCTCCTGACGTCGATACCCCTGTGCTAGGGCTCTCTAGCACGGCTATGGTACAGTCTGCTGAGACCACTGTCCCTAAAGATGGGGAGGATCGTCGGATTGACCAGTATGCTCGCCATGGTTTTATTTATGCTGGGTCAACGATGCGCCCGGTGTGCGCTTCGGCCCTTCTTCTATTGGCGGTCAGATCTGTAATCCAGGGGCTATACGAGGATCTCGATCCCGCTTGTAAAGAGTTCACTGCGCTTAAGCAGTGTGAATCTTTTGTGTCCTATGTTCTATCCGCTCAGGACGATGCGCTGGCTATGAGTAGCAAGACAGCGGCAATGCTGGTGGCCATTCGTCGGTCTGTATGGCTGCGACAGTGGTCGGCGGATTCAGCTTCTAAAAAAGTGCTCACAGCTCTCCCCTTTTTGGGGCTGCGTCTGTTTGGGGAGAGAATTGATTCTGTCGCGAAAGGTGGCAGGATGCCACAACGCAGGAGGCCTCGACGTCCCTTTAGGGGGGCAGGTTCTGGTAGGCCTTCCTTTCGGGGATACAGAGCGGGTAGGGGGGCTTCCTTTCCCTCTACCAGTCGTACAGGTTGGACTCGGGGGAGGGGTCGTGGCCGTCCCGCCCAGTCCTGGGGCTCCAAGCCCAAACCTGCCGGTAAGCCCGCTCAGCAATGAGGGGCTGCCCTCACCCGTGCGGGTGGGGGGATGATTACGACACTTCTCCCAGGTTTGGAACCGGGAAGTTCCGGACAGATGGATCCAGGAGATAGTGTCGTCCGGTTACAAACTGGAATTCGAGTCTCGCCCTCCTTCACGGTTCTTTCGGTCTCGGGTGCCCATCGATCCTTTGGCCGCACAGGGGCTCCTGGCGTCGGTAAAGAATCTGCTAGAGATGGCGGTCATCCGGCCGGTACCGCGCTTAGAGATGGGCCTCGGTTTCTACTCCAATCAGTCCCCAAGATGGGTCAGTTCGTCCCGTTTTGGACCTGAAGTTACTCAACAGGTTCATCCGGTTTCGGAAGTTTCGCATGGAAACCTTGCGTACTGCCGTCGGCTCTCTTCGGCAAGGGTACTTCATGACGTCCATAGACATCAAGGATGCTTACCTTCATGTTCCCATCTGCCACGCTCATCAACGTTTTCTTCGATTCGTGATGAAGGATCAGCATTATCAATTCGTGGCATTTCCGTTTGGCCTTACCTCAGCTCCAAGAGTGTTCACCAAGGTGCTGGCAGGGGTCATGGCCATTTTCAGATCTTGGGGCATTCGTGTTGTACCTTATTTGGACGACCTTCTCATCATGGCTCCGTCGCTCAATCAATCGGAGACAGACACCAGCATGGTGGTCTCCACGCTGGAAAGCTTTGGTTGGGTGATCAACTTCCCCAAGTCCTCCCTCGCTCCGGCCAGGGTAGTGTCCTTCCTGGGGATGCAGTTGGACTCTCATCAGCACAGAGTGTTTCTTCCCCAGTCCAAAATTCATCTGATTCAGGAGTTGGCTCGGGTCCTACTCTCCAATCCTCGGCCGTCCATCCGTTTGGGGATGAGGCTGGTAGGGTTGATGGTTGCCTCCTTCGAGGCAGTTCCTTTTGCTCAGTTCCACACGAGGACGCTTCAGCTTTATCTGTTGGCGTCTTGGGACCGACGGCCTCGGTCGCTGGATCAGCCCTTCCAGTTGTCCTCCCGGGTCCGGCAGTCCCTCCAGTGGTGGTTGGTCTCGACCAATCTCGTGAAGGGCAGATCTTTCCTGACCCCCCTTTGGGAAATTGTCACCACGGACGCCAGTCTGACGGGATGGGGCGGATTCTGGAAGGAGCTGCAGTTCCAGGGGCAATGGGGACCTCAGGAGGCCCACTTACCCATCAATATTCTGGAACTGAGAGCCATCCGTCAGGTGCTTGCTCTCCTGACGCAGCACGTCCTGGGCCTTCCGGTCCAGGTGCGTTCAGACAATCGAACAGCGGTTGCTTACATCAATCATCAGGGAGGGACTCGCAGTCTGAGTGCTCTCAGGGAGGTGTCCCTGATCCTGACCTGGGCAGAGGCCCATGTTCCTTGTCTCTCGGCGGTGTACATTCCAGGAGTGGAGAATCAGGAAGCGGACCGGTTGAGCAGGGGCTCTCCCCGTCTGGGAGAATGGGCTCTCCATCCTCGGGTGTTTCGCTCACTGTGTCTCCGATGGGGGACACCGGAGGTGGACCTGTTTGCCTCTCGTCACAATCGCAGGCTCCCGAACTTCGTGTCGCTCTCCCAGGATCCTCTGGCTCTGGCAGTGGACGCCATGTCCCTGAGCTGGGGGGATCTGGGATTTCTATACCTGTTTCCTCCGATACCCATGCTAGGCAGGGTGCTTCAGAGGTTGGCTCTGGAAAGGGTGTCCGCCGTTCTCGTGGCCCCAAGGTGGCCAAGGCGAGTGTGGTTCGCAGACATCGTTCGGCTGGCAGTGGACCAAGTCGTTCTGCCTCTTCGGCCCGATCTGCTCATTCAGGGTCGATTGTGTTACCCCAATTTACCAGCGCTAGGTTTGACGGCCTGGCTGCTGAGACCTCCATCCTGATTCAGTCGTTAAGACTCTGATCAGTGCTCGGAAGAGGTCTTCTTCTATCATCTACTATAGGACTTGGAAAGCCTATATCGCTTGGTGCGAGATAAGATCTTTTCCTTGTAGGGTCTTTTCAGTCTCCAGGATTCTGGAGTTTTTACAATCAGGGCTGGACTCTGGTCTTCAGCTAAGTACGTTGAAAGGGCAAGTTCCTGCCGTATCTATCTTTTTTTCAGAAGCGTGTTGCGCTTAAGCCTTTGGTTAAAACCTTTTTCCAGGGGGTTACGCATGTGCGGCCTCCCAGGAAACCATTACTCCCGGTTTGGGTTTTGAATTTGGTTCTTTCTGCTCTTCAGGCTCCTCCTTTTGAGCCTTTGCAAGATATTGCTTTGTCTACCCTGACTCAGAAGATTGTCTTCTTGGTAGCTATCACTTCGGTCCGGCGTGTCTCAGAGTTGGCGGCCTTAACTATCCAGGCGCCTTACTTTGAGAGGCATCAGGATAAAGTGGTCTTTCGGTTCAAGCCAGACTTTCTTCCCAAGGTTGTTTCTGCTTTTCATTTGAACCAAGACATTGTTCTTCCCTCCTTATGTCCTAATCCTAAGAATGACAAAGAGAGGGTGTTGCATTGCTTGGATGTAGTACGCTGTGTTAAGTACTACTTGATTATCACGTCTCCTTTTCGTAGGACGGATTCCTTTTTTGTTGTGCCCCATGGGCCTAAGAAGGGTTTGGCACCAGCCAAATCTGCCATTAGCAAGTGGATACGTCAGGCCGTTACTGCGGCCTATTCTGCTAAGGGAAAAGTTCCCCCTTTTCGTATCACTGCTCATTCTACTCGCGCCATTGGGGCGTCTTGGGCTTTTCAGCACCAAGCTTCTGTTGAACAAGTTTGTAAGGCCGCCACTTGGTCTTCTGTTCATACTTTTTCTAAGTTTTATAAAGTTGATGTGCGAGCCTCAGCGGATGCTGTTTTTGGCCGCAAGGTTCTGCAGACTGCAGTCATTTAAGTTATGCTTCACCTGGCCTTTAGTTGCCCATCCCTTGTGGACACTGCTTTTGGATGTCCCAATAAGTGAAGAATATTTAAAAGTGAAGCGGGGTGTGTGGCACACCAAGAATAATACCATTTTGTGAGTACTCACCTGAAAAATGGATATTGTTGGTGTGCCACACACCCCGCTTCACTCCCACCCTTTTTTCGGTAGTTCCGAAGCCTTTATATGGTGAAGCTTTTTATTTATATCAAATTTGATTTTGAGGTTACCGGTGGAATACTGGTACCTTGTCTTTCTGCTTTTTAATATACTGGTGATTGAAGGGAGGTACCAGGTATATATAGGCTGGAAGGGGGCTCGTTACAAGACTTCCTCTCTGCACTACGTCACCTGGCGGTGGATTAACCCAATAAGTGAAGAATATTTAAAAGTGAAGCGGGGTGTGTGGCACACCAACAATATCCATTTTTCAGGTGAGTACTCACAAAATGGTATTTTTTGAAGTGCTCTGTATCTCCCCTCCTGCCGTGGCTCCACAGCAGGGTGAGCTTTTTCATACGGTTAAACCATATTTGGAATTCCTGGAGCAGTCTCACTTTAATAATCTGGTGCTCAAAGAATGGGAGCGGCCTAGCAAGCTGCCAGGGGTGCACAATAGTTGGGACAAGAGGTATCCTTTTCCTGCTGATGTTGTTAAGCGTTGGTCATGTCTTCCCGAGGTGGACGCTCCCGTTCTGGGGCTGTCCAATACATCTGTCATGCATTCTCCTGACACTACTACCCTGAGGGATGGTGAGGACCGGCGCATGGACCAACTGGCTTGCCATGCTTTTGCCTGTGTGGGGACCGCGCTACGCCCGGTTTGTGCCTCTGCCTTCACAGCTATTGCTATTAAGGTTTTGCTTAAGAGTCTCCTAGAGGGTGCCTCTGATGACGCAGGAGGAGAAGAGTATAGATCTCTCCTGCTTTGCTATGAATTTGTTGCATATGTTCTGTCTGCCATGGATGATGCCATTAGAATGTGTGGTAGGACTTCTGCCCTGTTGGTGGCTATACGCTGCTCTGTCTGGCTACGTCAGTGGGTAGCTGCTAATGCTGCTAAGAAGGCTCTCACTGGTTTCCCTTTCAAGGGCTTGCACCTCTTTGGTGAACGCTTGGATTTGTTTGCCAGGGGCGGTAGGTTACCTCAACGGAGGAGGCCGTCCTGGTCCTTTCGGGGGATGGGTGCCTTTCTCCCATCCTTCCGTGGTTCCAGAACTAACCGAGGAGTCTCCTTTACTGTGGCCCACGGGAAGGGGCAGAGGACGTGGCCGTCCTGGCCTCTCCTGGGGTCCCAAGCCAAAATCCTCACCCAAGCCTCCTCAGGCATAAAGGGGCGCCCTCACCCATCCGGATGGGGGGACGGCTTCAGGTCTTTGATTACGTCTGGAGGCTTCACGTCTCAGACAGGTAGATTCAGGAGGTAGTGTCCTCCGGTTACAAGATAGTTTTCAGCCTGGCCGCCCCCAAGATTCATCAAATCCCGGATGGCTCAAAACCCCCTGTGAGCTCGGGGTCTGTGCCTTGCTGTCCAAAACCCTATGGAGTTGGGGGTCATCTGCCAGGTGCCTTCGCGCTCTTCGGGGGGGCGGTGCCCGCTTTTGGCGCATTCCGCGTCACTGTCTCTGCGGCCCGCTCCTCGAGGTATACCCGGCGCCATCTTTTCTTGGATCCGGCTGCTACGTGACGAGCATCTACCTACCGCAGTCCGTAAGTGCCCTCGTGGGCGGCTTTATTTACCGTTGTCATTCCATGTCACTTACGGTTTCTCTTTGCTTATATCTTTCAGGCAGGCAGAACCCTATTGGCTTCTCCCGGCCCTACTCCCTCTTTTTAAGTTATTAACTTGTGAGGCCTAGTGTTAATTACTCCCACTTCCCCAGTGGGTTATTGGGGCATCCCCGGTTGCTTTTATAGCGTCAATCCCTATCGGCCTATTGTGCCGCTATAATCACCATATGGAGGCGTTTCAGGATAATGTGCTCGGGGTTCCCTCGGGAGAAGCCCGGCTGTGTGTAGCTTGTGGGGTGTCCCCTATTAGCGCTGACAATGTGCGGGTCTGTGTACCTTGTGCCCAGCAGGTGATTGCGCTGCAGCCTGGTTTTCCAGTGGCTGGTGTTGCGCCTCGTATGGCTTCGCCTACTCCCCCAAGCTTAAATCTCACTCCCACTGAGTTACATACAAGTGGGGATTCTCAGCCTGATGTGTCTTCCAGACTGGCCAGTGTTGGGAAGTTGATTGCTAATACCTTGGCGGAAGGCCTCTGCAAAAAAGCGGCACTTAACGCCTGATGTCACCCTTTTCCCTATGGAAGCTGATGAGTTTTTGGAACTGTCTGGCTATACCCCTTTGGAGGAAGGAGAGCTATTCTCTGACTCAGGGTCATCTGATGAGAGGTCCAGGGGTCATGAAGATTCTGGCTCTGACCCCTGGGCCCCAGACGATACTGATAGACTGTTGGCTCAGATTTTTGAGGTTCTGTCTATTTCTCCCCCTGTTGCGGCCCCCAGGCAACAGGGGGAATTGTTTCATTCTGTTAAGTCACGTTTCGAATTTCCTGAGCAAGCCCATTTTAATAACCTTGTGCTCAAGGAATGGGAGCGCCCCAGCAGGCTTCCCGGCGTACTTAAGAGTTGGGATAAGAGGTATCCCTTTCCTGCTGATGTGGTGAAGTGCTGGTCTTCCCCTCCTGAAGTGGATGCCCCGGTCCTAGGGTTATCTAACACCTCTGTCATGCACTCCCCTGACTCTACTACGCTGCGGGATGCTGAGGACCGGCGCATTGATCAGCTGGCGTCCCATGCCTTTGCATGTGTGGGGACGGCGCTGTGCCCGGTCTGTGCCTCTGCCATTACGGCTGTGGCTATTAGGACCCTGCTCAGAAGTATCCTTGATGTTGCCCCGATGATGTGTCTAGTGAGGAGTTTAATGCACTCTCTCGTTGTGCTGTTTTTGTGACTTATGTCCTCTCTGCCTTGGATGACACCATTAGAATGTGCCCTTGTGGTGGCTATACGCCGCTCGGTTTGGCTGCGCCAGTGGGCTGCTGACAATGCTGCCAAGAAGGCCCTCACCGTTTTTCCCTTCAAAGGACTACGCCTATTTGGGGACCGCCTGGACCTGTTGGCTAAGGGAGGCAGGTTGCCCCAGCGCAGGCGGCAGTCTTGGCCCTTTCGGGGTCAGGGCTCTCTTCCCTCTCCCTACCGTGGTGCTAGACAAGGGAGGGGGGTTTCCCTTACTGGGGCCCGAGGAGACTTCTGGGGTAGGGGCTGAGGACGTGGACGCCCTGGCTCCTCCTGGGGCTCCAAGCTTAAGTCCTCTCCCAAGCCCCCTCAGGCATGAAGGGGCGCCCTCACCCATCCGGGTGGGGGGACGGCTTCAGCACTTTGCTCACGTCTGGAGGCTTCATGTCTCAGACCGGTGGATTCAGGAGTTAGTGTCCTCCGGTTACAAGATAGTTTGCTGCCTGCCCCCCCCCCCCCCCAAAGATTCATCAGATCCCGGATTTCAGCTCAGGCTTTAGTTCTGGCGGGGAAAAGCCTTCTGGAGCTGGGAGTCATCTGTCAGGTCCCCTTACGAGAAAGGGGCAAGGGCTTCTATTCCAACCTTTTCACTGTACCCAAAAGAGATGGGTCACTCAGGCCTATCCTGGACTTGAAGATCCTCAACAAATTTGTCAGGTGCAGGCGCTTTCGCATGGAAACTCTGCGCTCTGCCATCAGTTCCCTGCGTCCAGGGGACTTCATGACGTCTGTGGACATCAAAGATGCTTACTTTCATATTCCTGTGTTTCCAGGTCATCAAAGGTTCCTCAGGTTCGCTCTGGAGGATTAGCACTACCAATTTGTGGCATTGCCCTTCGGTCTCACTTCAGCTCCCAGAGTGTTCACCAAGGTGCTGGCAGGAGTGATGTCTCTGCTCAGGTCTCAGGGCATCCGCATGCTGTCCTACCTGGACAACATTCTCATCACTTCCCAGTCCCTACAACAGGCAGAGTTGGATACTCAGCTGGTGGTGTCCACTCTGGAGTAATTTGGCTGGGTGATCAACCATCCCAAGTCTTCCCTGGCTCACTCCTTGGTGACTCCCTTCTTGGGAATAAATCTGGATACAGTTCAGGCAAAGATTTTTCTTCAGCAGAAGGTGGACAGTCTGCTGGCGCAGGTTCAGTTCCTGCTATCTTGCCCTCATCTCTCCATCAGGCAGGGAATGCAGCTGGTGGGCCTGATGGTGGCGTGCTTCGAGGCGGTCCCTTATGCTCAGTTCCACATGAGGCCTCTGCAACTCCACCTCTTGTCAGTTTGGGACAAGGATCCTGCGTCCCTGGACCAGGTCTTTGCGCTTTCCCCCCTGGTCAGGCAGTCCCTCTCGTGGTGGTCAAGGAACCTGTTGGGGGGCAGATCCTTTCTGACACCCTCCTTGGAGACGGTCACCACGGATGCCAGTCTGTCAGGTTGGGGGGGTTTCTGGAAGTCCCTGCAGTTCCAAGGGAGGTTGGGCCCTCAGGAGGCCCACACACCTATCAACGTCCTGGAACTGCTGGCGATCAGGTTGGTTCTGAATCATTTGACTCATCACCTTCGGGGCCTGCCTGTTCCGGTGCGCTCGGACAACCAGACGGCAGTTGCCTACATCAATCAGGGAGGGACCCGAGGCAAGAGGGTCCTCCAGGAAGTGTCTATGATCTTGACCTGGGCGGAGGCCAGTGTTCCCTGTATATCAGCTGTGTACATTCCGGGGGTGGAGAATCTGCAGGCAGACTCTCTGAGCAGGGGGACCTCTCGCCTGGGAGAATGGTCCCTCTGCAACAGGGTGTTTCAATCTCTGTGTCACCGTTGGAGCAAACCAGATGTGGATCTGTTTGCGTCCCGTCACAATCACAAGCTCCCGGCCTTTGTCTCCCTCTCCCTGCCCTAGCAATGTCATGGCAGGACTTTCAGCTCCTGTATGTCTTTCCTCCAATCCCCCTGTTGGGCAGGGTTCTGTGCAAGATTGCTCTGGAGGGGGTGCCAGCAATTCTGGTGGCCCCCAGGTGGCCAAGAAGAGTGTGGTTCACAGACGTGGTGCAGCTGGCAGTAGATCAGTACGCTCTGCCCAGGGTGCCAGACCTACTCACTCAGGGTCCCTTACGCCAACCCAATTTACAAACTCTGGCTTTGACGGCCTGGCTGCTGAAACCTCCATCTTGATGGAGAAGGGGCTGCCTGCCTCTGTTGTTGAAACCATAATAAATGCTAGGAAGAAGTCTTCTTCTTCCATTTACTACAGGGTTCGTGTGTTCTCTATTTCCAGGATCCTGGAGTTCCTGCAGCATGGGTTGGAGATGGGGCTCCAACTCAGTACTCTGAAGAGTCATGTTTCTGCACTGGCTGTTTTCTTCCAGAAGTCCTTTGCTCAGCATTCTCTGATCAGGACTTTTTTCCAGGGGGTTACTCATGTGCTTCCCCCACGTAAGCCTATGTTGCCTGTTTGGGATTTGAACTTGGTTTTGTCAGCCTTGCAGGGTGCTCCCTTTGAACCTATGCAGGATGCTGCCCTGACCATTCTTACTCTCAAAGTTGTCTTTTTGGTGGCTATCACCTCTGTTAGGCGTGTGTCTGAGTTGGCGGCGCTTTCCATCCAGCCCCCCTACTTTGAGAGACAGACTTTTTGCCTAAGGTTGTGTCTGCCTTTCATTTGAATCAGGACATTGTTCTTCCGTCATTGTGCCCTAATCCTAGTAATGCTAAGGAGAGGGTCTTGCATTCTTTGGATGTGGTTAGGTGTCTGAAGTACTATCTGGTGGCTACTACACCTTTCAGAAAAACTGATGCACTTTTTGTGGTCCCTTCTGGTCCTAGGAAGGGTTTGGCTCCTGCCAAGTCTACTATCAGCAAATGGATCCATCAGGCTGTGATTCAGGCCTACTCTGCTAAGGGGAAGAATCCTCCCTTCCGCCTTACTGCTCATTCCACTCGTGCTATTGGTGCCTCTTGGGCTTTTCAGCACCAGGCTTCTGTTGAACAAGTTTGCAAGGCCGCTACTTGGTCTTCTGTTCATACCTTTTCAAAGTTTTACAAGGTTGATGTTAGGGCCTCAGCTGATGCTGCTTTTGGCCGTAAGGTTCTGCAGGCGGCCGTGGTATGACCTGTCTGCTGTTACCTTTGGGGATCCCACCCTACTTTATGGACACTGCTATTGGATGTCCCGAGTGTAAGTCTATCTGGAGCAGGACGCACTGTATACTAATAATAATACAATTCTGTGATTACTCACCTGTAGAATTGGTATTATGAGTATACAGTGCGTCCTGCTCCACCCCACCCTTGGTTTTGCATTATCTTGGATCCCCTGTATGGTGATTGTTATCATTGTTATAGTTGCCAGTTTGGGTTTGTTTTAATTCTCCCGGCTTCTCGTTAACTGCTTTTCAATGCTGGGGATTGTGGGAGGTCCCTGGGTATTTGAGGGGCCGGGAGGAGCCTGTTTTTCGATGTCTCTGCAGTCCAGCTCCATGTGGCGGAGTAATACCCGAGTGTAAGTAATCTATCTGGAGCAGGACGTACTGTATACTCATAATACCAATTCTACAGGTGAGTAATCACAGAATTGTTTTTTTTTTTACTTTAGGTCTGCTTTAATGTTGAGGCCATGGGCCCTGTGGGTATCAATTACCTCTGGGAAGTAGGGCAGGCTGTAGCTGGACACCCCCAGTTATTTTCTTGCAGTTGATGGGACTGTGAAGAGATTCAGGATTTTATTTCTTTATTACAGTTTTGTTGGGGGAGGGGGCCCGAGGTACTTGTCTGGGCTCCCACATATTTTTATTTTTTTGCTGGCAATGCTCAGGCTGAGCTAGGCCCTTGGGGGGGTGCGGCTTATGGCCGTCAACCTGCCAGTGGATACATTGGGGAGGGAGAGGGGCGTGGCTTTCAGCCTTCTGGCCTTTGAGATTGGAGGGGGTGTTGCTACTGCATTTGTGTGGTCGGTGGCTCTGCCCCCTCTTTTTCAGCACGAGGCACGGTCATTTTGTAAAGATCCCAGAGGTTCCTACTGCTGCTTGGGACACCTGAGACTCCCTCTGTCTCTGCTGGCATGAGAGGTTCCACAGAGAGGAGTTGAACCCTGTCACCCCTTCGGATCATGCAACCGATCAAGTTGTTGAGCACATAGAGGCAATTTTGGCCCCGCAGGTGTTCACGAAAGTCTAGGCAGTGGTGATGGCGTTTTTGCGGAGTAATGGGGTGCGCATCACCTATACCTCAACAACTTGCTCATCGGGGCGCCATCGCTGCCATGAAAGAATAGAGAGAGGGGATATGTTTGAGACCTTTAAATTTGTGAAAGGATTAAATTAGGTTCAGGGAAGGGTTTTTAAGAAGAAACTTAATGATAGAACACAGGGGCACAACTTGAAGCTAGTTTGAGGGAAGATCCGGAGCAATGTTAGAAAATATTTACAGAAAGAGTAGTAGATGCTTGGAACAAACTTCCAGCAGAGGTAGTTTGAAAAATCAACATTAAATGAATTTAAACATGCCTGGGATAAGCACACATCTATACTAATATAAAGAGTACATACAGTATACACATAAGGGGAGACTATATAGACTGTATGGTCCACTCTTCGGGTGGATTATCAACTACCCCAAGTCCCAGGTGGTCCCCTCCATAGTTGCAATTTACAAGGGAATGAAGTTGGATACGCATCTAGTCTGGGTCCTCCTCCCAGTGCAGAGGTGCATGGCTTACAGGAGGGGGTGCGGTCTCTGTAGGCAGATGGCCATCCCAACGTCTGACCGGGCATGCTTCTCCTTGGCCTAATGGTATCCACCATCGAGGTGATTCTACATCAGGCCACTACAGCTGCTGCTCCTGTCTCCAATGGAACAGAACGGTACAGACTTTGGACCATCGCTTCACGGTGACATTCCTTCCAGCGATCTCTGGACTGGTGCCTGGACCAGAGAAAGCTTTTGGTGTGTTGGTCCTTCCTGCTAGTTCAGTGAGATGCCAGTCTGACATGGTGAGGTGGTGTTCTGGACAACCAGACAGTCCAGCAGGAGCGCGTCCCCCGTTCAATGTGTTGGAACGCAGGTCGGTTCTGTTGGCCATCAGGCTTTGGACTTTCCAGCTCCGAGGCTTCCCAGTCAGGGAACAGGCAGACTCCATGGCCATTGCCTACATAAACCATCAGGGGGGTACCAGGAGCTGGCAGGCATTCCGTGAGGTAAGTCGCATTATGAGATGGGCTTCACGCTCCGTGCATCTCTGCAATCCACATTCCTGAGGTGGAGAATTTGCAGGCAGATGGTGGACCAGGGGGAATGGTTCTTTCAGCAGGACGTGTTCCAAGCCCTCTGCGACCTGTGGGGGGTGCCGTTGGTGGACCTCTTTGTGTCTTGGCACAAACAGAAGGTCCAGAGGTTTGTGTCCAGCGTGCAAGTCCCCATGGCCTTAACGTTCGATACCCTGGCCATTCCCTGGTCAGGCTACCGCCTGCTGCACGCGTTCCCACCACTGCTGCTGCTGGGGATTGTCCTAAAAAAGGTCAACAGTGAACAGATTACCATCATCCTGATTGCCCCACACTGGCCCAGAAGGTTGTGGCTCGTGGATCCTAGCAACAGAGCCCCCATGGCAATCACCTAACCGTCTGGATCTTCTACAGCAGTGTCCTCTGTGGTACCCCAATTCTCAAGCGCTGGCTTTAGCATCTGGGCTGTTGAGACCAGCATTCCGGATGAGAAGGGCCTATCCGCCACAGTAATTTGGACCTTGGTTTGGGCACGAAAGCAGTCATCCTCCAGAAGGACCTTCGTGGCTTGGTGCGTGTTGAAGGGCTACTCCTGAAGGAGATTCTTATTGCCCATGATACTGGAATTTCTTCAGAAGTTCCTGGACACTGGCCTGCAGCCCAGCACCCCTAAAGCCCAGGTCTTGGCCACTTTTTCTAGAGGCCCATCGCAGAGCAGATTATTTTGTACGTTCATGCAGACACGTGGGATGGGATCTCAACCTGGTATTGGTGCTACAGGGGCCCCCTTTTGAGCCCATCACGGAGGCCTCTTTGGTGACGCTCACTTTGAAGGTGGTTTTCTTGTGGCAATCACCTCCATCCGGCAGGTTTCAGAGCTGGCTCAAGTCACCCTTTTTGGGGCTGCACAAAGACAAGGCGGTGTTCCATGTAAAACAGGATTTTTTGCCCAAGGTGGTCTCTCTCTTCCATCTTAATCAAGAGTTCATACTGCCCTCTTTGTGGCCACTGAGTGCCCCACTTATCATAAGGAGCATTCCCCGGATGGAGTCAGTGCATTAAAGTAATACTTGGCTATGCAGAAGGTGCATAAGAAGGACATTTTGTTCGTGATCCCAGATGGACCACGGAGGGGCCTGGCGGCTGTCTGGTCCCCTCTCAGCAGATGGAACAGACAGGCAGTCATACAAGCTTACGCCTGCAAGGGTAAGAAGGCACCCTTTTAAGTCACCTTTCACATTGCCAGAGCGATTGCCTCGTTTTGGGCCTTCCAGCACCAGTTGTCTGTGCGCCAGGTGTGCAAGACTGCGACCTAGTCCTTCCTTCACACCTTCACCAAGTTTTACTGAGTTGATGTCCGAGTATCAGCCGATTCCATTCCAGGGCACCACACCTGCCCTTCTATTTAGCATCGGTTGATGCCTTCTACAGGGTTAGAGTTTTCTTTGCTAGATTCAGGACAAGTTATGAGCAATGCATGGTTAGCATCGCTTCTCTCCCAGGGCTGTGGCTGACGAGGCAGCCTGCCCTATATAGGTCGATAGGAGCTTAGTTTGTTTTCTTGAAGTCACTGCCTATGGCTGAGGTTAACCCACACGTTGCTGATGGTGGTGCTCCAGGATTGAATATGATGATAGAATAAATTTACAGGTG
Organism: Gastrophryne carolinensis; assembly: GCA_027917425.1. Taxonomy (NCBI): domain Eukaryota; kingdom Metazoa; phylum Chordata; class Amphibia; order Anura; family Microhylidae; genus Gastrophryne; species Gastrophryne carolinensis. Next base: position 218,543,281 of record CM051238.1, read on the forward strand.
AGTGCACAAATTTCTTTTATTTCCACACCCTGGAAACAATTCTTGAGGTTCCAAGTGCCAGAGTAAGAGCGATCAGGTGAGGGAACAAAAAGTGAACATTACGTTTTTTCTTGTTTTTTTTTTGTTTTTTAAGTAGCCTGGACAGTCCTCTTAAAGCGGTCCTTCACTCTGAATAAGAGTCTATCTTATATGTTTCCCACACCCTGCACATACAGTTTGCTCACCTGCATCTACTGCATGTTATGAGCCTTTAACCCTTCTATTGCCAGCCACGTAAATTTTACATGGCTGCCTCTCCAACTGTTAAACGCCAGCCACGTAAAATTTACGTGCCTGGCTTTGCACCCTGCTAGCACCTGCAAAATTAAAAAAAAACACCTGACCCCTCATTCGAACCGGCCGGGTCTCCTCTTCACCCTGGGGGGCTCCGATCCCCCGTCGGGGCTCCTCCGGAGGAAGGGGAGAGCCCGGAGTAGCCCCCCCCCCCCCCCCCCCCGTTTTTGCGTCCGCTGGCTTTTCCTGTAAAAAAAAAATAAATAAATAAAAATGACATTTACTCACCTCCATGTGCGCTCGATCTAGCCGGCCCTCCTCTTCACCCAGGGGGCCTCCGATCCCCCCCCCCCCCAGGGCTCTCTATCTTCAGGAGAGAGCCTGTCAGGCTCTCTCCCCTCTTCCTCTGACGGGCGCCGCCATCTTGCCCTTTTGGGGGCGGGGCTTATGACGTCACTCGGCCGGCATCATGACAGCTCCAGGCCTCTCAGCTGTCAGATGCCGGTGATCGGTGGTGAGAGAAGGAGGGGACAGAAGATCCTCTGATCTCCTGCCTCCCCTCCTCCTCTGGCTGCCGATCACCGGCATCTGTCATCAGATCAGCGAGGGACAGAGGAGCTGACGATCGGAGGCAAGTAAAGAAAAAAAAAATATTTTTTTTAAATAAAATAATTTTACTCTGTGTGTGTGTTTATTTTACTGTTAACCCTTTGTGAACTGGTAAGGGGTCCATGAGACCCCTGTACCAGTTCACAAGGCTGGGGTCTGGCAAGTCACCTGCAACTAGCGGGTGACTTGCCATTAACCCACACCCCCAATTACCTGCCTCCCCAAAGCCCAGGGGGGGGCAGAAGAGCCCGGGCCCACATAGGCTATGTGGGCTTGTAGGCTGCAGGGTGGGGGGGCCACCAGAGCTGGCCCCTCCACTCTGTTCCTACAAGCCCCCATAGCTGGTCCCGGGCTGGTTATGACCGGTAGGGGGGGACCCTACGTCATTTTTTTTTTAATTTTAAGGGTTAGGGTTAGCCTAACCCTTAAAATTCCCCCCCCAAAAATGGGGTTCCCCCCCGGGGAAAGTGGACCAACACCCCGGATTTTCACTATCCTGAGTGTTGGTCCACTTCCGCGGGGCACCCCGATCGGACAAGCTCCTCTTACAGGGCGCGCGACCGCGCCGCCCGTTCGTGAATGCGCGGTGCTCGCTCTGCTAGAGGGACGTGCGGGAGGAGGCGGCGGCTTAACCGGCGCTTGTCCGTCGCCGATAAGATTTTAGGGGCTTTCTGGGGGGTTTCACACAGCGGGGCATCCCGATTTTGGATGCCCAGCGGGGAGGGAGCTGATCGGCCCGGGAATCTTATAGATTCCCGGGCCGATCAGGGGTGGGTGTTGGTCCACTTCAAGGGTTAGGGTTAGCCTAACCCTTAAAATTCCCCTGGGAGGGGGACCTTACGTCATTTTTTTTTTAATTTTAAGGGTTAGGGTTAGCCTAACCCTAACCCTTAAAGTTAAAAAAAAAATGGTGTCCCCCCCCCCTTCCCCCTGGGAGGGGGGACCCTATGTCATTTTCTTTTTAAATTAACCCCTTATGTTTATAGTGTGGATAGTAGTATTTTATTTGTAAATGTTATAAAGTGCTCTTTTCAGTTTGGGGGGTCTCCTGGGCACGAATGGGGGGGCTATCGATACATATGTGGTACCGTTGTAATCGGGAGAAATGGGGCTTTCACATGCAATATGGTTTTCATTAAAATTATAAACAAGACATTTCATGTTAAAGGCTAAACTCTGCTGCAAAAAAAAATTATATATATTTTCCTGGAAATTTCAGCAAAAATCACGGTTAAACATGGCGCAAAATGGGGAAAATGACCTGTCAACAGAGGGTGACAAAACTTCAAGTAGGCTGGCAATTAAAAGGGTTAATAGTACCTATGCATGTTGGGTATTGTTCTGCTCGGGGGACCTTGCGCTTTCAGATTTCGCTTGTTTTTTTCTTATTTGCATGTTGATATTTTAGGAAAAGGTGTTTTTTATTCTGCTTTTTTATACATTTTTTGTGAAACCCTGTGCATCCTAAGAATTCTTCGAGGGATTACGCCCAGAAAGATGAGCCCACTACAACAAGCTGGGTATGCATAGAAAGCTTAAAATGTGTACTTTCATGGAATATATGGTTTATGGGGGATATTCCAAATGTAAAGGCTTGTTTTGGTAGAAAAAGCACAAGGTGTGCATTTTGTCTGCAGAGCTGAAATTTTGAAGTAAAATTAACGTTACGCACATGCTTTACTATGTTGTGTTTGGCAACTCTTCCCTTGACAGTAGTTATGCATGCTGGGTATTGTTCTGTCCGGGGAATGTTGCTTTTTCAGATTTTCATGTTTTTCTTGTTTGTATATAGCTTTTTTTAGGAAAATGTGGTTTTGATTCTCCTTTTTTATTCTTTTTTTAGGGAAACCCTGTGCAACCAAAGAATACATTGAGGGATTACTTCCAGAAAACTGCACCCATGTCAACAAGCCTGGTACGCCTGTAAAGCCTGAGGTGTATACTTCCAGAGAATATATAGTTTGTTGGGGGTATTTCAAATGTAAAGGGTTGTTTTTCTTGAAAAACTTCAAGGTGCGCATATTGCATAGCATAGTTGTATTTTATCTGAAAATCCCCTAAAGCGCTGTTTCAGATTGGGGGAGTCTTCTGGGCAGGAAAGGGTGTCTACCAATACATATGTGGTAACGTTGTGACCGGGAGAAATTCGGGTTTCACACGAAATAAGATTTTATTGACAAACTTACATTTTTTATTACAAAAAAACACTACAAATTGTAAAAAATAGTTTTGTTTTTTTTTGCACATATTTCATCCAAAAATATTGAGAATACACCTACAAAATGACAAACAAGACATTTCATGTTAAAGCCCAGACTCTGCTGAAAAAAACAATATATCACTTTCCTGGGAAATCCCTTCAAAAATCACATTTGACCATGGGGAGCGCAAAATAGTGCAAAATGGTCTGGCAACAAAGGGTGACAAAATCTCCAGGTAGGCTGGCGGTTAAAGGGTTAAACATCCAAGATGGCGGCTTATGGAACATCGGGCAGCCTGCAAACAGGAAGTGCCTTCTGACTGTGCTGCTCTGCATTCTGGGACTGCTGACCTTTTCCTGGCCCCAGCTCTGCTCTGTCTGAGCAAAGCACAGCTGTAACCCGCCCCCTGTACTTTATGCCACTCTCTTCTCCTCAGTAAGTGTGATGCTTCTGAATCAAAATGGCGGCGCCCGTATCCTAAAGTCCTTAACAGAGTTGCAGCCCAGTGGGGGAAAGAATAGTGACTAAAAACTTAAAATATATTAATTTTAGATGCTGGGGAATCGCTTTTTAAGGGTTTGAGCTTTTCAATAAATCAAGGTGAAGGTCCAGTTTAAGGGAGGATGAGAAGTCTGCAGTGCCAGAACCCAATCTCAGATGAGTAGACACCTTGGCCCAGTCACGCCGTGAATGTTCGCAATCTTGTCAATCTAGCAAGTCAGCTTGGCAGACCACCTGAGCCCAGTGCATATTCTAAGGGTAGAAAACATCTAACCATTATGCGTATGAGAAGTTAAAACTCAATGGACACTAGTACCAGAGCTTTGACCAGCTGCGCGACATGACAAGGTTAATTGGCTGGAGGTTAGCTGGCAATCACAGAGAGGGAGCAGTTTCAAGCTTGAAGGAGTGTTAAAGGAGCCACAGAACTGGTTAAAAACAGAGGTCTTGGCCCACACACATCTGCAGAAGTATGCTGAAGCTGCACCACCAAGCGCCAAGGTGCCTCTGTGAGGTGCAGTCCTAACTCTAATATCTGAGAGCCCCCTTTGGGACATACAGTGCAATAGATAAATTGGGAGCAGGCTTACCTGAGGCAGGCACGTGCACTTTACAGGGGGTGCTGCTTTGTGCATTTCTGTGCAGCAGCCATATATTTTTTTTGTCTTTTATAACCTGCCTGTCCTGCTTTTGCGCATGGAAGGGTGGGGGTGGGTTTTACCCCATGACTGCACTTCAATGGAATCCAATATCCAGAAACTGCAGAAGAATAATCATGAACTCTCTCTCGACCCAGTGTCTGACAGTGCATGCAGCTTCTGGGTCTGATGGTGAGATCTTTTGAGGCTGTACCTTATGCTCAGATTTACACCAGAGCGCTGCCATTTGCTATTTTGTCCCAATAGGATTGATCTCAGTTTGGCCTGAACAGATCACTCAACATTAAATGTGGTGTTCAGTCATGATCCTGGAGTCAGGGTCGCGCCTTCCTGATGAGCCAGTAGATCGTGATCGTGATTACCACAGACTAGTGTCTGGGAAAAAATTGCAATCTCAAAAGATGCCACATTAAGACCCAGAAGGTTCATTGTCAGAAGTGTCCCAGGTTCCGATCAGTGTACTGGAACTCAAAGCAATATTCTTAGTATACAGTACGTCCTGCTCCAGATATAGTACTTACACTTGGGTTATCCTCCGCCAGATGGCGCTGCACTGCAGAGACATGCAAAACAGGCTCCTCCCGGCCCCTCAAATACCCGGAGACCTCCCACAAATCCCCAGATTTCTCTGCAGTGCTGACTGCGAAGACATGAAGTATCACTCTCTCGCAGGTGAGCGGGGCTATTAAAGCCTGCAGCCCTGTGGACTATTCCCACCCGTCCTCTTTGTGATGTGCCTCCCAGCCTGGGCTGCGCTGGTCAGGTGAAGGTAGGCAGCACCATGCGTGCTTATCTAGCCCTGCTCCACCGCAGTCCCCCACCAAAGGGTAGGCGATATAGGCTGATGGTGAGCCTCTATGGGATGCCCCTCCCGCATTATTGCCCCGTGTAGCGGTGGGCCCTATATAAAGGGCCTCCATCCTCCCTCGTTCCCCCCGTAGCTCGGGGGGAAAGAAAGGGGGGTGTGTGTGTGTGTTGGTGTCAGTGTATTGGGTTACATGCATATGGCCTTTGTAATGTCCTTTGGACTTGTACATGTGGTGTCAGCCGCCGCGCTGATTTGTATTTTTACTCGTGTTACTGCTGCCGCCGCGCGCGCTTTCTCCTTCATTGGATGTTCTGCGGCGGTGGCGCCTCAGACACTGCGGCGTTATCATTGGCTGCTGTCTTAGAGCTTTGCGCTCTTCGGGGGGGCGGGGACCTGGCTTGGCGCGCTCCGCGTCACGGCCCGCTCTGGCCCGTCCTTCGCGGTTCGCTTGGCGCCATTTTGATGTGTAGTCGCGCGCGTGTGTAACGGTCCCCCCTTCCGCGGTCTGTAAGTGCCCTTGCGGGCGATTTGTATGCTCATTGCTTACTGTGCATGGTTCTGACACCCCTTATTCTCATTATGTCTTTCAGACGGGTGAATCCAGTGGCTCCTCCCGGCCCGGTGTAATTGTCAGTTGGGCCTAGTATAATTACTCCCACTTCCCTGCGGGTCATTGGGGCATCCAGGGTAGCTTACAGCGTCAATCCCTACTGGCCTATTGTGCCTATTAATCACCATATGGAGGCATCCCAGGAAAATGTGACCGGGGTTCCTTCGGGACAAGCCCGGCTGTGTGTAGCTTGTGGGGTCTCACCTATTAGCGGTGACATGGGTCTGTGTTCCTTGCACGCAGCAGGCGCTAATGGTACAACCCGCCCCTCCGGTGGCTGGGCCTGCACCTCTTCTCACTTCACCTACTCCCCCAAGCATGAGTCTAACCCCCAATACAAGCGGGGATTCTCATCCTGATGTGGCTGCTAGACTGGCCAGTGTTGAAAAATTGATTGATAATACCTTAGCGCGTAAGTCCACCGCTAAAAAGTGTCACTTAACCCCTGATGCCACTCTTTTCCCTCCGGAGTCTGACGAGTTGTTGCATCTATATGGCTATACCCCCTCGGACGAAGGGGAGCTGTTCTCTGACTCGGGGTCCTTTGACGAGAGGCCCAGGGGTCACGACGATTCTGGCTCTGACCTCTTGACCCCGGATGATACTGACAGGCTGCTGGTTCAGATTTTTGAGGTTTTGTCCATCTCTCCCCCTGTTGCGGCACCCAGGCAAAGGGGTGAGCTCTTTCATACTGCTAAGGCTCGATTGGAATTTCCTGAGCAAACCCATTTCAATAACCTCGTGCTTAAGGAGTGGGAACATCCCAGTAGACTTCCCGGAATACCTAAGAGCTTGGACAGAAAGTATCCTTTTCCTGCTGATATGGTCAAGTGTTGGTCATCGCCCCGCGAGGTTGATGCTCCTATTCTAGGGCTGTGGGATGCCGAGGACCGGCGCATTGACCAATTGGCATGCCATGCCTTTGCGTTTGTGGGGGCGGCGCTGCGCCCGGTTTGCGCCTTGGCCATTACTTCTGTAGCGCTCAGGGCCATGGTCAGAAATGTACTCGAAGGCCCAGATGAATTACCACCTGATACAGTTAATGCACTGTCTAACTGTGATGTGTTTGGAAACTTTATCCTGTCTGCATCGGATGATGCCATTAGGATGTGTGCCAGATCTTCTGCCTTCTGCCTTGGCGGTAGCTATACGCCGCGTGGTGTGGCTGCGCCAGTGTGCTGCTGACAGTGCTGCTAAGAAAGCCCTTACTGGGCTTCCATTTAAGGGGCTACGCCTGTTTGGGGACCGTCTAGACCTCTTTGCTAAAGGAGGTAAGTTACCCCAGCGCAGACGGCAGTCTTGGTCCTTTCGGGGCCAGGGCCCCCTTTCAATCCCCTACCGAGGTGCTAAGCAGGGAAAAGGGGTGTCCTAGCATAGGAACAGAGGACAACGTCGTGGCTCCTCCTGGGGGTCCAAGCCCAAAGCCCCTCCCAAGACCCCTCAGGCATGATGGGGCGCCCTCGCCCGTCAGGGTGGGGGGACGGCTACAGCACTTCGAGCACGTCTGGAGGCGTCACGTCTCAGACCGGTGGATTCTGGGGGTAGTGTCCTCCGGTTACAAGATTCATCAGGTCCCGGATCCCACAGGACCCTGTCTCAGCTCAGGTCTTGATGCTGGCCGTGCAAGGACTCCTGGATCTGGGGGTCATTTGCAGGGTCCCCTTAAGAGAAAGGGGCAAGGGGTTCTATTCCAACCTTTTCACAGTGCCCAAGAAAGATGGGTCAGTCAGGCCCATTCTGGATTTAAAGATCCTCAACAAGTTTGTCAAGAACAGGCGCTTTCGCATGGAAACTCTGCGCTCGGCCATCGGCTCTCTGCGCCCAGGGGACTTTATGACGTCTGTGGACATCAGATGCCTACCTTCACATCCCTGTGTTCCCGGGACACCAAAGGTTTCTCAGATTTGCGTTGGAAGATCAACATTACCAATTTGTGGCCTTGCCATTTGGCCTCACTTCAGCTCCCAGAGTGTTCACCAAGGTGCTGGCGGGGGTGATGTCTCTGATAAGGTCAAGGGGCATACGCATGCTGCCCTACCTGGATGACATTCTCATCACCTCTCGGTCTCTACAGCAGGCAGAGTTGGACACTCAGCTGGTGGTGTCCACCTTGGAGTCCTTCAGCTGGGTGATCAATCACCCCAAGTCCTCTCTGTCCCCTTCTTCGGTGACCCCATTCCTGGGAATGATTCTGGATACGGTTCAGTCAAGGATATTCCTTCCTCAACAGAAGGTGGAAGCTCTAACTGCGCAGGTGAGGTTCCTGCTCTCATGTCCCCAGCCCTCCCTCAGTCAGGGAATGCAGCTGGTGGGTCTGATGGTGGCGTGCTTCGAGGCAGTGCCTTTTGCTCAGTTCCATTTGAGGCCTCTGCAACTTCACCTTCTGTCAGTATGGGACAAGAAACCAACGTCCTTGGACAGGGTCTGTGTGCTTCCCCCCTTGGTCAGACGGTCCCTTTCGTGGTGGCAGGACCACAGGAACTTGCTAGGGGGCAGGTCCTTTCTGGCCCCCTCCTGGGAGACGGTCACCACGGATGCCAGTCTGTTAGGTTGGGGGGGATTCTGGAAGTCCCTGCGCTTCCAGGGGAGGTGGGGCCCTCAGGAGGCCCACTTACCCATCAACATTCTGGAACTACGGGCAATCAGTTCTGGAGCAGTTGACCAATCACCTGAAGGGTCTGTCTGTGCAGGTGCGCTCAGACAACAGGGCGGCGGTTGCCTACATCAACCATCAGGGAGGGACCCGGAGCAGGGGTGCCCTCCAGGAGGTGTCGCGGATTCTGACATGGGCGGAGGCCAATGTTCAATGCATTTCGGCTGTGTATATCCCGGGGCCGAGAATCTACTGGCAGACTCTCTGAGCAGGGGGACTTCCCGTCAGGGGGAGTGGTCCCTCTGCAACAGGGTATTCCAATCCCTGTGTCACCGTTGGGGTCTACCGGATGTGGATCTGTTCGCATCCCGTCACAATCACAAGCTCCCGGCCTTTGTCTCCCTGTCTCAGGATCCTCTGTCCTTGGCCACGGATGCTCTGTCCATGTCATGGAAGGAATTTCGGCTCCTGTATGTCTTTCCTCCCTTCCCCCTGCTGGGCAGGGTCCTGCGCAAGATTGCTCTGGAAGGGGTGCCAGTGATTCTGGTGGCCCCCAGGTGGCCAAGAAGAGTGTGGTTCGCAGACATGGTACAAATGCCAGTGCATCCTGTCAGGGGCGCCAGATCTGCTCACTCAGGGCCCCTTATGCCATCCCAATTTACAAACTCGGCCTTGACGGTCTGGCTGCTGAAACCTCCATCTTGATGGAGAAAGGCTTGTCTGCCTTGGTGGTGGATACCATGGTGCAGGCTAGGAAGAAAACTTCTTCTGCCATCTATTATAGGGTATGGTGTACCCACATTGATTGGTGTGAGTCTAGGTCTCTTCCCTGTAGGGAGTTCTTAGTCCCTAGGGCTCTGGAGTTTTTACAGCATGGATTGGAGTTGGGTCTAAAACTCAGTACTCTGAAGGGTCAGGTTTCTGCCCTGTCCGTCTTCTTTCAGAAGTCTTTTGCTCAAGCATCCCTTGGTTAAGACCTTCTTTCAGGGGGTCACTCATGTGTGTCCCCCACGTAAACCTATGGTCCCTGTTTGGGATTTGAACTTGGTTTTGTCTGCCTTGCAGGGTGCTCCCTTTGAGCCTATTCAGGATGCTGCTCTGGCTGTACTTACCCTCAAGGTTGTCTTTCTGGTGGCTATTACTTCGGTCAGGCGTGTGTCTGAGCTGGCGGCTCTGTCTATTCAGCCCCCATACTATGAGAGACACCAGGACAAGGTGGTGTTCCGTTTTAAGCCAGACTTTCTGCCTAAGGTGGTGTCTGCCTTTCATTTGAATCAAGATATTGTTCTTCCTTCATTGTGTCCTAATCCTAGCAACACTAAGGAAAGGGTTCTGCATTCCTTGGATGTGGTCAGGTGTCTGAAGTATTACCTGGTAGTCACCAGTGCGGCCTTCAGGAAGACTGATGCTCTTTTTGTGGTCCCTTCTGGCCCTAGGAAGGGTTTGGCTCCTGCCAAGTCTACTATTAGCAAATGGATTCGTCAGGCTGTGATTCAGGCCTATTCTGCTAAGCGGAAGAGTTCTCCCTTCCGCCTTACTGCTCATTCTACTCGTGCTATTGGTGCCTTTTGGGCCTTCCAGCACCAGGCTTCTGTTGAACAAGTTTGCAAGGCCGCTACTTGGTCTTCTGTTCATACCTTTTCAAAGTTTTACAAGGTTGATGTTAGGGCCTCAGCTGATGCTGTGTTTGGCCGCAAGGTTTTGCAGGCGGCAGTGGGTTAAACTGCCTGCTGTTACCTTTTTTGTTGGGGATCCCACCCTACTTTATGGACACTGCTATTGGATGTCCCAAGTGTAAGTACTATATCTGGAGCAGGACGTACTGTATACTAAGAATAATACAATTCTGTGAAATACTCGCCTGTAGAATTGGTATTATTTGTATACAGTACATCCTGCTCCACCCCACCCTGGTTTTTGCATTTTTCTGGATCCCCTGTATGGTGATTATCATTGTTATAGTTACCAGTATTGGTGGTTAAATTCTCCCAGCTTCTTGTTCACTGCTTTTCAATGCTGGGGATTTGTGGGAGGTCCCCGGGTATTTGAGGGGCCGGGAGGAGCCTGTTTTGCATGTCTCTGCAGTGCAGTGCCATCTGGCGGAGGATAACCCAAGTGTAAGTACTATATCTGGAGCAGGACGTACTGTATACAAATAATACCAATTCTACAGGTGAGTATTTAACCCTTTAAATGCCAGCCACGTAAATTTTACGTGGTTGCTTCTCCTGGACTTAAGTGCCAGCCACGTAAAATTCACGTGCCTGGCATCTACCCCTGCTAGTGGGCAAAAAAAAAAAGAAAAATACTCACCTGACCCCTCGTTAGATCCGGCCGGGTCTCCTCTTTAATTTGGTGCCATCCGATCCCCCGTGGGGTCTCGGATGGCTCCAGGAGAGCCCCCGGAATAGTGCCCCCCCCCCGCTTCGGCAGCAGCAGCTGCTATCTGTGAAAAAAAAAAAAAAAAAAAAAATGACATTCACTTACCTTAGGTCGCGCTGCCTCCCGACAGGTCTCTTCTGCACTGGGGGGGCCTCCGATCGCCCCCCCCTGGCTCTTCAGCTTCAGGGGAGAGCCTGAAAGGGCTCTCCCCCCTCCTGCTCCGACGGGCGCCGCCATCTTGTGATAAGCCCCGCCCCTTTGGGGGCGGGGCTTATCGCGTCTCCCGCTCAAGCTCCGCCCCTTTGGGGGCGGGGCTTATCACGATCCCGGCTCGAAGCCCCGCCCCCTTTGTGACGTCACTCACCGGGTGTCGTCCGGGCTCCCGGCTGTTGTTTATTCAGATGCGATCATGCTGGCCACAGGAGCAGAGGGGCAGGTGATCAGATCATCACCTGCCCCTCTGCTACTGCAGCCAGCATGATCGCATCTGTCATCACATCGAGGGACAAAGGAGCTGACGATCGGAGGTAAGTAAAGTAAAAAAAAAGTTTTTATTTTTTAATAAAATTTTTTATTAAAGTGTCAGTGTGTTTATTTTTACTGTTAACCCCTTGTGAACTGGTAAGGGGTCCATGAGACCCCTTATACCAGTTCACGAGGCATCCCATATTACCTGCCTCCCCAAAGCCCAGGGGGGGGCAGAAGAGCCCGGGCCCACATAGGGTATGTGGGCTCGTAGGCTGCAGGGTGGGGGGCCACAAAAGCTGGCCCCCCCACTCTGTGCCTACAAGCCCCCATAGCTGGTCCCGGGCTGGTCATGACGGGTAGGGGGGACCCTACGTCATTTTTTTTTTTTAATTTTAAGGGTTAGGGTTAGGGTTACCCTAACCCTTAAAATTCAAAAAAAAAATGAGGTCCCCCCCCCCGGGAGGGGGAACCCTACGTCATTTTTTTTTTTAATTTTAAGGGTTAGGGTTAGCCTAACCCTAACCCTTAATTTTTTTTTTATAAATGACGTAGGGTCCCCCCTCCCGAGGGGGGGGGGGGGGGCCCTACTTCATTTTTTAAAAAAAATTTAAGGGTTAGGGTTAGCCTAACCCTTAAAATTCTGCCAAAAAATGGGTCCCCCCCCCCCCTTCCCGGGAGGGGGGATGCTACGTCTTTCTTTTTTTTTTAAGTGGACCAACACCCAGGCTGATCGGCACGGGAATCTATAAGATTCCAGGGCCGATCAGATCCCTTACCGCGGGGCATCCGAAATCGGGATGCCCCGCTGTGTAAAACCCCCCAGGACGCCCCATTCGCCTTACCTTATCCCCGTTCCAACGGTGCATTCGGGGGCCTCCGCCGCCTCTCGCGCTTCTCTCTAGCAGGGCGGCCGTTTGTGAATGGCCGGCGCGGGCACGCTCCCTGTTAGAGGGAAGCGCAAGATGCGGCTGCCAGCGTGCTCGGAGCTGCTGTGGTTGTCCGTCCCTTGTCCGTGCATACCACAGCTCTGAGCGCTCTGATTGTACGAGCGCTCGCGCATGCGCCGTAGGAGCGGGGTGAGGTGAGTTTTTTTATACCTTTCTCGGGGGTTTCACGCATCGGGGCACCCCCGCGGAAGTGGAACAAAACCCAGGATAGTGAAAATCCTGGGTGTTGGTCCACTTTAAGGGTTAGGGTTAGGTTAACGCTAACCCTTAAAGTGGACCAACACCCACGGGTGATCGGCCCGGGAATCTATAAGATTCCCGGGCCGATCACCCCCCTCACCGCGGGACATCCGAGATCGGGATGTCCCGCGGGGTGAAACCCCCCCAAACACCCCAAACTCCTTACCTTATCTTCGGCGGCGGCCGGCCGCCACCGCCTCCCTCGCGCCCCTGTAGGCGTGCGCGCGCCCGCGCCGGCCGTCTGCGAATGGCCGGCGCGGGCGTCAAAAGTGACGCGAGGGAGGCGGCCGCGGCGGCAGCCGCTTAGACGTTCCTGATCCTCGCTTGTACGTCGGCGCTGGGAGCGGGGAGAGGTGAGTTTTTCGGGGGGTTAGGGGGGGTTTCACACAGCGGGGCACCCCCGATCGGGGGTGCCCCACCGAAGTGGACCAAGACCCAGGATAGTCAAAATCCTGGGTGTTGGTCCACTTTAAAATTCCTCCCCAAAAATGGGGTCCCCTGGATCCTACGTCATTTTTTCTTTAATTTTAAGGGTTAGGGTTAGGCTTAGCCTAACCCTAACCCTTAAAATTCCCAAAAAAACGGGGTCCCCCCCCCCTGGGAGGGGGGTCCCTATGTCATTTTCTTTTTAAATTAACCCCTTGCGTTTATAGTGTGGATAGTAGTATTTTGTTTTTAAATGTTATAAAGTGCTATTTTCAGTTTGGGGGGTCTCCTGGGCAAGAATGGGGGGCTATCGATACATATGTGGTACCGTTGTAATCGGGAGAAATGGGGCTATCACATGCAATATGGTTTTCATTACTAAAACAAATGTTTTATTTAAAATAAAGGAGACAATTGTTTAAAAAATATTATTTTATTTATTTTTTTTGTTTTTTTTACGCAAAAATATTTAAAAAACAGCAGAAAAATTACAAACAAGACATTTAATGTTAAAGCCTAAACTCTGCTGCAAAAATATATATATATATATTTTCCAGGAAATTCCGGCAAAAATCACGGTTAAACATGGCGCAAAATGGGGAAAAATGACCAACAGAGGGTGACAAAAGTTCAAGTAGGCTGGCAATTAAAAGGGTTAATAGTACCTATGCATGTTCGGTATTGTTCTGCTCGGGAGACCTTGCGCTTTCAGATTTAGCTTGTTTTTTCTTATTTGCATATTGATATTTTAGGAAAAGGTGTTTTTTATTCGGCTTTTTTATACATTTTCTTGTGAAACCCTGTGCAACCTAAGAATTCTTCAAGGGATTACTTCCAGAAAGATGAGCCCACGACAACAAGCTGGGTACGCTTAGAAAGCTTAAAATGTGTAATTTCCGCGAATATATGGTTTATAGGGGATATTCCAAATGTAAAGGGTTGTTTTGGTAGAAAAAGCACAAGGTGCGCACTTTGTCTGCAGAGCTGAAATTTTGAAGTAAAATTACCGTTACACACATGCTTTACTTTGGTGTGTTTGGCAACTCTTCCCTTGACAGGACCTATGCATGCTGGGTATTGTTCTGTTCGGGGCATGTTGCTTTTTCAGATTTTCTTGTTTCCATATAGTTTTTTTTAGGAAAATGTGGGTTTGATTCTGCATTTTTATTCTTTTTTAGGGAAACCCTGTGCAACCAAAGAATATATTGAGGGGTTAACGCCAGAAAACTGCACCCATGTCAACAAACCTGGTACGTCTAGAAAGCTTGAGGTGTGTACTTCCAGAGAATATATAGTTTGTCGGGGGTATTTCAAATGTAAAGGGTTGTTTTTCTTGAAAAACTGCAAGGTGCGCTTAGCGCGTAGCATAGTTGTATTTTATCTAAAAATCTCCTAAAGCGCTGTTTCAGTTTGGGGGAGTCGCCTGGGCAGGAAAGGGTGTCTACCAATACATATGTGGTACCGCTGTAACCGGGATAAATTGGTGTTTCACACGCAATACGATTTTAGTGAGAAACTTACATTTTTTTATTACAAAAAAACACTACAAATCATAAAAAATAGTTTTTTGGGGGGTTTTTTGCACATATTTCATCCAAAAATATTGAGAATACACCTAAAAAATGACAAACAAGACATTTCATGTTAAAACCCAGACTCTGCGGAAAAAAACAATATGTCACTTTCCTGGGAAATCCCTGGAAATCCCTTCAAAAACCACAGTTGAACATGGGGAGCGCAAAATAGTGCAAAATGGTCTGGCAACAAAGGGTGACAAAATCTTAAGGTAGGCTGGCACTTAAAGGGTTAAAGTGGACCAACACCCAGGGGGGATCGGCCCGGGAATCTATAAGATTCCCGGACCGATCAGATCCCTCCCCGCGGGGCATCCGAAATCGGGATGTCCTGCGGGGAGGAACCCCCCAGGAGGCCCACAATCCTTACCTTACCGGCGATCCAACGGCGCATGCGCGAGACGCGACCGCGTCTCTCGCTTCCCTCTAGCAGGGCGCGCTCCCGCGCCGGCCGTTTTGTGAATGGCCGGCGTAGGCGCGCTCCCTGTTAGAGGGAAGCGAGAGACGCAGCCAATGACAGCGCTCTGGTATGCGCGTCCAAGCGGCTTTGGACGCGCATACCAGAGCGGCTCTGAACGCTGTCATTGGCCGGACGAGGTCACGTGGGAGCGGGGAGAGGTGAGTTTTTGCGGCGATCGGGGGGGTTTCACACAGCGGGGCACCCCACGATCGGGGTGCCCCACCTAAGTGGACCAACACCCAGGATAGTCAAAATCTTGGGTGTTGGTCCACTTTAACAGAATTGTATTATTTATGTTTCTGGCTCTTTGGTTCAACAGTCTGCGGTGTCTCCCAGTCCAAATCCTATTGGACAGTGTGACTGCTGATGCATACAGTATGTCAACCGTTAGGGAGGCACCAAAAGCAATAAGGCCTTTGGGAAGCTGCCAGGATAATTTCATGGGCTGAACAGTATGTTCCTTGCATTTCTGCTGTACACATTCCAGGTGTAGGCAGCACCTGTGCAGATTTTCTTAGCAGGGATATAATAAGCCAGGAAGAATGGGCTCTCCATCCGAAGGTATTCCATATTATTTACAACATTTTTAAAGTGTACCTGTTTGCATCCAGACACCAAAGAAAGGTGACCAAGATTTTTAATACTCTCTCTGGGCTCTCTAGCATTCATGGTCGCAGTTCATTGGGTAATAAAAAAGATAGGCCTGGAGGATGTCACAACCATTCTAGTTGCTCCTCACTGGCCAAGGCAAATCTGGTAGGGGATGTGGTCCGGCTAATCAACAATCTACCTCTTTGACTTCCAAACAGAGCGGATCAACTGTCACAAGGCATGTTATTTCATTCCAGTTCATTATTGCACTTTTTGACATAGTGGCAACTTAATGGGAGATACTGCAGGTCAGTGCTCTTCCCACTTTGGTAGTAGCCACTCTAGTTCAGGACAGGAAGGCCTCTTCAGCCAAGATCTATTATTGAATTGGTGGACCTGTTTCACCTGGTGAGAATTGTTTAAGCACTCTCCATGACCTTTTTCCATCCCTCACATCTTAGAATGCAGAAAAGTTTGGATGAAGGGCTGCAGTTAGGCAGCTTTAAGGGTCAGGTCTCAACCCTATTCATCCTTTTTTTAGCATCGAAATGCACAGAATTCCTTGGTTCGTACGTACGTGCATGCATGACATGGCTCACATTGATCCTCTCCGAAAAACCCTGGTGCCGACCTGGGATCTCAACCTGGCCCTTGCCACTTTTCAAGGACCGCCCTTTGAGCCTATAGCTGAGGTTTCCTTATTCCTGTGTACCCTGAAAGTGATGTTTTGAGTGGCCATCATTTCTGTCCTGCAGGGTATCAAAATCATAGGCGATTGTAGGACCACCTTATTCTTGTGAAAAACTAAAGCATTTGACAGACAACTCTGTTGTCTGATAAACCGCTTTGTTTAGTTTTAAGGATATGTTGGTGTCCCATTTGCGGGAGGATTTTTTGCCAATGGTGGTTTCGGCTTTTCAGTTGAATGGGGAATTTTTTCTACCTTTTTATTGTTTGAATGCTTTCCCACTGTCTTGTAGTTCGTGCCTTAAAGTGGACCGTCACCCTCGCGCGATCGGCCCGGGAATCTATAAGATTCCCGGGCCGATCACCTCCCTCCCCGCTGGACATCCGAGATCGGGATGTCCCGCGGGGTGAAACCCCCCCAAACACCCCAAATCCACCTACCCTGTCTGCCGCCTCCCTCGCGCCCCTCTAGATGTGCCCGCGGGCGCGCGCACGTCAAGAGTGATGCGCGGGAGGCGGCGGCGGAGGAACCGATTGTCCGGTCCTGTCAGACCGCTTTTCCGGCCGCGCTGATTGGACGGCGCGGCCATGTGGGAGCGGGGAGAGGTGAGTTTTCCGGGTGTTTGGGGGGGTTTCACACAGCGGGGCACCCCGATCGGGGGTGCCCCACCGAAGTGGACCAAGACCCAGGATAGTCAAAATCCTGGGTGTTGGTCCACTTTAAATGCTATATATTGGCTACAGCATCTTTGTGGAAAACATACACTCCATTCGTGATACCTATGGGGCCTAAAAAGGGTCTGGTAGTTGCCAAATCCACTATTAGCCATTGGACCAGGCAGGCGGTTCCTCGTGCCTATTCTGTTTGGGGCAAGAAATAGATGAGCGAATTACACAAAAAATCGATTCAGATGATTCGCCGAATTTTCCCTAGAAATTTTATTTTAACTAATCGCTCTCTTCACTTTTTAACCCTTTGTCAGCTAGTAAGGGGTCCTTAAGACCCTCAATGCCCAATCAAACAGCAGGGCAGGCCGGTAAACAGGTGACCTTCCAAAATTTCCCACCCGATAACCTACATCCCAATCGGCCAGGGAGTGCAAAAGAACACAATGCATGTGTGGGCTGGTAGCCATTAGGGAGGGGGCTTGCCACTTGGCCTCTGAGCCCTGGGCTACAAGCCCACTTAGATGGTGCCCGCGCTGGTCTTGCCAAAGAGGTGGGCCCCACAGTTTTTTTTCTAAAATTTTCAGGGTTAAAGTTGTCATGGATTCACAAGCAACTGCGGAGGTGGCATTAAGAAAAGGGGCTTCATGCAGCGATTGAATACTCTTCCGGGACTAGAATCTATATTGGCGCCTCTTGCACAAGTCGCACTTTTTTCACAAAATTGTGTTCCGTGGTTCCCTCCCTTTTGGCCACTGCTTTTGTACATCGCAATCATAAAGAAGTGATGGTCCTGTATAAACAACTTTGCACCAAAAATACAGTTTTTGTTCTTGTAAAATAGTTTAATTATTGTCCATACAGGGGCAACGCAAGGGTGTTGTGACTAATCCTTGCAATTGTTAAGTTTTCCCTGGGCATTTTTTGTTAATACATATTTATATTATTATTTTTTGGTCTTTCCTCTGCACTAGTCCCACCTTCCGCTCCGTGTAATACCAAGTCATAAGAAAGCGGTGTCCCTGGATGGACAGCTAAGGTAAAACCATTAAACAAGGAAAGTACAAATATTTTTTTTCCCTGTTTGCTTTCTATCTAAAAAATGTTCTTCCCTGCCCTGGGGTTGAATGTTAAAACTATTGATGTTGGATCTGGCTATGACTTTAGTTTGTGACCTCTTTTACTGAAAGGATTAAATAGTTAGGTATATTATATTACATTTTGTTATGTCTTTTTTTCTAGGCTTCCACGAACACCCTTATCAACTTTGACAAAGAGAAGGCTTGGAATGCTGTTATGGTACAAATGACTCAATAGTAAATTTTTGTATTTTATTCAAATGTGTTAGCAACAAACTAACTGCTGTAAAACAATGCCATACATTTTACATTTTAATGTTGTCATTTTTACTTGATTTAGTTTAAAGGCAGTTTGTCTATCATCCTACACACACTCTGAATAAACAGCTACTTGAGTACCTGTAATGACTCATCATTGCTCGACGTACAGCCGAGAGCTCCTAGTTACAATTTAGATATTACACTGAATGCTCTGCAGCTGCCACACTGTTGACATAACAGAGACATTCGCTTCTTAAATAAAGAATGAAGTGACGATAGGCTCAAATCTTTGACACAAAGTTGATTTGAATAGAGCTGAAACATAAATCAGGCTGTTGGTTCTGGTTCTTTTTTGTGAGAGCCATGGATTGATTCCAGATGTAATTTTATTAATTTCTTGAAAAATATGTTTTCACTCCGATGTACTTTTGAGCACAACAAATAAAAAGGAGCCTAAATGCAAGACTAGTTTTGTTCACAGCTGTATGGGATTTTTACCATGTTAGATATTGTGAATAGTAGAAAAGTAAATAAATTAGGAGACACCTTTTGTAGGCTAACTAGATATATTTTAAGGTGAGCTTTTGAGAATACCTAGTTCTCTTCGTCAGACATGATTCATGAAAGCTCACCTTGAAATATATCTAGTTAGCCTACAAAAGGTATAGCCTAATTTCTTTACTTTTCTGTAATGAAGAAAAGCAGGCCAGAGCCTGTTAAATATACCACCAAACTTTTCTTCTTGTTATGAGGTGGCGGAAGGTACACAAATGGGCACTGGCACAGACTTAAAGCTAGTGCGCCAATCCAAGTTGATTATCTGAGAACAGACTGTGTGCCAATATAATAAAATTATAGCACCAAAATATAAAAAGAGGTGGACGGGTATGCCATCAAAATGATGCTAAATGGCACAGAAAGGCACACTTCATAAATTAGGCTCTATACCTCCTGAATGGGGCAGACATTGGGGTCGAGAGCCTAGTAAGAAAACTCACTATTTTTTTTAGGAGAGAAAGTTAGTCCCTTTCATTGTCTACCTTGGGGCTGATTCAGAGCCGGTGAAAACTTACACCTCGTAGACCAGCGATACTCAACTGGTGGTCCGAATGCTGACCCTGGTGCCAGATATCCGGACCCCTGCCCTGACAGCCCTTCACTTTCTTTGTTTTGCCATGTTCAGGGCTGCCCCCTTGATCAGCAATGCAGTGCTTAGTCTCTCTGCCAGTGTCATGGCTCCCTGGCACCTAGCATTGCAATATAAAGTACTGCACAGGCAGGAATCTGCATTCCAAGGTACACACAAACTTTGTTTCTCTGTCACTTTGCCCCATCCATTCCTCCCCCCTCAGCCCCAGATCAGCCCCCTCTATCCCTGTTCCACCACCTCATCCCCCCTGCTCAGCCCCATCCATTCTTGCCTCCCTCAGCTTTGCCGCATCCATCCTATTCTCATTAATTCCTGCCCCCCCCCAGCTTTGGATATGGATATTCCTGCCCCACCCATTCCTGTTCCCTCTGCTCTGCCCAGTCCAGTCTCTCTGTCCCATCCATTTCTGACCTCCCAGCTTTGCCAATCCATTACTTTTTCTACCAGCTCTGGACATCTACCCCCCCCCCCAACAGATATGCCAATTAATTCCTGTCCTTCTAGTACTGCCTATCCATCCCTTCTCCCTGCTCTCGCCATCCCTCTTTGCCCTTCCTATTCTGTCTATCCATCACTCTTCCTTACAGCTTCTCTCTCATTCATCCCTCTCCCCCCGAGCCCTGCCTATCCATCCTTGTTACCAGACCTTATTGCCAATAAAATTTTGTGCCCTAGTCCACCCTTGTCCTCTGTGTGCACAGAATGCAAATGGGGGGATTTAAAGCATTGTGCCACAAGCTGAGCTGTAGGTTGTGTGGGGCTGTGAAGCTTTTCCCAGTGCCAAATAGGATTTTTGAGGTGGAGTGGGGGGCAAGCAGCCTTTTTGTTAAATTTTTTCTTGGGGAATCTATAGCCCCCTTTCTTAGTGTGCTAATTTTTAACTATACATGCCCCACGACAGCCCTCTGCCTGGGCCTTCACCTCTCACCGGATGCCTTTTAAATGGACCTTTACAAGAAGTGGTTGAGTACTTCTGCCATAGACAATGAAAGTAACTCCACAGATGATATAAGAGAATAAGATTTATTTAGAATAGAATTTAGTTATAATATGTTATTAAGATAAGGCAAATAAAGAAATGTACAAGTGTGATCCATTAGCAGCGCAGAGGAATGGATCTGACCGCCTTGGTTTGAAGGATCAATTTAAATGAGGTTTCTGAAAATACGCCAGTTTTCAGAATAACGAATAACGGTTTGGTTAGCTGGGGGACATATGCTTTTAGTACAATTGGCGTAGATAATCAGACTATTCAATTCTCTTGCTAGGCAGTCATGATGTATGTGAGGAGTTACAGCTTATGGATAAGGAAATATAGCCATTTAACAAGTTTTTACTGTTAAGGATCTAAATACATAGTCATATTGGCATATACCACGGCTGTTTGGCATGTATTATAAACTTGTCCAGCATGGTTCTAGTGTAGCATTCAAGCTGTAATTTGCACAAGCGTCATATGTACGCAGCTCTGCTGACTACCAATAAAGTTCTGTGGGAGGGTTGGCAGGCTGCACACACACAAAAACCTGTACAAATTATAATCTTTTAATAATCCAGTAAAAAGAGCCATTGTATGACTTCACCCCATGGGTTTTCGCAATTTAAAATGATCAGCTGGCAATTGAAATATATTTAAAATGCACAGCATGGTCAGTTGCTTTAGCCTGGATGAATGGGTCTTCACATAGAAATCTAGCTTTCGCACTAATATCCTTTTGCTTCAAGCATTTATCAGTGGATCAAAGCTTCAGTATGCATTCATTCAGCCAAAAGAATAAAGCTTAATACGTTTCTAATTGCTATTGTGATATAAGCTTAACATCATGTTGATGTTGTGGGATAGCATGACCTAAACTGCAGGGGACCTGCCATCTTGCTGCACACCTAAGACCTGCTTTTAAAAACCCCAGTCCCACAATTAAAATGGCCTGAAGTCACTGTTCAGTCTTCCCTTATTACTAACTAGTGGATATCCAGTAATTGTTTAGCTCTTGTTTAGCTCTGGACTGTATGCAGTCCAGAGCTTTGCTGCAGCCTCCACACTGGGAGACTGTGTTGGGCTTAGCGACTGAACAACACAGGCACACTGCTACCCAGCCAAGACCTTTCGTTTTATCAATGCAGCCAGCTAGAGAAAGAGAGATTCAGTTTTCACACAGAATTAGAAGGGGATAAAAAATCTCTAGCTGAATGTGATGACCTACACAATGATATACATGTACTTTCGTACTGTTTCCATTTGTTTATATATACAAAAGCTTCAATGAATTAATATTTTTTTTTCTAATCATCCTTCAGCATGACCCACGAAGAGAGAGGCTTCCCCCTCCCTAAGCAACCAATGTGTGATAGAAAGTTGTTAGACTTCAGACGATTTTTTTTTTCTTTTTATTTTCAGACTCCAGAGCTCTTGGACTTAATCCGGATGGATTTCACCCAAGGCCTTGGGATGGTCAGGGCAAATCCCACATAGTCTGACTAAGTACTAGTTGTGTGATGTCCCCTTTAAATCGCAGGCAAATCAGTTAAGTTGCGGGTGTGCTGGACCTTTAAGGGATCATATAGATTCTCACCAGAGCGCTGGTTCGGCTATTTAGGGATTCTGGTTGTAATTTTTCCCTCCAAATGTTCACATTTTGGGGGCGGAGTCTCGAGATCGGTGACCAGGCGACGTCACTTCTGGTCACGGCGCTGACACGCGCGGCAACCCGGAGGAGGAAAGGCGGCACTTCTCCCCGGCCAGTGTGCAGGTCGGAGGGAGCAATGGAGGGCAGCAGCAGCAGAGCGTTTTCAGGGGGTGGCAGCAGCAGGAGCCCTTAGAGCAAGGCAGCGTGGCAGAGGGAGCAGCAAGGTCCCAGTGCATGCCGAGGCAACATACGGGGGCTGCTGCAGCGATGTCGGGCAGCCCAGCAGACAACAATCAGCCCAGGATAAAGAGAAAGGTTCAGGCACTGATAGCCTTCAGAAACCGGCAAGATAGAGATGTCGGTTTTCTTGAATTTATTTTCCAGTTAAAATAGGTAGGTGTATTTAAAGTGTTCTGTTTCTGATTATTTTTTTTTTATAAATTCTTTATATTCTTAGTATACAGTACGTCCTACTTCAAATCTAATGCTTACACTTGGGATATACTCTGCCAGATGGCGCTGGACTGCAGAGACATCGAATATAGGCTCCTCCTGGCCCCCATGACAATTCTGGCTCTGACCCCTGGGCCCCGGATGACACTGACAGATTATTGACCCATATTTTTGAGGTTCTGTCCATCTCTCTCCCTGTTGCGGCTCCCAGGCAAAGAGGGGAGCTTTTCCATACAGCAAAATCACGTTTGGAATTTCCAGAGCAGGCACATTTCCATAACCTTGTGCTCAAGGAATGGGAGTGCCCCAGTAAACTTCCCGGGGTTCCAAAAAGTTGGTATAGGAAGTATCCCTTCCCTGCTGAGGTGGTTAAATGTTGGTCATTCCCCCCCGAGGTGGATGCCCCGATCCTAGGGCTATCTGAGGACCGGCGCATTGACCAGCTGGCATCCCACACCTTTGCATGTGCGGGGACGGCGCTGCGCCCGGTCTGTGCCTCTGCTATTACTGCTGTGGCCACTAGAACCCTTATCAGAAATATGCTTGATAGTGCCCCTGATGATTTGCCTTGTGAGGTGTTTAATGCACTCTCCAGTTGTGATGATTTTGTAAATTTAGTCCTCTCAGCATTGGATGACACCATCAGAATGGGTGCCAGAACTTCTGCCCTCATGGTGGCTGTACGCCGCTCGGTTTGGCTGCCCCAGTGGGCTGCTGACAACGCTGCCAAGAAGGCCCTCACTGGGTTTCCCTTTAAAGGACTGCGCCTGTTTGGGGACCGCCTGGAACTTTTTGCTAAGGGAGGCAGGTTACCCCAGCACAGGCGGCAATCTCTGCCCTTTCGGGGTCAGGGTTCCTTCTCCTCCTCTTACCGTGATGCCAGACAGGGAAGGGGGGTTTCCTTTCCTGGGGCCCGGGGAGATTTCTGGGGTAGGGGCAGAGGACGTGGACGTCCTGGCTCCTTCTGGGGTCCCAAAGCAAAATCCTCTCCCAAGCCCCCTCAGGCATGATGGGGCACCCTCACCGATCTGGGTGGGGGGACGGCTGCAGCAGTTCGCTCACGTCTGTAGGCTTCATGTCTCGGACCGGTGGATTCAGGAGGTAGTGTCCTCTGGTTACAAGTTGGAGTTTGCTGCCTGTCCCCCTCCAAGATTCATCAGATTCCAGATTCCTCAGGACCCTGTGTCAGCTCAGGAGCTAGTGCAAGCAGTGCAAGGCCTCCTGGAGCTGGGGGTCATCTGCCGGGCCCCCTAAGAGAAAAAGGCAAGGGCTTTTATTCCAACCTATTCACAGTACCCAAAAAAGATGGTTCAGTCAGGCCCATCGTGGACTTGAAGATCCTCAACAAGTTTGTCAGGGGCAGGTGCTTTCGCATGGAAACTCTGCGCTCTATCATCAGTTCCCTGCGCCAAGGGGATTTCATGACTTCTGTGGACATCAAAGATGCTTATCTTCATATTCCTGTGTTCCTAGGTCATCAAAGGTTCCTCAGGTTCGCTCTGATGGATCAACTCTACCAGTTTGTGGCCTTGCCCTTCGGCCTCACTTCAGCTTCCAGGGTGTTCACCAAGGTGCTGGCTGCCGTGATGCCTCTGCTCAGATGTCAGGGCGTCCGCGTGCTTCCCTATCTGGACGACATTCTCATCACTTCCCAGTCTCTACATCAGGCAGAGTTGGATACTCAGCTGGTGGTGTCCACTCTGGAGTCATTTGGATGGGTGATCAACCACCCCAAGTCCTCACTGTCCCCTTCCTTGGTAACTCCATTCCTAGGAATAAATCTGGATACAGTTCAGGCAAGGATCTTCCTTCCTCAGCAGAAGGTGGACAGTCTGATTGTGCAGGCTCAGTCCCTCCTAGCTTGTCCCCATCCCTCCATCAGGCAGGGTATGCTACTGGTGGGCCTGATGGTGGCATGCTTCGAAGCGGTCCCTTATGCTCAGTTCCACTTGAGGCCTCTGCAACTTCACCTATTGTCAGTATGGGACAAGGACCCAGCGTCCCTGGACAGGGTCTGTGTGCTCTCCCCCCTGGTCAGGAGGTCCCTCTCGTGGTGGATGGACTCAAGGAACCTGTTGGGGGGCAGATCCTTTCTTGCCCCTTCCTGGGAGATGGTCACCACGGATGCCAGTCTGTCAGGTTGGGGGGGGTTTCTTGAAGTCCCTGCGGTTCCAGGGGAGGTGGGGCCCTCAGGAGGCCCACACACCTATCAATGTCTTGGAACTGCGGGCGATCAGGGTAGTTCTGGCTCACTTGACTACTCACCTTCGGGGCCTGCCTGTTCAGGTGCGCTCGGCCAACCAGACGGCAGTTGCCTACATCAATCATCAGGGAGGGACCCGGAGCAAGGGGGCCCTCCAGGAAGCGTCTCTGATCCTGACTTGGGTGGAGGCCAATGTCCCCTGCATATCCGCTGTGTACATCCCGGAGCAGGGGGACCTCTCACCAGGAAGAATGGTCCCTATGCATCAGGGTGTTTCAATCTCTGTGTCACTTTTGGGGCCAACCAGATGTGGATCTGTTTGCGTCCCGCCACAATCACAAGCTCCCAGCTTTTGTCTCTCTGTCCCAGGATCCTCTGGCCTTGACCTCGGATGCGCTAGCAATGTCATGGCAGGACTTTCAGTTCCTGTATGTCTTCCCTCCAATCCCCCTGCTGGGCAGGGTTCTGCGCAAGATTGCTCTGGAAGGGGTGCCAGCAATTCTGGTGGCCCCCAGGTGGCCAAGAAGACGCAGACGTGGTACAGCTGGCAGTAGATCAGTACGCTCTGCCCTTGGTGCCAGATCTGCTCACTCAGGGCTCACTACGTCATTCCAATTTACAAACTCTGGCTTTGACGGCTTGGCTGCTGAAACCTCCATCTTGATGGAGAAGGGGCTGTCTTCCTCTGTGGGGATACTTTGATTAAAGCTAGGAAGAAGTCTTCCTCTTCCATTTATTACAGGGTTTGGAGTGTCTACATTGACTGATGTGAGTCTAAGTCTCTTCCCTGTCGTGTGTTCTCTATTCCCAGGATTCTGGAGTTCCTGCAGCATGGGTTGGAGATGGGGCTCCAACTCAGTACTCTGAAGGGTCAGGTTTCTGCCCTAGCTATTTTCTTCCAGAAGTCCTTTGCTCAGCACCCTCTGATCAGGACTTTTTTCCAGGAGGGTCACTCATGTGCGCCCCCCCACGTAAGCCTATGGTGGCTGTTTGGGATCTGAACTTGGTTCTGTCAGCCTTGCAGGGTGCTCCCTTTGAACCTGTGCAGGATGCTGCCTTGGCCATTCTTACGTTCAAGGTTGAATTTCTGGTGGCTATCACTTCTGTCAGGCATGTGTCTAAGTTGGCGGCGCTTTCCATTCAGCCTCCCTACTATGAGAGACACCAGGACAAGGTGGTGTTTCGTTTCAAACCGGACTTTCTGCCTAAGGTAGTGTCTGCCTTTCATTTGAATCAGGATATTGTTCTTCCTTCTTTGTGCCCTAATCCTAGCAATTCTAAGGAGAGGGTTTTGCACTCTTTGGATGTGGTTAGGTGTCTGAAGTACTATCTGGTAGCTACTGCGCCTTTCAGGAAAACTGATGCTCTTTTTGTGGTCCCTTCTGGTCCTAGGAAGGGTTTGGCTTCTGCCAAGTCTACTATCAGCAAGTGGATTCGTCAGGCTGTGATTCAGGCCTACTCTGCTAAGGGGGAGAATCCTCCCTTCCGCCTTACTGCTCATTCCACTCGTGCTATTGGTGCCTCTTGGGCTTTTCAGCACCAGGCTTCTGTTGAACAAGTTTGCAAGGCCGCTACTTGGTCTTTTTTTCATACCTTTTCAAAGTTTTACAAGGTTGACGTTAGGGCCTCAGCTGATGCTGCTTGGCCGAAAGGTTCTGCAGGCGGCAGTGGTTTAAACTGTCTGCTGCTGATTTTTCTTGGGGATCCTACCCTACTTTATGGACACTGCTATTGGATGTCCCAAGTGTAAGTTTTAGATTTTGAGCAGGACATACTGTATACTAAGAATAATACAATTCTGTGATTGCTCACCTGTAGAATTGGTATTATGAGTATACAGTACGTCCTGTTCCAACCCACCCTTGGTTTTGCATTTTCTTGGATCCCCTGTATGGTGATTGTTATCATTGTTATAGTTGATAGTTTTCAATGCTGGGGATTTGTGGGAGGTCCCCGGGTATTTGAGGGGCCGGGAGGAGCCTATTTTCGATGTCTCTGCAGTCCAGCGCCATCTGGTGGAGTATATCCCAAGTGTAAGTATTATATTTGGAGCAGGACGTACTGTATACTCATAATACCAATTCTACAGGTGAGTAATCACAGAATTGTATTTTTAGCTTATTCAAAACATACAAGTTTGAGAGCACAATATTACATAGTGATGCAGGTTTAGACATATCCATCAGAAGACGAGATATTACATCATACATAACATTGCTTCATGAAACTTCAATCAGGAACACAACTTGGCTGCGTTTAGGAGGTGACACAGCAAAGAGCCGCAATACTTTTTGAGTGGAGTCTTTATCATGTGGAGTAAGCAGGCTCCCCGCCACCTCTCTGACCCCACCCCAGAAAGCTTTCAGTTTAGGACATGACCAAAAGATGTGAAGCAGTCTACCCTCCCCATCTCCACACCTCCAACACTTCGTCTCCACCTCAGGGCACCATTTGTTAATTGCCACCGGGACCCTATACCACCTCATTAGTACCTTGTAATTGCACTCTTGAAACCTGGTACAAATCGAGGTTTTATCAGGGGTTTCCAGCAATCTGCTTATCTGTTTTGGAGTGAAAGTCCTACACAAATCTCTCTCCCACTTTCCCACAAATGGCGGTGGAACTATGTCTGGGGGGTTAATCAGCATCTTGTAGATATACGAGAGGGTGTGACTTACATCATCCCCACTAGAGCACAGCTCTTCAAAGGGGGTGAGGCCCCTTTGCACCCTTTTGTGATCTTGCAGCGTGGATAGAAAGTGTGATAGCTGTTGCTGCTGCCATGTCGACCAATCAGGTAACCCTCCCTCGGCAGCCAACTCTCCCATGGTGCCGCACCCTCCCGCAAAAAGTGGCCCACCCTAAAGACACCCGCAGCTCTCCAGGCCCCGGAGTAGCCCCCCTACCGCCTGGTGGGAACCCGGGATTACCCAACACCGGGACCATTGGCGAGGGTGGCGGGGAAAGGTTCGCCCGCTAGAAGTATTGGCTACACACTTTTAACGTGGTCCCTACTAGGGCGTGTTTCAATACTAGTGGTATGTCTTTCTGGTCCAACCACGGGGTACAGTCTACTTTGACCCCAACAAGACTCTGTTCAATGGAAACCCACTGCTTATGGTCCCGGTGTAAGCACCAGTCGATCCCACTCTGTTGAGATGGACCGCCGTGTAGTAAAGTCCCGGGTCAGGGAGACCCACACTGCCCTTATCCTTGCTCCTAGTAAGGATGGCCCTGCTGATTCTTGGTCCCCCTCCCCCCCACACAAATCTCAGAAAAAGTGCGTCCACCCTCCCAAAAAAGGCCTGCGGAATAGCTACCGGAAGAGCCTGCATTAAATATAGAAGCCACGGGAGCAGCACCATTTTCAAAGCATTGCAGCGACCAAACCACGAGAGCCTCCTACCCGACTACCTGGTCATATCATCTTCAAATTTTCTGAGCAAGGGAGGGAAATTAAGGGCAAAAACATTTGCCAAGTTCCTACAAATTTTCGTTCCAAGGTACGTTACACTTTCCTCCGAGCATTTAAAGGGGAAAGATTTCTGTATATTATTAAATCTTTTCACAGGGACATTGATATTAAGAGCTTCGGATTTCTGATAATTGATTCTGTATCCCGACAAATCTCTGTATTCCCTTAATTCCCTCATTAGGTTTGGTATAGAGGACTCTGGGAGCGTCAGACCAAAGATAAGGTTGTCAGCAAAAGCCGTAACCTTATACCTACCCACTTGGTCTCCCATACCCTTAATGTCACAGTTTCTTCGAATTTTACATAAAAGGGGCTCCAAGGTAAGTATAAAGATTAGAGGGGAAAGGGGACACCCCTGCCTCATCCCATTTGTAATTTTAAAGGAACCCAAGAGCGCCCCATTTGCTTGCACCAACGCGGAGGGGGAACTGTACAAACTACTTATCCACCCTAAAACATTAGGGCCAAGGCCAATATGACTAAGAGTGTTCTGCATAAAGTCCCAGTTAACTCTATCAAAGACCTTTTCCGCATCGGTGGCACGCAAGAGGGATGTGATACCACTTTTTGGGCCCATTGAATTAAATTAAGGACTTTAATGGTATTATGCCTCACCTCTCTATGTGGCATAAAGCCAACTTGGTCGAGGGCTATGATGTGGTGAAGCTGGGGAGCTGTCCTGGAAGCGAGCACCTTCGCAAAAATCTTAATATCCGCTCTTTTGGGATGATTGATATATGCGCCCTAATTGAGTTTGGGGGTATGCAATCTGGTTTCTTAAATGAATTAAAGGCGTCCAAGGGTCCCGGGGCCAACAAGGGGAGCATCTTTTTGTAATATTCAATCGTAAAGCCATCAGGGCCCGGCGCCTTTACCACTGAAGCCCCCGAGACTGCTTTCTGGACCTTCTCCAGCAAAATCGGCCCCTCTAGTTCTTCCACAATTTCACTTGGCAGACTTGGAAGATCAGTCTTTCTTATATATAGTCTTATTGCTTCATCCCGCTCCCGGCCTTCTTCTTTTGGAAGATTATATAATCCCTCGTAGAAGTTCTTAAAGGCCTCTGCAATTTCACTGGTCAAATGGACCACCCTACCCCTCGAGTCGGCTATTTTCGGGACGAATGCCTTTACCCTCTCCGCTCTTAAAGCCCGTGCCAGGAGTTTGCCACATTTATCCCCTGACTCGTAAAATTTTCTGCAGCATTTGATTTTTTGCATTTTGAGCCTATCGCAGCAAAGCAGTTTAAGTTTTTCTCTGGCCACTGTCAGGGCCGAGAGGTGAATGACAGAGAGAGACTTCTTATGCAAAGTCTCCAATTCCTGATCTCGTTAAGCAGTTTCAGGACACATTCCGATTTCTCTTTTTTTAACCTCGAACCTATCTTTATAAGAGTTCCCCTGATATAACACATGCGTCTCCCAAAGAGTACCTGGATTGATTTTGGGTGATCTGTTCAATTCAAAAAAATCTTTGTCTTTCTGGAGCTCTGCCAGAACTCTTTGATCCCCTAACAGGGAGTTATTTAGGCGCCAGGTCCAGCTCCTTGGTCCTGGGTTGGGGAGTGCAAGTCTAATCGAGATCGGAGCATGATTGGAAATGGTGATGCAGCATGTCTATAACATGGTTCAGAGAACCATGGGCTATCATGAACAAATCAATTCTAGAGTATGACCCGTGGGGAGGGGAGAAAA
Organism: Gastrophryne carolinensis; assembly: GCA_027917425.1. Classification (NCBI taxonomy): domain Eukaryota; kingdom Metazoa; phylum Chordata; class Amphibia; order Anura; family Microhylidae; genus Gastrophryne; species Gastrophryne carolinensis. The sequence goes on from CM051238.1 coordinate 218,572,918, forward strand.
AGGTATAATCACATGTATGTGGATGTTGTATCCACGGGTCAACTAATTGATGTTGGGCAAGGGTCCTTTTAAGCTTCTTCAGTTTGATGTAGGATAGATGAGGGGCCCCCTTGGATGTGTTCAGAAGTGGATCTAGGGTCATGTTGAAATCACCGCCCACCACCAATTCACCCTCCCTGAACATGGAAAGTTCCTCCAACACTTTGCCCAAGAAGGTCAACTGAGCGGAGTTTGGCATATAGATATTGGCAAACGTGAACAGTGAAGACGATATCCGACCCTTTAGAAATATCCATCTCCCTTCCTCATCAGTTTTAAAATAAACCAACTCCCAAGAAAGGGATGCCGATATGGCAATGCTCACCCCTCTTGATCTAGAGTCTGGGGAGTGGCTGTGGTATGTTTTCGGGAAATGTCTATTGCCAAAGGAGGGTGGGTTAGATGACCTAAAATGGGTCTCTTGGGGGAAGGCCACCTGGGCTCCCAATCCCTTTAAATTCCCCAACACCAAGGACCTTTTTTCTGGGCTATTCATCCCTTTCTTATTGAGCGAGATTATTTTGAAATCCGCCATCCTAGCTCTCGGCAAGGTCCCTTCACTTAGTCCGTTCCCTTTGGGTAGGTCAGTTGGTTTCTGGGACCTACCACCCTAGTCTGAGGTATCTCAAGTCAGAGGGGCACCTAAATGAATTGCCTGTTAAGTTTAAGGTGGGGTACGGGGGAAATGGGCGGGAATTGGGGGGGGGGATAAAAAGGAGCGGGGATACCAGCCGCAACCGCAGATTATTCTGGCTGCTTCTATTTTCCAAGTCGTTTAGGTGTAAGTTGCACTCTTGGATCAAGACCTCTTGCCTATCACACCTGGCTTCCAGCGCCTGTAAACGACTTCACCCCGAGGAACTCTTCTAGCGAAATGACACTTGACTCGACGGCTGATACCTGTTGCTTCACCGCTGCAATCTCTCGTTTATGTGCAGCCTCGTATTTTGCGATCAGCCCTTCAATATCAGCTTTGGTGGGGAAACCCTTCAGAAGGGAGATAGTCGCAAGGTGAATTTCTGGCTCGCACAGCATGCGGTTAGACAATGGTGTGGGAGGGGCAACTGGTCTCCAGTCATCTGGCGTCTCTATTGGCATGGCTGGCAGGGGTGTGCCAAAGGGGTCCGCCGGAGACATTGGGATGGGGCTAATAATTTGCGGTCTTGTCTCACTCTCTGGGGATGATGTCAGGGAATATAATGTGGAGTCTGCCAATGCACTTCTGTCACCATCCGACAGCTCAGTAGCCTGACTATCTCTTCCAGATCTTCTTTGCCGTTGTGGCAGGGCATCCCCAAAACCCGCATCACCATCAGGAGCATAGTCGTGGGAATAAGATGTGGGCCGGGGCACATAAGCATATTGGGCCAAACCTCCCAGCACCCCCCTCACAGCCCTGGCCGGCGAGCTGCACTTCACATTGCCCCTTATATCAGGGCTCATTATATTGTTACTGTCCCTGAGGCTGGACACTTCCTTATTCCCCCCCAGACTGCTCTCCTGGCCTCCTGCAACAGCCACTACTTTCGCAAGGTCACTGTGTACTGGAGGGAGCACTGAGGCTGCAGCGTTATCACACAGCTTGCTGCTCTGCCCGCTCCCCCCCTGCACCGCCGATGGCCCCCGGGTGAAGACGCGGCTGGGAGGAGCGCACTCGCCGCCATCTTACTCCACCCACCCTCACTTGGGTGTACACAGCTCCCCGTGGGGTACAGCGATCTCTGCTGCTGCTCTTCCGCCGCTTCTGCCACCAGAGTCTTCTGTGGACCGCATCCGCCTCCCCCGCTCGTCACCGGATACTTCGCTGGATGAGCCCGTGGGTGACTTCTCCTCTGCCCCGCTCTCCTCCTCGTTCTCCAGCATAGGCGCCATCTTGCCCACTTTTTCCTCTTCTCTCCGCAGCCACTTTCCTGCCTTCTGCCACTTCCGAGGGCTCTTTTGGCCACCCCCGCTGCTTCCTTTCCTGTTCCTCTTCCTGGCCATCTAGCTTTGGTGTTGGCACTCACAATTTAAAGGATAACCCCAGGCTCAGGGAACGGGAGCTCCTCTAGAGACGTCCGCTCACCATCGCGCTCGGGACACACCCCCCTGTTTCTGTTTATTTAATGTCTCTTAGTAAAGCTCAAGGCATCCAAAAAATCTAAACGCTGTGAAGAATGCAGCATTGTTCTTCCGGTCCTCGGGGGAGAGCCTTATAATGAGGAAAGAGATTACCTCAATGCAGGATGCCCAGAGGGTTTCAGTTGCTGAATCTGAGTTATCCATTGCTACCGCACCTGCTCCTCAGCCAGTTATATAAGTCTGGTAGATAAATCAGGGATATCCTTTACAGCTAATACTCCCAAAACCTTTAGTTCAAGTCCATTTCAGATTAATGTTGTATAAGAACTGGGGGAAGTAAGCGAAGAAGACCTGTCTTCTCAGGATTCCTTGGATGAGGAAGCTGAGCCTGAAGGGGATCCAGGGTATTCAGACAAACCACCAGAAAAACTGGCAAAATTGTTAGATATGTATGAAACCTGGGGAATTCAGTACGATAAGCCACTGTCAATACAGGATAAAATGTACAAGAAATTTTTGGGAAAAACTACCAAACTTTTTCCCATCCATTCAGCACTTAAGGCAGTTATTAAGGCTGAATGGGGGAACCCAGAGAGAGAGTTTTTCAAAAGGAAATTCCCATTCACCTAAAAAGAGCTTGGGACACAATCTCATTCACGTTTAGGCCCACTTTGGCATCTGATGTTATTCTCAGGAGCATAGATTATTAACCTCAAGGCTTACATGGAGGGTAATACCCCCAAAGAGCGCTTACTAGCAACTTTTCCGACTCTACTCACAGCCGTCTCCTGCTTTACTAATGCTTCAGAAAAAGCCACCAGAGCTACAGCAAAGACCGCAGCCTTAGTTTCCTGAGCTAGAAGAGTCCTCTGGCTAAAGACAATGTTTCTAAGGCCAAGCTTTGTGGGATCCCTTTTCACGGTAATCTATTTGAAGAGGATTAGATGTTATCTTGTCTAGGTCAAATGACGTGGGGAAAAAGTTTCCCATTAGGAGAAGGAAGTTTTACTATCGCACTAGTAATAGAGGCAGAGCTGTGGTACGCCTAGCTCAGCCTAGACAGGATGACCTAAAGAAGTGTTGGGCTAAAGCTAGGCCTCAAAAGAGGGTTAGTTTACTCTGTTTGCTCTGAAAACCCCCAGAAGGGCCTAAGCCTCAATTCTGAGAATGAACACTCGGTAGGGGGCAGACTCTCCTGGTTTGTAGCCAGCTGGAGAATAGTCACCCAAAATCAGTTTCTGCTACAAACACTGGAAGAAGTATATCTATTAAATTTTCATCGCTTCCCCATTCCTCTTTCCTAGTGACCAAGCTCCCAAGGGACCCCAAGAAGAGAGAAGCATTCCCTCTAGTTCTTCTGGAACTTCTACAGAAAAACTTGATTTTAAATCTGAAAAGAATGAACAAGTTAATTCTATACAAAAGGTTCAGAATGGAGTCAAAGTTGCTCAGTAAGGAACATCCTGATATAGAATGCCCTGATGGTGAACCGAAACGTACAGGATGCTTACTTGCATATTACTGTTCTGAACTCACACCGCAAGTATTTGAGGTGTGTGTGGTTCAGATACACCAAGAAACCTTTTACTACCAGTACAGGGCACTGCCATTTGGTCTGTCCTCATACTCGCAGATCTTTACATAGATCCTAGCAGAGCCAATGGCATATCTCAGGCAACAGGGAATCATGGTGATACCTTATTTGGACGACCGCCTTCTGCTAAACAAGTCAAGGCTGTCACTCCTAGCAGATCCAGAAAAGACCTTGCTGAAAAGCCTGGGGTGGATGATCATTCTAGAAAAATCTTTCCTGACACCCAGCCATCTATGCAGGTTTCTGGGTTTCGACATAGACAGCACTCGCCATTAAATCTTTCTTCCACAGGAAGAGGTGGACCGGATCAGAGCTGAGTACCAGAGAGTAGTCACAGTCCCTCAGGTCTCCATATGAAAGATCATGAAAATCCTGGGTCCCATGATCTCGGCAATTCCTGCTGTGCCATGGGCACAACTACACATAAGAACATTTCAGAAATTCTTTCTAGAACAAAGGGACAAGCAACAAGATGCACTGGATCAGCTAGTCCAATTACGACGAGTATCCTAGAAGACCTCAGGTGGTGGACAGAGTCAGGAGTACTAGGAGAGGGAAGAGAATGGAGACAAACCAAACCAGTAGTGATCACGACAGATGCAAGTGGATGGGGAGCCCACTTGGAGAGACACCAGGTCCTGTGAAAGTGGCCAAGGTCCTTGGCAGCCAGGTCCTCAAATCAGGGAGGGACCAGATCCTCAGCACTAATAAACCTGTCAAATTCCATTCTGTTACCCCTACAGGAGCAGGTCCGGTCTGTCTCGGCTGTCTATCTGAAGGGGACCCTCGATACTCTAGCACACAAAGTTGAGTCAGGGTTCAGCAGAGGTTTCATCTTGTGTATGCCTTTCCTCCTATCAGAATTCTGACACAAGTAATCGGAAGAAAACAACATCTTCATAGCTTCATTTTTGCCAAAAAGAGTGTGGTTCGCAGAACTAAGAAGAATGGTGAAAACAAGGGCCCCTAGCGACTTCCAGACATTCCAAATATCATTCCTCAAGATGTCATTCTTCATCCGAATGCATCAAAGCTTGAAGGGACCATCCTAAGATGTAAGGGCTGTTCAACTAGAGTGATTGAAATTCTTATGGCCAGTCGAAAATTAGCCACTAGGCGCATTTACGAAAAGGTATAGAAATGTTTTTCTTCTTTTTGCGTTAACAGAACCATTGTTCTGTACTCCCAGATAAAGTCATACTTATACTTAATCTGATCTTGCCAAAAATAGTGACTTCTGCTAACAGGTTACAGAAGATAGTGCTTCCGACATTACCCACAGGAGCTGGCAAGGCAGAGGATCTCTCGCTGCTAAATGTTAGAAGAGCTCTGATCATTTATCTGGAAAGATCCAGAGAATGGCATATAGCGGAACAACTTTTAGTAACTTTCAGCGGAAAAAAAGAGGCTTAGCAGCCTCAAAGTCCACTATAACCAGATGGATAAAACAGACTATTGCACAAGCATATTCAGCTAGGGGAGGCTCTCCCCCAGAAGTGTCTGTTCATTCAACGAGAGCCATGTCAGCATCTTGGGCAGAGAGGACTGAAACCTCTTTGGAAGAGATCTGCAAAGCAGCAATGTGGTCATCACTCCACACCTTCCTCAAACATTATAGACTTATCTACTAATCTATTTTTTGCAAAACATCAGTCCTTCGGTAGAAGGATACTACTTACTAGCCTAATCGTCTCCGTGGGTCATGCTGAAGGATAATTTAAAAAATCCCTGTTATACTTACCAGTAATAGCTTTTTAAAGAATTCTTTAGCATGACCCCTTATTACCCACCCATAGTCCTGGGGTTAACTTAAGTTACTTGATGAAGACTGAGGTGGGGAGGAAGGGCTGGTGCTTTTAACCTCTGTTCAGATTGTGTTTCCTCCTGGTGGGCTTTCTCTCTCTCTCTCTGGGTCATGCTGACGGATTCTTAAAAAAGCAGTTACCGGTAAATGTAACAGATTTTCAAACCCCAAAACTTACAGTTTTCAAGAAAAACAACCCTTTACATTTGACCCACCCACAAACTCTGGAAGTACACACTTCAAGGTTTTTAGCTGTACCAGGCTCGTTGACATGGGTGCAGTTTTGGGGAATAATCCCTCGATGAATTATTTAGTTGCACAGGGTTTTCCTAAAAAGAAAAAAAGCTGAATCAAAGCCACATTTTCCTAAAAAAAAAAAAAAAAAAAATATATATATATATATATATATATATATATATATATATATATATACAGGTCCTTCTCAAAAAATTAGCATATAGTGCTAAAGTTCATTATTTTCCATAATGAAATGATAAAAATTAAACTTTCATATATTTGAGATTCATTGCACACCAACTGAAATTTTTCAGGTCTTTTTTTGTTTTAATACTGATGATTTTGCCATACAGCTCATGAAAACCCCCAAATCCTATCTCAAAAAATTTGCATATCATGAAAAGGTTCTCTAAACGAGCTATTAACCTAATCATCTGAATCAACTAATTAACTCTAAACACCTGCAAAAGATTCCTGAGGCTTTTAAAAAACCCTGGTTCATTACTCAAAACCGCCATTATTGGTAAGACTGCCGACCTGACTGCTGTCCAGAAGGCCATCATTGACGCCCTCAAGCAAGATGGTAGGACCAGAAAGAAATTTCTGAACAAATAGGCTGTTCCCAGCGTGCTGTATCAAGGCACCTCAATGGGAAGTCTGTGGGAAGGAAAAAATGTGGCAGAAAACGCTGCACAACGAGAAGAGGTGACCGGACCCTGAGGAAGATTGTGGAGAAGGACCGATTCCAGACTTTGGGGGACCTCCGGAAGCAGTGGACTGAGTCTGGAGTAGAAACATCCAGAGCCACCGTGCACAGGCGTGTGCAGGAAATGGGCTACAGGTGCCGCATTCCCCAGGTCAAGCCACTTTTGAACCAGAAACAGCGGCAGAAGCGCCTGACCTGGGCTACAGAGAAGCAGCACTGGACTGTTGCTCAGTGGTTCCAAGTACTTTTTTCTGATGAAAGCAAATTTTGCATGTCATTCGGAAATCAAGGTGCCAGAGTCTGGAGGAAGACTGGGGAGAAGGAAATGCCAAAATGCCTGAAGTCCAGTGTCAAGTACCCACAGTCAGCTGCTGGTGTTGGTCGACTGTGTTTTATAAAGGGCAGGGTCAATGCAGCTAGCTATCAGGAGATTTTGGAGCACTTCATGCTTCCATCGGCTGAAAAGCTTTATGGAGATGAAGTTTGCATTTTTCAGCACGACCTTGCATCTGCTCACAGTGCCAAAACCACTGGTAAATGGTTTACTGACCATGGTATTACTGTACTCAATTGGCCTGCCAACTCTCCTGACCTGAACCCCATAGAGAATCTGTGGAATATTGTGAAGAGAAAGTTGAGAGACGAAAGACCCAACACTCTGGATGAGCTTAAGGCCGCTATCGAAGCATCATGGGCCTCCATAACACCTCAGCAGTGCCACAGGCTGATTGCCTGCATGCCACGCTGCATTGAAGCAGTGATTTCTGCAAAAGGATTCCCGACCAAGTATTGAGTGTATAACTGAACATAATTATTTGAAGGTTGACTTTTTTTTTATTAAAAACACTTTTCTTTTATTGGTCGGATGAAATATGCTAATTTTTTGAGATAGGATTTTGGGGTTTTCATGAGCTGTATGGCAAAGTCATCAGTATTAAAACAAAAAAAGACCTGAACAATTTCAGTTGGTGTGCAATGAATCTCAAATATATGAAAGTTTAATTTTTTATCATTTCGTTATGGAAAATAATGAACTTTAGCACTATATGCTAATTTTTTGAGAAGGACCTGTATGAATAAAGTTAAATCATCCATAGATACTGTCAAGGTAGGAGTTGCCCCCAAAGTAAAGCATGCGCATAACGGTCATTTTACTTTCAGCTCTAAAGACAAAGTGCACACCTTGCACTTTTTCAACCAAAACAACCCTTTACGTTTGAAATACCCACAAATCATATATTTCCTGAAAGTACACATGTTAAGCTATTTGTGTATTCAGTTTGTTGTAGTGAGCTCATCTTTCTGGAAGTAATTCTTTAAACTCTTTGGCTGCACAGGATTTCCCTAACAAATGTTTAAAATAGCAGAATAAAAAAACGCCTTCCTAAAATATCAATATGCAAACAAGAAAAAACTAGCGAAATCTGAAAGCGCAAGGTTGTTTAAAATCTTATTTTAAAATTGTCTCATTTGTTGTAAATAAAACATTTGTTTTATTAAGGAAAATTACAACTTTACCACATGATTTGGTAGCGCCCCATTCTTGTGCACCCCAACCTGAAAAGAGCACTTTATAGTGTGAGTAGTAGCTGTATTTTATTTGTAAATTATATCAAGGGTAAAATAAAAAAGGCAGGGGGACACCAGACCTTTTTTTATTTTTAAGGTTTAAAAACTCTTTAATAAAAAAAATGACATGGGGTCCCCCTTACCCAGCATAACCTGCCCGGGAACCAGCTATGAAGGGCTTATAGAACAGGGGGGCAGAGGCCAGCTTCGATGGCCTTAGCCCTGAAAGCTACAAGCCAGCATAGGTTTCTCGGCCCCTCAGCTTAGGGAGGCAGGTTATGGGGGGCTTGTGGGTCAATTTCAAGTCTACCATTAGCCACACGTGACATGCCAGCACCCTAAGCCTTGTGAACTGGTATAGCGGTCTCATGGACCCCTTACCAGTTTACAGAGGGTTAAGTGTAAAAAAACACACTCAAGAAACAAATACTTTATTTTTTTTCTAATATTTACCTCTCATTCATCCCCGAGCACTGTTTCCCACGCCGATCATTCTGGCTTCTGCTCTCCTGCTGTTGCTGGGCAACAGGACATAAAGGTTTAATTAAAACAATTACCTGGGGTCCCCCCTCCTGGGCGACCACATTTTTTTGGGGGATTTTTAAGGGTTAAAAATAAAAAAAATGGCATGGGGTCCCCCCTACCCAGCATAACCAGCTATGAAGGGCTTGTAGAACAGGGTGCAGAGACCTGTTTCGGTGGCCGCCCGCCCTGTAGGATACAAGCCCACATAGCCTTTAGGCCCCTGGGCTATGCTTCCTCCCTGGGCTTTAGCGAGGCAGGTAATGGGGGCTAATGTCAAGTCACCCGCTGGACCCCAAACCTTGTGAACTGGTTTAGGGGTCTCATGGACACCTTACCAGTTCACAAAGGGTTAAATGTAAAAACACAGACATAGCATAGAAAAAAATGACATTTATCTTTTCTTTACTCACCTCCAATCCTCCACTCCTTGTCCCTTGCCACTGTCCTCTGCCGTGGCACATGCCGGGTTGATTGGTGGAGGGCGGCTGGGGAACAGAGTCCCTTGCCCCTCCAACCTCCCTTCACCGATCCTACCCTGGCATCTGACAGCTCAGCGCTGGGATGATGTCAGTGACAGCAGGAGTGGGGGAGAGGGCCTGCTTTGGCTGAAGGGCCCAAGGGGGGGGAGTGATCACGGGTACAGGTGAATAAATTTAATTTTTTTTGCTTTTTTACAGATGTCAGCGGTGGCAGGGGGGAGCACTAGCAGGGGGAAACACCAGGCCCGTAAATTTTATGTGGTTCACAATTAATAGTTGGAGAGCCACGTGAATTTTATGGGCTTGGCATTTAAAAGGTTGATATGTGAAATTTCAGACCACTTGACAATATAGTATGCTTTTTCCATTGAAAAAAACCCATGCCGCAGACGTTGGCATTTTTTTTTCGGTGAAAAAGACATACAGTCTAGTTTTTTTGGTAAAAGTAAAATAAAAATGTCTTCTATTGCCCCCCCCCCCCACTCCTTGAGCCAACCAGGCACAGGGGCTTGCATTGGACTAAGGGACACATGTCCTGAAGCGTCTCATGTGACCTATTGTGCTGGATACATGCTTTTATGCAAGTGAGTAACATTTCTTTTTTTAATAATTCTTTATTTTTGTTTTACAAGGTAACAGGGTGTACAACATAGGTAAACACACAAGGGAGGTGTAGCTGTCCGTAGCTCACTTATCCAAATATATTTAAGATCAAACCTTTAATACAATAACATTTGTCAAACGAATACATTATCATATAAAGAAGAAGAGGGAAACAGTCTCAGCATACACATCATGCTTCGTGGGTGGCTAGTGGTTCTAATCTTTTATCATCAAGGGGGGGTTGGGAAGGCCTAATGGGGGGGATCTCCCCTACACCGCGATTTTATATTATTCCCATGCGTTCTTCCGCCCCACATAACTGTACTGCCTTTTATCCTGCTCTGTATGTGAGGACAGTATAAGACAATTGTCTAAGATATAAGGGGAAGGGGGAAGAAGGGGGGGGACCGGGTACAGGACTTCTCACAGTTGGGTGGGACGCCTGATCCCATAGGGCACTCACATAGCCACCATTTTCTCTCACCCCAGCTCTTATTAAATAACTAAGTCTCTACACACACTCGTTTGGCACGGCGGCAGTTCAAACCACCCGTATTAACTCAACCATCTATCAGGGATCTGTATTCCTCTGACTCTTGGAAGACCAACCAGGGCCTCCAAGTGTTCCCAAACTGCTCGTCCCTGTCATGAAGGGACAGGGTCATGTCCTCCATTTCTCTAATGGAGGACACTTCCCTCAACCAGTCCCTCACCGACGGGGGCACCTTTTGTTTCCACAGTCGTGGGACCACCTGCTTAGCCGCGTTTAGCAGATGCGCCAACAGGGACCTCCTGTATTTCCCGATGGGGCGGTCAACTAAATGCAGGAGTATGACGGCAGGATCGCCCCGTGTCTGGAATCCCGTGATCTTTTCGATAATAGGGATGACCCTACCCCAGTATGTCTGGACCCTGGGGCACTCCCAGAAAATATGAAGCCCCCTTTCCCGACCACACCTCCAGCAGCAGCTGTCTGTCCCCGGGAACATCTTGCTAATCCTATCCGGGGTGTAGTACCATCTCGTTAATAGCTTGTAGTTCATTTCCTGCACCTTGGTGGCAACTGAGGAGGTGTGCGCCAACACTGCCACCTTCTCTCTTTGTTTATCTGAGAGGGGTCTTCCCAGATCTGCTTCCCAGTCCCCCCAGATCTTTGGAGCGGTCTCTTGATTTCCGGAGAGCAGGGAGTATATCTTAGAGATAAGGTGGGAGCGTTCCAGCTCGCCTGTACAGATCTTTTCAAAGACTGTGAGGCTCCTGCACCTATCCCTCCTAAAGCCTATGCGGGATAAGTAAGACTGGAAACAAAGGAGGTTCCAGGAATCAAGGTCCCTATCCGGCCATTTATCTTTCAATACACTCAGTGAGGTCCAGCCATTTGCAGTTATCAGGTCCCCGCTTCTCAGGTGTGGCAAGTCTCCCCATCCCCTGAGTGAGGCTCTAGAACTGCTCGAGGGGAGTGTAGGATTGTTTTGGAGAGAGGTCAAGGGGGTTGGCCAGGGCGATATCCCCTCTCTAGCCCTATTCTTCCTAAAGGCGGTCAATGTTGCTGATATCGTGCGGTGCGTCTTAACATCAGACAAGGGGATTTCTTTATTCCATGGGACAACGTGAAGGGGGGTCGGCGCCATTGCTCTTTCCATGTTTACCCACCTCTTTGTAGTTCCACCCAACTGCCATTCGCATACCCGCTGCAAGTGGGAGGCTAACCAATATTGTTTTATATCCGGCAGCGCCATCCCTCCCCGCTGCTTCGGTCCACACAAGATCTGGAACCTTATCCTGGCTGCCTTCCTCTGCCAAACAAATCTTTTAAATGCCTGATTCAGATCCCTAAAAAAATGCTCGGGGAGGTGGATCGGCAGGGATTGGAAGAGGAACAGCAGGCGAGGCAACACCGACATCTTGATAATGTTGACTCTACCCATCCAAGAAAAGGTTCCCATTTCTCCAGATTTGTCTTTATCCGTCGCGCAAGGGGTGCAAAGTTTTTAAGGCGAAGATGAGCGGGAGTTGACTCGGCAGTTGAGTACCCAGATAAGAAATTGAGGCACGAGCCCATCGGAAAGAGAAGGACTGCATCAAGGTCACGCTCAGCCCCGCCGGGAGTGTCACGTTTAGGGCCTCTGATTTACTGAAGTTTATTTTGAAGAAGGAGAGTCTTCCGTATACTTCAAACTCTTTCAATAGTACCGGGAGGGATATTATCGGATTAGTGATGAAAAAAAGCAGGTCATCTGCGTAGGCTGCTATTTTGTGTGAGCCCTCCGAGGCGTCCACCCCCTGGATGTCCCAGTTGCTCCGCACCTTACATAAAAAGGTTCCAGTGAGAGGGCAAAGAGGAGGGGCGACAGTGGGCAACCCTGTCGGGTGCCATTGCGAATGAGAACCGGCTCGGACAGGAGGCCGTTCACCCTAATCCTAGCCGAGGGGGCAGTGTATAGGGCTTCAATGTAGCTCCTCATCATATCTCCCAGCCCAGCGTGGCGAAACCTCCAATTGACCCTGTCGAAGGCCTTCTCTGCGTCTGTAGACAGGAGCATTGCGGGGAGCCCCTCAGACCATACCTTGTAGATCACGTTGATGGCTCTCACCACGTTGTCCCTAGCCTCCCTTTCCAACACGAATCCCGTCTGGTCCAGGTGCACAACCTGTGCTACTACTGGGGCTAATCTGTTAGCGATAATTTTCGCATACAGCTTCAGGTCCGTGTTGAGGAGGGAGATGGGGCGGTAGCTTTGACACACCAACGGGTCCTTACCGGGCTTATGCAGGACTGTGATGTGAGCCTCGAGCTCCCTGTCCGAGAAGGCACCCCGTATTTCCGGGTCTGTAATTGAGTTCCAGGCTTTGAGCAGATGGGGGCCTAGGACTGGGAGAAACGATCTATAATACTTTACAGTGTAGCCGTCAGGGCCAGGGGCCTTTCCAGGTGGGGTCTGCTTTAAGGCTTTCTCTAACTCCTCCATGGCAATAGGGGCCTCCAGGGACTCCGTAACTTCTCTCGGGGCTATGGGCATCCCAGAGCTCCGTATGTACTCCCGTACCCTGTCTTGTGGGGTACCCCCCATCGCGCCTGGCGACAGGTTGTATAGGCTTTCGTAATATGCTCGGAACGTGGCGGCAATCTTTTCCGGGGCGTGTTGTTTCTGTTGAGACCCGTCCCGGATTTCAGCTATGTAATTTTGGGCACGTTGTTTTCGCAGAGCCCAGGCTAGGAGTGCGCTGCTCTTGTTCCCGAATTCGTAATATGTGCGCTTACATTTTTTAATCACAGCGCGTTTAAGGCTTCCCTTGCTTGCGTCAGCTTGCCGAGGACCCGGGACACCTCGGACTGCTTGTGGGTCTGCTCTAAGGCCCTGACCCTATCCAGGAGCTTAGCTAGTTGGCCCTCCCTTTCCTTTTTTAGTCTGGAGGCTTGGTTAATCAGCGTGCCCCTAATCACGCTCTTGTGCGCCTCCCACAGTGTCAAGGGCGACACTTCCCCGGTGCCATTCTCCCTAAAGTAGTTCTTGATGTTCTCATTGACCTCCTGTGTGACAAAAGTGTCCTGAAGAAGGGACTCATTAAGTCTCCACGTCATTGGGGCGAGGGGTCTATCGCTAATGTTCAGGACCAGGTAAACCGGTGCATGATCGGAGGAAGAGGCCGGGTATATGCCACCCCCCACCATTCTGTCCAGTAAGCTATGTGAAACCAAAATGTAATCGATCCTGGAGTACGTCCCGTGGACCCTAGAGAAGAAGGAGTAATCCCTCTCCTTGGGGTTGGCAACCCGCCAGGCGTCCACCAGTTGCATACAGTGCAATTTTTTCCGGAGTACTCTGATGCTTGCCTGGGACAGCGCTGATTTGCCTGTGGATGTGTCTAAAATGGGTTCCATAGCCAGGTTAAAATCGCCCCCCAGGATCACCTCCCCCTCTGCGAACTCTTCTAGTTTGTCGAGCGCCTGGGTCAGGAACCTGAGCTGGCCTTAGTTAGTGGCATAGAATGATGCAAGTGTATATTTCCTACGACCCAGCAGCCCTTTAATCATTATCACTCTACCCCATTCATCACTCCATTCCTCCTGTGTAGTAAACTGGAGGTCCCTGGACATCAGAATTGCGACTCCCTTTTTTTTCTTACCCTCCTCTGTGCAGCTGGTGTATATCTGGACAAAGTCCCTGCCAGTGAGTCGCGGGACTGCGGTCTTTTTAAAATGGGTCTCCTGAATAAATGCTATCTTCACCCTCTGCCTCCTCAACTGCTGCCGAAGGATCGTTCTTTTCTCCGGGGAGTTAAGCCCCTTCACATTGAGCGACACCACCTTTACAGAACTCATCTCTAAGCCAAGTCTCAAGGAGTCCTAAGGAAAAGGGCGACGTAGGGAAGGGGGGGGAGTAGGGGGAGGTAAGACAAGGGGCTTCTAAGACAAGGGTAGGGGAAGGGGAAGAGGGGGCTGGAGAGTAGTGGAAAGCTAACTCCAGTAAAGTACCGGTGCTACGCCAACTGACGTGCATCGGCTACGGTGCCAATTACTTTCACGGGGTGGGCGCCTGGCCCGAGTCCCCCGATGGGATATAAATCTCGCTCTCCCGTCTAAGAGGATCCGAGGGTCCTCTCAGAGGGGCGCACGCAAGATTCCGTGGGGGGTGGAAGGTCTAACTCTCGGTCGGTGCACGGGGTCCGCACCTTGAATATCGCTAATTAATGAGGCACAGAACAATTTTAAGAGCGAACAAGTAAAAACAAATCAAACTTAACTTTAACCATAACTAAGGCATCAAACCAGCTGAATGAGATGTAAACATTTCAAAACTGATGGATGACTGCAAAGCTCACCGTCCACCCGAGCTCCTCGCACCATGCCCCAGGAGACTCCCAGCAGCTGGCTCGTGGGTCGACTGCGGACTGATCATCCCAGCTCCCCGTGCAAGGGGGGCAAGCAATGATGATGGCGGGGAGCGGGGAGGACACCGAAGAGGCAGCAAAGGAGAGAGAGAAAAAACACATATATATATATTCAGAGCGTTAGTACCGGGGGCAGCGTTTCTACCCAGCGGGGCCGGATCACTCCAGGCCTACCTACGCCGTCCCCTCCCTCCTCCACGGCCACCCGGGGACCACCCCCTGGGCGACGGGGCAGCCGCCCGGCGAACACGGCCAGATCGGGCGCAGTCCAGTCCGGAATGTCAATCGGCTCAGAATCCAAGAAACGAAAAAGATCCGGCAACTGTCCTGGGGCTTTAAGTATGAAAAGGCTTCCGTTCTTCCGACAATGAGCTGAAAAGGGTGGCCCCATCTGTATACCGCTCCTTGTCGGCTAATTACTTCCAGCAATGGTTTCAGGATCCTGCGCATGTGCAATGTCCTGCGGGATAAGTCCTGTAGGATGATCACCTGGGCTCCCTGGTATGTGAGGGGCCCTTTTTCCCAGGCCCTTCTCAGAATCTCCTCCTTTATTTTGAAGAAATGGACTCTGCAAATGATGTCTCTGGGTCTGTCGCCTTCCTGAGGGGGGGGGCCCCAGGGCCCTATGCACCCGGTCTAGCTCAATGACATTCTCGCTTGGCTGCTCGAGTAGGGTGTTGAAGATGGAAGTGAAGGCAGAAGACCCTGAGCTCCTATCGACTCCGGGACCCCCCGTAGCCGGAGGTTATTCCTTCTGCTCCTGTTTTCCGCGTCGTCATGTGCCAGGAACAGATCCGAAAAAAGCCTTTTGTTGGTTTCTTGTTGCTGCTCCATCGCCGTCATTCGTTCTGATAGGGCACTATGCGAGGTTTCCATGCCATCCAATCTCTGGGTGACCTCCGTCACTTTTCCCTGGAGGCTCGCCAACTCTCTTTTTATAGTCCCTTCCATTCTAGAGACATACCCATCAAAGTCTCCTCGTGTAGGGAGGCCTCGTAGGGCCTCACTGATATTGATACGAACTGCCTCCACTACAGACTGTGATATAATATCCAGGGGGATGGAAGGGGCCTGACTCTGCCCGGGTGTGGAGGCCCACTCCTCGCATCTCTTCCGTTGCGTGTTATAAGGGGGCGCACGCTGATCGAGCTCCCATGACGGGCTGGGCCATGCCCGATCAGCTCGGGGAGGGAGGTCACTAGCTTGAGGCCTCTCAAGGGATGCGACACGTTGTGAGAATCCCCCGTCGGACCAGGAGCCGCGCCGCTTTGGCCTTGGCTTTCTAGATGTTGGGGACGTCACTGGACTAATGTGTGGCGACGTTATGTGTATGCCCCATCTTGAGTTTGGGCTCCCAGGGGACGTTGGGGTGCCCGACATGAAGCTGCTCCCGGGGGACGCCTGTGTGCCTGTCATTGCTGGGGGCCTGGACTGGGCCGGACCAGGGCCATTCATGAGGGGAGGCCACTCCCTGTGATCCGGGGAGTCAGGGCTGACAGCTGGTGTCCCAAAGTCCTGTGACCCTAGTACATGCAGAGTTGGCAGCATTGACCCTCTCCCTCTCTGGGGACGCACGTCCCCTATTGCCTGTGGAGTTGTGGATGATTGGGGACAAGTGCTCAGGCTTGGGCCCTTCTCTGCACTCGGCGCAGCAGGCCCGCCGGGTAATCCCCCGGTCTCTCCCATCGGCCGGTCCGGCGCCCCTTGCACGAGCGCCCGGACCACATGCGGGCACCCCCGCTCTTCTGCTGACATTGGCAGCTCACTGCCTGGGTGGGCAGCCAGTCTCGCCTCCTCCTCCTCTGTGGGACTGGCGCCCTTCACTGCCGCCAGCCCGGGCGCTGAAGCACTCACCGCACGCCGCTCCCCGCCAGTCCGTCCCGCGGCCCCGCCCGCCGCCATCTTGGCTGATGTCGCCGGCTCTTCTGCCTCCTCTCCCCTCGCGAAGTAGGAGGTGATGGCCCGTTCCTTGTTCCTCCAGGCTGGTGGGCGCTGCTTCCCCTTCCTGGACATCCGTCTGCCTGTCGCCGGTTGTTGATTGTGCCTCTGATCGTGGTGAGTAAGGTGCGGAGCTCCCTCAGATCGCTCCTCACGCCGCCATGCCAAGCCACGCCCCCCAAGTGAGTAAAATTTTAATGACAGCTGGATTTCGTTTGGGACTTTTACTGTTCCTGGAGGCGATAGTGCCCTCCCTTCTGTGCCAATGTCAATTTGAATTGGTGAGCTGCCTGAAATGATGTGGCTTTATTCACAGGGGCTGGTTTAGGTGCTTACCTGTCAGCCCTACCGGTTCACCAGCCTCTATGGTCTTCTGGGGTAGTCGGGGGTATCGCTTGCAGATGACACACTGGCCCCTCTACCCTGTGAATTGGTGTAGGGGTCCCCTTACCATGTCCTACCCACCCCAACCCACAGTTGATCTAGTATTATTTTTTTTCTTATGTTAACAAATGTGTGTTTTAGCTGTTGCTATTAACAATGTACATAAGGTCTGTACACCTGAAAGGGAGCAGTATCAAGACATTGCCCGACACGGACACCTATGACGGGTGACCCTTTTCTTGGTTTGGAAGGATTAACGTTTTGAAGATGGACATCCTCCCCAAATTTCTTTATATCTTCCAGCTCATACCTATCTATCTGCCTTCTTAGTTTTCTTTAATAAACTAAAGACTGCGTTTCTGAGGTTTACATGGGGCACGGTAAGCCCCGGATACGATTCAGTACTTTAACAAGGCTTAAATCTGATAGAAGGACAGGCCTCCATACCTTGAAAACCAAGCCATAACGTTCCGCATAATTGACTGGACCCATAAAAGAAAAGAAAAACAATTGGTAAACCTAGAAAGAGCACAATCTCCCCTAAAGCCTATATTGCTACCCTAGGGAAGCCTGCGACCGTTCTTGGCAGGACAGTGCCTTCTGGTCTGGGATAAATTAACTAGACACTATTTGCTAATTAACGGGCCAGATATAATTAATTGGCACCAGGCATATAGGCTAGGAGTTTATTCTTAGTATACAGTACGTCCTGCTCCAGATATAGTACTTACACTTGGGTTATCCTCCGCCAGATGGCGCTGCACTGCAGAGACATGCAAAACAGGCTCCTCCCGGCCCCTCAAATACCCGGGGACCTCCTACAAATCCCCAGATTTCTCTGCAGTGCCGACTGCGAAGACATGAAGTAACACTCTCTCGCAGGTGAGCGGGGCTATTACAGCCTGCGGCCCTGTTGGACTATTCCCACCCGTCCTCCTTGTGATGTGCCTCCCAGCCTGGGCTACGCTGGTCGGGTGAAGGTAGGCAGCACCATGCGTGCTTATGGAGCCATGCTCCACCGCAGTCCCCCACCAAAGGGTAGGCAGTTTAGGCTGATGGTGAGCCTCTAGTGGATGCCCCTCCCGCATTATTGCCCCATGCCCCGTGTAGCGGTGGGCCCTATACAAAGGGCCGCCATCCTCCCTCGTTGCCCCCTGTAGCTCGGGGGGAAAGAAAGGGGGTGTGTGTGTGTGGCGGTCTCAAGTGTACTGTGATTACACGCTTATGGCCTTAGTATTGCCCTTGACTTGTAACTTGGTGCCAGAGCCGCGCTGTTTGCCTTTTTATTGTGTATCTGCTGCCGTCGCGCTCGTCTCCTTCCCTTTATTGGATGTGCTGTGCCGGGCGGCGGCGGCGGCGCCATTGGCAAATCATCTATTCTATGTGTGTCATACACTTTTGCTTCTATTTACTACTTTCTTAGAGCTTCGCGCTCTTCGGGGGGGGGGGGGACCTGGTTTAGCGTGCTCCGCGTCACGGCCCGCTCTGGCCCGCCCTTCGAGGTTCGCTTGGCGCCATTTTGATGCTAGTCGCGCGCGCGGTAACGGCCCTCCTCCTCCCTTGTTCTGCAAGTGCCCTCGCGGGCGATTTTCATGATTCTTTATTACTGCGCTTGGTTCTGACACCCTTTATTCCCATTATGTCTTTCAGATGGTTGAATCCAGTGGCTTCTCCCGGCCCGGTTTAAATTATAGCGGGCCTTGTAAAATTCTCCCACCTTCCTAGCGGGTTGCCTATAGCGTAAATCCCTGCTGGCATATTGTGCCTAGATAATCACCATATGGAGGCATCTCAGAGTAATGTGAGTGGGGTCCCTCTGGGACAAGACCGGCGGTGTATGGCGTGTGGACAACCCCACGCTGACGCTGACAGGGCATGGGTCTGCGGACCATGTGCCGAACAAGCGCTGGCCCTGCAATCAGGCTTGCCAGTGGCTGCACCTTGTTTCGATTCACCTACTTCCCCATGCTTAAATCTCACTCCGGATGAGTTGCATACTTGTGGGGATTCTCAGCCTGTTATGTCTGCCAGACTGCATACAGCTGCACAGATTATTGCGAGGTTGTCAGAGCTCAAGGGCCCTAGTAAGAAGCGGCATGTAAGAAGACGCCTCGTGTTAATGTTTTTCCTATGGGAACTCAGGAGTCTACTACTCTGTGTGGCTATACCCCTTCTGATAAAGGAGAGTCCTTATCTGACTCAGGCTCAGCTGATGAGAGGCCGAGGAGTCAAGACGATTCTGGCCCTGAATATTGGGGCCAGAGCGACACTGAAAATTTGTTGATCAAGGTTTTTGAGATTCTGTCTATCTCTCTCCCTGGTGAGGCCCCCAAGCGGAGAGGGGAGCGTTTCCATACAGCAACTGCTCGTTTGGAATTCCTGGAGCAAGCACCTTTCCAGTCCCTTGTGCTCAAGGAATGGGAGTACCCCAGTAAACTTCCAGGGGTCCCAGGGGACTGGAATAGGAAGTACCCCTTTCCCCCTGAAGTGGTTAAATGTTGGTCATCCCCCCCCCCGAGGTGGATGCCCCAATTATAGGGGTTCCTAACCCCCCCTTTATTGCTTTCCCTGCTTATGATACCCTTCGGGATGCTGAGGACTGGCGCATTGACCTGCTGGCTTCCCACGCCTTTGCATGTGCAGGGACGGCGCTGCGCCCGGTCTGTGCCTTGGCTATTACTGCTGCTAAGAAGACTCTTACCGGGCTCCCCTTTAAAGGGCGTCGCCTGTTCGGGGCCCGCCTAGACCTGTTTAATAAGAAGGGCAAGTCACCCCAACGCAGGTGGCCGTCCCGGACCCCTTGGGGCAGGGGCACCCATCCTCCCCCCTACCATAGTGTTAAACAGGAGCCAGGGGTGTCCTTAGCGGGGGCTCGCGCAGATTCCTGCCCCAGGAGCAGCAGACAACGTCCTGGGCCCTCAGGCGGGGTTAAACCTAAATCTTCCACCCCCAGATCTTCCACCAAGTCCCATCAAGCATGATGGGGCACCCTCGCCCGTTTGGGTGAGGGGACGGCTGCGACACTTTGCTCTTGTCAGGAGGCATCACGCCTCATACTGGTGGATTCAGGAGGTAGAGTCCTCCAGATACAAGATAGAGCTTGCTGCGTGGCCTCTCCCAGGATTATCAGGTCCCGGGTGCTTCTGGTCCCTGCATCTGTTCAGTGCTGGTGCAGGCCATGCAAGGCCGGCGGGGTCTGGGGGTCACTTGCAGATTGCCCTTATCAGGCAGAGGCAGGGGCCGCTACAACTACCTTTACACAGTTCCCCTAAAGGATGGGTCAGTCTGGCTCATTCTGGATTCACAGATTCTCGGCAATTCCTCAATTGCTGGCAGTTTCTGCTTGGATACTCTTAAATGGGCCATCAGCTCCTTGTGCCCAGGGGGCTTCTTGCCATCCGTGGAGATCAAAGATGCTTATTTTCACCTCTCTGTGCCTTCGGGACTCCGAGGTTCTACAGGTTCGCGTTGGAAGACCAACTCTACTATATTATGGCCTTGTTATCTGGCTTCCCTTCAGCCCCCAGAGTGCTCACCAAGGCGCTGGCAGGGGTGATGTCTCTGATGAGACCAAGGGGCGTCCGTGTGATGACCTACCTGGACGCCCTTATACCTTTCCAGTCTCTACATCAGGTTATGTTGGATACTTGACTGGAGGTGTCCCTTGGGAGTCATTTGGTTGAGTGATCAATCACCCCGGGTCCTCATTGTCCCCCTCATTGGTAATTCCATTTCTAGGAATGAATCTGGATATGGTTCAGGCAAGAATCTTCCTTTCTCAAGCTATAAATTGGACAATCGAGTTGCATGGGCTCAGTCCCTCATAGCTGTCCCCGTCCCTTCACCAGGCAAGGATGCAGCTGGTAGGCCCGTTGGTGGTTGGCTTTGAAGCGGTCCCTTATGCTCAGTCCCCCTGGGGCCCTTCGGCAACTGCTCCTATGGTTAGTACAGGACAAGGATCCAGCATCCCTGGAGCAGGGTCTGTGTGCCTTCCCCCCTGGTTGGGAGATCCTTCTTGGAGTGGATGAACTCAAAGAATCTGTCTGGGAGCAGTCCCCTTCTGGCCTCTTCCCGGAGCCGCTCACCATGGATGCCAATCTATCAGGGTGAGGGGGGAGTTTTCTTCCGAAACTCCCGGCGATTCCAGGGGAGGTGGGGCCCTTAGGAGGTCCATACACCTATCAATGTTTGAAACAGTGAGCGTTCAGATTGTTCTAACTCGCTTGACTACCCCTCTTCAGGGACTGACTGTTCGGAGGGCTCAAACGTCTTGCGGCAGTGGCCTACATTAATCATCAGGAAGGGACCCGGAGCAGGAGGGTCCTCCAGGAAGTGTATCTGATCCTGATCTGGGTGGAGGACAGTGTTCCCTGCATATCAGTCGTATGCGCTCCGGTGGGGGTCCCCCTGCGACAGGGTGTGCTAATCCCTGTGTCTCTATAATGGGGTCTAACTAGTTGTAGATCTGTTTGTGTCCCGTCACTATCACTAGCTCTCAGCCCTGGTCCCTGTCCCAGGATCCTCTGGCTGTGGTCATGATGCCAGAGTAACTTCATGGCAGGTCATTCTGTTCTGCATGTTTTTTCTCCATTCCCCCTGCTAGGCGGGGTTCTGCACAAGATTGCTCTAGAGGAGGACCAGTGATTCTGGTGGCCCCCAGGTGGCCAGGGAGAGTGTGGCTCACAGACATGGTACTGAGGGCAGTGGATCTGTACGTTCTGCCAGGAGTGCCAACTCTGATTGCTCAGGGTCCCTTACGTCACCCCAATCTACAGACTCTGCCCTTGACGGCCTGAATGCTGAAACATCCATCTTGATGGAGACCGCCTTATCTGTCTCGGTGATTGAGACTATGGGAAGTCTAGGAGTAAGCTTCTTCTTCTTTTTCTTCCATCCATTTTTGAGTTTGGTGTAACCATATTGGTTGGCGTGAATCTAGGTCTCTTCCCTGTCGGGCGTTCTCTGTTCCCCGGGTTCTAGAGTTATTACAACATGGTTGGAGTTTGATCTCTTACTTGGTACTTGGAAGGGTCAGGTTCTGCCCTGTCCGCCTTCCTTAGTAGTCTTTTCCTCAGTTTTTTCCTTGGTTAAGACTTCCTTTCTGGGGGTTGCTTGTGTGTCCCCTACGTAATACTATGGTCTCTATATTGGGATTTGACCTTGAGTCTTTCTGCCTTGCAGGGTGTTCCCCTTGGACCTATTCAGGGTGCTGTTTTGCTGTTTTTTACCCTCAAGGTTGTCTTTCAGGTGGCTGTTATTTCGGTCAGACGTGTGCCTGAGCTGCCGGCTCTGTCTATCTAGTCCCCATTCCTTGGTATACCCTGGACAGGTGGTGTTCCGCTTTCAGCTGGATTTTCTGCCTAGAATGGTGTCTCATGTTCATTGTCTCAAGATATTGCTCTTCCCTCTGTGCCTGATTCCTAGCAATGCTGAGGTAAGGGGTTCTGCATTCCTTGGACAGTTGTTGGAAGTTCCTTTGTAGTCTCTTGTCCTTTAGGAGAACTGATGCCCCTTTGTTGGCCTATGGCCACTACATCCTGAATGCGCCCTATCTCGTCTAATCTCGGGGGGCTAGGCGGTGTTGGGACTGGTCATTACTTGGATGTGTTGGTCCTTTCTGGTCCATGGAAAGGTGTTTGGCTTCTGCCAAGCCTACTGTTAGCATTTGGATTCGTCAGGCTGTTACTCAGGCCTATTCCGCTAAGGGGAAGTTTCCCCCCTTTTTTTGCCTTGTTCTTATTCTTCTCGTGCTGTTATGCCTCTTGGGCTTGGTCAGCACCAGGCTTCTGTTGAACTAGTTTGCTAGGCCGCTTTTTGGTCTTGCTCATACCTGTCAAGGTTTTACAAGGTTGATGTTAAGGCCTCAGCTCATGCTGGCTTGGCTGCAAGGTTTTGCAGGTGACAGTGGTTCTAACTGTCTGCTGTTGCCTTTTTTGTTGGGGATCCCACCCTACTTACGGACACTGCTATTGGATGTCCCAAGTGTAAGTACTATATCTGGAGCAGGACGTACTGTATACTAAGAATAATACAATTCTGTGAAATACTCACCTGTAGAATTGGTATTATAAGTATACAGTACGTCCTGCTCCACCCCACCCTGGTTTTGCATTATTCTGGATCCCCTGTATGGTGATTGTTATCATTGTTGTAGTTACCAGTTTTGGTGGTTAATTTCTCCCGGCTTCTTGTTCACTGCTTTTCAATGCTGGGGATTTGTGGGAGGTCCCCGGGTATTTGAGGGGCCAGGAGGAGCCTGTTTTGCATGTCTCTGCAGTGCAGCGCCATCTGGCAGAGGATAACCCAAGTGTAAGTACTATATCTGGAGCAGGACGTACTGTATACTTATAATACCAATTCTACAGGTGAGTATTTCACAGAATTCTATTTTTAACATGGGAGGGCTCTTGCAACGTTACCATAGGCCGCATACTGATATAAGACAGGCTTCCCACACTTGACGACTTGATGGATTGGGCGCCAGGGGGCACACATTTCATGGTTCTATAGACAACTGAGCACCGTACTGGGTGCTAGACCATTGACACACTTAGAACACACCCTCACTCAGGCACCTCCCTTAGCACACGCTATCTCGGTTCTGTAGCGAACCCTTTTAGAGACGCTACACAATTCCCCACTGGGATTTATTCGAAGATGGGAAGAGGAGTTGGGAGTATCTGTATCTAGGGAGGGCCTTGCCAAGATGTCTTTTTACTCACCAGTTATCAGTCACATGTGTGGCTCAAGAAAGTAATTCTAAAGTCCTGTCCTGTTGGCACAGGTGCCGCATGGACTTGTAAAAGTTTGATACATCCTGCTCTGACAGGTGTAGGAGGTGCCTGTCTTGGCCCGGCTCCATGGGCCTTATCTGGTGGAGTTGCCCACCAATTAAGACTGTGGGGAAAGTTCCTATTCAATTTAGAATGCTATTACAGCATTAGCAGCTCATAACACACCCCAGCTGGCACTGCTGTCTCTGCTCCCGGGCTCTAAAAACAAAAAAGGGTCTTGAGGTATTTCATAACGGCTATGAAGACAATTATTCCAAGACATTGGATTTCCCCCAATCTCTACCTCACTCATGGAATGGGTGCGGGAAGTGGAAGTTATACGCCACATGGAGGAGCTAGCCGCAGAGTCCCTGGGAACCCAAGAGAAGTTTACCATGACCTGGGTCGGATGGTTGGACTACAGGGACACCCACCTGGTTACAGAGGTGTAACAGGCAGCTACCTGTCTGTATTCCTATCCCCCCTTCTCTCCTATCCCTTCATACCTTCTGACCTCTTCCCCCTTCCTTTTTCTCTTAGGGTCGGTCTTTGAACCTCGTCCTCTCCCACTCATTCTCATCCACCTCTTTCTTTTTTTGCCTCAAATTATCTAGCTCTCAATAGACGCCACACATCTGGTTCCAGGACTAGCTTCGGACGCCCCAACCTAGCCTAAGGAAATGAGTGTCAAATTATAGAAGGCCCTAAATAGAAGTTCATGATTTCCTCAGTGCTTGAGCCATACTCCTCAGAACTAATCCACTAGTATACAAGGGAGATAAACGAGTTCCCTTCCAGAATGTCACATAGCGGTTTGGAATTTGGGGACTAGAACAGAGGGTTTTTGTCGACTGTTGGCGTAAACCTTCTTGAAAGAGGATCTTGTGGTATAGTGACTTTTCCCACCACCTTCAATGTTATTCATTAGCATGTGCCACAAGTGGAACGGTGATGGCTACTGTACGTGTGGATATTTGTGTGGGTGTATGCTGGTACATATATATATATATGGATATATTTATGTTGATATGTATATGTATGCTTATCTATATGTGTATTGACATGTTTCCTTTCCTTAGACTTGCTATTGTTTTGTTCATGACCTCAGCAGCAGGCCCTGTACACATTTGGCAATAGCATCAGACTTGAGGTAGTGAAAACTGCTTCCACAGAACAAAAATTTGCCAACATAAGAAAAAAAAACACATGTTCAAATGCTGGGAGCTGGGCCATGATGTAACCTGGCAATTGTTAATGCTGCCACTCTTGGCAATCTGGGACGTCTAGGAAATTGCATGATCTATTGTTGGTAAAGGAGACCAGACAGGACCATTCAAGGATGAACTGCCTGTGGGGGTGAGGCATGGAGGGTAAATTAGTCAGAAGATGGGTTTTAGTCCACTTTAAAGTGGACCAACACCCTGAGGTGATCGGCCCGGGAATCTATAAGATTCCCGGGCCGATCACCTCACACACCGCTGGACATCCGAGATCGGGATGTCCCGCGGGGTGTAGACCCCCCAAAACCCCCGAAAAACCTTACCTCTCCAGCCGCTGCTTCCGCCGCCACCGCCTCACTCGCGCTCCTCTAGACGTGCGCGCGCCCACGCCGGCCGTCTCTGAATGGCCGGCGCGGGCGCGCACATGTCAAGAGTGACGCGCGGGAGGCGCCGACGGGCAAGCTGCTTGTACGTCGCTGTCAATCAGCTTGTCCGTCGGCGCCGATTGGACGCCGCGGCCACGTGGGAGCGGGGAGAGGTGAGTTTTGGGGGCTTTCTGGGGGGTTTCACACGGCGGGGCACCCCCGATCGGGGTGGCCCGGGGAAGTGGACCAATACCCAGGAAAGTCAAAATCCTGGGTGTTGGTCCACTTTAACCCAGTGCTTAGTGTCTTCCAGTACATGTTAAGGAGTCCACTACATTTTAAGGGTCACTTAACTAACTAGGAAAGAATTCAGACACCGGCCATGATTGCAATATGATTAAGGTCCCTGGGCAATGGCACCTTATCCAAAAATAGCATTTAACTAATTCTTACCCTTCACACTAAAGGGCCCAAAAGGTATAATTAGGGTGTCTGGGCAGTGACATCCTATCCAAGAACAGTATACAATGCTTAACCATCAGGTAATGGCAAAAAGATGCCTAAAGTATATTCAGGGCCTCTGGTAGGTGACATTGTCTACAAGGACAGTATAATAAATGACATGGCATATGTTTCTCTATTTTATGCACTATTTTAAGCTCACTAAGCCAAGAACAATAAAAAGCTCCCAGATTGCCACTCTGAAACCTCCTGGTCTCTGAGAAAAAGGAGCACAGCAAGCATGCACCCCAGAAATTATTGAGCCACAACCTATTCTTGCTCTAGGTCGCCTCTGCCACCAGTCACCATGCCTGTGCACAGCCCCCCCCCATTAATTGCAATGGAGGGAGTTTACCAGCCACTGCCTTGGCACACCCCCTCCATTGCATGGAATGGATGGCACTCAGCACTGGCTCAGTGATTGACCTGGGAGGGCATAGCACCAGGCAGCAGGAGCCCAATATTTGGAAACTGGGAGGAGAGAAGGTGAGTGTCTGTTTTAGTGACCCTTTAACATTGAAAACTAATGATCATATAAAAGCCTTTCTTATACTTGCATCTTTCTGTCCTGTAAATCTTTTCAAATGTATGCATATGGAAGCTATTTTCCTTTATCTAGAATTCAATACATGCAGAAGTGAATGCAAACTGTCTAAATATGACCTATAAATTCGTTGCTAACTAGTGGAAATCATGTAAAAGGAAACAAATGTTTGCATACAGTGATCATTGCACAATACTTCATGATTCCTAGCTGTGTGTAAGGTTTGTATTCTTAGTATACAGTACGTCCTGCTCCAGATTAGATTACTTACACTTGGGTATTACTCCGCCAGATGGCGCTGGACTGCAGAGACATCGAAAACAGGCTCCTCCCGGCCCCTCAAATACCCAGGGACCTCCCACAATCCCCAGATCTTCTCTGCAGTCTGGACTGCAAAGGACAAGAAGGTGGCTCTCTCTTCTCGCAGGTGAGCGGGGCTATTAGCCTGCGGCCCAGTAGGACTATTCCCACCTGTTCCATTAGTAATGTGCCTCCCAGCCTTGGCTGCGCAGGTCGGGTGATGGTAGGCAGCACCGCTGTCAGGTGCTTAGGAGCGCTGCTCCACCGCAATCCCCCACCAAAGGGTAGGCGGTATAGGCATATGGTGAGCCTCTATGGGATGCCCCTCCTGCCCTATTGCCCCGTCTATCGGTGGGTCCTGGTAAGTGGCCGCTGTCCTCCCTAGCCCTCGGGGGAGGGGTGGTGTGTATGTGTATTTGCCTTTGTGCTTCACTTTATTAGGTATTTATGGTTGGTGTCAGTCGCCGTGCTTACTTGGTTGCACTGGTTGTCTTTTTAAAATTGCCGCCGCCGCGCGTGCTTCCACTGTGTTCCGCGCTTGGCGGCGGCGTTACCTCAGGCGCTGGCTGCTTGTCACGTGTACGGCTTCGCGCTCTTCGGGGGGCGGGGCCCGCGGTTGGTGCGTTCCGCGTCACTGTCCCTGCGGCCCACCCCTCGAGGTATACTCGGCGGCATTTTTTATTGGATCCGGCTGCTACGTGACTGGCACTTACCTACCGGAGTCCGTGAGTGCCCTCACGGGCGGCTTTATTTACCATTGTCATTCACATGTCACTTACGGTTCCCCTTTGCTTATGTCTTTCAGACGGGCCGAACCCTATTGGCTTCTCCCAGCCCTACTCCCTCTATTTAGTTATTTAACTTGTGAGGCCTAGTGTGTAATTACTCCATCCCAGGTCGCTTTTATAGCGTGAATCCCTATCGGCTTGTTGTGCCGCTATAATCACCATATGGAGGCGTCTCAGGATAATGTGCTTGGGGTTCCTTCGGGACAAGCCCGGCTGTATGTAGCTTGTGGGGTGTCCCCTATTAGTGCTGACAATGTGCGGGTCTGTGTACCTTGTGCTCAGCAGGTGCTTGCGCTGCAGCCTGGTTTACCAGTGGCTGGGCCTGCGCCTCGCATGGCCTCACCTACTCCCCCGAGCTTAAATCTCACTCCCCGTGAGTTGCATACAAGTGGGGATTCTCAGCCTGATGTCTCTTCTAGACTGGCTAGTGTTGAGAAGTTGCTTGCTAATACCTTGGCTCGTAAGGCCTCTGAAAAAAAGCGACACTTAACGCCTGATGTCACTCTTTTCCCTATGGAAGCTGATGAGTTTTTGGAACTGTCTGGCTATACCCCTTTGGAAGAAGGGGAGTTATTCTCCGACTCAGTGATCTGATGAGAGGCCCAGGGGTCATGACGGTTCTGGCTCTGACCCCTGGGCCCCAGATGATCTGTCTATTTCTCCCCCGGTTGCGGCCCCCAGGCAACAGGGGAATTGTTTCATACTGCTAAGCCACATTTGGAATTTCCTGAGCAAGCCCATTTTAATAATCTTGTGCTCAAGGAATGGGAGCGCCCCAGCAGGCTTCCCGGTGTACCTAAGAGTTGGGATAAGAGGTATCCCTTTCCTGCTGATGTGGTGAAGTGCTGGTCATCCCCTCCTGAAGTGGATGCCCCGGCCCTAGGGTTATCTAACACCTCTGTCATGCACTCCCCTGACTCTACTACGCTGCGGGATGCTGAGGACCGGCGCATTGATCAGCTGGCGTCCCATGCCTTTGCATGTGTGGGTACGGCGCTGCGCCCAGTCTGTGCCTCTGCCATTACGGCTGTGGCTATTAGGACCCTGCTCAGAAGTAACCTTGATGGTGCCCCTGATGATGTGTCTAGTGAGGAGTTTAATGCATTCTCTCGTTGTGATGTTTTTGTGACTTATGTCCTCTCTGCCTTGGATGACACCATTAGAATGTGTGGCAGAACTTCTGCCCTTGTGGTGGCTATATGCCGCTCGGTTTGGCTGCGCCAGTGGGCTGCTGACAATGCTGCCAAGAAGGCCCTCACTGGTTTTCCCTTCAAAGGACTAGGCCTGTTTGGGGACCGTCTGGACCTGTTGCCCAAGCGCAGGCAGCAGTCTTGGCCCTTTCAGGGTCACGGCTCTCTTTCCTCCCCCTACCGTGGTGCTAGACAAGGGAGGGGGGTTTCCCTTACTGGGGCCCGAGGAGACTTCTGGGGTAGGGGCTGAGGACGTGGACGCCCTGGCTCCTCCTGGGGCTCCAAGCTAAAGTCCTCTCCCAAGCCCCCTCAGGCATGAAGGGGCACTCTCACCCATCCGGGGCTTCAGCACTTTGCTCACGTCTGGAGGCTTCATGTCTCAGACCGGTGGATTCAGGAGGTAGTGTCCCCCAGTTACAAGATAGAGTTTGCTGCCCGCCCCCCCCCCCCCCCAAGATTCATCAGATCCCAGATTTCTCAGGACCCTGTGTCAGCTCAGGCTCTAGTGCAGGCGGTGCAAAGCCTTCTGGAGCTGGGGGTCATCTGCCAGGTCCCTTTAAGAGAAAGGGGCAAGGGCTTCTATTCCAACCTCTTCACCGTGCCCAAAAAAGATGGGTCAGGCTTGACTTGAACAAATTTGTCAGGTGCAGGTGTTTTCGCAGTTCCCTGCGTCCAGGGGACTTAATGACGTCTGTGGACATCAAAGATGCTTACCTTCATATTCCTGTGTTTCCAGGTCATCAGAGGTTTCTCAGGTTCGCTCTGGAGGATCAGCACTACCAATTTGTGGCATTGCCCTTTGGTCTCGCTTCAGCTCCCAGAGTGTTCACCAAGGTGCTGGCAGGAGTGATGTCTCTGCTCAGGTCTCAGGGCATCCGCATGCTGTCCTACCTGGACGACATTCCCAGTCCCTATATCAGGCAGAGTTGGATACTCAGCTGGTAGTGTACACTCTGGAGTCATTTGGCTGGGTGATCGACCATCCCAAGTCTTCCCTGTCTCCCTTCTTGGTGACTCCATTCCTGGGAATGAATCTGGATACAGTTCAGGCAAGGATTTTTCTTCCTCAGCAGAAGGTGGACAGTCTGATTGTGCAGGTCCAGTTCCTGCTATCTTTTCATCATCCCTCCATCAGGCAGGGAATGGTGGGTCTGATGGTGGCGTGCTTCGAGGCGGTCCCTTATGCTCAGTTCCACTTGAGGCCTCTGCAACTCAACCTCTTGTCAGTATGGGACAAGGATCCTGCGTCCCTGGACCGGGTCTTTGTGCTTTCCTCCCTGGTCAGGCGGTCCCTCTCGTGGTGGCTGGAGTCCAGGAACCTGTTGGGGGCAGATCCTTTCTAACCCCCTCCTGGGAGACGGTCACCACGGATGCCAGTCTGACAGGTTGGGGGGGGTTTCCCTGCAGTTCCAAGGGAGGTGGAGCCCTCAGGATGCCCACACACCTATCAACGTTCTGGAACTGCGGGCGATCAGGTTGGTTCTGACTAAGTTGACTCATCACCTTCTGGGCCTGCCTGTTCAGGTGCGCTCGGACAACCAGACGGCAGTTGCCTACATCAATCATCAGGGAGGGACCCGGAGCAAGAGGGCCCTCCAGGAAGTGTCTCTGATCCTGACCTGGGGGGAGGCCAATGTTCCCTGCATTTCAGCTGTGTACATCCCGGGGGTCTGCAGGCAGACTCTCTGAGCAGGGGGACCTCTTGCCTGGGAGAATGGTCCCTCTGCAACAGGGTGTTTCAATCCCTGTGTCATCGTTGGGGCCAACCAGATGTGGATCTGTTTGCGTCCCGTCACAATCACAAGCTCACTTGTCTCCCTGTCCCAGGATCCTCTGGCCTTGGCCACGGATGCGCTAGCAATGTTACGGCAGGACTTTCAGCTCCTGTATGTCTTTCCTCCATTCCCCCTGTTGGGCAGGGTTCTGCGCAAAATTGCTCTGGAGGGGGTGCCAGTAATTCTGGTGGCCCCCAGGTGGCCAAGAAGAGTGTGGTTCGCAGACGTGGTGCAGCTGGCAGTAGATCAGTACGCTCTGCCCAGGGTGCCAGACCTGCTCACTCAGGGTCCCTTACGCCATCCCAATTTACAAACTCTGGCTTTGACGACCTGGCTGCTGAAACCTCCATCTTGATGGAGAAGGAGCTGTCTACCTCTGTTGTTGATACCATGATAAAGGCTAGGAAAAAGTCTTCTTCTTCCATTTACTACAGGGTTTGGCGTGCCTACATTGACTGGTGTGAGTCGAAGTCTCTTCCCTGTTGTGTGTTCTCTATTCCCAGGATCCTGGAGTTCCTGCAGCATGGGTTGGAGATGGGGCTCCAACTCAGTACTCTGAAGGGTCATTTTTCTGCCCTGGCTGTTTTCTTCCAGAAGTCCTTTGCCCAGCATTCTCTGATCAGGACTTTTTTCTAGGGGGTTTCTCATGTTAGGGCCTCAGCTGATGCTGCTTTTGGCCGTAAGTTTCTGCAGGTGGCAGTGGTATGACCTGTCTGCTGTTACCTTTGGGGATCCCACCTTACTTTATGGACACTGCTTTTGGATGTCCCAAGTGTAAGTTATCTAATCTGGAGCAGGACGTACTGTATACTAAGAATAATACAATTCTGTGATTACTCACCTGTAGAATTGGTATTATGAGTATACAGTACGTCCTGCTCCACCCCACCCTTGGTTTTGCATTATCTTGAATCCCTTGTATGGTGATTGTTATCATTGTTATAGTTACCAGTTTGGGTTTGTTTTAATTCTCCTGGCTTCTCGTTAACTGCTTTTCCAATGCTGGGAGGTCCCTGGGTATTTGAGGGGACGGGAGGAGCCTGTTTTTGATGTCTCTGCAGTCCAGCGCCATCTGGCGGAGTAATACCCAAGTGTAAGTAATCTAATCTGGAGCAGGACGTACTGTATACTCATAATAACAATTCTACAGGTGAGTAATCACAGAATTGTATTTTTTAGCACGCGGACAATCTTATCTCATTCCATCAGCATACCATTTAATATGAAGAACCATATGCAATTTCAGTATAGCCTCATTTTATTAATGCACTTGGCTGGTAGGGGTCTTACACACTGGGGCTCTGAACATACAGGGACACTACCTTATATTTATGTGGATTTAGAGCAGTGGTGCTCAACCCTCCTCCTGAAGGGTCACCAGCCGGCTAGGGAGAGCATCACACTGATGCACAAATGTAGTATTTAGTGCCCAGGCTACAGCTTTGTCTGAGGACAAGGTGCTACATCTGTTCATCAGTGTGGAGATTGCAAAACATGGCTTGTTGGTGGGTTGAGATTTTGTGCTTTACAGGCTTCATATTTTTATGTTCCCCTGCCCCCTTCTTGAAGGCCTGCTAAAGGTCACGTTTTGTGGATCTCCACATTGCTTGTGCGGGCGCGAAACTCATGTAAGTATACTTATTTTTCACTTTTTGTTTTTTAACATTCACCCAATAAGACGCACTCAAATCCCCCCCCCCCCCCTCACTTTTGGGGATAAAATAGTGTATCTTATAGGGCGAAAAATGCTGTAAGTGCAACTGTGCAATATCGCTAACCCACAACAATAAACCAAACACTTGGGCTGTTACAAAAACATTTTAAAAATACATTTTTTACAATTTGTAGTTTTTTTTGTGATGAAAAAAATATATGTTTTTCAATACAATCTTATTGTGTGTAAAAGCCCTAACTGAAACTGTGCTTTAGATTTTCAGATAAAATACAACTGCTATGTACACCTTGCATTTTAAAAAAAAAAAACACCCTTTACATTTAAAATACCCCCCCCCCCCCCCACAAACTTTATATTCTTTGAAAGTACACACACACACCCTTAGGATATCTGGTGCCCCCCCGGGCGAAGAGAAGACTTGTCCGGGCTCCTATAGTGGTGGGGACAAACGCGCTATAAAAACAAATTTCGGCTATTAAAAAAAAAAAAAAAAAATAAATGCTATACTCCCTATGTGTCCCACGCAGACTGTCATTCGTAGTCCGACGCTGCAGATCTTACCTGATAACTGGATCCTGTGCTGTACACCTAATCGCATATCTCTCCCTTTGTCCCCATTCTATCAATAAGTGCCGTTGACATAGTCACAGCAGGCGACTCTTATTAGGCGGGAGGCAGTGCATGGAAGTGCCGCTGGATCCAGGAATCGGCGTTCTGGGGGTTTCACAGATCACAGATCCAATTCCGGATGCCCCAGTGGAACAGAACAAAAACCCAGGAAAGTCAAATTCTCGTGATTTGCTCTGCTTTAAACACTGCAGGTCTTTAGCTGTATGCCATGATTCACAGCACATTCCTGCACCCACAGAACAATCATTGCAGTGTGGCCTTCAGTGTTCCTTGTCGGAAGGGATGCGCTAGAGCCAATATGGAGCACGCTGTCAGGGTACAGATTAGGAAGTTAATTGAGTAAATGTGTTTTTTTAATTTTTTTGCCATATATGGCCTTTAAATGTTAACAAGAGGCATCGTATTGTTACTCGTCTTTAGAGCATGGTACTACATTTCCACATAATTTGTTGTTTGCAGTTTATGTCACTGTCCTAAAACATTATTTACAAAACATCTTTCAGGCCATGGGTCTGGGAAACTCGTGTCTTTCTAAATGTCATCAGCACTGTCATCAAGAGCACTTCATTTTCAGTTAATTGTTATTTAACAATTAACTCAATTAAATGTTTGAAAAATAAATATAAAAAGGGATGCTTAATTCCTAAAATATGTGACATGTGAAAACTAATTATACTCCCCTAACACCAAACAGTAGACAAGATGGGAAGGTTTAAACCTGAAGTATTTTCCTTTTATTGCCTGAGCTTACTTTGCTAGTCTAAAAATACTTTGTATCTCTGTTTCATGATCACCATTCTGGAACACGAGTAAGATTATCGTTCAAGGGGGTGAACACTAGGAAGGCATCAGGCCAGATGGGATCTCATGGCATATCCTTAAGGCCTGTGCTGCACCAGTTCTTACAAGAATATTCAAACTTTCCCTATCTCTGGCTGTGATTCCCAAGTACTTAAAAAAAGTGCTTAAATAAAATAGGAAATTGTACCCATAACAAAGAAACCACAACCAGCAACCTACAATGATTACCACCCTGTAGCACATCTGTAGTGATAAAGATCATCATATCCTGACTACCCAGCACTATATACCTCTTACAGTTTGCTTACCACCTTAACGATTCCATGGACGATGCAATCTGCTGCACATTGTCCTGTCACATTTGGACAGTGGAGGAGAGAAGAGAAGCATGTCAGAATACTCTTTATGGATTACAGTTCCGCATTTAATACTATAATTACCTCAGCTGCTGGTGCGCCATCATTGGCTGTTGGCCTTCTGGCTTCGCGCTCTTCGGAGGGGGGCGGGGCCCGTCTTTGGCGTGTTCCGCGTCATCGCTATTACTGGCCCGCCCCTCGAGGTATACCAACGCCATCTTTTCTGACTTGGTTGGCCTATGCGCGACGGACTCCTACCTACCGCGGTCCGTAAGTGCCCTCGCGGGCGGCCTTATCTGCTTCACTTTTGTTACAATGTACTTAAGGTCTTGTCTGCTTATGTCTTTCAGGCGGGACGAACCCTTCTTGGCTTCTCCCGGCCCTGTTTTTAGTATATTACTTGTAGGCCTTGTACAAATTATACTCCCACGTCCCTAGCGGGTTATTGGGGCATCCAGGGTTGCTATATAGCGTCATTCCCTATCGGCGTATAGCGCTGCTATAATCACCATATGGAGGCATCCCAGGATAATTTTACCGGGGTCCCTTTGGGACAAGACCGGCTGTGTGTAGCGTTTGGGCAGCCGCATGCTGACGCTGACAAGGCGCGGGTCTCTGTACCCTGTGCTGAGCAGGTGCTTGCATTGCAATATGGCCTGCCAGTGGCTGCACCTCGTTTCACTTCACCTACTCCCCCAAGCTTAAATCTCACTCCTGCTGAGTTGCATACAAGTGGGGATTCTCAGCCTGATGTGTCTTCTAGACTGGCTACTGTTGTACAGATTATTGCGAAGTCTTTAGCGCGTAAGGCCCCTGCTAAGAAGTGGCACTTGACGCCTAATGTTACTGTGTTCCCTATGGGAACTGAGGAGTTTATGAATCTGTGTGGCTATACCCCGTTTGATGAAGGGGAGCTTTTTTCTGATTCAGGCTCATCTGATGAGAGACCGAGGGGTCATAACGATTCTGGCTCTGACCCCTGGGCCCCGGATGACACTGACAGATTATTGACCCAGATTTTTGAGGTTCTGTCTATCTCTCTCCCTGCAAAGAGGGGAGCTTTTCCATACAGCAAGATCTCGTTTGGAATTTCCAGAGCAGGCACATCTCCATAACCTTGTGCTCAAGGAATGAGAGCGCTCCAGTAAACTTCCCGGGGTTCCAAAGAGTTGGGATAGAAAGTATCCCTTTCCTGCTGAGGTGGTAAAATGTTGGTCATCGCCTCGCCCCCCCCCCCCGAGGTGGATGCCCTGATCCTAGGGCTATCTGTCATGCATTCCCCTGATTCTACTACCGTGCGGGATGCCGAACACTGGCGTATTGATCAGCTGGCATCCCACGCCTTTGCATGTGCGGGGACGGCGCTGCGCCTGGTCTGTGCCTCTGCCATTACTGCTGTGGCCACTAGAACCCTTATCAGAAATATGCTTGATAGTGCCCCTGATGATTTGCCTTGTGAGGTGTTTAATGCACTCTCCAGTTGTGATGTTTTTGTAAATTTTGTCCTATCAGCATTGGATTACACCATCAGAATGTGTGCCAGAACTTCTGCCCTCGTGGTGGCTATACGCCGCTCGGTTTGGCTGCGCCTCTGGGCTGCTGACAACGCTACCAAGAAGGCCCTCACTGGGTTTCCCTTTAAAGGACTGCATCTGTTTGGAGACCGCCTGGACCTTTTTGCTAAGGGAGGCAGGTTACCCCAGCGCAGACGGCAACCTCGGCCCTTTCGGGGTCAGGGTTCCTTCTCCTCCCCTTACCGTGGTGCAAGACAGGGAAGGGGGGTGTCCTTCCCTGGGACCCGAGGAGATTTCTGGGGTAGGGGTAGAGGCTAAATCCTCTCCCAAGCCCCCTCAGGCATGAAGGGGCGCCCTCACCCATCTGGGTGGGGGGACGGCTGCAGCACTTCGCTCACGTCTGGAGGCTTCATGTCTCAGACCGGTGGATTCAGGAGGTAGTGTCCTCCGGTTACAAGTTGGAGTTGGCTGCCGATCCCCCTCAAGATTCATCAGATCCCGGATTCCTCAGGACCCTGTGTCATCTCAGGAGCTAGTGCAAGCAGTGCAAGGCCTCCTGGAGCTGGGGGTCATCTGCCAGGTCCCTTTAACCCTTTCAGTGCCAAGCACGTAGATTATACGTGCTCGCTTCCACTCCACTTAAGTGCCAAGCATGTAGAATCTTCGTGCTTGACTTTCCCCCCTGCTAGTAAAAAAAATAAAAATCAAAAATACTCACCTGACCCCTCGTTGGATCCGGCTGGGTCTCCTCTTTAATTTGGTGCCATCCGATCCCCTGTGGGGGGTCGGATGGCTCCAGGAGAGCCCCCAGAATATCCCCCCCCCCAGTTTGGCAGCAGCAGCAGCTGCTAACTGTGAAAAAAAAAAAAATGACATTTACTTACCTGCAGTCGTGCTGCCTCCCTCCGGGTCTCCTCTTCACTGGGGGGGCCCCCCCCCCGCCGCCATCTTGCTGTTAAGTCCTGCCCCTTGGGGGCGGGGCTTATGACGTCACTCCCGGGCGTCTTGCTGCCTCTCCTCGGCTCAGCTGTCAGATGCCCTGGTGATCGCTGGGCAGAGCAGTGGAGGGGGAAGGGGATGCTCTGATCCCGTGCCCCCCCCTCCTCTGGCCAGCGATCACCAGGGCATCTGACAGCTGATGAACATAGGAGCTGACAATCGGGTGAGGTGAGTAAAGTTTTTTTTTTTTTTTTTTTAATAAAAATTTTGTGTCTGTCTTTTTTTTTTTACTGTTAACCCTTTGTGAACTGGTAAGGGGTCCATGAGACCCCTGTACCAGTTCACAAGGCTGCGGTCTGCAACTAGCGGGTGGCTTGCCATTAACCCCCGCACCCCCAATTACCTGCCTCCCCAAAGCCCAGGGGGGGGGCAGAAGAGCCCGGGCCCACACAGGGTATGTGGGCTCGTAGGCTGCAGGGTGGGGGGCCACAAAAGCTGGCCCCTCCACTCTGTTCCTACAAGCCCCCATAGCTGGTCCCGGGCTGGTTATGACGGGTAAGGGGGACCCTACGTCATTTTTTTTTTATTTTTAAGGGTTAGGGTTAGCCTAACCCGAACCCTTAAAATTACCCCCAAAAATGACATAGGGTCCCCCCTCCCGGGGAAGGGGGGGGTCCCTGATTTTTGGGGGGAATTTTAATTTTTGCATATTTATTTTTAAGGGTTAGGGTTAGCCTAACCCTACACCCTTAAAATTACCCCCCAAAATGCCCCCCCCCCCCCGGAAGGGGGGACCCTATGTCATTTTTTTTTAATTAACCCCTTATGTTTATAGTGTGGATAGTAGTATTTTATTTGTAAATGTAATAAAGTGCTCTTTTCAGTTTGGGGGGTCTCCAGGGCAAGAATGGGGGGGCTACCGATACATATGTGGTACCGTTGTAATCGGGAGAAATGGGGCTATCACATGCAATATGGTTTTCATTAAAAAAAAAAAGGTTTTATTTAAAATAAAGGAGACAATTGTTTAAAATATATATATATATATATTTTTTAAGCAGAAATATTCAAAAACAGTAGAAAAATTACAAACAAGACATTTCATGTTAAAGCCTAAACTCTGCTGCAAAAACTGTATATGTAATGTATATAATTTTTCTGGAAATTCCAGCAAAAATCACGGTTAATCATGCCGCAAAATGGGGAAAAATGACCTGTCAACAGAGGGTGACAAAACTTCAATTAGGCTGACAATTACAAGGGTTAATAGTAACTATGCATTTTGGGTATTGTTCTGCTCGGCAGACCTTGCGCTTTCAGATTAAGCTTGTTTTTTCTTGTTTGCATATTGATATTTTAGGAAAACATGGTTTTTATTCTGTTTTTAGGGAAACCCTGTGCAACCTAAGAATTCTTCAATGGATTACTTCCAGAAAGATGAGCCCACTACAACAAGCTCAGTACTCTTAGAAAGCTTAACACGTGTACTTTCAGGGAATATATGGTTTATGGGGATATTCTAAATTTAAAGGGTTGTTTTGGTTGAAAAATCGCAAGGTGCGCACTTTGTCTGCAGAGCTGAAATTTTTAAGTAAAATTACCGTTATGCGCACGCTTTACTTTGGGGTGTTTGGCAACTCTTCCCTTGACAGTACCTATGCATGTGGGGTATTGTTCTGTTCGGGGGTTGTTGCTTTTTCAGATTTTACTTGTTTTTTTCTGTTTGCATATAGTTTTTTTTAGGAAAATGTGGCTTTGATTCTTCTTTTTTATTCTTTTTTAGGGAAACTCTGTGCAACCAAAGAAAAGCCTGGAAAGCCTGAGGTGTATACTTCCAGAGAATACATAGTTTGTGGGGGGTATTTCAAACTTAAAGTGTTCTTTTTCTGGAAAGACAGCAAGGTGCGCTTAGCGCGGTGCATAGTTGTATTTTATCTGAAAATCTCCTAAAGCGCTGTTTCAGTTTGGGGGAGTCTCCTGAGCAGGAAAGGGTGTCTACCTATACATATGTGGTATCGCTGTAACTGGGAGAAATTGGGATTTCACATGCAATAAGATTTTATTGACAAACTTACATTTTTTATTGCAAAAAACACTACAAATTGCAAAAAATAGATTTTTTTAAATTTTTTTTGCACATATTTCACCCAAAAGTATTGGGAATACACCTAAAAATTACAAACAAGACATTTCATGTTAAAGCCCAGACTCTGCTGAAAAAAGCAATATATCATCTTCCTGGGAAATCCCTGGAAATCCCTTCAAAAATCACATTTGAACATGGGGAGCGCAAAATAGTGCAAAATGGTCTGGCACCAAGGGTGACAAAAACTCCAGGTAGGCTGGCAGCGAAAGGGTTAAGAGAAAAAGGCAAGGGCTTTTATTCCAACCTATTCACAGTACCCAAAAAGGATAGTTCTGTCAGGCCCATCCTGGACTTAAGGATTCTCAATAAGTTTGTCAGGGGCAGGCGCTTTCGCATGGAGACTCTGCGCTCTGCCATCAGTTCCCTGCGCCAAGGGGATTTCATGACTTCTGTGGACATCAAAGATGCTCACCTTCATATTCCTGTGTTCCCAGGCCATCAAAGGTTCCTCAGGTTCGCTCTGATGGATCAACATTACCAATTTTTGGCCTTGCCCTTCGGCCTCACTTCAGCTCCCAGGGTGTTGACCAAGGTGCTGGCTGGCGTGATGTCTCTGCTCAGATGTCAGGGCGTCCGCGTGCTTCCCTATCTGGACGACATCCTCATCACTTCCCAGTCTCTACATCAGGCAGAGTTGGATACTCAGCTGGTGGTGTCCACGTTGAAGTCATTTGGATGGGTGATCAACCACCCCAAGTCCTCACTGTCCCCTTCCTTGAGGCCTCTGCAACTTCACCTATTGTCTGTATGTACAAGGACCCAGCGTCCCCTGGACAGGGTCTGTGTGCTCCCCCCCCCTGGTCAGGAGGTCCCTATGCAGCAGGGTGTTTCAATCTCTGTGTCACCGTTGGGGTCAACCAGATGTGGATCTGTTTGCGTCCTGCCACAATCACAAGCTTCCAGCTTTTGTCTCTCTGTCCAGGGATCCTCTGTCCCTAACCTCGGATGCGCTAGCAATGTCGTGGAAGGACTTTCAGTTCCTGTATGTCTTCCCCCCAATTCCCCTGCTGGGCAGGGTTCTGCGCAAGATTGCTCTGGAAGGGGTGCCAGCAATTCTGGTGGCCCCCAGGTGGCCAGCAAGAGTGTGGTTCGCAGACGTGGTACAGCTGGCAGTAGATCAGTACGCTCTGCCCTTGGTGCCAGATCTGATCACTCAGGGCTCACTACACCATCCCAATTTACAAACTCTGGCTTTGACGGCTTGGCTGCTGAAACCTCCATCTTGATGGAGAAGGGGCTGTCTTCCTCAGTTGTGGATACTTTGATTAAAGTGCAAAGAAAAAGGTTCTATAGAACCTGGTATATACGACCCTACCTAAACTCAAAGTGGAGTCACAAAGAAAAAAAAAAAAAAAGGAAGAGGGGTCACCCGGACAAGAAAAGTCCTAGGTGGCCTCTACAGTTTGGCTGGTGTGGTACCGGGCTCAGTGCAACAAATATGCAGAAAAGATGGGGTTATTGGGTACCCCTTAGAATAAACACCAGAGCTCCGGTTAACCAGACCCCACCGTGAAGAAAACTTAATGCACTCAAATATACTAAAAACTGTATGTATGATATATTAGTTATAATCCTTTTATTCTAATTATAATTGTGTTTTGATCTGGAATAAATAGACTGAATATATTAAAAGATCAATGAATAAGGAAGGTTAATATTAAGATCCTCTAGCATGTAATGATAAAGTGATGAATAAATACCTTATATCAAGATCTGTTCAAGCACTTGTGGGGGCAAAGACAACTCCGTCTTCCACATGGAGTATCCCCATAGAAGTGCCGGTAAACCGACCGACACTGCGCCACCAGGACAAAAAGCGCCCAAGCACGTGTGGCCGGGTTGCGGCGTGCGCAAGAAGAACCCGCCTACCCGCCGAAAAAAAAACGGCGGCTTCTGGCGGAACAGGGGCAGCGCGTCGCCGCCGGAAACAAGAAGCAGGCTTCTGTATACTTTGATTAAAGCTAGGAAGAAGTCTTCCTCTTCCATTTATTACAGGGTTTGGCGTGCCTACATTGACTGGTGTGAGTCTAAGTCTCTTCCCTGTCGTGTCTTCTCTATTACCAGGATTCTGGAGTTCCTGCAGCATGGGTTGGAGATGGGGCTCCAACTCAGTACTCTGAAGGGTCAGGTTTCTGCCCTGGCTATTTTTTTCCAGAAGTCCTTTGCTCAGCACCCTCTGATCAGGACTTTTTTCCAGGGGGTCACTCATGTGCGTCCCTCACGTAAACCTATGGTGCCTGTTTGGGATTTGAACTTGGTTCTGTCAGCCTTGCAGGGTGCTCCTTTTGAACCTGTGCAGGATGCTGCCTTGGCCATTCTTACGCTCAAGGTTGTGTTTGTGGTGGCTATCACTTCTGTCAGGCGTGTGTCTGAATTGGCGGCGCTGTCCATTCAGCCCCCCTACTATGAGAGGCACCAGGACAAGGTGGTGTTTCGTTTCAAACCTGATTTTCTGCCTTTCATTTGAATCAGGATATTGTTCTTCCTTCTTTGTGCCCTAATCCTAGCAATGCTAAGGAGAGGGTTTTGCACTCTTTGGATGTGGTTAGGTGTCTGAAGTACTATCTGGTGGCTACTGCACCTTTCAGGAAAACTGATGCTCTTTTTGTGGTCCCTTCTGGTCCTAGGAAGGGTTTGGCTCCTGCCAAGTCTACTATAAGCAAGTGGTTTCGTCAGGCTGTGATTCAGGCCTACTCTGCTAAGGGGAAGAATGCTTCCTTCTGCCTTACGGCTCATTCCACTCGTGCTATTGGTGCCTCTTGGGCTTTTCAGCACCAGGCTTCTCTTGAACAAGTTTGCAAGGCGCTACTTGGTCTTCTGTTAATACCTTTTGTGGTAAGGTGCAAGGGGCCGTTATTGACGGCAGGTATGTAGCACCAATGTACCTGGCATTGGTGCAGTAAAGACAGGTGTTGTTTGATCTCCCAGAGGACCAAGCCGCTGACTACCCGACTCTGAAGGGTGAGATGCTGGTGAGACTGGGGGTGAATGTGTGGGTTCGGGCTCAGCGGGTGCATCAGTGGAGCTACCAGTCGGCAGAGCCCGACCGACCCCAGTATTATAAACTGCTGCACCTGCTGCAAAAATGGCTGCAGCCGGAGTTGTTAAGCCCCACTGCCATGTTGGACCGCTTGCTGACGGACATGTTTTGGAGGGCTTTACCGCACCCTCTTCAGCACTGGGTTGGCCAGGTATCCCCTGACAACGCACTAGGGATGGTGGACCTAGTGGAGCGATATGAGGCCACCAGGAACTTGCAAGGCGGCTCCATGAGGAGGGATTCGGGGAAACCCCGGAGGTCCCCGCCCCAGCTCAGGCGAGTGGTGTCCCCTAAACCCTCTCAGGACCTACCCCCCAAAGTCCCTGCCCAAGTGTTGTGTTGGGGATGTAAGGAGCCGGGACATATCAGAGCCAATTGTCCCCACCAGGGGGAGCCCATGGACGTGAACTTTGGTTACCGCCCTTCCATGTATGCCAGGAGGCTGTGTGCTGCCGGTGTCCCTGAGCTTGTGGGGCAAAGTCACCTCTGTCAGGTGAAAGTGGGAGACACCCTGGCTGTGGCCCTTTTGGACTCGGGGAGTTTGGTTACCCTGGCAAGACCCGCCTTAGTACTGCCCGATGAGTACACTGGGCGGAAAACCGGGGTTTTGTGCATTCATGGGGACTTGAGAGACTATGCCACAGCACAAGTGTCTCTCACCACCGTCTCCGGCAGCTGGAAACATGAAGTCGCTGTCGCCGCTAAACTCCCGTATGAACTGATTATTGGGAGAGACTTTCCAGGGTTCAGGTCACTGTGGGCCAAGTTGGCAGTTCCGGAAACCCGCGAGGCGGGTGTGTCCCCTATAGACTGGCCCTACTCAGGGGAGACCCCGGTGCCCTGGGAACCGGAATCAGGAGGCACCGTGGAAGAGGTGCCCGTCCCTAAAATGGAAGAGGGGGAGTCAACCCCACTAAATGTTATGGTTGGAGATGTGGAAGAGTTGGCAACAGGTCCAGAGTTGGCAGATCTCCATGTCTCCACAACTAACTTTGGTACCGCTCAACACCAGGACCCGACCCTGTCTCGGGCCTGGGAGAATGTTCTTGAGGTGGAAGGTGAACCACAACAGCCAGGGGCGGAGTTACAGTTTCCTCGCTTTGTGGTTCACCAGGAAATTTTGTACCGAGTAAACAAGGTATGTGAAGAGGTGGTGGAACAATTGGTGGTACCCAATCCATATCGCAAATTGGTGTTGGATTTGGCCCACCAACATGTTCTGGGTGGACACCTAGGCCAGCAGAAAACACTGGACCACGTTTTACAACGATTCTACTGGCCCAGTGTGTACAAGGAGGTGGAGAGATATTGTGAGTCCTGCCCAACATGTCAGATGACCAGCCCTCAGCCTCACTACCGTGGTCCCTTAGTTCCTCTCCCAGTTATTGAGGTACCCTTTAAGCGGATTGCCATGGATCTAGTGGGTCCAGTGCCAAAATCCGCTAGAGGGCACCAACATATTCTGGTGATCTTGGACTATGCCACGCGGTACCCTGAGGCAGTGCCCCTGCGTCACACCTCTGCCAAGCTCATTGCTAAGGAGCTTATGGAAATGTTTTCCAGAGTAGGTCTGCCTAAAGAGGTCCTGACCGATCAAGGTACCCCGTTCATGTCGAAAGTAATGAAAGAGCTCTGTAAACTGCTGCAGGTGAAACAGTTGCGGACGTCCGTTTACCACCCGCAAACAGACGGCCTAGTAGAACGGTTTAATCAAACTTTAAAGACCATGTTAAAA
This sequence comes from Gastrophryne carolinensis, assembly GCA_027917425.1. NCBI lineage: Eukaryota > Metazoa > Chordata > Amphibia > Anura > Microhylidae > Gastrophryne > Gastrophryne carolinensis. Next base: position 218,616,042 of record CM051238.1, read on the forward strand.
AGGGTGGTCGCCAAGGATGGGAAGAATTGGGACTTGCTGCTGCCCTATCTGATGTTCGCAGTGCGAGAGGTGCCCCAGGCCTCTACGGGGTTCTCGCCCTTCGAACTCTTATACGGTCGACATCCACGGGGCCTGTTGGATATAGCCAAGGAGGCCTGGGAACAGCAACCCACACCCCACAAAAGTGTGGTAGAGTACGTGACTCACCTACAGGAACGGATAGAGACCGTCTTGCCGCTTGTCAGAGAACACATGGAGGCAGCGCAGCGGGCCCAAAGCAGGGTTTATAATCGGCAAGCCAGGGTACGGAACTTTAACCCCGGTGACAGAGTTGTGGTTCTGGTACCCACGGTGGACAGTAAATTTCTAGCTAGGTGGCAGGGTCCCTATGAGGTCATTGAAAAAGTTGGGGAAGTGACTTACAAGGTACATCAGCCTGGGCGGAGGAAGCCCGAGCAGGTGTACCATGTAAACCTGCTGAAACTATGGAAAGACAGGGAGACCCCTGGGGGTGACAGTCCCCGACCAGGTATGGTGGGGGTGGAGCTTCCCATTCCTCGGTCTGTTATTAGAGAAGCAGTAGTCGAGGTGAAAACTGGCGACAACCTCTCCTCTAAACAGACTCAGGAAGCCAGGGAGTTTATTAGCAGAAACACGGACGTGTTTTCAGAACTCCCTGGGCGCACTTCGGTCATCCAACATGATGTTGTCACGGAACCTCAGGTCAAGGTCCGGTCGAGGCCTTACCGGGTACCTGAGTGCCGGCGACAAGCTATCGTGGTGGAAGTGCAGCAAATGCTCCGGTTAGACGTGATTGAAGAATCAAAGAGGGAGTGGGCCAGCCCCATAGTCTTGATTCCCAAGCCCGATGGTACGTTGCGGTTCTGTAACGATTTCCGCAAACTTAATGAAGTTTCCAAGTTTGATGCCTACCCTATGCCCCGGGTAGATGAACTCATTGAGAAGCTAGGCCAAGCCAGGTACTTTTCGGTTTTGGACCTCACAAAAGGGTACTGGCAGGTGCCCTTGACTGAGGCTGCCAAGGAGAAAACAGCCTTTATTACACCAGAGGGACTGTTCCAATACAAGGTATTACCCTTTGGGTTACACGGCGCTCCCGCTACGTTCCAAAGGTTAATGGATATTGTCCTCAGGCCACATCGTCGGTATGCTTCGGCATATCTGGACGATATAATTATCCATAGCACGGATTGGGAAAGTCACCTACCCAAAGTCCAGGCCGTAGTGGATTCCCTCAGGAAGGCTGGGTTGACGGCAAACCCGAAAAAAATGTGCTTTAGGCCTAGAAGAAACAAAATACCTGGGCTATGTGATTGGACGAGGAGTGGTCAAGCCCCAGGTGAACAAACTAGAAGCCATCCGTAACTGGCCCCGGCCTAACACCACCCGCCAGGTAAAGTCATTTCTGGGGTTGGTGGGGTATTATATGCGGTTCATTCCCAATTTTGCCACCCTAGCGGCACCATTGACAGACCTGTTAAAGGGACGCAAGTCTGTCATGGTGAAGTGGAATGAACAGGCCGAAAAAGCGTTCTCTGCTTTGAAGTCTGCCCTGTGTGGGTCTCCGGTGTTGGTGACACCCGACTTTAAGAGGGAGTTCATAGTGCAGACCGATGCCTCCGAGGTAGGTCTCGGTGCTGTACTGTCTCAGGAAGTCAACGGGGAGGAGCACCCCGTTGTCTACATGAGTCGCAAATTAACACCCGCGGAGACCCGGTATAGTATAGTGGAGAGGGAGTGTTTGGCCATTAAATGGGCCCTGGAGTCTCTTCGCTACTACTTGCTGGGGAGAAGGTTCCGTCTAATTACGGACCACTCTCCCCTCAAGTGGATGTGCCAGGCTAAGGACAGAAATGCCAGGGTCACCCGATGGTTCTTGTCATTACAAAACTTCAAGTTTACAGTAGAGCACAGAGCGGGACGATTATTGGGTAACGCGGATGCCCTGTCCAGAGCATATTGTTTGGCATGTGTCCACCCCCTCAGGGTTGAACAAAGGGGGGGGGGTATGTGGTAAGGTGCAAGGGGCCGTTATTGACGGCAGGTATGTAGCACCAATGTACCTGGCATTGGTGCAGTAAAGCCGTGTAGTCTGATTTCCAGCATCAGCTGCTGGTGGCAGTTTGCTGCTGTTGCTTTAAATAACCTGGGACAGCTTTACTGGGATGGAGTAGAGCAGGGTGGGACTCCATCCCACTACCCAGGTCCGGGTTTTGCGGGCTGTTTAAATAGCCTGGGGAATCAGCTGTGGCCTGTCCTTTGTCTAGAGCTCACATGGGAGTGAGACTCTGTGAGCCTGGCTGAAATCTCCTGTGGAGGCTGTTTCATGCGGACCTGAGGCCTATTTGGACTGTAAACAGGACGTTTGCTCAAGGACTAAAAGCTGTTTGCCTGATTGAATCATTTATGCTGCTGTTTCCTGAAAAGGTGATGTAACCTGTATGGACATATGCTTTTGTGGATTTATGTGTGAAATAAACACAGACTTTACTTTGAACTGTTTGCCTCCGCCTCTATACTGCTGACACCCGGTCGCCTACCAGAGCTAATCTCCACACTTTTCAAAGTTTTACAAGGTTGATGTTAGGGCCTCAGCTGATGCTGTTTTTGGCCGAAAGGTTCTGCAGGCGGCAAAAATGTCTTGTTTGTAATTTTTAGGTGTATTCCCAATACTTTTGGGTGAAATATGTGCAAAAAAAATCTATTTTTTGCAATTTGTAGTGTTTTTTTGTAATAAAAAATGTAAGTTTGTCAATAAAATCTTATTGCATGTGAAACCCCAATTAATCCCGGTCACAGTGTTACCACATATGTATAGGTAGACACCCTTTCCTGCTCAGGAGACTCCCCCAAACTGAAACAGCGCTTTAGGAGATTTTCAGATAAAACACAACTATGCACTGTGCTAAGTGCACCTTGCTGTCTTTCCAGAAAAAGAACACTTTAAATTTGAAATACCCCCCACAAACTATATATTCTCTGGAAGTATACACCTCAGGCTTTCCAGGCTTTTCTTTGGTTGCACAGAGTTTCCCTAAAAAAGAATAAAAAAGAAGAATCAAAGCCACATTTTCCTAAAAAAAAACTACTGCCTGCTGCTGATTTTTCTTGGGGATCCCACCCTACTTTATGGACACTGCTATTGGATGTCCCAACTGTAAGTATTAGATTTGGAGCAGGACGTACTGTATACTACGAGTAATACAATTCTGTGATTACTCACCTGTAGAATTGGTATTATGAGTATACAGTACGCCCTGCTCCAACCCACCCTTGGTTTGCATTTTTTTATATTCCCTGTATGGTGATTTTTATCATTGTTATAGTTGATAGTTTGGATTGGTTAATGCTCCCGGCTTCTCCTTAACTGATTTTCAATGCTGGGGATTTGTGGGAGGTCCCTGGGTATTTGAGGGTCCGGTAGGAGCCTATTTTCGATGACTCTGCAGTCCAGCGCCATCTGGCGGAGTATATCCCAACTGTAAGTATTAGATTTGGAGCAGGATCTATTGTATACTCATAATACCAATTCTACAGGTGAGTAATCACAGAATTGTATTTTTTTTAACAAGCAGACCACGAGTAGTAAAAGTGGGTAACTGCGTATCATCTCCCCTCATCTTCAGCACAGGAGACCCTCAGGGCTGCATGCTAAGTCCGCTGCTTAATTCACTGTTCACATACGACTGCGTTGCCATCTCAGACTCAGGAGGCCTACCTGGAGAAAGTAAAATACCTAGAAATATGGTGCCAAGGGAACCACCTCCAGCTGAATGTGAACAAAGCTAAAGAGATGATAGTGGACTTCAGGAGAGAAAAGAAGGACATCCACCCCTTTGAGATTCTTGGTGCCTTAGTGAAGAATGTGTGTGACTTTAATTGGCGTTCACTTGTGTAACTTCACAAATAATCTCTCGTGGTCTTGTTACATCAATGCCATCGTGAAAAAGGCACGACAACGACACTACCATATGAGGCACTTGAAAGATTATAAACTGTCAACAAATATACTAAAGAGATTCTAAACCTGCACCATCCAGGGTAGTGTGTGCACATGAATAATCCACACCCAACTCCCTGCTATAGAGACCATCTGCAATGAGTGATGCCAAACAAAGACAGAGAGGATACCTTGGCACAGGAGCCACCCCAACAATGGGATGTTCATACTTCTGCCATCAAGCAAGCGCATTTAATCACTGAAAACTGCCACAGAAAGAATAAGGAGCATTTTCTTTCCTCAGGCAATCCTATCCCTCAACCAGCGCAGCACCAAGGGACTTCCTAATACAGCTTCCAACACTAAGAATAAATGGAAATTAAAGTAATTCACTGACCAGCTGCCAAGGCAGGTCCAAGCAAACCATGCATTTTGTTGAAGGCTGATGGGAGGAGTCTCATCAACCAATTAATTTTTGAATGGTGATGAACCCCAGCGCTACAAGCAGGGTTATGGGATTGCGATCCCAATGAGCATGCTTTAGGATGGACGACATCCCCATCTTTCCTTCAGCTGAAGGCTGTTGGTATGCACTGCTAAAGGGTTGTGGCCAATGAATATACTGCCATTCAGGTTTCCTATCTGTTCACATAAATACAGACCTAGGAAACCTGTTTGACTGGCAGACCTCACAAGTGCCATGGGATTGCCAGTAAGGTAACTTAAAAAGACTAGCAAGGGGATTTAACACAGCAGGGCCCCAGGAAGGGGGGGGGGGGGGGGGGACATAACCTTGGATGTTGAAAATCTTGAGCTTTGTTCCCCTTTTAACCCTTTAAGTGCCAGCCTACCTGGAGTTTTTGTCACCCTTTGTTGCCAGACCATTTTGTACTATTTTGCGCTCCCCATGTTCAAATGTGATTTTTGAAGGGATTTCCAGGATTTCCCAGGAAAATGATATATTGTTTTTTCCAGAATAGTCTGGGCTTTAACATGAAATGTCTTGTTTGTCATTTTTTAGGTGTATTCTCAATATTTTTGGGTGAAATATGTGCAAAAAAATAAAAAAAAATCTATTTTTTACAATTTGTAGTGTTTTTTTGTAATAAAAAATGTAAGTTTGTCAATAAAATCTTATTGCTTGTGAAATCCCAAATCCTCCCGGATACAGCGGTACCACATATGTATTGGTAGACACCCTTTCCTGCCCAGGAGTCTCCCCCAAACGGAAACAGCGCTTTAGAGGATTTTCAGAAAAAATACAACTGTGATATGCGCTATGCGCACCTTGCAGTTTTTCCAGAAAAACAACCCTTTACATTTGAAATACCCCCAACAAACTATATATTCTCTGGAAGTACACACCTCAAGCTTTCTAGGCGTACCAGGCTTGTTGATGTGGCCATAGTTTTCTGGAAGTAATCCCTCAATGTATTCTTTGGTTGCAAAGAGTTTCCCTAAAAAAAGGATAAAAAGCAGAATCAAAGCCACATTTTCCTAAACAAAATATTTACAAACAAGAGAAAAAAAGTTTAATCTGAAAAAGCAACATGTCCCGAACAGAACGATACCTAACATGCATAGGTTCTGTCAAGGGAAGAGTTGCCAAACACCTCAAAGTAAAGCATGTGCGTAACAGTAATTTTACTTGAAAATTTCAGCTCTGCAGACAAAGTGCGCACCTTGCGATTTTTCAACCAAAACAATCCTTTACATTTGGAATATCCCTTATAAACCATATATTCCCTGAAAGTACACATGTTAAGCTTTCTAAGCGTACCCAGCTTGTTGTAGTGGGCTCATCTTTCTGGAATTAATCCCTCAAAGAATTCTTTGTTTGCGCAGGGTTTCCCTAAAAAATGTATAAAAAAGCTGAATAAAAACACCTTTTCCTAAAATATAAATATGCAAACAATAAAAAACAAGCTAAGTCTGAAAGCACAAGGTCCCCCGAGCAGAACAATACCCAACATGCATAGCTACTTTTAACCTTTTTAATTGCCAGCCTACTTGAGATTTTGTCACCCTCTGTTGCCAGGTAATTTTTCCCCATTTTGTGCCATGTTTTGCGACATTTTTGCTGGAATTTTTAGGAAAATTTATATATATATTTTTTGCAGCAGAGTTTAGGCTTTAACTTGAAATGTCTTTTTTGCAAAATTTTATTCTGTTTTTTACAATATTATTATTAAGTAAAAAAAAATAAATACATTTTTTTAGAAAATTGTCTCCTTTATTTTAAATAAAAAATGTATTTTATTTAAAAAAATCATATTGCATGTGAAAGCCCCATTCCTGCGGATTAGAACGGTACCACTTATTTATCGGTAGCCCCCTGTTCCTGTACTTTATAACATTTACAAATAAAATACAACTACCATCCACACTACAAAGGGTTAAATCGAGAAAAAAAAATGACATAGGGTCCCCCCTCCCTTGGGGGGGGGGGCATTTTTTGGGGGATTTTTAAGGGTTAAAAACCCTTAAAAATCCCCCAAAAAATTAACATGGGGTCCCCCTTACCCAAAGTAACCAGCGCGGGACCAACTATGCAGGGCTTGTAGAAACAGGGCACAGGGGCCAGCTTTTGTGGCCCCTGGCCCTGCAGGCTACAGGCCTGCATAGCCCGTGGGCCCGGGCTCTTCTGCCCCCCCCCTGGGCTTTGGGGAGGCAGGTCATGGGGGTTCCAGGGGTTAATGGCAAGTCACCCGCTAGTCACAGGTGACTTGCCACCTCCCCCAGCCTTGTGAACTGGTATAGGGGTCATGGACCCCTTACCAGTTCACAAGGGGTTAAATGTAAAAAAAAACACACACACAAAGAGAAAAAAATATTTTATTTATTTATTTTTTTTTTAATACTTACCTCCCATCCATCCTGGAGCACTGTGTCCCTCAGCAATCACTGGCTTCCGCTCACCTGCTGGAAGCCTTTTATAGCTGCTGGGTGAAAGAACATAAGGGGTTAATTAAAAAAAAAAATGACATAGGGTCCCACCTCCAAAGGGGGGGGGGGACCCATTTTTTTGGAATTTTAAGGGTTAAAAACCCTTAAAAATCCCCCCCAAAAAATGAAATGGGGTCCCCCTTACCCAGCATTACCAGCCCGGGACCAGCTATGGGGGCTTGTGGGCACAGAGTGGGGGGGCCAGCTTTTGTGGCCCCCCCACCCATAGCCTATGTGGGCCCGGGCTCTTCTGCCCCCCCGGGCTTTGGGGAGGCAGGTAATTGGGGGTGCCGGGGGGTTAATGGCAAGTCACCTGCTAGCAGGTGACTTGCCAGCCCCCAGCCTTGTGAACTGGTATAAGGGGTCTCATGAACCCCTTACCAGTTCACAAGGGGTTAACAGTAAAAAAAAAAAACACACTGACACAGAGAAAAAATGACTTTTATTAAAAAATAAAAACTTTTTTTTACTTTACTTACCTCCGATCGTCAGCTCCTTTGTCCCACAATGTGATGACAGATGCGATCATGCTGGCTGCAGTAGCAGAGGGGCAGGTGATGATCTGATCACCTGCCCCTCTGCTCCTGTGGCCAGCATGATCGCATCTGAATGAAGATCAGCAGGGAGCCAGGACGAGACCCGGTGAGTGACGTCATAAGCCCCCAAGGGGGCGGGGCTTAACGGCAAGATGGCGGCGCCCGTCGGGAGAGGAGGGGGAGAGCCCTTTCAGGCTCTCCCCTGAAGCTGCAGAGGCTGGGGGGGGGGGGGGCGATCGGAGGCCCCCCCCAGTGAAGAAGAGACCCGGAGGGAGGCAGCGCGACTGCAGGTAAGTAAATGTCATTTTTTTTTTTTTTTACAGTTAGCAGTTGCTGCTGCCGAAGCGGGGGGGGGGGGGGGCGCTATTCCTGGGGCTCTCCTGGAGCCGTCCGACCCCCCACAGGGGATTGGATGGCACCAAATTAAAGAGGAGACCCGGACGGATCCAATGAGGGGTCAGGTGAGTATTTATTTATTTATTTTTTTGCTCGCTAGCAGGGGTAAATGCCAGGCACGTGAATTTTAGGTGGCTGGCACTTAAGTGGAGGAGAAGCAACCACGTAAATTTTACGTGGCTGGCATTTAAAGGGTTAAGCAACCTTATTATGAAAATTAACAATGAATATTATTGTTCATTTATTGTTATTTTTAACAATAAAAATCCTCATAAATATGCTAGGTAGCAATATTTAAGTACATCTTGCAATCCCAGCCAAGCTTGTTTTTTCGTTTTACTGAAAGAAAAACAAAAGAATGTGCTACTGTGTTTTTACAAGGGGGGACTACTCAACTATAGAACTCTAGTAGCTTGCTGGAACAATTACTTGCTGCTGAAGAGCTAATGATTCATACTCATAATACCTGTTCACTGCTCTACAGATCTCTCCTCATTTCTCTCTGGTTCGGTAGTATTTAAATCAGCATCTCAATCACCATTTTGGATGCTTGGGGATTGGCCCATTAACAGAAAAGTTTATGGGACTAATGTTGGTGTATTAACACCATTGCTGCAAAGTCTGGATAAACAGACAAATTTGTATCTAAGGCCCAGCCATTGAGATAGGCTGGGACGGGAGTGTGTGCGCTGCTGGGGATACAGCCACTTATGCTCCCCATTACAGCAAATATGAGCCATTTGCCAAATAACATAGTCACATCAAATGGCTCTGATTGGACAAGAGCCTGCGCATGCGTGGTCTTACCGGGAAGAGGTGAGTTGTTATTGGCGATCTGGGTGGGATTCCACACTATGGATCATCCCAAAACAGGTTGCCCCCGGAGTATGGACCAAAACCCGGAATAGTCAAAATCCAAGGTTTTGTTCTTCTTTGAAGTATCAGCCCCCAAGGTAAAAACATGCTACTATTTACAAGCTTAGCTGTTCCATCACATAACCCAATTAGTTGTAGATGTTGTTTTATATTTAAAGATAGAATAATTTAGTTTCTGCAGATTGTTTGTTGAATTGGAAAGTTTCCCTGAACTCCACCTCTTCAAAAATTGCAGAGACTTTCAAATTCTAATGGAATTGCCCTCATACTGTTTCCAGATCTATCAAGTGATCACTAACACTGGAAAACATTTGAAAAGGCTTTTTAAATTAAATATTCACATGTTGCATCTTAATATATCACTTTAATTTATGTCATTGTAATATAACATCATATAAAAACATCTTCTAAGGCCTGATTCTTGGAAAGGTGTGTCTTTTCAATTGCCATCGGCCTTGTCTTTAAGAGCATTTGCAGTTAATTATATTCATATTTAACCGAATAATTAATCATTTTGAAAAACAAAGCTAAAAAGGGATGCCTAATCCCTAAAATGTATGACATGTGTGAAATTATTATTACTTTTTTATTATGCATTTCTCCCTACTAGAGGCTGCCAAAATAGTGGTTCTACATGCATAAGAAACAGACATACACAAACATCCCATTTTTGCCATAAACATACTAAACTGGCACACCAAATTGCCACATTCCCCCCCATGTTTAAAACTTCTCCTCTGAGCAACAATACGACTAAAAATGTTTCCTTCCAGTGCCTCTAGACTATGTACGTATTTAGGTCCTTAAATACCTTCTCCTTTCTTTTCTGTGTTTTGTCCTTACTTCCCTGCATTGCTGAGCATTTATTATCCACAAGAGGGCGGTAAGCGAGAAAGATAATGCTTAGAGCTTACATTTACTTTCATTCCAATGTTCCTTAGCGATTAGGAATTTCTTAAAGTCTAGCCGAATCTCACGTAAAGCTATAATTTATTGAAGATTCAATAAAATCATAGTATCAAAAAGCCTTCCAAAAAAATGCAGTGTCCACGCAACGTGTTTCAGGCGGTTGGCCTTACACTTACAGCTATCATATGCACCTTAGTTTGTATTTGTAGTGCTTTTTGACTGGAAATGTGTAGCTTCCCCCATTTGACCAATGCTAATTATTTGAAAACACATAGTAATACGGCTGTGCCAATGTATCCTCACAACACAATACACTCATTCTGATGATCCATGTATGTGCATATGTGTATAGCAGCATTACCTAAGTTTTATAGAAGAAGAATATACACTATAACTACAGAGCATGAACATAAAAAGACATAAAACCAAAACCATAAGCCCATGAAAGACTCTATATAGAAATAAATTACCAGTTTGGCAGCACAATCCACTCCGGTTTTCCTTTATACACATGTTAGTAATTTGTGAACAGGTTTACATCTGGTTTATAATTTAAACCCAAAGAGGTCTTTGTTCCTAATTGAAAAAATTATCTTGTTTCACTTTTCTGTAGTCATTTCAAAGTGTCCCCTCCTCTTGGTCCCATTTTGACCCTATCAATTGCTTGGGAATCTGGGAAGCTTCAATACTCAAGCTTACAATGTTTGGACATATTAGATAGTCATGTGGACCTCTCATAATTCACCTCTCTCCATTGCTCCTCAAATCTTGTGTTTAATTTTCTTGTGAAACTCACATACTGAATTTGACAGGAAAAAGCTGCTATTCAATCCACTACCCTTCTAGTGTTACAATTAAACAATGATGGATTTCAAACTCCCTTTTATATACATATGACTCAAAAAACTTCATATATTTGCAACATGAGCTTCTTGTATAATTGCATTTAAAGCAACCTAGGTTAGAAAGCCAAGAAGTTTTTTTAGAAATTAGAGATCCTATTGTTGGAACCTTATGGGAAACTGGTTTTATTATTTTACTCACAAAATCAGACAATTTTGAATCATATTATAGTATAGGGATGTGTTTCTGTATAATCTTATTAATGGGTGAGAATTCTGAGCTGTATGCTGTTACAAAGTTGGGACCCTTTTTCCATTTATCCACATATCACTTCTCTGCTTGTTGTCCAATATCTTTTTTTCCCTGTCTGTTTACAATATCCCCTCACATACAACTTTTGAGTGATCTATTTAGTTTCATATACTGTAATCCAGGTGTGTGGAGCAGTTACGCTTAGCTCCTGTTAGTTCCCCCACTGGAATTGCCTGTATTGTGTGGGCCAGGTGAGCACTAGATGCATACAAGTATGAAATTTCCAGCTATGGGTTTCCTGAAGGACCTCATGGGTATTTTATCATCCTTTACTGATAACTGTAAACAAAGAAATGCAATTTTACTTTGGTGCAATGACCGTGTGAATTTATGGTTAAGTTGATTGTCATTAACATAATTTAAGAATACATGGGTTATATCTACAGGACCTGTCCATATAAGCAAGAGGTAGTTCATTTATCTTCACATCCAAAATGGATGACTCAAGATGGAGATTGTGATTTTTAAAGAGCTCATCCAGAGTGCCCTTCCTCCAGCTCATTAATTTCAGCCATGAGAGGTTCCGTCTGTGTGGAGAGAGGTTTGTTTGGCTCAATGTTACCACACCGCCTACATAACACAAAACTTTTCCAGGTGATCACCCTTCTCCTCCACACTGCCCCTTGGCCTTTTCCAATTAAGCACACACATTTCTCTTATCACTGTCTCGATTACACTCCATGGGTGGCTGGCTGGTGAGCAGACCGGCCATTGATGGTCGCTCGGTGGTAAGCATGCCAGGTGGAGAAGCTATGGCAGCAGGTGAAGTGTGAGGTGCTGCTGGCTGGGAGGTTGCTGCAAAGCCAAGGTAAATGCACTGTGAATTTACTCTTTACAGTATATGTGGCTCTCCAAAATCACCACAAGGGCTACACAAGGGGACTCACATCAATGTAGGGGCCCTGAAAATATGCTGCTACCACCTTGTTAGGTATTACAGACACATAGATTGACAAATCACCTTGTTTCGTGTTGTAGGCCAACATGTGTGTCCCAGGCTAGCCCTCAAAGGTGGGTGTGCATGTGGGTTTGGTTGGACTCCTCCCCCCTGTGCCAAGCTACAATTAGCAATCAAGTCTTACCACTGGTGGTTATATGCCACCTATTGGTGTCCATGATGCCCGACACTCCCTAGTAGATGTTGGGGTGGAACATTCCCGCCACCCACTCCTCTGCATGTGTAAATTGCAGAGTCTTGGGGAGGCCCGACCAGTTTTCAACCTGGATTCAAACAAAGCAAAGACTGGCTTTAGTGAGTTGTCCTATGTTTCAGGCACAACATCCCTCTGGTTGATTACCACTAGTTGTGTGACTCCCGCTACTGATAGCTGACACTGCTGCGGGTGAGCCGCTTAGAGTGGCTAGTGCAGATATCAGCAGGGCAGTGCCTGTGGGTCAAACAGTGGGGGCTGGGGCTGCGGTACCTGGGCTGAGTGCTGCGGGTTTTTCGGCCTGTGTTCTGGGCTCTGGTTGCTGTGTTGTTGCCTATGGTGTGGCATAGTGAGCTCCTACGTAAGCACTGGCCTGAAGATCTGAGGCTCATTTGTGTTCTTTTAGACAGTGGGTGATTAATTGGACATCAATTGAGTTTATTAAACAGCATATGTGCGTATGGATGCAAGCATACTTCCAGGGTCCGCCAGGCACTTAGGAGTTGTTGCGTCTTGGCACAGAGGTACACCCGTGAGCAGCAGGAGTACATCATGAGGGTAAGTCACCCTCGCCTACACATGTGCCGTATTAGACTCCCAAAGTGCCAACAGTTGACAGAGAGGCCTTGACATACGAGCGAATGAACATGGCACCACAGTAATGGCAGAGGCCTGGTCTTCAAATGTTACAGGCCAACAGTACTGTGCGGGCACATGTACAACTCTGGGGTGATTTTTTTATTATATTTGTATCTAAAAGTAGTAGCAGAGTGGAGAGTTAGGCGCATCACTTGGCCTAAGTACGTCTGCTTGCAATCCGCCACTACTTTTGGATGGAAGAGCTGGCTGCGCCATGTTGATGAGAGATGTCGGGAAGCGCTATCCGACAGTAGTAGCGGGGTGGAGAGTCAGGTGCCCCACTTGGCCTAAGTGCATCTGCACTAGCAATTCGCCACTACTGTGGGATACGAGAGCTGGATTAGGTGGCATAGGCACACACTAGCGTATAGTAGGCTTTGGTGCTTGCACTGTGATAGAAGGGGCAAGGGTATGCATGTGCACCTAAAGGAGACCCAGAGAAGGACACAAGTTATTAATGCAAATGTGTTTGTTCTTTGCAGACTTTCATGGATCAAAGGTATGACTTCACACCCAACGCACATCAAAAGAGGACATTGGCAGAGGAAGTGGCAGCTCATGTGAGTGATGAGGGGACTTCGCCTTACACCTCCACCCAAATAATGCAATACTGGTCAGACCTCAAACGGCGAAAGTGTGCCTGGGTGCGTAGTTTCTACAGCTAGAACTTCCCAGGTAAGTGGATGTACAACAGAGAAGATGAGCTATCAGGGTTATGAGATACATGTTTTACAAAATTATATATTTTTTTGTAGCTGACGAGTACTGGCTGCGGTTCCAGCCCTCCCAGAGGCGAGGGGTCCGACCAGTGCAGGCAGGAAGACCAGGTGTGGGTATAAGACGGTGGCGCCAAACCCTGCAAGCACGCTCTTCCTCCTCTGAAGCAGTACCACCACCACCAGCCATGGAGCCCGCTGAAGAGGAGGGTGTGTTGGGCTTGGAGTTGCCCACAGCTCCTGCGCTCTCCGGTAGGCCAATACACAAAAAACACACAGTTTGTGCCGCATGTAAAGTCTAATGCCATGTTTGCTAAGTGCTGGTGTGTTGTGCTTCTCTGTCCCCACAGATTCATCAGAGGGTGACAGCCACCAGAGACTCAGGTGGGTGTCAAGCCAGTGAAGCAGAACAATACCCAAACATTACACAAACAACACATGCACATAATTTCTAACTCAGTTTCTTTCCCTCTACAGACCCTGAAGAAGGCATGGCCCCCGCGGACAATGGTGGCCCCCCTAATCTATGCAGACATCAGTTGCGGTAAGTGCATGTGCATGCATGTTCAGATACATGTGTTAAAACAAGTGTTAATTTTTATTTATTTCTCTTTGCAGGTGTCATGTTGGTTTTAAAAATATTAACAAATTTAATTGACAGCACAAAAAAAATAATAAAAATAACTTTTATTAAACAATAGTTTTACACTATATATGCTGCGTGGTGATGTTTATTAAATGCAATGACATAAAGCAGATGCAAACTAAAGAAACAGCGGTGTATAATGGTGAGACAAAACAGAATCATGAGCCTTCGCAAATTCACGGTTTCTGAGTTCAGTTCCCGAAAAAAACGAGCATTCATGGGCAGGCTCTGAATTAGCCCTTTGGTTTATTTTGGTGTATGTGGCAGTTTAGCTTTCAGTTATTGACATTATAATAGCTTATAAGGCTGACCCTCAATGCTGCACTGTGTAACTGAATGAATAGTGAATCACTGGAGAGCACCAGGTGAGTCCAGTGAGCCATATGGACACCATTCGAATATCGTACTGCATCCTGTTTTTGTGCTTTTTTGAATATTGTGCAAAGGCTTTAGTAAAAAAAAAAATCTCAGGCAGTTTGGGGCACTGGGCTGGGGATAGAAGGTGACTATATAAACTTACTTTCTGGGTGTAGGATAAGGGACAAATTTGGGACCATTAAAGTGGAGCAAACACCAGGATTTTGACTATCCTGGGTTTTGGACCTTGGTCCCGGGGCACCCCGATTGAGGATGCCCTGCTGTGTGAAACCCCCTAGGTTGCCCGAACTAACTCACCTCTCCCCTGTCCTAATGCGCATGCGCAGCCTCCTGTCTGATCAGTACCCTCGGATCCGCTCCAGCCCACTCATCTAAGGATCATCTAAGACTCTGCTCTAGCCGAGCAGACCCACTCTGCAGTGTGAGTTTTGGTCCACTTTAATTGTGACTGCGTGGTTATTTTTTTACAGTGACAACATTGCATGCTGTATGACCAATGTTATCTTTATCTAAAACTTACCCAGTGATTTGTTAAGTTGTCACAATTTAAGTGTCTTCAAATTTAATAGAAAGTCCAGTCAGCCAGTGCTTGCCAATTCCTCTTGCACACAAATGGCTGGCGACCATTTAGGTTTAGTATGTAAGCCCTCCCAGAAAAGCCAATCTGTTCACTGGTATTGACATAATTGGCAGTCATAGGAGGAAGTGCAAAATCAGTAACCAGTGGTTTTGCTTAAAGTGGACCAACACCCAGGATTTTGACTATCCTGGGTTTTGGTCCACTTCGGTGGGGGTGCCCCGCTGTGTGAAACCCCCGAAAACACCTCACCCCACTCCCACGTGACTGCTGCAGCCAATCCCCGCCGACGGACAAGCGAGAGGCAGCGCCGGACAAGTAGAGCGCGTCCGCCGCCGCCTCCCACGCGTCCCTCTTACAGGGAGCGCACCCGCGCCGGCCATTCACAAACGGCCGGCGCGGGAGCGCGCCCTGCTAGAGGGACGCACGGGAGGCGGCGGCGGACGTGCATGCACCGCTGGAACGTGGAAAAGGTAGGATTGTGGGCTTCCTGGGGGGTTTCACCCCGCGGGACATCCCGATTTCGGATGCCCCGCGGGGAGGGATCTGATCGGCCCGGGAATCTATAAGATCCCCCCTGGGTGTTGGTCCACTTTAAATCAGAACAAAAGCCAATGTTCTGGATTCCATAAAGATAGAAGGATTTCATACTACAATCGATCACTAGGGGGCAGTAGAAATGTACTGTCTCCTAGCTTTTCATTTGCAAATGATACAATCCATGTTACAGTTATACTTTGAGGAAGCGGTAAAAGCAGGCTTTTATCTTACGTGCACCTTATGAGTATCATTTTCCTGTGAATAATAACCATTAATCTGGGAGACAGTGCTTTGTTTTATCTGTTTTTGAAAGACAGAAAGTGAAGAGATTAAGCACTGCTTTGACTAGTTTTTTAGCCTGTTCAATAAGAAAAAAAATCCTGTTTAAATCCACAGAGCTGCTGCAGTTATATTTTACCATCTTAAAGTGGACCAGTAATTAAAAATTACCCTACGTAGCTTGTAACAATCTCTATTTCTGGTTCCTGTTAGTTCTGTGGACTGTGGCTGTCCCTTGATATTATAGCGAGGGGATATTCTATTTTGGATTGGTCTTTAAGGAGGAGTTTTACTATCTATTACAAGGTAAATTTTGCATCTTGAATAAGTTATATTGTGTAAACATATATGATTCAGATTTTAGAATAATTTATACATTTGTTACATTAAAAAAGCAGTATACAGTGTCTGATGACTGGGATGGATCTCCCTGATGGGTGCATTTCAATGCCTGGTGGATCAGCTGCAGGAAAGGTGAGGTGAGTATACTTTCTATTTTCCTAGCTTTCATATGTCTGTTAATACGTTGAGGATGTCCTGGGTATTGATGAGTACCAGTGCTGCGACAATAACACTAGTGGTTTCAATGCTGTAAAATATATAAGAAGATAATGATTTTCTTTCTTATGACCAATGAATGAAAGCAGAACCTTAATGTGTTATAGAACCTAAAATATATTATACGTGTATTCAGGGCTGTGTTTGCTTATTGCATATTTTGTCTTTTTAATCTGTGATCAGAACCTTGGTTTACTGTAAAGTGTTTTTTTGATGTTTTATAGCTGTGTCAGGTTCAAAGTAAAAAAAAAACTATCAGTCTGATAATTTTATTTTCAATTAGATTACATAAAACAAAAACATTATACATCATGTTACGCCTATTTTCAGCGTCAGTTAAAAAAACTGATAAAAATGACAATTCTAATAATAAGATAATATAAAATAATATAACAAGATAGGTCATACAATTATATATTTGACCTATTTCAACATTTTTGGTGATCTTAATGCTGCTCTTTCCCTAAATACATCTGGGCTTGGTGCTTATGTCATTTTAAAAAATGGCTTACTTGCCTACGGTAATGCTATTCACGAAAATGTCAGTTTGGGAGATGAGAAACCTCTACCTTCTTGAATGGGTCTGGTGGGCATAAAAGTGGAAAGTCAGTACAATTACATCATACAGTTACATCATCATTTAAAGCAGTGAGTCAAGCAACTTTCTACCAATGACTTTTGAGGGGTGTGCATTACAGTCACAGCCACTATATGGATATCATGAGCACAGAACTGTCACTGTCAGCAAGAGTAGCAATGACATTCAGCAAAAGAGTTTGCTGCTTCCTTTATTCAATCTCTCATTTCTTTATTATTATGGCGTTGCTAACTGTCACTCCAATAATGTATTCACATAACCGGATAGGTCATATGAGTACATATTTGACCTATTTCAGCAAAGTCATTTTTGGTGATCTTAATGATGGTGTTTCCCTAAATACACCTGGGCTTGGTGCTTACGTCATTTAAAAAATGGCTTACTTGCCTAAGGCAATGCTATTCAAGAATATGTCAGTGTAGTACACGAGAAACATCTTTCTTCTTGAATGGGTCTGGCAGGCATAAAAGTGGGAAGTCAGTACACCTATTACATCATACAGTTATTTCGTCATTGTAGCAATGAGTCAAGCAACTTGCACCAATGGCTTTTAAGGGGTGTGCATTACAGGCACAACCACTGTATGTATATCATAAGCACAGAACTGTCACTGTCAGTGAGAGTAGCAATGGCATTCCACAAAAGAGTTTGCTGCTTTCTTTGTTCAATCTCTCATTGCTTTATTCTTTTATCATTTGGCATTGTTAACTGTCACTCAGTACAGAACATAACAGAATGTGGTATCACTTGCTCAAAGGTAAGTCAGTTTCTTTTGATATACGTAATATCTAATTGATGTTTAAAAGTCCTGATATTTATGAATAGGGTTTATGATCAGCCCATATCTTTGAGGCTATGATCACATTATAGCATATTGGTGTAGGTTTTTTTCAGTGCTTTTACTGTCATTTGTGCATTTAGCATGCATTTTACACATATGTAATGTGCCTTACTTTAGTTTTTTTCATATTTGGTGTAATAGACTCACATATGTAAGTGCATTGTGCCTAAAATCCTACATACATGCAAGTATGTAAACTGGCCTGTAAATGAATAGTAAAGTGCATCAATGGATCTGCATGCTGCTACATAATGTATATATGGTAATAGAAATTGTAATTATTCATATTGTTAATATGAATTTAGTATGTTTGTATGTATGTATGTTTATGAAGCATTCAATACTAGCTTTATTATTATAAAATGTTTTTATTAATCATTTAAGGTAATGTAAACCTAAAGACAAATATCAGTGCGATAAACCTTAATAGGACAGGTCATGCTCCTGAATAAAACAAAACGGGACTTGCCTTCCAGCCCACAGGCTCAATCCCAAGGACTTCTGTGGGCTGTAGCCCTCCAGTGTAGACAGCGTACTTACTATCTGGTGATAAGCTACCCCTCGCTGAATATAAATCAGTGTGGGCTGCTCATGAAAAATCACTTGACTTATTCTCAGAGACATGTAGAGCACTTTGTCAGCACCTGAGCTGACAGCACTGAAACCAGGCGGCTGCAGCCTGGAGGACTCTGTGGGATTAGGCCTGCGGACTGGGAAGCAAGAACTTTTTTTTGTTTAGGAGCTTGGACATGTGCTTTATATTATATTAATATTTATATTATTTATAATATAATAATGGTTATGTCCAGACATAGACATTTTTTTGTAATATATTGTACTTTATTAGTCACTAATATAACCAATGTGTGCAAGTATTTGAGAATCATTATTTAGATATTAACTACCTATTTGGATAGTTAGTAATTGAATTGATTTGACTGCTCTTTATGAGGATCCAAAGCACCAGGGCCAGATTAAGCATATCCATGGTACGGAGCAATTCTCTCTTTGCACCCCTCCAGCATGTCCTGGGGAGGGGGTTCCCTAATCTTGTCTCATGGCAACCTGTGAACAAGGGTTGGAGGCTCAGGGTGCCCTCCCTGTAACTGCGGGGGGTCCAAAACAGGTTAACGGGATCAGTTATAATCTGGCCCTGCAAAGGTTTGATTTATTTTAAAAATTTTTGATATGGTGCAGAAGAATAATACTGTCTTTATTACCATCTGAGACCCCGTAGTAAGAGCTCATTTGGTCCCTGGAGACAGGAAGTAAAAAAATCAAGGGATGTTATTCGAAGCAGTTTGTAGTGCAAAACATGAGGTTCCATAGTCAATAACATCACACTGGTTTCTGAGCATCTATAAGATGAACCTTATGTTTAGTTACCAAAGGTAACCGTCAGGTAGTGAGGCATCACAGACAGAAAAAAGAAAGCAACTGGTTCTACCCCTTTTCCACTCTATCCACTAACTAAAAAAGCTGTGCCTAGAGCTGAGCTTTAAATAGGATTAGCTCCAGGACATGGCTGTGAGATGTACGACTGAGGCCATATGCATGATCACATCTGAATGTATAAACTGAACAGTTGACTAGATGCATTTAGTTTTTTTTTTTTTGTTCTTGACCTGTATGTTCTTTAGACACAGGGAACTTAAAGTTATACTGCAGGCAAAGGTATTTGTTACACCATTACCCTGGGCAACATTTGGCACTTTCCTAAACTGTTTTCCGTTTTTAAATTGAAGAAGAAATGTCCGATAAGATTACATAAGATTACAATACCCAAAAAGTGTATATAATATAACTAGGTATATATTAATTGTGTTACCCCCTTGCCAACAGTTATCCTCACCTTCTGTGATGTTTCTTCTAGTTTATTTGTGTTGCTACAGTAGGTGATCCCTTCCCCATATATTGCATAGTAGAAAAGTCCAGCATGTCCCACTCCATGTGCTTTTTTCCCTCTGACAAACACAATGGGGAATCCCAGAGATTTTTCATACTCTTATCATGTCTCCTTATTTGGTCACTATTAATTTTACAACTTGATGGGGAATCCCTAGAGCAGTGGCAAGCAGCCAATATGCAGTGTTGTCTATTATGTACAGAGCCAAGGATTCTGGTTAGTTTGGTGCTTTTATTTACTATAATGAATGTATGTTCCATGGATTGGTAAATGACATCATATTAAACATTCAATTAATTGCTGTAAAACCTTCACTGGTGGTCTTCTAGACCAGGGTTACTCAACCACTTCTTGTAAAGGTCCATTTACAGGAATCTGGTGAGAGTTGAAGGTCCTTGCGTAGGGGGGAGGGGGGCTGTCGCGGAGGGTGGATAGGCAGAAATCAGCACCACCTCAAGAATCCTATTAAAC
This sequence comes from Gastrophryne carolinensis, assembly GCA_027917425.1. Taxonomy (NCBI): domain Eukaryota; kingdom Metazoa; phylum Chordata; class Amphibia; order Anura; family Microhylidae; genus Gastrophryne; species Gastrophryne carolinensis. Next base: position 218,636,121 of record CM051238.1, read on the forward strand.
AAAGTAGTTTTTTAGGCCCCACAGAACCTGCAGCACACTGCTTTCATGAGGCAAAGCTGGGAGGACAGGAATTGATGGAGCTGAGCTGAGAGAACAGGGGTGGGTGAGGCAGAAATGGTAGGACAGGGATGGATGGGGCTGAGCTGGGGCGGGGGAACAGGATTGGATGGGGCAAAGAAACCCAGAAACAAAGTTATTCTAAGTATACAGCACCTCTTGTTCCAGAATATTCCTTACACATGGGTAATACATCCACAAGATGGCCCTGGACTGCAGAAAACAGCTTGTGGCTCCTCCCGGCCCATATAAGTCAGGGACCTCCCACAAAATCCCCAGTTTTTAATCTGCAGTCTGGACTGCGAAGATAGAAGATGGCTCTCTATATACGCAGGCGAGCGGGGCTTACCAGCCTGCAGCCCTGCAGGACTATTACAACCCATTCTGGACCCACTGCCCTCCAGCCTTGGCTGACTGGTTCGGGTGAAGGTAGGACAGCACCCAGGTTAGGTGCTTGAGGAGCGCTGCTCCGACCGCAGTCCAGGGTAGGCGATATAGGCCTGTGGTGAGCCTTGTGGGATGCCCCCTCCCGCTCCCGGGGTTCCCCTTTAATCCCTAGTCCCCTTAGGTATCTGCCCCCTCCTCTCATTTTATTTCACTGAGTAGCCCCCTTCCTTCGCTCTCCCTGGAAATCTCGGGGGGGGGGGGGGGGTTGTGTGTGCGGTATGTCAACCAGCCTGAATGTTCACTTGCTTGTGCCAGAATTGATTTTGTTGTATCCTGCATGTCTTGCTTAATGTGTTTTTTACTGGCCGCACGTTTGTTCATCGCTCCGCGGCGACATTACCTCAGGTTCTGCCGCGCCGTCATTGGACGGCGGGATCATGTGGACGCGATTTGCGCTCTTCGGGGGGGGCAGGCTCTGCGGATGATGTTTTCCGCATCACTTCTCTAGTGGCCTGCCCCTCGAGGTATATGCGGACGCCATTCTTACCTCCCTCGTGCTGCGTGTCTGCTGCGGTGTGGATTGTTATATATATATATATATATATATATATATATATATATATATATATATATTTTTTTTTTATTTATTTATTTATTTTTCACTGTATTTCTTACGAGGATGTCTTCTTATGTCTTTCAGGCGGGTAGACCTCATTGTGGTTTCTCCCTGTCCTCCCCCTTTTAGTTCTGGGCTATTACTATTATATCTCCCACATCCCTAGCGTGCTCTTGGGGCATCCCGGGTTGCTATCTTTAGCGTTAACCCTATATTGGCCTATTGTGCCACTTTAATCACCATATGGAGGCTTCTGGGAATAATGTGCTTGGGGTTCCTTCGGGACAAGCCCGGGTATGTGTTGTGTGAGAAGTATCCCCTAAGTGATGTCAGGGTGTATGTACCCTGCGCCCAGCAGGTACTTGCACTGCAGCCTGGGTTGCCTGTTACTGGTGCGGCGCCCCCTCGGGCTTCGTCTACCCCCCCACCCTTACATCTGACCCCCACCGAGGGGCATAATAGCGGGGAGTCTCAACCTGATTTAGCTGCACGGGTGGCGAGCATTGAAAAACATCTTGCTGGGTCTGCCCCACGTAAGGCTTCTGCTAAGAAGCGGCATTTATCCCCCGCGGTTTCCCTCTTCGCTGTAGAAGACGAGGGCCCTTACTCACTCTCAGGTCCTTACCCCCTTGAGGGGAATTATTTTCTGATTCGGAATCCTCTGAGGAACAACCTAAGATTTACGGTAGTACTGGGACTCCCTTTGGGGAAGACCCGTGGTCCCCTGATGACACTGACAGATTGCTGAGTCATATTTTTGAAGTGCTTTGTATTTCTCCCCTGGCAGTGGCTCCGCAGCAGCAGGGCGAGCTTCTTCATACGGTTAAGCCACGCTGGGAGTTCCCTGAGCAGTCTCACTTTAATAATCTAGTGCTCAAGGAATGGGAACGGCCTAGCAAGCTGCCAGGGGTGCCTAAAAGTTGGGACAAGAGGTATCCCTTTCCTGCTGATGTTGTTAAGCGTTGGTCATGTCCTCCTGAGGTGGATGCGCCCGTTCTCTGGTTGGCCAATACATCTGTCATGCACTCTCCTGATACTACTACCCTGCGGGATGGGGAGGACCGGCGCTTGGACCAACTGGCCTGTCACGCCTTTGCCTGTGTGGGGACGGCGCTGCACCCGATTTGTGCCTCTGCTATTATGGCTATTGCCATTAAAGGGGTGCTTAAGTGTCTCTTGGACGGGGCATCTGAGGATGCGGGTAGAGATAGATCTCTACTGCTTTGTGAGGAATGTATTGCATATATTCTGTCTGCTATGGATGATGCCATTAGAATGTGTGGTAGAACTTCTGCCTTGTTGGATGGCTATACGCCGCCCTGTCTGGCTACGTCAATGGGTAGCTGATAATGCTGCTAAGAAAGCTCTCACTGGTTTCCCTTTCAAGGGCCTGCGTCTCTTTGGTGAGCGCTTGGATTTGTTTGCCAGGGGCGACAGGTTACCTCAATGTAGGAGGCCGTCCCGGTTCTTTCGGGGGATGGGTGCCTTTCTCCCATCCTTCCGTGGTTCCAGATCTGGCCGAGGAGTCTCCTTTACTGGTGTCTGCGGAAATCACTGGGGAAGGGGCAGAGGAAGTGGCCGTCCTGGCCTCTCCTGGGGTTGCAAGCCAAAATCCTCACCCAAGCCCCCCAGAGGCATGAAGGGGCGCCCTCACCCGTCTGGGTGGGGGGGCGGCTCCGGCTCTTTGCTCACGTCTGGAGGCTTCACGTCTCAGACCGGTGGATTCAGGAGGTAGTGTCCTCCGGTTACAAGATAGAGTTTGCTGCCTGGCCGCCCCCAAGATTCATCAAATCCCGCATGGCTCAAAACACCTTGTCAGCTCAGGGTCTCTGCCTTGCTGTCCAAAACCTTCTGGAGTTGGGGGTCATCTGCCAGGTGCCCTTGAGGGAAAGGGGCAGATGCTACTATTCCAATATTTTCATTGTTCCCAAAAAAGACGGGTCCATCAGACCTATCCTGGATTTAAAGTGCCTCAACAAATTTGTCAGATCCAAACACTTTCGCATGGAGACTCTGCGCTCAGCTGTCAATTCTCTACGCCCGGGCGACTTCATGACCTCTGTAGACATCAAAGACGCTTACCTTCATGTACCAATCTTTCCAGGTCATCAGAGATTTCTCAGGTTTGCTCTGGAGGATCAGCACTACCAATTTGTGGCCTGGTCCTGGTTCAGTGACCATTCTGCTTCCTATAACAGAGGGCGACTCAGAAAATCTGCCACCTGATTTTGTCAACCTTTCAGTTGGATGGCTGACAGGGATAAAAGGTTCAGTTCTGCCAAGATCAGAATTTCCTTTGCTGCTTGTTGCAGGGCGGGTGACTAGACTGGACCTTTGGTTAATTCAGGATCCAACTCATCGTAGCAAAAAATTCTTTGTCAATTCCAGATCCTGGAGCAACTTCTCCTGATCTGGGGCAAAGAGGAAGAGGTTGATATGCTATAGATATGCTATAATCCCAACTACTTTCTGCCTAAGTGCAGCTAGAGGTTCCGCCAGAACTTTGGTAAAAATTCTCAGAGCTGATGCCAGCCCAAAGGGTAGGCATACAAGTGGAGTATTTGGTCCCCCAACTTTACTTTAAAGCTCCAAAAGGCTTGAGCCAACAAGCTCATTGGTACCTGCCAATAGGCATCCTTCAGGTCTATTGAGATCATGAAGGAGATCCCTCACAGGGAAGATGGACTCCATATGGAAGTATGTGTAGTGTACCAACAGATTCAGCTTCTTCAAATTGAGAATGAAGCGGAATCCTCCGGAGGTCTTTTTTTTACCAGAACAATGCTCGGGTAGAACCCTTCCCCCTATTGTTGGCAGGGAAACAGGACAATCACTCCCATATCCAACATAGAATCTAGACTGCTGCAATGGCCAGTCTTTCCTCCCTGCCCCCTGAGAGAGGAGTAACAAAAAAGTTCCTGGGAGGGAAAACCTTCCTTATTCCCCTTGAAATAAAAGTCTCCCAGCAAATTTGGAATTGTTTTAACCGGACACCTATTGAGAACCCAGCATCATTGCTTTTTGGGAGTGACTGTTGGGTACCAATCAGAATGGCTCCTTTAAACTTGCCTCTCCTAGAAGTAGGCAGGGCCCTCTAAACGAGTTCTTGCTAAGAAAGGGCCATCTATAAGAGGACTGACTAAAAAAAAAAATTCTATTTCCGAAATCCCTACACATAGTGGGAAAATGCTTATTTCGGTCAGCAGACCTGTCTAACACCTTGTATAGTTCTGGGCCAAAGAGGAATTCCCCATTAAAGGGCATGGCACACGTGCACAACTTTGAGCCTGTATCCCCTGACCAAGTATGCAGTCACAAAGTCCTACACACTGAACTGGTGAGGGCCATGGCCCTGATAAAGCTCACCTCATCCTATGAAACTAAAGCCTTCATAACCACATTAATATCAATTTGCTTTAAGAGACCTGATTTTAGCTGCTGAAGCCAATAATTAAGTTTCCTGGCAACGGGCTAGAATCGGTTTGAGAATACAAATTTCAGCCTGCCATGCTTTTTTACATCTTCTTGTGTAAAGGATCTTTGAGGATACCAAAGTCCTAATCAAAGGATACCTAGCCTATCAAAGGCTAATTCCACCCCCTTGGAGACCTTAGAAAAGGGGGCATCCAGTTTGGGGAATTTTTTCCTAATACGTGAGTCAATAGACAGATAACGCCTCTTAAGAGTCCCTGGTCTGAAAACCTTCTTAACTTGATCCTTCCACTCATTAAGGATAGCTCCTTAAGTTAGTTATGAATGGGGAAGCTAATAGGGGAATCAGGAACAAAATCAGGATAGAACCATCATGTTTAGACTTAGGGGGCAACTCCTATCCTCAATGCCCATAGAAAGATGAACCATATGTAGGAGGTATGGTAAATCCTCTGGAGGAAAATGGACTTTCACTGGTGAAACTGAATCAGAATCTGAACAAGGGCCCTCAATGAAGGAGGAGGAAGACCCTCATCTCCCTCAGAAAGGGGGGTATGAGACCCTCGACTCCTGCCCTCTAGAAAAAAGGAGGGTCTAGGAGATGCACAACAAACTCCTTATGTCCAGCTGAGTCCCGTGGGGTCTTAAGATTCTCAAAGGACGAGGAAATATGATACTTCAGAACTTTCATCATATCCGTCATGCTGAGCTGACCTTGCTTAATCAAGACTTTATCCATACAGGGCTTGCAAAAAGGCGTTCTATAGGAATCTATTAGCTTAATTTTACATAGCCAGTTTTAGTTTTTTCTATCCTCAATCCTTAGAGGGCTTAGTCTAAAATACAAAAGGAAGTAGTAGGCCATAAGGATTCTATATAACCTTCCAAACACACAACAATATTTCAAAGGAGCCTTTAAAACTGCAAGAACATGCCCATAAATAAAAAAGGGACTGGAGCAGAGCTGGACCCCTTCTTCTAAGATTCAGCGGCCAACAGAGTTTCTGATGAAACTGGATCAATCGGGCTGGAGGGATGTTGATCTGCAGCAAAGTTTCCCATAATAGATGATAGAGGAGCAGGGGCTTGCAAGGAATCCCCTGCCTGATCTGCCATTCTGAAGTCTGGTGTGTGGTACAGGGGCATTTTTTCGCGATAGTGCACCTTTAAGCTGGGAGCACGTGCATTAGCTGGGCGCCTTGCACCTTGCAGCTGCATCTTGCAGCAGTGCCTAGCGTTGACGTCATCGAGCACTGCAAATGGAATCATTCCCACCAGCAGACCCTTCCCCCCCTTCCACAGGTCCGCACCAACGGGCGAAAAACATAATGCAGCCCAACCGCCCGCAGTCGGCCACCATATGGTATTGGAGGAGAGAGGGGGTGGTGGAAAGGGAAAGGGACCCGGAAATCCCCCCTGACAATTTCCACAATGCCTCAGACCCATGGCAAACTTGGTTTGAGGCTAGCGCTGCCCCCCTTTGCTGGCTGTGATTTAGGGATAGGGGAATCTGGCCTATCCCCTGCAATTCCCCTGGGTCCTTGGCAGGCTGCCTCTAGAGCCAGTGAATGGGACTACCCCACCAGACTCACAGCGACCCAGCCTACTTACTTTAACTCCTGGTTCAGGAGCTGGGGGTCTGGCTCCTGCCCCAGACAGGAACGCACAAGGAACTGGTGTCTGGAGGAGGAGCTAAAGCTTTTGTGTATTCTGGTGGTCATGTGTTCCTACCTTGGGGCAGAGCTTTAATATCTTATATCTTTAATATCTTAGTGGTATGTTGCCTGAAGGATGTTTTGAGAACAAAAGCATATACAACCCTATTCTTCCTTTTTGAGGATCAGGTCACTCAACCAGCATTCTCCTGTTGCTGCCACTCTATCTATTGCCCTGGCACGCTCCCTATTTACAAGGCTGTAGAGTGCATGAGCAAATCAAAGGACCATCATGGGTATCATTAGGCAGCTGCTGTGTGGGGAAAAAGTGTATCATCTCTTTTTTGTTTTTAAGTCAGAAATGTCAGTTTTCAGCAATAGTGTGGCAGAGTAGCTGATTTAAGCTGGTCTCTGTCTATATGTTATTGAAGGGAGGTTTTTACCCTAATTATAGGTACAATGCAGCGGTGGAGCAGCAACTGAGGAATAGGCACCAAGAAGAGACAGAAAGTGCCTTTGATTTGCTCATGCGCCCTGGGTTTTGGTCTGTGCCCCTGAGGTATCACTATTTTGAATACCCCTGGCAGGGGAGGACTGGGGTTAGAAAACGGCCGGGAATTTTCTGGTCACACCAGTACTTCTGCATCTGTGCCCCCCATAACACATTGAGTGGTAGAGTCCCCCATAACATGCAGAGAGGCTGAACTCCCCCTCATAACAAGCTGAGCAGCAGAATTCCCCCATAACACGTTGAGTGGCTTAACACCCATAACACACTGAGCGGCAGAACCCCCACATAACACCCTGAGTGGCAGATCCCTCCATAACAGACTGAGTGGCAGAACCCCCCATAACTCACTGAGTGGCAGAGATCACCATAACATGATGAGTTGGTTAACCCCCCCCCCCACTCACCTCACTTCCTGATGCTGGGGATGTCACCACTAGGAGGGGAGCCAGGGTCCTGGGCTATCTGCCACTGGGAGGGTATACAGGTCAGCTGGTGCAGGTCATCCAAGGATGTGTGCAGTAGTCAATGATGTTCGGGCGGCAACAGTAGCAGTGAGTTTCAGTGGGGGCCGGGGCTCTCTTGCTGACGCTGTGTATTGCCCGGTCATCATAAAGAGGTCGACCTTAACCCACACTGGCCATCTGGCCTTTAGTTTAATGCCGTAAGAAGTCGGAGCCAGCATTTAACTAGGAAATTGTTAGCCGGCCAGTGTAGGGGAGCTGGTGGCCTACCGGGCAATATTCCGGTATGCCCTATGGCCAGTCCACTCCTGGACCCTGCTGTGTTGAACCCCCAGCTTGCATTGTTCACTTACCTCACCGCCAAACCCATGGTGCCTCTAACGGGTTTTGGTGCTGAGCAACCCCGGAAAGGAATAATGGTCATACTTGCCAGGCTGCATTATGCTGGGGTCACTGAGGGACAGAAGCAGCGTACTGCAGTAAATGGAGGAGAGGTACATGGAACCGACATCTGATGATATCCTTGCCACTTTATTATTGCCATTGAATGGACTGTAACTTTAAAACAGAGGTAGAAGTTCTTTGGTGACACCTGGCTAACAGAAAGTGCAGCTAACCAATGGGTACAAATACTCATAACCCTTACCCATTCTAAAACACATTTTAACAGAGGTACCACATTTTAACATATGTACCAAATTTGGATGATACTTTGTGTCTGTTCTTTAGATCCAAAGTCCATCCATTATGCAATCCTAGTAGACTTTTTTACACTATATTAATTTAATAAGATAAAAAATAGCTTTGCCATCACATGTAGATGATTTGTCTTGTTAGTCTGATCCAGTGGATAAGATAATTGCCTTAAATAATCCACTACTACTAAAACATCTGTTTTATTATCAGCCTGCTCAGCTTTGAGTAGGCAGTCCTCCTTTCCCTCTGGCCAGCAAAGTCATCCACTTTTTAAAATCAATTTATACTTACCTAATTATTCATTTTGGGCAGGGCTGGAGCATTCCCAAAAGGTCCACAATCACCGTCAGACCTGCAATGCCTTTCAAATGGAAAAAATATAAGACAAAGGTTATGCTGTTGAGCAATGATAGGTTCTGTTCTTGAAAATCATTACCATCCAGAACATATGTAAAGTAATGTCCGTGTTCACCCAGAAGTAGATTGTGGCAGGTGATAAACAATACAAATGATAGATCTTAGTTGGTTCCTGGATACATAAAAAAAGCTCTTGGTGTTTGTTGCTAAATTTCATAAAGCTCATATGTCTCATCTGAAAGCAAATAACGTTGGCAAACTTTCTTATACTACATGACATGGCGCATTTCTTAATGTTATTTTTAGCTCATTTACATGAGATTAGAAGGCTTTAAAATAATTCAGGTCTATGAGGTTATTGAAAGTTATGGATCCAAGTCTTACACAATACATGTTCTGTGTGTAGCTGTTTGGAAGTTTTTATTTGCAGAGTTTTACTGTTTCTGGGAGGCTTGAATCCTCACAGCCAATCCCAGCCAGCTACAGTATATCATTGTTAGGTTACATTATGCTGCTACTCTCAGCAAAATGTAACATTTGCAGAGAAAAAGGGGGCGATTTTAACTATTTCTTCTGTTTTACTGGTGCAACAAAATTGTTCTAAAGAGCTAACTGAATTTCAGTGTGATCAACTGTGAATGGTGTTATTGAAAACATCTAGGAAGTGCAGCAAACCACATAATGAGGGGACCCCCGAGTGCCGAGGCAGATGGACAATAAAAAGTCACCAAAGCTATCTCTTGCACATAAGCACAAAAACTGTGCATAGGGAGCTATATGTCATGGCTTAGCAGTGGTATCCACTTGAGTGTTCCGCCCAGACCAATGCATCCGACATAAATGGCATTAACTAAAATTGAGTTTGTGAGCCATGACGTGTGTTACCTCACAAATACTTTCTCTAGATCATTGGGCTTAAAATCCTACTAACACAATCCAAAATATTGTAATAAAAAAGCTCTCTGGAGAGGCTGCAGGGACTTTATAATCAGGCGTACCTAAGGTATAGGGAACGGCAGAAGGCTCACTACTACGAGCTGTCTGATAAATGTGGGAGGCTGCTAGCCAGGGCGTTACACCCAAGAACCGCGGTCACATATATCCCCAATATCAAAGGACCGCAGGGGCAAATTACTGTGATACCTTCCGAGATAGCGGATGCGTTCAGGGACTATTATCAATCTCTATATAATTTGAGGCAAGATCAAACTATCACAATTTCTGCAGATCCTCCTGAGAACGTTATTAGGTATGTTCATGATACACCTCTTCCTTCCATCGCTAAGGAGGAGGTGGATGCCTTGGAGGAGCCTTTTTTTCTGTGCAAGAGGTGGCCAAGGCAACTAAAGAGACGCCACAAGGCAGGAGCCCGGGGGTTGATGGTTATACTCCCAAATTTTATAAGCAATTGGCTCCCGAACTACTTCCCTTCCATGGCACGGCCCGCTTCGGTATTCATAACAGTTGGGACATCCAAAGGCAGTGTCCAGAGTAGGGTGGGATCCCCAAAGAGTAACGGGCAGTAGTTCAAGTCACTACCGCCTGAAGCACCTTGCGGCCAAAAGCAGCATTCGCTGAGGCCTTAACATCAACCTTGTAAAACTTTGAAAAAGTATGAATAGAAGACCAAGTAGCGGCCTTGCAAACTTGTTCAACAGAAGCTTGGTGCTCAAAAGCCCAAGAGGCACCAATAGCACGAGTGGAATGAGCAGTAATCCTAAAGGGAGGTTCCTTTCCCTTATCAGAATAGGCTTGAACCACCGCCTGACGAATCCACTTGCTGATAGTGGATTTAGCCTGAGGCAAACCCTTTCTAGGTCCAGAAGTGAGAACAAAAAGAGCATCAGACTTCCTGAAAGTCTCAGTAGCGACCAAATAAAACTTCAGAGCCCTGACCACATCCAGAGAATGCAGAGTCCGCTCCTTGGAATTAGCAGGATTAGGACACAATGAAGGCAAGACAATGTCCTGATTGAGATGAAAGGCAGACACAACCTTTGGCAAGAAATCCAGCTTAAGCCGGAACACCACCTTATCCTGATGTCTCTCAAAATAAGGAGGTTTGATGGAAAGCGGCACTAGCTCAGAAACTCGACTTACAGAAGTGATAGCCACCAGAAAGGCTACCTTAAGAGTCAAAATAGACAAGGGAGCCTCACGGATAGGCTCAAAGGGAGGCCCTTGCAGAGCAGACAACACCAGATTCAAATCCCAGACTGGTAGCAAAGGCTTACGGGGTGGACGCACATGAGAAACACCCTGGAAAAAGGTTTTAACCAACCGGTGATTGGCAAAAGATCTTTGGAAAAAAATTGCCAGAGCTGAAACATGGCCTTTTAGGGTACTAAGTTGAACGCCCAGATCCAAACCATGTTGTAAGAATTCCAGAATCCTGGGAATAGAAAATACCTGACAGGGAAGAGACTTGGACTCACACCAGGCAATGTAAGCATGCCAGACCCTGTAATAGATAAAAGACGAGGACTTCTTCCTAGCCCGAATCATGGTATCAACAACGGCAGGCAACCCCTTTTCCATCAATATGGAGGTTTCAGCAGCCTAGCCGTTAAAGCCAGAGTTTGTAAATTGGGATGGTGTAGCTGCCCCTGAGTGAGAAGATCTGGATCCTTGGGCAAGACGTGCCGGTCTACTGCCAACTGTACGACGTCTGCGAACCAGACTCTTCTTGGCCAACAAGGGGCCACCAGGATGGCTGGTACCCGCTCCTGGGCTATCTTGCGCATGACCCTGCCCAGGAGAGAAAACGGAGGGAACACATAGAGAAGCTGAAACTCCATCCAAGGTATTTCCAGGGCATTTGTGGCGAAGGCCAGAGGATCCTGAGACAGAGAGACAAATCTGGGAAGTTTGTGATTGTGATGGGACGCAAACAGGTCCACATCCGGCTGACCCCAGCGGTGACAGAGGGAGAGAAACACCCGGTTGTTGAGAGACCACTCCCCCAGATGAGACGTCACCCTGCTCAGGGAGTCCGCCACCTGGTTCTCCACCCCTGGGATGTAGACCGCTGAGATGCAGGGAACATGCTGTTCCGCCCAAGACAGAATCAGGGACACTTCCTTGAAGGCTCGCTTGCTCCGAGTCCCTCCCTGATGATTGAGGTAGGCCACCGTCGTCTGATCCCGAAGGTGAGTGGATAGGCGAGAAAGAACCAACCTGATCGCCCTCAGTTCCAGGATATTGATAGAAGCATGGGCCTGTTGTGGGCCCCACCGACCCTGGAACCTCAGGGACTTCCAGAAGCCTCCCCAGCCGGTCAGACTGGCATCCGTGTTGACCATTTCCCAGCATGGGGGCAGGAAGGACCTGCCCCCCCAGAGGGTTCCTTGAGTCCAACCACCACAAGAGAGACTGCCTGGCCAGGGGAGACTGTGAAACTGAGCAAAGGGGACTGCCTCGAAGCAGGACACCATCAGGCCCACCAACTGCATCCCCTGATGGATGGAGGTATGAGGACACGACAGCAGAGCCCGATTATGCAGCTGAAGACCCTCCACCTTTTGCTGAGGAAGAAGCACCTTGACCTGAGAGGTATCCAGAGTCATGCCCAGAAAGGACCTCACCAAGGACAGAGACAGAGAAGATAGTTGATCACCCAGCCGAAAGACTCCAGAGTGGATTTCACCATTTGAGTGTCCCGTTCAGCCCGAGGAAAAGACTTGCCCACAGTCAGGATGTCGTCCAGGTAAGGAATGATGCGGATGCCCTGGTTCCTTAGCAGAGCCATCACTCCCGCCAGCACCTTGGTGAACACCCGAGGTGCCGAGGTGATACCGAAGGGTAGAGCCCAATCTGGTATTGCTGATCCTGCAGCTCGAACCTTAGAAATCTCTGATGACCTGGGAAGATAGGAACATGAAGATAAGCATCCTTGATGTCCACAGTGGTCATGAAGTCGCACCGGCGAAGGGTACTGACAGCAGAGCGCAGTGTCTCAATGAGAAAATGCTTGAATCTGACAAATTTGTTGAGGCCCTTCAGATCCACAATGGGCCTCAGAGAGCCGTCCTTTTTGGGAACCGTGAAAAGATTGGAATAGTACCCCTGACCCCTTTCTTCATGAGACACCAAACAAATGACTCCGGACTCTAACAAGCAATCCTTGAGCGGACAGGGGGTTTAAAGACATCCGGGATCTGATGAATCTTGGGGGGGTGGGGGGCAGGCTGCAAACTCTCAAACTCTTGTAACCGGAGGACACTACCTCCTGAATCCACCGGTCTGAAACTTGAAGCCTCCAGACGTGAGCAAAGAGCCGAACCCGTCCCCCCCCACCCGGATGGGTGAGGGTGCCCCTTCATGCCTGAGGGGGCTTGGGAGAGGGTTTGGGCTTAGGATTCCAGGAGAGACCGGGACAACCACGGGTTCTTCCACGGCCCTAAGAATCTCTGTGACCACTGGAGAGGAGGGAGCCACGGCCCCCTCTGGGAATGCGAAAGGAAGGGAGGGAGGCAGAGGACCCCCGAAAGGGCCGAGACTGCCTCCTACGCTGAGGCAGCCTTCCATCCTTGGCTAGAACATCAAGACGCTCCCCAAATAGCCGCAACCCCACGAAGGGGAGGCCAGTGAGAGCTTTCTTAGCCGCAGCATCAGCTACCCACTAGCGCAACCAGACAGAGCGGAGCACAGAGGCCCTACCACACAGCCGCACAGCATCATCCATAGCAGTAAGGATAAAGGCCACAAAATCAGAGCAAAGTAAGAGAGTCCTATATTTCTCCCCCACACTACCAGCTGTTGCACCATCAATGAGACG